>OV928042.1:4615000-7115000 GCA_931315375.2 Opisthograptis luteolata
TTTGCTTAGGCCTCCGCGGAATGGGCATTATATTATTACTATTTCTATGTCTAGGCACATGTATGAGACTATGAGGAAGTGATATGCATTCCGTGGTGATTTGTGACGTTCCCTGTGGGCTATGTTTTGTCACTTTGATGCTAAGAGAGACATTATAACAGACTAGAATTGCCAGTAAACTAGTATTTCTAATTTCTTGTCATAATCCGATCGTATGTGCTGAATGTAGGATTACGATTAGATTGGATATCATTTGCTAGATCTCTGTACATATTTATTAAATGCACGTTATGTGATCTTATGGTTTCTTTATCTAAAATAGAATTACAATTCGCTTAAAATTACCATCATTATTATCATTGGTCTTGACTAATCTTGGAGTTGAGTTTACAAGTATACAGTTTTTCACACTTTGATCCATGGTCTCTAATACTGAATACAACCTACCATATTTCCTATTTTCCACAACCACAAGCCGCCTAGAGTTTAGCTGTACTAGAACCTTCAACCCATCATTATGGCATTTCCTGGACGAACGGTTCACTGGACACAATGGCTGAGATATCTAGCATACCTAACCTGCCTCTCGTTTCCTGTATAGCCGTATATGGTAGGCTTCTTCAGAATCACAGGTCCAATGAGTCGAGCAGATTTAATCACTTTATTCTTTGCCCTTCACATCTAATCACCACTTTAGTGGGCGCAAATTAGTACAATCATAATACGCACCGTAACTTTGCTAAATCTAAACTTTAAATTCAAACTAAGCTCGTAGACAAGCAACACTTGCCAATAAAACAGATACGTAATCGAATTGAAACTGTCAAGACCTGATAATGACTTAAATTATTTCTCCTTAACCATTATAAGAGTATAACCGTCTGAAAAAGATTGCTCTTGACAATAATACCCTTCAATGCACGTACAAGTTTTTGTTATAACAATACGTTTTAAGTGTCAATAATAAAGAATATATGAATCGAAGTGAACCGTTGATTATGATCATGATAAATGAAAACAAAGTTCCTAGCTGTTACTTTATATGAAGCTATCAGAATTACTGTTAGCTGTCGTAAGATGTTTTTAACCACGACTTTCTTTCGGATGGATTGCGGGATCAGCTACTCGATAAGCCTTTTATAGATGCTATTACATGAAAAATTCTCATAAGCCCATGAATCATCTATTAGACAAAACCATCTTGAATGATGCGGTAACTTCGTTGGGAAAACTGTCAGGAGGAATAACCTATTAAAGGCCATACAAACGCCGAGTTTATTTCCTGCATTTCGTATGCGTTTTCCCGCAGGCTCGCCCTGAGATTAACTATTAGTTTCCCATGAGTCTGAATATGAAAATCCACCTACGTTAAAGCTGTAATTAATAACGCTTGCACGTCGAATAGTTTAGCAGTCGCGGCTGCGTTTGAGAATCACCGTTTCTTGAATGAACAAGCTTTTAAGAAGGCACTTGCGATGTTCAGCAATCTGTATCTCGGTCTCTATGAAGATTAAAAGTTTGATGTTTGGACACATGAAACCCAAGACTCGTGATCTTTAGAGCCTCAAAATTTAAAACACAATTTGAATAAAATATCTACATGTACAGAAAAGGCCAGAGAACCTTGTTTTGCATATTGAATTTTTTGCTACACTTATTTTCAAAATCTTTATGCATATTTCAAATTTCTCCATTCTCTGAAACAAACAGTACCTTTCGTATGGATGTTTCTTTTTTTTATTTATCGCATTTGAGGTACTTTGACACACGTGGAAGCCTATATCGCTATCTATCCCTTTCATTAAGACCAACAAAAGCGCCCTCTCAAGTTCAAAGAGAGCAGTGGAACTCATAGAAACCGAACTGATGAGTTTTTTAACTTCAGATTAATATGTTTTATAGTAAGCAGATACGATCAGCGACAACAGTTTTTATTGACCATGTGGGTAGATTATTATGCGGCTATTCTAAAATGAATGATCAAGTTCGTTTAAACTAGTCCTTTTAACTTTGGTTATGAACAAAAAACGTTTTAAAATAAGTCTCTGTAAAACACAAAATAACAGACAATGTTCTAACCAGACACGAAAATTCTAAAAACTGTTGCTTGCACTTCTGTTGCTCTATTAATAAAGTCCACTTTATATTCATTTTTCTTCAAAATCTATAGTATCTACAATATTGTTACATGAATAGATATGAGTACAGTTGGTGAAATTCATAACAGAAGTACAGAATCTATTCAAACATTTCTACCTTCCCTTATCACTCCCAAGTACATAACCCAACATGTTCTGGACAAGCGGCACCGTATGGGAGCACAACTACGTTATTTATGGCGCAGAACGAGCGAAGCCTACGGAATATCATGTTTCACTGCTGTCGTCGGTACTGTTTACCTGCTGCGTTGTTCTAATGGTCATTTGATATCTATTTGCATGGCTCGGTAAATGTTTTAGTTGAATTTTACATTCTTCGCGTTCATTATTGTAGAAAGTCTTGGATAATGATGTCGAAGTAAATGTATTGTTAGTTAATGTAAAACTAATGTAACTGACTTTCAATATTGTTCAAAAGTGATTGAAAACAACTTAATCTACAGAATAGTTTCTTGCCGAAGGACTTAGCTAATTGTTTTTTATCATTTAAAAATTTTAGAAAAAAATGCGGTTGCCCAGCATACATAAATTAAGAACTTTACTTTTGTTTAGAAGTCGTTTAGATACAGCAGCATCTATAATGTTATGTACCTAATACCTATCGTTGCGGTAATAGCCCTTTTCAGCCCATACAACTTTTTTTGTGTTCTATGCAAAATATCACGTCCATTCGTTGCTCTATAGCTGCATGAAAGAAGGACAAACCAACAAACAAACTCACTTTCGCATTTATATAAGTGCGTGAAGATATCAATGAAATACATTCAATAAACTTACACAATTGGATAGATGACAACTTGGCCTCTTTTAACTATCATACCGAACGAAACATGACCATTACTTGCCGGAAATTTTAAAATTAAATCACATAGAATTTGCAGCTAACCAGGTGTATCGAAAACCTTACGAGAGCCGCCAGACGGAAACGGATTATCCACATAATTACACAACGTGTTACATAGCAGGCGCAATATAGACGTTCTAGGCAGTAAATCAACTCTAATAAATAGGCAGGTCACTAGACAGTGCGCTTACGCACGCACACTACCGCATCCAGCGCGCTGTAGGGCGCGTGAGTGAATTTGTCCTTGACCAGGTGCACCGATCGAACTGTGGGCCGGGAGAAGACCGACTGCAAAGCGTGAGGTCACTGATTAGATTCCCGCTACAAGACAAACATTTGTGCGCAGAAAAAATAGCGCGTGTATTTGTTCCGTCTGGGTGGTTGAGAAACACCGATACTTTCATACAAGAATGAAGAAGTGTTAGTTTGGGGTCAGAGCTATGTATGAAATTGAGTGGGCGTTATTATCTATTTATTTAAATAAATGAACCGCCTGGATATCGTGGCAAGACTAAAATCTATCTAGCTTAAAAGCTATTAATATTCTAGATGCAAGGAATTCTTGTTAGGAGGTCAGATTTACGTATGTGTTTGTGTGGGCACTCGGGTTATAAAGCTAGACATTGATCTAACTACATAGATTAAGCTTCACTGGGTCAGTCGAAAAGGTATTAAGTTCGCCTACTACACGTATTTCCTATATTGCAGAAAACTGGCAAGATTATGACGGCTACAAGCGCGTAGGAAAGGCATTAATGTGATTTACTCCTTACATCTAACGGGAACAGGCTGAGTACTAGTCTAGTAACGCTGGTTCGAGAACTGCTGAATATGTATAAGCGATCGAGGAAACCTGTAGGATAATCAGGAGTAGTGTCAGACTTACGTAAAATATTCAAGAGTGTAATCGTAAGGTATAATTTATTTCGCATTATTTCAGACATGAGATAGTAGAAGACGGAGAGATATACATAAACAGAGAGACAGAGAGAGAGATGACATAGCAAGAGATGCAGGGAATAGGTCTATGAGTATGTATATATGGTACTGAATGAAACTCAATTGATACAAGTTCAGTAATTGCATCGTGTAACGAATATTAACTTAACTAATACATATGCAAGTGAAACCATCATGACGCAATTGTAAATGATATCATAAATATTCTATTTTGCTACTAGGTATATAATGTTAATGTTAACGGTGATTTAATCGGTGCCGAAGACGCGTGTTGTGTGAGGATAAGGACTTTTTAATAGAATATAGAGAGGTTTGCAGCTTCGCAGCTTTCACAAGTTGTCGGGTATTTTTTTTATTATGGCTTATGCAGTTCGCATAATTTCGTTTGAATCAAGTATTTTATTATGTTCTGTTGTGTAAGTATTTACGAATTCATTGACATAAGTATTATGAATATTAAGGTGTCTAAATACTTCTGAAACTTTCCTGTGAGTGTGCGTAGAGAATAAATACGCGCTGTCCAAAGGGCACTTAAAAAGTAACCCCCAAAACAAGGTAGGACTGTTTTAATCCAAAGAAAAATTTACCGAGTAAATTTTGCCATAAATCTATAGTTTTGATCTAAGGCTTAACAATAGGCGTTGTTAAATCTCAACATTTTTGTTAATTAATTAACTTGAATTTTTCAATACTAAACTTATAATACATATCCATATATGTCATCAAAACAAAACAAACGGTGCCGTGGGAATAGGAGAAATGCATATTGATGCGTGCATAACTGAACATGATTTACGATGATATGATAATGTTGATGAAGAAGTTATTAATCAAGGTTCTGATTGGGAATCACGACTACACTGCGTTAGAAATATTGAAATACATACCTGATGTAAATGAACTTTGAGATAGAAAGAAAATTAGATCAAAGATTAAAGTTGATTTGAACTCTACGACATGTGCCTGGTTGGCAACGGCCGATAATAAGAGTGTATTATTTAAAGTAAAGCTTCATATTTCTCTGGCATTTCTAACACACAGACATGGTAGTATGTACCATAACATAGCAGCTTCTGGTTGAACTAACCCAAAACAAAGCCTGTGTAAATATCACGAAATTGAATTCTAGTAATGCTAAACAATCGCCAATTACCGTTCGAAAATTCGAATTTACAAAGTTCTCATGCTGTATTAGGTAAATAAATGCTATACTGTTTAGTGGCGATTAAATTCCCAATGTATTGGAGCGGCCTAATCTCTAGATCTTCCTAGAAACTTGTCGCTTGAGGCGGCGGTTCTCTTAGTAAGTCACACGATTTTAGTAGTGATCGAAGTCAGGGCTTGTAGCAATTTCTTCCTAATATATGGACGTAAGATCAAAATCAGTAAACTGGTAATAATAAGATATAGAGATAGAAGTAAGAACTTAAATGACATAAATTAGAATAGGGTTCTGGAGACTTAAGACTTTAGATTTAGACTAAAACAAAGAGGTTGAGATATAGTTCAGTATGTTCAAGTAATTTCTATGTATCTGAAACCGCACAAGATTTTGATAAACAAAGTTCTAGGTGGCACTACAATTAACACGGACTGCACAACTGCTCGTCTCTTCGCTCAGTTGTGCAAAAAATCAGGAAGAGGAAAAGGGAGAAAGTAAAACGACATCAAGTCCCTTGATCAAACAGAATTAAGATCAGAGATTGCGAAATATACGAAGCGATACCATCTCGCAAGACTTATGGAGGCAGCGATCGTGAGTCTGGTAACACAATAAATATTTGTTACTAGGAATTTGTTTATTCAGGGACGGAAGCATTCGAATGACATACTCTAATTACACGCACACATTACCGAGCATCTGATTTGTTATAAACAGAGTATAATGTGAATTCAGGACTCAGCCCTATTGTCTTGTTAAACCGTTGTAGTAATTTCCACAATTATTTGCCTCAAGCAAGTCACTTTGCACGGATCGGAAAGTTAATCCAACTGTTCACTTTTACCAGATACCTTGTTGGGAATACATAGTTAAAAATTTTGTAGCACTACCAATACATAAATAATTATTTTTTAGGTAACTTATCATATCCTGCCTTAACTTTGGAATGGACTGAATTATGCACCTCATGAAGCGTGTTCAGAAAAACTTAGTTCTCGTACATTTATTCCGACTCAAAAAAGTCACGAAGAGTATCAGCTTTTCCGTAAGGAATAAAAGCAGCAGCAAATAGGTATCTATTTTCTACACTGGACTCGTTACTTAAAATACTTAGTCAGTTCTATCCATATGGCACTGCGTAAACCAACATCGAACCTTATTTATTGTCTCAAACAACAAAACATGGGAACTAAAGAGAATGTTTCATAATACCAATATAACTGTTACGATCATTATTTATTTTATCAGTAATTCCCGTTTTCGTCGATGTGAAACGATTGCATTGTTGATGTGAAATAATAAATCCAATTAGATTTTAACACGCAACGGAGATCTAGATTCTATTAGATTAAATTACCTCGTTTCGTCATATTGTCTTTAAGATCATAAGTAATATTTGTTCCACAAAATGTGAAATATTTCAATTTGTAACGATATTGCTGTTTAAAAGTGCATTTTAACATAACACAGTAGGGTCAAAAATATTTAACGTCCACATCAAAATAAAAATAAGACGCACGTCATATTAACATACCAACCCGAATAGGGTCAAAAGAAAAGAGAAACAAAATTACTTAACGAACCATCTAGCATCCAAATCCAGTTATCAACTAGTCCATAAGTAGGTCTCATCCAAAAGCAGACAGATGTCGGCCTCAAGTTCGTAATAACCGAAAGAAATATTAAACCGAACGTGTAATCGTTGCGGCTATCACTTTTTGCATTCGATTAACAACTGGTTTCTTTCTAGGTAGCAAGCTTCATAAAGAAACGATAGTAGCTTAGCTTAGACTATATAAGCAGCACGTAATGTGATAAATGTGAAAATGATTACTTATATTTGCAGAAATAGACTTAGGTATTGCACTGATTTCATTAGTAAATGATTTGTCACATAATACTAATACAGCTTTTTCAAAACGTTTACTCGTATGTATAGAAAAAGCAACTGATTTCGAAAGAATCTGGCATAAGCCTTCCATTATTCATTCTTCAACGAGTATCTGTGGTGTCCTATCTAAAATGTTAGGAAGCTTTATCAAGCAAACGGCTAGACTGCTAGTGCAAAATAGAAAGTCGGTCCTACTTCTTGGAGCCAAATAGCAAGAGACAGAGTACACGATAGCAGTTACTATCTACCAGTCAAGTGTCTTGTAAATGTAAACGAGCTCAAACTGAATATGTTTGGTGAATTATTTTGTTAAACTGCACAGAGGAAATCGATTACGATTGTGAAAGCTAAATCAACAAATGAAATACGACTACTATTTAATACAAATTCGAACGTCAGTACTGTTATTCACATTAATGCGGTTGCGTGTGTTTCTCGGTAAACTATTGATTGTTAAATAGCTGACTCTAGTTTTACAGGAAATCTGGGTAATGAGCTTAAAGTTCTCGCAATTCTCACATTAACATTATCTGAATGGGCACTGTAACGGTGGAAGTTAGCATTGGAACTAAATACGCAGGGAAGCAAGAGATGACAAAAATGATTTTGCAAGCGCTCGACTTCGCTGGTCGTTTCCAAAGACTATTTTTTGGTGGATCTTGTTGTTTTGCCAGCTTCTTTTATAGTAGTCCTATAAACGGACTATTATTGTTATAAGACATGCAATCGTGTTTAAACTAAACTAAATCTTTCTCGGTTACATTTCTACCAGAAATTGGTCTACATAGCGTTTAGCCTTATCAAAATAGTTTAAAACAATAGTGGGAAGAGAGCGGCTATTATTATTCAACGAACTATGTCTATCGAAGAAAGCACAATAGCTTAAACCATCTCTGAAATTGTAGGTTACATCAATCGTTGACTGAATACTTGAATAGGAAGCGATGAGTCAGAGAATACAATCAAATCCAAGCTCAAGAGAATAAACAATAATTAGGCAACAGAAAGTGTTAATTGTATAAAAATGATTTCACAAGAGTAATAGCGGAACGGACAAAGAGTCTCCCAAAGCGAAGCAGAACGGTAAATATGATTTGTTAGGTGATAAGGAAAGTAAGAGCTTATGGTTTGACAGCTAGGTGGCCATCTTGGATTAAGTGTCAAAGGTCGCGAGCGCACACGTTTCACCATCGTCAGCAAATGAGAGGGTAATTTTGTACGATAACGATGCAACAGATAATTGGCTGACAATTTGGGCACGCAAATACGTGATTATGATGTTAGATGGGGAAGCAAAAAGAGTTGTAACTATTTGAGTAACTTTGATCGTTATGGACTTTACATAAAATGTAAGGAGATGAAGCATCATCATCATCATTCACCTCTAATACACCAAAAAAATCTGGTATTGTGCAAAAGACACTGGAGTTAATGATGATAAATGGATAAAAGATAGTACTCAGGCTTTTGAAAAAGACCGCTAATCTGACGCTCTGTCTCTAAAATTCGTCTTTCGATCTCACTACTACTGCCTTCTTCTGTCTATTGACGTGTTATTAGACAGATTACATAAAATTCATAATTTCTCATTTGGAACAGTAGCTAACCAGTTTACGCCCTAAATAAGCTGAACATGACTCTAGTGTACCAGTAAGCAGAAAGGAAGCAGAGTTCACGGGCGGTGACCCGGGATTTCTACCGTGACGGTACTGACACTTCGGTCGACATTTCTATCTAATTCATGTCTAAACACTTTACCATTTGAAGACTTGAATTAAGCTATTAACAGTCATTAACGATCAACTACTGAATCTCGGGATTACAACAGTTCTGTTCTATGTTTCATAAAGGATGTATACCTGCTAATTTTGCTACAGCTTTACTGACCTTATCATATATGTATGTAGTTCATATATGTATGTAGTTATGTACCAATTTGGTTTCATAGGCGTGTGAACACTGGACGTAAATTTATTTCTTGTTTAGTCTAAACTAAACGTTAAACATTCATTTTATGTCAACTGTCGATACTTGGTCAACTACTTCGTCAGACCTTCCTGCAACCTTACAAACATTTAAGAGTTTAAGAGAAAAGTGTGGAACTGAGGAGTGAAGTTTTACTTTGATGGCTCTCAAAACGTATTTAAATATTGACATGCATTCTCACATGTACCAGCACTCTTTTTGTCAAGCACTTTTACGTTTTACAAACAGCATACAAATGACCTACTGGTTAAAGCAAAAGAGATAAAAATCCTAAGTTTATCATACTTTTTATGTTTTGTATTTTAAAAAGCGACCGGGCAACTTAAAACTGTAAGTTTATTACAAGCATCTAAAATTGCACTAAACTATTTCCCTTGACATTCGCAGCTACTGATGAATAAAAAATGTAGCGAATTCTAGAATGGTTAATGTCTTCACGATTTTATCAGTGTCTGAACACGATTGTATGATAGAATGTGACGTGATGTGCTTGCCAATGGAACGGCACGTGTATGGGCTGTTTTATTAGTAGTTGTATAGACGAACCTAAAATGGGGGCAGTTATGTCTACTTTGACAAATTCATAATTCGATTTGCATCAACTTCAACAGATACGTATGTTCCGTGACCTGTGTAGGGACTAGATTAGGACTAAGTTAAAACTATGACCTGGATCAGAAAACGATATGAGTGAGTGTGTTGGTCAACTACAGCAATAAAAGTCATCTTTGATCCAATGCGAAATCCCAACCAACCCGAACCAGCCAATCCCAGATAAAGCTTAGCGCCACCTTCGGCCACACCGTCACTTAAAGTCAAGCAACTTGTAGTTAAACGCTACCCTGTAATCTTATAAAAATAATTGTGAGCGATGACCGTTTCTTCAAATAATATGATGTTTCTTACAAAAATCTATTTGTCAATTGATACCTTACTTCCTTTTGAAATGAGTTTTTCTATTTAGTAAGTGAAATTTAAGTATTGGCAAGACTACGTGTCAAAAAACTGTCGTGGATCCGTGGAACACCAATAGTGATATGTTGATAACATAGCACGCAGGAAGAAAGGAACACGATTCTAACAGAATAACAAAATTGAACTTTAAGCACTAATCTCAGCCCTATAATGCCAAGACATATAATTACTTAAATCAATACAAATGGAAAAATCAAAACGCATTAATACCATAAAATTAGACGAAAACAAATTATTGCTGTAAAGACTATAATAGCGCTCGATAATCCAGACCATACCGAACATAATAAACCAATTGCATGAGAAAACAATGTAATAAAACTCTACAATGTGATTTCGATTTAAAAAGCAACGTGTATTGAATAAGAAATATCAGCAAATACGTAGAGGCTTTATGCACAAATCGGTCGCATTCAGAGCAAAACCAGGCAACATTCTGAGCGATTCACGTATCGTTATAAACACAGGGTATTTATGATGAGCACAATTTTTAAGGTCCCTTTTTGTTTGATTTTTAATGCCTTGTTAATGCTTGTTGTCCTTAAAAATAATGGGAAGGTAAGTTAAATAACTTACCAAAATGGAAGAAACATGATGACAGCTGTTATTATAGTCTGGATGGGAGTGATGACTAGCCAAGATACTTACCTGAAATAAAAAATAAATGATTAAATACATAACTCATGAGTAAAACTATTTTGGATGTTGGGTTTTTTATTTTATCCAATAATGAAGTATTAAAATTGTACTACATTGCACTAAGTGTTTTGTGAAAAATGAAGTGTTTTTGATGTTCTTATTAGTTCTTTAAGATTTGCCGATATGATTGCGCAGTAAAAACGTCGTTTTATATCAAGCAATAAATGAAAAAAAGAGGGAAACAAGTTCGGAGCAGCATCGGTTGATTAGATTGCGAATTCAACGTAATCCTTAAGAAAATTGTACGTATTATAAATCATAGAAATATTGTTTATGTTCCATTCAAAGTCAAACCCAACATTGACAAAGACCGCCGAATCAAATATGGACATTTCCCTCAATTCATTCTTTCAAGTTATCGGTAGTGACACGTAAACGCACCAAAACAAGGTAAAAGCACGTCGGCTCTTTTGTCTCAGATAAGGTGTGCTATTACATTTAGCGGTACTACAGCTCAAGCCCTTTTATGTTAAATGTTTAGTCAGTAAGGATTCTCTTGCGGGAGAATCGTGAACAGAGATTGCTATTAATAAGAGAAATATGGATGCTTTCTGCGATCCATTCTCGGAGAAAAGCTTGAAAATGACTCATTACGAAAAAAAACCGCATAGGAATTGCCTTATTTCAAATTTTTGAAAAAGTGTGTGACCGAAAAACAATTGATGCCCGTTGCTCCCGAATTCCCATGCCTGCAATCCAGAGGTTTCCTAACACGTTGCCTAATATGAGGTGCATGAAATTCCCGTCGTACCTATAGATTCACTACTGAAATGTACTGTTGTAGCACAAACCAAGGCTGTAGAGGCGGAAGCGATAAGTTCACAGTTGCAGAGTGAGGGTATCAGATTGTTGCCGTCGACAGAGGCAAGCTATTGCCGGAGAATAGGGCTAAAGTGGCAGCTCGAAATCAGTCTGACCGACCGGTTCTAGTACCTTTTTCATGGATTTGTATGAGGTGGTTTTGCTTGGTAGTATTTTGTCTCCCGATCGGATAGTGTTTGTAAAGGAACGCCGCTGAAACGAAGTTCTTTAGCTCTAGTAACCTTTACAGTTTGCATGATAAATGCAGCAGGTAGAAAAACTTTTGCTAAAGCAGAACACCGATTTTATTTAGCTATAATACATAAAAGCAACACGGAAACAAATTAACTGTCACACATATTTACTACAGATGTCTGGTTAATAACCTTCTTTGAAAGCTGGAAATATGAAAGCACAATAATTCATACGTATGTATAGGAATGCTGAATTCAACCAAGCAATGATGCCGCGATTTGTGTCACGTTTACCATCCGAAGGTTTTGTTGTTCAATAGAGCAATGGAAATGGAATAAAATAAGAAGACACAAATAACAGCTACCTTGAATTTGAATGGAAAGCCACTAGACCTGTGGATACCAAACCCACCGCTATCGCAGCAAGTGGTACAAAGCTTTACTTAGGGACTGAAATTCCATTTTATGCACGTTTAGTTGGCAAAATTAGTGCAAACGCATTATGGCTTGCAGATCAAAGTTAAGAAGGATCTAAGACAACCCAAGAAACGCAATGGATAAATGCTAACGCAATCACTGATCGAGACAATAATTTTGAACAACCGTATCATTACCCGCACTCAACAATATAGGTAAATTATGCTCAATAATATCCCTAATGGCGACGTGGGGAGTCGGAAAGCGAAATTGATGTTCTATGATCAGTATCACAATTATCAATTTACACGGAAAATAAAATATTCTCCTCGTCAGTTTTTATGCTGCTGTTTTAATTCCATCTATCTATTTTAACTTACCTAGTACCTACCCAATTATAGGCAGCTCTTACACGTATTTTAAACCTGAGTATTATAATAATAATTACATTAGTCATTAGTGTATTCTTTACATCCTGCAGTTAATGGTCGTGGTTCTTCTATTTTTCCACAAGATATTCTGTGACAGGATGCATTATCGAGATGCAAAGATCAATCATCTATTTTTATTATGTGAGAATTATTGGAATTAGATAATGTTTTATTTGCTTTATTAATCTTGATGAGGATAGGTATTGTCTTACTAGATATGCTGATGATGTTAACTAAGTTGACGCAACGGCCCAGAGCGAGTCTTAGCCTTAAGACGATACTTCGGTCTGTCCTGCACCACCTACTGTCAGTCCTCCACTTGGAGCTCGCGCAATTCGCATGCATCCTTCATGACTTCATCGTTTCAGCGATCGGTATCGCTATTTGCTGGTTCGATGATATTTAATTTATATAACTCCACCACCAGTGCAGCGCCACAAACGCGATGCATCATTTATTTACGATTTGTTTTAAAATTCAAAATATTAACAGCTGTCTAATAGGCATTGTCACACAGGAATAATAGAGGTATAAGAACAATAGCGAATATAACACAATTCTTATTTATGCATTCAACCATCAACACAAACAGGGGGCTATGTTGAAGAGTAACCGTATTTATTTACACTCCTTAAGAAGTTTAAGAACCTAACTACACAAATATAATTGACAATATTAATGCAACAAATGAAATCTTATGCTCCATCGCTCAATTTACCATTCGTATTGTCGTCGAACATAATACATGGCATACATTTCGGATGCTAATTTGCATTTAGTAAGTAATTAATCTAATCAGCGATTTCTTTAAATAAGTGCATTAATGAAATAAATGTGAGAATCTTTTTATCATAGAATTGCAAAGCATGAATTCTTTGCCAAAAGTAAGAGAATTAAAAGTTGTAAAACAAAAGACTTTCCCACTTTTAATTTCATCTTTCACAAGCAAATGCAACAATCCAAAATAGTTAATTATAGAGAGCAGATTGATTGAAACGTTGATTAAAAATGGAATGCATGAACTTTTTAAAACCTATTCAGATTGTATTCGTGTTTGAATATTCAAAATATAAATACTAATTTGTGCGCGAACAGAAAGAGTTTTTGTGAATCTGACTAAAATGTCAAGGATGAATTTTAAATCGAACTAAATTGGATAAAGGTTATCCGATGTCAATTCATATACTCGTATTCTAATCAACCTCTACAAGTCTATACATGAGCAGAGGTTGTCAGTTTAATATTTTCTTATGTACCTATACCTACGAGTAGGTACATAATTTTATTAGAGGTATTATGTTCAAGCATAGCTTTACCATTACGAAGTACTATAGAAGAGTATGTACACTATTTACCCGAATATAGTCTTTTATTTTGGTGACTGAGGCCTGAAAATTACAAATCAACAACGAATAAAATTTGCGAGGAAAATTAAGGCATACAAAAAAAAAGTTGTTCGAGCGAGATATTAAATTCAATGCTCGTTTGTCATGATGTCTGATATAATATAAACCAAGTCATACTCGTAAGACCGTCAGGCTTTGATAAACAAAATTTTGCATTCTCACGTACAAAATAAAGTCGCGTTCTTCGGATTTTCGCACGTTTGTGACGTCGTTTGTTACCAGTGCTACCACTATTTAGCGTTAGCGTTCCGTTATACGCAGTCCGTGGGAGCTCTAGACTTAGACAAAGACACTGTTTCTATTCAAATGTAGTATTCTATTAAGCAGTTAGTAGCAAGCGTATGTTAATTATTGGTTTAATCTTGCTATCGACTTCCATTCCTTGTTTTTAAATGCCATCTTGCGATCAAAGCATGCTGTCATGCATTTTACCGATATAAATACTTAAATCGGCAATGTGACAATGATGTTTATTACTTTTTTTCATATTTATCCATCTACTACTATCTATCGGGTAATAAAAACAATGTGGATCAGAAATTCACAAAAAGTACTTGCACTAAATGCACATATTGTCTTGTGACGGAAATCGAACTTGCAACCTCATATTTCGCAGTCAACTACTCGCCCATTGCGCCACGTCAGTCTTCGCTTAATATAAACAAAGAAATCGCCTTTTGATATGAGGTTATTAGGTTTTATCACGTTTTGTTTTGTATTCATCCAGGCATATTAAGAAGCTTTCATTGCACATACTATTTGGGTTATAAGTTACAACATCACATTGTATAAACAACAATAAAACCGAAAGTCATACACATCGATACTTAACGCCTTTTTACACACGTGTTACAACTTACAACTGTCTATAATTTGGTTAGAAAATTCGCAACGCACTCAGCGTAAATGGAACGCTATTGTTAGGAGAAAGATTAATGGATATGAATTTTAGAAGCGAATTACAAGATCAAGCTTAAAATCGAGGCTACAACTATTTATCTTTGTAACTATAAACATATTAGATAAAAAAAATACAATAAGCTTTTGTTATTTCGACAGATTGGCATGAGGTACGAGTACCTACCTATACCTATCCCCCTCAGTCGCCTGCGGGTTGAAGCTTCTACGACCTGGGCCTTAATAAAATGGTAAACATGGGAGGAGATCAAAATAAGGAACATGTGAACCGTAGTGGTGAAAATATGGAGAAGAAAATAAATAAACTACATAGAAAGAAGAAAATACTAATCTAAATTGAATTTAAAATTTACCAAGTATATCTGACACTCATTTAGAATTGAAGGTGCTTGAACCGTATGCAAACTGCAACATTAACCACTGCTGCTAATCAAAAGAAAATATCGGCGAAAATATATGATCAGCACTCAATTTTAACACCGCCTTACGTTAAGTCTACACAGACACAAAGAAACTAGGGATAAAAGAGGATCTTCTAAAATTAATGTCATTATAATCCCATCACAAGACTTCGCGAGAACCATTAACGATACCTGGTAAAATCTGAAGCAACCAACGAGATGGCATGATAAAATGTTAATGTTACCGCCTGCACCGCCTGCATTAAAAGGCACGTTTTGGCAGCAATATTCCCAGAAATCTCAAGGCCGTGCTAAGATCTAGCCTCGTAAAAACCGCACCCAGTCCCAACGATCATATCGTGTACCATCAAACAGTCTGCAACTCTGCAGCCACCAACCACTAATGGCTATAACCGCCAGCGATCGCAAACAAATGGGACGAGATAAAATGAGACAAAAACTTCTGTTGTTTTAGAACCGGTTTTATACCAACTACATATTCGAGAAGTGTGAGTACGAGTAGCCGCATATGTACAAATCTACGGACCACATCCGCAGGCATGATATCCGTGACGCATATCGGATGTCGATTTCTTAAGGAAGATTAAAATGTCGTTACTTTTTTCCCATGTGTTCCTGTCCAACCTTTCAACTAAGCAAGAAATTCGGTTAGCCCTGCCCATCGCAAGATCAGCACTTAGCATTCCAGCAAAGATTTCGAAACTGTCAACGCGATTCTGTATTGTGTAAGCCCTTCGACATAAAGATGTTAGGTCTAATTAACCTTTCACCTCGTGGCACTGGTGAATGTGGTGATGCGCCTAGAAAATACAACACAGACGCAAAACAATTTATCCGTACAACGAAGAATCGGGTGCAGATAGGCACATGAAATTGGAAATAAGAATTCGCAAGCCTGAAATGCACATTGTACTATTAAATAAGAAAGATATTATGAGATGAAAAGAGAGCAATCGTAGAGATATTCAAAAGATAATAAACCTCAAAAGAGTTCCCACGGCTCCCCAATCTTTTTCACGACCAAAAAACTGAACCAAGATTAGGTCCACGCCGCGCCGGGAGCCTCGGCAATAATGATAGGGATCTCAGCAATTACTTAAGTATTAAATAATGTCCAGTATTTACGTCATGACTTTATGACAAAGTGACTAGGTGTGGTTGTGAAAGCTAAGCAAGCCATGCGTTATGTTGTCATCTTCCATATCTGTTGGAGAAACTTCGCTTCTACAGGTGTTGGAGATCGGATAACGTCAAATGATTAATTGTAGATAAATCCATTAAGATAACTGATCTCAATTGAAATGGTAAAGATCAAAGTATCGTTGTAGCGGTTACAGATGAATCAATTACTAATCACTTGAAAGGGGTGATAAAAGTTAAGGTAAAAATTAATATTTGCAATACTACGATGAATCTGTTTGAAGGAAACGCCAGACAAATACATACAATAAATACATAAAGCTGACAGAGTAATAAATGTTACGGCATAGTGTTAAGCTGTTCCGACTCTACAGAAAAACATTGCCAGCAGCTGAATAAATATTAATTATGTATATATATTCATTTCTTTTTAGTTACTCAGAGGGCCTTCTAGCAACTTTACGCAAATGTTTTATTTGCAAATTGTTCTTTTCGTCGATACTTGATAACTAACCAGATTTGGAGACCGGCAACATTCAAAATACATGAATAATTCATGTCCAACAAAAATGGTAACGTTAATTTTATCTATATTTAATGTCGGTTTATTAGCAATGCTATTAAAGTGGGTCACTTTTTATACACGTATCTATTTTAGACCTTTAATTGCCGGCAATCGAAACATTCTATGAATTGAGAATCAAATGGTTTTGGTAAGTAATTATTTGTGTCTGTGTCGGCAAAAGATAACATATTTTATGGGGTATATAAATAGTAATAAATTGTTATAGTTCAGGTACTCTCAAGGCCCTCTCAATACAGGGGTGGAAGGGGTGCAGCGCACTCGGGTGCTGAGGACATCAGAAGCCTCAGTTCAAACTTACTGTACATCCATCGTTCTACCTACCTATAATACTATTAATACCTATAATTATAATTATTTTACATGTAACATACGGTAACTTTAGAACATTAAACGACCCGCCTACAAGCGATATTGAATCTAAAGAGAGTGCTTTAACTTTCCTATACCACACTGACGAAAGAAACCTGTACCACTGACCAATGAAGGGCGAGAACGGGATCGCATCCCACCAGGTAAACTACACATTTCCCTGGGTGACCAAGAATTTCCCTATATCTTGCAAGAACCTTTTTCCGCGACAAAATGAACCTACCTCTGTTCCCAATGTCAAGCAGTTTAAGCGATTCAGGAGGTAACAAACATTCATACTCACTCACATACTTTCGCAATACTTCTTGGTGCTTAATGTAACTAAGGTAAGGTTTGGTGACGCTGGATTTTGACAACAAGCTATAGTGCTTTTATTTGATACTTATCGATTATTCGCTCCAATGCCTGCTTTGACCGGACTTTGTAAAGTGCTGCGGCAAAAAAAAATACACAAAACAATCTAAACTTTATTTACGATTGCCAAAGGAGGTTGCCACTTAAAGGGTTGAATGGACTTAGTGAGTGGTTTTAAGTTTATTTCTTCGAGATAACATTACAAAGATTACAATGACAAAGAAGAAAAAAACTGCAGATATGATTAGTTATTACAAAAATATATTTCTTTAACTCATCCACCGTGCAATAGGACTTTTTATTTCATTAGACTAACTTACCGAAGATTGAGTAACTCCCACGCAATCAATGTAGTGACTATTCTTCCAATTTATAAACTCAACTATCCACCAGCTAGCAATAAAGCACCTAGCTAAAATAGTCTGGCTTACATTTGTATCCAAGTTCTCCCATCCCAATGAAGGAGACGCTAAATAAAAAAGTCAACATGACCGGGCCGTATTCGGTGCATGTTGGTTTTGTAGCACATTTAACAAACAAAAGACGACCACGACCAGCCGTTGTTCCCCGAGTCCAGGGGAACGTAGGGATGAAGCGGGGTGGGAGGAAGATACGGTGAGCGAGCGCATTCAAAGAAGCCGCAGGAATCACAGGGTAGATACGGTCAAAGAAGGGACACGGGAAATTCGATTTGATATAGACAAAAAAACTATTAAAGAGCTGACTCAATTAAAAACCAGTAAGTACTCTACAAATAGCAGGCCATAGATCATCATGTCGCATATCCTTCAATGTTGTGGTTTTTGGACCTGCCGGTTTCCTCGCGATGTTTTCCTTCACCGTTTTGAGCGATGGCAAATTCACACATAACTTATTATGTCACAGATGTGGGGCCGAGAGAATTCGAACTAGGTGTCGGCGCCTTGTAAGGCGCACGCGTTACGCGTTCGGCCACCATCGCTCGCTCAGACCATACATGCAGACCGGAAACAAAGAATTTAATTAATTTATTAAAGCAGCATAAAGCTAGAATATAAGGTTCGAGTAGAAAAATAAAAGTCAAATCCCAGTCATGAAAGTTCCGATTTATTTTAATTGTCCAAACCACACCTTATTTATATGGCATAGTAACCTTAATTTCAATTGACCGCATATGACATAACATCATATTCATGATTTTGGCCGTTAATGTATAAAGCTACTTATCCACCATGCGTAGTAGCCAGCGCTCGCCATCACAGAAGCCGTGCTCGATCACGAAAAAGTCCTTGTTATTTATAGAATAGGAGACAAAGGGTTGAAACCACAAAAAAGGGGGCACTGCATTTCTTTAAGTAGAATCTGACCAACCACATATTCAATCACAAAACTTTTTTTTGCAATACGACACCTGGGAAGCATACCTTTCCGGGAAACCTGATCGAATCAAAAAGGTTGTTCTATACTAACTAACCACAGGCATTGTCAATCCAAACCAGAGATGACACAATGCAGTGAAGAGGCTCAATGGATTTTTTTTACACCGTCAGTGTTGAAATGTGCATTCCAGTAAAATTGCCATGTTTACGGAATGATAAACCGTCGTAATTCTCTACTCCAAAATAGTGGCAGTCTCCTCTTACTGGCCATAATTTAAAAGCACCTGAAGTACCCTGCCCAGTACTTTTTCTAATGAATGTGGAGACAAAGTATACTCACAGTAAGAACAGAAGTGTGGAATCACAGAAGAATCGGAAGGCGCAAGACCAACGGAAGACCAGCGATGGGTAAACTACCAGCACCAGTACAACCTCTAAGGAATGGCGCTCAAGTAATAATTGATTTGAGTCTTTCATTTCATACAAATATGCCATCGATATCCAAGTATTGATCAACACTTGAGTGTTATACTAGAATACCAGCTCGATACGAATATTATAGGCTCAAAGAAATCCAAGCACTTCGTTTTAATTTGTAATCTTAATTACGATGAGCTTCGACACTGTTTTTAGCTACATAATAATTCTGTAGGTACCTTCCCTACCGATGCAACAGGGCATATCTCCGACTCTTTCACGGCTGCCGAACTGTGATGTGAACCTCAATTTTGTTATTGTTAATTGAAAGGTTCTCTCGGGTTTTTTATCCATAATTAAACCATTTAAACGAAATGAAGACATCGAGTGTGGCAAAAAAGCTTGAAATCCGAAGACAATGAACGCTTATCAATCGGGAGTTTGAATCAAGGTGGCCGTTGACACATTAGGTTTGTTTGGAGATACCAATGTGATAAGTGAATTATATGGTCATCTGATTATTGTGATTATTTTTGTTCACAACAAGAAGATTGAGAAAGACTTTACGTAAATGCATTTTAGGATATAGAAGTAATTCCATTTGCTAAATGTTTAAATAAAATGTTAGAACAAATAAATACCACTCCAAATACCACCAAGAACGCATTATCTAACGGCGATTGGTCAAGAATTCAAGATGCATAGATCCACGTACCTAATTACGTAATTACACAATGTATGAAGAACAATGAACCCACTGAGGGTGAGAACTGAAGCACAGATAGAACGCAGTCATTAATTAAGCACAAAATGACCAGAGCATTCCCACAGAACGTTACAACACGAGGACGAGTTCTTTCAAAACTAATGCACGCTCGTTTTTTTTTTCTTAACCCCGCTGTTGGAACAAGTGGGTTAGAAAATACAAGCCATAAACCTCTTGAAGGGACACGTACGTAAACAGGTTGACGTCCTAATCAAGATACAAGCACGGTCCGGATACGGGCCAGAAAAGGACAACTTATAACAAATGACAGTAAAGAAAAGGACACAAAATCAAATTGAGATACCTAAAAAGTTGCGTCACGATCCCAAATGACAGAGCTTGTGTGAACAAACAATTAAGTACCAGAATAGTTTTTGCGATAGATTAAGCTATAATACGTAGGTATACGTAGAAGAAGTATTGGCAAACTATTATTTCACAGTCACAACACAACAGTCGGAGCTATTATTTCCAGCAAAAAGATTACCTGCGCAAAACGAGTCCTTGAATCATTGAAAGAAAAAAGCATGCGGCAATAGTAGACAGCGAAATTGACAAGTCTGACTGTAGAGATATTTTTTCTCGAATCGAAATGTCTTTGACATGGTGTTTTTGTTAACAGACTTCATAATCGTGTTGAACAGCATTCAATCCTCAGAATCAATTCAATCGCATTCAACGATCAATATTTCTTTTAAAAGGTAACCTCTGTTGCAAATAAAAACGTAAAATTTTCGACATACAAAATCAGGTAGACGATACATGTTAAGTCGACGTATAAAAAGACGGATTTGAATGCGAAGGTGAACCCTTTACTAATCGATGCAAATGCAATTAATTCATTTGTCAAGACATCAATAACGTTTCTACGTAACGGTAACAAGCAAGGACAAGACAGTCACGAAAAAATGCTGAGCTTACAGAGGTGTTGTGCGATAGTAACTGACTTAGGACTTTATTATGATGTACTAGGTGTGTGGCGCAGTTTTACCCGCGTGGAGATTCTTACAGAAACCGTCTGTTTTCCGGGATAAAAAGTATCCAATGGCACTTTCCAGCCTTTCCACTACCTCTATGCAACTAAATCTCGTCGACCCGTTAGCATTGCTCTGTTGAGCTGAGAATAACAAACTCACTTTGGAATTTTTATCAGTTTAAGTGTATTCATCATCATCAGCCTGTGTCAGTCCACTACTGAACATAGGCCTCTCTCAAGGTACGCCCCTGAACCCGTTCTTCAGTTCTTCTCATCCAACTACTGCCAGTCTAGCCAGCCACTCAGCGCCAGTAGTCGCTTCACCTAGTCGGAGGGCATCCACACTATACATATCATCTCTTACTTCTGCCAGAGATTATTATGTTGGGTTTCTTAATTAATGTAATCATGTCTATACTACGAATATTGCTAAACTACTCCTAAATATTATCTAATTTTTGGATAAAGATACCAAGTACAAACTATCAGTACGGTGGAATAATATTTCAGTTGATTGCATCAGTTTAAATCTTATCACAGTCGGCTGAGTCGGCAGTTGTATAAGACATACTAGATATAATATCACCCACATGTACTTAGCTTCTTACAGGTAAGTACCTAACTTTTAACATTCAATAAATACTTACTTAAGTGTGTTCTCAACTAGGGTTCGCAAACCGGAATATCGAATATCGAAATTACCGGAATATCGGACGATTTTGGTCGATTTAAAATACCGGGATTGAATTTAGCGATATCGAGATTTTCGATATTGCATAATTTAAAAACTTGATCTAATCGTTTCTTAATTTAACGATAAACAAACATTAAAAGAAGGCCAGTCAGTCCAAAAATGCATAAAATACAGGTATGTGGACAGCGTTCTAGCTTCCAACTTCAATACGAGATGCTGGACTAGCCGGGTCGACGTAATTTTATTCAATAATCCAGTACCTTTTGGTAAGGAGTGTATAAAAATAAGGTGCAAGGAAGAACAGCAACGTCAGCAACTGCTGTATTAACAACACGGCAGTAAAGCATTGACCAAAGTTCACATAAATATTATATAATAATATATAATAATATTATTGTATATTTTTTGTCTAGGACAAATTTGTTCATTCTTATAAAATGAGTATAAAAGTAAGCGTTATCTATCAAGCTATCTATTTTGAAGTGGCTGCTGAATTTACCTTAATTAATTCTTTAATGTTCTCTTTTCTGTGAGATCTCGAAAAGTATGGGTCGTTTTGTTTTTCAAGAGAGAAGATTAATCTTTTGCAAACTATTGACCTATCCTATTCTCCTGCTGTAAACTCTTCTCGTCCGTAGGTTTGACAAATACTAACCATCGAAGCACACCTCGATTCGAGGAAGATATATATAGTACCATACACCCAATTCACATATTACGTCAGATTATACAGAGCCTAAGAGTATAACCAGCACCTGTGTGTGCGTATGGCATTTAAGGACTATGAGATATATTTTTTGACCTTCAAATCCATTGGTGTGTTATGGAGTCTTATTATGAGTCACTGTTTAAATTTATAAACCTATTTTGGATTGTTCTATAATATATAATTCTTAGAAGGTCTGTTTTCGTTTCAATTGTTGATTATACAGGTGATCAATCCAAATGGGTCAGTAGGGGGAAGTGAGAAACTATGAGAGATAGCGAAATCCGTTCCTAGGAACCATGGCTTCGATTTTAAATTTAATAATAATGGCATTCAAACTTTTTTTAAATCTCTCATACATAACCGGGAATCGAACCTGTCAATATTCCTTATGTAATCGCGTGCAGTAATTGTTTGTCTAATTGATCCTAAAAGTATAAGGACCAAATTTTGCTATGAAATCTTATGTAAACGTCTTGTCTTGTGTGTTGTCTCATGTATGTATCTTGTGTTGACTTCTCTCTGCACTTTTGGACATTGCTATAATTCAACACAGCATGATATAGGCACATCAGCCTGCGGGCTGCTCGCCTATTACCAAATAAATAAATAAATAAACATTAGACTGAACTAAACTAAAAGTAAAAGTTTGAATGCCACTATTATTAAATCCAAAATCGAAGCCATGGTTCTTAAGAACGGATTTCGCTATCTCTCATAGTTTCTGACTTCTACCTACTGACCCATTTGGATTGATCACCCTGTATAATTTATTTTAGTTTGATAGCAGAAGTTGATGTTAATTCAAATTAATAAACAATGTGAAGAATACAGATTTAGGTTATTTTAACTTTTTCACACTTTCCTGTCGTTTTCATTACTATTTTGAATTACTTTTAACTTCTTAACACCGAGGGTTAATATTCGTATGACATTTATGTCGAAAACTATCGTAAACATTTATGCTTGACACTTGTTTTACGTTTAAACTGATTTATGTTAAGCAAGACAAAATTTTTGTAAAAATATCGAAAATGTCGAAAATCCCGGGATTCCGGAATTGAAAAAATGGCGATATCGAAAATACCGGTATTGAAGAATGGTATCGATATTGCGATCCCTATTCTCAACGAAACAGGATTTAGTTACTTTATCTTTTTCAGCCAGGACTTCAAAATAATTACAGCAGTCAATACTCGTTTTAATGACTGGTTTTAATAACGTAATTCTTTTTCTTTTTAACGACACCTGCCAGGATAGAATAAAAAATATAGGAGTAAAAGTATTGCCTTATTTTAAACCGAGTCACTTCACGTCCTCGCTACGTGTTGAGGTCAACAACTATCTCTGACTGAACATTCCGACTACTTCATAGTTCAATACCTAAGGATCTGTGTTCGATAGTATTTATAACACGAAACAATGAAATAATCTTACACAGATTAACAGATGGGTTTTCAAACATATGCAGATACCTTCCAGAAGGTTTCATCATAATAATGATAGAACAAAAGAAAGAAAAAAAACTTGATTTATTCAACTTGGATCGTTCACAAAAAGATAATGAGTATTTGTCATTGCTTGCCTTTGAAGTCGAGCTTTGAGATATGATTATGATCCGCGAATTCCTGACAGTATTCGTGAATCATCAAGCAGCGCATTATAATTTGGGGACGGACCAGCAGGGTCTACTAGGTACCTTCTGCTACCTACATGTGCTGCGAAACAGGCCAAAGTTGTGGAAAATTATGTGATGCCTAATATTTCAAACCGGTTTTTGCCTTTCACACAATTTTGTTTGATCCTTCCCGTAAAACGGACAAAAATAATAACTAATATTAACAAGAACATGACCATTGTTTAAGTAAGTGTTCAAATTGAGTTTACACCAGCTATTTTGCACGGCAAATATTGTGACAGCATTGGCATATTTCACGATAGCTAGCACATAAAGCTGGAGTTAAAAGGTGTGATTTACAAGAATTTGTTGTAAATATCGTGTGCAATATGTCTTTTTTGACAGAGTTTAATAAGTCCTTTGGCGTGTCAAATAATTTATTGTTTGCAACTAACGCATCTGTGACAGAACAAAGATTACGAACTGTTAACGTTCCCAATAAAACAATTGAATTTGGAAGTTATTTTTCGGCTTCCCATGAAAATTGTCGGTATTGAGAAGGTAAACCGTTTCAAAGAGTACAATCTGTACTTTTACTGATAATACAGATTTATATTAGGTTTCACTAATTGAAGGTGTTGTAAAGAACGCTGTGATCGATCATATCAGTCGACTGAAAGAGGGAAGAAGTACATTACACTAAAAAACTTTTATCCGCTGTTGAACAGGTAAAAAGGACAGGTTTATCCCAGTTTATGACTCTGGATTCGATCTTCTGTACCATTCCGCATCGTGCCGAAGTGCAACACCCACTTGCGTTTTCAATTTCCGATACTTAGATAAGTTCAGTATGGTTTCTAAGTACTTTAGCAGCTCCATATATCTGGTGGTACTTTATAATTTCACCAAATGCGAACTATACGACCTAGAGAGATCTAGACGTTAACCGACCTCGTCAGCAAAGGTAAGCCGCTCCCACCAACAAGCACATGCCTTGTCCTTTAGGCTTAGGATTTATAGTGAACAATCTGCATAAACTGCCTTAATAGTTAAGCACCATGTCGCAATATGCTGTTGTTTGGTTTTCATTCTTTATCGGTTTTGATTCAGTATCATTACTATCCTATCTATGGAAGGAATAGATTGGGACATGTACGAGATCTATTTCTAATCTTTTCGCATGATGAGTGTAACGGAAGCTTAGGCGTATTGAACATTTCTTTCTATGGAGAAATCTTAAGGTTATCGGTTGGAGTAGGTATATTATTTTTACTGTGACAAGATTCTAAACTATTATCAGTATCATATTCACACAAAATTGTCTGCACAAACCGAGCCAGGAGTCGTGCTTTGTTAAATTTCTACGCAAAACATTATTTAAGCTAACGTTCAGTTTAACTTCGTATCGATTCTTAATGGACGGATTAGGCTTGTTAGTACTGCACCTTTTGGTTGCTTGAATGATTGTTTGTTAAGAAAATTTGTTTTATTTTAACGACAGCAGTACAGAACGTTCGCTTAAAAAGGGCATGGATTAAAATAACTGAATTTGTAACAGTTGTGTTATTTGTAACATGCATATGGTCTACATCTCTTTTTGTATAATTTTTTATTGTTTCTGGAACCATACTGTGACTATACTTCAACTTAGATCAAAATTTACGTGATGGAATTAATCATGAGGAAAGTAGTATACTAGTACTTGTTCAATGGTTAAAAACTTTTTAAGTAGGTCTTTTTACCTTTTCGAGAGTTTGGCAACTGGCCACCGGACAAAGTTCCTGTTAAGCAAACAAGGCAAATTAACAGTTACACAAGTCCGACACATCAAGTATACCGAGCCTCTAATTTCTTGCATCACACATTCTCTCCCATAAAACGAGCGGCCCCGACAACTTCGTGATTTTAAGTAATTACCCAATTTGTCATTCTCCAACCCCTTGATTCGTGTATCTTAAGCACAATGCATTTTAGTCATGAATTCTCAGACCTGTCACGCGAGATAAATTAGGTCCTTCGTCCCACTTACAAAAGACTAGTGCGGTGTGACAAGACCTTAGTTGCATTCCGAAGCATGTTTGATCACACTTAGCTTAGATTAAACAATGAGATTGCATCATTGCACGATCTTAGGCCTAAATATCCATTTTATTATTCGTTAAATCGAAATAAATTCTCGGAATACTATGACAGCATTGGAAGCTGACTCAAGCCTCAGTATTGGCTTCCTGTGAAGGAAAACATCGAGATGAAACAGAAACAGAGATGAAACAGAACAGTTTTGAATTAGGATTACCAATTTATATTAGGTTTGTGCATATTAGGATTCTTTTGAGTTTTATTTGATAGTAAGTTTAGGTTAGGTTTAGTAACAGAAGTAACAACATAAATATACTCTGCTGGTGCTGGTATTCTTTTCGGAAATATCGCGAGGGTTATTTTACTGTGACGATGAGCACGATTCCTTTTACAGTTATCTTATTTTGTGGCTAACACTTCCTAATGTAGGTAACGCAATTACATTTCTTTCTTGTTTCAAAACTCCTTTTGTGATAATTGAACACACGAATTCGCCACAGAAACCCATTTCTCCAGTATTTCAATGCAAACAAAAGTTGAATATTTTCCGGTCAGTTTGAGCAATAACTGTGAAAGCTCCATACAAAACTAAACAAAGCACACATTCAGTAAACTATGCGTGTTCAATTGCTAAGCGGTGAAAACGAATTTGGTCACCCACATACTTCGACAAAAAGGTAAGAGGTTTTCGTGGAATATAGTGCAAGGGCATGTATGTGGTATCGCCTACACAAGCTAGAGTCGAGGCAGCGTCGAGGCGCGGACGCACCAGCAGCACGCTGCTAATGATTTCTTCAGAAATAATTGACAGTGCGCTCAAATTGATCAAATTCTAGAGTCGCGGTATGGGTTGTTTCGTGTTTACAGTTAAAATATCTTCTCCCATTTAAATTAATAACTCATGTTAGTGTAGAGACACCTTGATCTTCAGCGAAATAATTATGTGGAATGAATTGGAATGTGTAAAGGAAGCATAGTTGCCCGCGCCTCGACCTACCAGTGAGCGATGCTCCTATATTTATTGTAGGTAATTGAACCTTGAAAGAATTTTGAAATTGATCACGTTTGTTTGCTAATTATCTCGTGATAATACCAGCTATTCATAGGACTGTTCATTACAACATATTATAATATGGTTCGGCTCTCAATATTTAATCATGCATCGAGCTGAGCTCATTACATTTTCTGCCTGTAAGCTGGTTTTGATCGAATATAGTGCAAGGGCAAGTTAGTTGTATTGAAAGATATGAGATCCCTGGCCTCGGCTAGACAGAACAATAAATGTGTCTGAGCATGACACAAGCTTGATCATTGATCACGTTTGTTTGCAAATTATCTCATGATAATAACTGGTTTCCGTGATCTTTGCTCACTCAGCAACGGGGAACCGGATCAATGTGTATTTTTGCATAGACATGTTTTGACATGACATAGGCTATAGGCTACTTTTCATCCGGGAAAAACGCATGGTTCCTGTGGAAACCTCCACGCAGGTAAACTATTAGGGCGCAACTAATCCTACTATAATATTATGAATGCAAAATTTTGAGTGTGTGCGTGAGTGTGTGTGAATGTTTGTTACCTCGTAACACCGTAACTACTTAACCGATTTTGATGAAATTTGGAATGGAGATAGCTTATACCCTGGATTAACACATAGGCACATAGGCGAGGAAAAAGGTTCCTGCGGGATATCGGGAAGACGCTGGTGAAACCGCGGGGCGCAGCTGGTTTCAAATAATTACGATAATCGTTAAAATTTCCACCTAGGTTCTACGTTCCTACAATATAGTAAGTTAAATACAATTTTATGGTTATTGTCCATTAGGTATATAATACTCCACCAGTTTGTCTTGAGTAATAAGTAAATAAATACTAACTAACAACAAAATACTTCGGTAGGCTGTTTCTAAAGGCAAGAACGGTTTCTTTGTCGACTAGTCTTTATCTAAAGGGAATAAGGATTAAATTGGCACTTTTTTGGTTGAACATCTACACCTGTTTTATGACTTTTATGTGCAATCCTGGACTTCCTGTAAACCTTTCGTAACCTAAAGGAATCTTTTAATGGGTAGTGCACGATCAACGTCGAAATAAATTGCATTTTATGCGCCATCAGAGCACTCAGCATTGTCGTTAAAATATTCTAGACTACCACCTACCTATTCTATTGTAAAATTATGTTCCTCTTTGATTTAAGGGACACCAATGCATATTAAAGAAAGGGATAGCTTTATATACACTTGTACGTGGAAAAGAGAGACGGTAAGTGTGCCTCAAACGTGTCAAACAAAATGGTATCGAATTTGCATGGGCCTTTTGCTATGACCATCAAGATTCCTTGCCAATAACGTGTGACGTCATTACGGGCTTTAGTGGTCATTCCACGCAGATAACGTAACGCGCCCGCGTTATGTGCTTAGATGGTCATAGGGAATAAGGGCCCTTCTGTGAATTTATATAAAAACATTATAAAAACATATATTATAAAAACATGCGAGGTTAGGTTTAGTCGGTAGGGCGCCTAGAGGTGGAGTGAGTCCGACATAACCTGGGCCCGTGCCTGAATATCCATGAAGACTCCCCCTACCTGTCCGCGAAAAAAAAAGAAATGTAACGCTATCCTTCTCTTACATAAGTAGTCAGAATGGGACAGCAATACCTACTTTTAGATCTGTCAAACTAAGTTTAGTGTTAGACGCCACTATGTAATTTTTAACATAACAATACACCTAACAAGAATCTCGTGCAAAACTAGGTTTTTCGGACATTTTCTCCATCAAAGCATCAAACTATGCATTCACTTTCAAGGCTTTAAAAACAGGAGTCTGTTTCATGTGTTCAATTAGGTACCTACCTATTCGCGTATTCTACTCTAACTTGACGGTTTTTTTTAATAATTAATACTTTGAAGGTGTTTGCAATTTCAAGGCACTCAGACACCCAAATCATGCTAAATAATAATCATAATAATAATCACCCAAAGCCTGAATACGCTAAAATTCTTTAATTGTTACAGTAGGTGTACTTACTTATGTTACCTACTCAGTAAGATTATTAAAGGTCAATGAACTCTCTTGTAATAGTTGTAATCGGTGGTCTTATCGCTAAGCGAGGATCTCTTCCTAACAAAAAGGTAGCTTATTACCGCTGTTGAACTGTGCACTTGATTGGTTTTAGAAATTTACTGATTTTCTTATTCGACAGCAGTTAGGTACTATAGAAGTATGTTTTTGCTAATAAAATCTCTATTCTAAGTAGGTTCCTTAGCTACCTACACCTAGTCCTAAAAATGTTACAAGTTTAAGTCAAGTTTATTACAGTTAGCTTATGCTTCAGCTCTTAGTATGATATAATAATAATAACTTAAAACTAATGAATTGAAACTTACAGTGAATAATGTAATTTATGTACCGGTCCACCTGCTTAGCTAGCACCACTGCCGCTGCCGGAGTCTGCGTCGGCGTCCCTAGGAATGCAACACCTGCGGCTTTCGTGACCACAATCACATTCACAATCCAACACAATCGTTAAAAATGCCAAGTTCACACACAAAACACTGTTTATCTCTGAAATTCAGTCGCAACACTATCGTAAAACAAAGTTTCGCGGGCTTTGCGAGCTCAAGCATACAGTCAACCGGCCGGCGGCGAAGGGAGCGGCGAACAACTTGATTTTTGACTTGACGTTTGCTGAGAGAGGGGGTGGGCGGCGCAACTAGTGATGTGAAGTTAGCGACAGAGCTGCCACACCTGTGGTGACGGCGAGGCGAGCGAATAGCTGTGCTTCGCTTCGCATCGCAACGCAACACAACCCGCAAACAAGCTGTGAAGCAAGCGTGTACGAGTACGACAACATTCATTTTCCGGATTTTGCAACCCGCGGTAAAGTTTAACCGGGTGCGGGCAGGAAGAAAATGCCAGCATGAAATAAGTACCTTCGATACTTGGCTAATTGAAATTCTTTGCTAAGTGACATGCGGCATTTATTTGCTACCAATCATTGTGACTGGCAATCTTATTTTAATTTTTTCTTCGCTACAGTAATTAGCACCTTTATTAATAGCAAAGGGTAGGTTATGTACAGTTAATTAAAACTGACTGATATATTTTTCTATTGTTTTTACCTTTTTTTTTGTTTTGTTATGGCGTCACACGGTTAGTGTATTTGCCAGTGTCAAATATAAACTATTTCAAACTCTGAGAGTTTAATCAAGTATAAATGATGATGATGATGATGAGATGAAGGGATGAGGATAGTGTCTAGGTAAAGTAGTGGCGCTTTACTTAAACTTTAAACGGACTTTTTTGGAGCAACTCGAAAAGTCACTTTCACAACTTTATTTCAATTTGCCACACTCGTACACATTAACGAACACATAATGGTTAATAATCCACCAATATTACACATTATCACTCGAAGAAACACAAGATTTGGAAATAAAAACAAAATTTTCACGTTGACAACTCGATTGCCGCCAAAAAAGTCCTGTTTTTACCTTAAAACTATAGGTCTGCCAGGATTTGATGGCAAAAAAAAGTTTAATGAATAGCGATTTTCATATGGCAACGAAAAAAATGTCATCAGTCAACTGAAATTTCAAGGAATTTCAAGGATTTGAAAAAAAAAATATTGATTTTTTTAATGTTTTTAAAAACTTTATTATTATTATTATATTGATATTTACTTTATTATTATATTGATATTTAATGCAAAAAACTTTAAAACAATTTTTTTTCAATTAATTATTAACAATCAAAGATTGATGAAAATAAAAAAAAAATCACGTGACTATAAACGCGCCATCATTGGTCACCATAGTTGTGACGTCATAATGTTATAGCTATTTTAAGGTGGTTTGATTTTCATACAAATTAATATTTCCATTTATGGACAAATGGAGCATAATTTTACACTGAAATCATAGCTACTGGCATTTATTTTGAACTTTATTTGCGGTAAATCATAATTTTCTGAATAAAATAGTAGATTATTATCATAAATATGATTGAAATTATTAGTTAATTTTGTCAATGTGTGAGTGAATGGTGACAGTGTCGTACACCAAGCAAACGATTAGATGTGTTTCGTGGCAAATGGCTTCAATTGAACTGTCAACATGAAAGTTTTGTTTTTATTTCCAAAACTTGTCAAAACGACGTAGTCTTGTCGAAATGCCATCGGCTATCAAATGATACAACTATGAGTGAGTGAGTGAGTGAGTAGTTCTGCTGCCATACATCACTACCGCGATATTGTTTGGCACAAATAAAAGTGTTTTGAAAACTAAAACACATTTGAAATAAAGTTGGATACATTAAACATATTACGCCATTAGCGGTAAACATATTACTATAGAATAATAGGCACCTGTTTATTCATAATGAAATAAAATGCGTTATATTAGAACAACAACGCCATCTATTGACGCTGGCGTGCTTAGCTAACCGCACCGCAAGCAACCACCTTAATAACAGTACAGCGTTTACGGCTATTACACGTGACTAGACAATAATATTGAAAATTTATTGCTAAAAACGAGTTGTTAGTTGGTTACGATTAGCTATGTGTGATAAAGGATTTATTAAGGCAAAGTCTGATAATATTCCTGATGTTGATATATTTATGATAACCAATTTTTTTTAAAATGACGTTCTGTTCTGCTGAAGTTCGGGGTGCCAAGGCATCAAGGTAAGTCTGTTAAAAAATAATATAATAAATGAAAATATTTAATTGTTTATTCTCCATTATATTATTATATTATTATTATTATAATTATTTATTTCATAAATTGTAGAGCATCGCGTGAGAGTTACGGCGACAAAGCTATAGATTATGTTCGACTAAGTCGTAAAAATAATATTTGTATTGTAAAAGGACGGGTATGTCCAGAACACCGAGTTCGGAGTAAAGCTTATTCAGTTACTTTAACTATGAAAAGTCAAGAAAAATTCAGGATGTTCAATGCCATGACTGTGCAGCTTCAGCAGGTAATTTATACTCCTATCAAATTTAAGTTGTTTGATGTTATACGCAATAATAATCTTTTATATTGTGTCTACAGGTGGTTGCAAGCATGCATTTAGCATTCCATATGTAGACCCATCGTAGAAGCGAAGATCCGACACCAACAGAAATCGCTTTCTATTGGAAAAAATCTCGATTATCAGGCACTGGTACAGTTAACATTATGACGTCACACGCGCTCGTGTTTGTTCGGGAGCTGTCGGCGTGTCTTCGGTACTGGATTCAAAAATTAATTTTTCTTTTGAAATTACTTTTGAATTATTGCGAAAAAAAATAAAAAAATAAAGTTTTGTTATAAAACGTATATATGATCTATCCATTTATCACAAACATTTTTTTTTTTCAGTAACCCAATTATGTATGTTTTGGCTTCAAATTAGTAGGAATGACAAGTCTTGATACTTTGGTTTATTGCATCTTTCGTGTGAACTGAAGAAGCTTTCTTTCGAATAGGGATCGCTGAATGACGAAAGTCTTGTAAACATGTTATAAAAATTGAAAATCAGTTCATAGAACAAGATCGATTGAGATGCAGGAGGAACGGTTTATCATAAACTAGCTTTTACCTGCGGTTTCACCCGCGTGGGCTACAGTTTATCGCGATAAAAAGTATCCTATGTCCTTCCCCAGGGCTCAAACTATCCCTATACCAAATTTCATTTAAATCGGTTCAGTAGTTTAGGCGCGAAAGCGTTTATATTCCGTATACTCCAAAATTATTCCCGCACTTCGGTGCCGCGTTATCTGCTATATCCATTATCCCATTTTAATTCTAAGTTTATTTTTTTCGGACCGCGCGTTTGAACCGCGCAGCTAAAGGTCTTCCTGGTCCGCGACCGCACTTTACCTATTTCATAGATTCTCTCTCCCGCGACTCCCGCCTTCGGTGGGTTCCCGCCCCCCTCACCTCACCGCGTTTCCCGCTGCGCTGCGGTACGACGCGCGGCGAGTTTATTTTTCGATTAGTTTGACATTTTTTAATTTCGTAATATCTTTCGAACAGAATGTCCGATTTGAACAATTCAAAAAGTAATCTACAGCTATTGGAACAATCTTGAATACCAAATTTATTTTGATAAGGATTAATATAAAAGTATGGAAAACACGGTCCGATTTTAATGGGCCTTTTTATCAACTTTTAACATGTAAAAAAGTAGTTATAGTATGTTATCCTTAAGAGATAAACATATGCCATCGCGGACTTTTTTGTAGACCTGTATAAGATACACAATTCCACCATACATCATTTTGTTATATCTCAAAGGGTTTAGGTAGCGTTTTCGTTGAAAGCTCCCAGACGGCTTATTTTTTTCCGACCTCTCCAACAAATATCGTTATATTTTAGCCAATGTAAACAGAAACTTAACAAATTATATCCTTAAACCTTCCTCGAGAACCACTCTATCTATTGGTGAAAACAGCATGAAAATCGGTGCAGTAGTTTTTGAGTTTATCGCGAACAGACAGACAGATAGACAGACAGACAGACGCGGCGCGGAGGACTTTGTTTTATAATAAGTAGTGATACTGCGTCTTCCTCGTCTTCCTCTTCCGTTGAAGACTTTTTTATGGATGTACAGTATTTGGAACCATTTTCAAGTTCTGGTTGGCCTTTATTTAATTAATAAACTCATGGACAGAGTAATTGGAGTTTTCATCAAAATTTTGAACCCCACAGTCGCTACAGTATGATTTTCAAAAAATATCCTTGATCATTGGATACATTTTTATATTTGCATGTATCACACACAGAATCAGCCACTATAGGGAAAAAAAGTATCAAAACGTTTTACTCCAATTTCCCCCAGTATTGCTAGCGTCAATTTCTTTTTTCCCTTTTTGCCATCTGATTCTGGTCTTCTGTCTGGTAGACCATAGTACTAGTACCTGCCTACACTTTAATTATTATGTATTACGTATCATGTACCTATGTCTTACTTGCCGTTGAAGTTATACGGTATAACCTACCTTACCTACCAAAGCCAAATATAGCCCGTTGCTTGAATCAAAGTTAACTTGAAAATAAAAACAATAGATAAACTAAAAATTGGAGTAAAACGTTTTGATACTTTTTTCCCTATAGTGGCTGCTTCTGTGTGTAAACATGCAAATATAAAAATTTATCCAAAGATCAAGGATAATTTTTGAAAATCTTACTGTGGCGAATGTGGGGTTCGAAATTTAGATGAAAACTCTAATTACTCTGTCCATGAGTTTATTAATTAATTAAAGGCTATCAGAACTTGAAAATGGTTCCAAATACTGCACATCCATAAAAAAGTCTTAAATAAAAAAGGAAGACGCAGTATTTATGATAAACCTTTCTTCCTGCATCTCAATCGATCTTGTTCTATGAACTGATTTTCCATTTTTATTACATGTTCACAAGATTTTCGCCATTCATCGATCCCTATTCGAGAGAAAGCTTCTTCAGTTCACTCGAAAGATGCAATAAACCAAAGTATCAAGACTTGTCATTCCTACTATTTTGAAGCCAAACCATAAACAATAAACAATTACTCGAAATTTCAGTTGACAGCTGACATTTTTCTGTTTTGAGTTCTGTCATATTGTACTGTCAGACAGTCAGAACAGACCTGTCGACTTTTTTGGCGGCAATTGAGTTGTCAACGTGAAAATTTTGTTTTTATTTCCAAAACTTGTGTTTCTTCGAGTGATAATGTGTAATATTGGTGGATTATTAACCATTATGTGTTCGTTAATGTGTACGAGTGTGGGAAATTGAAATAAAGTTCTGAAAGTGACTTTTCAAGTTGCTCCAAAAAAGTTCGTGTAAAGTTTAAGTAAAGCACCACTACTTTACTTAAACACTATCCTCATCCTATCATCTCATCATCATCATCACCATCATCATTTAAACTTGATTCAACTCTCTGAGTTTGAAATCTTTTATACTTGACACTGGCAAATACACTACTCGTGTGACGCCATAACACAGAAAAAAAAAACAGACCATCGCGCTATTGAACGGCATTTCCCGGACTTTTTTGGCGGCAATCGAATTGTCAACGTGAAAATTTTGTTTTTATTTCCAAAACTTGTGTTTCTTCAAGTGATAATGTGTAATATTGGTGGATTATTAACCATTATGTGTTCGTTAATGTGTACAAGTGTGAGAAATTGAAATAAAGTTGTGAAAGTGACTTTTCTAGTTGCTCCAAAAAAGTCCGTGTAAAGTTTAAGTAAAGCTCCACTACTTTACTTAAACAATATCCTCATCCCATCATCTCATCATCATCATCATCACCATCATCATTTAAACTTGATTCAACTCTCTGAGTTTGAAATATTTTTATACTTGACACTGGCAAATACACTAATCGTGTGACGCCATAACAAAAAAAAAAAAAAAAAAAAAAAAAAAACGGCATTTCCCGTTAGTGTGGCCCGGAGTGGCCCCAGCATAATGGCTTGCGTACACCGAATCCGTCATCGGCCGAAGTATGCTCGGGTGTCATCGGCCGAACTCGGCCGATCAAAACAAACGTAAGTAAATGCAAGAGAGCGCTTACATAATATTATAGTCTACTTAACTATGCTTCTATCAGTGTGCCGTGTGAACTGTGAATTTGTGTTTGTCTAAAAATAATTGTAAATCAATGTAATCAAGGTTTCGCTTGTGGTTTTTGTTTTTGTGAATTTTCATTAGAAAACAGTTCATACAATCCACTGCATAAAATGTTTCGATATACTCTTGTATTATTATTGATAAATGCTACGTATCGTAATTTAGGCAATCCTATAAATCCACCTATTGCAAACGTATTGACTGCACTCGCAGGTAACTGTGAAAATGCGTTTTTGGTCAATCAATCAAAAGCAAAATAATGTACTGTTCAGAACTGTCCTCAATTCACCTCGGTGACAAACAATTGCAGTGCTTGACGTTCTATGATATAAACAGACAGTTATGTGCAGCCGTAAATGAAGCTAGAATAGGACTGCCTGAAAAAGATTACACGGCCAAAATTAACGAAGAACAGGATGTGAACACGCTCTGCCTAACCACGAAAGATTGGGTGTTCTCGAATCTTACTGAATGCTTACTTTACAAACAAATAGTCCACAAAGTATTCAAATACGCTGTAACATGTAATAAATTATGTGGTGTTGAAGACTTTCTGAGCGACGACGCTAACTTCTTCTGCAAATACTTCAAATGGGGTACAGATATGATGACACAACAAGTGACAAATCAAGAAAATGTAATTGATAATGCACAGGTACCACCGCAAGATGCAAACGAAGATAATAAAGCAGTTGTATCCGCTCATGCTAGCAGTGACTTACAGGACGTTCAAATAATGGTCAATAACTCAACTGACCCCAAACTAAATGCACCAACCCCGGTAAAAAAAGAAGATTCTTCTAAAGTTGACTCGCCAAAACCAGAAACAAGTTCTTTAGCTGTAAATCAGAATATCCTGCCATCTGAGCCGGCAAGTTTACCTAACATTGCTGCAGCTCCCGAGAAGCTGGACAATGCTGACACAAATGTTGATAAGCCGGAAGGTACCGGAGTTATGCCTCAGAATGTCCCCAATGCAAATGGTCTATCAAGTAAGTCACCAGAAGGTACGGTGCCTAAAGTAGACAGTGTCCCAAAAGCTGTAAGCAAGCCTGTGACACTAGAAGTCTCACAGCATAAATCTGACAACGCTGAGAAAACCAATGCGAACCAGGAACTTCAACAGTTGAACAGTAGTGAAAATTGACTTCTAAGATTTTATTACATTGTTAGTTAGTTAGTTATTATAGTTAATATTATGCAGGTAAATAAAACAGGGTAGTTAAAAATTAAATAGTTTATTTTTCATACGACGTGCCATTATTAATTTAACTTTATTGTGAATTGCATTGTAGGTAGGTACTGCTTTATTTCGAAAGACAAAGAAACGAAAACGCTTTTATAGAAAATATTGCATTAGATCTACGTAATTTAATTACAAGTGTATGGCACATGCTATCATACAAAATATACAGGATTTTAAACTAGGTTTTAGTATTATTCTAATATCACTTTATTTCAATGAGAGAGATAATGATGTAGCAAAATTACTGCAAAGGGAAACAGCTTGATAGAATGCCCAATTATATCTGTAACAAAATAAACATTGCATTATATTTCACATTTTTAATAAGCATCTTCATTGATCTGTAAAATTCACCATCTCTTGCTTTTATTCATTTAACAGTTTTTCCAAAAATAACTGCTAATTAAAATGGGTGGGAAATAACTGGTCTTGGTTACTATTTTAACAGCTATAGTTATAAATTTTTTAACACAGTTGTGCATTGTTGCAGTTGTGTTTTGAAGTAGGTAACGAACGAGTATGGCTAGTTAAAAATAAACTTTATTCTTCATTACTGACAAAAAGCTATTTATTTATTTATTCTCTAGATTTAGTTAACTTTGTTTAGGCTCCTTACAGAGTAGCAATTGACTACAAGTCACCTGATGTTAAGTGGCGATGAAACTTATGAAAAATAGCGGTTTGGTTATTAAAAACTTACACAATGAATTTGAGCTATCTTGCACCGGAGGAGACTGATACTCATCAGTTGCTTCCAAAAATTGATAGATGGCCTTGAATCCAGTACCATCCAATCGATCGTTGGACCTGAATGTGACTTTGAAGAAGCTCCTCTCAGACTCCACGTGGAATTCCTTCATCTGGCCGCAGTATCTGCCAAACCTATTATCTTCAGTCATGTAGTTTGAAAATTCCACGTAGTCACTCGCTGATACAGCCTCGCAACTGGAAAATTTAAGTTAATTTTGTAAGAACATAATTACATTCTCCATACTAAATTACAGTGATGTTCACGATAAGTATTCTTCATATCCTAAGTTCGTAAGTGAAACACCTCGATTTAAGTGGCTTTTATTTTTGTACACGATTTCAAGTTACGTTTATTATACAGGCCCGTTTAATAGGTTATGCAAGACTTTTTAATCTCACCTATGTTATATGAAGTAGCACAGTAGTGTTATTCAAATAATTTGGTAGAATGAAATATTCGAATCATAACCTAATCTAACATATTATTACTATGTTCTAAGACATGAAGTACCTAAGGGCGCTAATCTTCCAACACTAGTAATATCAGCGTAAGTAGATGACAATGCCCTTGCTATGATTAATTTTACTACCTTATAGTTATTTCAATACTTACGGCAGTACACCCTCAATATCGAAATTCGTGAAATGGAGATGCACTTTCTCAGTCTCCCCACCGTGAAAGAAGTATGTACATTCGGTGTCTCGAGGGTAGGGACCCGGTGAGTTGGGAGATGCGAAGGTACCATTGCGCGATTCACTACTATTATACACAAAGGCGCATGGAAATTCCTTTATTTGTCTCCCTGATGATATCCCGAAATCTGAAAAATAATATCATGAAATTATTATTTTTCGTCAATGATTGTTAGCCTAGATCAGTGTTTCCCAATTAGTGGTACGCGTACCTCCAGGGGTAAAGTAAGGGGGGAAGTTGCATCAAGGGGTACCTACGGGACGTGCGGCTATCAGTAAAAACAAGAACAATTTCCAAAATACTGTAATTTGAAGATAATAAATGAAACTGACTTATTTTTTCATCACTAGTTGTGCCCCGCGCTTTCGCATTTATAATATTGGTGTGATTGCTACACTAAGGGGTACGCAGGTTTGAGGTTTTTTTGCAGCAAAAACTAATTGGGAACCACTGGCCTAGATGATACCTAATACCTACGTATTCACTCTTTACTTTACAACTGTTACAAGGTGGTATTTAACAGTTTAACGTGTGTATCTGTGTGTCTGTCTGTGGCATGATACCTCTCAAACGGATGAACCGATTTTGATTTAGTTATTTGTATTTGAAGGGTGACTTGATCTCAAGTGTTCTTAGCTATAATTTGTTTTTTTTTTTTTATTCTATTGTGAATGTATGTATACTTACTTTCTACAAATGAATATGATATTTTGAACCCTCTTGAGTATCTTGACGATTGCGTGCCTCTGAACTCAAGCATGAGCTTCGGTCCATTCGACATGATCGGCTTGGGGAGGTTGATACCGCAAAATGTCTTCACTTTATCTAAGCGCCCGTCTACGTTGACAAACGCCTGGAGTGAGTCGATGTTTGTACAGCTGAAATTGATAAAGAAATAATGTATCTTTAAATTTATTTCAAGACCCTATTAATTCGTCGATTTTGCAAACACAGGCAACATAGTTAGGTACGAATTCAATGTCATTTTACCAGCCTATTGCATTCCCACTGCTGGGACACAGGCCTTCTCTCAGAACGAGAGAGGAAGAGAGCGTGGAGAAGTATGGGTCAACCACGCTGGCCCAGTTAGGATTGGTTGGTACTTGGTACAGTCAGCGACAAAAGTAACTGGTCATACTCGATTTTTCAAATGTGTTTTATATCAGTAATGTTTGGGTTTTTTTTTACAAATTAACAAGATAGAGTTCAAACGCTACATAACACTTCTGATGTAGACTGATGATTTGGGCGAAAGTTGGTGTTATAGGTGATAAAGAAAATCGGAAAATTTGTTATTGTTCAGCGACTTTTGTCGTTGACCGTACGAGAAGATGTCTCAAAAACAAAAATATAATATGTAGGTAAGTAAGGATATTGTATCTGTTGTTGGTATATTATGTCAGTTATTTGGCTTTTATAAAATGTTAAATAGTTCCTATGATGCAATATAAATTAATACAGAATTACGGAACAGAAGCCAGAAATTAATGCAGTTCTTGCAAAACAGTGAAAATGGTTCTTATCCCTGTTATGATTCTTGATATTCTTGTTTTTTTTTTTTAGTGACTGAGCTTTTCTTAACCTTATTAATAAGTAGGTAGAAGTTACATATACATAACAATTATTATTTTTATCATACTTACTCTGTAGCTCCATCAGGCGATTTATACAAATAGAAGTCTTGAAATATTAATCTAACTCGTTCCTTTCCTCTTCCGAAGAACTCATAATGGCAATGAGTGTTCGGTGGATAGGGCGATGGGTAGTGCGGCGATGTAAGAGTGCCATGTTTTGTGATATCACTACTAAATTCTTGATGACACGACGATGCTGAAACAAACGAAAGCAAAAATTAAACTAAGTACAAATAGTGACTCGAAGAAGTCCATGAAAAGTTTAAGTAGAGTGCCACTACTTTACTTAAACACAGAGAGGATTATCCTCTTTATTATCTCTCTATAACCTGGCTTGTAGCTGAGCAACATCAGCTCATATCATCGTGAGCATTAATTGATACATTTAATACCTACATAACACAGGCAAATACACTAATCGTGTAATGCTTTATTATAAAAAGCACAAATTAAAAAAAAAACACGGGTCAAATGCGAGTCAAACTCGTATGAAAAAGGTTTCGTACCGTTCTGTTTTCCGTGAAAACTTGAACAGATAAGATAATTTTGTAGGTTTTACATTAACATAACAACTACATAATTATAATATGTTTTAATTGCCTGTAATCTAAAGACGTCAATCTATTATTTCTTTATGCATTCGGTTTGGAGATATAGCACAATAAACTCAGTAGAGTCGTTTTAGATAAACAAACCAACAGACAATACCATAAGGAAGTAGAATTCATTCATTATTTTATATCAAGCTCGACCGCATATGAAAATTAAGGGCAATACTACCTTAACCTTACTAGAATAGTTTAGAGAGGGCTTTGAATCTTCAGCCACCTAACTTTATGCTCCGCGCATGCGTCAAATTACTTCGTCAATACTCGAGTCGAAAAGGAAAAGTAAATAGTCGTGGATTTGATAAAATAGCGCGTCACTGTCTGTGTGTTATGTTATAATATTAATGGGTAGCTATTTTGTGCTAAAATATTTGATTATCTTAGCACATCTCATTATATTTAGTTTTATATATTATGCATGTATTTATTATTGTGTGTCTTCTACTATCTACTTACCATTACTACCTACTAAGCTCATAGTTTAGTGATATAATATAAGTAGTGCTTAGATATACTCATTTATTTTGTCACGCCAATTTGTCATTCTTTTGTCCATGCTCATAAGACTCCCATTTTAAGATTGGGTATTTAATAGTCTGAGTAGGATTGCTATATGTGATAAAACTGTGTATTGTAGGTACTGTCTATAAGTATTCTTTTGCCTACACGTTTTGGTTTACACTAAAGAGTTATCAATATTAATTAAAGATATTAAAAACTTTATCACTTCGTAATTTTACTACAAATGTTACTACTGTTAACGAATAGTTATTTATAGTTAGTTACTAGGGTATAATTCCAGGCTCACATCACTACAAACGTCAACACCAACGTCAATGTCAGAAATGCGATAACGCTATTTCTGTCAAAAGCAAAACATGCTTTTGCGTAAAAGTGAACAAAAACAACAAGCGTTTGTTTTGGAACTTTTTGATGAATAAGGCAGTTTTTGGCTATAAAATTAAAGTGAAATAAACGGTGATGCTATAAAATGTGAATAGACGTAGAAACATGTCGGATGTAACGCCCTTTTACGTTGATCGTGCAAAAACTGGCAGAGCTAATTGTAAGGGATGTAAAGGTAACTGTCCAAGCGGTGATCTGCGCATTGCGAAGATCGTGGCCAGTCCATATGGCGATAACCAGAACATGAAATCATGGTTCCACGTAGACTGCTTCATGAACGCTCTCCTTAAACAGAGACCTTCTACCAAACGGGTGGATTCCATCGACGACATTGGCAACTGGGAAAACATAAGCAAAGAAGATCAAGAATGTATTCTAAAGAAATTGAACGAAACAGAAAAGCTGTACGCTGACAAAAATAGTGGGAAATACACGGCTAAGGTTTTGAAAAACGAATCTGCTCCCAAACTAGAGTCTGTTTCACCAGGCGAGACTTCTGTATTAGAGAATAAATTTGAAACAGATGATGACAAATTTTCTATGTTTGCTATATTGTGTAAAAAAATCTCTAGTGTAGATGCCTATACAGAGAAGACGGCAATAGTCAATAATTTCTTCATGAAAGGATCTGGTGACACTTTCAAAGGAAATCTGTCTTTATGGTGTAAGTTACTATTGCCACAAGTTACCAAAAGAGTATACAATTTAAAAAGTAGGCAGCTTGTAAAATTGTTCTCCAAGATTTTCAATACAGACCATGATGAGATGTTAACACATTTAGAGCAAGGTGACATAGCTAACACCATTAAACATTTCTTTGATAAGTCCAGAGTTGTTGGACCTGCTTCGGAAAGTACGCTAACAATCCACAACGTAGAAGATTTCCTTCAAAATCTGTCAATGTTGACTAAAGAAGAGGAACAGATATATCATTTCAAAAAAATTGTTGGCCAATGCACATTGAGTGACTTGACAATGCTTATTAGACTGATCAAAGGTGACTTGCGAATAAACGCTGGACCTAAACATATATTAGAAGGTGTCCATCCAGATGCGTACACAGCTTTTCAAACATCTCGGGATCTTAACATGGTTTTAGACCGCATATTATCTCAGAACAGTGGTGTGAAACACAAAGATGCTGCGCACAACAGTGTAGATGCTAAGCTAACACTAATGACACCCATATTACCGATGCTCGCGGAAGCTTGCAAGTCTGTTGAAAAGGCTATGAAAAAATGTCCCAACGGTATGTTCTCAGAAATCAAGTACGACGGTGAACGAGTCCAAGTACACAAGCAAGGCAACGAATTCAAGTATTTCTCTCGTGCATTAAAACCTGTAATGCAACATAAAATCAATCATTTTAAAGATTATCTGCCTAAAGCGTTTCCCAAAGGGAACGATTTGATATTAGACGCAGAAGTTTTGATGGTAGATGTTAATACTGGGAAGCCATTACCGTTTGGCACGTTAGGCATCCACAAACGATCTGAGTTTAAAGATGCACAAGTCTGTTTGTACGTTTTTGACTGCTTGTATTATAACGGGCAGACGTTGATTGACTTGCCCATAAGGGAGAGACGACAGTTTCTGTATGACAATATGGTAGAAGTTACAAATCATATTATGTTTTCCGAACAAGAGTTGATTACGAAGCCTGCTGATTTGGCTAAAATGATTGCTAAGGTTTGTAAATAATCCATACTACTACTAAATTAATATTATGAATGCAAAAGTTTGTGAATAAGAGCGAATGTTTGTTACTTCTTTATGTTGAAATGACTCAACGGAATTGAGTAAGAAATTGATGTAGCTTATACCATCTTTATCTATTAATATTGATAGTAAAACACTCTGTATTGTATACTACAAGAAAGATAGATTAGATAGTACATTACTTAACAAAAACAGTCAAGAAATCTCTTATATTTTCTACACACTTTACATATCCATAGACTAATCAAACTGTGTACTTATTTCAGGTTCTCCAACTAGGCCTAGAAGGCTTAGTACTGAAAGATCTAGAATCTAAGTACGAGCCCGGCAAGAGGCATTGGTTGAAAGTGAAGAAGGATTACCTTTTTGATGGAGCGATGGCTGACACTGCAGACCTTGTTGTTCTAGGAGCTTGGTTTGGTATGTACATTGTTTATTTTCCTACTTCAATCTCCGTTAATGTTATCTGTCTACTCTAATCCGTTTTAAAAGTAGAACCTTTGCTCAACTTAACTTTAACGAAATTAAGCAACAGGGCTTGTTTTAAAACCCACTCAAAATATATTGAAAGTATCCTATGTCATTTGTCCTAACCCTGGGTACAGTCAGTGACATAAGTAGCTGAACAAACTTAATTTTCTAAATGCGTATTATATTAGTAATGTTTGTTTTTGACTAACAATGTACAAGGTAGCACCACAATACAACACATGTGATGTTAAGTGATGATTCGGTCAAAGGTTGGTGTTTAAGGTCATAAAGAAAATCTGAAAATTTAGTATTGTTCAGCGACTTTTGTGGTTGACCATACAAACTAACTTGAAGGATTATTAGTGGTTGCTTGATATTGTTAGAAATGAAACGATAAGTTACGGAAAAAATGTAGACTATTATATTCTTACGAACCATAGAGAGGAAGTTACATTCGGTCATAGATAATCTATAGACGTATAGAAATGGTTGCGTTCCTAATTCCTATCATACCCTACTGAACGCAAACCCATTTTAGTTACACAATACAAATGCTTATCATAAGTAGTACCCTTAGTTAAATTATCGGCTACCATATCACAACTTTTAACAAGTATAAATTTAACTTTTGATTTGACAACATTTTCTCGAAGGAAATGTAAACGTATATCTATATGTTTAGTCTTAGATTTATAACAATCCGTCGTTGCCAAACGCATAGCACTTTGATTGTCGCAATGTATAAGTAAAGGACTGTCCACACCTTGCCCGAGTTCAAACTGCAGTTGCCGAAGCCAGAGAGCCTCCTGGGTCGCCGCTGCCATCGCCATGTACTCTGCCTCTGCTGTGGAGAGCGCTACAGTTTGTTGCTTACACGAGTTCCATGCAATACAACAGTTCTGAAACAGAAATATGTAAGCTGTGCAGGACCTCCTGTCCAAGTCATTTGCATAGTCAGCATCACAGTAGGCTGTTATGTCATTTACATCTTCTCTGACATAGCATAGCTTTAGATCCTTGCTTCCTTGAAGATATCTCATAATCCTTTTTATACCAAGCCAGTGTTGATGTCCTGGACTGTTACAGTATCTGCTTAGTTTATTCACAGCATAGGAAATATCAGGTCTTGTCACCTGTGCCAGATATAGAAGACATCCAACTGCTTCCCTGTATGGCATGTCATTATTATTATCATCAGGATTTTTATCAAATTTAGCATTGACTTCAATGGGAGTTCGAACTGGTCTGCAGTCTGACATGTTAAAACGAGCCAATACCAAGTTGATGTATTTTTCTTGATCCAACATGATCATACCTGTATCATAATCTCTAGTTATATTAATGCCAATGCACTGCTTCATTTCACCCAAGTCTTTCATACAAAACTTTTCTTTTAGTTTATTTTTAATTTCCAGTTTTGTTTTCTTATTATTTGTGAAAATCAATAGGTCATCAACCCATACTGCAATATATATCATCATTGTTTTTGTTATTAAATAATATATGCATGGATCAATTTTTGATCGCTCTAATCCAATTTCTAGTAATACATTATTCAACTTTAAATTCCATTGCCGGCTAGCTTGCTTCAATCCATAAATAGATTTATGTAATAAACATACCTGTCCATTTTCTGTGTAGTTTTCGGGTTGTGACATATAAATTTCAACGTCTATGTCACCTTGTAGAAAAGCACTTATGGCATCCATCTGATCCATTTCTGGATTGTATTTGGCAGCTAGTGCAATTAGATAACGTACTGAAGTGTACCTTACCACTGGAGCATATACTTCATTGTAATCATTCCCTTTCCTCTGAGCATATCCCTTGATCACCAACCTTGCTTTATAGCGAACAATATCTCCCTTTTCATTAGTCTTGGTTTTAAATACCCATTTACAAGGCAAAACTCTCTTACCAGGTGGTAACTCTACCAGTGACCATGTCTTGTTTTTGATTAGAGATTCATATTCTGTCTCCATGGCCTTTTTCCACTGGGCTGCATGAGGTGATGAAAGAGCTTCATCTACAGTCTGAGGGTCATTTAAGTCAAGTATCGGACAGAAGAAACTTACATCTTGTTCATCCTTCTCCGCATGCTGAAAAACTTTCTTACGTTGCCTTAGGTTAACGTTACGGTTCAACGTGTCAGAGTCAAGGTTTTCATCCGGTGTGTAAGTTGAGTCATCATTTTCATCTGTGTGATATTCATCGCTTGAAGATATAGTTATGTTCTCCGGTGTATCTTTGTAGGTTCCTCTGGGTGACTGCGCTTCAGGATTGCTGTCCGAATTACAAGGTATGTATATTTTATCATAATATTTTTCTAAGTTTTCTAGAAACAATACATCTCTACTTTTAATAATTTGATTAGTTTCAGGGTCAAGTAATCGATAACCCTTGGTGGAGTCACAGTAGCCCACAAATATTAATTTTCTAGATTTCACATCCCATTTGTGCCGTTTTTCTTTTGGTATTTGTGTCATAACTTCAGAACCAAAGATTCGCATATGTGATAAATCAGGTTTCTTACCTGACCACATTTCTGTGGGTGACTTACCATCTAGTGCTTTAGTAGGTGATCTATTAATAATATAGGCTGCTGTGGCTATCGCCTCTGCCCATACCTTCTTAGATAAATGAGCATCAAACAGCATACACTTTGCCCTCTCCACCAAGGTCCTGTTCATTCGCTCTGCAAGACCATTCTGTTGGGGAGTGTACGGAGTACTCGTCTGATGCTCTATTCCATACCTATTTAAATAGCTTTCAAAATCTTTGTTACAGTACTCTTTTCCATTGTCTGACCTGATTACTTTTATTTTTGTGTCATGCTCATTTTCTACTCTATTTTTAAAGTCTGTAAAAACTTTCAGTACAGTTGCTTTATCTTTCAAAAAATAGACATGAACCTTTCTTGTGTAATCGTCAATAAAAGTAATGAAGTATTTCATACCTCCTAAAGATGTATTTTCCATAGGCCCACATAGATCTGTGTGGATGAGCTGCAGCGGTCGTGATGCTCTGGAACCAATATTGTTGAAGGGCAATCTGGTCTGCTTTCCTTCCAGACAAGTAGTGCATGTGACAGGTTCTTTGTTTGCATCAGGAGACAGGCTCACTCCTTCGGCACAGGCTGGCAGGTTATTGACATCTGTAAAGTTCAAATGTCCCATGCGTCTATACCACAGGACAACATCTTTTAATTTACTGTTACACGCAGTAGTCAGGTGAGAAGTTACTTCCCTATGAGTGTTTAATATGTACAGGCTGTTCATAAGTGTGGCCGAGCACAAGAGTTTTCCATCACGGTTAAATATATCACAGCCATCTTGTCTAAAATTTACTTTACAGCCATTTTTCACCATAGCGCTGACTGACAATAGATTGGCAGCAAGTTTCGGTATGTATAAAACATCTCTTACCTGAATCTTACTGTTTTCATTACCACCAATACATAAATTGACATTTCCCATATTTTCCACAGGTAGAGGTGTCTTGCTGGCAACAGTAATGGTGGGTATCGGTGAGTTTCTGACATCATACATCCAATCAGACCTGTTGGTCATGTGCATTGAAGCGCCCGAGTCTACATACCATGAATCTGGGCTCAACATACTTGAAGTTGCTGAGAATGCTGCAACATATCCTTTATTACTTTCCTCAGGTTTGTCGATCTTCCTTTTTGGAGCATGACAGTCTCTAGCATAATGTCCTTGCTTATTGCAATTAAAGCATCGGGGACCCTTCAACGCCTTACTTGTGTTTTGTTTCCTCTGAACAAGCTTCTTGCCTGTAAAGAACGCTGAACTCTCCGAGTTTTGAACTTCCTGCAGGAGCTTGGTTTTGATGAGATCTGCACTTATTTTGATTCCTGAGCTCTCAATCCCCATGATCATTGGTTTATAGGTCTCAGGAAGGCCAGCCAGCATAAGTGTCCCGAGCCATTCATCATTTATGTCGAACTTAATATTCCTAAGTTTATGAGCAGTCGACATTATTTTGTTTACGTAATCATCAACGCTTCTGGAAGATTCCAACGTTGTGGTGATGAGATCTCTCAACAAGGCTACTCTTCTATACAGCCCGCTGTCATCAAATGCTTGTTCCAGATTTTGCCAGACTTCCTTACAAGTAGTTGCACTCTGAACATGCACATAGTTGATGGGATCTAATAGTAATATTAGCTTAGATTTAGCCTTGATCTCTTTCTTCGGGTCGGCATTCGCGCCAGATACACAACACCACAAATCTTCAAGCTCAAAATACGCCTGTACCGCGAACTTCCAACTCGCATAATTGTCTCGTCCGGTGAGTCGATCAATGTGAAATGGATTTTGTCCTGAAATCGACATTTCTTTACCGTATTTACAGAAATTCGGCGATCTGTAACCGAGCACACCGCTGCAGACGGATTGAGGTTAGGCGGTAACCTCCACGTATAAAAGCTACCAGTTTTCTGTTCCTTCGGTGTTTCACTTCTTGCAAACAGCAGTCAAGGCAACCACGCTCTGCTACCATGAAGGATTATTAGTGGTTGCTTGATATTGTTAGAAATGAAACGATAAGTTACGGAAAAAATGTAGACTATTATATTCTTACGAACCATAGAGAGGAAGTTACATTCGGTCATAGATAATCTATAGACGTATAGAAATGGTTGCGTTCCTAATTCCTATCAAATATAAAAATATTCCATATTAAATTTCATCTAAATTGGTTGTTTAAGAGAAGAATTTATAAACTTATATGGTATTCAAGGGGTGCAATGTTTTTTTACAGTTTAATGCTACCCTAAATTTAGAACTTCATCAGAGCAAGGCATTGCTCCCTCAAATATTACAACAAACAGTTTTTTGATGTACAACAGCAACCACCAAACTTTGTTTGTCTCATTTCAGGTACAGGCAAAAAGGGAGGTATGATGTCTGTATTTCTCATGGGCTGTCTAGACAAACATCGCAGCAAATGGGTGACTGTCACTAAAGTACACACTGGCCACGATGACAGCACCTTAGAAGGCTTGCAAGAGGAACTGGTGTAGCTACGCTACTACAGTCCTTTCCCACGATATTTCGTTCCCATAACACCAGAAGATAAACAAATATAAAATGCAGTTTTAACAACAATACAATTTTACTACGCACAGCAATAAAAGGAATATTTCACCGTTGCATCGTCTACGTTTCCCACCATTGAAACAAAAGAATAAATACGCCGAAAAGAACAATTGCAGTTTACGACCCAATAGCTCAAAGACCAGCCGAACTTTCCCAGCGCAATAAACAAACAGGACTCTCCGATCCTAAACACCACGTGCGACGCGCCGCCTGCCGAAGCGACCCGAGTTCCTGCCGAAGTCAAACGAAGATTAGGCTAGTTGTGTATATATAACGGAACTTTTAGTAATAAATATTCATTCACTGTGAACACGCAGTACGAATCACACCACCGGCGTTTCAATAATCACACAAAATCTCCATAACCACCACAGTACGAAGGATCCCTAAAGTGGTGACCCCGACGTGATGACAGCAACAAGCGCAAAATGCAGAATCAAGCAGAGGAAAATACGACCACGAGAAAGTTTCAGCAAGAAGTCGCCGGTATCACCTTGCCATTGCGAATCCCATCTTTTTGGCGCGACAAGGTTCGACTATGGTTTCTCACCTTTGAAGCCGCAACAAGCGATTTAAACCGTAGCCAAGCCCAGCTAGCCCAGATGGTGATTGCTCAGCTCGACAAGATGGACATCGAACAGATTAGCGACCTCTTATACAGCCCTCCAGAAGCGGATATGTACACAGCATTAAAAGAACGACTCATCACCGTCTATGAAGAATCAGACAATCGTCAGTTGCAGAAGTTGCTGTCCGGCACGGAACTCGGCGATCAGAAGCCGTCCCAGCTACTTCGACGCATGAAAAGTCTAGCACGCGATAAAGTTCCCGATTCCACGTTACGTCTCATGTGGTCTAACCATTTACCAGCGCATATCCGATCCGTTCTCACCATCAGTGAAACATTCAAAACTCAGACTGCACTCGATGAGCTTGCTCTACTTGCCGACAAGATGATCGAAGATACAATTACGCAAGTTTCGGCCGTATCGACATCATCAGCATCCACGTCTCGCGGCCAAATAGATATTCAGTTCCTGGCAGAAGAATTACGAAAATTGTCTCTTGAGTTTGCCGCTTTTAAGTCGTCACAAAGACAAAATCCGCAATACAACGAGCACTACAACCATCAACAACAATACCAGCACGTCCGTCGCAACCGTTCTACGAGTCGTGATAATAACAGATCACGCAGTCAATCACCGTCACCATACTGCTATTACCACAGTCGTTTTGGTGATGAAGCAAGACGTTGCACCATGCCGTGTTCATACAAACCACGAAACAATCAGTCGGAAAACTAGAGCCTGCGCTGGCTGAGGCGGAACCCAGCGTAGTATCTGAAAACTCATACCGCCTATTCGTTACCGATAAAACGTCAAAACTAACGTTTTTAATCGACACCGGCGCAAACGTATCCGTCCTACCTCGGAACAAGGGAGAATCGTCAAAACCACTCAAATTTCAACTCTACGCTGCAAACAATACTGTCATTCCAACATTCGGCGAAAAAACATTGACACTCGACTTAAATCTTCGCCGTCCGTTCAAGTGGAAGTTCGTCGTTGCGGAAGTCAGCAAACCTATCATCGGGGCTGATTTTCTCAAACACCACCAACTCATCGTTGACATCAAAAACCGAAGACTGATCGACGGCATAACAAAATTATCAACAACTTCATACGTCCGAGCAACCAACGTACCAACAATTCGTAGTATCGACGTACAGCAATCTTATCACGACATACTAGCGGAATTTCCCGGAACTACACGTCTTACAGCAATGGAACTTAATACAAAGCACAGCGTTGAACACTACATTGAAACGACTGGACCGCCTATTCATTGCCGCGCTCGACCAGTCGCACCGCACCGTTACGAAGCCGTAAAAAAAGAATTCGAAAACATGATCGAACAAGGCCTTTGCCGTCCAAGCAAAAGTCCTTGGTCATCGCCTCTGCACATCGTACCGAAAAAGAACGGGGACCTTCGCGTTTGTGGAGATTATAGGAGATTGAACGCCGTCACAACGCCTGATCGCTATCCGATTCCAAGAATAAAAGATTTCACGTTCCAGTTGTCTAATAAGACAATATTCAGTACCATTGATCTCAACCGAGCCTATCAACAAATCAAGGTCAAAGAAGAAGACATAGAAAAGACTGCCATCATAACGCCAATGGGATTATTTGAATTTCCGAGAATGTGTCCCGGTTTAACAAATGCCGGACAGACTTTCCAACGATTTATCCACGAAGTACTCCATGGACTCGATTTCGTCTATGCATTCATTGACGATCTCATTATTGCGTCCTGTAATGAATCCAGCCATAAGGAGCATCTCCGGATAGTACTAAGAAAACTAGAAGAAAATGGCATCACAATCAATCCAGCCAAATGCATCTTCGGCCAACCGGAAGTGCAGTTTCTTGGTTTCTCTGTGAGCAAAGAAGGAATCAAACCACCTACTGAAAAGGTCACAGCAATCTGCAATTACGAAAAACCAAAAACGATTGAAGAATTAAGACGTTTCCTCGGCATGATCAATTTCTATCGCGATCACTTGCCGAAAGCCGCAGAAATGCAAGCACCGCTCCATGCCTACTTACACAACGTCAAGAAAAGAGACAAAACAAACATTGAATGGACCGACGAAGCAACAACAGCGTTTGAAGCTTGCAAAGTTGCAATCCAAAACGCCGCTTTGCTCGCTCACCCATCGCACAAGGCTGCCCTGGCAATTTTCAGCGACGCGTCTGATAAATGTGCAGGAGCTGTCCTACAACAACACATCGACGGAAAATGGCAACCGCTCGGCTATTTTTCAAAGAAATTTTCCGATGCACAATGTAACTACAGCACATTCGACCGCGAGCTACTTGCAATATACATGGCGGTCAAGCATTTCCGAAAAATGTTCGAAGGACGCGATCTCATCATATTCACCGACCACAAGCCGTTGACCTTCGTGCTCCAAAAGCCACCGTCAGCGTCTGAAACACCGCGTCGAGCCAGACAATTGATCTTCATTAGCGAGTTTACTACGGACATTCGACACATCATCGGAGCAGAAAACACTGTCGCTGACTTTCTGAGTCGTCTACCTGTCGACAGCATCATTTGCCCATCACTAATTGACTATGACAAAGTCGCCCATGCTCAAGAAAAAGACAGCGCAACAATCAAGAAACTCTCACAACAAGCCAACTTAACAATGAAACGAGTCACTATGCCCGAATCTCAATCACCTATTTACTGCGAAACATCAACGTCATACATTCGACCATACATGCCGGAAGAATTTCGACGACTTGCATTTGACACCGTACACAACATAAGCCACCCTGGCATTCGCACGACACGCAAACTTATGTCCCAGAAGTTTTTCTGGCCATCGATGATGGTAGAAATCGGAGTCTGGTGCAAAAATTGCTTACAATGTCAGAGATCCAAAATCCAGAGACACACAACGAGCAGCATTTCAAAGTTTCCAGTGACTACTGAGAGATTTCAACACATCCACGTAGATATCGTCGGACCGCTACCCACCTCACCGCAAGGCCATCGATACCTCGTTACAATGATCGACAGAGTAACGAAATGGCCAGAAGCAATTCCCACAGAAGATATATCTGCGGAATCCGTGGCGAAGATAATCTATGAGCACTGGATTACTCGCTACGGGCTTGCGTCAGTCATCACGAGCGACAGAGGAGGACAATTCACAGGTCACCTTTTCGCCAGGCTCATGAACGCAATGGGGATCAAAATAACACACACTACGCCCTACCATCCTCAATCAAATGGAATGATAGAACGCTGGCATCGATCACTCAAAGCTGCACTAAAGACTCGCCTGTCTCAACATTCAACGTGGATAGACGAGCTTCCTACAGTCCTCATGGGATTACGTGCCGCCCCGCGCACAGACACAGGCGTCAGCGCCGCTGAACTCACCTACGGACAAACGCTACGCCTACCTAGTGATTTCTTCGTCTCACCACCATCAAACGAACAAGACATGAACTACGACTACGTAACTCGACTACGAGCTACCATAAACGCAATCAAGCCATCTCATCCAACCGAATCACATGGCAACAAGCGACCAATCTTCGTGCATCAAGATTTGCAAACATGTTCGCATGTGTTTGTAAGAAACGATGCAGTTAAGAAGCCGCTGCAACCACCCTATGACGGACCATTCAAGGTCATAGATCGAAACAGCAAAACATTCATATTACAGTTACCAGAGAGAAGCTCAACTATTTCAATCGACCGACTCAAGCCTGCTTACATTTTAAACGAAAACATTTTGGACCAGCCAACTCAAGACCACGTCATCATCATACCAACGAAACAAGACATCGTACCCCCACCGCAATTATCATCGGAACCGGCCAATAATAACGTATTGATAGCAGATCAAGATACACCAGCATCACCGCAACCAATAATACGAACAACACGACTCGGCCGCCAAATCAAACTGCCGGTACGCTTTCGCTAGGGAGGGAGTCATGTAGCTACGCTACTACAGTCCTTTCCCACGATATTTCGTTCCCATAACACCAGAAGATAAACAAATATAAAATGCAGTTTTAACAACAATACAATTTTACTACGCACAGCAATAAAAGGAATATTTCACCGTTGCATCGTCTACGTTTCCCACCATTGAAACAAAAGAATAAATACGCCGAAAAGAACAATTGCAGTTTACGACCCAATAGCTCAAAGACCAGCCGAACTTTCCCAGCGCAATAAACAAACAGGACTCTCCGATCCTAAACACCACGTGCGACGCGCCGCCTGCCGAAGCGACCCGAGTTCCTGCCGAAGTCAAACGAAGATTAGGCTAGTTGTGTATATATAACGGAACTTTTAGTAATAAATATTCATTCACTGTGAACACGCAGTACGAATCACACCACCGGCGTTTCAATAATCACACAAAATCTCCATAACCACCACAGTACGAAGGATCCCTAAACTGGGACCGCTTATGTTGAAGATATCTCAGGACTATAGCAAAGTGCCACCGTGGTTGGACTGTAAAAAAACGATGGTCCCAGATTTCATTGCTTTGGATCCAAGGAAACAGCCTGTTTGGGAAATTACTGGTTGGTAGCTTTGATAATAATTTGTTTTAGGCTATTTCTAATTGAGGTTCGTAAGGGTGCTAATATCTTTACTTGCTGACTTGAAATAATCATCGGTGCTTTACAAAGGTACTTCTTACGAACGATCGAATCAGTTACGCCACGAGGGATTGCAATTAGGGATTGCAATATCGCAGCTCATTCAATCCCGCGAGATTGATATGCGGGATTACTCAATCCCACGCGGGTTCCCGCATCTTTGAAATTCTGTTATAAAATCGAATTATTACAACATTTTTTAAACACTAACTGTTCCCAGCGGTTTTTCCCGCGTGGGCTACAGTTTATCGTAGCCTATGTCCTATCTCAGGCTCTGTACCAAGGTATTGCAAATCCTAGGCACATATCCTAGATATTTCTTTGGTATGTTGCGGATACCGATTGAGACAACTGTGGTTAATTTAAATATGTATTATGTTAATATTTCAGGTACAGAACTAACAAAAGCAAACCAGCACACGGCTGACGGCATATCGGTGCGATTCCCTAGAGTGACTAAAATTCGAAAAGACAAAGACTGGAAAACTGCTACCAACCTGGACGAACTAAAGCACTTATACAAAACTTCCAAAGAAAAAACTGATGTGTCCCTTCTGAACAAAATAGCAAATACAGCATCGGAATGTTACGAACCTCCTATAAAGAAAATTAAAGACAGCCCAAGCAAAAGTAATAGAATCGACAGTTTTCTGATTAAAAAAGAAGTTAAGCCACTCAACACAATTTTAAACACATCAGGCTCATCTGTTATATGTAAAAATGTCCAAGGAGAGGTCAGCGAAGAGACGAAGCAACTTGAGGTGAAGAGAGAAATTAAAAGTGATCGAGACATAGAAATGTATGAAATCAGCCCTTCCAGTTCAAACAGTGTAAAGAAAAATATTAAGCGTAGGCACAACTCAAGCGACCAGAGCTTCGAAACCTTTATTGATGAAATGGATGGTAACTTTGACTGTGATTCAGGTCCAGAAGATCCATTACCAGATGTCTTTATGGGTAAAAGGCTAGCCTTCTATCCGGACTTTATAAGCATACCTGAGGAAGAAAGAATACATTTCGAAAGGCATTGGATTGCGTATGGTGGTATTGTAGAAAAGTCTGTGCGTTCAATTAATGTAGACTATGTAGTTCATAATGACGATGTTATAGATTTTAAAAGCATGAAAAAGTTGTTGAAGAGGCTGCTTTCGAACCCAAGGCATGTGAATAAATATTGGCTCATTAAATGTATTAATGAACGCGTTTTGTGCGACACTAAAGGGTATGCTGTTATTGTTGAATCGTGAATGTAAAAAATATGAAAAGTAGCTTATTTTTAAATGTAAAAACAAAACGATTAAACATTGTTCGTGATTTTGTTGAAATTGAATGCTATTCGTTGGTTAGCGTATCACTTGAAAACGGCTGGACCGATTTGGCAAGTTTATTTTAAATGTTCTTAATATTCCGAATATGGTTTTTAAGAAAATAATGATTGGAAAAATTTGGGTGTTCTAAAAGTGCTTTTTTCTAAGTGATATCATTTATTACAAATGAAATATTTTTATTGCCTACCCGTGTGAAGCCAGGGATGGTTGCTAGTACATATTAAATACTAATGAATAATATTATAATCATCATCTCATGCCTCACATTCATCTATAATGTAAATTGTTAAGTGCAGATAAAAATTACACTGTACCTAATTCATTGGAGGATTCATTGCTTATGTAAGACCACCAGACTGGTTTTTTTTTACTTATTAAATGTAAAACGAGGTATGCACTTGATTAAAACTAATAGCGAACTTCAACTAGGTTACCTACTTACTTCATTATATTGTACCCTTACTTAAATCAACTTTTATACACCAAGATATTCTCAAAATTCTAATTGTTGAATATCTTTGTAAAACGGACTTGTGTAAATAAATCATGCGGGTTTTATAAACTATAACCGTTATTGTTTTAATCTTAAATATATTCTGCCTAACCTGGTATAGTTTTTTTTATAAGGTGGCGTGTGACCGCGAGTCATCCGATGTTAAGTGTACTGGAAAACTGGCTCTCAAGTAAAACTGCCGGAATTCACCGCTAAGAGGTGCTTGGCATTAGACCACTTCCTACGGGTCGTTGTTTTAATAACACTGACCTATCGTTACCCTGATAGGGCGAGAGAGCAGATTTTAGTTTTAAGTCTCATGTTTTTGTTAAGTAGTTCTAAACCATGCAGGTTATGGTATCAAGTAGGTACGTACCATAACCTACAACGTTTACACGATTTCACTTATTATGAATATGTATTATACTTAGCATTTTAAACCGGAGCATGTTTAGACACTAATGCTTTACAGCCAAAAAATCTAGTAATGCATGTGCCCCAAAAGCCACAGAGTCTTGCCTACGAGAAATAAAATAATCAGTAGCTCATATAAAGAGACGAATAAAATTAGCCTGATGATTTTAAATTCCATTGCAAATCCTTACCTACAACTATTCAGCATTGATGCCTTTCTTCTCTTTCCTGTTTAATGAGTTCACTCTGGTCGGAAAGTTCAGACAGACTTGCTAACGATTGCCAATTTTCAATTCACTTGTCTTTATCTTCGCGCTTCCATTTCGACTGTAGCAAAGAATATGGCGCTGAAATTTTATCGCTTAAATTAGGTACAATAGGCACTTTCTGTAGATGTAGCCAATAGCAGCATTACCAGCTGTTACGAGCTGAATCGGAGAGGTTGAAATTGTGCTAGAATAGATCCCTAGGTCTACCTAGAGCAATTTCTTTCGGTAAGAATAAGTTTAGTACGGGAGTTCTTGCAATTTTGATGTTAGTATAGTTAGCTTGAAGTAGTAGGTAGATATGTAACTAGAAAATGAATTAATTATTAAGTATTATTACCTATAGATTAATAATTTAGTAATAAGGGGAGAGCAGAGTACCGTGTGAATGTCTACAGCTTCCTCAATGCGAAAAAGTGAAATCTACATATGACAACTTTCAGTGTCGATTTGACTGCCTCACTGTTTCAACTCCTAATTTAGGTGCCAAAAAGCCTTCGATTTTATGATCCATAAACAGTGTGTCAGCCGACGACACGGGTCATCAGCTCGCACATCTGTATCTTCGGAACGAATGAGGCTACGGTGAAGTATTATAGCTCAAAATTTGAGGAAAAAATGATTGCCAAATAAAATAAAAAAATTAAGGTTCTAGCTAGAATACTTTTTGAGCTATGAGCTATAACAACTGTGTAAGCTGGCGACCCGTGTCACCAGCTCGCACATCTGTATCTCTAAAACGCGTGAAGATAGAGTTTCGCTGAATAGCTCAAACAAGGTTGTATAAATAAATACCTTGGCTGGGAAAGTTTCAAGTCTCTACATAGGATACTTATTGAGATATGAGCTAAAACAAGTGTGCGAGCCGGCGACACGGGTCCCCAGCTCGCACACCTGTATCTCTGAAACGCGTAAAGGTAGAGTTTCGTTTAATAGCTCAAAATGTAGGTCATAACTTTTCACTTTGACAACAAAATTTTGAACACCATAGACCCAGTAGTTTCAGTGCAAAAAGCAAAAAACTGATTCGCCGCCAAAAATTTCAAAATTATTTCCAAAACTTGTTCGAGCGTCGTGTTGCCGTTTCGTGCGCTACACCATTACAAGCGAATCTGGCCGTAAGGTATGAAGCAATAGGAAGCAATAAAGGTCATTTTAGTGTGGGTTCCAAAAGTCGCAGAGGTAAAAACTAAACTAATGCTATGGCCGCTCGACGAGTTAATTGCCTACTCTTGCGGTGATGCATAGGGTTGTCACTTTTGTTTTTAGTTTATAGCGATGATGGCTCAGTGATAGAGACGTCGGCTTGCGATCCGTAGGACGTGGGTTCGAATCCTGCAATGAGCTTGAGCTTTCGGTGAAGGAAAAAATCGTGATGAAACCATAGCTTGGTGGTAGGGTATTTTCTAGTACTCGCCTGGCTAGCTACCACCCTCTTGTTAAGAATCTGTCGCCAAGCACCTATCGGTGTGTTCCGGCAGCCTCACTTGAGAGCCAGTTCCCAGTCCAGGTGTAGCGTGGCGCCATCTTCGACCACATCGTCACTTAACATCAGGTAACTTGTGGTCAAACGCTACCCTGTAAAAAGTAAAAAAAAGTAAAATTAAATAATAGCTGAATGACCCGGCGAACTTCGTTCCGCGTAAGAGGCAATAAATGAGCAGATTATAAAATTAATGTATGTCAATAATTAGTTGCGCCCCGCGGTTTCACCCGCGTCTTCCCGTTATCCCGCAGGAACCTTTTTCCGGGATAAAAATCCGGGTAGCCTATGTGTTAATCCAGAGTATAAGCTATCTCCATTCTAAATTTCATTCAGATCCGTTCAGTAGTAACAAACATCCATCCATCCATACTCACAAACTTTCACGTTTATAATATTAGTAGGATCGCGTAAACTCGCATGAAACAAACACATCAACCGGTCAATTTAAATTTCATCCAGAGACAACAATACGTTTAGCTGTTGGTTTTGTTATATAACACCATATCAGTTGCGTTCTGGTAACCTACCATGTATACAAATGAACGGCTAATTTTTTTTAATTCAAAAAATATTATCATATTTTAATATGTACTTATTATCCTATTCCGAACGACGACATTTGGCAAAACGAGTGTGTGGATCCAATTCCGTTTATTCCAAATTACTTAAAATGAAGGTAAGTGAGTTTAGGTAACAGTAATAAATAATAATTAGCGATCGAGTGCGCGGGTGGAAGAGCGAGCGACACGGGCTTCGCGTCGCGGGCAGTACAGCAGACTGGCGAGGCGGCCGGCCGGCGGCCGCCGCGCCGCGGGCTGCGCGCGCGCAGGTACCTAGTCCACGTGGACTCACTACTACACGCGCAGCGGTGACGCGCCGCAGCTCGCGGTACGAACAATAGAGCGCGCGGCTAGGGATTCGTTTCCAATGCACAACTCAATGTAAACAAAGCGTTTAGATATTTCCTATATTTAAATATATAATATTATGTATGGGTATCTGTTAGAAAATAACTGTATATGTGAAATAAGTATTAAATATATATTATAATAATGTTTATGAATTTATGTATGTATATGTACTATGTGTGTATTTATCTAAGTAGTGTAAGTTTATAGATATGTAGTAGGTAGCCTACAGACAAATTCAACAAATCAACGATTATAAAAATCGGTCCAGCCGTTCACGTGTTATAAGTGTTGTAACACGATTTTATTTTATTATATAAAGTACTTGCTGTTCCCCGTGGTTTCTCCCGCGTGGGCTACAGTTTATCGCGATAAAAAGTATCATATGTCCTTCCCCAGGGTTCAAACTATCTATGTACCAAATTTAATTTCAATCAGTTCAGTAGTTTAGGCTTGAGAGCATAAATATTCTGTATACTCCAAAATTATTCCCGCACTTCAGTGCCCGCCGCGTAACCTACCCGCTGCGCTGCGGCCACTGCATGGCCATGGATGGCGGTGCGGGGCGCGGGCGGCGCGGTGGTTTTATTTTCCATTAGATTGACATTTTAATTTCGTAATATCTTTTGAATGAAATGCCCGATTTCAACAATTCAAAAAGTAATCTACAGGTATTGAAACGATCTTGAATACGAAATGATTTATTTTGATAAGGATATATATATATATAGAAAAGTATGGATAACACGGTCTGATTTTAGTCGGCATTTTTATCAACTTTTAAAAAGTAAAAAAGTAGTTTTAGTATGTTATCCTTAAGAGATAGACATATGCCATCGTGGACTTTTTTGTAGACCTGTATAAGATACACAATTTCGCCATACATCATTTTGTTATATCTCAAAGGGTTTAGGCAGCGTTTTCATTGAAAGCTCCCAGACGGCTTTTTTTTACCAAAAAAATAAGCCGTCTGGTTTTTTTTTTGGCTTTGTTCTTTTTGCCAATGTATACAAAAACTTGACAAATTATATCTTAAAACCTTCCTCGAGAACCACTCTATCTATTGGTGAAAACAGCATTAAAATCAATGCAGTAGTTTTTGAGTTTATCGCGAATAGACAGACAGACGGACGACTTTGACGCGGAGGACTTTGTTTTATAATAAGTAGTGATAGTGATGTTTTACCAATTCATAAATAGGTTTTAAATAAAATACATTTGAAATATAAAAGACATATTTTATTAATTATAAATATATTTTATTATAAACTATACAAATAAAGGGTCAGTGAGAGCAGCAGATCCGAGAGAGCGAGCAGTGTAGTACCTTCTCGAATGTCGAATGGATGCGATCAACCGCGTGGCGCAGCCCTATTGAGTTCCCGGCCGGCCCTAGTCGTTCCCAAAAACACCGACCGCGGCGGAAGCGGCTTTTGTCAAAGGAAAAGCCGAACCAATTATACAACGGCGATAGCATTTAACAACATACTTTAAAGAAGTTGTAATAAGGTCTATTTTTCTTCTTTATCCATTAGCCGACGCATTTACAAAGGATACAGAGTGCTTTTTTAACCACGACGGAATAGTACAGGATTCGATAAACCAAATTTGATACTTCACATATTTTATAACATATTTTATTTCGCTAAAAGTAAGAAGGGTTTCACGTCTGGTCGTCTCGGACTTCAATGATGGTGTGACCTGAAGGTGAACTTCTGAGACTGCTACTGGAACTCCTCGACGAGTAGCAAGCACTAAGTCTAAGCGAGTTTGGTTTGGACTCGCTTTGTTAGCTATTTACAGTGATGGATTTATACTAGGGCAGTCGGGGCTAGTGCCCAGGGCGGCAAATTTTCTAGGGCGGCAAAATTTGGAAAGTGAGATAAAATTTTCTATACAATATATAATTAACTAATTCTTTTAAATAAACATTTTATCTTTCAAGAAATATAATTCAAGTATTATGTATCACATTCAAATTTTGTATATTATAATATAGGAAATTTAACTAAAAACGATATCAAAACTATTAAAATAAAATTTAAGTCATAGGGCGGCATTTTCTTCAGTGCCCCAGGGCGGCACAAATTTAAATCCGGCCCTGGTTATTTAAGAAACTTTTATGAAAACTGCAGAAAAAAAAGATATTGATTATTTAAGTTCGTAGTGTCTAATGTAATTTTTTAACTTAGATGATGCTTGGATGGTTTGAACGCACTTCGCATTTTCTTTGCCATTATGCCATTGCCATTCCTTTTCACGCTTTGGAGGTCGGTCCTACTTAAATAAGTTATTAATTTACCAAACATAAACAAAAACGAATCTTTTTATTCTATGTACTAGCAAATTGATTAATATGTAGTTGTGTTCTGCCTACGTTACTAATTCAATAATACATACTAATTTTATTTCAGCTTTACTGGTTTCTTGGACAGCCCTTTTTCTAAATTTGTACCGTTGCCGCTATTTTTGGAAAATTATAATGACGTGACACTGGCAGAAATGTCCAAAGTAGACAATTGCCAAATATAAAAAAAAACTAGCAAATTGATTGTCACTGTCAGTGACATTGACAGGAGCGGGACATAGAGTCATACACCATTGTTATGGATGCCCGCTTTTTGCGTCGAATCGATCTTCTGGATCGTAAATCAGAACCTAGTGAATCGATTATATTCGATCTCAAAATATCGTATCGTAATTATGTAAAAATAAATAAAAGTACACTACAGTATACAAATAATTATAGAACTCAAATCAGAAAATGCTAACTTACCCGACGATAAATTTAACAACATATCATAATATTATATTATTTTTTTACTAATTACAGGGTAGCGTTTGACCACAAGTCGCTTGATGTTTAAGGACGATGCGGTCGAAGATGGCGTCAAGCTACACCTGGACTGGGAACTGGCACTCAAGTGAGGCTGCCGGAACACACCGATAGGTGTTTGGCGACAAATTCTTAACGAGAGGGTGGTAGCTAGCCAGGCGAGTACTAGAAAATACCCTACCACCAAGCTATGGTTTCATCACGATGTTTTCCTTCACCGAAAGCTCAAGCTCATTGCAGGATTGGAACCCACGTCCTACGGATCGCAAGCCGACGTCACTACCACTGAGCCATCATCGCCATAAAAATATTTCCTACTTTCATATATTATTGCTTTTGATTGATGTCACTCGTACTTAACTAAATAATCACATTCAATTTGTAAATGAGGCTTCATATAATTAGGTTCAGTGGTATAAGCGCGAAAGCGTAACAGACAGACAGAGTTACTTTTGCATTTATTATACATAATTATTAGAAGGAAAGTACCTACTTCCTTACTTGGGTACCACGAAAACAGAAGTTCATAGGAGACAGTATTTTGTTATATAGGTAGTCATAAAAAACGATATATTTTAGCCAATAGTTTAAAGAATTTTGTATTTTTTTCTTGCATTTAACAATATAGTTTATGCATTGAGTAATAAGACTGCTTTGCCGATGCCGGTTGAATGTGTGCAAGCGTCGTGTTGCCGTCACGTTCACTACACCATTGCAAGCTTATTTGGCCGTAAAGTATGAAGCAATAGAAAGCAATAAAGGTCATTTTAGCGTGGGTTCCGAAAGTCGCAGAGAGTGGGTCGCTCTTCCTCCTTTTTGGAAATCGGTTAATTAAATAAATGGTATCTACTTTCTCTCAATCTTTTTGAAAACAAATCAAACGTAAGCATAAAAAAAATACATGGCTAGAAAAATTAAATAAAAGTAGGCTCAAGTATTAATATTGGGGTCAGGGTGCTCGATGAAATGAAACTCTTGAGTGACTCCTTTCCATAAACTTGTGGACTGTATATTTAGGTTCAGATACAACACTTTGAAGCAATACCATTAAAACAGGATTTCTCTTAGCTTAAGTACAATTTTTGTGTCGGCAACTAGTGCCAGGCACCAGTGGGTATGACGCGCCTCTCGTCCAATCAGAGCGTCGCATGGCGCGCGCGCGATCTATATCGCTGTCCCGCTCTTGCGGGAGGTGCGTCTCTTTCTAATCACAGGTCAGCACATCGTGACATTTTCTAACTTAGAATTTACTAATGATGCTATACATTTATACAGGTATACATAAAGGCTATGTAGTATAATCTGCTACTTATAATAATTAACAAAAATCGACCTAATAACAATTGACAAAATCGACTTATCTATCCGTAACAATTAAGCTGCGTCAGTTTACTCATAATTTCGACGCCTAGCGAATCCGAATGTAGTAGTAGGACTCAATACCTAAAATAGATGCGCGGCAATTCGTTCTCGTGTACCTAACTACCTATGCGTCCGTAAAGAGCTACCCACTCTCTGCGACTTTCGGAACCCACGCTAAAATGACCTTTATTGCTTAAGTAATAAGACTGCTTTACTGAAAAATTCTGTTTGTTTACATTCCCAAAAACACCGACCGCGGCGAAGGCGGCTTATTTCAAAGGAAAAGCCGAACATATTATACAACGGCGATAGCATTTAACAACATATCTACTCTAACCCAGTTATAATAAGGTCTATTTTTCTTCTAATTATCCACTAGTCGACGCATATACAAAGGATACCGAATGCTTTTTTACCTACGACGAAATAGAACAGGATTCCTTGAAGAGCGACCTTCACCGAGCTGGTTAATGGTGAAAAGTATTCCATATCAAATTAAATAGGTGGGTATGCCAATAATTTTTTTGCAAATTGCAGTGCAGATTTTTTGGGATGGAGATAGCATACCTAATTATATACCTACCCTAGATTAACACATAGGCTACTTTTTATGACGGAAAAAGGTTCCTGTGGCATGACGGGAAGATACCTACGGGTGAAACCGCGGGGCACAACTAGTATTATAAATGCGAAAGTTTGTGTGTGTGTGTGTGAATGTTTGTTATTATAATACCACGTATCACCATAACTTCTACACCGATTTTGATGAAATTCAAAATCTAGATAATTTAGGTATTGGATTAACACATGGGCTAATCTAATTATGAACAATAACCCTGAATGGGGTTAAATAGGAACAGAAAGATAGTTTTGTTTCTTCCCGTAAAACTACTAATTGAAATTAGATGAATTTGTTATCGCTACCTACCATAACCGTACCTACCGGTTGTTTTTGTTTCTAAAATTATATTTGGAGAACGAACGAAAACAGTTCTTTGCAAATTGTTAGCAAGCCCTTGGTCTTGGCTCTCAGTACAGGATCTAACCGGTTATTACCTACTCTCTCTGCGACTTTCAGAGCCCACGCTAAAATGACCTTTATTGCTTTTTATTGCTTCATACCTTACGGCCAGATTCGCTTGTAATGGTGTAGCGCACGAAACGGCAACACGACGCTCGAACAAGTTTTGGAAATAATTTTGAAATTTTTGGCGGCGAATCAGTTTTTTGCTTTTTGCACTGAAACTACTGGGTCTATGGTGTTCAAAATTTTGTTGTCAAAGTGAAAAGTTATGACCTACATTTTGAGCTATTAAACGAAACTCTACCTTTACGCGTTTCAGAGATACAGGTGTGCGAGCTGGGGACCCGTGTCGCCGGCTCGCACACTTGTTTTAGCTCATATCTCAATAAGTATCCTATGTAGAGACTTGAAACTTTCCCAGCCAAGGTATTTATTTATACAACCTTGTTTGAGCTATTCAGCGAAACTCTATCTTCACGCGTTTTAGAGATACAGATGTGCGAGCTGGTGACACGGGTCGCCGGCTTACACAGTTGTTATAGCTCATAGCTCAAAAAGTATTCTAGCTAGAACCTTAATTTTTTTATTTTATTTGGCAATCATTTTTTCCTCAAATTTTGAGCTATAATACTTCACCGTAGCCTCATTCGTTCCGAAGATACAGATGTGCGAGCTGATGACCCGTGTCGTCGGCTGACACACTGTTTATGGATCATAAAATCGAAGGCTTTTTGGCACCTAAATTAGGAGTTGAAACAGTGAGGCAGTCAAATCGACACTGAAAGTTGTCATATGTAGATTTCACTTTTTCGCATTGAGGAAGCTGTAGACATTCACACCAGAGTACCGCACAGCAAATAGCTCGCGGGCCTTTGAACCATTGTTTTCATCTGACAGCGTTACAGAGACAGTCAGGAATGAAAATATGTAGATATTATGTACCTATTTATCATCTCGGAATGACATTGTAGCTTCGATACGGTATTGTTTTCCGCCCTGAGTCACCGCCCACATTTTCCGGTTTTCCACGGAACTGCATTTTATTAGGATAAAAATTAGGCATTTTCTTGTTGGCATCTAAGGTTGTCTGATAGAAGCTATCATTATGAACGCCCATTTATATAGGTACGTGTATTAGAAGCGTTATCAATCTATCATTTTATTGCCTATCTGCAAATTGCTTCGCAAATTTACGTGCCCCACTCTATATTTCGGATTTCCGATGTCATTTCGAGAACGAGTTTGGGCTATAACGGAGATAGGTCATCTATTTAAGGCCGATTTTCATCCTAAGTTCCGAGTTTCTGACGTAGATCAAGTTAGATGTTCGTCTGGTTTACACAGGGCGAGCTACTTACCAGTTAGGTAATACATGCATAGTTAAATGTTTATACAACTGTCATGAATTTTTAAGTTGTTCTCATGTTTATCACAGATTAAATTAGTACCTACCTGTAGTTTTCGAGTTTGTGACTTTTAGACCCATAATTAATAGTATACCGTATCCCATACGTAATAGTATGGGTCTGAAGTTAATGTTCTGGAATTATCCCAGACACGATTAAGTTGGCTCCAGAGACACCTGCGGGGTAGCAGGAAAGCCGTGGTAAATCTATACTAATATTATAAAGCTGCAGAGTTTGTTTGTTTGTTTGTTTGTTTGTTTGTTTGTTTGTTTGTTTGTTTGTTTGAACGCGCTAATCTCAGGAACTACTGGTCCGATTTGAAAAATTCTTTCAGTGTTAGATAGTCCATTTATCGAGGAAGGCTATAGGCTATATTTTATTTCCAAAAAAATTAGGGATCCGTAAGAAAATTGCTATTTGCAACCCAAGGTGTGAAATCGAAAACCTATTTTTGCGTGCGCTGCAAAAACTATTGACACTAGAACAAAATAATGTATTACGGGTTTGTAGGTCTCATTTAGATCTACAAAAAAGTCCGCGAGAGCATATATCTAACTATTATAGTTATGCCACAATAAGTGATCTTTTATTTTAAAAATTTAATTTTTGATGCCGCCGCTAGAAAAGGCTCTTTATTTGTATCTTGGTATTAATCCTTATCAAAATAATTACTTCTTATTCAAAACTGCTTCAATGCCTTCATATAACTTTTTGAATCATTCAATTCGGACATTCCATTCGAAAGATATCACGAGTTTAAAAATGTAAGTAGTAGTAGAAAAATAAAACCGCCGCACCGCAGCGCAGCGAGAAACGCGGTGAGGTGAGGGGGGCACCGGGAGAATCTATGAAATAGGTTAAGTGCGGTCGCGGACCAGAAAGACCTTTAACTGCGCGGTTCAAACGTGCGGTCCAAGAAAAATTAAATTAGAATTAAAATAGGATAATGGGTACCTACAGCAGGTAACGCGGTGAGGGGGCACCGAAGTGCGGGAATAATTTTGGAGTATACGGAATATATACGCTATCGCGCCTAAACTACTGAACCGATTTAAATGAAATTTGGTATAGAGATAATTTGAGCCCCGGGGAAGGACATAGGATACTTTTTATCGCGATAAACTGTAGCCCACGCGGGTGAAACCGCAGGGAACAGCTAGTAATTAAATATACCTACAAGGTAGATGCATTAGTATGTAAGTAGGTAGGTACTTATTAGTCAATTGTATCAATCTCACAGTTGTCTATTGGTACCTATACCGATAACTGCCTACAACTGGCACGTTAGCTAGCTCGGTGCAAAGCTGCCATAAGCCGGTTAGTCTATTCAAAGCACAAATTGGGAAGCGGTATGCCGGAGCAGGGATTCAATTGGCTAGACTGCTTTGAAAGTCATTTGCTGATTGGGTGTAATGATTCTGCTTTTAGGTTAATCACGTTCTCTTAATATTATTGTTTTGTTTAGAATTTTAGATCATTCATTAGGTACCGACCGATGTGGGTCAACCAGTATTTAAACAGCCGACTACAAAGAGTAAGGTAGTAAGGGGGAGGGGATCAAGTTAAATATTTCCAAATCTCACTTAGGGGGAGGGGGGGTCTTAGCAAATATCATGTAATTATTTTTCTCGCAGAAAACGGTGTAAAATTGCGAGTTTTTTTTTCTTTTAAATCCAACACGTTTATAAGAATAGAAGTTTTGAAGAATCTCGCGTGAGATTAGGGGAGGGGGGAGGGAGTTGAGGAAAATCTTACGATATCTCACCAAGAAGGGAGGGGGGGGGGGGGGCGAAAACCAGGCTCAGTGGCTTCAGGCGTACCTTGGGAGAGGCGTAAGTATGTCCAGCAGTATACCTACTGACTCAGGCTGATGATGATGATGAAGATTAAATCTAAGTATAAGGTAACTCTTTTTTACGTACCTACACAGAATATTTAGTAGATGTAGGTACCTAACATCTGTTATCCTAACAATATCATCTACAAATTATAATTTTCTTGTGCGCCATATCACGACTTTATTATTCACTAGTACCTACTCTTACAAAACGTTCAGATAACAATGAATGGGCTTGACTACCCTCGACCTCACACAGGACATGTCACTTGTATCCGTAAGGGGTTGGGTGCCTTTTGTACCCGTTTACAGGCGCTCATATCATTGGTTTTGGTAAGTCATTGTGCAATACTAGGTACTATTACTACTACTACTACGGAGCTCTGAATACTTTCTGTTATTTTAGGGCTGAGAAATTGAAATAAGTACCTAACTATATTACTATTTTTTAGACAGCTTTCAGAATTTCCAAGTTGAAATGGCAATGGGCAGGCCATATCGCTCGACGAACCGATAACCGATGGAGAGGAAAGGTTATCGAGTGGCGACCACGAACCGGCAGACGTTCTGTATATAGGCCCCACTAGGTGAACCGACGACATTGTAAAAGTTGCAGGGAGCCGATGGATGCAAAAGGCTAATTAATAGATTCCTTCCGCCTGATGATGATGATGATAAAAGACGTTGTTAGTTGTTAAAAACGATCAGTGCTATAATATAACAATAAATAAAAAATAAATAAATAAATATCGGGGACAATTGCACACAAATTGACCTAGCCCCAAATTAAGCTCGAAACAACGATATACATACTTATATAGAGAAATAAATACTTATATAGATAGAAATATCCAAGACTCAGGTAAAAATATTTGTGTTTGCCCCTACCGGGATTCGAACCCGGGACCGCTAGCAACAATGCAATATCCGTCTAAAAATACCCTTGACCCTTGACCTCACCGAATTCACTCAACGCCGAATATATGTAAATTGCATGCTTTCCTGATAATTTCATGCAAATATCACCGGCTGAGTTCATTTGAACACGAAAAGGCCTACGTTTCCCTTTAATAATTAATTTGTTTCCACATACAAAGGCGTAGTAACTACGTGGACTACTTAGGTAGGTACCTACCTACCTAACTGACTGCAGGAGACTCGAGGCTTGCCTGAAGATTTTGATGCGGAGCACAGATGTAAATTGAAAACTAGATACCGCATCCGCGTCAATTTGTATGAAAATCAAGCATGTCACATTTCTCGTACCGTATAATTATAGTACCTACCTAGTTCGTAGCTATATACCTACTTATCGATAAAACGAAGCATATCCATACGCTACGCCATTTGATAAAAAAAAATTAGCTTGGAACCAATACACCTAGTACTTACCTACGTCAGTAACTCAGTAGTACCCCTACCTACTGATACAGTTACTCCACTCATGTGCATTAAAGCTAAATATCAAAATTAAAAATATGCTAATAATGACTTAAAGTTCTTAGATACGCCTGCTCAAACCTCCTTACAACGGAAAAAGTATCTTCACGAGATAATGTGAAGAATAACTTACGATCTTCGCGAATTCCATGATTGGAGAGTGTTTAATTAGTATTATCTAGGCAACCATGGTCTATCATCGACTTCATCATCATTTACCATATGAGTCCAATGCTAACTTGATGATAATGAAATAAGTTTAGCTCAGACTCACAGACAAAGTAAGTAAACTTGCATTTTCTAGTTTCATCTATATCTGTGGTGCAGAGTGTTGAAAATTTAAAACGGATCACATGAAACGTAGGCAGCCCTAAGGCATATTCAGGCAGTTATGAGCACTGCTTCGCTTGCCTTGCTTTAGATATACATTGCGGGCTCTGTCCGTTGTATTATCTGTGGCCCAGGCCGGCTGTAAGGCTTCCGAGGAATGTTTATTCGTTTAACTTTCCACATTAAACTCCTTTATTGAAGCTCTGGCCAAATTATTACGAAGAAAACCTTGCTTTTTTATTCTTCTGCGTGAATGAGGTTTATAAAAAAAAGGTGGCGTTGACAATACTAGGGCCAGTGGCGCTAAAAAACAATAGTTTTTATTGAACGCTTATGCGCCAGATAAGCAGAGTGTAAAATACGCGGAATATCAGATACGCAACAAGTCAGAAACACAGAATTTAAGGTAGGTACACAGAATGACATAGTAAGGTGGTAGGGCATTTTGTTATTCTCGCCTTGCTAGACAGATTGAAGCTGTGATCTAAGTTCTAAGTAGATGAAAAATAAATGATTGCTAAGTAAGCTAATAACTTGAATTTGTAGTGGTCTGTTAACTTCATAGAATACAGCACTCGTTCCATTCCGTTGGAGTATCAAATGTATCATTAAAAGACCTATCTCTTAAAATAACAACGCTTATCCCATTTATTTTTGGTGACGCGTTTTCGTTGAACCGTTCCATATTCATTCCGCATCACAAAGGTACTCGGTTACATTACAATATTTATTTTGCTGTTCTATTATTGCTGGTTGTTTTAAGCAACATAAAACGTGCTTTTGGCGCTGTAGGCTTTCGGCTATTGAATAAAAATTCTATTAGCCATAGCAGTGCCGTCAGGAACAACGTTATTGCCTCGAGGTGCTCTAAGCTCGCGCAGGCAAATATCCCTCGGCAACTGAATCTAATATTTATAAGAGTTTCCGGTTCACGTGCACATGCCTCGTGTTTTAGGGTACCGCAAAACTTTCTTGGGAAAATGGAAAGTCTTGCGAAGTAATCGGCTTTGCTTGTCTTGGTTTTGGTTTGATTAAAATTAAGAAAATGTAGGTGTAGGTAATTAAACTGTTCACAGGTTCTAGTGGAAAAAGGCTTTAGTTTTGTTTTTTCTTTGTGGTTGTAGTTTTTAGGAATAGTTTATAGTTATCTAAAAATATGTATATATCTCAACCTATTTGCTTAATTTTAAAGATATTTAGGCTATTTGATGTGGCAACAATAAAGGTAAGTAGGTATATTTATTCAGTTGTGTGAAGAATATTATTAGGTCGTAGTTATTTATTTATTTAACTGACAGCAATATCATCCTTACAGTAACAACCAAGACAACGCTATACCAAATTTTCTGAATAAATAAATTATTATAGTTCACTCTTGGTACATACTTCATAATATAATTATAACTAACTAGGAGTAACATGGAAATTATCTAGTTACAAACGACAGAACCCACTGTGCAGTCGCGCTTCTCACACATTTAAACCGAGGATATTTTTTTTCAATTGCTAGACCAACATAAAACAGACAGTAAAATACGCTTGCGATTTTCTAGAGACGACTTGATCGATATTCGAAATCATCGATATACTTATACATATATATAATATGTTATATGGACCAAAATGTAACGTATGAGATATGATCGCTGTTATACGAGCGTAGTTCGTTTGAACGAGTAATGTAAACATGGGGATCGTAAAGTTCTTGGAAACTTCAGGGTATGAAATTACGAGCTTGTTGGTTTAACGCTAGAGACGCCCTGCGGCTTCACCCATAGTTTTCCTATATTTTTTAGGAATATTCCATCTCCTAAGTTGATAAAAAGTGCCTAGCTCACATTATTCGCTAAGTGTTATATTTTTTTTATTTTTTCTGGATTTTTGAAATCTGACAAACCGAACCGAAACTACCGGTGTGTGCTGGTAGCCCCACTTGAGAGCCAGTTCCTTGTTCAGGTGTAGCGTGGCGCCATCTTCGACCACATCGTCATAATTTATCATCAGGTGACTTGTGGTCAAACGCTACCCTATTGGCAAAGAGATTTCGGAAATTCTTTTACTGTTATACTGAAGATACACTACCCTAGGTGTAAGGCTATGTTTTACTGTGATAAAAATTAGCCAAAACCACATAAAAGTGGTAGTTCGTAATTTATTATGCAAGGGTGAGGATTCAGTTAGGAGTTTTCTTTTCTCGTTTTCATGGTTATTTTTTCTCGCGTTTTACCTATAATAGTTATTAGTATAATTCTTTGGTCCACTTCTACAGAGTGCAGTTTGTTCCTGCATCCGACCTGTGCTGAAGAGCAAAAATTAATTAAAAACTCCACTTGGGAGATAAAATTAATAAAAACAGAACGCTCTACGCTCCCTAGCATAAGAACGCTTCCGGAAAGGTAGAAAATAATGTAATGATAACATGTAAAGTAAATGTTTTTATAAAGCTTTCCTTTGATAGGAGCGATGATAGCTCATTAGTAGTAACATCGTCTTCAACATCGGTCGTTCAATTTTTTTATGTACTAAGTAGTTGCGCCCTGCGGTTTCATCTGCGTCTTCCCGTTATCCCGTTGGAACTTTTCCGGGATTTAAAGTAGCCTATGTGTTAATTCAGGGTATAAGCTATCTCCATTCCAAATTTCATTCAGATCCGTTCAGTAGTGTTTGCGTGAAAGAGTAACAAACATACGGCCATCCATCCATCCATCTATCCATCCATCCATACTCACAAACTTTCACGTTTATAATATTAGTAGGAGAGTGGCAAGCAAGCAGAAGGCCAGTCTAATGGGAAGCGGTCACCGGCGCCTATATGGACATTTGTAACACCAGGGCGTCTACTCCGAAGTGGTAAATCCGATGTATCGGCCGATATTATCGGCGTTTCCAATGCGTTCACACCCATCTTAAAGACTGCAGTTTGTAGCACTAAATCCATCCCGCAATTCCGTAAGATTTCTGCAATACATAATTTCAAGCTATATCAATTGATCAGGAGTTTAATTAGTAGTAGTACTATACCTACCTACTTACTTAACAAAATCCTTCTAAAATACACCCAAGAGACCGGAGTAGAGTATTGAGCAATAGACTATCTCCGTAGGTCTATCCCTAGTATCCTTGTTTGCTGAAATATTGCAACAGTATCTTTAGCATTAAGCACATAAATTATCATCGATTGGTCCCAACTGACTAACACTGCTACGGACCAGATACCAACCTACATCTATATCGATATATATACCTACCAATATACATTCCAGGGTCAATTATTGACACCAACATCCAAAACCTGAGAGCAAACATAAGATATTCTGGTAGAATAATACCTGGTCTGGTTGGTCGTAACAGATAACATTCAGCACGGCCATCACTTAGATGGGGTGACCGTTTAGTGTCATTTTCAACTGAGTGTTAACTTGCTTCGGATGGCAGGTTAAGCTGTCGGTTTAAGCCATATTAGAGGCTTTCGGATGGCCTGAAAACTCCGACAGTAGAGTTGGCCACTAGCTCACACGATGTTAAAAAAAAGAGGGATAGATAAATGTTTGCCTCGGCCAGGATTCGAAACGGATACTCTCAGTTTAACACCTATTAGAGTCACTAGTCTACGAGTATATTGGCTCTACAGAGCGAGTTATATGTTGGTTAGCTAACATATGAATAGAGTCTGATTTCTTTCTAATTTATCACTTATCGTCATTCACAAATAACCGTTGCAAATTGCAATAAAGTATCAAAAAGCCTCCGCCCGAACTGCAGAGGAATTAAATTAAATTGGTCAGAGTTGGTATCAATTTCAAACATAGTTTGCACACTTGCAGTACCATAAATATCTACACGTAGTCGTCATTTGGGAGCTTTCCATTTCGGTACGGAAGCAAATCTGTCGTAAAGTTATTTCGAAATGTTTGCAAAGAGGTTTGAGTGTATTCATGGTACAGTCAGCGACATAAGTAGCTGAACATACTTAATTTTCCAAATGCGTATTACCGTATTACATCAGTAATGTTTGTTTTTTCTAACAACGTACAAGGTAGCGTTTGACCACAACACAATACACGTGATGTTAAGTGATGATTCGGTCGGAGGTTAGTGTCTAAGTTCATAAAGAAAATCTGAAAATGTAGTATTGTTCAGCGACTTTTGTCGTTGACCGTACCTGGTACAGGTTGGTTATCTAAAGCTGGCACGTTCACAGTACTCAGAGCAAAGCAATTTAGTTAAACAGTAGCAAAGCGAAACAATAACAATCTCTGTCATACTTACTATCTTGACTGTGTGCGAGAGGGACATAGACACTTTTCATGATGCGATTGTATGCCGCAAGTGATGTGTTGTACGTGCTAGCTTTAGATAATGGACTGTAATGTGATCAAAGGTGATAAAAACTGCAGCCGCTGTCAGAACATCAGAACGAACTTAAAAGTATGTGGCGTCTTTAGTTATCGGAGGCCAAGACTCACTTTGGGTCGTTGCGCCATCTCAGGCTGGTATTCTAGTATGACACTCAAGTGACTCAAGTATTTACTCAAGTGACTAAAGTATTCACTATTTACTCAAGTGACTCAAGTATTCACTTAAGTATTGAGTATTCAACACTTGAGTAGCGATTAAGTGACATATTTGTATGAAATAACAGACTCAAATCTGTGCTTAATTAGTGATTGCTGAGCGTCATTTTAGAATACCAGCCTCAGTTAGTTATACTTTAGGTAGTACCTACTGTTTTCTACGCTAATAATTTTGCTATATATATAAGTAAGTTGCATACTAATTTCTTAATCTATTTTAAGTAATTAGTAAACGTTTAATGCCCGAAATTAATAATCGATCCTGATCCGTTATCCGCGAATTTGGATCGATATGTCATGTCATCATATGTCATTTTAGTAGCAAAGCTTGACATATATTTCTTAAAATGACATATGATGACATGAAATATCGATCCAAATTCGCGGATAACGGATCAGGATCGATTATTAATTTCGGGCGTAAGACAACTTGATTAGTCATGATCGCTAACAACTTCCTTATTTCAATTGAACATAAGCAAATTTAAAGTAGGTACAGTAACTAAAGTCGCCATAAACCAAAGATTAGCTGCGAAACCTAACAGATATGAACCTCTGTAGAATGAGTTTCCTAATTGTTTCGCCAGTTTCATTAGATTTAATATTAAATAGAAAATAACTTGTTAATGAAACTTTACTGCATTGCAGTGAACGGATCTCTGTCAGGAGATTGTGCAGACTTATAAGAAGTCTCCAAAGAAGGTATTATGTACGTGAAATGAGCATAAGATCCCTGTTTCGAGTTGCAGCATCCAAAATAAAGGTGCATTTAATGATAGCCAACATCCAGTGGCACCATATGAAGATTATTATATTACTTAGGTACTTATGCACTATAGGTAAGTAATTAGTATGTTAGTAAGTATTAGGTAAAAAAAAAATTGGTAAAAAAGGTAAAAAAACCTACCTCCTTTATAAATTAGGTATCTAGTTAGTAAGTTGTTGGAAGAGCTCCATGATAATAATGAATTAGTCTGGTATATTATTGGAATGCAATAATTGTATAATTCATTAATAATATTAATTTAATGCTTTAATCTGTCATGATTGTGTAATTGTGTATTGCTAATTAAATTAAATAGGAATGAAAACTTATTATGATGTTTTATATTAAACTAGGTTAAACATTTTCAAATAGATCATTTTAATCAGATTTATCAGAGCCTGAAGTGAATACAATAACGCTTATCGCAAAAATTCAACATAACTTTGATATAATTATATTTATGGATTGTATATACGAAATCCTTTAAAAATAATCTGATTTCGAGTCAGATTTTTTAATTGAGATTGGTAAACTGGCAATTCTCAAAAAAACAGAGTCATCATTGCACAAATTGAAAATTATTCGTTCAGTCAGCACTGAATCGAGTATTGCTGTAAAACATTGTTATTACTGAACAACCCTATATAGGGGCGTATAAGGCGTATTTACTCTAGGGCCAAAAGGGCCACGGCTTGGGGCGGTATGCTCGAAGGGGCAAGCCGCACCTTAAATCTTTTTGAGTTTAAATGCTTGAAGAAATGAAAAAAAAACCTACCTTATTAACAAAAAACTAAAACTCATTTGATTTTGATTGTATTGTAATTTTGATCAAGACGCAATGCTGGATTTTATTATATGACTAGCTGTTCCCCGAGCGGTTTCACCCGCGTGACCTACAGTTTATCGCGATAAAAAGTAGCTATCCTATGACCTTCCCCAGGGTTGAAATTAGCTATCTGCGAGTGAAAATCCCGACAAAAACGATCCAGCCATTACAGAGATTAGCCGGAACAAACAGACAGACAGACAGACAGACAAAAATTTAGCAAATTGTTTTTTTGAAGTAAGTACTGTTTATACTTTCATTCGTATTTACTGAAAAGCTGTTAATTTGAAATTACTAATAGACACTTCAATTTTAATTTATTGGGCGTCAAATTTTAGCCCGGGACGCTGAATGTTAAAATACGCCACTGCCTTATACTCAACAGATATCACAGCTCAGCTTACATTTTCATTAGGGTTGTCGACAGACTCACCCTACTTATTCATAGGCACTTGTTAATTATGACGGGGGCTCCGCCAACTCGTCCGTCGGGCGTAACTTTCAAATTGGATCACTCACCCCATTGCTCTTGTACCAGTGCAAGAGGTGGGGGCACTTTTAAAGTGTTGACGGCTCAATGGTACAGTCACCGACAAAAGTAGCTGATCATACTAGATTTTCCAAATGCGTATTAAATGTTTGATTTTTTCTTACAACTTACTAAGTAGCGTTTGGCCATTAATAACACACCTGATGTTAAGTAATGATTCGGTCGAAAGTTGGTCTTAAAGAGAATCTGAAAATATTTTATTGATCAGCGACTTTTGTCGCTGTCTGTACTGTGGTTGGACATTGACCACCACTACTCTGGACAGTTTGGCCCTTTTATCAGAATACATGACATATAATAAATAGTATTTGACCACAAGCCACCTGCAGGTTGGTGGCGATGTGGTCGAAAGTGGCGTCACGCTAAGCTCGCATTGAAGTAGCCCTGGGTGATCATTGTCATTTAGTTTTTTAATAAACATTTAGAGCTAACTAATGCATCCACGTGAAATACAGCGCATCGCAATAACCATTTAAGAAGTATCTCACAGTTAAGTTTTTACCGAATTTTACTGGAAACATTTGTAATATTTTTTTCCAAGAATACTGTCTCTCTTGTTTGCTCTTGTTCTCTCATGTTCTCTCTTGTTTTCTCTTGATCTATCTTGTTCTGTCTTGTTTTGTCTTGTTCTCTCTTGTTCTCTCTTGTTCTCTCTCGATCTCTCTTGATCTCTCTTGATCTCTCTTTTTCTCTCTTGTTCTAGTTATTAGTAATAGACACGCCATGCACCATAGAGTTTACAGTTCCATTAGGGTTACCAACCGTCAGTAATTCATGGGCACTTTGTTAATAATGGAGGAGGAGGGTGGTTTATCGAGCGCACTTTTCAAATTACTCGCACCATTGCTCTTGCAGGTCTTTCATTACACTTTTTATACATGTTTATCGATCGTTAAGAGATTTTCTTTTAAAGGAAGTCCGAACTAATTTAACACTTACATTTTTATTTCCTCTAGATCTAGACCTGGGGTTCCCAAACTTGTTTTGTCTACCTGCACACTTTCAGAATAAATTATTTTTTAGCTTCCTCATTAAGCCTCTACACTACGCCTCCATTTTTTTTTGGGTCTCTTACCGCCCCTCCTTTAGGCCTGCAGCGCCCATAAGGACGCACTTTGGGAAAGGCTGCTCTAGGCAATATAGCTGAATAACACCCCCGTCAAACATGGCAGCCATATTGTGTGATCTCCTACAAGTTTTGACGACAAAATCTGTGGTTTCGTGAACTCTAGGTTAGGAAACTCTGACTCTCGCTCTCTCTAACCTTCTGTTCTTGATTTGCTGATCTGTAACGAGTATGAGTAAATGCACTGCATACCTACATTAAATTTTTATGAACGCATGATACATTATAATGTACTCCTCGTACCTGTGTCCTTTTACGCATTTCTCGTTTTTCCCAGCGAATGAGCCCCATGAGAGATCCACGTAGGCTTATTCGAGATCCAATGGTTTTTATAAACTGACAAAAATCAGGAAATTTGATTTTTATGAGACTTTCTCTTAGAGTCACTTGTACGATTTGTAATATGATCGAATCAAGATGCTATATAAAATGCTGTGCTTGTAAAATTACTTTACATTATAGTTTGTATCTGCTTTACACCATAACCATTTTTTTTCACATAATTATTGAAGCTCCTTATTCTTCATTTAGGTAGATACTTGCAGCTGCTGAATTCCAAAATAAAATGCCTGTCCACATTAAGTACTTTATCATATTTTGGCTACAATTCAACAAAACCTAATTCCACCAGCCACATCCACATCTCCGGTAGGTACAATTGGCGCAAACGAGCTCCAAACCTAACTTTGGCACAAGTTTAAAATATTTCCCTCGAATTGTGACACAATTTTCAAACCAAGTTACCCGACTGAAGTTTTTACACTGCAAGGATTTAACAGAAGGCTCATTTTGACTTACGATTCTCTAATACGGAATTCTGGTTAACTTGGTTTGAGTTAGGGATAATTTAACAGTTTAACTTTAACTCCATTAGAGTTTAGTATGAGGAAGGAATGTTTCTGCATCAGAAGTTTGTGATGTACAAGCTTAGCTTATTCTTGGAAGTTCCGTACGTGTTTGACGAAGTTCAGCAATGCGGAAAATTGTTACGCGGTACCTACTTTGATAAATTGGCGTGTGTTCTCCTGTGTCGATGATCTGTCATGATACATATCCAACTGATTGATGGATATTTTTAGTTTGCGTTAAGAGAGAAAAGAGAAAATTCAAAAAACTGTTTTCCTAACAACCAGCTTCCTGAATCCATTTGGAATGAAAATAAATAAATTGTATGTAGTTTTTATATCTTACCATGCGTTTGACAACAAGTCAAGTCAGTCAAGTCAGTGACAATGTGTTCGAAGGAGCCACCTTCGCTACACCTGGACAAAAGGTGTATAAAAGAAGTAATAGAGCTACAGATACTACATTTTTGCACAACACTACTACTTTACTTTCTCCGTCTAGGTGCGAGGGTTAGGTAACTTAATAACCTAGCACTTGAAGGCAATTAGTTCTCGACTTCACATGTGACAAGCGCGCAATCTTTCGGAACGGTTAGTGGAATAAAATAAATTCTATTAGGTATGTCATAATTGTAAGTACATGTAATACTTGCGTTGCGACGGACTTTTCTGATAACTTCTTTGATTTTAGGAACAATACTGGTTGTCTTCAATTAAACATGACCTAGGTATTGAATTTTATGTTAGAACAGGTAAATAGACTACGAAATAGTGGCGTCTGTTTCGGCAGCCTCACCTAAGAGTCTGTTCCAAGTCCAGATATCACTTAACATCAAGTGATTTACGGTCAAACGCTTATCTGCAAGATGAATAAAAATCCCCGGTTCAGCCGTTTAAATCTGTGAGGTTGTATTATAAAACATTGTAAAAAGACAATGGAAAACTTGCGGAACGAAGAAAATGAGAAAAATCGTCTACCTACGGCCAGGAGCTAGTTTAATACAAAATGGAGGCTGCAAAGTTGCAAAGTCACGTGAAGCTTATTCCCAACTTCTAGGCCTCTTTATTGTCTCAGCTTTACAAAAGGGGCTAATTTTAGGTAAACGGTTGTTTAGAACAACTTTATTTCGCTTATCATTGTAATCTAACGCAAATTAGAAATGTCATAGGTAGCCGTGGGCGTAAAGTTGTATAAGAAAATACATAGAACTAAAAGATGCGATGCTATGTCAAAACTGACATCTTATAGGGTAGCGTTTGACCATAAGTCAGCAGATGTTTAGTGGTGATGTAGTCGAAGCCTCGAAGGTGGCGGTGGATTGGGAACTGGCTCTCAAGTGAGGCTACCGGAACACACAAATAAGTGCTTAACGATGGCAACACAATGAACATGTTGTACATTTTAGCGGCTCAAATTGTGCTCGCCCGTCTCTAAAGAGCGTACATAAGTAAGTGCCACATGGCTAATCCATTTAGCCGACAATCTCAAAAGAGCTTTGGCAGTAAGATACTCTCGGCAAATGACGTAGATAAGTATTGCTCGGATCGACGTTTCGCAACGGCTTCTACAGAATACCAAGTGGATTTACTTTAGGGCGTCTCTGTATGCTTCGAACACGATTTAAATATGAAACCAGTGCTTTGAATCTAGATACATAGATAATTTTAGCTATAGGCCTCGCGCGGTAACGCTAGCATGGACTACACTTAATCGCTATAAAAATGATCTTATAAAATAGTTACCGACCTATTCTCAGACTTACCAAATGTACACAAAAAATTTGATAAAAATCCGCCAAGTCTTTTTGGAGGAGTTCGGTTACTAACACTGTGACATGAGATTTTTATTTAGGGGACTAGCTAACCCTCGCGGTTGCTCCTGCGTGGGCCAGTATATTGCGATAAATAGTAGATATCCTTCCCCAGAATTCAAACTGTCTCCATACCAAATTTCAACAAGATCAGTCTGGCGTAACAAACATACAGAAGGATGGAAATGTGTAGCTACTTCTGCATTTATTTGTCTGTCTACCTTTCGAGCAAGCCGTTTGGCTTTAGTGTAGAGTTTTTAATCAAGAATATCGAGATTGGTTCACGCTATAAAATAAAATGAAATTGTAAGCACAAGTGGAAATTAAGAGTTAAATTTTAAGTAAACTCATAGATTTCATACCGTAATTAAAATTGAAACGCACAATATCTCTTGTTTTTAGTCTCTGCTCAACACCTACTCAAATCATAAGGCGACAGATGTGCATAAAATAATATATTCAGCTGAATATATCCAATTTCCAGCGGAGTGCGACCACTGTCATAATTAACAAAGGTCTGGGCCTCGGCGCCGGCCTATGCATAACTAAAGCCTGCCGCCCCTAAACGGGACCTCTGTAAACTATGGACTGTAACAAATAACGAAGAAAGTGACTTTTCTGGAAACGTTCCTGGTCTTTCCTTCGCATACGTTTGCGATCACTAGCCACGTAATATTTCTTAAAAAGATATATCGGCTCTTGAATAGGGGCTGAAGAAACCCTACTGAACCAAACCTGTCCTTCAATTTATGAGTAGGTTTAGATGTGGAACATATTTGATTTCGTATTACTTCTTCGTTTCATAACAATGTGTTTTTCAAGATGCAGGTACATCAGTTTTATTCGCAAAGCTTACTGCTTCGTGAATGACTATTGTCATATTATTCGGTAAACATATTTTGAGTTACAATTCAGTTTAGATTTTTTTAGTATTTATGTTTATGGAATTGACTGAAATGATTTATGTGTATCGAAAATGAATAAATATCATTACTTGAATCACTTAAATGGATTGTACGCTGCGATACAATGCAGTAACTCAAACTGCATTCACTGAAGGTTCAACCTTTCATACGAATCTTGGAGCATTGAATTACAAAGTCAAATATCTCCCATCGTTACACCCCGAACACTTAAGATTTATGCCGCATCACTGTGTCTCAAATGAAAACCAGCTTACAAAGTTGGGACTCTGTGTGAGCACGTAGAAGAAAACATACAAATGAATTTCGTATACAGATTTCTAGTTCAAGAACTCAGCACGACTGTTCTGAATTGCGCCAGGTTCAAGTCAGTTCTAGTGAAACATACAATGTCAGTTCCTTTTGTCTTTGAAATAGAGTTCGATGCAAAAGACAGGGGTGGATTTGTGGCCGTAGTAACGACCTGCCTTTACGGTTACTTATAAATAGTTTGTGTTTGTCGTACGGGGTGTTTGTGGCTCAATAAAGGCAATAGTGGACCAGTTTCAGATGTAAGTTGGGTGTTGATTGGTTGTTTTATTGTGCAGCCGTGGAGTTTCATTTTATTGCTAGGCGTTACCTATATATATCGCTTTTTAAGCTTTGATTTTGAGTAGTGAAATTCTCTAGAGGCATTTATGTCTAAACTTAAAGTAGTTGTGCCTCGCGGTGTACTGGTTAAACATCTTATATGTATGAGTTCAGGGTTTAAGCCTTAACTATTCCAAATTTCAATCTAATCCTTAGAACCGTTTCATCTCAAGGTGACGAGCGCCGTGCATTGTGTCATGCAGGATTTAGAACTATTGAAGTTCAAAATTCTGTGGTACATCAACGACAAAAGTCGCTGAACTATCAGACTTTTTTCTATTATCCTCATCATCTTAGACACCAATTTTTGATCACATAATATTCTAAAATCAGGTGTGTTATGTTGTGGTCAAAAAGATACCATGTAAAATGTAAAAAAAACAATAGTAATTACTAATTTGAAACACATTTGGAAAATCGAGAACGATCAGCTACTTTTTTCGCTGACTGTACTGCACTGTAAGCAAGCGTGATGATGACAACATGCTCGTCCCGACATTACATAAAATAAAGTCTTCGTGATACATTTGGCGAGTCCCTTACTTCATTATAAGTCTAGTCTTCTAAGGCTTCCATCCCAACGTCATTACTTCGCTACATTTGCTCCATCATTTTCGCAGAAAAATCTCCGCTAGCCTATTTACAGAATGTGCCGATGTCACCTTTATCTTTTGTTGCTTTGTGAAGCATTTCCCTTTAGGATTGTAAAGGCCGATGGCCTATTTTTGCGATTGGCTTTTGTCTACGCTTTGAGTACAATAAAACGATATAGAATTGATATTTTCGCAGATCAAGTAGGGAAAAGAAAGTAGGTAACTATTTTGTCCTCGTATAAATAAAGCGTTGAATAATTCTCTTTAAGAAGATTTTGTTTGTAAGTCGAATTGTTACCGGAAATATTCCAAAGTTCAAGCCGAGGGCGCATAATCTATTCTTGTTGAATTGAGACAAGAATATTTATGGGAAAATGTAGTTGAAAGGTTTGAAAGTGATTCGGAACTTACTGGTGTTAGTTGTTTAGAAATTAAAACAAAAAATTTTTGTTTTTTAACAATATTTTAGAACATAATGTTTCGTTTCTAGATTTCTAGGCGTAATAAGCTTTGCTTTTATTGGAAGTAATTATTTCATACATAAGTGACTTGCAAATAAACAAATGGCCCGCTTAATAGTAAGCGGTCACCATTGCCTATGGACATTTGCAACATTAGGGCTGTTACTAATACATTTCCTACCCTGAATAATTCTTTTGACATTTATCTTGAAGGGCTAAATTATCACTGTTTCCCGATTCATTTAGTAGTATGAAGTCATTGTAATCATCATGCTACGTCATGGAAAGAGCTCGAGATGATAAGCAAAGTTATTTGTTAAAAACAATAAGCAGCAACAAAGTTTATTCCGCGGAAACGCTTCGTAGTTGTTGCTTAGTTTACGACTACTGCGATACCGGTGTTGATTCAACTCTCACGTCCTGCATGCACTGCAACATGAGGCTTGCATATTTGAAGCAGTCTCTCGCTTCCGCGTCTCTCTAACTGTAATTAAAGCTTTATGAAAATTGTCGTGTCAGGGTTGCGTTGAAATAATAATCAAGTGACGGAGCTCGCGGCACCTTAATGTCGACATAATTATCTTTTCAGAACGTCGACCTTTTGCTTTGTCCACTATGTAAGTCTGGGTGGGTAGAGTCGAATAATTATTTGCATGCCTCTAGGCTGGGAATGTAGCAATCTAAATTGTTTACAGGTAGGCGTAACGTACAAAGGTAGGTTTCCGTATGTGTACGCTATTGTACACGTCCTAGGACAGACCACAGGCACAGTGAACAAATATTTCAAGGTACTGGCAGAAAAAGGTTTTCTTTATTAGCCGACGAAAAATATAAATAAAATAGGCGAATCCTCTCGGATCCGCACCTATGACTTAGTAAGTTAAGCGTGGAATTACAATTGTTCAAAACGGTGAAGGAAAACATCGTGAGGAAACCGGCATGTCCAAGAACCACAGCATTCAAGGGCATGTGACATCTACTAGCCCGCACTGGGCCAGCGTGGTAAATAACGGCCCATACTCTCTCTCTGAAAGAAGGCCAGAATCCCAGCAGTGGGAACGTTAAGGCCTTGAGAGAGCCTTCCGTGAAACCCTAATTCTGAACATGAATATAATTTAATAACTACCATCACGATGTTATAAAACAAATCGCTTCCCGCTGTCCCTACGTATGCTTAGATCTTTAATACCTACTACGCAACGGATTTTTATGCAGTTTTCAGCAATAGGTAGAGTGATTCAAGAGGAAGGTGTAGATTATGATGTATAATATATACATATTAGTATCTACAAATAAATCTATATTGCACCCGTGCGAAACCGGGCGAGTCGCTAGTTACCTACATATTAGGACAGTAACCCATGATTTGTAAGGAGTCACATTTGTTTTGTCCGCATACATCATCACGATAAACATCTCAATGTACGTTTAACGTTGTAACACTTGTTACAGCTGTCATTGTGAATATGAGACATGGTGTGGGAGCTGCCAAAAGTTAAATAAAGGGGCAGCTACCTTCTAAGTTCTAGTGTAAAATAGCAGCTTGAAAGTGGAACAATGTTTCTGTTTATGACCCGTTCTCTCTTAAAATTGTTTTTGTTTTATTGAAGCTTAGCTCTCCTACAAACTTACCCGGGAGGCGACAGAGGGGGGTACCTACTACCCAATCTGGGAGTAAAAAACGTAAAAATATTCAAGGCAGTGTTTTCAAAAAAATATTACAGATATTTCAGGCTCTCTCTCTATGTTTTATATTTTAGCAGAATTAACAATTCTTCATTACTTAAAGATCTGGAGAAAAAGAATCACAATAAAGATATTAAAGATCACAATATTTAAAAAACATAACCTTCCTTCTTTCGCAGTCGGGTTAAAAAGGGGAACGTAAATTAACATACTTCTTTAAAAAATGACATTATAGCATAGAAAATTGGATGCAATTAGCCTCAATTATCATCTCGGAATCGTTCTCTTAACATTTTATAACAATTTAATTCTAGCCAAAAATGTATAATTCTTATCTAGTTCATTATATCGTCAAAAATGTATTATACATTTCTTCTGTATAAAAGTATGACCAGAGTTCTCCACTCTAATTAGTTCTGCAAGTCATGCAAGTCACTCTGCAAAGATTGAAGCGAGCCATGCTCACTTAAGAACTAGTGGTCTGGGAAAAACCTACTTCTGAAATGGGATAGGTACTCGTAGGTATCTGGGTTGGAAAATTGCACCTATATTTTGTACTGTTTTTTACCAGTCTTAAGAAGAAGAGATACATTCAACAATAGGTTATAAGTTATAAACGTTCTTTTAAACATCTTATTTCCTACGAAAGTTTGTAAGCATGGATGTATGGATGTTTGTTACTCTGTCACGCAAAAACTACTTAACGGATCTGGATGAAATTTGGAATGTAGATAGCTTACACCCTAGATTAAAACTTAGGCTACTTGTTATCGGGGAAAAGGTTCCTACGGGATAACGGGAAGACGCGGGGCGCAGCTTGTTAATAAATGAATGTATCATGGGATATTATTGAACAATTTTTATAGTAGTACATAATATATGAACACCAAAGGAACATTTACACAAAACGTCACTAAAATTTCGGGCTGCCAATAAAATTCCGAGTCTAAGCCAAATTTCGTTCATTATCAATATTTCACGCGTTTACGCGTTCATAAGTGCCATAACGCGTACACGTCATGTTAACAAGTACATAATGAGCCAGTTCATTAGTGGCCGACGATTTTACGCTCAGTCTGGACGCGGCTTAGCATAACGCATTATGGTTTTGGTTGTAGTTTGGCATAGGTACAGTACTGGGAGTAAAATAGCGGTCGTTTCAAATGACTTAACTTAACCAACTATCAAAGTACCTACCTATAGTGTTAAAACTAGTGTTTTTAAACTCTTTCATTAAGTGTTGGTCTATTAATTTGTTTAGGTAACCCTGTTCCGACTAAGGGCCGGTTTTAAAACAATATACCTTTTTCACGTTAGTATATTTTACTGATTGTGGTATTATAAACGCATTTTAACTGTCCTAATGTAAAACGAAAATTTTACGTGAATTGTCTATGGCTACTTGTCATTTCATTGTCAACTGTGAAATTTCTATTTGGACTTTTTTGGCGGCAATCGAATTGTCAACGTGAAAATTTTGTTTTTATATCCAAAACTTGTGTTTCTTCGAGTGATAATGTGTAATATTGGTGGATTATTAACCATTATGTGTTCGTTAATGTGTACGAGTGTGGGAAATTGAAATAAAGTTGTGAAAGTGACTTTTCAAGTTGCTCCAAAAAAGTCCGTGTAAAGTTTAAGTAAAGCACCACTACTTTACTTAAACACTATCCTCATCCCATCATCTCATCATCGTCATCACCATCATCATTTAAACTTGATTCAACTTGATTCTCTCTGAGTTTGAAATCTTTTATACTTGACACTGGCAAATACACTAATCGTGTGACGCCATAACAAAACAAAAAAAAAAAAAATTTCTATCAAAATGTAATGGTAATTTTTTGGCGGCAATGGCAAGTCAAAACGTCATGTTAAACTATTCGTAAGCTCAAATCACTACCATTTCCATCGGTATAGAGCGTCTGTAAAATATTACTGAAATTAAACGAACGCATTTTTAGAGCACGGAAAATTTGACGATTTGATCAAATTAACCGAACTAAGGTATGCCATTTAAGTTACGGACGTTTATAAAACCGGCCCTAAGGCGACCACATTCAAAGTTAACTGATATTAGTAAAATATTAAAATGTTTACTAAAAACACTATCGAGACATAGCGCTAACAAGGGTTAACGGCCCAAATTAATAATAATCGATCCTGATCCGTTATCCACGGTTTTGGATCGATATGTCATTTTAGTCAAGATCAGGATCGATTATTAATTTGGGGCGTAAATAAGCTTGTAATAATGCTTGTCACTCTATCCGAAACTATACGGATCGGGATGGAATATAAATAAGTCTAGGGCAGTATTGCCCCTGAAACTGATTCATTTATTGAGATCATGAGGTGCTACCATTACTATTCGAATACTTTTGATGGTTTAGAAAAGTCAGGAGTAGCAACCAACTTTGGTAATTACTCGAAGTTTGCGAAACACGAGTTGCGATCGACCCAGATCCACAACACCTTTACACGGAACAGATACTCATGTTTTTTTTTTACAAAGCACTACCTTCTTCTCATAGCTGGAATAGAGTCCGTTTCCTTATGCTTCGCAGTCGACTATAGGGCCATTGTGTCATGAGAATTGATCATGGATTGATCATGGATGTACAATTGTGCATTGAGAATTCAAAACATGAATAGTACCTACTTAGCTAGTAAAGTGACGAAGCAGTATCTCAAGTTCAGATTCCTCTTTGTATTCGTATTTTCCTTTCCAAATAATTGGATTTAGACTTTTACGAAGGAGCCGTACAAATCCTACTGTCCACCATTTTAAATATTTATCACATTTACCGACCACGTCTAAAACCTATACGAACCATGAATTTGGAAGATTTTATCACTGTAGTGTGTAGGCAAAACGGCAAAGCTTCGTACCTTTTTTAAAGCTTAAAATAGTGTTTGCTCTACATCACGGCTTGTAATCGAGAGTCGCAGTTTAAAGCCTGTTTTGGCAACTTGCTGTCGCTATTTATAGCGGGGACTCTCTGCATGCGACCAAACTGAAATACCAGGTCAAGGAGGGAAAATCATTGGCTATTTCGTGCTGCTAGTGTTAAATACATTTAGAGTAATTGCTAACGAGGAAGAGTGCGCCTGAAGGAGATGGAAACGCAATGCGGTACAGTGGTTTAAATTGTTCAAAATGTATTGCAGTTGCTAAAAAGGAAAAGATTTTCAGAGTCTTTTTCCGACTTAAGTTAAGACCGAATTGAGTAAAAGAAACTCGGAAAATTTATCTGCACTATTTTGATTATGCGAAAGTGGTTGATACATAAAAATTAAAAAGTATTGAAAAAAAGTAAAACAATCCAGATGCACTCCAAGTCTACAACATATATTTAATAGCGATTCTATTTTGATTGTATTTTAAGTTATTTTGAATGCCTTTAAATTTTGAATTTGTGTTTTATAACAGGTTTGATTTTAATATGCACCATATAAACTGCAATAAATATAATTAAAATGATTGAAAGGTCAAATAATTATCCTACAAATATTATAAACGTGAAAGTTTGTGAGTATGGATGATATTAGTTGCTCTTTCACGCAAAAACTACTGAACGGATCTGAATGAAATTTGAAATGGAGATAGCTCATACCCTGGATTAACACATAGATTACTTTTTTATGCCGCAAATTGGTTCCTGCGGGATAAAGGGAGGACGCGGGTGAAACCGCGGGGCGCAACTAGTAATTTATAATTGTAAAATATAGTGTGTAGGATTTTAGTATGTCACTTTTATTGATTCAAGATCCGATATAGTCTAAATTAACAATGAATGCATTCACCCAAGATACGAGTACCTAGCTATACCCGGAAAGTTAACCCAAACATCGGAAATAGATTCTCGATTCCATCGCGCATCGCAGCGTTTTACCTTGCCGGTTGGATGACCCATGAAATAATATAAAATTGAATAAAATCTCGCTATCCCGTTTATCTCGTTAGTGTAATAACGCCATAAATAAGGACGGTCAGGCAGATGGAAAGCCGCCCACCGTTCCGCTCGGAAATATGATAAAAGTTTGTCTATTTATCATTAATAGTTTCGCAGATGAAATGAGAATTGGATGTTTCAATTTGTCAAAAAATATAGTTGTATTAAGTCCATGGAAATTTAGACCTGACTAACGCCTGAAACAAATAATCTACCCTGATCCGTTTTGAGTGGTTTTGGATTGATATAACCGTTCAAAACGGATCTCATATCTAGCTAAGTATATTATGATGTGGTAACCTCAAGTAAAGAATATGTCGCCAAGCATCTATGGGTTTGTTCCGGCAGCCTCCCCAGCCAGTTCCCAAGCCACGCGTAACATCAGGTGACTTGTGGTCAAACACGGGTAGTGTTTGACCACAAGTCACCTGATGTTAAAAGTAAAAAAAAGTAGGTATCTCGTATTTTACGTTCCAGCCACAAATAAATAAAACATACATTGGACACTGAAAAGGTCCTTCAAAGCTTTATATGTAGCTCTTAGGGTTTATGGCTCCTCAGTTATTTTAATCCTTGGACCGGACCGACATAGGTACAAAGTTACACCGCATTTTAAATATGTAGAGATACCGCAAACACCCGGATTGGAAGTCCTATCGTTCGCTACCAGCTGTCATACACAGTACGTAGCAGTAAACAAAAAAAAAAAATCAAAATCAAAAATATGTTTATTCAATAGGATACATTGTGATCACTTTAAAACGTCAACTTAAAACTAGCTACGCCTGTTCCAACCTCCTTACGCCGGCAAAAGAACAGGCAAGAAACGCCCGGCAGGTAATTTTTTTGGCGCGATCACATTGACAATTTTATTCTTATTACTAATTGATTGAATTGGAGCAAGTTCACTAAAATCCCAAGCTTTTTTTTTTGTCATCTAATAGTCCGATATTTTTTATTTAGCTTTACTAATAACCACTCAGGCGCTGCCGTCGCACGCCTTACCGTCTCTAAAGCGCTGCGCGGTCGAACATATTCACCAACCGCAAAATACCGCGTCATTGTTTTTTGATATTGTCGTTTTTACTTAATTTCTAGCAAACTTATTTAATTTCTGAAACTAGTTTCAGAAAGTAGACAGATTGGGCATTACACTAGTATGATTTGTATAATGAATATGATATTTTTAAATACACATTACCACGTTAACTTTGTCATCATGAAATTATTACGTTCATCTGTTGTAAAATGTTTATAAATTTCCGAATAGCAAAGTAAATAACAATTCTATCAAAATAAGAATTAGATAGGTTACACGTTGCTAAAAATAAATGTCAATAACTAGTTATACTGTAAAACACTTCACAATTCTAAATACGAAATTCTCCACAAGTTTGTAAAGTTGTACCTAAAAAAGCAAATTGAAGCCAGTGTCTATTTTTTTTCTACATCCATAGATGTTTTTCTTTTATCCGATAGTGCTGTTCAACTAGTAATGATTTTAGTCGATTATAATCGTGTGTCACGGACAATAGTCGATTATAGAGGCTTATTTACAACACTTGTCGTTGAATCAGCTGTGGGCTTCGATCGTTACCCGCAGCCCTTTAGCTCGCGACGCGCGGGAAACCATCGAAGCCCGCATCGCCTGAGTGGGTAGGAAGATTTCTCTTGTTTGGTTGTACACATTGGGATATGGGAACATGAATATTAACGAGTTGCGGGATCACAACCAAAGCAGACCAGACCCCACAAGCAGCACCCGTTCACGAGTTGACGCATGTGCCAGCCATCGCTCTCCTCGACCATATGAGAGGGAAGAGGGCGACCCGACACATGACGCCGCTGCAAGCAAAGTCACTTTCGTGAGCATGACTGTTTTGGCTGTTTACCGAAAATGGTTAGAATAGGGGAAATAGGGAGAATAGATAGATAGAAAGAAAGATAGATAGATTAACTACAATCCCAAGCTTGTTTGTCATCTAGATAGTCCGATATTTTATAATAAGCTTTACTAATGAGATTTCTCTTTATACGAATTTGAAATTTTGTTATAGACAAGTCTTGAATTTCACTTGGGATTTTGTTGAAAAAGCGTACACATTGACCTTTGAACGAGTTGCTAACTTTATGGAGCCTAGTGGTGGGTACAGCAATTTTATCTTTGTTTCTAGTATTAAAATTGTGATAATCACTTCTCTTTTTGAAGCTATTTAAATTTTTCCGTATGTACATTACATTTTCATAAATATATTGACAAATAACTGTCATTATTTTGGTTTCTTTAAACTTAATTCTTAAAGATTCTCTGGGGCCCATGTTATAAATCGCACGAACAGCTCTCTTCTGCAATACAAATATGGTGTTAATATCAGCAGCGTTTCCCCACAGCAATATTCCATAGGACATAATGCTGTGAAAATAGCTGAAATAGACTAGTCTGGCTGTATCAACGTCAGTAAGGTGACGGATCTTCTTTACAGCATATGCTGCAGAGCTAAGTCTGCTCGATAGACTGACAATATGTGGACCCCATTGCAATTTGTGATCTAAAGTTATGCCTAAGAATACTGTAGTCTTGACAAGGTCCAATTCTTCGTCCTTAATTTTTACATTTGTTGGTACTTCTTTAACATTGGGCAGCACAAATCTCAAGCATTTTGTCTTTTTTCCATTTAACATCAAATTGTTCGCATCAAACCAGTCTGTAACTTTGGAGAGAGCATTGTTCACGTCGTCAGAAATGTTATGTTGTCGCTTTAACTTAAATAAAAGTGACGTATCATCAGCAAACAATACTATTTCGTGATTGTCACTAACAAGGCTGGGCAAATCATTGATGTAAACTAAAAACAGAAAAGGTCCGAGTATTGAACCCTGCGGAACTCCCATTGTGACTACTGACCCCGAGGATCGCTTCCCGTTCACGTCAACTCTCTGAATCCTATCACTAAGGTATGAGGTTACAAGGTCCAGAGGAACACCTCGAATACCATAGTGCCGGAGCTTCCTGATCAGTGTCTCGTGGTGAACACAATCAAATGCCTTGGACAAGTCACAGAACACGCCTAGAGCGTCCCGTGACTCCTCCCAGGCATCATAGATGTGAGTTAATAACTCGACACCAGCATCAGTAGTAGAGCGACCACGCGTAAAGCCAAACTGTTTTTGATTAAGTAATTTGTTTGCTGAGAAATGTCTTTGCAATTGATTTAGAATAAGTTTTTCGAATATTTTACTAAATGTTGGTAATACTGATATTGGTCTAAAGTTAGTAGGGTCAGTCGTTGTACCCGATTTAAACAAGGGTGTTATCTTACTATGTTTCATCAGATCAGGAAACACGCCGTCGTCAATACATTTGTTAAATATTAGGGCTAATTCGGGTGCAATCATTTCAATTAATGGCTTAACAACGGTCACGGATATACCCCAGAGGTCAGTAGTTTTCTTGACATTAATCATATTAAAAGCTTTTACTACATCTTTGCAACTAACATAGTCAAATTGAAAAGGAATTTCGCACTCTGGTACATTTGTTTTTAACATAGATTCTGCAATGGTGTGCGATGAGTTTAAGAACTTAGTAGTAGAGACTGGAATGTCAGTGAAAAAGGTTTCAAATGCTTTAGCTACTTCAATGTCAGTCTTGACACTGGTATCGCCAATATTTAGGTTGTAATTATTAGCTTGAGACCTGACTTTACCAGTCTCACTATTTATAATTTTCCAAGTTGCTTTAATTTTGTCATTACTATTTTTAAGCTTAGAACTTATATAACGAGACTTTGCAATGTGACAGACCGTCTTAAAAATTTTTGAGTATGTTTTTACAGTTTCTTTAAACTCATTACTAGTATTATATTGTTTTTCACTGTAGAGATCGTACAGCTTTTGCCTGCTTTTGTGAATACCAACTGTAGCCCACTCCGTAAAATTAGGTCTATCAGAAACCATGATCGTTTTTGGAGTAAATATCGTGTTGAAAGCTTTGCTAAATACGCTGAAAAAAGAGTTGTATAAATCATCAGCATTTCTACGATCCGGTAAAAAAGGAAGTTCATCGATCAGCTTTAATTTTATTTTCTCCATCCGATCAACGGTCTCTGGTACATATGTGACAGATTTTATTCCATTAATTTTTATTTTATTTTTAATTGTAATTAATTGACCACAATGGTCTGAATCTAATTTACTTATTACACTTTGACTAATTACATTCACATCTGTAAAAATATTATCTAAACAAGTAGCCGTAGTGGCAGTTATCCTTGTAGGCTCCATAAACAAATTTCTCAAATTAAATGATTTAAATAAATTAGTTATTCTCGTACTTAGAGTAGAAACATCCAAAAGGTTTACATTGAAATCTCCACAGATAATAATTTGTTTATTTAACTTGGATATTTTGAAAAGAACTTCCTCCATTAACTTTTCAAAATCATCATATGAACTAGTTGGAGGCCTGTACACACTTAAAATAATGAACTGCTCCAATTCTACACAAGCTATTTCGATTATTCGTTCAGCTGAGTAGTGGACGATGTCTTTGCGTTCTTTGAATTTAATTTTTTTATTTAATAGTATTAATGAACCACCATGAATTGCATTAACTCTGCTGAACGAACTACCAACTTGGTGATTGTTAAAACTAAATATGTGTTCATGATTTTTGAGCCAATGCTCAGTAATGCAAAGAATGTCAATGTTATTGTGATTCATGAACAACTCAATTTCTAAACATTTGCCCTTCATCCCTTGAATATTCTGGTGGACCAGGTTGAATTTATTTACATTTTCGTTAACTATGATTTGTGATTTTGGGCAAGATTTGTAAACAATATTTTTTGATTTAATTGGGCTAGAGACTTCCTCTATTGTCATGCCACTATGTTTAAATTATTTGGAATTGTTTCCAACTGTTGAATAGTGTTGTCAAGACAGTACTCAATAGAGCACATTTGTTTAGCCAAGTTATTGGCTGTCTTATTAAAATAATAAGATAGCGAATTAGCTACCCGTTGTTTATAATACTTTTTAAGACAATAACTGTCTTTGGTCAAAAAATATTTTTTACCAACAATATTGTTAGTGTCAATCAGATTAATTTTATTATAATTACATGACAATTCATGTAAAGTCAAATTTAACTTATACCTAAGGTTGTTTTCTGCTTGTGACAAACTGTGACTATAGGGGAAGGTAAACAATATAATTTCATTTACTTGTAATAATCTTAACGTTTTAACATATTCATTTAGCTCATTTTCATTGACATTTCCTCTATTCCCAATTAAAATTATCAGATTTGAGTTGTGGTTATATTTATATTTTTCTATTTTTGGCATCTTCATACAAACCGTTTAGTAAATATTTAGCGAAACTCCATCTTCTAACACTTCGTTACTGAAAATTGAGTGATTTTAAAGTAAAAAAAAACGACTGACTATTATAACAAAACAACAACAAAAAATATACACAATAATAAGATATGATGAAATTTGGAATGGAGATAGCTTATACCTTGGATTTACACATACTACTATCCCGAAAAAAGGTTCCAGCGGGATAACGGGAGGACGCGGGTGAAACCGCGGGGCGCAATTAGAAATAAAAAAACTGATTTAAATCGCTGCCTTCATACGGGTTGAGAGTGCCCAAGAGACTAGCAACATTACCTCTTTGGATGGACAGGCTGATCCAAAGACGAAAAGATCGACGAAATATTTCTGTCCAAGTTCCTACAACTCCAGTGTTTGAGCATTTCTTTGTAAATAATAAATAAATTTTATGCATTCATTTCTTTTTAGCAAGTCCACCACTTTTCTTTCTTTGAACTGACACCTTTTCTCAGAATAACTTTTTAAAACATCGACCATACGGCATTCCACTCTATTGCAGTTCTTAGTAAAAACATAGACTGCGTATTGGTGGAAGGAGCGAAGCGTTAAATCTTTACAAATCACGAGGGTTTTATTACTGTATATCATGTACAGGTAGGTACGGTAGGAATTCGCATCGTTCGGTACGATACCAACCAGCCAGCAGTTAAGCTGCGCTGCCGGCCAAATATATCTCCATATTAACTTTATTTATTGCGTTTTAAACGCACATAAAATCACTTTCCGCTTTCGGCTACGTCACAGTTTATGCTTTTATGCAAATATTGTTAAAACATAAAAGTTTTGTTGGCCATAAAGTGCTAAAGGTGAAGTGATTTGCACTCCGCTACGCATTTTGGTGTGTAGAACTCAATTTTGTAGCGAGTAGTTCTTGTTTTTGTTATGTTTATCTCTTAGCTAAAAGATGATTAAGTACATGCAAAACTGAATTCAAACACCTCCACTTTAGGTCGAATTAAGATGTTAATGATGCCATAGTGCAGTTTCGATTCTAGGTCAAGGTCTAGAGCCTTCTCTACAAGAGCATGGTCGTGATTTAGGTCGCATTCAAGATCCAATATTTTTCAAAAAAACCTCGTTATAATTATGCTTTCGAAAGCTGATATCCGATTGGCCTTTGACATAAAAAGAAGTACTCGTTACAAAGTGAATTTCCACAAGATTTTAATTGGGTAGACCATCCCTATGAAAGCTAAATAAAAAGCTGGTAAAAGTTAATTGAAAATCTACGCTTCTCTGTAGTATTGTAAAATCAGAAAAAAAATATTTGAACAAAACCAGTACATTCATTTGTTTTCTGTGAAAGTCAACAAAACATTTCATGATACATGTTTAAAACGAAAAGTTTCGTAACATTTACATGCGAAATGTTTTTGGTGCAAATGTAATATGGCGGTAACATTGTCGTAAATAACGTTGTAAAATTAAAAGTTTAATGTAGCAAAGATTAGAATAGGATATTTATATTTAGCAGCCTCAATGGTTACGGTGAATTGGTTATGTAGGTTACTTCATAAAACTGAAGATGCGATTCGATTTTCGTATTATGGAAAATCACAAAAGGTAGGTATAGTAAAAATATAGTGTAGTAGTAGTGTAAATTTCATACATAATACAAGTCTGTTCCGGTAGCTGCGTTTGAGAGTTTCTGTTTGAGCATTTTCAGATTTCTATCGTCGACTAGCTACCACTACAAAGTGAAGAATCGATCGCGATGCACCTATCGGTGTGTTCCGGCAGCCTCACCTGAGAGCCAGTTCCCAGTCCAGGCGTACCGTGGCGCCATCTTCACCCAAATCGTCGTTTAACATCAGGTGGTAGCTAGTTACCTAGTTAGTTAGCTTTGAAGATAAAAGTTACGCAAGATAATTGATGTATCTAAGTTTATAGATAGATACCTAAGACGTAACTAAAGAATTTATTCGCTCGCGTGGATTTCCTCAATTAACTAGTGTAGCACTTAGGGGATTACAAGGAATATCAGCTAATATATCGTTTATTTATTTATATTGGCTTATCTTAGTAAATAAGCTTAAGGGTTTATGGCTGTAAGACAAAGATTGAAGACAGGATACTCTTTTTTGTTTGTGAAAATGAAATAGGATCTCATCCCTATTTCCTCACTTTTATAATAGGTATAAATCCGAAAGTACCTCAGTTTGTCTCGCTTTCACGCCTATACTACCGAACCGATATAAATGAAATTTGGTACAGAGATAGTCTAGAGGCTGAGAAAGGACATAGGCTACTTTTTTATAGCGATAAACCGTAGCCCACGCGGGTGAAACCGCGGGGAACAGCTAGTACTGTATAAATCCCGTTTACAAAATAGACTGATAGACTGCAATATATTAGGCTTTTAAACTACCCCAGCTTCAGTAGGGTAAGCCTTTAGGCCAGGAAAATATAGGCTACTATTTCATGTTCATGCAGAAAGTCTGCTTCTTGTGAAAGTTTTTCAATTTGACCATTATTTCTAGACATTACGTAGAAAAAGATACATGTTCACAAACTTTATCTCATTATGATACCTACATCTTCTTTGTTTGTAAAACTTTCAATTTGTTACTCTTACTACATAATATTAATTTACAAAGATGAATTTACTGTTAGATAAATTAATTAACTTTTGCTATTGTGTATTATTTTTAAACTCTCTGTAGGCCTTGACTTAAGCAGCAGTCATTTGTTCACTTTTCGTAGCACGCAAGTAGCTTTGCTAATAATTTAAGTTTACAGTAACGCAAAAAAATGGTTAAACCTAGTTAGCTCCAACTTTTAGCATAAGTATGTACTTGTAATTTCCACTTTAAGAACAGTTAATTGATATAGGTATCTGGTATATGCAATTACAACTTACCGATAAATCTACTCGCGCCTTTCGCGATAGTTTCAGTTATTTGACAGCAGAAGGAGATAGAGATGAAGCTTAAAAACAATCCTTGGCAAGTTTTCTTGATCATCGCTCCTTACTTGAAAATCTTTCAAAACATTGTTTTTCGCACTTCACTTGTTTATCGCAGTAGCGACGTCATTATTAGTCACCGAACACGTGGAAAGGGTTCGTTTTAGCGGAACTATGTCGATTACTGCTTAGGGGAAGGTCGAGAGCCCTCGACACTGGAGCTCCGAGTAGCGACGAGCGACTGAGCCTCTACCCGCGAGCGTGAGAAATGGACCACTGCGCAGTATAGCTTTAGCTGTACAATTTTTATTTTTAAAAACAAGCCCGGTGCACGAATATTGTTAGTTTTACACGAGTTTTATGGGAATTTAAAACTCTTTGAGTGGTGCAGGTGGGGTGGGAGTTGCGAGAATTTGACTTGTTGACTTACGTGGCATGTACAAAAAACGGCTTTGAATTTCGTTTTTAATTTTCGTGTTTTTGAAATGTTTTAATAGTATAGAAATCTCGCATAAGAACGTGTTTTTAGGATTCTACTTGGCTTCTGAGTGCTTCATTTTCAACTGCACCCCCATTCCCATTTTAAGTGAAACGAGAAAGGGGATGAGAGTGCAAACAGGCTTGCATTTGAAATGCGGAAATGTTTGTAGTGAAATACCATTACAAATGCAATTAAAACGGAACTCGTTCTGCTAAAAGTCCGTTCCGTACCAACATGCTAGGAAGCAGATGCGTAAGATAAACAAGATCACTCAAGTTTTTGTTTACGACCCTGAAGAAGTTCGCTGAATTATGAGTGGTGTTACACTTTGCCTCAATTAGGTATTGCCTTCCGAAGTTGTGTTTAATGTTCTTTGATATGGGAACTTGGGTTTTAGCATAATGATGATTTTAGGAGAAGCAGATGTAAGTAATTGGGTGCCTGAAAAAGCGGGTTACTATTAGATAACCTGTCTACCTACCAAAAAAAATGTTAGCCGTCTTTGAATGATATGGTTTGCCATAGAGAAATCTGAACTTTACGTACCTACCTTATGATGAGTTATTATTCAACTAGCTGTTCCCCGCGGTTTCACCCACGTGGGCTACAGTTTATCGCGATAAAAAGTAGCCTATGTCCTTTCTCAGGCTCTAGACTATTTCTGTACCAAATTTCATTTATATCGGTTCAGTAGTTTAGGGGTGAAAGCGTAACAGACAGACAGACAGAGTTACTTTCGCATTTATAATATAAGTAAGGAAGTAAGGATAAGGATGTAAGGATTATAGACTGGCGTATTATGTAGGCTAGAAAAACTATCAAAAACCGACTCTTCTCTTTCTCTTTTCTCTTCTTCTCTTCTTCTCTTCTTTTTTCTTATTTATAACTGTTTTTAGGATAATTCGGAATTAGCAACTTATTTATTTGATTTTATTTTTTGAACTATAAATTTAGGGTAAAATAAATATTTTTTTTTTACTAATTACAGGTTAGCGTTTGACCACAAGTCACCTGATGTTAAGTGACGATGTGGTCGAAGATGGCGCCACGCTACACCTGGACTGAGAACTGGCTCTCAAGTGAGGCTGGCGGAACACACCGATAGGTGCTTGGCGACAGATTCTTAACAAGAGGGTGGTAGCTAGCCAGGCGAGTACTAATAGTATAATTGTAGTGAACACCAATTTTCAGCTTATTACAGATATCGCATCTCAGTATATATAATTGTCTCGATCTTCACGATAACATTCTTCGTGATCGACGACAATAGACGATCGTGTATGAGTATTTGACTACCATGGTTCAACAAGAACTCTCACAATACCTACTATATAATTGGTGGCAAATAAGCTATGTCAATGTCATAAACATGCCTTTTTACAGCATGCACGTAATGCACAAAATAAATAGCCAGTTCTGAACAAACGAACTGCAAACCACCGCAGAGCGCGACTGTGTTCTATAAATAATAGAGTTGCAGAGAGGTGCCATAAAATAGCTCGCTCATAATATAAATGCTAAAGTTTGGCTGTTCGGATGGATAGACGTTTGTTACTCAATTATGCCGTAACGGTTGAATGGGTTGAAAGGTTTAAATTGATTTATAGGGTATACTGCTTAAACTTTAAACGAAGCTGCTGGCAAAAGCTATATAAATTAAGTAATATTTGCTAGTGCTACGTAGCTAATTATAGTTTCATCATCAGCCTTTTATGTTCCCACTGCTGGGACTCTGGCCTTCTCTCAGATAGAGTATGGGCCGTAATCCACCACGCCGACCCAGTGCGGCTTGGTAGTTGTCGCATGCTCTTGAATGTTGCAGTACTCGGACGTGCCGGTTTCCTCACGATGTTTACCTTCACCATTTTTGAACGATGGCAAATGTATATTATAGTTTACTTTAATTTTTCATATCTATATCAGCTATTGACAAAGTAAGTCTACTGTGACCAAGCTGTGCAAATACTTGAATTTTGCTAATAAAACGCCACAAGGGTTCACAAATGCATGAAGGTAGAGTTAAACCTACGCGTAGTACACACACATCTATCTTCACAGACCACTTTTTCAGTCAGCTCAAGCCATCAATAGAAAAACGGTCAGACCAATAGATCAAAAATAATCTGCTTGAGTAACCATTACCCAATCCTAATTAATCCTCTCCTCTGTAATAAATAACAGAAACAAAGGCATGTTACACCGTGACAGGCGACGTTACTGTTGTAAATAATAAAGCGATACCGCTGAGTTACATAATAGGCTATTAGAATTCTAGTGACATGCATCCAGTTAGTTTGGCACACGCTGGCGTTTAAACGAACCTACTATAAAATACTAATGTACTTCAAAAACGTATCGAAATGCATATTATTATTATTTTCCCACTTTACACGCTACATAATAATAGATTATGAAGTTAATAACTTACTTATTTATAACTTCTTATAATCGGATAAAGTCCATGTCTCCAACTTTTGTTTTTTTTCTCTCAATACTGTTACGTTCCAGCCAGTTCCCAGTCCAGGTGTAGCGTGGCACCATCTTCGACCACATCGTCACTTAACAACAGGTGACGTGTGGTCAAACACTACCCTGTAAAAAGAAAAAAAAAAAAAAAACAATAAATAAAACAAAATTTAGTCTATTCTATTTTCAAGTAGTTATGCTCGTACTAACATAGAGAAGATTCTTATCTTATTCAATACTGCAGGATAAATTCTTAACCAGGTTCCATACAGAAAACGCTAACAAAACCTTTTCGTTCATATTATCGGAATAGAAGGAAATATTAATAATTAAAAAAAAAACGATTCAGAGAAAAATATTACTCTACAAAAATAAAAGAAATTACCGTCTATCTCGACTGAGAAAAACCTTGAAAAAGAAATGAGAACCGCCAGATGTTGAAAACCCATGCTACGTTAGTAGGTAATAGTAGGTATATGGACAATGTTTGATGTCTTTTATTGAAAGGCTTGTTCCTCAAAGATGTGTTAACTAGAGCTAGAAAAAAAATTAAGCCTCAATTAAGGTGGGTGTAAAAAGAGTTCTTGCAAATCATCGGCAACTCTCTTGGTGTTGCAAACTTCCATAGGCTACGGTGAAAGAGTACAATGTGCAAAGTGCCCCCTCCCCCTTTAGTACCAAAGACGTGTTATTAGAACAAACATATTGAGAAATACAATGCCCAGAAGGCCTTTACGCTAATTTTTGAAAATATCACCTGGAGATGTTAATAGTAATATTTTTTTACGTTTTTGTTGCTTCCAGATTCGCTTGAGGTATCCCCTCTGTCGCCTGTGGGTTAAGGCCGTTGGTAGCAGAGCCTTAAAAAGGCTTGTTCATCAAAGATGACTCTGTTTGAAAAAACGCGTTATTACAAAGTAATGGAAAAGTCAAGCGATCTTATTTGATGTAAACTTTTTCAACTCCCGCTCCACTACCTTGCATAATCATCATTATCATTATTATCATAAACATCCTGTTTCAGTCCACTGCTGGACATGGCCCTCTTCAGCCACTGTGCCCGATCTACCTTGTATAGCCTTGCATATATAGTATACCTTTCTTATCCTCCCTCAATGTAGAATTTCAAACAAATTTATCTCATTAAAACGCTATGTAAATAACTTTAATTGTCTGTGCAAGTCACATTTAAATCCTGCACGTTACAGCTACTCCTTTCGTTGTTTTCGACAGAATTGTAAGGGCTATTTAGACAGTTAATAGCACTGAAAAGTTTCGTGGTTCAAGGATCTCTCCAGGGTGCCGCTTGCATAATTGCTGTACTTGACTTAATGTACAGCACTTATGACGTGCCTTGCTAAAACTTACGGCTTTGTTTTAAAGAAACAGACAATACGATCTTGTTTAATATTTATTTATTTATTTATTAGCTCACCAACACAGTGTACACTCATACAATCGCAGATTTATAACAATTCATATAAGCTTAAAACCAAATGTCACAGCATTGACAGGTGAGGACAGCATGCATTACAATAATAATGAAAATTAAGTTTTCATTTGAGCGAGTAACAAAGAATGTGTGTTGTTAAAATGGTTAATACAGCGGATATAAAAATTACAACAAAAAAGAAATATAATTATTTTAAAGCTGAAATATAATTATTCTAATATGATACAACTTAGTCTGGATATCATTAGAACTTGATTATTGGCTCGTTATTTTTACCAGAATAATGTCAACGGCGACAAAGGAATGGAAGTAAACCTACATACAGGTACAGCATAATATATACAGGTATATTAAGGTAGGTAAGTATAATTTGGGAGCTTTCAAGTCGAAAGTGATCTTCTATATAGGCAAGCACAAGCATGCTCCATCATCGACCTCGTCATCACTTACCGTCAATCAGGTGAGACGGGTCAAATGCTTGCCTATTACTAATAAAAATAAAGAAAAACCAGAACAACTTTCTGCGATGAAAAATTAAGCATTAATCAACATTGTTGCAGCGTTGTGTTTTTCAGCATGTGACACATAAACCTGCTCAATAAGATTATATAACAGTAACAAATATTACCTGTCTTCATAGAAATTTACGTATTTACCTTTTTCTACCTACATCCATGTTATTTTTGTAACCTATCTGACCACAGGTCACTGTAAAATCCCGTCAGTTAGCGCTTAATCCGGGCCTCGCTGATTTCAATTATTTAGCTTGTCTGCCGCATGACCTAAATATCAGAAACTAGCGTAGAGCTCGCGGATTCTCTTGTATGATTTCGGGAAGTTTCGCAATAGGGTTCAACATTTCGCCGTACCTACGCTCTGCGTGCATTGAAATTCCTGAATGCCTCGTTCAATTGTCAGTTTACAGACATACACATCGTATTGTGTTCGTGTACGTATTTCTGCTTCGTGTACATGCGTTCGACTGTGTTATATGCCGAATGCTTTTATCCTATATTGTCCTTTCTCGGTATTCAAACACTATCCATATTACCAAATTTCATCAACAGTGGTTTAGGCGTCAAAGGTAACAAACATACAGTTGGACAGAGTGAGCGAGAGTTATTTTTGCATTTGTTACTACACTTACTTAACCATTAACAATTTTTTAAACCCTTTGGCGACAAGTTACTTGATGTTAAATGACGATGTGGTCGAAGGTGGTGGTGGTTGTGTTGTTTTACATCATCAAAATAGAAGTCATAATCAAGCAATTAGAAATTTTAGGTACATAAGTACATAAAGCATATTATTTAAAGTGAATTGCTGCGTTCGGGGCGTGCGGAGAATGTGAAGGTTCTTTAATCGCGGAGTTGGTTGATGGTCTTTAAAGGTAGAATGTACAGGACTCTACTCCAGCTGCGATTACTCATACTTACTGCTTTCTGGTACAGTATGAGGACAAAATTGCAATAGTACCTCAATGCTCATAGTCGCACGCACGGTAGATGCCGTGCACCTATCTCCGTGTGTGTGACCGGTAACCACGCTCTTTCTGATCGGTTCATGTACACGTCATGTACGTGCGAAACGGCTCATAGAAATATAAATAAATGAATAAATATCGGGGACAATTGCACACAAATTGACCTAGCCCCAAATTAAGCTCGAAACTTGTGTTATGGGTACTAGACAACGATATACATACTTATATAGAGAAATAAATAAGTATATAGATAGAAATATACATATATAGAAGAAGGTCATATGCGCGATTTTCTTTCATGCTTTTGCATTTTGAGACTGCTACTGTAATTCTGACTCCAACCGTACATCTTGTTGATGCTAGGTAAACCAGCGAAGCCACTGGAAGCCAATCTCGGACTCGATCATTGTATTTGGGTTCGACATTGGGCTTTTAACGAGGCCGGTCAGCTGTTTGTTTGGCAAATCGATTGCGCGCATTTGTTTTGATAGCTGAAATTGGATGGTAGCGTTATGAATTTTGGTAGGTGGGATTTAGAACTAAAGGCTGTATCAAATAGACAGTACATCAATCTGTGTAACTCTTATGTCTGGAAACGCCATATTTCGTTACTATTTCTTTGATCTTTATCATCAAATCAGTGTCTAAAACTTGTCTGTTTAGGGGTGGTTTTGTTATTTTTTTCTTCTTTTTGTTCCTCCCTTACAAAAAGCCAATTTCATATATGTTAGGACGTAACATATCCTGTGAGATACTAAATAAACATATGTTTGACTCTAACGATAAAAACAAAATAAATGGTAAGTAGGTAAATATGGCGTTCCCGTGTAAAACCTATTTGATAACGTCAAACTTAAAACTAGCTACACCTGTTTAACCTCCTTAAAACGGCAAAAGAACAGGCAAGAAACATCCGTCATATTTACAATTTCTTCCGTTTACTAACTGATTGAATTGGAGCAAGTTCAAGTCGCAAGTCGACGAAACATCTCCTGTTGGGGCACAGAACGACACAGCTTAGATGAAAATATTTTGTTTCAACCCCTATTAACCTCATTGAACCTTCCTTAAACCAATGGAGTTTCCTCAAGGTGTCTCTCCTTTTAGACCCAAAACAAAAGGTTGCTTCCTTTCATAACATTTGTAAGCACTGTATTAAAGCAAATGAACAAAACAAACACGCCTCCCGCCGGTTTATATTTAAACTTTGGCACACTTGCAACTAGGCGCGGGTAAACAAAGTGGCTAACTTGTTCTACTGGGTTCCTGTGTGAATAAGCTACATGAAGTTACAATGAAAAGCATTTCATTTGTCCACCAGTCTTTAGATCAAAGGCAGGTTTATTTTAATCTAATTACCTACAGCGTCGTACGTACACCGTGTTGATGGATGGAAGGGAAGAGGAAGATCAAAGAAAAGATGGATGATTGTGTAAGGGTTGGTATGAATGAAAGGGGAGTGAATGAAGCGATGACGGCTGATAGGGGAGAGTGGAAGAAGAGTACATGCTGCGATGACCCCAAATAGATGAGAAAAAAATTCCCATTTATTTGGGGGATTTCCTTCTGAGTCTAACCTACGAAGACCGATTCCTTCTTTATTTTACCTTAGTTTTCCTTCTGAATCACAAATCCTTTCCTTTTGACTCAGAAGGAAAACGGTATTTCGGAAGGTCTTTTTTCTCCGTTCAGGGCAAGAAGAAGTCGCTCATAGAGATGAAAGAAGCAATCGCGAGGAAATGTCATATATATATGGCACTGACCATCTGGATGTGTTTTATTTTAAGTCGTCACCGTCGCCTATTGAAGTTTGCAACACTAGGGTGTTGTCCCTGAAGAACTCCTTTCACACCCATTTTGAAGACTGCATTCCGTAGCAATGCGGAAAACTTGTGGAGGGAGCTCGTGCCACATTTTGCGAGTATGCGGGAGAAAGGAGCGCTTATGTCGAGTGGTATGGGATTTCCAAGGTTCGATTGTGTGTGAATATGCTATTTTTTGTACGTTTGTGAAAGAATACATCGTGAGGAAACCGCCATGTTCAAAAACCACATCAACAATCACGGGATGCGGTTTCTATCAGCTTTGTACTGGGCTATAGGGAGACAAATTACGGCTCATACTCTCTTTCTGAGAGAAGGTCCTGTGGTCCCAACACCCGGAACGTACCTATAGGCTAGTGATGATGATTTTGAAACTTTTTGTTAAATAACATAATTATTATTTTAGTTATAAATGGAAAACCGTAGGTAATTGCGCATAGATACAGATTTACAATACAATAAAATTAGGATATACCTCCAATTGTGATTTTGTTTTAAACGAGTGAGCTTCACTAACTGAATCTACCACAATAGTTTCCATAGTGGTTTGGTTTATTATTTACCTATGTCAAAACAAAACAACGATATATACGATATGCTCCTGATATTTTCCAACAAAACTGTTGTATACACACATTTGGAATATTTTATTCAAATATATTATATATAATTATTCATATCAAATATGCTTATTAAACAAATGCCTATTTCAACATAAGGACGTTGAAACAGGCGTGGCTTTTTTCAGTGTAAAGACAATGGCAAAAACAGTCGGGATTCGTTGGGCATATAATTTGCTGAGCGCAATCACATTTATATTTTCTTCTTTCTAATTGGAGCAAGTACAATTTCAAGCTAAATAGTCTGTTATTTTAAAAAGCTTTAATTAATTTACAGTCTTTTTTTCTAAAAGTGGGTAAGTACTTATAAAATCTCATTGAAGCAGGTAGATGTTTAATTCGCCATCGCCTCCTCCAATTAAAGTTTGCCGGTAAAATGCGTTTTGTTCGAGTTTTACAACTGAGAACTTTCCACTACTTCTCTTTTGTAAGAAACTGGCTATGAAAGAGTTCTTGTTAGTGAGGTTTATTTTAAAAGAAAGTTGTTTAAAGAATATTTAATAGCTAGAGGTGAATGAGATAGTTGCGTTTTTATGAGAGAAAAAACTGTCTCCCGCGTTTGGTTTTCCCGTTATGCCACAGGAGCTTTTTCCGGTATAAAAAGTAAAGTATGTACTGACTTACCTCCGCTTTCTTTTAACAACAGAAGGGTTCAGGATTTCAAGAAACATAAACGAGAGTTTATGGTTATTAAAAAAATTGCGAAGTTGCAAATGAAGAAGATTGCTTGGCTTTCAGTTGGGTTGCCAAGTTTCGATTCTTTGCTAGAGTCAGCTGTCCCCCTTCTGTCTAGGTCTTGTAACAAATCTGAACTAATATTATATAGTTGTCGTTTACTTACATTGTGTTTAGACATAAATTACGTAACAAATTCTTGTACTTTTTTTAATTCTTACACGGATACATCGAGAAAAAAAGCTTTGAAAGACCGTTTTCCTTCTGAGTCAAAAGGGAACTTGTGATTTAGATGGAAAACTAAGTCAAAAAAATTTTCTCAGTGTAGATTGCAAGTCACATGCGATCGAAGGTAGCGCCATGCTACACCCTACACCTGGACTAGGAACTGGTTCTCAAGTGAACATTAACCTACATGAAGTGCACTGAGAAAAAATCCTGATTTTCCTCCTGAGTCTTGCCTTCCAAGACCGATTCCTTCCAAAATGTAACCTTTTCCTTCCTTAGTTTACCATAGTTTTCCTTCTGACTCAAGAGTCCTTCTCTTTTGACTCAGAAGGAAAATGAACCTATTTCAGAAGGTCTTTTTTCTCCGTGTGCAATTGCGTCTAGTTATAACAACATTGTTCCATAGGATTATTCAGTTAGAATAAAAAAAAAACATTTCAATATATGTAAAAAATAACGTAGGTACAGCCAAAATTTCCATTCAAAGAATTCAGCTGTGACCTTCCTAATATGTATCTACTACAGCAATAAGTATTGCAACCAACTGCGGTTTTCGTATGCAGAGCGCAAACCGCAACATAAATATCACTGGCACTAAAATACCTATACCTACCTATCTGTACCTGAATCTAGAAAAGAGGCCAAGGATGGCAGAATGCAGACCTCTGTGCAGAATACAGTAGGCTACGTAGTGTGAATTTTTCATAAAAGTGCTTTCGGCGCTGCAACGGAACGGAACTCTGTCAATGAAATGCTGTGAAATGCATGGGTGAAATGCAATTTTGTAGCGTTCTGTGAGATTATCGGAAGTAACCAAGGAGCAACTTGAACTGTGCAATATTGAGTTTAGGATGTATGAAAATCAAAATTTTTCTAAATGTAAATAAATCACAGATCCAATTTGTTAAATCTCGTATCACAGTGCGAATTTATTCGATTTTTTTTTGCATATTTCGTAGGTCTGACAATAAGTCATAAGCTACTTTTCGTATCCATAAGTAATTAAAAAAACTTTTTATCGCAATCAAGTGTAGTTCACGCTGGTGAAACCGCGGGGAACAGTCAGTCTTAAACATAAAACGGTTTAACGTGGTGGAAGGGTATTTTCTAGTGCTCACCTGGCAAGCACCTGTCGTTGGAAAAATATCAGTGAAAACATACTCGTAGATTTCCTACGTAAGATAACTATCGTGTCGCTGAAAAATGTTAGACTTTTCCGTTGCTCTAACTGACAGATTTATCGATCTTTCAGTGGATTACGTGTGTTTCTATTTTTCTACCTTGGATTAATACCTTTATTGTTTGTTTCTTATATGGGACAAACGGAAAAGCGTTGTTTTTGAGAATAGAAAAAGCATTGTTATCCCAGGTGTAGCGTGACACCATCTTCGACCACATCGTCATTTAACATTAGGTGACTTGTAGTCAAACGCTACCCTGTAAGAAGTAAAAAAAAAAATGTGGTTGAATGTAAAACGTATGTATGTATTTTCCTCACATTTCCTAAGATTCATATTTTATTTCCAGCAGGTTGACAGCTTATAAAAATAAGTAAACCCACTCGCAATATTTTAAGACCTAACGTGCATGTGTTCTGAAATAAAAAGCAATAAAGTGACACCAAGCCTCTTCTGCGCAGCTATTATGTAAATATCATCCAATTTCCGTAAGAGGAAATTTTAAGATCCATTTTAAAGCGGCTAGGGCGCTGAAGAAACTGTATGCGATACTACACGGGTATTATAAAATAAGTGAAGGTACAAATTGCTTTGACATTTTTAGACTAATCACTTAGCAATAACTGAATGAAAAAGTGTTATATTTAGATAGGCAAAATAAATTAGAATAAACACTTCATGTTCAAGACTGGAACTGGTACTCAAAAAGAGAGATAGATAGCAAGAGAAAAGATAGAGAGAGAGTATGTTAGGGTCATAGCCCAACATGTTGGCCCAGTGCAGTGGTGGTTTAAAAAAAGGGGAAATCCATAAAAACAGTTGGTAATTCTGCATGAGAAATGCCAGGTGGCACAAAGTTAACTGGGTCATATTGTTTTAAATATTTATAGCGAGTCTCATTTTAAATTCAAAAAAGTGTAGTATATAACATGTAGGTACTACATAATACTTCCATTGACTTCTACATTTCAAAATTAATTCCATTTGGTGCCAAAAACAAAAGGAAAGCAACAGAATGGATGAGAGAGTTTGAGTTACTAACAAAAACGAACTACTAGCAATCAGTTCTCTCGGTACGTTGAGCTGGTTAGAATGTTTGCAGCTGTATTAGTTTCTAACAATCACACTATTCTGCTCTTGCACTTTGTATTGATTTACGATGGTACTGAGAATACTGGGTACCTACCGTCGTCGTCTGCGAGATTCTACTTTTCTATATTTTACCACAATCATAGGCTATTTATATTTAAAAAAATATACTGGATAGAAAATTTACGAGGAAACCATTCGGCGATTCACAAGGCTGGTTATAAAAAAGTGGAATAGTAAGTTTTTTAAAACCAGTTACGAAATATTATTAACACAAGTTTCGAGCTTGATTTGGGGCTAGGTCAATTTGTGTGCAATGGTCCCCAAGTCACTAATATTCATTTATAATTTGGGAAAATAAGAATTATTTCAGTCTGGTTATGGCTATCGATATAAAAATAATTGCACTTCCCCAAAAAATCAGGCCGAAATATAACGTGTACATTATACCTACTTATTCCGTGTGAATAAAATAAAACGCGCAACGATTCTCAAGAAACAACTTCACGACTTCATCAATGTAACAAAATAAAAAGTTGCGAAAAAAGCGCTGGCAATTCCAGAAGTTTCGGACTAATATACTGACTGAACTTCAGTCTCCGAGGGCCAAACCAGTACGCGGATACGTTTTAACTTTGCATATATTAAAGAATCCAACGTAAAGGTTACACTTGCAAGTTGTTTGATCATTTATTTAGAAGAATTTCTGGTAATGGCAATGGCCACACTGTATAATAAAATATAAACAAACCTTTAATATTTATTATTTCTGTTTATATTATAGTTATACCTTGGCTAGCACATGTAGGTATCAGGTAAGTATATAGGTAACTAGTTGCGCCCTGCGGTTTCACACGCGTTTTCCCGTTACCCCGCAGGAGCCTTTTCCGGGATAAAAAGTAGCCTACACTGAGAAAAAAATTCTGACTTTCCTTCTGAGTCTTTACCTTACAAGACCGTTTCCTTCCTTATTTTGTATTAGTTTTCCTTCTGAATCACAATTCCTTCCCTTTTGACTAAGAAGGAAACCGGTATTTCGGAGGTTCTTTTTTCTCCGTGTATGTGTTATAAGATATCTCCATTCCAAATTTCATTCAGGTCCGTTTTGCGTAAAAGAGTAACAAACATCCATCCATTCATCCAACCATCCATCCATACTCACAAACTTTCACGTTTATAATATTAGTAGGATTATTATTACAACTATTTAGTTGACAACAAAACGTCCACAGAAACAAGCGCTTTCAGTTTTCCCGAGTTTGCCAATTTTCCGGGTCACTTTTTCATAATTTTTTTTCCTAAAAACTTTACCTATAATTATGTCTAAGAACTACAAGAGGACATGCGACGTCTACTAACCCGCACTGGGCTAGAGTTTAGATTATGGACCATACCTTTACTCAGCCTTGGTTATAACAATCTTCTTTAATGTGAGAGTAGGTAACAAATTGTAATTACTGTAGAGTTAGAATCTAAATTCTAAACTAATTTAATAAACACTCCTATAGTTTACTCGAGAAGGTCTAAAGCTTAGTGACCTAGGTATGATGGCTGCAGTAGTAGCTTTCCATACAAATAATTGATGGAAAGTCTTGTCTATTGGTTTTCTCTCAATTTGTAAGATCGCACAAAAATTAGAATTTAAATGCGTTTTAGTAAGAGTTCCGACTACTGAGGCACTAGGTGTATTTCAACCTATTGTTTCAAAGTACCTATACAAATTCAATCTCTCAAAGGAATTCTACTTCGTCCATTCATAATGGATAACCTTTACTTACCGTGTATAGTTGATAAGCTCCCTCAGGAATAATGTCGTTTGTAATAATTATCGACGCGTTTCGTTCGGTGAGTTGTTCTTGAGTATAGTATGTATACTACCTTTCAGCTTTCAACTATTTTAATTCTGATACCTTCCTCTACGTTTTATATCGTAGGCGCTTTTACGGAAACTATCAATGCATTCATAGTAGGTATAGGTAAGTCTATGTACTTACTTGTAGCACTAACTTCGGGCCCAAGAGATTCGAAAGCTTTGCCAAAACTTAGCTTCAGCAGACGATCTGAATCTGAAACAAAATAGTTTGCGTTACTATTAAAAGTTTAGCAAAGCGACATCTAGTGAGATTATACTGAACGACTACGCCTTCACTGTTTTCACGTGCCATGACATAATTGTAGTTCTAGTGTTATTGATAGATGGCGCTTTTTTAAAAATATTGTCAAAAGTTTCAACACGCTAACATAGATGGCGCTTATATCAAAATATTGTCAAAAGTTTCAATACGGTAGCATAGATGGCGCTAGTCAAAATAAGGATACGTTATATAGAATTTCAGGAATACAAAGTAATGTTGATTTCTGATTGTATTCTTACAATAATATCTATGTGAATAATCGTATAGCCTGTTCGGGAAACTAACCAGCTGCAGTAGAGTCTGGTGGTGGCTGGAAGGTGAAAGTAGCTGCAAATCCTTGCCCTGGAGTCGCCGAGTTGGCTGTGAACTGCAGCAGCAACGCAGGACCAGTTGATAGCACCTCATAACCTGTGACATACAAAAATACTTTTAGAAAAATTGGGTCTTTTTCATACTTAAAATAGACGTGTACGATATCACGCTCGATTGGGTTACCTCTCGTCGAATCCAGGCACGGGATTCCGCGACAAAATCGTACAAAAGTGTTATGCGAATTTTTCAGCATGTTGCAGGAAGGCTAGTGGCGAGAATGTGTAAAAGGAGTCATAGGTAGGTAGGTAGATATGTATTAGGTTTACTAAGGTATACCTAATACGCCATAAGTAGCGTGACAATAACATGGAAACGAGATACGTAGGTAACTACACTAAAAAAAACTTTCCAGAATTCTTGATGGCGGTGGCATTGAACTGTACCTATGCGTATGTGTACTATATGCGTAGGTAGGTACATAAGCAGTGTGGCGCTTACCATTACGCAAGTAACTTGCTCGTCTCATTATCCAGTTGCATAAAAAAGTAAGCTAGTTGTACAAACGTAGGTATATATACCTACATAAAGAGGACAAAACCTCTTTATTCTGCGACAAAACACTAGTACGAGTATATACCTAGATATACCTACCTATGTATTTATTTATTTATTTATTTATTTATACTTTAGCACAAAATTGTACAAGGAAGGACTTAATGCTAGATAGCATTTTCTACCAGTCATCCTAGACGTGCAAGAAAAACAGTTGCGGTGCAGCAAAGTGAAAGAAAAAAAAAAGTATAAAATAAACATGAACAATAGTAAAAATAAAAAAAAATAGAATATTTTTATAAATATATATCTAATATTATAGACATACACAGATACAAAAAATGAAATAAAATAATTGCTATACATAAAATATACTTACATATTAATAAATGCATATTAATAAAAATGTATATAAAAAGAAAAAAAAAAAAAATAATAGATACATAATTTATCTACTTATGGTGATAGTGTTAAAAAAAAAAAAAAATAATAAAATAGTATTAATAATAATAATTGTACATACATATTATATGGGTAACGATTTAATTTTCAAAGTGAATTTTTTCGAGGAAGTAGTTACGAGCGAGTCGCTTAAATGCATCTTTAGTTGTTGCCATTTTTACATCAAGGGGAAGCTCATTCCACAGCCCGACAGCCACAGCGGAAAATGAGTTGGCTAAGAAGGAAGTTCGGTGAGGGGGATGAGTGAGGAGAAGGTTGGAGGAGGATCTTAATTGACGTTCATGGGTGTCGGAGAGGTACTGGAAACTGACTTTGAGGTAACTGGGAGTGGAAGGGTCATTCAGAAGAGAGTAGAGAAGACAAAGAGTCCTAACGTATCTTCGTTCACGGATTGGCAGCCACTTGAGTTTGGCTCGAAAATCCGAAACATGGTCGTACTTCCTCAGGTTAAATATAAAACGGATACAAGTGTTGAGAAGTCGATCTAACTTATTGAGGAGATCTGCATTTAGGTCAATGAAACAAATGTCAGCATAATCAATGATCGGCAGCAGAAGTGAATTAACCAATGAAATTTTAGTTTTGGTTGGAAGGAAATTTTTCAGCCGAATGATGGAGTGAAAAGAAGCATAGAATTTGCGAGAAATTTCTTTTATGTGATCGGACCAGCTAAGTTTTGAATCAATGATGACTCCTAAGTCTTTGACGGTGGTAGAGAAGGGGATGATACAGCTGTTGTAAGAAAGAGGAAGAAGGCTAGATGGGTCGACTTTAGCGAGCTGACGCGAGCTACCGACCATGATAGCTTGGCATTTGTTTGGGTTTACGGAAATGCCGTAACTGTCAGACCATAATTGCAGACGGGAAAGATCCTTGTTCAGAGCGCTGATAGCACAGCCTAGGTTGTCGGCAGGTGCAGCATAATAAAGTTGAAGATCATCAGCGTACATATGATAATGACATTGGATGCAGGGTGATAGGAGGTTAATAAACAATGAGAAAAGAAGGGGTGACAAAATGCCACCTTGAGGTACACCAGCTTCGACGTCATTCCAATCGGAAAAATCTTGACCATTACGAATTGCCTGTCGGCGCTTTACATATAGGTAGGTATAAGAAATAATGAAATAAATAATATGAAGTGTCATACAAAAGTTCAAGGTAAGGCGCATGACGTCAGGCAGCAATCAACCCTTAGGGACTCCACCTAGGGCGTTTGTCTTTAGGGCTGCCAGTTGGAAAAATAGAATAAAATCTTGGAGCAGGTAACGGCAATCAGGCGGTGTTGGGGAAATGGATTGCAACACTATACAATTTATTATAAACTCCCGTGAAAATAATGTTGAAATTAAACAGTAAAAAACTCTTTTTTTAAACTTGCGTGAGTGTGACACATAAATTAAATAATTTTCCTCGAAACCATTATCACGACTTCACTTTTCTATTGGTTTCAACGCAAGATATCATCATAGTCTTTAATAAATTATAGTAAGTACAAAATATGTTTCATAAAAATAGAGCGTTAAAATATGTAGGTAGATATTTTCATTTTGTAAACATTTCTATCGTCGATTTTCCCAGGCAGAAAATCACGTTTTTTATTACCAACGCAAATATTGCACGAAGTCCGTTTACAACATGTGAATAGGCGTACGTGAGTATAACTACCTCACATAAATGTTTATAACACCAAAAATGTTCTACAAAAATGGATGCTACATCTTTAGAGAAAGATATTATCATTACATAATCTTCTTCTTTTTTACTTCTTAGATGTTTGCGTTTGACCTCAAACCTGACGATGTCAGTGATTTTTTTAATACATATCGTTATATGTAGTAGAATCATTTTAGTGTTCCGATCAGGGCCCCTAGCCAAGATGCATTCTGCAATCGTTGACGCTAGTAGAAAACAAGAAAAAGTATTGGTTTGACATCTTTCAACGCTAAGTCACGTGGTCAGAAATATTATATATTCATATAACAGATCAGCGCCCCTAGCCAAGATGCATTCTGCAATCGTTGACGCTAATAGAAAACAAGAAAAAAGTATTGGTTTGACATATTTCAACGCTAAGTCACGTGGTAAGAAATATGTCAAACCAATACTTTTTTCTTGTTTTCTATTAGCGTCAACGATTGCAGAATGCATCTTGGCTAGAGGCGCTGATCTGTTATATGAATATAGCTTTAGAGACAAACATATTTGTTATATATATTAAATAGGGTATAGGTTGATATACCTACGTAATAAATATACCTACAGAACAGTATGTGTTTCTGTTGCTTCAGTAAATATTTATTCGTCTAACTAAGTTAAAATGTAATGTTCACGTACGCCTCCTTATAAAACGATGCCGTGACAGACTGACGGACTGACAGACAATGAAAGCCTAAACGGTAGGTAAGTCCTATAAATTCAAACGTACAATTTATTTACATTTTGTGGTCGGGGTGCACTAGTAAATAAATTTTGACAGTCATCCATTAAAAGGAGGCTATCAATGGAGTGTTAAAGTTTGTTTAAAACTTCTTTAACCGTGACTTGATTGCTTTGAAACTTTCTGTGTATACCCTCAAAATAAATAAAGAGGCAGCTTAAAACTTAGAAGATCTAGAGTAGGTACCAAGAGCAGATACAAGTTATATTCCTCCTCTAAACACTATCCTTTGCTAGTTATTTCAACCATCAAACAGTGTGTGAACATTACTGTAAACATTACATTGTAAACATTACTGTGGTCCGGATTGAAAGGCAATGTTTCAAGTGAAATTACAAACCATGAAAAGATCTTAGGGTGCCGATTGCAATGCATTGCCGTGCAGGATTTTAAAATGGTGAACTTCAAAATTCTAGGTGGCTTTGAACTGTAGTAGAAAAGAGTGACGCTTCTCATCAGACAAGCGACTTGCTCGTCTCGTCATACAGTTTTTCTTTCTTTCCTCATTGGCAATAATAGGTGAGCATTTAACCACGGTCTCACCTAATGGTAAATGACGACGTGGACGTTGCGTATGCTTACTATATACCTATTCACTGGCGACCTACGCCCGAAATAGATAATCGATCCTGATCTTAATCCGCCGTTTTGGATCGATATGTCATGTCATAATATGTCATTTTAGTAGGTACCAGGGCTGGACATATTACTACTAAAATGACATATTATGACATGACATGTCGATCCCAAACCGCGGATTACGGATCAGGATCGATTATTAATTTCGGGCGGTAAAGATTCTCAAATTATACTTATCGGGAAACAAAGACGCAGGCAAGGTGTTCAACTCCTTCGCCGTTTGCATTAAAATGTGAAAGCGAAGTGTTTTGTGAATAAAAGAACATTCAATTTAGTAATGGCGGCCCTTTAAGGTAGGTATAGGTTTTATACCTTGACGTGTCATCATTATTCATTCATAGAGGGGATTGGCGGACGTCGAAGAAGCCACGGCCACAATGGTATTGTAAATAGAATAGAATACAAGCTCGAATACGGCCAATCGATTCCGACAACTTTACATACAGAAAACGAAGGGAATGTGTTGGAAATATTGCTTTGGAAATGCGAGAACTGGGAATGTAGAGCGTGAAATGAATATCAGGTCCTAGAGAAGGCGAAAAGTAATTACGTGAATTAATTACCTACAATGCTTGAGACTTGCTCTGGATTAATCTCTTTAATCTTTATACTCGTATGTTAAATTTCGGTGTGCGTGTATTCGAAATAATTTTTAGTCATCTGAATTTTATGAAATTTTGTATGGTATCGGTAGTCCGGCTGTAACTCCGAAAATAGAGTTGATTTAGCTGGCGATTTTTATAGCCTATTTGAAGGATATTTGACATTACTGACGCGAAGTGGTCAATGTCAAATCAAGTGAAAAAGTATAAAAAAATACCAATGCTTAGCTTTTTCATACACTTTTGACAATGGTTTACTTTGACTACGGATTAAAAATCCAGCTGTACCGTAAGGTACAGTCAGCGACAAAAGTGGCTGATCGTTCTCGATTTTCCAAATATGTTTCAAATCAGTAATTAACATTGTTTTTTTACATTTTACATGGAATCGTTTTGACCACAACATAACACACCTGATTTTAGGTGATGATGAGGTCAAAAATTGGTGTCTGAGATGATGAGTATAATAGAAAAAAGCGTGATTGTTCAGCGACTTTTGTCGTTGACTGTACCATGCTTTATCCTCCAACATTGGTAGGTTAAAGACGACATGGCTTTCTGCATATTTATGTGGGATAGTAAAAACTCGATATTTGAAGAGTTCAAAGCACTTTTTATTTTTATAGCAAAATCTTAACAATCGTTCTTATATTCTTTCACACTCTCTGACACTGACTGACTTTTTTGACATTACTGACGTTGACACAATGAGTAGTGAAAGCTACTAAAAGCTACTAAAATGGAAGGAAAAATAATAGAATAATCCACACGGCCATCCTATTTATTCATCTGCCCCAGATGAACTTTCATCTTCTGCCGCAGTCCACGGCTTCATAAGGTCTGCAGAAGTTGAGGTATTAATGGGTCCTTCCCCATTTCCCACCTTCTTGACGGTGTATCTATCATTACGTTTCTTAGCGGTAACTTCATATGGTCCTAGAAACTTTGGGAAAAGTTTCGATCCCTGTGAAAATTGAGTCTTTTTGATTGCAACAAGATCACCTACGTTGTAAACAATCGCGTCTTTTCTTTTCTTATTATAACTTCTTAAATTTTCCTCTTGTATTTTTTTGATCGATTCTTTGGCTTTTTCTCTAAGTTCTTGTCTTTTTTCATTAAATATTTGAATGTTTTCTTCCTCTATCAATTTCTGTAATTCTTCTTCTTTATCTCTTATTTTAACTCCAAATAATAATTCAAACGGAGTCATTCCGATACTTCTTTGTTTAGTTCCATTTATACAGCGTTGCACGTTGGATACTCTGCGGTACCATTTCGTAGGGTCATCCGCACTGAGTTTGCTCAACACGGCGATGATAATCTGATGAATTCGTTCAACCTGGCCGTTTCCTCTGGGTTGGCCGGTAGTGATCGTATAGTGTATGATATTTTCATTTCTACAGTATTCTTCAAAATCGTTTGCGGTAAAGGCCGCGTTTCTGTCTGTTATTATTCTTTCAGGTGCACCAAAAGTTTGCTGTTGTAATCTCAATTTATCCAGTGTCTCTTCAGTGGTTAAAGTTTTAACGGGATATATCCAAGTGAATTTGGTGTAGGCGTCGACAACAGTTAAAATGTACTTATAATTCTTATGTGTTGACGTCAGTGGCCCAAGGTGATCGATATGATATGTCGACAACGGCACATCTCCTTTATCTATCGGATGCAAGAAGCCTTCTTTCTTTCCTTTCTTATTTGATATCAGGATACACTCAATACAATTATTAATGATTTTTCTAATTTTGTCTTGTACATGTTCTATGTGATATTCTCTACTAATCAATTCTTCAGTCTTAGCAACTCCAAAGTGTCCTCTTTCATGGTTCTTTCTTATTATTTCAAATTGCATTTTCTTAGGTACAACGATCAGTCTATTGCCGTTTTTCTCTTTGTAGAGTATGTCTTTTTGTAAAATGTAATCTTGATACGACTCTTTCTCTAAAATTTTCTTAAGTGCTCTTATATAATCGTCTTCATCTTGAGCTTTCCTAATGCGAGCTGTAGTTTCCGCAATCATTAAACATATCGGATATCGACTTAATGCATCAGCGTGTTTCATTCTTGATCCTGGTCTATGCTCGATCTCGTAATCGTACTCTTCGAGAAGCAGAGCCCAGCGAGCGACTCTTGGTGGAAGGTCTTTCTTTTGTAAGGTCATCGTCAATGCAGAACAGTCGGTCACTATTTTAAAATGTATTCCTTGTAGGTAAATTCTAAATTTTTTAATAGCTTCTACGATAGCTAATACCTCCAAGTGGTAGCTATGATAATTTCTTTGAGTCGGAGTCGTCTTTTTGCTCATATAGTGAACTGGATGAAGTTTGTCATCATTTGGACTTCTTTGTAAAAGCACGGCTCCATAGCCGTCTGCACTAGCGTCTGTGTGTAATTCAGTTAGCAAATCAGGGTTGTAAATTTTAAGTACAGGTGAGCTGCACAGTACCTTTTTCAGTTCTTGAAACGCTCTTTGACATTTGTCATTAAAATCAAATAGAGTATTATTTTTCTTCAGTAAATCGGTCATCGGTTTTGCTATTAGTGAATAGTCTTTGATGAATTTTCGGAAATAGCCAGTAAGTCCTAAGAATGACTGAACGGCTTTCACGTTTTCAGGCTGTCTAAAATTTGCTACAGCATTAATTTTGTCTTTTGATGGTCTGACTTCATTATCACGAATAATGTAACCAAGATATTCGATCTCTTTTTTCATAAAATGGCATTTTTTCCAGTTAAACTCTAAACCAAATTCTTCCGCTCTTCTTAGTACCTTTTCAAGCTTCATTAATCCTTCTTCTTCTGTTTTAGATGGTAAAATCAGGTCATCAAGATAAGCCGTTACGGTTCCATCAGTAATAAGGTCACTAAAGATGTCATTGACAAACCTCTGGAATACAGATGGTGCTGTACACAGGCCGAAAGGCATTTTAAGAAATTCGTATTGACCTTGAGGTGTAACAAAGGCTGTATACTTTTGGCTATCTTTATGAACATTCACATGTAAAAATCCGTTACATAAATCAAGCGTAGTGAATAATTTAGCTTCTTTTAATTTGTCTATCTGGTCTTCAATCACTGGTAATGGAAATCTTTCTCTTAACACCTTTTTGTTTAACTTTCTGTAATCCATACACATTCGGCGTGATCCATCCTTTTTGTGAGCTAGGACAATTGGGCATGCAAAATCAGATTTACTTGGTTTAATTATTCCTTTTGCTGTCCATTCTTCAATTTGTTTGTTTACTGTATCCATTTCTAGTGGCGATAAACGTCTCGGACTTTGGAAGACAGGTTCTTCATCAGTCAATAATATTTTAAGCTCTACGTTGCTGTTTTTATTTTTCTTCTCGTTAGGTTTATACTCTTTACACATCTTATAAATTTCTTCTGCATACTTAGATTTTTCTATGTCATATTCTTGGTTAACGTCATGTTCATCGACTAAAAGAGTGAGGTGCATAATCTTTTCTATGTAAACACCATCAGAGGTAAAATGAACTTCGAAGTCTTTAAGTATAGGATTTCCAATAAGGATAGTTACAGGTATGTCGTGGTCGTTCACCAAATGAAACTTTATGTCTGTGTAGTACTGGTCAAACTGTACTTTGGCTGTAAATATTCCCTCGGTGTCAACTTTATTTTCAGCTATTCCTGTTAAACATATCGATTTTGATTCGTAGTCTTTGATACTGTCTTTAATCTTTTCAAATTCCGATTTCGTTATAAGGTTGACATCACTTCCAGTGTCAATTAGAGATGTAAAGTCTATTCCATTAATCTTTATCTTCTTATAAGGAACTTCTTCCTTCTCATCTTTACTTTGTATATTCAGCGTCTTCTTATTTTGAGTGTTGGTACATTCGGTGGATTTATGGCCAAACTCATTACATTTAAAACATTTGATACCCTTCGTACAGGATGGTGATTGATGGCCTAAGTCACCACAGTTGAAACATCTTTTCACGTGAGACATCTTACGGGTTGTATAATGCGCAGCTGATTGGCCAGCTTGTGCAGGTTTACTTTGCACCTTCTTTTTGAAGTCACTGTAGATGTCCAATTTCTTCCGAAAATCTTTTATGTCTGAGGCACCATAAAGAATAGTTTTGTTGGTCTCTAAGTCACGGATACCATCAATTACATATTCTATCAGTGCAGCATCTTCAACCTTGCCATGGAGTGCTAACTCTTTCATAGATAGGAAATACTGTTGGTAGGTTTCATCGTTTTTCATCTTGCGCGCGGCGAGCTTCTTGTGTATTATTGCGCTATTAACCTTAGAGCCAAATTCTTCCTTCAGAACCTTTTTCAAGCTTGCGTAGTCTTTTACTCTTCCCAGAGAACGTAAGAATAACTTTGCTGTTCCGTTTAATAATCGTTTCGCATAAATCAGTTTTTCTACAGGTGTCCAATGCATAATCTGAGCAGTATCTTCAAATTCTTCGATAAATGATGAAATCGGGTATGTATCATCTCCAGTAAAAGATGTCATAGACTTTTCTAAATCTGAGAATGAAATCTGTACCTCTATATCTTGCCCTTCGTCTTCACTTGCAGTTTCGGCGGCTATGTCTTTTTTCGGTGGCATTGTGGCAGTAAAACTTGTGTTGGCCTTAGAATTCTGAGAATTTCTCCTCTTAGTCTTCGTACAAAATGATGGCTTCTTAGCACTCATTAAGATCCAAATTAATTCAGTCTTCAGTCTTCAAAAATAAATTAATTCAGAAAATCTTTTTCATAAGTTACCATTTTAGCAGAATTTTTCTCGGTTGGCAACATTTTCTACCATAATGTCATTGAAGTCATATGCTCTGTCGGTAAAGCAGCACTGGTTATCGGACAGTCATCGGCGCTTGCACATCGTCGGTAAAACAGATGCAAATGGCAGCCCAAGCCAAAATCAACCGGCACTTTTATCGAATGAATCTTCGGTTTTCTTCTTCGATGCACTTCAAATATTGTTTCATATCCCGGACGAGCCCCCAAAAGTTGTGGGATAGTAAAAACTCGATATTTGAAGAGTTCAAAGCACTTTTTATTTTTATAGCAAAATCTTAACAATCGTTCGTGGCCTTCTAGGAGCTCCAATTCTAAATGAATCTTTTCCGCCTTTTATTCAAGAACAGGAATCAAATTTCGAAGCAACCACCGGCCGCTTACTCAAAATTCATGCTCATGTAGCATTCCATATTATCCGGTACTGTCTTTTTGTGCCAAAATTTAATTATGTTTTAAGATGTAGCCCTTTTTGGATGTTTAGTGATTTACTATTTATTTTAGATGAGGCCGTCAAAAATACCTTAGTCCAAATTCTAAATTGCAATTTATCTGAATATTCTTGGAAGCAAGCTTCCCTTCCCATTCGGTTCGGTGGCCTTGGTATTCGCAAAATTTCTAGTGTTTCTTTACCGGCGTTTTTGTCCTCTGTCCACAGTACCGCCGAATTATTTAATAAAATTGTTGCTGCCTCAATTGGCAATGTCCCAGTGCGGTATTTGGTCGAGGCCAGCGACGCCTGGAGCATGGCTTGCCCGAGCGAGATTCGTCCGAAAAAGCCATCAATTCAAAGGCAATGGGACGAGCCTCTTTGCAAAATCGTGCAAAATGAATTAATTACAGGATCCAGCAACTTTGCGGAGAGAGCTCGTCTCCTTGCCTCGGGGCAGCACGAATCTGGGTACTGGCTCCGTGCTGTCCCTTCGGCCAATATCGGGACGTTATTGGACAACATGACGTTCTCATTGGCTGTAGCGCTCCGCCTAGGATCGCTCACCAATGGGAACCATCGTTGTCCATGTGGGTCCGAGGTTGATTGTCAGGGCCACCACGGGCTTTCTTGTCGTCGTAGCGCAGGTCGTAGCTCACGCCACGCCTCCATCAATGACATTATCCGTCGGGCCCTTGCCACCGTCAACGTGCCGGCTATTCTAGAGCCGAACGGTATCGCACGTGACGATGGTAAGAGGCCCGATGGTATGTCATTGATCCCGTGGAGTCGTGGGCGGCCTTTGATCTGGGATGCGACGTGCGCTGACACTCTGGCGCCCTCCCATCTACAGGCAACTAGTAGGGCGCCAGGTACGGCGGCAGAAACTGCTGAAAACCTCAAACGGAGGAAGTATGCATCTCTTGGAGATGGCTATATTTTTGCTCCGTTTGGGGTTGAAACTCTTGGTCCGTGGGGTCCTGCCGCTCTTATGCTTTTTAAAGAGCTCTCCAAGCGCCTCGTTGACGCCACGGGTGACCAAAGGGCTGGCGCTTACCTCGGTCAACGAATCAGCCTAGCCATTCAAAGAGGTAATGTCGCCAGTCTCTTGGGCACTCTACCTGTAGGCAGCGACCTAAATCAGGTTTTTTATTTGTAGATGTTTAGTTTTATATAGATAGTTTAGCTTTAGTATTTAGTTTAATTTTTTATCCAATTGTATATATTTGATTTGTTGTATATAATAAACAAAAATCGTTCTTATATTCTTTCACACTCTCTGACACTGACTGACTTTTTTGACATTACTGACGTTGACACAATGAGTAGTGAAAGCTACTAAAAGCTACTAAAATGGAAGGAAAAATAATAGAATAATCCACATTTATAAGCCTTAGTATATGTACGTGCACCGAATAGATTCATAAATATCTCGGAAAATCGAAACAGGAGACCATGACGGGAAATTTTGTCACCACCAACCACCGTGATATTTCGCAGCAGGTAGGTGCGAAACTATTGAAAAGGTGCAAATCGCTTTACATATCTGGCAGTGTTCGCGTCTCGACACAAAATTGCTTACGGAGTAGACGTTGAATCTTATTCGGCGATATTATAAGATGCAAGCAAATTGGATTCTTGAAATATTTTGATGTCGAATTCTATAGTGGCTTGTCAGTTCGTAGATTTTCATAATGTACCTAAATCAGATTAAAAATTCAAATTTAAACGGAGTTATGTATATCAATTTCTAAAGAATTCTTTATAGCTTGACTTTTCGCCCTAGATACCGCTGGAAGGACGCGGTGGATGCAGACCTACGCGAACTCCAGACTCTGAACTTGGCTGAAATCGCTCAAGGTAGAGAAGAGTGGCGCTCTCTCGTTCCGGAGGCCAAGACACAGTTTGGGTCGCTGAGGAGCCATCGAAGTAAGTTATATCTAGACTTTTACTAGCTGCACCGCATGGTTTTCCTGTTTTCCTTCAGGAGCTTATGACCGGTATTAAAAGTATCCTAAGAATGTTGCATATTTCACTAACACTCGCGGTGCCGTGTATCTTTTTATTTAGCTAAGAGTTTAGCATTTGACCACAGGTCACCTGATGTGAAGTGACGATGATGTGTCAGTAATCTAAGTGTGATTAAAAAAAACATAAGTATCGGGAATAATTGTACACAAATTGACCTAGCTCCAAATTACGCTCGAAACTTGTGTTATGGGATATACGTTTCTAGATAGTGAAATAAACACTTTATAGATAGAAAATATCCAAGACTCAGGAACAAATATTCGTGCTCGTATATACTTGCCCTCACCGGGATTTGAACCCGGGGCCGCTAGCTTCGTAGGCAGGGTCACTACCAACTCGGCTAGCGCGTCGTCAAGGTTAGCTCATTAGTGTGATGTGAATATGAATTATAGTGTGAAATGTGATATGATTAGTGTAATGACTAAAAATTCAGATTTGAACCAGGAAATTAGGTCAGGTGCTTTTTCCCGAAAGTCTATTGGGAATTTCGCACATGTTCAGCCTGGTGGAAGGCTGCTAAGTGCGGTCCCACACCTCTCGGTTTCCCAGCACTAGGAAAGTGTCCAACCACCGAATTATTCACGCCACTTTGAAGTATAGTTTATTCGACTGTAAAATTTCAGTGCCCGGGTGACAATCTCGGTGAGTACAAGCAAACACTTTGATACAATTCCGCTTCCGACAGAACAATCTGTCTCGTTCTATTTCTGTTTTATTAGCTGGTAAACTTTGAATAGGGACTATAATAAATAAAAGGAATGTACGGACATTAGAACAGATAATGCTTAGATTTATAAATGCGTTTTAATTAAAAACTATACCTCTAACGCGAAGATTCATTTTTCATCATTTTCATTATTGGTTCGTCAAGTGATGTGGCCTGCCCATTGCCACTTCCAACACACAAACGAATACTTGCGCCTTTTACAAGCACGATATAAACACAAACTTTCTCATTTATAAATCTTACCTACCTGAGTAGGATATTATAGGGGTAGAATTCTCTTACCTGTAAGCTCGTTACACAGCATAGCTATCGCTGGCGAGTTTGTGTCCCTTCCGTCGAACACTTTGATGATGTCCGCTCGCCTCAGGCAACTGCAAATTGTATTAACTTCATTAGAGCAGGATCTAGGCTTTGTTACAGTGTTTCAGGTAACTACTGCCAGCTACACAGTGCAGTAAAGTTTTAGAGAAAGGTAGACAATGTTTTTCTTTCAGAGTTTTGTTTTGAGAAAGTTCTCGATATATCTAGGATGCCTTTTATCAAAAAATCTTTTCAGAAATTTAGGCTCGAAAAATTAATAGTTGCCGACAGTTTATTTGTTTTTTTATTTTTTTTAAGGTACCGTGCTGGGTTGGGAACTGGTTCTTAAGTGAGGCTGCCGGAACACACCGATAGGTGTTTGACAACAAATATTATACTAATTAACGCGGTAAGCCACTTTTCGAATTGATTGATTTGATGCAAATTCAATCGAAATTTAGCTATTAAAAATTGTATTTTAGCTAAAACAATAGGTACATGAGGAAAAGTATACCGCTATGAACCCTAAACTAACAAAGATGTCACAAGGGGCCAAAGTAAATGCTACTTCAGTCAATCTTACACCACTTTCTGTCTTCTACCTCGAGCTTGAACAAGTCCTTCGAGACTATCTTTCCAGCGATACCTGGTACCAGATTCAAAGCCCTTTTCCAGAGTCCAAAGCGGTCAAAATTCAGTAAGATATTCCGGTCAGCTCAATTCTTCAAGTGACGTTAGCTATTTGGTAAGAGAAATAATATCTTTTCTAAGGCACTGAAATACTTTGTAACATGATACAGTTGTACCTTACGATATTAAGCTGGTCAAGGGAAGGTTACAGAGCGTAATACGAGTCGAAATCCTAGGCTTATGTTACGTTATGTCTTTCGTCGGGAAGCGAGCTTAGGGTTTTAGGAAGGGATATGTGTGTATGAGAGGAATTATGAAGATAAAACCTTGTCAGACATCGTGAGGCTATTTCATGACTTGTAGAGGGTATAACATCGTTTGTTACTCTCTGTTTAGGTTGAACGGTCATGATGGTTTATTACTTTAGTTCTTAGGATAGGTTGACTTTTGACCACTAGTAACCTGATTTTATATGACGATGTGGTCGAAGGTGGAGCCACGCTACACCTGGACTGGGAACTGGCTCTCAAGTGAGGCTGCCGGAACACACCGATAGGTGCTTGGCGACAGATGCTTAACATGAGGGTACCCTACCACCAAGCTATGGTCATTAAGATGTTTTCCTTCACTGAAAGCTCAAGCTCGTTGTTGGATTCGAACCCACGTCCTACGGATCGCAAGCCAACGTCACTACCACTGAGCCATCATCGCTATAGAACCTGTATGGTTCCTTCGGGCTAGCAGTGAAATTGGAGCACACTCACGCCTTAAATTAATAATCGATCCTGATCCGTTATCCGCGGTTTTGGATTGATATGTCATTATAGTAATAATCTGTCAAGCCCTTGTACTAAAATGACATATTATGACATGACATATTGACCCAAAACGGATCGGATCAATTATTAAATTCTGGCATTAGTCATATGAAAATAGTTCACCTGACTACTGCTTCACAGTTGTCACGGTCACAAACTAGTTTTCAATCAACCTCTCATTTGCTTCCGCAAAATTTTGAAATTCGGGTTTAATTTCCGGTAATCCGATAAGCGGCACCTTGTTATTCGGGTCTAAAGTGGAATTTAGCCGGCTAATGAACAAGCTAGCTCCATAAATAAGAAATCACTTTGCGGGCGAACTTTGGTAATTATTGATAAAAAGACGTAAGTAGTACGAGTCTGTGATTACAAACAAAGGAATTGCTTTTATTTCGAATTCGTACATAGTCTAAATCAGAGGCGTAATTTTGGACTATTGGATACACTATTATGACCTCTCACCTTTTCTTATGTCATTTTGAATTAACAATGAAATAAGGATTAATTTATTTATCATACGTGTGAAATGGAACGTGTTATTATGGTTATTACGACAGTTCAGGTATGCGTTTCGTTCCAAGTATTGTTTTTGCAGTAGATACACTTGAAATAATGTATGTCCCTATGTCTAGGATATTAGAAACTACTCGGATCGAAGATCCACAATACCCAGACACGAAACAAATACTAGCGTAGTTTTATTTAACGCACCAATATTTGTCCCGTAGTGGAAATCAAATCCGCAACCTCACGATTGCCAGTTCGCTGTTCGGACATTGAGTCATATCGGTGGTTCTTAGCGTTAGTAAGTTTCCTTTTAGATACTGCCCGTGGTTAGACTCGTATTTTATCACGATAAAAAGTTCTATGTCCTTCTTCAGGGTTCATACTATTTCAACACCAAATTTCATCAAACACTGTTTGTTAGTAGAATTTTTAAACTTTAAGACATAGTAGGTAACCCTAATCACGAGCCTCTATTTCGCTCAGCAACTTTACATTTGTCACTACATAGAAAGCCAGACTATAAAACAGTGACGACATCGTCAACTTTCCAATGTTCAAAATATTGAATAGCCCGGAGCTTCACACCCGGACTTCGCATAAAGATTGCCATAAAATTTCCACCTACAATGTTATGGTGCACAATAAAACTGAAAGTGGTAGGAAATTGCAGTGCCACATCGGTCGGGAATTTTTACGGTACCAATATTACCTTTTATTTTTGAAATATGGACTATAACGTTTTACTGTTAGAATGGACTGTGCCTTTTTATTAGGCGGTGAAAATTAAGCTTACTTTTATATGCGTAATATAATAAGGAAAGCGTAATATTATAATCATAGGTACTCAACAATCGAATGTTTTACATAAAACTGTCAAAGAAGTAGGTACTCTTCACTCTATAATATTTTGCCACTTTGTTTATTGATTTAAATACAGTAAAAAGTTGCAGCAAAGCCTTTCTCTAATCTAATCCTACTAATATTATAAATTCGAAAGTTTGTGTGTGTGTGTGAATGTTTGTTACCACGTATCACCTTAACCTCTAAACCGATTTTGATGAATTTTGGAGTGGAGATAGCTTATACCCTGGATTAACACATAGGCAATTATCCCGGAAAAAGGTTCCTGCGGGATAACGAGAGGACGCGGATGAAACCGCGGGGCGCAACTTGTTTATAAATAAAATAGCGAAGTACCAGTTCCTGGATAATAACGTTATCTTTAAAGTTGTAATATTACAAAGTACAAATTATTCTAGTTATTCTTGCGGTAAATAATCATTTACCATTACTTCCCTGCTAACTAACTTTCAAAGAAATTATGTAATACGGAACATTAACTTACCCTAAAACTTTATAATTAACCTAATAAAATCTTTCCCTGAATGATTACTTTTAAGCTTCAAATGAAAACAAAGGCAATTGCATAGATTTTCCATTTACAAAATCGGTTTAGGTACTTAATTTATGGGTAACAAGTCTAGCGTGACCATTAACGTTGCGGGACTGGAAACTATACGTATTACGTACCTAGTTGTTTAATTAACAATGACTAACAGACCGCTTTAGGGTATAATTTGTTCCTAATGTTGGTTCCATAATGGAACCAACGTTAGGCTAACATTCAATGAATGTTAGCCTAACGCTAATTTTAGCTTTAGCCAGTTATAATGTTAGTTGATTTCGGTATTGCAGAAATATGGAGTAAGACGAAACGGTAAAATAACTACGATCCCCACGATTTTACCCGCGTGGACAAGTGTTTATCGCTATAAAAAGTACTCCACGTCTACATGCGCAGAATACCTAATTAAATTAGTCGGTTTTAAAAGCCCCTTGAACTTCAGTTCATATTTCTCCATATTAACTATTTGAGATGGCGCACCGACCCAAAGTGCGTCTTGGCCTCTTATAACAAAAGACGCGATTTCGCGCTTCGATCTGTTCTGCGCCACCTCCTGCCAGTCCTCCACCTGGAGCTCGCGCAAATCCTTCGTGACTTCGTCTTTCTAGCGATACCTGGGACGGTCGACCTGACGAGTGACGACAGCCACTCGGCTGTCCCATATTTGTGCTCGTTTGTCCGCACGATCCTTGAAAGAATGGGGGATATTTCTCCATACAAACTTTAATATCCCAATTGATATGAATAAAAACATTTGTTTACCAAAAAAAGTAAAAGTACTACGGTTTAGTCGTATATGTATACAAGTTTTCAAAAGGGCTGGACTATTAATATTACCTATAGACGACTATATAGACAATGAGTTCCAATCCCAAGCTTACCGAGAGCCTGTGTCTTGAAACTCAATAATGCGATTACTGGATAAAGCATTTTACTATGCATTTTACATTTTTTTTTGCATTTTTTTAACTTTGCATTTTTATACACTTCATTATAGATGAGATGAAACTTAATATCAAGTTTAATTTATTTATTACTTCAAACTAAAAATAATATACCATAACAAAGAAATAAAAACAAATAAACCTAAACTAATAACTAAAATCAAGTTGAAATTTTTTGGATTTTCACAAGTTTTAACAATTAAAATCTGTATTGTCAATAGTATGCTTCTTTCATTCCAAGAGCAGTGCTTAATTAGTTAGCTTACACTAAAACTAACACCGCAAGCAAACTGCACATTTCATACTTAACTATCTCGCGTTATATCTCCAACTCCAATAGCTATGTAATTAAGCTATGAGATACAAGGAACGTTCCCGGAACGTAGATATTTGTCTTAATTAATACAGTTGGGCCAATGATAACACTAGTGCGGGAAGGTACAGTTTCAGTTAATATAACTCTATCGGACTTCTCTGCTATACATGTATTTAGTCGTCCTAGACCAAGGAAGGTCATAAGTTTAGTAGCAAAACTAGGTCCCCACGGTTCCACCAGCGTAGACTTTTGTCTAAATAACGCTGTCAGACTGACTGATTCTGTAACGCTGTCAAACTATCATCATGAAGCGTAAAACTAAATAAAAGTGTTTTAAAAAATATCCTATTTCTTATTTCAAATCCTAAAGTAAGCACAATTATATGTAATATAAAGTAACTATTAAATATTACGTGTGTCTGATCTCTTATGTAGGGACGTACCTTATGTCTCCTTTCTGTAGAGAAATTTCTTCGAATATTACTTTCACGCGCTCATGTGGCCTGAAAAGTAAAATACAATTTTTTCAATTTAAATGTTAAAAAAAAAGTTTTATATGTAAACATCTAAGTTGTTAAGAAGCCAAGCTGAAAAGACCAGGACGTATAGGGTAAGGACAATGACGGACAGATCGATACCCCGGTCCCACGGTAGGTCGTCTGGTCTGGAGCGGCTTGATTTGTTCGAAAACGAACCTTAGGAACGATCAAACGCGCACGCACAACGTCAGAAAGCCACAGGTAGGGTGCATTCGACGTTCGCCACGCTGTTTGGTCTGTGAAAAGACAAGCCGTAGGCCCCGGCCATAACACGTGCGCCTTATAAAGCGCCGATACATGGTACGAATCCCATTTCGGCCTCGAGTTACTACTTTACTTCTGTACGTGAGGCTATTCTATCGTGAACTTAGATTTGTTTGCTCACTTATAGGTCAATCTTGTGTCTATCTCAAGTGCAACACTTACAGGCCGGTACGGACCGAGAATGAGCGGGCCAAGCTCTGTATTGAATATGAATTGAATTTTGACAGTTATTGCGATACTTATCGCATGTGATAATATATCATGCCGCGAGAATTGGGCCCCTGTTGTTGTTTGAATTTATATAAAACACGTCTCATCACCAATGGGAGATTTTCTGACAGGTAATAAAAAATATATAAATAGACATGGAGCAAGCAAGCTCTATAGAAAAACAATTTCTAGTAAACTATTCATCGTCCTAGAGTAAACATTAAATATAAATAATAAATAATATCTGGGACAATTTCACACAAATTGACCTAGCCCCAAATTAACATTATTTTGTTCTTAACTATATCACGTATATTTTGTGTGAATCAGTAAAACAGAAGAGAAGTGATACTTCGTCGGTGGCTGACGTTGCCGGTAAGTCTTAGCTTTTTTTGCCTGCATGGCAAAATAATTTATGCAGTTGTCTACCACTGACATGGTATAGGCAAAACTACAGAACTTTTATATTAGACTAACTTACTCTACATTAACTTTTTTTATTATCTTCCTATGTGACTTTATTCTCGGGTCTTTGCCCGGACCTTTGTTGGGCATTAGCGGAGCCGTAGCCAACGCTAAGAGGTCATTTTAAATTAAATAAGACAAACAAAAACTATGGTGCAGGGAAGGAAGGGTGAAGTGAACTATTGTAATAATGCTTTTAGTTATCTGGGTTATTATTCTGAAATTAATATTATTATTATATATTCTTTTTACTTTTCTTTTACGTGTTTAAAATAATCCTACAAATTTGATAACTGCTAACCCAATACAACAGAACCCAGCCCATTCCCGTTCCGGGCCCACTTTTGTATGGCCTGCGCTTTAGAGGTGCGCTATTTTAACTTTAACGATTATAACTAGACTTACCTCGCATGAAAATGGTAGGAACACCGCACGTTGTTCGGGTATATGGACGGGTACCGTGGACTGTACAACCGGCCGTGTGTCGGTCGGGAACCGGACCGGCTGAACTGGAAATCACATTCCGTTTCCGGTATCCGGACGCCATCCGTGTCAAACAGACCTGTGGACAAGGGAATAACTGTAGACACTTATCCATACTTAATATTAAAATTTAGACAGTAACTATGTTTGTCTGTTACATCATGTCTAAACCGCTGAACAGATCTTGATAAAATTCGTATGGAGATAGTTTAAACATTGGAGAAGGATATTATGTCCTATGGGGTACTATTATTGGGATAAACACGCAAATGAAACTGTGGGGAACTTAAAATTAAATGTAAAAGTTACTCTGTAATCTGTATGTCTGTTACATAATGTCTAAACCACAGAACAGATCTTGATAAAATTGGGTATGGAGATAGCTTAAGCCATGGAGGGGACAAAGAGTATTTTTCATTAAGAAGAACACGGATAAAACAGTAATTATATAGGCCACAGCTAGTGATTTAATTTTTGCAAGTTTGCATTTTTTTGTTTGTTTGTTACACATCGCATCATCATGCCAAAACGCCTGATAATAAATGTCTAAATGAAATTTGTTATACATTATATTATTATATTTGATCAATACATAAATAGGGTATTTTTAATCAAAAATCTACACAGGCAAAGCTGTGAGGCGATGCCAGTCGTATACTAAATCACACATAAATATTTACGCGTGCACGTTTCCTTGAATTTCCCTTTCACAAAGTTTCAATATATCAAGGTTTCGGGTAGATTAGACATGTCACATAGTAGCTTATTCAAGAAGCAGCCCTCTTCTTATTGAATATCGAATTCTTTTACGTTTCGGTATCTCTATAGGATTTATTCATAAAAGGGAAGTAGAGTTGTAGCGTTTCTTTGGGGCTGTTGTTTTTTAGTCCTTGTATTTTTTTATGTAATAGAGTGCAAACAAGCAGACGGCAGGCCTGAGGGGAAGCGGTCACCATCACCTATGGACATTTGCAACACTAGGCGTCGCTGACTTTTGAACTCTTTTCACATCCATCTTGAAAGACTGCAAGTTGCATGCAATTTTTGTTATATGTATATGATTAATAAAAATGAAATTTGGTTTTTATATTGTTATTTTTACGTGAAATGCTTTTTATCCCAAACAATCCATCCTATCCTACTATAAATGCGAAAGACGACGACGTTGTGCATGAGCGTTTGTGTGTGTGTATATGTTTGTTGCCACGTATTACCGTAACTACTAAACCGATTTTGATGAAATTTGGTATGGAGATAGTTTATACCCTGGATTAATACATAGGCTTTTTATCCCGGAAAAAAACTTGTGGGATAACGGGAAGACGGGAGAGGCACCGCGGGTCGCAACTAGCGTATAATATCTACAAAAAAGTGGGATAAACGGGAGTGTAACCACAGGTTGCTGCTAGTTTATATCACAACTCAGATTAATGAATGAGTTACTTTAACTTTGGGACACGTACATCAAGTTAATAAGTTAATTAAGCAAGCTGGAGCCTGTTCGTTAGATGGCGAAGCTCGATGACTCCCGCGGGTCATGTCGCGGGAACAATAACAAATTCGCTATAAAACGTGAATTTTTTTCGAAGTGATTATATGCTGCAATGACGTCAGCTTGCTACTCGTAGGTCATTGAGTTTGAAGGAAGACATCGTGATGAAACTATAGCTTGGTGGTAGGGCCCTCAAATTAGGAATCAGTCGCCAAGCACCGTTATCGGTGTGTCAGCAGCCTCACTTCGTAGTAGAGTAGTGCGTATTTTTCCACTAGCTACAACGATACAGCTGTAGGCGAAGTAATGAAATAGCAACTATTAATATTTCACCCCCTATCCGGTTTCCCCATACATTCCCCTACTCGTGCCACAGAATAGAAAAGGCTTGCTGTGTTCCAGATTGAAAAGCAATGTTTACAGTGAAATTACAGGGTATAAAGAGTTCGACGATCGACGACTCCCGCGAGATTTATCGCGGGAACAATAACTTTGCGATAATACGTAAAACATATCATTAATCAGGTTTTTTTAGGATAAAACACGATGCTTATGAAGAAACAATGCGAGGCACTTGTAGGTAGGTATATTACTTGTGCCACAGAATAGAAAAGGTAACTTTGTTCCGGATTGAAAATGAAAGGCAATGTTTACAATGAAATTACAGGGCAGAAATAGATCGACGACTCATCCCTTGAGATTTGTCGCGGGAACAATAACAAATTTGCGATAATACGTGAGAAATATTATTGGCGAGGTGTTTTTTTGAAACCACTAGTGATCTGTCCCGCGGCTTCGCCCGCGTGTAGGTCATTACATCTAAATATATATAACTCAAAGGTGACTGACTGACTGACATAGTGATCTATCAACGTACAATCCAAACCACTGGACGGATCGGGCTGAAATTTAGCATGCAGGTAGATGTTATGACGTAGGCATCCGCAAAAAAAGGATTTTGATTCATTCTACCCCCAAGGGGATAAAATAGGAGATGAAAGTCTGTATGGAACTTTGTCAATTTGAAACCGATCGGGCTGAGACTTTGCATGCATAAAGCTGTAGCCCGCGCGGGTGAAACCGCGGGGAACAGCTAGTTTCCATATAAAGCTGAAACCCTATTTGACCCTGATAGGAGGTGGTTTTCGAAAAACCCTTTCTTAGTACTCTCCGACACTATCAAAGGTAGCTTCCCTTCAAATTCAGTGGGAAGTCTTATTTACCCTTACATAGAGATAGGGGGGAGGAGTGGGCGGTCCATCGGATGGATGATCAATCACCAATATCATCCTGACGTAATTAATTAATGGTCTCTCAATATGAGATAAAGCCTTTGTCCCAGCAGTGGGAACGCCAATCTTTTCAAATATTTCATAGAAATAATTTAATCTTACTGGTCCAAATTATTTTATCACTTCCTTATCTATACTAATATTATAAAGCTACAGAGTTTGTTTGTTTGTTTGTTTGTTTGAACGCGCTAATCTCAGGAACTACTGATCCGATTTGAAAAATTCTTTCAGTGTTAGATAACCCATTTATCGAGGAAGGCTATAGGCTATATTTTATTTCCAAAAAAATTAGGGATCCGTAAGAAAATTGCTATTTTGCAACCCAAGGTGTGAAATCGAAAACCTATTTTTGCGTGCGCTGCAAAAACTATTGACACTAGAACAAAATAATGTATTACGGGTTTGTAGGTTTCATTAAAATCTACAAAAAAGTCCGCGAGAGCATATGTCTAACTATTATAGTTATGCCGCAATAAGTGATATTTTATATAAAAAATTAAATTTTTAATGCTGCCTCTAGAAAAGGCTCTTTATTTGTATCTTGGTATTAATCCTTATCAAAATAAATTACTTCTTATTCAAAACTGCTTCAATACCTTTATAAAACTTTTTGAATCATTCAATTTGGACATTCCATTCGAAAGATATCACGAGTTTAAAAATGTAAGTAGTAGTAGAAAAATAAACCCACCGCACCCCAGCGCAGCGGGAAACGCGGCGAGGTGATGGAGAATCTATGAAATAGGTAAAGTGCGGTCGCGAACCAGGAAGACCTTTAACAGCACGATTCAAACGCGTGGTCAGAAAAAAAATTAACCTAGAATTAAAATAGGATAATGGATACCTATAGCAGGTAACGCGGTGAGGGGGCACCGAAGTGCGGGAATAATTTTGGAGTATACGGAATATATACGCTTTCGCGCCTAAACTACAGAACCGATTTAAATGAAATTTGGTATAGAGATAATTTGAGCTCCGGGGAAGGACATAGGATACTTTTTATCGCGCTAAACTGTAGCCCACGCGGGTGAAACCGCAGGGAACAGCTAGTAAGTTAATATACATCAAGTACATTTCAGAAACGGAGCGTAAAATAACTCACTTTGACAAATGACCGGCCGTTTTTTAGATGAATTGCCCAAATCTTGTTCGAATTCCTGAAGTTTCTCACTTTGTGAATTCTTGGCCTTTTATCAAAATGCGACGACGACTCGACCTTTGATTTCCAATCTCGCAGATTGAATTTTAATACTTGGCAATATTTTACGTGATTGTTCAGGGTAAAAGATCCCCGGAGCAACCCATAAGTAATCTAAGTAAAAAAAATGAAATTATCTCATATACTATTTGAGTGATGGTGGCCGAACGGTAACGTGAAGCACCGATACCGAGTTCGAGTCCTCTCGGCCCCGCACCTATGACCGTGTAGATTTACCATCGCTCATAACGGTGAGGGAAAACATCGTGAGGAAGCCGGCATGGCCAAAGAACCACAAAATTACCAACACTCAGCGTCGGGGCCAGCGTAGTAGCTTACGGCCCCTACTCTCTTTTCGAGAGAAGACCAGATTTCCATCACTATGAATGTTATAGACTGTGATGATGGTGAAAAGTTAACCGATACAGCAGACGTGCTACACTGTCGACCACATTCAGGAGAGATTGCAGCCAAAGGCAAGCCTACTCTTGATTAAAAAAGAAACAACGAGAGACGAAGACTACTATTCCCTCTCTCTCTGAGAGAAGGCCAGAGTCTCAGCAGTGGGAACGCTGATGATGATGATGAGAGACGAAGACGTATTAAAAATAAAACATCCATGCTGAAACAAAGCAATCTATTTTAAGTCCTCTAGAATACCAGATAGATATACATGTAGATGATATATCGTGTTTCAAAGTCGACTCTACAATTGGCCATGGAGAGGTTTTGATTCCTACAAAGCGAGCGGTAAGTGTTCTGTCTCTACGAGGCGCCTATTGTAGAGTACTTACGTTCGATGCCGATGTCTTGAGCTCTACTTGCTCTACATCGAAATTGTGGGCGTATTCCTGAAGAAGGGTTTAATGTAAGACCTATATCGGGTTTCTGATCGAGAATCAAATCTGTGGGGACTCTTAATTAATGAACATTTGGTGAGCATTTAATCAATTTGGCGGATATACAGCTCTTAACCAGAACTGAGTGTGCACTCGCATTGAACTCGTATTGGTTTCAATAGTAATGTACTCATAATAAAAATTAATGTCTTTCGTTAGTTGTTAAAAAGACAACACATTAAACAAGTAGACATATATTACTAATAGCCTGATTACATACCAGTACAGGGGCGAGACGGTAAAATGGTAGCTATTTTAATGCAACGAGACGGGTAAGGGCCGATAACGGTAATTATAGCACGGAAAATTGGACAATAAGATCAAATTTACCAAAATTTGGTATGACATTTAACTTACGGACGGTTATAAAACCGGCCCTAAGTCGCTTGCTTGATGGTACGTATCATGCTTGCCCATTACTGATCAACACCATTCAAAATTATGAACCTCAAAATCCTACGCGGAAATGTGCAGCGCCTTGAAATATTAGATACTAAATCTGTTAATGTGTTATGACTGGAAACATTGTCCTTCAATATTTGCACACTTCTGCTTGGTGAGAGTATAACTGGCAAAGGTGTGGTACTTCCCAGAAGGACTCTGTAAAAGAGTCTTATTCCACAGCAAAGCCAAGCGAGCAGTGTGGACAAAAAAACATTAGTTTATAACCTACAAGAACTCGGCTTCATTAAGTTACCGTCTCGCGGTCGTACACCTTTCTTGTAATTAGACTAAAACAAGATACGGAAAAATATAAGAAACTCTCAAGTACTGGTCCATTTCGGCACTTGCTTCTATTGTTACGTAAATAAACAATCAACAGCACTCAAAAGACACTGTTGAACTTTCAGAAAATTTCTCGCTTCAAATGAAATAGTTTTTCAATAACGCTTCGCGTTTCGCGCGAGTTGAGCGAGTTTTTCATTAGTTTTTCAATATACCAACCGTTGACGTTTGCTATCTCGCTAAACGAAAGGCTGAGAAAAAATTAGCTGTCGAAGTTTGACTGTGGAAGGAAGGTTCGCTTGTTGATTGGCGAAGGGTTGGTTGCAGTTAGTTTATAATTGGTCGTAAATCAATTACCGAAACTTCTGGGGAACTATATGATCGGGTTCATTGGCTAACTCCCGTAGAAATTATTTTGAACTATCTGGCCCAACAGACGAAGCGATGATAGCTTAGACGTCGACTTTCGATCCGTAGGTACGTCGTAGGGCCTCATTGTGAGTTTGATTATTTGGTGAAGGAAAACATCATGATAAGAACATAGCTTGGTGGTAAGGAATTTTCTATTGCTTGCCTGGCTCACTACCATCCTCACGTTAAGAATCTGACGCCAAGCATCGCAGAAAATTTCGCTTACAAGTAATGTGTTCGATACACATGCCAACATAAGTTCTCGGGTAATGAAACGCAAACACACCTGCGCAGCCAGCGCTCAGAAGTGACAATTTTGCATGCACTCGGAAGTTTGAACAGGTGTAGCGAGGCGAAAAGCCAAGTCAGAGATAGTGTTTTTCGATTTATGCATCGGCAGAATGTCTGTGTGAAACGCTGTTTTAAAACCCAACCTTAACGTTGATCACAATTTGTAATTAACAACCAATATAGGGAACCGATAACTGATGGGAAGAAAGGTTCTCAAGAGGCGACCACGAACGAGAAGACGCTCTGTAGGTAGGGCCCCCACTAGATGGACCGACGACATTGTAAGAGTCGCAGGGAGCCGATGGATGCAAATGGTTAACAGCCGTTCATGGTGGCGCTTAAAGGTCATAAATAGTATATTTATTAGATATGATACTACTTATCTATAGTCAAGACACGTCTTGTCTGATACTTCAATTTCAGAGGTAATGAAATATCAACACAATCTACGCTTGAGAGATGACAGTTCACTTGAAATGCACTTTAGAGGTTGTAGCTATTATGTGGTGAGCATACTGAATATATAAAAAGTGTCTTTACATTCTGCTCTTGAATTCGCAAAAGGAATATTATGTAGTTGACGTTTAAGTTAATAACATTTAAAAATAGACATGCAGGTACGGTACGTGAGCACTTAATTGAGGGTTGCGTCGGAAATCAGAAGCACTCTTATAACGAATGCAGTGATTGCGTCGCTTGAATATTCCGATAATATTTATTTTATTGGTACGGTGCCGGTGTTTTCATTGCAAGATATTAATTACGAGAATTTATAAGCAAATGTGAGAAGAATCGCAGATAGTATTTTGTTTTGTTTTTTAGCATTTAAAAACTGGTGTCGTGATGTTAAGTGACGATGATGATGTGGTTGAACACAGCGCCTCGCTACATTGGGCACTGAATTTCAAGGGATGTAAGTAGGTAATATCCATAATTTTGCTATTTATTTCATAGCTATTCTACGTCTTCCCAACATCATTATCACCATCAAGCGGAAGAAGTCCACATAAACCTCCCCTTTTAAACGCCACAATAAACGGCAATTCGCTTCCATCGATCGGCTCCCCGCGACTCTTAGCTTTCGCAGGGTTCAAACTATTTCCGTACAAAATTTCATCAAGGTTAGTGAAAAGTTAACAAACAGACAGTTACTTTCACATTTACAATATGTTCATCATCATCATAATCATCAGCCAGAAGAAATCCACTGCTGAACATAGGCCTCCCCCTTTGAATGCCACCATGAACAGCTTTAGCCTTTTGCATCCACCGGCTCCTTGCGACATTATCGTCAGTCCACCTAGTGGGAGGCCTACCTACAGAACGTCTTCCGGTTCGTGGTCGCCACTCGCCATTTACAATATAGAGGTATGAATTTAACCATCGTTTGCAGGGTTATCAATTTTCGTTTACAATCTGCCCAGTGAATTCTGTGCGCACCAAAAATGTACGAAAATATACAGTAAATAAAACAATACCAACGCAATATCCAGAAAGATAACCAGAATTAATGATGCTTCTTAAGCAACGTGCACACGTATTCAATAAGCCTGCGGGTACAATGCCGTGATACACTCATTAGTCGTCATCAGGCCTGGAATAGGTTAGACGTGAGGTAGGGAATTTAGTGAGGTGATTAGAGATAATCCGTGAAGGAAATACTAGATTCTGGACAAAATATTAAGTAGGTACCTATTTCGATTTTGTAATACATATTTTTAATGTGTAAGTATTTGACGATGATGTGGCAATGACTTTTAAGGAATACTGGGAGCATAGAATACTTAATAGTACTGATACAGTAGGATCACTTCGCAAGACATTTAAATCAAAAGCGACTCTTGAAACGACGCAGTAAAGATTAATTCAGCTCACACAACGCTATGTGCCTAATATCATAATATTCACCTACAGGATGCATATCTCTTTCTATCGAGAAACTCTTATTAATTCAAATGCGCGATTTCTCTAGTTCTCTCTTCTCTTTAGCTTCGCACCTATATCGCGTATAGTTTCTTTCCTCTACGCCTAAACCGCTGAAGAGATCTTGATGAAATTTAGAATGGAGAGAGCTTGACCCCTATGGAAGGACATAAGGTACTTTTTATAGCGATAAACTACGTCGGTGAAACCGCGAGGCACTAGGACAATAATAATTTGACTTTATTTCTTCAAAATGTCTATGCTAGTATCTGTCTTACTATGAAGTAATCCCGCTACTCCATATTCCATCCCGCACAGAGGCCGTAGCGCAAACTCGGTTACTTTTGTCGAACGCCGTCGTATCGAAATTCCGAAGAGTTTTCTTTCAAGGAAACTGAATATTCATGCCTTTCAATCTATCGCAAGGAAGCACGTTCCAAATCTTATAGAGAAATAAATTTGCGTAGAGCCTCAAGTATCGGGTTTAGGTATCAAATACAAAGCATTCGTTTGTTATTGAAGCAGTAAGTATCGGTAGCTCGAATGATTCCTGGAAATCAGATATCGCAGCCCAAAGTATCAAAAGTTTTTGGTATTGGAGATATCGAATGTATTTTTTAACTTTCGTCTTTTAGGGAAATAGCCCTGTGTCTCACACGGGATGTTTTATGCAGTCTGCGTTGCGACTTTTTTTATGGGATGGAAATCGTGAAAAACTTCGGTTGGTTCATGCATAGATAGAGTATAATATATCTAATTTATTGACAGGAATATACTGGTTTGCCGTAAAGAAACAATGAGGCTTATTAGTGAAAAATAGTTTTATGTGTATTAAATTGAACTATTAATATATTATTTATACCGTGTGCTTTCTTATACTTAGCTTGTGCCCTCTGCATAGCATGTCAGCCTAAATAAAGTTAATTAAAAATGTTACTATCAGTCATTGCAAAAGTATCCTTTTTTTTAGTTGCTGAAGTCTGTTTTTAATACTTGCAGTTTTCCTGTATGCCTGTTATCCCGCTGATAACTCCCTTTTCCGGGATGGCATAATATAGTAATCTAGAGTAAATATGCTATACCTATTCCAAATTTCATCCAAATCACATGAGCTGTTGCATCGTGAAGAATTAACAAACATATACCCCTCACAATTTTTAGACTTGATTGTTTGTAATGTCTCACAGCATTACTTTCTCAGTACCTATAGCAAAACCTAACCTTACATAATAGCAAAGGTCCCAGTCTCAAGCGACATCTTCCCTTCTACACAAAAATACACAAAACATCTAAATTTGTAAGAAAAACAAATTATTATTTTTCTGCGTCACTCGTTTTGCTTAGTTAATAGAGGCTGGCCCCTTCACGCTGTGAAAAGATAAGGACGTTACAACATTTTCGTATCCTAAGTAAATAGTTGCCGAGCTGAAATATTAAAAGGGTAGGTATAACATTTTACTAACTGAACTTGGACTGGCTCCTTTCTAATGATAGCGTCGCATCGCTACATAGTTTTTATTTATATTGCGAGTCTGAGTCCGGGGGTGTTCAAGTCAAGAGTGAATGGGTATTTACTGGGCAAGCGTGCTACACCTTCGACCACATCGTCGCTTTCCATCAGGTGAGATCGTGGTCAAACGCTAGCCTAGTTAGTTGTAAAAAAAAAAAAAAAGTCTACCTTGACTCTACTAGCAAATCTTTGCCAAAGACAATAAATACAATTTGAACCACTAAAATTGTTTGTTACAATTTGAAGAAATTACAAAATAGTAAAAAGACGCCCACACCGAGTTCGAATCCTTTCGGCCCCGCACCTATGACTTAATAAGTTATGTGCAGATTTGCTATCGCTCAAAACGGCGAAGGAAAACATCGTGAGGAAACCGGCATGCCCAAGAACTGTAACATTCAAGGGCATGCGACATCTACCAACCCGCACTGGGCCCACGTGGTAGATTACAGCCCAAACTCTGAGAGAAGGCCAAAGTCCCAGCAGTGGGAACGTAAAAGGCTGATAATGATGACTAAGTAGTAAAACAAACCCCCTAGCGCTGGAAATTAATAACCTATCAACCTAAGTACCTATGTTAGTCCTGATTTTTGACATTATTTCTATGGAGGTCGTGTCCAATAGCTTATTAATAACGGCCGTATGTAGACCGACGACATTGTAAGATTTGTAAGAGCCAGTGGATGCAAAAAGGCTAATAGCCGTTCATAGTGGCGTTCAAAGGGGTAGGCCTATGTTCAGCAGTGAACTTCTTCTAGATGATGATGATGATGACAACAAAACCTCTTCTTCCAAGAGCCTGATTATATAATGTTTGAATTTAAAATGACGCAGTGACATGTTACCGCTGTCTTATGAAGGTCTTGGTCAATTTTGTCATGGGAATTACTTTGTCATTTGTCCTTTACAATGTCAAAGATGTATCTACAGTAATTGTTAGGTTAATTAGCTCGCTGTTTAAGATAAGCGGCATATAAGCGGTTTACTAGTGTGTGTGTGTGCCTAAGCACATAAGAGTGTTTATCGTGTTATGTGTCACGTGTTGATGTAACATATTATATAGGTACATTAGACCTCTCGGCACGTTTTCTTTAGGAATTATAACTGTAGTACGAGTTACTAATTCAAAGATAATTACTCCTATCTGTGTTTCACGTAATAAACGTGCATGTTAATATTTTGTACCTATAAATGTTATTTAGAGAATAACGACATAAATAAAATATACAGATATAAATAATTAGCTGACTCCTACAATTATAGTCTGAAGAAACGTGGATTAGGAATCCACAACACACAGACTGTGATCAAATATTTGTATTTTTTTTTTCGATGTACAAAAGTATCTGTCTTGTAATGAGAATTGAACCTTTTCTCTTGAGCTCCTGGCATTTAGTTTTTTGAATTAGTAAAAAAAAAAACAAATTGTATTCTGACTTGCCTGTAAATTTTTTTACAAAATGGTCAATAAATGATTTTATCTTTATCTTTTATCTTTTGACAGATATACAGTAAGATGACAGCAAAGTGATCCTTTAGATAACGGGTTCCTTTTTCCTCTGAAGTAGAAAACCCAAAAATACTACCCTGTAGCCCTGTAGCTCGACAGCTGGTTCACCGAGGTTTTCTCGCCATCCTTCATTACGGAACCCAAGAAACAAGTCGAAGTAAAAGAAAGTGCCGTTTCAAGGTTCATTTACTTAAATGAATGGCTAAAGACTCGCATTTAAAGCGGCTGAAGTTTTCCGACAAAAAATGGAAACATGAATTTTAAATTAGCTATCTTGACCGGCACTCTGTACTTACTCCGCTGACCATTGAGGTTATGCAAGCAAAAGAAAACACTGGGCAAGTTCATGTCCGCCACAAAATAATTTATAGTTTTTAAAAAGTACTGCCTGAACGTGAAAACCTTATCTAAAAATTAATACTGAATGCCGGTCGATAATAAGCGCATCTCTTAAGTACGGTTAGACCGATTTTTTTTAAACGTTTCTTATAGTCCAAAGAAGGTTTTAAGGAGAAGAAAAATTGGAGTAGTTACCCGAAAAATCAGAAAATTTGGATAAAACTGAGAGTACTTTGTTCTATGGGTTTTTTTCTTCAACTATTCATAGTAGCCTACCCATAAGAAACCAGGCCTGGTCGCTTGTTAAGAAATTAAAGTGATCATCTATTTTTTTCCCCCAAAGAAACATTTAAAAAATCTACTGTGTTGTACAAGTACTAAATCATACATGTACCTATTTGTTTATTTTAGCTTGCAACTTTACCTATAATATACGAATTCTTACGAAGCACGCAACACAGCACGCTGCCGCTGCCATGACGTCAACACTATTTACATAACTACCTATAAAAAGTAAGCAGACCACCTCTGATATATTTTATCATAAAATTATGTTTACTCTATACAATAGACCGAGTATTAGATATTGTGCAGAGAGTTCGAGAGCTAATCAGTAGCTGTATGCAATGCATGTAGTACATGACCTTACAATGTTCCTGTACCTACTTGTAGTCATGACGTCACGGCAGCAGCGGCATAATGCGTTGCGTTCATCAGAATTAACCATTGGCAATGAAAAATTGCTAAGATTTTTATGTTTTTCTTTTTATATAAACATTGTAACATATAATATTCCACGTTCCTTAGATTAGCTCTATCAAGGACTATTAGACGTGACTTTTCTGAATCATTTTACAGCCAACGATATTCCATGTGTTTATATATTGGGGTGGTGACTTTTTTTTCCATTACACAACTTCTTTTTCATAAGTAAACATGTCTGTTCTCACGTTTTTGTGTCTTACCTCCCTTTTCTGCCTCGTGAGTATTTACCTAATTTTACTATTAGTCGTTTTTTTTTGTTATTGGCTGGTGTCCTTAAATATTTTGGTGTAGAAGACATAGGTTAAAATTTATCAATGAAATCTAATTAAAGTAGTATACGATTGGTCTAAGATCCCTTAAAGAACGACCTTCACCGAGCAGATTAATGGATGAAAAGTATTTTATATCAAATTAAATTATTTAAACATGTCAATAAATATATTGCATATGGGTTGTCTAAAAAATTTCAGTCCAGATTTCCTGGTTTGGTTAATACACAAATTCCATACCAATCGAAGTATCAAGCCTATATAATATGCAAACTTTCGGTTGAAAATTTTATTCCCGTCGCAACTATTGGGTAGGCAGGTACAAAGACCTACCTGTTACTTGTTACTGTCTAGTGTTCGCCTGCTTTGCTACCATCCTAAAGTAAAGATTCATGGGTTGGAAACTGGCTTTCAAGAGAGGCTGCTGGAACCAACCGATAGGTGCTTGGCGATAGATTCTTTACATGAGAGATGTCGTTGAGTACTAGAAATTGCTCTAGCTAAGGTTTCATCACGATGTTGCCCTTTACCAAGAGCTCAAGCTCATTGTAGGCTTTGAACTCATGACCTTCTCATGGATTCATGGATCTTCTCTTTCAGTCCCTAGGTGCTTCGGTGCCTTCGGCAGCAGCACCACTGGCCCCAACTGACGTGCAGTCTTGTGTGGATGCTTTAGAAGCCGACATCCAAACGGCCATAGAAACACATCTGGTACCCATAATAGCTCCGCTCGATCTAGATGATCAGAAGTACTTAAAGAATCTTGCCATTGAAGCCATCAGTGGATTTTTAAATTTTGTGGTGAGTGAAATGGTGGGGCCACATACTGTGGACAACTCTTCTTCATGGAAGAACTAATGCTACTATCTTTTTTCATATCCTTCTTTAAGTCTTACTTTGTATATAATATTATGTATCTAAGTGAAGAGCCAGTCGCTTGCCCATTACTGTACTATGCCAACCAAAATTTTGATACAGATCTTAATTTAGTGCAGCAATGCACTGCCGCTCGTCAACCTGATATATAAGAATCACTTTATGTCCAGTAATTTCAATGGAAATATTGCCCTTTAATCCGTCACAGTAATATTTACCACACTCCTCTCTATCCTGAGCGATTTTATTTTTTTGTTGATTAAGATCTCTTTTTTTTGTTTACTGTCTCTCCTTACCTTCTACCAGCTCTCTTGGGAGTCCTTTATTTCCCTAGCTTTCTTCGTTTCTATGCAACTTTGGCATTTAATGTACAGCTTTGATATTGTTACAGCTCTACTTATTTAATCAAGAGATCAATCCCCAGGACAACCACAGTCCTATGTACGACACAGATACCATTATAGAACTGCAATCAAGTGGATCTTATATTGCAGGAAAGTCTTCAGCAGGAGCGTTTGCAGGAAATTACTGAATGGGCCAATGATAGATATTTAGATTTCGATGCTGAGAGATAAAAAGTCGACAGTAATACGAATAGGTAAATAGATTTGATAGCATTTGTACATTTACAAATATACTAACATCAGCATGATATAGGCACATCAGCTTCTGGGCTGCTCGCCTATTACCAAAACAAATAAATAAATACTAGGTAATTTACATTGCGTACTTAGCTATATTGAAATTATGTATGTATGTAAACACTTTAGCACCATGTCGTTATAAGAGTGTTGTTTTCTTCATTGTTCGATTGAATTGTAGATAAACAGCCACTACATAGATATATAGGACCAGGCATGCCCCAGGTATATAACATCATTCAGTATCGATGCGACATTAAAAAAGATAACGATTTGATTTGATTTTATATGATGTAGATATAAGAGAAAAATAAGATTATTTTAAAATAGATTCACATGTAAAATAGACTTTAGTGGGAGAAAGTTAAGGTATTCTAGGAAAAGCACCAATTTGGGTAGCACTCACGAGAATAGCACCAAAACTATTCCGTGAACCTATGGTGCAGTAGCTTCTGATGATAGGTGTTATTAAGAACCATTGTATTGTGCTACATATCACGATTGTTAAATAAATTATAGAGTCTTACAACTTGTTTTCATTGCAAATTTTTGTATCAGATACCAATGCCCTCTCTCTATCAGGCTAGTGACTCACCCATTACATCTACAAACCTCCCCTATGTCACTTTACACAGCAGCCGCTTTGGGATGGGCTCGCATTTGCGCTCACAATGATTTTGTAAGTAGCTTGTAGGTACCCAAAAGCTTTGTGCATTTCGCTACGTTTCAAAGGAGGTCAATAATTTCAAAAATGCTTTTGTAATGACTCTCGTAAAGTCATGCCACAATTAGTAAGTCTTGTAATTGCCGTTCTACCATCGGCCTTGTCATTACCATCATCAGCTTATTAGCCAATTTTCCCATTATTGGTTTGGTACCTACGTCTTCTCTCGGAGAGGTATAGTACGGAATAATCGATCAACTTGGTTGCCACGATTGTACAGTACGTGTTTGTAGACGTTATTGAAATGGGAAATGTTCGGATGGCATTGTAATACTAGTCTCTGCACCTATTACCTATATTATGACCTATATAGTCTTTAGTATCATAATTATCAGCTTATTGCGTTCCTTCTACCGGAACACAGGCCCTCTCTCAGAGAATGACAGAACGTGGACATAATCTACCATCATCTATTTCACGCTGGGCCAACGCGAGTTGGTAGATATCGTATGTCCTTGAATATGTGGTTCGTCAATGCCAGTTACCTCACGATGTTTTTCTACACCGTTTTGGGTAATAGAAAATCCTTACATAAATCGCTGCACCTACGAAAAAGGATTCATTATCAGAATATATACTCGTATAAGTTGGCCATCCCACTTCTGACACCAAATGTTGAGGATATTTTTTTACAGATAAACAAATTTTCTTCTGTATTCAGATTCACCATTTATTACTTAGTGGCTATGAAACTATTTCAAAAATGTATAAAAACAAAATAAACAAATGAAAGCGTGAACGTGCTGGAAATCAACATGCAGTTGCTGAGTTGGGAAGTAAAAGCGGTATTGGCGACGTGGCTACCACCGCTCAAAGTACGTATTCTTATGGCTTGTACCACATTGGCGATCGAGTATACTTGCTTTTTATAGGGTAAGCACTTGTGTCTAGGTATCCGCTTTCAGCTTCTAGATGTATAGCGTCAATACAACTATCCGTTACTGAGTGTACTAAGCGAGGAACGGATATTGCCTGTCAATGGCCATCCTGTCTGCACGTGATACTTGCAGGTAGAACTTTGTACTCTATGTTGTTTATACTATTCTACTTGTAACTCTTGTTAGGTAACTGGGTTGTAAGTTAGAGGCGAAACATAGTTTTTATGCCAAATTCATCAGGATCAGTTCTATGGTTAAGGCGTCAAAGGGTTATAAAGAAATAGACAGAGATGCTTTCACATGCAAATGTTTGTTTTGACGTGAAATTTTTCGTCTTTTTTGGGCTTTTGCTACTTGGGGCCGAGACAAATCCAACAAATCAAAGATCAAAAACAAGTTAAATTTTTAACAAACCAAAAGCTGACTTCAGGTTCCCTTCGGTTTCTCTGGTCTGCCATCATCAAACCCTGATTTCCTTATCATGGGACCACCTTTGAAATATCTTATTTAAAAAAAAAAAAAATTTAGCAAAACCATCTATATTTGACCGAGTTATGCCCGAACATACCTACATAAAAAAAATACAAACATCCAAATTGAGAACCTCCTCCATTTTTGGAAGTCGGTTAAAAATCGTTCCTGTCATTATTAAATCATAAATGGTGTGAGTAACTAGACTTTTTTATAAATATTTATGGACATCGTGTGAACTGAGATTGTACAAAGAACATTATATTTTAAAAAAAAATAGGGAATCCCAGTTGGGATCAGGACTGTGAGATATATTTTTTTACTTTGGTACATGAAATTTCACTAGTGAAGTGCGTGCTAACGTACTTTATTATCTTATCGGTAGTTCTAACCTTTGACCGAAACTGATACGATGACTCTGACAACACTACGATAAGTAAATTATCCTATCCTACTAATATAATATTATAAATGCGAAAGTTTGTGTGCGTGAATGTTTGTTACAACGTATCACCGTTACTACTGAACCGATTTCGATAAAATTTGGAATGGAGATAGTTTATACCTTGGATTAACACATAGATTTTATCCAGGCTCCTGCGGGATAACGGGAAGACGCGGTTGAAACCGCAGGGCACAACTAGTATGATAATATAATTATGTTAATTATATTAAATCAATGAAACATTCTCTTTGGTACCTTTTATGTAATTTTTTTAACTAAATACCCACTTGTATTTTGGAAGACAATGCGGTAGATATTTATACATTATCGCTGTACCTAAATGTCGTAACTTTGTTATGATATAAGAGACAAACTTGTAACTTGAACAAGTAAACTTGAAACTATGTAACCTTTATAAAACAAACAAATAAAATAAATGCAAAGTGTGTTTGACACCGACAAGTTTGCCTTTCTTGTTCTGGGTTACAATGTCTACAATGGTCCACTTACCAAAATGATGTCTAGTCCTATATAGTCCACTGCCACGATGTTCAGCATCAAAATGTCTACTTACCAAAATGCGTAAATTCTGAAAACGTCTAGTCCTTCATAGTCCACTCCCACAATAACCAGTGTCAAAAATTATGTAATAGGAGTAATAAATAATTAATTGGCGCGCCATTTTCATTACAATCCCTACTTATAATTATAAGTGCGAAAGTAACTCTGTCTGTCTGTCTGTCTTTTACACTTTCACGCCTAAACTACTGAACTGATTTAAAAAAAAAATCAAAATCAAAACTTTTTTATTTAATAGGATACATTGTGATCACTTTAAAACGTCAACTTAAAACTAGCTACGCCTGTTCCAACCTCCTTACGCCGGCAAAAGAACAGGCAAGAAACGCCCGGCAGGTAATTTTTTTGGCGCGATCACATTGACAATTTTATTCTTATTACTAATTGATTGAATTGGAGCAAGTTCACTAAAATCCCAAGCTTTTTTTTTTTTTGTCATCTAATCGATATTTTTTATTTAGCTTTACTAATAAGAAGATTTCTCTTGTTTGGTTGTACACATTGGGATATGGGAACATGAATATTAACGAGTTGCGGGATCACAACCAAAGCAGCTTCAAATATCTCAAATTTGGTACAGGGATAGTTTGATCCCTGATGAAGGACATAGGATACTTTTTGTCTCGTTCTCTTGTAGCCCACGTGGGTGAAACCGCGGTGAAACACTAGTCAAAGATATATGAATGTATAAAATTATTAATTTCATAGGCTGGTCCGACGTTCTATGACGAACGAACGTTAACAAACGAGCAATAATTCTTATGTCAGAATATAACTATAAAAAACATGTAACAATTAGAATTCATTCTCTTACTTAAATATTGCCATTATACTCATTAATCCATTTAATTATAATAATTATATCTGTGGCAGAATGTCTACGATTGCACACATTTTATGTGAATGGCAACTTTATATTCATTCTATCAATTTCTATCAATTTGGATGGGGTAGATTTTGGCGGGAAATAGTAGTGACAGTCGGTTGTATTGGGACTATTGGGAGCTATGGTAGGAAAATATTTGGGTGGCTGTTTAGAGTGATTCATCGAGATCTCTGTGTGGTGATATTTATTCTCCTCCTGGCTTGAATTACACATGTTTGTTTCTCAAATCCTAGTCAAATATGGTATAACAGGTTATAGTGGCAAAACATTTTGTAACTCTAATAGAAGGCAAATGCAAAATGAACTTCGAACATCAATAACTGTCAAACGTTCATTCATACAGGATGTTTATTTCCCATCGAGATATTTGAAGCTGGATTTTACGTGCGAGTAAGATTTGCTGCTCAATCAATCAATTACATTCTAGCCCGTTTCCGTATTTACAGCATCCGTATTTACGGTGATCGAGAACGGAGCGTTTACTTTGAAATGGTTCTGTTTTAAAGTTCGTTCACGGTGAGAGAATTCCTTAACGCGAAGAGTATTTTTTGACGTTTATTTCCTTTATCTTTATTTCCTTTACCAACACTTGATAGGCTATGTAAGTATTATATGTAACACTATCAAATGCAGCAATTTAACAAGTAACTTTTAATGGACAAGTATATAGAATTCAGATACAAGAATAACGAATAAAGTTCCACCTCCACCAATATTCAGTCCGTGCTTTTAAACAACGATAAAATAGAAATAGTCGTGCTCAGGCATAAGTAATTTTAGAGGACAAATAGTGTCCACTGTCCAGTATTAGCCGCATTAGTGTTAGCATTCGTAATTCCATATTATATAATTATCTGCTGTCAATAAATCACTCTGTATGTCTTGTGATACTTGACATGCTAACAAGGGGAGTACACAATAGGCTACCTGCACATCCTTGCGTTAAATGTTTTACTTGTGTATCTTACCTTACGTCAAAAGTACACGTATACCTAGATATATACCAAGTTTTTAACTATCATTGATCAGTTTGCGATCATCTTAGCATCGGCACATGTCAGGTCAATTATTCAAGTCATGGGACAGAAATTTTGCATATTATTCTGTGTTCTATTTGTGATTGTGAACGTAAGTACGATGATACATAAAACATATATTATTGTCTTGGACAACATTGCACTTAGTATTCACCTATTTCTGATATGATTTAGAGGGATAGGTGACAGGAAGTTTAACTGAAATACCTTTATAAATTATTAGATTTCATAAATTATTTAGTTATTTAAAATAGTTGGCTAATAACTACACATACTAAACCTACAGTTTACAACTGTCCTGAGCAATTGGAGACCCTCCGCGTGGTATTACCCATGAAAAACTCATACCCTATTCGGCTCTTCCATTAAATTCTTCATAAGCTGATGATATCTTACACCCTAAAAGAAGCACAAATTTCAGTTTCCAGTGATATTTCGCTATCATAAATAGCCAAAAGTATGTAATATTATTACGTATTGCAATATCTTGTTCCGGAATGAATTGTTTTTAAAACACCTTCCTAAATAGGAAACACCAAAAATATGAAAGTTAAACGAAAGTAAACAGTAATAGCTAAAATCCAATTTGGAATATATAGGTCAGGGCTATTAGATCTGATCCAATTTAGAGAAGTTACTACTCCTGACGGAGTAGGTAAAATACATTTTAATCGGATCCGTAAATTGGAAATAAAATTAAAGAGCAGCTCAAAATGAAGTACAGTACAGTCATTGACCTCTCCGGACGTCTCTGGTCCTCTCCACACATCTGTAGTCCAATACTACCTTGCAAGATGAAAAAACAAACGACTCGAAAGGCCAAATTTCCCTAACTTTAAAAACTGGAAGTCATTGGCAACTTTGTCGCTGACCGCTATGAAATCATCAGGAATGTCAAAAAAACGTTGATGAATTTTAATTAGAAAGAGTTTGTTAAAAATATCGTGTAATCCTTCATTCACATTTGAAAGGCCTTTATGACAAATAAATGAAACAAAATGGTGCTCCCACGTGTAAAAAATTTGATCTCATAAAACTTACATCACTAACTCTATTCCAATGATATTCCACAGACAAACGCTTTCGTCAAAAGAGATACACAAACCAACCAGCCCAATGTCCTCGCCTCCTTCCAGAAGAACATGGATCAGTTCAGGCATTGCTTAGACCAAAGTCTGGCAATGGCAGTGGGAGACGTAAACGAGAACCAGCTGAAACCAGTTTTTACAGTTCTAGGAGATTCCATCAGTAGGTTTTCTAAAGCGGTAAGTATATATATAGAGATAGCAAACTGATGTGGCAGTGGGCTGGTTATATAAGTCTTAGAACCAATAACCGTTGGGGTAGACGTGTTCTTGAGTGGAGACCGCGACTTGACAAACGTAGTGTAGGATGCGCCCTGTGACTAAGTGTAGCGATGACGACTAGTAGTAGTTGGATGAGAAGAGCTAATGACCGGGCATAGTGGCGTGCCTTAGGAGAGGCCTATGTCCAGCAGTAGATTGACATGAGCTGATAATGAAAAAAAAAAACAAACATTTACGAAAAAAAAACATCATGATGATGTTGTTTTTTTTTTAAAACACTTTTATTAGCTTGACTTGTAACTAACTAACTAACTAACTAACTAACTAACTAACAATGTAATCAAATCTTAAAAGTCAATTTTCACCTACTTCTAATTGTCGTATCGACTTGAAACTTTGTATGTGTATGTAATCTCGGTGACAATGCAATAATTTGGTATCATCGACCTGATCTGATGATGCAGCCGGAAGGTGGGTAGGGCATCTCTTCGCTGGCTACTAGTAAACCCCTCGTGTTTGGGCTCATATGAATCGTCTTCATGAGTACAATAGATTGCACTTGGTGACGAGGGTCTGATGATGCAACCGGAAGGTAGGTAGGGGATCTCTGCAGTGGTTACTAGTAAGCCCCTCGTGTTTGGGCTCATATGAATCGTCTTGATGAGTCCAATAGATTGAACTTGGTGACGAGGGTCTGATGATGCAACCGGAAGGTGGGTAGAGGATCTCTGCAGTGGCTACTAGTAAACCCCTCGTGTTTGGGCTCATATGATTCGTCTTGATGAGTCCAATAGATTGAACTTAGTGACGAGGGTCTGATGATGCAGCCAGAAGGTGGGTAGGGGATCTCTGCAGTGGCTACTAGTAAACCCCTCGTGTTTGGGCTCATATGATTCGTCTTGATGAGTCAAATAGATTGGACTTGGTAACAAAACACTAAAAAATAATAAAATAAAAATATATAGTTTAAAAAAACTAAAAAAAACACTTTAAAAACGCACTGAAAAATATAAAATAATTAAATTGACTTGTATTAGTTACGATATAATGGTTAATTCAAAAAGTGTGGAGCGCTTCTTTTACTGGGTAAATAAAAGTACACACAAGCAAAAAGCGCTCCACACTTTTTGAATTTACCATTATATCGTAACTAATACAAGTCAATTTAATTATTTTATATTTTTCAGTGCGTTTTTAAAGTGTTTTTTTTAGTTTTTTTTTGAATTTACCATTATATCGTAACTAATACAAGTCAATTTAATTATTTTATATTTTTCAGTGCGTTTTTAAAGTGTTTTTTTTAGTTTTTTTAAACTATATATTTTTTTTTCAAAACGTTAGTTTTATTTATTGGATCGTAATAAACAAAACGCTGTGATAACAGTCTGACCCACTACTTTCTACTACTATAAATACACTTTTCTTGTGACGTACCCATGTTGAAGTTAATGTTTTTTTTGCAGTTTGAAGACTTGACGGGCACAACCAAGCGGCCAGACCCCGATTTGGATATTAATTAACGCTGACTGAAGATTTGATCACTATGTTACGCAATTATTTGTTTTCTACCGCAATGTTATGAGATAATAGTTATGATAATATAATATTTATACAAATAGACATATGTTGTGATTTTTAAATATACACTTATTGTGTAACGTAAAGATAGTAAAGCTGAGTTGAGGCCGGTTTGTAACAATACTTCTTTTGTAGTTACTACGTTGTTTTTTGTTTTGTTATAAGTATTTTTGTACAATTTGTTGCAAATAAATGATTCTTATTTTCATTCTTAAATAAACAAAAAATAGTGACCGCCGAGAACGTTGAACGACTAGGCAAGCTACGCTAATGAGCGCTTTCGTCGCTTCAAAACTCTATGTAATAAAATGTCATTTACAAGACTCATTTTAAGTTTACTATTAATTAATACTCGTAGTCCGTAAATTTGCAAATCTATTAATTTAATATTTTAAGAATAACTTTCAATAATAGGTATCTATATATATATATAACTCAAAGGTGTGCGTTGATAGACCAAACCACTGGACGGATTATCCGCTAAGAAAGGATTTCGCGATAAACTGTAGCCCACGCGGGTAAAACCGCGGGGAACAGCTAGTCATAAATAAATTTGTAAATCGATTATTGAGATATATATTAAACAAGACAATGCAACGTGACATCTTGAAATTGGTCATGACAAGTTCCCTAAACAGAAAGATCTGTGTAAATATTTAAAATTCTCTCCGGAGCGAAATATTCATCTTAGCAAGTTTTATTTATGTTAGGTCCATAATAAGATGCCCGTCCTAAGTAAATAGCGACTGAAACAATGGCAAAGGTTTGCGGAAATGGTGTGTTTTTGCCGGCAACTCCGACTTTGGAGAGCTGTGCATACTTTGTATGGAAATGTAAATATTTACATGTAGGTAGGTACAGCAACATTTTAGGAGACACCAATAGAGTGCAATTAGATACTGTTTTAACGATTTTAACTTAAGTTTTATGTAAGGAATGTTTAAATGTTGACCTATGTGATGCAACGGGCGGACAACTGACTGTGAAGATTCATTATGGCATTAAAAAAGAGGGCGCATCTACATAAAACCTCAAGTGATGAATATATGTGGAATGAGCTTCCCCAACAAGTGTTTCCGCTGTGCTACAGATTGCAATCCTTCAAGATGGGTGTAAAAAGAGTTCTTAAAGGTCGGCAACGCATCGGCAACTCCCCTGGTGTTGCAGATGTCCATAGGCGACGGTGACCGCTTTCCATCAGGCGGGCCGTCAGCTTGTTTGCTAATCTATTACATAAAAAAAATCACAAAAAATATTAGTTATCTTAACTAAACATTAAAACAAAACTAATAAACAATTAAAACTTAAGAATTTGAACTAAAAAAAACAACTGCAACCTCCAGGTAGTTTTATATTCCTTCGTACATTTCTACAACACCCGAGTTATCTTGCAAAGCAAGGCACTCAATAAGTCGTTGAACGGATTTACTTGACATTAACAAAAGAAAATCTGGTGTAAACCTGAGAAATCTTCCAAGTAACAGTCGGAAGACGATCAAACAGGATCAGGTCAGGCTTCGCAAGGCCGGCTTATCGGCAGCTGTCGGCCATGCATATTAAATCCATCTGAGAAAATCCCGAACCGCAACACGGCCAGAGAGAATATTTTATTACGAAACGAGAAAGAATTCGTAGCGCGTCTTGCAATGCTGTTTTTATATACGTCGATGTAAATTTTGCGTCGGTGTTCCCAAGTAGTTTAGGAAGTCAGGTTTGTTGTTACCAAAAATCTAGGCTCACACGGGAGCACAGCAAAAAGTGAAGTCTATATTTATTCTGTGGTCAAGTTCCATTTTCATCTAGTCTAGACTTTGAAAATCTAATTAGAAGCTAGTGGCAACTGTTGAATTTAATAGTTCAAAGTCGTTAAGATAAAGAAGTAAATTATAATGCATCATTATCATTATAGTCAGCCTGTTACTGCTGGGACTCTGGCCTTCTCTCAGAGAGAGAGAGAGATAGAGAGAGAGGGAGAGAGCGAGCGAGTAGGTATGGGCCGTAATACCACGCGGGGTTGGTAGATGTCACAAGCCCTCAAATGTTGTGTTTCTTGGACATATCAGTTTCCTCACGACGTTTTCCTTCACCGTTTTGAGTGACGGCAAATTGTAAATACGTTTGCTAAATTATTATATTATTGTAATATAAAACGGACTATTTATAAAATCTTGTCCGTAATCTTCTCTTCTTCTTATATATAAAAATGAATCCCTATTTCCCTTGGTCACGGCATCACGCGTGAACGGCTGGACCGACTTCACTAATTCTTTTTTTGTTGTGTTTGTTATTGGTTCTTATGAAAGAAAAAATGTTTCATTGCGATAAACTGCAGTACGCGCGTGAAACCGCGGGGCGCAGCTAGTCCTAGATATATAAAAGACACGGTCAATACTCTAAGAAACCGAACCTCATTAAGAAACTAATCAAAATTACTGAGAGCATTGTCCCGAGGTCTGAATAAGCAGATTAAGACGCTCATTAACGCTAGTACTGAATTCTTAGGCGACTATAGAATTAATGCTAATTTACAGTCTGATAATAGGATTAACGCCAGACAAAGCTTTATCGGTTGGTGGAAATAATTAATTTTCTAGAAACTTGAATCTTGACCAACGCTTGAGCCGTTTTCTTAAAACAAAATGAATTTAATGTCAGGAAACACATGTTTGCGGTACGTAATACATAAGGTTTTTCCCTTGCAATTGAAAAAAAAATACATATTGAAAGTTTTTTGAGTGCGGCAATCAAGGCACACGTGTTGTCAATTGTAAAAAAAGCATTCCCTATGCTTTTGATCCAATTACATGACTAAGTACAAGAGTCAGCGGCTAGCACTGTAAATATTCTTCAACGTCTATACCTATATTATGACGTCGCAATGAGGCTTAATCGAATTGGTAGCTGGATTGCAATAAGACCTCCAAGAGCAAATTCAGTTTACTCACCTTTGCTCTCACAAAAATTGACAAGGTTCGCCGGTAACAGACACGTCGACGCATCATCATCATCATCATCAACAACAAATCACCGCTTACTCTCAATTGAAATCCACCTAATACAATTCTCTTGATAGCTAGTAATAAGTCATACCGCCGCACGGTTAGGGATTGAAGGAGGCAAGAAATCTTTCCGTCTTCCACTCAAGAAAAACGATAGATCTCAGGCAGACAGTCGCAAAGCACGCATTGAACGAATGTTAGAGAATTTTAACTCCTCGGCAACGACAGAATGGTTTTGAAACGGGATAATTACCATGTTTTTGTTTTTGTTTGAGTTCTTGATATTTCGGCACTGTTGCAAGCGCCATGATCACGAGAATACTAAAAGTTTCTGCGGGTAGGATTGTTGATATTATAACGGGCAGACATATCTATCTACCCGCTTCGATGACATTACCATTTTCACACAAGTCACTCGCAACTTGGAAAATCGTTTCAAAATCTAATTTTAATGTTACTGACCATGGTAGTTTAAAACAGTATTATTTTTAAAAGAGTGGTTTTATTTATTACACTGGGTATGTAACAATGTGTGCATAACAACACGATATGTGATTCAGTGATGCTCCCTTTGACATTTTAGGGTCACTGGCTGAGTCAAACAGTTACAAAGTACGTAGTTTACATTTTTGGGCTACCTTCGCTACGTTTACATGAGTATTTTTGTTTACCATAATTACGAGCATAATTTTATCTGGATAGACTGCTGAAAATACTCTGCGAATATTTTGTTATTCTTTTCTTAGAATATGGTTGAATTGAATAAAGTTGGAGGCCATGATTCGTTTCGGATCGCTGAGCTATCAGAGTTGTTTTTTGGCCAATGATTCGCCAGAAAGCAACTTCTTCAGTTGGTTTTGCTAAGGTCCTTTTTTGTTCAGGCAGGCGGACGTGACGGGGACGAGAGGAAACGGAGCCAGGTCTGGTTTGGGTCACCATTGAATATTTTGTTTGAAATCTCACTTGAGTTAGATAAAAGTGGTGTCAAGTTTCAAGGATCTAGAAATTTCAAGGAGCGGAAGAAACACTTTACCCTATTCTTACCCTCGACGTGTTATAAAAGATCCTGCCACGCCTTACGAAAATATCTCTACCGTATTTTGTAAGGATTTATTGCTTAGTCAGTAGCAAGGAAACCTAAAAGATAAAGTTAATGTTTAGTTTATATAGACAGTAAAAACACGTTTTTTGTAAGAATTTACAGGCCTAGAGATTTTTTGCTCGATTACGTGTTGATTGGTTTGTGCTGTTTACAATTGGCACATTGAACCGGGAAATATTTTTTTATTCATTGTTATTTTATGGTAGGATACTTTTTTCTGCAATAGAGAGGCGAAACTGGCCGATTGATTGTTAGCGGCAACTCTGGTAGCGTTGCCAATGCGTTGCTGACCTCAAATAACATTAAAATTATTTTTGTAATGAAAATACAACGAAGTATTACTGTTTCATTCAACATAAATGTCAAGGAGTCCTCAAAGGACACATCTTTCAACTGCGAGACAAGGGACAGGTCAAATGTATCATACATTCGATCATTGTCAGTGTTTCTCTGCGGAATTTTCAGACAGTAACGTATAGTACGGACACAGGTGGGGAAAGTCCTGAGCAAACATTTGTCTAACTTGACTTGGAAGCTTTGCCAAAACTACTTGCACAAATCACTCTTCAGTAACTACCACCTTATCTCAAAGGAATACAGTATACTGTTCCATGCTAAATAGTTTTGCAAGTGCATAGATAAGCTTGCAGTGAAGTGGGTCGCATAGTTGTTCGGTCTAAGACATAAGTCTTGGTTAAACTGAGATAGGATAGCGTTTATTAGAGCAAACTTGATTGTGTCGCATATGCGGGTTGTTACTGGATGTCCCTAAATGAGTGTGGTGATGGCTTGACCGTTTTGGTCGATTATATTACTTTTATTGAAACTGTTGACAGAGTTCCGTCTGCAGTGGTGATTTCTATGGAACTACTGACTGAAAAACACCTCCGTTTTCTTTGCTCTTTCTAAACTATGGAAATATACGTCACCTATTGGTAATGTAAGGAATATTTTTCGTTTACTTGTGACACAATTCTTGTAAATAAGTCTATTCGTTCTGACACTGTCTTAGCAGATCCCAGGTTTTATGTGACGCGCTCGGTGCTTAGGCCAATTCGTTACAAGAAAACAGCAAGTTAAAGAAACCGAGTTTAAAAATAAGAGATCAAGGGGCTTGGAGACGAATCCAGTTTGAAAGTAGCTATAACGAACTATCTCCCCGTTTTATTTTTATCTTAATCTAGGCCCCCTAGTTTCATTCGCGTAAATTTACATGCTAAAAATGTTAATATACTAAGAAAACATTTATTTTTCACACAAACTTTAAGTGCCCCAGTGCACCTCGTAAGGGATATTTTCTTAAGATTCGCAAAATCTCTTTGTTTACTTTGGAGAGTAAGTAAAGTTTCAAAGCAATCAAGCCACGGGTAAAGAAGTTTCATATAAACTTCAACACCACCAGTTTTGCCCTTTAGGGGATGATTTTCATAAAACCCTTTCTTAGTACCTTACACTATACCCCACTCTTACACTATATACTTTCGAAGTTTCAAGTCACTAGATCTTACCGCTTAGGGCCGGTTTTATAAATGTCCATAAGTTAAATTTTATACCAAATTTCGGTAAATTTGATCTAATTGTAAAATTTTACTTGCTAAAATTTGACAATAAGAATTTACCAAAATTTGGTATGAAGTTTAACTTAGAGACGTTTATAAAACCGGCACTTAGAATGCATGGTGTATAAGTGAGCGACTACGAATGATTCCATTCGAATTCGAATCCATTCGAATTAATCGGTTTCATACATACATTCGTTACCGCGTGATCGGCGACAGTCAATTCGACTTGTAACTACTTACAACAGTAATAGTCATCATTCGATTCTAAACAATAGCGGTTACTAATACCCCACTCGAACTTAAGCTAGTTGTTGCAGATTATCCAAGCCAAATGATGCTGTTCTAAGCTGGTATTCTAGAATCAATACTTGATCAACACTTGACGCAATTCAGTTTGAGTAGCAATTCAGTGAAATGTAAATGTATGAAATGACAGACTCAAATCTGTGATTAAGTAGTGATTATAGCTTGAGCGACATTCTGGATTACCACCACCCTTTACTCAAAGATGCTAAAGAAGACAACGTAGTTTAATAATGCCACGAGTAAAATTTCGCTATGCTGAAAAGTAACACAAGCTTTTTAGAATAGACACCGGACAAAGTCACTCTACACCTGCGACTTGGCAAGACCCATTTCCTAACAACAACACTATCTCGGACAATTCAAATGCATTGCACACCAACATTGAAATTTTCATACAAACAGTTCCCAGTGATTGTTTGATTATCATATAGATAGAAGTCAACTTATTCTGATACGCTACGGAGAACATTGTTGCGAGGTTCATAATAATTTTGCAAGAAATGTAAGATACTTAAACCTATCTTGTTCCAGAATGTTTAAACAGAAGACCAATTTTGCTAATCTACCCTTCTGTAGGTCTGTGTATTGCCAAATATTCTGCCGTCAAGCGGTATTAAGGAGATCGTAGCGGAGCTTGCTTGCATTCTTAACCGATCAATGAGTTTAATCAACTTGCTCTGCAGCCATTACTTGGATGAGTGACCACTTGACCATTTGACTCTTATGGGATGATTTTCTAAAAATCCTTTCTTACTCCCTACACTACCAGTGGTTAAAACTGTGCGTTAATCAGTGAATTAATTAGGGTATTTAATTTTATATCACTACTAGGCGCCCCGTGACCCGTTTCAGGGTGGAGAAGACTCACTGACACTCACTCACGAAATTTCATACATATATATACTCGTAATATTAGTGCGATATCTTGAATGGACATAGAGATCATTGAACTCAATTCTATAGTTCTACACCTACAGTTATTATTTTTTATCTTTGAGTGATTATTCCTCTCTGTTCTAATATGGCAGAAAACAAGATAAGCATAGAACCATTTCCGCCCCAAGTGATGACCTGTAGAGATTATGTAGTTTACAAAACAAAACAATTATTATTATTTAATTGCATTACTGTTTAATAAACCAAAGAACTGTATTCTTCAAATTATGTTTACAGTCTTCTCATCAATCAGCCCTCATCGCAAACTCATATAATAATTAGCTGCAATGGACGAGTCTAACTCCAAAACAGGATATTCACTTTGTACCGTATTCAAATAACACAAGCTAATGTTTTGTGGAGAACAGAAGGCAGAGTAGCAATGTTTTATTAAGACAAGGTATTTATGTGGCTGGAGACTTGCGTTTGCCAGTACCGGGAACGAGGGGTCATTTGATAACTTGAACAAACGTACCAACTGTCGGATATCAAGATAAAGTGGATGTTTCGCGTTTGAACCTCAGTTAGTGAATTGCTATCGACATAAGAAGACGTTGGAAATCAGAACACACATCAAGATGAACAAGGCTCTGTTTTTGGTTTTGGCTATCTGCCTCGTTAGTGTAAGTACCTTCTACTCATAACAAAATGTGATAACCTTTAACCGCGGTGTGACTCATACGTTAAATATAAATATGTTACTATTTGATCTTTCCCCGATATTACAAGTGCTGAGATTTTAATGTTCTCAATATGTTATTGTCCATAAAACTGGTAGAATTAACTATTGATCCCAATCTCTCGATGTTTTGAGGAACGAATTGCAATTTCCTTCGAAGAGTTAATAATGTGTTGATATTATTTGTTGTAGGTAATTTTTAATTTATTTTTGGTGTCCAAATTGACTATAGAGATAAGCTTGATTTTTTTTCATATAACAATCTAAAAAGAAATGGGAAAGACCTAAGTATGTATATTTCTTTGGCTCAGGAACAGATATATGTATTAGGTATGTGATTTTGTAGGCGGTATTATTATTAGTCACGTTTACATCAAATCTTTTTTCAACAGGCGCATGCATTTGTGAAACGCGACGCACCCGAAGCACCAAAGAACGAATTCTCCATCGAAAATATTCAGAAGAAGATCACCGAGGGATTACAGAATCTTGGTGATATGGCTGAAAAGATCGACATCAAGAAAAGCGTCGAAGATGCTTTGGCCAATTTGAGTAAGACTGTAAGTACAACGTATACCTATATAGATAACTAGCTGATTCCCGCGGTTTCACCCTCGTGGGCTACAGCTTTATGCATGCCAAGTCTCAGCCCGATCGGTTTAAAATTGACAAAGTTTCATACAAACTTACATCCCCTATTTTATCCCCTTGGGGGTAGAATTAATCAAAATCCTTTCTTAGCGGATGCCTACGTCATAACATCTGCCTGCATGCCAAATTTCAGCCCGATCCGTCCAGTGGTTTGGGCTGTGCGTTGATAGATCACTATGTCAGTCAGTCAGTCACCTTTGAGTTATATATTTAGAAGTAGCTAAGCGTCCATTTCTGCTCACGACTACGTTACGCACGCGTAAGGTCCGTTTTGTATGAAAGTGTAAAGAAACAGGCAACCGGACAGTAATCACAAAAAAATCTCAAATCCTATCCTACTAATATTAAAAAGTGTTTTAATAAATGCGAAAGTTTATGTGTGTGAATGTTTGTTACCACGTATCACCGTAACTACTTAACCGATTTTGATGAAATTTGGAATGGAGATAGCTTATACCCTGGATTAACACAAAGGCTACTTTTTGTTCCGGAAAAGGTTCCTGCGGGATTACTGGAAGACGCGGGTGAAACCGCGGGGCGCAGCTAGTATAGTTGAAGTTAATGTTTTTATTGATAAACTGTAGAATCAACCGTAATTTTTGTGAAGTAATATAATACTGGTTTGTATTTTAAAATCAATAAACTCGAGTAAATGTTATATTAATATTTTATGTCAATTTATGTATGTACCTACGTACATAATTGTTTTCTATTTATAAATAATTTTGTGACTATTAATCGTCACAAAATGATTTATAAATAAATATACTTGAAAAATATTCAATTAATGAAATAAACGATTATTTAATTAAAACTGTATCGATGGCATGAATAACACAATTTGTCACAGTATGGAAATTTAAAAACGACTCAAAATAATTAGTCATCTACATTTGTTTAGCAGTTCAGCATTTTAGGACAAACATATTTTTAATTTTTTTGTAACTTTTTTTTAGAATTCTCCGTTTGAATTGTAAAAAACCGTTTCTGATTTTTAATTTCGTCTTTCACAGCTGGAACAACTCAAACCTAAGGAGACACCGAAGCAGTAAAATAGAGTGTGGAGATTTAAAAACATAACATAGTGATGCTTATATTCCTCCGATTAGTGTGAATGTGTGAGATTAACTGAAATACATTTATTTATGTCCTAAAGTAATTATTATTTATCATACAAAATTTCCACTAGGACACAAAATACAACATGAAAATTACCACAATAGAGGTAAGCCTAAAACGCTCGTAGCGGAGTTTTCTACCACTAGTAATCCCTTTTTCTCTAATAATATTATATATGCAAAATTAACTCTCTCTCTCTTTTGTATGTCTGTCTCACTTTAACGCCGAAACTACTGATGAAATTTGCTACGATGATAGTTTAAACCCTGAGGAAGGATATAGGTTACTTTCATCGCGATAAACTGTAACCCATGTGGGTGAAACCGCGAGAAACAGCTAGTAGTACATATTTACAACTGGACTGAGTGCTTCCATGCTAGCGAGATAGCGTTCTGTAGGTAGGCCCTCACTAGTTAGTATGTAGGACTTATTTTGGCTGATGATGATGATTATGATGATGATGATGATGATGACGATGATGATGATGATGTTTTTTCCGTGCTTCGGGCGGTCGAAAATCTCTGACACTAAGGCTAGCCACTATCCGCCAACCTGCGCTTGGACCGCGTGATGGATCATATGGTCCATACTATCTCTCTCTCTTTCTGAGAGAGGGCCGGTGTTCCAGCAGCAGTAAATTAGGAAAGGCTGATGATGATGATGATGATGATGATAAATATAGAGGTAACTTCAGCATGTGCCGCATCCACAATAATGTAACAACTAGGTACTAGGGAAATTCATTTATTTCTGAAAATTTGTGACTTTGCTTCGGTACAGCATTGTAACTCTTGCAATTTCAGCTCCCTGGTTCAAAACTCTTCAAACACTTTGCGCAAATGAACCCACAGAACCTTCTTGGGGAAATAGCAAACTAAGTTCCCGAGTTATCAAGCACATTCCATGAGAAAGTTCTGGTCTGAGGTCTCGGTCATCCGTAGAAACTTTTTGTATACAATACACGTGATCATTTAGGAAACATGCTTCGATAAATCGCGATGAGCTGTAAGACTAAAGCCGTTCCCAATACCCGATCTATCCACGGTTTGCCCTACTAGAGATATAAATTTGACATTAGAAGTGGAGTCGTAGGAAAATCTTTCCCCATAAAAAGACGCGTTTACTGCGCTTGATCTAATTATTCCCAAAACTCGGTGGCCTCATAAAATGTCAGCTCGATTTAAAGCTTCAAACATTTTGATGACAAGATTTATTACTCGTAAAACTCAGTTATTCATGATGGAGGAATCTCAGTAACACAATGCTAGGATTCGAGAGATATCGGTCTACCTTTTGTTTAATGTGCATTTTTCCTTATGTTACATTGTTTAATGCTCATTTGGCTAAAGTCAAGGACTTGTCATCGAACAGCCAAGCATCTATAATAATTCTCCAGCACCCGATGAAGGCAGAAATAGTAATCGTTAAAAAAATTGAGTCCCATACAAAGCCGTCATAGAAGCAAGTTCTTTTATTACAAAAAAAAATGTTAGTTTTCTTGTTATTTTGCATCACATGTTTGGTGTTCGCAGTTCAATGCAAGGCTCGTACATAATGATTCAGTGCCAACTGCCAACAGCTATCGCCATCAATAGTGGTGGTTTATGGGACTAGATAAAAGCAAGGGTACCAGTATGTTCCTATAATATATTCGTTTTCAATATTTTTCATGAACTTTGAGGAGTTAAATATTAACCCACATAATCACATACATAACTCTGGCCTCTATCTAACTAGGATTACCTTAGCTGTATCTAGGATTACCTGTAGATTCTACGTGGATCGGGGATCCATTACATCCAGACACAGAACAAATACTTGCGCTTGTTTTTTTTATTACACAAATACTTGTACTGTAACAGGAATCGAACTGCTTTGCTGTCGGCTATTCGTCCCTTGCGCCACATCGGTCATCACATGTTGCCATAAATTTTATTCATTAAAACTCTTTTGTTATTTTCAAAAATATTTTTACAAGGAATCTCGGCAAGACAGGGAAACCTGATATTGCCAGGATACCAGGTAGGTACTAAATATTCAGCAGGATATCGGCATTCTTCAAATTTTCATATCTTTACGATTTCCTTGCATCCGGATTTTGCAGTGCATCCAGATATTATACGTAGGTAGGTGCCTACATTTTTATGCGATAAAACTCAAAGCACTTTGAATTCTCCATACATTTATAAGATAAATGTTTTATGCCTTTTATTTAAGAATATTGAAATATAGAGTCACTAAAAGTGTAATATATCTTGGAGAGAACCATCTTTGGAGTTTCTTTGCGTAATAAAATCTGAAACGTAAAAATTCGCCGATGAACCAAAATTACCGACAGCTCTCAGAATTTGCAAGTTGATGTGACAATGGGCAGGCCATATCACTCGACGAACCGATAAACGATGGGGAAGAAAGGTTCTATATTGACGATCATAAACCGGAAGATGTTCTGTATAGTTAGACCTCCCATCGTGTGTTGCTATAAAACTCAATGTCTACATTTAAAAGCCATGGCCAATTGGCCATGGCCTGCCATGGTCGCTATTTCCTGTAAGGTAAAGCAATGTTCATGTCTAGATTGAATAGGCATTTACTGGGCAAGTATGCTACACGTTCGACCACATCGCTTTCCATTGGTTGAGATCGTGGTCTAAGACTAGCTGTATATAAAAAAAAAAAGATTTATTTATGAGAAATATTCGAAGTCATGCACTTACTTATATAGGTTCTTTCCCTGAACAAGAATTATTGGATATGAAATTATTATTGAATTATGGTACTAAGAACAAGATATTGAGCCACATAATCGTAAAAAACAGCCAATTTTCGTAGTCGGAAATTCACGAGCCATGCACCTAAAACTCACTGCCAAATATCTGTGTTTAGCGCCGAATTTGACCAAAGCAAAATCAATGCGGTTCATAATTCCAAACATTCGCTTGCAAACCATTTCGGCAAACGTTGGGTGCTACGTTCACAGAGTCAACGAAATATCGTTCGACTGAGTTTGTGGTTGTTTGAGACGGATTTTAATTATTAGACGATTAGATTTCAACGATATACTATCGTAACTTTATTTTGTGCATATTATGACATTTTTTGAATTTATATTAGGGTCCAACTATAAAACAAGCTTCGTGGCGTCACAAATCAGGAATAATAATTCAAAAGCCAAATACGTGACGTCACACCAAAGAAGCGGGTCACACAAGACATAATTATGATGAGTATGACCTATGAGCTATAATATCTAATTTTAAAGTTTTATATAGATTACTTGTTGTTTGTCCACGATTTCACTTGGTGAGAAATGATGGTTGAAGTTGTAGTATGATTTCTTATAGTAGGTACCCATAATATCCATTCGCTTTTGAGTTTTGACCACGTGGGGCTGCCGGAGCACACCAATAGGTGCTTGCCGACAAATTTTTAGCCTGTGATAGCTAGCCAATCGGGCACAGAAAATGCCCTACCACCTAGCTGTCGTTTCATCACGATGTTTTCCATAATCAGAAGCTCGTTGTAGGATTCGAACCCAAGACAGATCACCGACGTTACTATTACCACATAGCCATCATCGCTTTCAAACTCACTTCACTATAGTGTTGATGGGATACTTTAAAGGTTAGTAGTAATAAATAGTGTAGATTATAATATCGACTCAACCTTAACTACTGTTTTGCTTTATTTTACTCTACCACGTCTTAAGTTGGAGAGTAGAAAAGTTATACTAGCCAGATATCCAGCTCCATCATTAGATGAGTTAGTAACTGCCAATAAATTACCAAGAACAAGATCTCGAAGGCACTCTTCGCTCTTTGGTTAAGTGAATTACACAACACTTAATAACAACAGCGGCGGAGAGTGCTTGGGACAGAGGCCAAGTGCACTTGACGCGAGGGTTAATAAAGCTTGGAGCATAGCCTAGTCTCTTTTTTAGTTGAGACTTTTTTGTACGTCCACGTGAAGAGCCGGCATTAAATCAGTATGCTTCATTTAAGCACCTGACGGTGTATACTGGCAGCCCTGCTTGAGAGCCAGTTCCCAATCCAGCGTGGCACCACCTTCGACCACATCGTTACTTAACATCGGATGACTTGTAGTCAAACGCTATAGACTAAAGAGTAAAATAAAAGAGAGTAAAATCACGTTTCGTAATATCCTTAAAAATATAGAATCTCTATGGTCTGGAATGAATATTCGTTGCAATGGAATATGTTCTTTTTACCGATACCGCGATTTGAGCTGCCAAAGATCAGATCAACGGTTCAGAAGTTATCGTCGAACAAACATACCAGATGGATGCTGACTTGTCTAAATCGATTTAGAGATCTCACTACGCTTCATTATCATCAGACAGTCGCCGTAATCTACCACGCTGACAAAATGCGGGTTGGTATTGGTAAATGTTTCATGAAAGGAAGTAGGAAAGAAAATAAAATAATGTATTCCTAACATCTTTGTAGGTACTTACGTTTGTCAATGAAGCTGTAGGTTCCCATGAAACCAGTTGCATTGTTTTGCCTGGCTTCAGTATGGAACTCCAGCACTAATGCTGGCCCCGGAGAGTACAGTGCTGGTGGGGCATCAGCTCTGCTCCCGCAAAGCGTCCGGGCCCAGGCTGAGCGCTCGCTGATGGCGCTGGGAGGCCCTGGACCCTGCACCTCCCAGTACACCTTCAGGTAATCGCCTCGGATGCAGCTGGAACAAGTTTATTGGTTCAATTAGGTTTGTTTCAAACAGAAATGTGTAATATTCACTTTTACGACTCGGAATTGGTTAGTATGAGCGCTACTTGAATCGTAGTTGGACCTGACAATGGATAGATAAAAACGTGGTACAATACATGATATAAATATAAAGTGCCACGTTGTGTTCGCTGCAATTTAATACGAGTATACATATCTACAAAAATTCATAAAGTATCCTCGCGAGGTTCTAAAAAAAGCGATAGATGATTGCGATCTAAAATATATTAAACTACCGTCTCAGAAGAATACTTCTAATATCAATCTTAAAATTCATAATGATTGAGTACCTACTTATTATAAGTACATATTACAGAAAGAATATTGATCTGGAATATTTTAGAACAGCTGTTACAGCAATTGTTAAACTCATAAAATATCCCCATCAGCCAAATTAGTACATCTTAAAATTTGACATAACTGAATTTTATACAAAGTATACATAAGTGCGCACGGTGTAATTTATTCTAGGAAAATTATTTAATCTAACGCCTTTCCGACTTTACCATGATGCACTAAAAGCATTTGCCACGAACAAAGCCATTTTAAAAATGCTGCTTATAAATCGTCGAGCGGCGCTTAATAAAGCCTTGTCTTGAAAATAAAGCGCTATAAAACAGCGATAGGAACATTAAATCATAAAATTGTGATGTTAGCCTTTGCAAGCCTTTCAATAATAGCAACACTTTAAAGCTGCTTTAAAATAGTGCATCTTGTGCCGTTACGTTCTCTTTTCAAGTTTATTTAGGTTAATATTGCCAGTAACATAAATGTTTTATGAGGAGAGCGTAGAATCTAGCGTGATTTTATGATAATTGAATTTTTAAAAAAATGTAATAATATAGGTGGACTGCGAAGCGTGAGGTCGGGCACGATTTCCGCTACGGACCAAATATTTGTGTATTGAAAATATATCGCAAGTATTTGTTCTCCAGTCTGGATGCTATGGATCCTACATATAGCTTCCGATATTCTAAGGTTTAGATCTATAAGGACTTTATTTTTCCTGATAGTACTCGTAGGTACATAATTCAAGCCGGTAGTTTGATCAATGGTAGTGTCACGATACGCCACGATTGGGAAATGGCTCTCAAATGGGACTGCTGAAACGCACCGATAGGTGCTTCGTCTTTCCTTGCTTTCCGACTCTAAGGTCCGTAGGTATTCTAGAATGATGCTTTAGTGTTGATCTATGCTTGAGTAACGATTAAGTGACGTATTTGTATGAACTGACAGTGACAAATCTGTGCTCAAGTACTGATCATCGCTTGAGCGTCATTCTACCAGCCTAAATATCATAAGCTGATAAAACAAATTCCATCCTGAAGCGGCTGTCTCTCTCATATTATTATCCCCGCTGATACAATCTTATCTGTCCATCCCGCATCAATCTTCCACGCATGCGTGCCGCTGTCACGTCGCATATTTAACATGGAATGCAGGATTAACTAGTCTAAATAAATTCGAGGACGTTTATTTACGAAGTCGTTGCGTTCCCGGTATTTTCGGTCAGTATGAGTGGGATAGAGAAAATTGTAATTGCAGTGTTTAATTTTTCAGGAGAAAAGCTTTAGAATCTACTCTTTCTACTAATATTACTGTTATATTGTTACTGGTATATTGTTTTTTTTCCATGTACAGTCAACGACAAAAGTCGCTGGACAATCACTCTTTTTTTCTATTATCCTCATCATCTTAGACACCAATTTTTTACCTCATCATCACCTTGGTGTGTGTTACGTTGTGGTCAAATTGATACCATGTAAAAGGTAAAAAAAAAACAAAAATAATAATTACTGATTTGAAACACATTTGGAAAATCGAGAACGATCAGCTGCTTTTGTCGCTGACTGTACCATGAGTGTTGTTGTTGCAAATAAACGTTAATTCTATTCTATTCTATTATTACTTAAATGTGAAAGTTTGTGAGGATGGATGGATGTTTATTACTCTTTCGCTCAAAAACGGCTTGACGGATTTTGATGAAATTTGGTGTGGTGATAGTTCAATCTCTGGAGAAGGACATGGTATACTTATTATCCTGATAAACTATAGTTTACGTGGGTGAAATCATGGGCTGCAGTTTGTTTAGATAATGATAAAGTTCTGGTGTGCGTGTATTCGTAATTTTTCTCCCCCTAAACGGCTGGAGCGATTTCAGTTAAATTTGGTATAGAGGTAGTTTGGACCCTGGAAAAGGACTAGTTCACTTTTTGTAGCCACAAACTAAGTACCTACAGTCCATGGGCAGAACCGCAGGGAACAGTTAGTTTTCTATAGGCTTTATGTATTTTTTGGATGGCATATTTATTCGTTTCAATTACATTGAGAGCAATTTCCCTGAAAGGTATATTACTCACATTGAATGGTTCAATATAAAGTTTGTATTATTCAATTTTATGGCTTTATTCATATGAAAGGCAATGGAATCGCTTACATTATGACCATTCTGCGATTTCACCTGAATATTAAAAATTACGCGAGCGTATCAATATGCGGCATTCTAGCATAAAACAAACTCTGTTTTTATAAATATTTCAGGGATTAAAAGTACCTAGCCTATGAATTAACCGAGAGAATAAGTTATGTCCGTTCCAAATTCACTCAAGACCAGTCAGCTGTTTTAGCGTGAATAACTTCTTCATGATGAGAGCGATGGTGGCCGAACGGTTAGGCGTGCGACTTACAAGACGCTGACACCGAGTTCGAATCCTCTCGGCCCCGCACCTATGACTTAATAAGTTATGTGCGGATTTGCCATCGCTCAAAACGGTGAAGGTAAACATCGTGAGGAAACCGGCATGCCCAAGAACTGCAACATTCAAGGGCATGCGACATCTACCAACCCAAACTGGGCCAGCGTGGTAGATTACAGCCCATACTCTCTTTCTGAGAGAAGGCCAGAGTCCCATCAGTGGGAACGTGAGAGGCTGATAATGATGATGATGATGAACTTCTTCATGCTAAAACGAACACATACACATCCTCTCAACTACTCGCTTATTCACTCACAAACTTTCTTACACCTAACATTGTGTGATTTAATGGTGTTTTAACCTGTTCCTACCTTGATTGGATCAAGATCCATAAAAAAAACCCTTCAAAAAACCTCTTGCTTTATTGCCTACTAGCTTTTCCTCTCAAAGTCAGGTTTTTCCTCAAAATAGGGGAAAGATTCGGCGTCTATACAATAAAAATAAATACGCAAGTAGAGATCGTAGAAACCACATCTTGCTCGGCCGACTTCCTATTGGCTGTGACAGGTCGGTTTTTAAGGCAACCCAGGCCTAACTCGATCGTACAGAAATGACGCGTTCCATTATATATTATTTTTAACAGGAGCAAGGACGTCTAAAGCTATTGGGCCAGAGAGGGGCAAGATATTAAATAAATTGTAGGTAAAATCTTATTAATGGTTAAACGAACGTACCAGTGATGTTCGACCATAATTAGACTAGACGTTGCATCCGCAGATTTATTCCTTTTGTAGTTTCCCCTATCTAATGCTCTAGCGAAAGTTTGTATGTATGGATGGATGGATGGATGTTTGTTACACTTTCACGCAAAACCTACTGAACGGATCGCTAATACCCTGGATTACCGCATAGGCTACTTTTTATCCCGAAAAAGGTTCCTGCGGGATAACGGGAAAACGTGGGTGAAACCACGGTGCACAACTAGTAAATTATATGCAAGAAAAAAACACTTAATCATATGTAACTTTTGTTTTTGTTCCACGATACGCCTATGGTGTTGGCCAAGCAGACGGCTCTGATGGAAAGTGGTCACCGTCACCTATGAACTTTTGTATTACCAGGAGCGCGTTACGTTGCCGACCCTAAAAGTTAAGCAACATTTTTTGCTGTTTTGTTGTGGTTTTCTTATGATTTTTTTTGCTTATTTCTAAAACATGTTGGCATTTTACGTGAACACGTCTAAGTGTGCGTTTTGGTCATATTGTGACAGAATTATAATGGCATAGACTGAATTTTATCAAATGGGAGCAGTGCCCCTCCCGAGGCCGAGGTCCTTGGCGAGGTCCTTGAATAGGACTGTGTTGCAAAGAATTCTATTTCCTCACTTTTACCTTTCACGTTTGGTTAACAAAATGTGATTTCTGGCAAAGAGCTCTTTCTTCTAAGGACCTTGAATGTGAGAAAAACCGATTCGGTCTATTGAACGCTGAGAGTGAAAAATACGGGGAATTCAATCCAAAGGTTTTGAGATTTACTATTCCAGTAGTTGCACCGCGTGGTTTCACCCGCGTCTTTTCGTTATACCACAGGAACCTTTTTCGGGATTAAAAGTAGCCTATGTGTTAATCCAGGGTGTAAGCTATCTCCATTACAAATGTCATCAAAATCAGCTTAGTAGTTACGGTGCTAAGTGGTAACAAACACTCACACACACGAACTTTCGCATTTAAAATTGTAGTAGGAGTAGGATATATGTTCCAGTACCAGTTCAATAATTTCTCGATTAATGGAGTCAGTAAACAATTCGTTCACATCAATTCTCTTCCAGTTTTCTAACTCGATATCATAAATCATCGTGAGCTGATATCATTTGAAAGAGAGAGGAACTAGCAAAATAGAGCAGTTTCCGTATCCCTTTGACCTTCATACATATGTATTATGTTACAGGCAAAGGGGACAATGTAGGAGTTTTATGTAACGCCCAGACGAGTCTCGAAAAGCTCAGGCTCTAGTGTAACCCAAGTGGTTTTTGCACTTGGATTTTGCAATTACTTCGAGCGAACCAAATACAAATTACGTATAATCTCGCTGAACTAGCAACATATTTCTACAAAGCTAAAAAAAACATTTTATTTGAACCTTATAAGGAATGTTTTTTTTTTTAATTCAGTCTTATTGCTCACATTCTTGATGTACAAAATTCCATATTTCTAGACCCATGAGATTACTGGCTGCGCGTTTTCTGTCACTTTTACGTTACATTACGCTAGGCCTAAGCTAATGTTTCGTAACGATGTTTCCTTCACTGAAAACTCAACCTCAATACAATAAGAATAAGAATCATTTATTAGCAACAAATGATACAATATACTAAAAACATTTGCATTATGTAGTAGCAACAATAAATAGATGTATTGTTGCTAACCGGCCTCAACTCACCGTTTTACTGGTCGTGTGATCAGCGCTGGTCTTCCGTTGAAGCCGTTTTTGATGACATCACTGACATGAAGGCTACACTTACATACATTACCGTTTTTTTTAGCCGACTTAAAATAAAACTACCAGAATTCTGATACTAAAATCTGGCTCTGGGAGCATATAATGCGAACGGCGAAGGAGTGGAACACCTTGCCAGCGTCTTTGTTTCCCGACAGGTATAACTTGGGAGCCTTCAAGTCAAGATTGAATAGGTATCTTTTAGGCAAGCATGCTCCATCTTCGGCCTCGTCATCACTTACCATCAGGTGAGACTGGGGTCAAATGCTTACCTATCTCATATAATTTTTTTTTATATAGGTATATAAATTATAAACCTACATTATAGCGACGTCGGCTTGCGATCCGTAGGACGTGGGTTCGAATCCTACAATGATCTTGAGCTTTCGGTGAAGGAAAACATCGTGATGAAACCATAGCTTGGTGGTAGGGTATTTTCTAGTACTCGCCTGGCTAGCTACCACCCTCTTGTTAAGAATCTGTCGCCAAGCACCTATGGGTGTGTTCCGGCAGCCTTACTTGAGAGCCAGTTCCCAGTCCAGGTGTAGCGTGGCGCCATCCTTGACCACATCGTCACTTAACATCAGGTGACTTGTGGTCAAACGCTACCCTGTAAATAGTAAAAATAAAAAAAAAACATATGGCTTTCAAATTACTATTCATGCATCTGTTCTCCGTATAGCAGACTGTCCGACTTTCCTCAACAACAATGCTGAAGTACCGAGCGCGTCTCACTGCGTATAATGAAAACGGGCTTTCAACAAAAACGAAGTTTCAACATTCCGGTAACTTTATACTTACGTTTAACAAGGTCGACAAAACGTGACTTTTCCGGAATAATAGGAATTTTTAGATTTAACAATTACCGAAATATTCTTTTCCAATTTGCAGTTTTTATAACTGCTTTATGAAGCGATGAGTTGGATATCGTTATTTGTAACGAAATGTTGAATACGAAATGATAATGGCCGATATCGGATTCCGGGAAGAAGAAAAACGTAACATTATTTGTGTTCCAAAGGTCGACTGTTTGTTGCGACGCAATGTAAATTTCAGATTTCAAGCGGCACCATGAAAGTGAGTTAATGCCTCAAACGCACAACTCATACTATTGTGCAAATTCAGACGCAAAGAATACGTAATTTTGTATTGTAATGTAATCAAGTTAGCGCGAGCACTTTACATACAAGTCACCGATACCGAAATCAAATCCCACCTATGACTGGATTATCCAATGCTCAAAACGGTGAAGGAAAACCTCGTGAGAAAACTGGTATGATCAAGAACAACAACATCCAAGGGCAGACGACATCTACCAACCCGCACTGGGCCAGAATGATAGATTACGGACCGTTTGTACTTTCTCTCTGGCCTGCGTCTCAGTAGTGGAAACAAAATAGACTGATAAAGATGACGACGATAAAGATGATTATTATAATCATACTAAACATGATGTGTGTTCGCTATGTCCAAGAACTGCAACATTCACGGCCATGCGACATCTACCAACCCGCACTGGACCAGCGTGGTAGATTACGGCCCATACCCTCTCTCTGAGAGAAGGCCAGAGTCCCAGCAATGGGAACGTGAAATGCTGATGATGATGATGATGTGGAATCAATTTACAGCGATGATGGCTCAGTGGTAGTGAAGTCGGCTTGCGATCCGTAGGACGTGGGTTCGAATCCTACAATGAGCTTGAGCTTTCAGTGAAGGAAAACATCGTGATGAAACCATAGCTTGGTGGTAGGGTATTTTCTAGTACTCGCCTGGCTAGCTACCACCCTCTTGTTAAGAATCTGTCGCCAAGCACTTATCGGTGTGTTCCGGCAGCCTCACTTGAGAGCCAGTTCCCAGTCCAGGTGTAGCGTGGCGCCATCCTCGACCACATCGTCACTTAACATCAGGTGACTTGTGGTCAAACGCTACCCTGTAAATAGTATAAAAAAAAAAATCATCAGTATCGTACATGATAAACGACTCAACGAAGATGTCAATTATGAACAACCAAACCAGTATGAAATATTCTGCTGTAGCTATGCCATGAGACAATTTAATCACAAAAGCGAATTAAGCCATTGTGCACTGTATGAAATATGATTAATAGAGGTTTTATAAAAGGTTTTAGGAAATGTGTCGTTGATTTAGCATAGTTCCAGTGCAGTAGTCACTAGAATTGTGCAAACGAGAGCTGGTGTTTGCGACCAACCTTTTTCGCGCTCCAAACGAGGTCGACGATAGTGTAGTGGGTACGCTATTATGCACTATCTATCTCACACTTAACAAGAATAACGCCTATAGGCTGATATCGTAAGATAAAAGTAACGCACGAATATCACATTACATCCCTATAGTTTGTGATAAAGTGAGTGTATGATTGTTACTCCGTCACGCTAAATTGGCTCGGATATGAAGTTTTGGAATGGAGATAGCTTCTACTTTGGATGAACAATTGAACATACAGGCTACTTATTTCCCGAAAAAGGTTTTTGTGGGATCACAGAAAAACTACGGTTAACCGCGAGGAGCCGGTTGATCATAAGTGCTTTCACAGTACGTTAATTAGTTTTAGATACCTTTTGTTGGCTGGCATCTTGGGATATTTATTGCCTAGACGTTTTTATAAGACCAAGCATCGTCTCCTATTCATGTACCCATCTTAAAAGGATTACGTAATGTTTATAATATTTGGAATAATGCCTTGTGTACCTTTATCTAATTAAGTCCCTTTACAAAACTGTGTCAACATAACGTAAACCAATCAATAGCGTGAAGTCATTTTCGTCTCGTCGTCGTGGCTTGCGATCAAAAGCTACCTTTTATCTTAAACGAGTCTGTCTGTCCTCAGGTAATCCGTTGATCAGAGTGATACCTTTTTTCGCAGCAAAATCAGACTGAATAAACACAATTTCTTACCAAAGACACTGAAATATAGAAAGAACTTGTCAAGTTATCAATGTAGGAAGAAACTACAGTCATATTGCGACAAAAAGTCAAAAGAAACTAAAACAGTTTTGCCTGATGGATGCGGAGGGCATAAAAACACAATCCAGGAAAAAAGTTTTGTTGAAAGCGATTTGTTTTGCTCCTGTTTTCCCAGGAGAGAGATACGGGAGTCGTAATCGATTGAACATGGCTCGTGGAAGAAAAACAAAGAATAATAATTGGACATGAGACTTAGATGTTTTCATGGAATTCCGATCATACAAAACAAAATTTAATCAAACGCTTTTTTCACTAAAGAAGAAAAGACTAGGTAAATATGTAATAATGTATTTTAGTATGTATATTACGTGTCTCGGGGTATTGGAACCCTGTTTTTTTATAGGCAGTATAAGACACATAACGCCGTTGTTTGTATATATAAACAACGCCCACACAATCACATACCTGACCCTTAACTAGGATTCTTTGTATATAGGGTATCAGAAACTAGTCGTCAGTGGATCGGAGATTTACAACATCCAGAACAAACATTTTTTGATAAATTTGTATTTGTGTCTCTATCGGTCTATCCCTCTGTCTGTTTATTACCTTTTCATGCCTAAACCACTAAACAGATTTTGATCAAATTTGGTATGGAGCTAGCTTAAGCCCTGGGGAAGGATATAGAATACTTTGTATTGCGAGAAACTGTAGTTCACGCATGTGAAACCACGAAGTAAAGCTAGTAGCTTTACAAAAACTTAAACACTAAACGTTATTGTTATACATACAGTTTTTCCAATCGAGAACGCCATAAAATCAATTTTTATTTCAAACATCAACGTTGAACTTTTCGTTTTTGGCAAATGTTCCATTTTCATTTAGCTACATCACGATTTTTGCACATGTAGGTACCAATAAAATACCTTGATGAAGTCGATAGAAGCCAGCATTTGCTTTTCAAAGCAAATAACAGTCTGATTAGCATTTTCCTCTAATTACCCAATCGTACTACATTTGCTATTCTGTTTCGGTTTTCCGTCGATGAATTTGTAAGCTGCATATTCGGTTTTTAATAGCCTTGATAGATCAGTAGTAGCGACGTCAGCTTGTGACCTGTAGGTCGTGGATTCGAGCTTTCTGAATTTGAGCTTTCTGTGAAGGAAAACATCGCGATGATCCCATAGCATAAGCATGAGTATTTTAAATATTAATTCTTGGATGGCTACATTATCTCAATATTTTATTGTGATAAAGGTCCTGTTGTAATCACAGTACACAGTTAAAAAAATATGGCGAGATATGTCCATTGTCCAGGTATATAAATTTTCCATTTGTTTCGATTTCTATTACAAAAGATTCTTTTGTTTTTCTCTCCTTGCCTTTTTTTGTTTCTATGTTTAGTTACCGTTACCGTGCGTGTGTGTGTGTGTGTCTCTATTTTTTTATATAATGTAGGTACGTAACGTACAAACAAGCAAAGAGATATCCGATCAAGTTCACTACGCCCCAAAAGTGGAGATACGATTTCACACTTACGTTTGGCGGTACAAATAGCTACTCTAATAGCTGGATGTCCCCTATCAGAAATCAGCCGACACATTTGTGTTTGCAGTACTCGGTGCGATCGTGGCTGACGATAGTTTGCACTTGATGCATATTAATGTTCCGTGGCACTATTCAGCTCTGGACACACCTGAGCGATAAACGCGACTATCGGTATGTTCCGGCAGTCTCACTTGAGAGCCAGTGTAGCGTGGCACCATCTTCGACCACATCGTCACTTCACATCAAGTCGAAGGTGGCGCCTCGCTACACCTGGACTGGGAACTGGCTCTCAAGTGAGGCTGCCGGAACACACCGATAGGTGCTTGGCGACAGATTCTTAACATGAGGGTGGTAGCTAGCCAGGCGAGAGGAAAATACCCTGCCACCAAGCTATGGTTTCATCACGATGTTTCCCTTCACCTAACGCTCAAGCTCATTGTAGGATTCAAACCCACGTCCTACGGATCGCAAGCCGAAGTCAATACCACTAGCCATCATCGCTATGCAGTTGTACTGTTAGTAATCACTGGTCGCTTAGGTATGTCCAGGCGTGCCTTCGTACATTCTGTAGGTACACTGGGTACTATTCAGTCGGTCGGTATATCGAGTGGTTGGAGAATACGCGTTGTTTCGCCGTTGCATATTGCATGAAATGCGGATTCACGTAAGATATGGGTTGACTTGTGAATTTGGAATCAATGGTCTTCTGATGTTGCGTCGGAATATAACACTAGGTATTAATTACGCCTGTTATATCACCAAATTTTACTTTAACTCCATTCAGCTGGAATAATTGAGTTACTTAAGTAGATAGGCATATACCTAATACTTTCACCACAACAATAACAGAAAAGGAAAAATCTGAAAACTAATGTTACGATGACAGGACGTATTATCGCATAGAGTTATTTCTACCAGACAACCTTTGGATGGATTGTTTGTTCAATAATAAGAACCAGGTCGTGGGTGTGAATATGTACCTATTTAGAGTATAATTTTAAATGTAATTAGATTATTATTATTATATTATTTACATACAATAATACTGTACAATAAATAATATAATATAAAAATTATAAAGATGTAAAACATGAGAATAAAATAAATGTAAATAAATAACATACATTATATAAAAATATGTAAATAATAACAAAACAAAAAAACATCAAAAATGTCACATTGATTATACTTGTAGCAGAAGAGAAATAGGAATACTTCAGTGGGATTAGTAGGACAGAATAGGATGTGAAGCTAATAAAATTCACCGATGACAAAATACGAAGGCAGATGATAAATCTCACACAATCACACTAAACGAAAACATCCCAATTGTTAAAGTAGCTCCATTATAGTTGGCTGGTCGTCCTTAACACGGGATTAAAGAGGGCTAACCAACTAAATTATGCACTTCTGCCTTTTCTTTGGCTCCGAAAAGTCTAGGAAAAGACGAAGCGAATGAAAGAGCCGGAAAGCTCGCTCCATAAATATTTTAATAACGCGGAGACGACAAGCACTTGAGTGCCTATTGTTAGATAATAAAGGAATTACTCGCAGTCTTTATAGCGCAGAAGAAACAGTACCTAAGCTCCTCAGTTGGTTTACAATGAACACTAGTATGGCATACAAATATATCATCCCAACGAAAGCAATGGTATGCAGTTCAAAATTTGTGCCTACCGCTCAATTTCAATCCCATATAAAACGAAATGTTATTAGACAATGTCAGACTTTTTAAATCACAAACAAAAAGATGCGACGTCTTGAGAATGTCCTCCTGAATTATAATTACTTTTGGGTAATTATAATTAACTTGTGTAATAAGTTGTGATGTGAATTGATGTGATGCATTAGACTCCTATCTTACCTTACTATATGTAGTCACGTACGTCACATCGTGTATTTGTATGTGTGTGCGTGTGCGTGTATGCGTATGACAGTCACACGCACATCTAAATCAAACGTAGTATCTCTTCAAAATCGTCGCAAGTTTCGGTACTCTGTATTTTATTATACTGTGCCGCGTATATATAGCGTGAACCATTTCTGCTATAGATTCAACCAGTCGCAGAATCGCCGGTATCCGTCACATTTTAGACGTTTTGTAGACTGTTATTTGCAACTTCTGAGGAATGATTATTGAGGAAAGTTGTTTTGTAATTGTACTCGTGCTACCATAAAGGTCCATTGTGGAGTATACTTTATTAAAAATTATGTGAATGTAGTTAGTTATTTAACATTGAAATTCGGTGACTATAAAGGGAGGAGGTTCTCAAATTAATGCATTTTTGTGTTATGTCTCATACATACAGCTAATTATTGACGAGGCATTACTTTTGACAGGGTATGGTCGGATTTGGTGCATCTTACAGATTACATAACGTTTGATTACAAATCATTGTTGTCGCTTGATTGTCATTGTCATTGTCGATTGATTACACTGTGCCTAGATTAGGAGAAACCATTACAACTAACGAAAAATAGGGGACATATCAAGTCAACGCGTAAATTTTTCTTTGTACGCGCAAAGTTTTTACAGAGTAGGTACCTACTCAGATTAAAACAATTTTTTAAATCACCTAGTGTTTTATAATTCACACAGTATATAAGTGATCAAAAATGCTAATACTTAACTTTAACGTATCAAAAAGTTACCTCAGTATTAAACGTTTTTATTACAACAGAAAACTTGAACATAACTCGCGAGACGCTCCAAAATCCAAGAGGCTAAAACGCCTTACCGCCATTAAGATAAGAATATGACGTTCTTACATAAAGAGCAGGAAGAGGGGTACGTACCTACTACGTAATTATACGCGCGTTTTTTACTCGCCGAAGCTTTAATAGGGAGTCTTGGGAGTTTATCATGATTCACCATATTCAAAGGAATAGCGCCTTATCTCAATTGCGCTCATTATCATCCCGTTATTTAGGTAGTAAAAGGGTTAAGGGTTATTTAAAAAGAAACGAGCTGGCTGTTTTAATGAAGACAAAAAAAAGCTAAACATAAGTGATGATGGCTCAGTTGTATTGGCGTCACCTTGCTACCAGCGTAGGTCATATGAGCTTGAGCTACCCATGAAGGTAAACATAGTGATGACATAGCTTGGTGGTAGAGACTGTCTAGTGCTTGCCTAGCTACCAGTCTCAAGTTGAGAATACATCGCCAAGCATTCACCAGGTGTAATCTATCTCTATAATGTATTGTTTTCCAATTTAGTGATGATATAAGCAGGGACTTTGCGTGAAAGTGAGCGCTACGCTATAATTGCAGTTCCATCTGAAACTTATTATAAAGTCTGGCACAGCATTGCATTGCACTGCGCTCATTTGACAAGTATACCTAGTAATTTAACTATTGTACATTGTAGGTAATAGGTAATTGGTGGATTAACCAAGATAAATACTTACATTTATCGAATATAGCAAAAACCCGTTCCAAATTATTTTACCTTCTTTTTCCGCTTCAAAACTGAGTTTATAACGTAACGTTAACGGAATTAAACTTTAAAGCGTCCTCTAAAATTTTAAAGCTGAACAGATTTCCCAGTTGCATCGTTCGTCCTCACTTTAAGAGCAAATACCTACCGAAATACCTATTCTAGAGTCAGCGTCGACGCTAACAACACTCTTTAAATCTTCTAGCTTTTGAGAGCTGTGACTGAGTATTTGTTCCAAGCTTTGTATGGAAAGTACACTAGCAACTTGCCCCATCAGCTTATAGATAAATATAACGTGGGTCTTGAGTTTTTACATAATTGCCAATGAATATTTTTTTACAAATAAAAAAACCGACTTCAGAACCCTTCCTTGATTTTTCTGGGATGCCATCATCAGATCTTGGTTCGTACAGTAAGGATACTGTACCACCATTAGGATATCTCCTTTCCAAAAAAAAATACCATCAAAATCGGTTCATAAGCGACGAAGTTATCCGCGAACATACTTTAAAAAAATATATACAGTCGAATTTCAAAATCTTCTTTTTGAAGACGGTTAAAAAACAAAAACTATCAGTTTTCCCTCGAATTTTCGAGTTTGCCGGTGGATTATCAAGTAAAACCATTCATATAAAACAATAATTGCAAGCGTAGCAAAAAAAAAGTGTCTGTGTTTGCATAACCTATGATTTCGGATTCCATGATCATTTCCGATAATTAAATAGTACCAGTCTGCCTCCAAAAATGATGTAACGATTCAATATTTAGCTTTTCCCTCTTTAGGTTGGACTGTACCCATGTTTTTCTACAGCCAAAAAAACATGACATACCACACGAACAATCAAATTGCTGTCAACTAACGTCAAGCTATAGTAAAGATGTGACTGAAAGATATTTTTCCTATAGTTCAGTAATAGACCTATTAGTCGGTCTGACTACAACCTCCATAGACGCGTGACCTCCGCAATTCCAGCCTCGATAGTGATTGATCAGCGATCGGACGGCGGCTGTCTGAAGGGATCAGCCACATCAATCACGCGTCTTGCTCCGATATCTTTACTTAACATGTTATTTTTGAGACAGAGAATAATGTCTTTTTATAAAGCAACTAGCTTTTTGCCCTAACAGCGTTTAGGCTACCCTAATCATAGCGTTTTCCGCGTGACTTCATACGCGTTCGTAACGATATGTATTAGATCTTTGATGTCACAGAAAAATCACATCACAATACACTAATATGATAAATGTGAAACTCAATCCCTATACATTGTGTAATCCCCGCAGGTATACCTAAATAGCACTAGGTATATAGGTATAGACACAGTCAGAGCCACGATTCATTCAGTTGAACTGCTATTTGAAAATGGTTAATCGATAGCGCCTCTTTTTCCGAGAATGTTATTACTGATTTTACAAGCGACAGCACAATTACGAGTAATTCCGAGCGGGTAGTTTGCTTGGAATTGCTTAATAACGTTGTTGTCTGACATTTAAGTTTAGTATACATACATACTACCACAATGGAATCATAATGCCTTTTCCAACTCTGAATTCTTCCGCTGTCATAATAATAAACTCGGAACATTCTGATGACAAAGCGCGATGGAACAGACCAAGTACTTGCACTCCGATAATTGCACCAAAATTCACCTAGCATTTTCTTGCCTCTAAGTAAATTTAAATAAAATAGAATCATACCTGTTCCACATGTACGATACAAACATGCAGGGTGATGTTTAAGGCATGTTTAATAAGCACTTAACTTTTCTGCCAAAAAAAATGGTGTAATAAACAAAACTGCCAACAATAGTGTTCAATATATTATTGAGTAGATTCCTGTACGAGAAACGTCTCACCTAACGAGGTGAATTGACGTGAGACATCCTTCAGCTTTGACTTCAGTCGAGCGCCGGCATCCCTGGCGTCAACGGGTGTTATTTGGACTGTCGCTTCTTCTTCCCTTCTCTAGTTTACACAGTTAGTTTCAATCATATGAAGCCAACGCAAACTGATTAATATTCATGTGTCGGAAGCGGAACGATCTTAATTGCACGGAAACGCTTTTGATTTACTACACCGGTAGCTACTGATGGTTATACTATTTAAAACCCTCTTAGATATAACATTATAGAAATTAACGTAAAACGAACGTAAGACGAATTGGCTAGACGGGGCAGTGCCCCGGGGCCCTCAAGCTCAGGCCCCCCTTCGGCCTGTATTACGACGAATCTGGAGTAAGTCGAATTCAGAGCATAAAGAATACAAACTATTTTAAATAGTTTCGTTGGGGGCCCTAGTTTATTTTTTTCCTCAGGGCCTTTGGGTACCGTAGCTACGGCACTGAGGGCTAGTGATGATTGTCAAACTCTTGACGTTACATGTCAACACCACGGCCACATCATCTTGCATCTATACTCGTATACATATTTACTTCAAAGCGTTCACTAAACGGATTCTAGCTATACATTTATATGCTACAATGTTAGTGCGCTCACGTACTAGCTCATAGCGTAGGTGCAGCAAGGTGGCGTAAACACTAAATCAAACAGTACTCTATTTACACAACATTGCACGCCGCCGGAATCCGCATATTAATGTGGATTGCAAACCTTTGCATATAGGTACAGGTAGGTGTCATAGTAGTGTTATAGTTTTAACGTTAAATGAGCTTCTGTTTGCAACGTAGGTGAGTGCGATGGAGGGAATTATAAACAAATGGCAGTGCTTGCGAAGGTAAATGTATTCGACAAATAGACAAGACAAGACATATAACAAACGCTTGTAGATATTGAATACGTACTAGCTGAGATGCGCGGTTTGTCCATTATATTTTTCCAGCATAAAATAGCTCTTAGCTATATATCCAGTCCATTCCAGTTTGTGATATTATAGATAGTGTGATAATAATGTTCGTGTGAGTGTTTTTTTCTGGATTTTACATTTTACTAACTTTTTATTCACATTTCGTTAGTATTCAAGGACTGAAACCAAAATTACAAAGCTCATCTCACACGTGAGCATTTATCTAAGGTCCATATTCTAGAATGACGGTCAAGCGATAATCAGTACTTGAGCACAGATATGACGCTGTCAGTTCATACAGATACGTCATTTAATCGCGACTCAAGCCTAGATCAACACTTGAGCGTTATTTTAGAATAGACTCGATTCCCTTTGATCCCAAAAGTATGTTCAAGATTACAAGGTATAAACCGTGAATACTTAAAAAATTCAACCCAAACTTTTCCCGATCCCGAGCATAACTTTCCAGACACGCTTCTTATAATCCTTTTTAAACTCCCCCGTACACAAATACCCATTGTGTCAACGTGCACAAGCTCGCAGACAATGTGACTTAATAAGATTTTAAGCACCTTTATCTGCAAGGATTGCTTTGTCACTCGGAATTCACGTAATATTCGAGGGAATCACGGGAAGCGAAACAATGCCACTGAAGTAAATCATTTAGCATTTCAGTTGGATTGCTAGGAAGCGTCAGATCACATACCAGGGGTTGAGTTGAATAAATAAATATTGGTTTGAATTCATAACCCCAATATAATATTACAATCTGGAAGACTGGTAGGCAATGCTACTTATTTAGTTTTATGTAATTATATTTACACCATTCCTTTGCGAAAGCATTTTAATGTAACAAATGTAAGAGTTTGTAAAGATGGATGGATAGATTTTAACTCTACTAAACGGGTTCTGTTAAAATGTGGTGTAGATGCTGGAATTATGAAGTCAAGAAAAAGGAAGAAGGACCTACGTGAGCTCCAGGTGACAGGACAGACCGAAGTGGATCTAATTATAAGAAGCTTAGATTCATTTTGGATCATTGCACGATCCTAATTCGTTTGTTAGTTGATTTAATAGCTAGTAATGATACAGAACGTGTGACACAAAATATCACATGTAAACAAATCAAAGCTGGGCATTGTTTACTGCCAATATTTACCGGCATACACCCAACCGAGTATTACAACGCGTAAACAAAAATCCAATATTTCTGTTCCAATAAAAGAGCTGGCTTACCAAGCAAGCGGTTCTCTAATCAGAGCTCGACGTGACCGTTGATTAAAAATAGGGCTGCCTGTTTGGCACAAACAACGATAGGCTTTCAGAGCCAAATCTGTCACTCGGAAAATGGGCTTTCGTAACGTGTCTGCATTACTTTGTTTAAAATAAACACAGGTTCAGTCCGAAGGTTTGGTTTGGACACGATATGGTAGCATCTTTGGCATATTCCATACTATACTTCACACTAATCCATCCCAACAATACTAACTACTAATACATATTACCTTTTCATGCCTAAACCGCTAAACCTACCTTGAAAAAGTTTAGTAAGGATAATATAATAATTATATTTATGTATTCAGAAACCTGGGGAAGGACATAGAATACCTATTATAGCGATAAACTTTAATCCACGCAGGTGCGGGGAAGTGTTATTTGTTAGAATTAATTGACTTTCAGTTAGCGCAAGCACTCAGACTTGATACTTCTGCCTGCATGACTGTACAGAAAAGGACCTTGGACTCCTACAAACAAATAACTTCACTACCGTGTTGAATGTTGATGGTCATAGAGAATCGTAATTTTTTTCCTCTGCTATTTAATTTTCCAATTACTCATTGCTCATTAAACTTGTCATAAAACTCTAAACTAAACTAAACCTAAACCAAATTAAATTTAAAAAAGGCTAGTTTAAGTGAGTGCTTTTCTCAGAATAAAGATAGGTAACTTAAAAAGTACATTTTAATGCTACGTTTTTCTCTTTCAATTTCTATGAGGCCTCTTTATAGGCAAGATGGATGTGACAGCGGCCACTTCGAGATAATAAAACGGAATTCCTTCATTAAGGTTGAGAGGACTTGGAAGGAGCAGCGTCTTTCTTTAAGGTGGATGATCCCAGAGCTCATCACGCTATGTTGTCAAGAGATGGCGCTGATGTCATTTTTTACCTAAATTATTTTTTTACGTCGAAAATAATAATCTTATTCGAACCAAACACTAAAGCGCGCGTTCTATAGCGTTACTCAATTGTAAATTACCCAAATCTTCATTTAATAAACTAATAAATTACTCGTAACGCTTCTCTTACTGCTGGTGTCACAAATTTACGTACTTACACACGCACACGTAGACATAAAGTACGTCATTAGAACGCATCTAAGGTGGTTGCTTGCGGTCCGCCTAGCAGCCCAGCGTCAATAGATGGCGTTGTTTCTAATTAACGCATCTTATTTTATTATGAATGAACAGGTGCATATTATTTTAATAATAATTATGTTTACCGGTAATGGCGTAATATGTTTTATGTATCAAACAATATTTCAGATGTGTTTTAGTTTTCAAAACACTTTTATTTGTGCCAAACAATATCGCGGCGGTAGTGGTGAATGGCAGCTAAGCAACTATTCACGCACACATAGAAAATGGTTTTGTTGTACACGAAACCATTTGCTAATTTCGTTCTTTCGTTTACTGTATAGGTTAGACCAGTGGTCAAACCTCTCAGTAGTTCTTTACTGATAACGAGGTTCCGAGTTCGATCCCTGCCTCAGATTTTTGGTAATTTTCTTTGATTTGGATGAAATTTAGAATGGAGATGGCCTATACCCTTTATTACCTATACTCTCTACTCTCCTACCAATAAAGACATTGGCTATTGTAATACTTTATTATGAAACAATCAGGATTATTTATTATACATGTACATAGTATCAAAATAAAAAACAGTCAATCACCAATAGTCTTTTTATTTACACATTCTTAAATATTCAATAATTCACAATTCTTCGTCAATATAAAGTCCTGCTGGTCGCACAGTTTTTTTCATTTTTTCCATGAACTATGTTCTGGCCACAGACTCATTGTGTTGGCCATATGCCATGTTATTGGTCAGAACATTGTTTTTATACAAAATGCTTTTGACGTGGTTGTGGCATGGTGTTGTCGCTTTTCGTTTACATATCTGCAACAAAGCTATAAGTAAAGTATATTCTAATTTGTATCCCAACCTGGTCATACGAAAACCACGGATTTATGTCTACTTCATCATCAGCCTTTCACGTTCCCACTGCTGGGACTCCGGCCCTCTCTCAGAGAGAGAGTATGGGCTGCAATCCACCACGCTGGCCCAGTGCGGGTTGGTAGATGTCGCATGCCCTTGAATGTTGCAGTTCTTGGGCATACCGGTTTCCTCACGATGTTTTCCTTCACCGTTTTGAGCGATGGCAAATCCGCACATAACTTATTCAGTCATAGGTGCGGGGCCGAGAGGATTCGAACTCGGTGTCGGCGTCTTGTAAGTCGCACGCCTAAGCCGTTCGGCCACCATCGCTCACCATCGCTTATGTCTACTAAACACTACTAAAAAACAAACATGACTTTGAAAAACGGTTAGTTTCCAAATCGGCTGGCTGGCCTGTCGCATTTATATGTAGTGTAAACATCATTTTCATGTTGCCCTATGGTCAGAAGTTCAATTCCTTTTATTTCCTCCGTTGTTTTTTGGAAGTCTCGAAGTTTCGAGAGACATGCTTATTTCAAATCTATTTCCACAATTGGTTCATTTGGTTTAGTAGTTACGTTGATACGTGGTAACAAACATTTAACATACACACACACAAATTTTTGCATTTATTATATTAGTAGAATAGAATTTCGTTTATTTCAAGGTATACGAAGTAAATAAGCGTAGGAAAATTATATGTTATCATATTGTGTAGTTCAAAGGTATTTGAATACACTTTCAGCTAGGGCAGTTGTAGAACAACGTCCTTGATCCTCCGAAAATTAGATTTGTGGTGTCAGCCAGCTAGCAGGGCTTTTCCGGTTATACAAAGGTACTCTGTGGCAAGGCTGTTGCTGGCCTCAGCTGGCGTAGTGGTGCACGATTGTATCTGCTGATTTCCATCAATAATTTTCCAACGTTGATCAACCTTTTTTACAGAGTAAAACTATAAACAACAACTTGCCTAGCAACGTAGCAACTAGTCAAAAATGCATTTTACGTGAATGACGTAACCAAAAAACTCATAGAACAGTCTGATTAGTTTATACTAGCTGCACCCCGCAGTTTCACTCACGTGTCCTACAGTTTATCGCGATATTTTTTTTTATAAAACTATTGAAGTAAAAGAAACACTAAATATTAAGTGAATCTTACCACTTACCACACATACACATACATTAGTGAAAACCGCACCCTAATCGGTTAAGTCGTTTCTGGAATTAGCGCGCACAAATGCACAGACAAACAGACATACAGTCAAACAGACAAAAATTCTATTTATCATTGTTTTGGGTTCTATTGCGTTGATGATAAAGACCCCCAATAATAGCTTTTCTCATTTATCTTTCACTAGTTTTCAGCCGCGGTTTCACCCGCGTCTTCCCGTTATCCCGCAGGAACCTTTTTCCAGGATAAAAAGTAGCTATAAGCTATTTCCATTCCAAATTTGATCAAAATCAGTTTAGTAGTTACGGTGATACGTGGTAACAAACATTCACACACAAAAACTTTCGCATTTATATTATTAGTAGGATAGGATAGGATGTACAGACAGCGATCAGTCACAGTTTTATTACAAATGTAGGTAAATAGATTTTTACTGTAAATGTGGATTTGAATTCCGTCTTCTTTAGCGCTTAGACTGTTTCATTGAAAAATATACCATATTCCGTTTGATAACAATATATATAGCACTAGCTGTTCCCTGCGGTTTCACCCGCTTGGGCTACAGTTTATCGCGATAAAAATACCAAATTTCATTTAAATCGGTTCAGTAGTTTAGGCGCGAAAGCGTATATATTCCGTATACTCCAAAATTATTCCCGCACTTCGGTGCCCCTCACCGCGTTACCTGCTGTAGGTATCCATTATCCTATTTTAATTCTAATTTTTTTTTTGACCGCGCGTTTGTACAGCTAAAGGTCTTCCTGGTTCGTAAATTGCGACCGCAGTTTACCTATTTCATAGAATATTCTCCCGCCTTTCCCGCGGCACTGCGGTGCAGTGGGTTTATTTTTCTACTACTACTTACATTTTTAAACTCGTGATATCTTTCGAATGGAATGTCCGAATTAAATAATTCAAAAAGTTATATGAAGGGATTGAAGCAGTTTTGAATGAGAAGTAATTTATTTTGATAAGGATTAATACCAAGATACAAATAAAGAGCCTTTCCTAGCGGAGGCATTAAAATTAATTTTTTTAAATAAAAAAACACTTATGGTGGCATAACTATAATAGTTAGACATATGCTCTCGCGGACTTTTTTGTAGATCTTAAAGGACCTACAAACCCGTGATACATTGTTTCGTTCTATTGTCAATAGTTTTTGCAGCGCACGCAAAAATAGGTTTTCGATTTCATACCTTGGGTTAAAAAATAGCAATTTTCTTACGGATCCCTATTTTTTTTGGAAATAAAATATAGCCTATAGCCTTCCTCGATAAATGGACTATCCAACACTGAAAGAATTTTTCAAATCGGATCAGTAGTTCCTGAGATTAGCGCGTTCAAACAAACAAACAAACTCTGCAGCTTTATAATATTATTAGTATAGATTACATTGATAGATATCGGTTGATTTCGGTTTTGTTTTGACGTTTATGTTTTGAAGCGATGATAGCTCAGTCGGTTGCGCATCGAACTTCCGTGCTGGAAAGCACATGTTCAAATACCAACAATAAGTATGAGGTTTCGGTGAAGAAAAATATCGTGTTTATTGACCTACCAAACATTTATTTGGTAGTGCGGTACCAACACACTAGGTATCAAATATAGGGGAAAAAATCGATTAAGAAATAATCGATTTTCATCTCTTTAGAATAAATCGATTTGTAAAAAACGATTCGATTATTTTTTACTTAATCGATTTTTTACAATCGATTATTTTTGATTTTTACAAATCGATTATTTTATTAAAAATATAATCGATTTTTTATAAAATAAATAATCGATTTTTAATAGAATTAATAATCGATTTTTAATATAGTAAATAATTGATTTGTAATATTTGTTTATCGATTTTTTTAAATCGATTAAAAGAAAAAAATAATCGATTAATATAAAATCAATTTTTTTTCTCATCTCTAAACTATTTAACCGTGGTAGGCGACTTGCAAGGGCGATCTACCATTTCTAGTTCTACCGCCAAGTACCTAACTAACTATACATTATTATCAATAGTAGGTACCTACCTACGTAGGTATGAATTTAGAATTACGTTCTAATGTAATTATGTTGTCAGCTGTCTGGTTACCATAATACAAGCTCTGCCTATCTTGGGATCTATTGGCCGTGTGAGAAACTATCGCAATATATATATTTACTTCTTACCTATTTATTTACTAATTTTTCTACTTTGATTACCTGGGCGAAATTATATCACTTAGGTAATCAAAGTGGATTAGACCTCCACGACCTTGACTACCAACCCGTTTTGATTTACGTCTTCGGAACGGAAAGTAAAAATTGCCCCAAAGTCAACAACATCGTTCATGCACGATTTGGCAAGTCGCAATATCGTGGGCCGTGGCGAGCGAGACAGAAAATCATTCTTCACTAGTCATGCGCGATCTTGCAACGTCGCATAGTTTTTAGCTATTTTGTGACCGAACCTAATACAAACTATAATTTCTTCTGTGGCAAAGTTGTAGCCACGCCACCACTACATCGCTCACTAAGGTCTACATCTAAATAGTTCATCTAAATTCAGGTAGATGGCAGGTAAAAATCACCTAATTCAAGTCCGTCAACTTCAATGCCACTCACGCACACATGTGTATAAAAATACGATTTTTCCGAAAGTTTTAAAGGTAAAATTTGATGGAAAACATAATTTTGGTAAGAGAAACTGATAGTCCGCGGATGGGTAATTAATTGAACAATTTAAGAAAATTTTCAAACTTCATTAAAATAGTTTGCGTGATCTATATTGCTCGGCTTGAGTTTGTATGGGAAATTACCGGACCCATTCACCTTAAGTTAAAATACTTTAAAAGAAACGCTTTAAAAAGTACTCGTCGTCGTATTGTTAGAGAAAAACTGAGTTCAACGTTAGTACGTGCCTTACATTCATGAAAGTAAAATCACTAAATATTATTTCGCAATGGAAAGTTTTCAGAAGGCCGGTTAAACAAATAGCTCTTAAAAACCCGGTAGATGGCGTTGACGATACCTACATGATTCTGAAGATTTTGCAGGAGCACATGAAGTAGGGTCAATAAATAAAACTATCATTTCATTTATCCAATCCGTCATACTTGTTTTCCGTATAGTCAAATTAACTAGTACCTATAATGTGTTTGAAAATGTATGAAATAAAAAATTTCTATTAGTTAAATTTTTCATACGTTTATCGTAGTTTAACCTTAACTATGGGTTGAGAAACTGAAACTGGTTTTTTAAAAGTGGTTTTCTAAAACTCCTTTCCTAATAAACTAATAAAGGAAGGCACCATATAAATTTCATGTCTCTATTAACTCTAGTTTAAACTGTATCAACGTTTAATCAGTCAGGGCTTTTCTATGAATTTAACATATTATGAGTATACAGTATGTAGCTGTCTGACTTGAGCCAACCAGTACGTTTCTTTTCTTTTAAAGTTTTTGTGTATCAAAATGAAAAAGAAATTACATTTTACCCGTCACTAAAATGTCACAATCACTTAATTTTATAAAAGCAAATGTTATTGAAAAAATCAGTAAGCTTTAGTTTTTAGAGCGATTGAATTTTAAAAGCCTTTTCAGTCCACTTGGCTTTAGAAAAATAATTTCTGTTTATACTCCCACGAATTCCCGCGTAGTCGCAAGTTTTGAAGATACCAACTTCATTCTTTGTTACTGGCGTGGGATTACTTTGTTTTAGTTACGTTCGTCAGCTGGTTTGGTTTTTTTGATCTTTTTCATTTGAGTTGTTGGACGTTTTTGGCTTACGTTTGACTTAGAATTGATTGCTTTTCCATCTGAATAGCTTTTAAAGTTGGGAACAAGCAAGGCTGCTACTCGTTTTAAGAAAGTTTTTAAAATAGTCTTTCTTTTGTATTTTTGTTTATTTTTGTGGTTTTGTAGTTTTTTGTTATTTTTTTGCTTTCAATTTTTGCAATAATATTGCTGTGCTTTGTTTCACAGGTAGGTAACATCATATTTTTATTTATTTATTATCAATTAAGACTCAATGTGACGTATGCAATGCAGTTCCATATAGAGTCTATACGAAAGTAACCTACGAGGTGCTGCGTTGAGCAATATTCCTTCTTCCATCATCAGATTAAAATGTAATAAAAACACTTTTAGCATGGACGTTAATTAAGTTAAATACGTAGGTAATGACAAGGATCAGACATAAATTAAGGCGAAAATTACAAAATCAAGCTGAAAAGCGGGTTTAATTAAAAGAATTTTTCTCTTTTACCAAAGATGATATCAAAATATAATAATGTAAACAAAATACAGCAGAAGGTTATTAATTAAAAAAAGCTTAAATCCAACTATTTGTCACCTATTCCATAAAACCAAAGACTTGTTATTATGATAAATAAAGTTACGATATTCTGAAGGTTTTCGAGCAATTTTTACCTTGATTATTTTAAGCGATTTTTGATCGTTTTTTTATTAAGTACTTCCAGGTCGGCGTGAGATACCATTAGGCATTTGAAGGGTGTACTATTGAGACCTTGGCCTTAAGTAGCCTGTGATTACAAATTTATTCGTTAGTAGATAATAAGCGAAAATTTTACCTTTACAAATGATGATTAATAGAAACACCGGGCCCACTTTTCATTAAATTACTTTTTCATCAGATAACGTACAAAAGATCCATTATCCACTCAAATTAGTTCCCGAAGGAAATCATTAATATTAATCAATGTTTCAAAGGTTCCGTTTTGAGCGTAACGCTGGGGTTGTAACGGTTTTTTATATTATTATGATGATGGACGACTAATTATTATGTTATCAGGTAAAATAAAAACAGATTATGTTCCAACCAAAAGTCTTGTTTCAATGAAAGAGTTGTAATACCTTTATTTTATTATTTACTCAGTTAAAATGAAGGATTTACAGAATACAGCGAGCTAAATATATGTATTGTGTGTAAAAATACAATTTAAAAATAAAATATGTATGTACAAATGTAATGTAATGTATAAAATTTGGATGGGAATTTTCTAATTAATTTAGTCCACCATCTAAGTTTCATTGGAATGTTCAAAAATCTACCTGCATGTGACATAATTATCATATTGCTTCTAGTTCAAACATCGTATTTTTCTAGGTATGCAACTGGCCATCATTTTCAATTATTTTATTTTTTTTTATATAGGGGTATAAATAATAATGACGTCTAGGCTAGCCATCCATAGTGATAGTAAGCTCGTATGAGCTAGCCTCGAGGTTTTCAGACCACCCGAAATCTCCATCACAGCTTCCGAAGCACGGAAGCAGTTGGTTTGAAATGCTAACAACAGTAACCCATCCATGACAGCACTGAAATTTGCCTATAGTATATGCGTCAGTAAAAAAAATTATATAGGTATAATAATATATATACCTAATAACGTCCTCCTTTTTAAAACACTTTTATTAGCTTGACTTGTAACAACTAACTAACTAACTAACTAACTAACTAACTAACTAACTAACTAACTAACAATGTAATCAAATCTTAGAAGTCAATTTTCACCCACTTCTAATTGTCGTATCGACTTGAAACTTTGTATGTGTATGTAATCTCGGTGACAATGCAATAATTTGGTATCATCAACCTGATCTGATGATGCAGCCGGAAGGTGGGTAGGGGATCTCTGCAGTGGCTTCTAGTAAACCCCTCGTGTTTGGACTCATATGAATCGTCTTGATGAGTACAATAGATTTGACTTGGTGACGAGGGTCTGATGATGCAACCGGAAGGTGGGTGGGGGATCTCTGCAATGGCTACTAGCAAACCCCTAGTGTTTGGGCTCATAAGAATCGTCTTGATGAGTCCAATAGATTGAACTTGGTGACGAGGGTCTGATGATGCAACCGGAAGGTGGGTAGGGGATCTCTGCAGTGGCTACTAGTAAACCCCTCGTGTTTGGGCTCATATGATTCGTCTTGATGAGTCAAATAGATTGGATTTGGTAACAATAGACTAAAAGGTAATAAAATAAAAATATATAGTTTAAAAAACTAAAAAAAACACTTTAAAAACGCACTGAAAAGTATAAAATAATTAAATTGACTTGTATTAGTTACGATATAATGGTTAATTCAAAAAGTGTGGAGCGCTTCTTTTACTGGGTAAATAAAAGTACACACAAACAAAAAGCTCTCCACACTTTTTGAATTAACCATTATATCGTAACTAATACAAGTCAATTTAATTATTTTATACTTTTCAGTGCGTTTTTAAAGTGTTTTTTTTAGTTTTTTAAACTATATATTTTTTTATTTATGTATTTTAATATAATTTGTTGCAAACAAATGATTCGTATTCTTATTCTTATTAAAATAATACCAAAAAGTATGGCATGAGAAAAGAAAAATCAGATAATCTTGAGCAGAGCTACTTCATAAATCGAATCCAACGTTTCAATGAATCTTACTGAAGCATGAAAGACTTCATTTCCTAGTAACTCTTTTCATTATTCCATGCAATATTCTCGCTGTAAAGGTTTTCATTATAAGTAGGTAATTATTTGAAAGAAAAAATGATTTGCTTAGAAATGTAGAGCAGAGAGATATTTTTGAATAAAACCGTCATGTCACTGATTGACTAACTGACTAACTGAAAATAATCCCCTAAAGGGGCCAATTAGGGTGTTAAAGTTTGTATGAAAACATTGAAAATTCTAGAAGAAGAAAAACACTGTGCTAATCATTAGTCATTATATCTGTATTGGATCTGTTTGATGTTATGTTTTTTTTGTAAGTTTGACTATCTTCTCACTTGACAGTAATTGTAGGGTTGATGACAACATAAAATAACAGCGCAGTCTGTCTTTCAAGTCTCAGCTATGCTCCGCCAGCAAGCTATAGATGTTGCATCACGACATTTTACTTCACAGAAAGCTCAACCTTATTCACAACGTAACGCCACTACCACTCAGCCATCATCGCTTAAAATCGCCGTTGACAACCTTCGTTCCAATTCAACTAATCTTAACTTTAAGCCTACACCCCTAAAATTCACACCTGCAAAACAGGAGCGAGTTCGGGCAAGTTGTCGAACACACCGCAGTATTATAGTCACGTAATCTCCGGATTTCGGTTGGCACACCGTCGCGTATAAATTCAAATCGCACCGGAATGACGGTAGGTAATAACTAGACGTTGGGATTCGCTAAACGCGGTCATACGTCATCTGCGCTATCACAGGCCCGCAGTGGCGCGGAACTGGTCCGGAGTTATACGGCAATCTATTACAGGTAGCAGTAGTACTCAAATACTTAATGGAACCGGTTTCAGTTAAAATAAGGTTACAATGTAAAATGGAGGTTTAAAAAGCGCTCGCAGGTTGTTCTGCAGAAATTAGTTTCAAAATGTTAGAAGCAGTAATTAAAAATAGACAGCCAATGGAAAGTCGCTCAGCAGGCTATGAAAAAGGCGATGCTCGGATCGGATCTGAAACGAGATTATGTGACAGAGAACCAAAGATAGAAAGAGAACCATAAGATTAGCAAGAAGCAAGAAGTGGCAGTTGGCTGCTCATATCTGTCGCAGAACCAATAACCATACGAAGTGTCTTCTATAGAACGTGTTCTATAGAAGATCAAGACTCGGCAAGCATAGGATGCCCCCGGGTTACGTGTAGTGACGATATGTATACGCAAGACAGTTGGCAAAGTGGAGTCAAAGACCAGGGTTAGTGGCGTTTCTAGTATGTCCAGCAGTGGACTAAAACAAGTTAAACGATGTTGATGTACATAAGTTAAATTCAAAGATAAGTCAGTTTCCGCGTGATTTCTTTGCTTAAACCGGCCTTTGAACGCTTAAGGCCTTATAGAGCTTTGAGAAATAAAATAAGTCTGATAATTTTGTGACGTTGATTGATAGCAAGAGCACAAACAAAATAGTAAAAAGGTACAAGTGAAGTAAAACTATCTGATGTTAATGTAAAATAATTATAAACGCGAAATTTAAAAACAGAGAATCTTCTTATCCTTGAATAGTAATTAAATATTTCACACCACTATTATCAACCCATTCTCTTGATTGTCATCTCATTACGTATCAAGTTTTAGCGCCGTTCAGCTGACATCAACTCAAAAGTTGCCAAGTTCCAAGAATATGAAATTATTTGAAACGAGATGCAAATTCTTGAGAGATGGAAATGTGATCGTCAAACTAGGTTTCAGAAATCAGATAAGTAAGTATATTTTTAGATTGAGAACGCGTACGTGCTTGAGTGCTACGTCTTCTGATATTTCTACTAATACAAACGAAAATTTTAAAATTACATCTATTTTAGATTTAGATACGGCATTCAAGGTATAAAAGTCTATTTCCATATTCGTAGGTAAAGTAAACGCTACTGCTTTGTGAATGCTGGTGACAGATAAAAGATTCAGTTTCATTCAGTTCCCTGTCTAGGTGTAGCGTGGCGCCATCTGCAACTGCATCGTCACTTAACATTAGGTGACTTTTGGACAAACGCCCCGTAAGTAGTAAAAAAAAATTAAATCAAAATCTGATTAATCCACAATTGAGAGGCACGATAAAATAATTGCGAACATAAATAGCCATGACATAATTACGGGTTCAGAAGGATTATAAGCAAATCGAAGTTGAATACTGATGTATTTATGTTGCATTTATGAAGCAACTTTTTACGCTACGTTTGCCTTTTGTGTCGTCAACTTATAATATAGGGATTGGACAAAATGAAATGTTTCTTAGCATCCTAGCGTAAATCGTATACTCTTTGTGTCCAATTCCATTCAAACATTCTTTTTAATTGAAATTAAAGTCTTTGTTACTACTTGAATTTGATTTAAAAAGCAACCTTGTATGTGTTTTTCAAAGAATACGAAAAACTAGTTTTTTTCATTCTTTAGGGGTTGAGATTGGAAACAATAAAGTAATAATTATGTCCTTAATATGATAAGTAAAACGGATGGCCTTTTCCTCGAAAATGGAGATGGTTTGAACCAAATATAGACGTAAGAGACATGGACAAGATGAAATCGACATTATAAGAAGAAAAGATTAGTACTACACAACAAATCGAAAAGAAACCACTGTACCTTATCCTAAACTCCGCAACAAATCTATCTGGTGAGCCTCCGGACTACAACACAACTAATCTAGCCCATTTTTACGGAAGCTAAACCTAAAACGATTCCATTATTTTGAAAATCCGAAACGGTTGAATATTAAAGACGGAACGGTTCAATATTGGCGTAGGTTGAGGTGAATAAATTCAATCCAATCGGAATATGCGAAAAGAACTGTCAGAGAGAGCCGCAAAAGGCGAACCCGTATAAATTTAGAGAAATATGATAGAGACCCACGATAAAGACACGGGTATTAGGGGTGGGGTATTATGGCCTATTGAAATCAATGAGATCTTTATTGAAAGTTAAGTAAATTGACCCCTTTGGAGAGCAGAACTTGCGGCGATTGAGTACGAGATAGGGGCTTAAACGACGCCGGCGCAAGTGATTGAAAACGGTGATATAAATCTACGGAAAATAACATTGTTGATGTACTAACACTGGAGCGACCTAAATTCTAACTCTAACTGGGGTTCCGTACACACTTGCAAGAAAAAACATTATTTTATGTAAGTAATAAAACCATAAAACCGAAATTAATGATTTCAAGATATTTTTTGCTTTTAGCTGGTACTGCGAGGCCAAATTTCTTGTAAATTTTTATGATTCTAGCTCAAAGGGAAGTGCTGTATAGGGTTTGACCTATTTGCGAATGTCAAAAATAGCCGTATTTTTTGAATATATATCCTATCCTGCTAATATTATAAACTCGAAAGTTTGTGTGTGTGTGTGTGTGAATGTTTGTTACCACCACAGATTTGGAGAATCGCCGTAACTGATGATATGAAATTTAGAATGGAGATAGCTTATACCCTGGATTAACACATAGACTACTTTTTATCCCGGCAAAAGGTTCTTGCGAGGTAACGAGAAGTCGCGGGTGAAACCGCGAGGCGTAACTAATTGGAAGAAAAGCTTTATTTTCTTACAGCCCTAAAGGAATGTAAACGTATGTTTTTGATATAAATTTTAACGTGATTCCTACCTCCGCGAATTCCTGAGAAAAAAGGGTCTTGATAGACTGACAGGTAGACAATGTACTAGTGATCCAATAAGGGTTCTTTTTTCTTGTTGAGGTACGGAACCATAATTATCCATTTTCACAATTTATAAAATGATCGCGTCAGTTTACCAATGAAGCACCCAAAATAAAGGCATGCAATAAAGTGTTTTATAGTTCCATAGAAAAACACATAAACGTGTGATACATAAACGTTTCCCCGGTTTCATCCATTCCGGGTGTAAGTGATACAAATAAAGATCTAAAAGGTAGGTCGTGTATTTCAAAGCCACTAACGCGTTTCCGCAATTTATAACCCAGTTTATACCCGGGAAAGCACGAATGGTATGTATTACATGAAATAAATTACACATGAGACACGAAAACTAAATACCCTGGGTAACTCACTAAGGAATACTTGGAGTTATTACTGTGAAATCAAAGTGTCACTTGGAACTAACTATCTTCTATAAATATTAAGACTAACAGAAGATCTAGATTACATATTTCTGCTAACTCGTTTTTGTGCCAGGAGATCGAATTATTTTTGTAATGCCTCTGGATTTGCAATTCTTACATGACTTGAAGATAATGAACATTGATGAGTTGTAGGTATATGTAAATGAACTCAGATTAGCTTAACACACTTTTTACTTCTAAATTTATGTAGGTAATATGTTGTAGTCATAGGACTCTTTTGCAGAGTCCGCCTGGGGAAGGACCACGCCTTAGCTAGTTATTCACATCATCATCATCATCAGCCGGAAGAAGTCCACTGCTATACATAGGCCTCCCCCCTTGAACGCCACCATAAGCGGCTATTAGCTATCTGCATCCATCGGCTCCCTGCGACTTACAATGTCGTCGGTCCACCTAGTGGGGGGGGCCTGCCTACAGAACGTCTTCCGGTTCGTGGTCGCCACTCGAGAACCTTTCTTTCCCATCGGTTATCGGGTCGTCGAGCGATGTGGCCTGCCCATTGCCACTTCAACTTGCAAATTCTGAAAGCTAGTAACTTATTTAGGTTATTCACGCAAGCAAGCAAGCAAAGCAAGCAGTACGTATTGTAAACATTATTGTGAGCAATGTTACTACAGGGCATAAAGTAAAATCTAATATCATCTAATATACTTACTTTACTTTACTTTTTACAAGTTAGCGTTTGACCACAAGTCACCTGATGTTAAGTGACGATGTGGTCGAAGATGGCGCCACGCTACACCTGGACTGGGAACTGGCTCTCAAGTGAGGCTGCCGGAACACACCGATAGGTGCTTGGCGACAGATTCTTAACAAGAGGGAATAATATCTCAGGAAGAGGAGCGCAGTGCATTGTCGTGCAGGGTTTTAAACTGTTCCTTTACGTTCAAAATTCTTGGCACTAAACTGTTATGGGCAAGCGTGTTGCTTACCGTCAGGTGAATGACTTGCTCGTCTCGTCCCTCAGTTGTTTCTATTTTTTCATCTATTTAAATTTTTAGTAGCTTCAACATTTATGTATTCATGTTGTCCGGTAAAGCCGTGGAATTATTTTTACGTATCACATTTCGGTGTTTGAAATGTGAAAGCGAAAGCTGTCTGTAGAAATAATTAAATATGGTGAGAGGTTTCAGTGTACAGCCCTCAGGCAAGGGACGGAAAGGGATCCGATGTCAATCAAAAATTACAGATCAAATTACGGCATGTTATTATTAGAGAAGTGGATACATTGTCTTTTCTTTGATATTTAATATTACTCAATGTCATAAAAAATCTAATAAGACATCTTCAAAGGGTCAAAGACCCGACTTATTTTACTACATTCCATTTATCCATCTAAATTTTCACCTGTACAAAACTGTAGCAATAAAAAATCCAAATCGACAATCGACTGCAAATAAAACACTCATATGATTCGAACAAGCCCGTAGCAGAAATTAAACGTGAAATAGAACAGAAAAAGAGACTGGTCCGAAATTTTTGCCGTAACAAGGATTTTATTAGTAGTAGTTGTTTATTTATCAGATTTTCCGTTTTATTCCTTGTCAATTTTGATGGTGAATATAGATTATTAAAAGATTTATTTACCGGAATAAATAAATAATATCAACTCTGATTGCAGCCATCAAATAATAACTTTAGAAATACTTCCGCTTTAATTTTGTTGTTACTTAGGGCTGATTAAGTGACGACAGGTCGAAGATAGCGCCACGATGGTAATTGGTAACTGGTAATAATGAAATTTCAGGATCGTGCTAATACAGTTGATTAGTGACATATTGGCCTTAACACCGGTTGCCTAGCTAGGCGAGTAGGTACTAGAAAATACCCTAAAAGGATTAGGTTTTCATACCCAACTACTACTAGGTACTTCTTTTTATTAGTTCTAAAGGATTTTGTTTAACCATTATCGAAGGATTAAACCATTAAACGATGATGCAGCCTATGATGGTAGCAACGCTTTCGTGTTATTTAATAAACAATAGCGTGATTCAATTATGCATTTATAGTACTTATGCGCAATGAGTATCAGAGTTACATTCAACAATGCATTCCAACTTTAATCCACTTTTATTCACCGCCTCTCTAATTAGTGTGTTTTCATACGCAATCATATTTGAAAAGCCAGAAAGCAACGAGATAACGAGGTTGACAATCCCATGCATACAAAACTACTTTGTGTCGTTGCTCATGTTGTTGCGGTGTCAAGCGAAATAGAACCGCTGTTATGGCTCGCATTAAAAAAACACAGAGCAACAATGATTCTACACTTCTTACGAGTAATTTTTGAATATAAATAGAATCATCACTAGTGAACTGCCCCATTTTGCGAAGAAAGTGATGAATTTGAATGTTGATGGATGGAAGGAAAGAAGAAGTCCAAAGAAAAGGATAGATGATGTAAGGACAGATATGAATGAAAAGGAAGTGAATGGGACAATGACGGCTGACAGGGAAGAGTGGACCCTAAAGCAATGAGACCAGGGCAAGAAGACTAGCAACATATCGCGTGCTTTCACCCGTGTCGAAGTTGATATTTTTTCCTATATAAACTTCAATATCCCATTAGGGATAGATTTTCAAAAAACCTTTCCAGTGCACACTTCACAGCCAAAAGAAACTACCCTGAAAATTCATGTCTCCATGACAAGTAGTTGTGTTGATATTATTATATCAGTGAATGAGTCGGTAAATTGAAATTTGATATAAGAATTTTATACAAAGAACGATAGTTTTGCAAAAATGTGACAAAGAGCAATCTTATTACTAACAACTAGCAACTTCACTGCAAAGTTTAAATAAGGAGGAAAAATCGAAACGGAAAAGAGTAAAGAAGAAATTCAGGAAACTCGTGAAAACGAGCAAAGCTTGATATTTAGAATACCAAGTACATTATTTTTTGCAAGAATGGCTTTATTTTCATAAGACTCCTCCATTTACGAAAGAGACCTGGCGTGCTTAACGTAAGAAATGCTATACCAAGCATTGCGTCGGAACACTACAGAATTACTCGGTGGCACGTCATTGTCCGGGACTGCTGGCCGCGTCGCCAAAGCTAATTACAATATAACAGTAGCATACTGCTAACTTATACAAATTAAAACAGTTACACAACCTAAATTGGCTGAAACAAACAAAAAACTAGAGAAGAGCGAGTCTCAGTCGAAAACTGAGAATTCTATACAAACTGTGATAAAACTACGAGTTAATCTTTTTAAGATTGTGTACCTTTACTTGTGCTGCGGGACCTTGCTTTTTGTCAAATTTCATGATTTAGGTCAACAGGGAGTATCTTAGAGGTATTGATTTATATACCAGTGTCTAAATATGAAGCAAAAATAGTCGTATTTATTGATGGCGTCAATTTAATTCTTAATTTTTTTACAGCTTTAAGGGACCGAAGATATTGATTTCAACTTGAGACCTTCACGCATACTTGCGAAAAAGGGTCTTGACAGACTGACCTGAGAAACGAAGATCGATCATAAAAGAGATTCATTTTAATTTTGAGATACGCATCCCAAAAAATAGTGTAAATAGAAATTAGAAAGCCATATACGCAAACAATTTAACATATCGGCACAGATGGGTGAACATTTTTGAATCAAGATTTTATCTCACCGGATGAAATTTACGACACATTTCAACAGATTTTTACAGATAATTTACTTCACATCCGTTCTGTCATTAACATAAATTGCATGACTGCTGAACTGCAGTCGATTCTGCTGGAATTGTCTTCGGAACACAAAGGCCGGATAGTATTTTATGACCTGGAAAACCTAGAATTGTGTGAAAATGAACCGAAAGACAATGGAAATCATGCCTCTAGTAAGGCTTATGAAAATCGGATTCATCAGTTACGTTTGTGCAGTAATTACCTACTTTGTGACCCTAATAAATGTCCGATAATGATAGTGGTATATTGGCCAATGTTATTGTAATGAATATACGCACGTATCCTCGTTTTTATGGTCCTTTACATCGCAATTTTTTAATAATTTTATGCCAAAGACAAAACTGAGTATTTATAATCCATAAAATACAGCACAAACCGCTGAAAGCTCATAAACATTACCTGAGTTAGTACATGCCCCAATACCCACATTCGGAACAAATTAATCTGCATAGCACACAAAGACAATGTTAAGCACACACACAAACGCAACTGCAGTCCTATTACCGTAACTACTAATGAAACATTAATCATATACAATTAGGGTTGTCTTCCGCAAATTCTGAGTAAATTTGCAATGACAGCGTAGTTTTTTGGGTTTGAAATTGCTGCAGTTAAACTATGAGGTCGAACAGCTGAAGCAATTTTAAGTTTCTGGTTATTAAAATTATTGACGCTTTCCGACTTTGTTCCGAGATATCTCTCCGATTGAAAAGGTATCCTCTTACATTAATCATAACAAGATTATACATTACAAAAGGAACACAAAACCAGACTGCGCCGAAATAAAAAATACCCATTGTCACTCCCGCAATAAAGACGAATCTAATGACACCTCATATTATGTTAAAATTCGTCAAGCTATTTAGGCTACAGGATGTGTCAAAGAAATATACATACATAAATACACTCGAAAACATAACCTTCCTTCTTTCTCAGTCGGGTAATAAAATTGGAGTAGTATAATCAAAAGATTAACTTGAAGACTAATAATATTCAGCAACCCTATTCAATGCAGGTCGAGATTGTAAGTGAAATTACGGTCATGCATATTTCAAAGTGCGGTTCGCAGTGTCACATTAGACCGCTTGAGATGTGACCTAATAAGAATAGGTAATGTGACTCCAGCTTACATGCTTTGAGAAATGCAATTTGTGTATGACATGACTAATATCAGTCGCTCTGGGGCGAGAATTTCGTAACATTACGAATCAAGAACATGTTAATGAGTTTCACCGAACCAGTTTACATAAGATTTTTTAAGATCAAGCAAAATAAATGCATTTTGAAAACATTCAATCGATTATTTTCTTTACTATAGTAGGTAACTGCGTTTACTATATATCGTGGTATCCCTTTAGTTTCATCAACACTAATTTCATAACGAAAACAAACTGCAGATTGTACAATGAATTAGATATTTATTGAATTCAATGAAACCTTGTTTGTAGGTATAGCAAAATATTAATCAAAAGTTAACCATACTAAATTTTCCTCTAAACCAACTTATCAACATTTCGCTAACATAAAATTTTGTTTCTCAATAAGAAGGGTCGTTCAAAGCACTCTAGAAAAGGTTCAACGAAAAACACAACAAGGGGTTCTCCAATTTTTATAATATCGTTTCCAGAGAAAAACAGTCATCCGCTTGTAAAACACTTGACTCGACGACGCTCTAAAATCTAAATTAGCTACTCTGTTATATCATTTGGGAAGGCTTCACGAAACTTCTGAAGCCAAAATGTGTTATCCTATTGGTTTTTACAACCAATCTTTTAGAACAATATCCGTTTTGAATTAAAACTAATTTATAACAACAAAGCAGACTTTTTTGGCGGCAATCGAATTGTCAAGGTGAAAATTTTTTTTTTATTTCCGAAACTTGTATTTCTTCGAGTGATAATATGTAATATTGGTGGATTATTAACCATTATGTGTTCGTTAATGTGTACAAGTGTGGGAAATTGAAATAAAGTTGTGCAAGTGACTTTTCTAGTTGCTCCAAAAAAGTCCGTGTAAAGTTTAAGTAAAGCTCCACTACTTTACTTACACACTATCCTCATCCCATCATCTCATCGTCATCATCATCATCATTTAAACTTGATTCAACTCTCTGAATTTGAAATATTTTATACTTGACACTGGCAAATACACTAATCGTGTGACGCCATACCAAAACAAAAAAAAAACAAAAACAAAGCAATAATAGACAATCTAAACTAACGCAACGAACAAGTGTATTTTGGCCTGCGATAAAAAAAGACGCCACTTCAGTCTGTCCTTTAGTCTATGTATGTGTCTAGTGTATATACAATCTAACACTTTCCATTAGAAAATCACTAAACCCTTTACAAAATAACAATCAAAAGTAATTATTTGTTCATTAAGTTTTAATTACCTGTATACTTTTTTGCTTTGTTTACGGAAATGGGACTAAGTCGTACGTCAACTGAAATGATGACCGAAATGACAAATTCATTGCCCCAAAAGTCGTTTAACTGAAACAAACATCAATTTATGAGACGGAGAAGATTTATAAAATTATCAACGAGAGCGATAGACAAAGGGGGAATGGAGAAATCCATATTTCACCGACATTCTTCATTCTGCCTGGGTCTGTGGCCAACGATCTGGGGGCGCTACCTTGGATGTCTGAAGATAATCTATTATTTTCTTTCTTTTTCTTACTCTTAGAATTGCTTGTGCATCTCTCTCTCTAAGGGAAAGCCTGAGTCCCAGCTGTTGGAACGTAATATGCTGTTGACGGTGTGCATCCTTGTATTAACAGTAGATACCTAATGCGGCAAAGATATTCTTAAAGACTTTATTATTAACGCTTGAAACTATCGCAAGCAATATTATTTTCTAAATACTATTTTCGACATCTAACTGACTCTATCTTAGTTCGTCGATATCTATAACTCAGGAGCCTATAAATTGAGCAAATTGAGCTGGAAAAAGCTATTACAGATATATGTATTTGATGGTACAATTTAGCTGCCAGATAGATAGATATTTGCGAGGTTATCGACCTTTTACTTGTCATCAAGTTGTTCTTATGATGTGGATCACTAGCTGTCCTCCACTGTTTCACCCGCGTTACAGATTTCAACGGGCTGTTAACACAATAAAACATAGTCCATGACGTTCAGGGTTTTGGTCTGAGAACGAGAAGAGTAGATAGGTTTGGTAGTATGCTGCAGAAGCGACTACTGTAAATACTAATTAGTTGATATCATAAGTACTTAATTTTATCAATTTAAGTTGCTGCTACTTCTTTTACATTTAACACTTACGAATATTGTAGCTGTCTAAAAATGAAAAGATTTTCAAAATTACATCAGAAACTCCGAAGATTACGTATCTTTTACATCTGATATCACTAACGCCCTATATTAATAATCGATCCTGATCAGTTATCCGCGGTTTTGACTCGATATGTCATGTCATAATATATAATTTTAGTAGTAATATGTATGTATGTAGTAATATGTGCACTAGTACTAAAATGACATACATGACAAGACATATCGATCCAAAACCGCGGATAACGGATCAGGATCGATTACTAATATCGGGCTTAAGTATACTTCTTAATATAATTTGTATACATAAACAATGTTTAGACTTTTAATCGGTTAGACAGCCATGACTATCATTAAACTACATTCTTGATACTTCTCAATTTTTTCACTGGTTTGTTTTTTGCATGAGTGATTAAAGTTACCATCATAGTAGACCCCAAGTGTCGCTTTCATGAAACTGGAGAAAAGGATTTGCGGAAAGCGCTCCGAACATTATTTATTCGCCGGATATTAGCAGTCAGTGGTACCGTGATTTACATAAACTGAATGTTATTATTGCGATACAAATTGCTCTGTGTTTTGTTAGTACAAACAAGACGTTTGTGGTTGTGACAGTATTCCTACTTGTTGGTATGTATGGAATTTGTTTAGAATGAGGTTGAGTTGAGACTACTGAAATTGTTTGACACCCAGTTTCAATAACAACTAAGTGAAATGGCGCAACCACCCAAAGTGAGTCTGACCTCCAAAAACAAAAGAAGCCACTTCGGTCTGTCCTGCGCCACCTCCTGCCAGTTCTCCACCTGGAGCTCGCGCAAATCCTTCGTGACTGTCTGCGGACGGCCGACAGGGTGATAGTCACTCCGTTTTTTCTAATAGAGATGTCAAACTATCTCTACTAGGACAAACCGTAGATAGATAGGATATTGAAACAGGCCGTTTTTTGTGCAACTAAGTGATAAAATAAACAAGTCCCTTGCCTGATGGTCAGTGTCAGTCTTACCCATTACAGTTCAGTGCAACCCAGAAATTTGGCTGTAAATCCTGCGTACTCCCTGAGATATAAGATGTCTTTAAGCCTTGTAATCTCACTGAAAACGTTGCCCTCCAATCCGGAACACAGTAATGCTTGCACACCACTGCTTGACGGTTAAAGAACGAGCAAAGGTGTGGTACTTACTTAATCTTATAAGATGGCAATAAGACTAGTGACAAAGCAAGACTTGAAAAACTACTTAAGTAAACAAAGCCTCGGAAAATGGAGACTCGGTGCCAAAAATGAGTCTACGCTATTGTTCTACTTTTTATCTAAGGGATCGACGATAATACGCTTGTTTTTTAAAATCCACCTTTCCTAACAGGACAAGGCACCCTAAGCCCCAATGACCCCGTAAATTAACCTCATTTGTTTAAAAAATCGCAGGTGTTTTGTATATTTATATTCACGGTATCTCATTACCGGCGCTGTGGGCGACAGATTTATTGTGCTTGTTAAAAATTTCATGTGTCGCTGAGGAGAAAAGACGTTGAGTGATCGCCGGTTCAGTGCGCGTGAGGTGACTGATTGCTCAGACAGCGTTGTTCAGTAGTAGGTAAGTTAAGTATAATGAGCAGTTAAAAACTGGTAAGATGCAAGTTGATTCGTGCAGGTACTGAACGTTAATGGGCTAACGTGACGTCTACCTAATGGTGTCTACTGACAGGCGACTTGCTCGCCTCGTCACTTATGTAACAAAAAAATGCCAAGACACAGGATTAGAACCTGAGATAGTTAGCTTAAAAAGCCTGTGGAAACTTCGCCACAGCGTCGTAAAATGGTAAATAACTTACCCACATATCGTACACATTCCAAAGTAATAAATCTGAGGAAGCTTAGATACAATCTCCAAATACAAAGAAATATCAACAAAGCTAAGAGAAAATAAGAAAACTTCCCTTATCGGAGATTTGTTAAGGTATATTGCATTCTCATGCGAGCCAGCATTGCCATCCATAAGTGGCTATAGTCGTAAAACGAAAGGAGCTTAGCCTCGCAGGCCAAATAGGCAAAACTTCATGAGGGCGTAATATTTGACCCAGACCAGAGTTACGGCCCAATACTTTTTGATGACGAAGCTGAGGCTTGAAGATAACAAGGCATTACATGCCATCGCTCACTTTTGTGGCAGTATTTAGGCAATGATCGTAAAGTAAGTCGCAAACAACAACGTGTCCTACTCAAACATGAAAGTGATGATTCATGGTTCAACGAGGATCGTCAATGACTCAAAATTATTATGTACGCTGACCAGTGACATAACATTGTATGCCGGTTCATCAAAATGATCGTTGTTGCGTCATGTCTTTTAAAGCAATAAATCGTCGTCTGGTCGGCTCAGAAAAACAGCGCTACATTTTATACCCGTTTATTTGATTGAAAAATAAGTGTTTTTCGTACTAAAGGCTTTACATTTTAAAAGCTTACTATGAAAGGTCTGTGATAATATCTAATCTGAATTTTTCAAAGTTGGTGTTAAAAATCATTACCATTTGCAGAACTTTTCATTTAGAAACTCATTGCTAATATGGAAATTGGACAATTTTGTGAAGTCAGCTGCAGTCTTTTATCAAGATCAAAAGTTCATCGTATCTTATAGGTCGGTAATCTAAAACGACTCTCAAGCAGTAATTTCTACTGAGTCTGTCATTTCATACAAATATGTCACTCAATCGCTACTCAAGCTTTGATCTACACTTGAGCGTCATTCTAGAATATCAGCCATAGAGTGTTTTCTATCTGGAAAAGAGTTTTACATCCTATGGACTTATGTACGCCTGGTACATCTTATCTATATATTATATAAAAGAAAGTTAAAAAAAGCTTAGGCTGAAAAATGAAAGCTTAGGACCAGGAAACGGACATAGGATACTTTTTATCCCGAAAAGGGTTCCTACGGGATAACGGGAAGACGCGGGTGAAACCACGGGCCGCAGCTAGTTTATATTAAAAATTACCATTTTGCGATCGGGAAAAAGTAGTTGATAGTTTTACGGTTTGACATAAATTTGACATTACTTCTATGGAGCTTATGTTAAATTTCTATCTTCAGTAAAGCGCTAATCGTGGATAGATAGATCGGTAATTGAAACCGGTTGTAAGTGGTTGTCGTTGCGAATATACCATAACTTTAGAGTATTATGCAGAAGTACCTATATATTTTGCGTCTAGGTGTAAAAATGACTAACGTTACGTGACCAAAGTGCCCCTGAGGGCAGTAAATACTCCGAGCAAAAATGAAGTTTGCTTTCACTCGAAGCTATTTTGTACTGTCCAGGTTGTAGCAGCCAGCGATGGCTCTAAAGTTTGAGGTATTCATTTTATTTCATAGTTGTGCACCCCTGGAGTGGTTACTTGTAGGGTGACGTCATCAGCCGGTTCTTAAGTAAGACCAGTCATGCTGGTTATTCAGTTTGTAGCGAAAACAATTAGTAGGCACCTACTTTCTTAAACACTATGGTCTTTTCACTGATAAAATGTATGTAGTATATATAGTTTTATTAAAGGGAAACACGTTTTAAAATATATAAAAACGTTATTGTGAGTGAGTGTGTATATACAAACTTATACACAAAATTAGCGAAGTCATAAATTGGCCCCAACAGCAGCAAATGGCGCTGATCTTCTATTGGAAGAGCTTATGACGTCATGTTTGTGACTAGAATAAATAAGTTTTCATTCAATATTCGCTGTTTTAGCGTGTTTACTCAGGTAGAATTTTACTTTTATCCTGCCGAGTTTTGAACTATCCTCTGCTTTTTATTCTTCTGATGGGTTTATGCACTTTGGTGCATTTTTCAGATCAACACGGTAAAAAGTCACCTTAGTAGATAAGGTAAAAATACACAAAAGGAAAATGTAGCTAAGAAAAACATGTTTTGTTGGGACAGTTTAGCATGCAATTGAAGAGAAGTAGGTACAATTCATAATTAATAATTGAACATTGTTGAAATCGTATTTCCACAAGGAAAAAGAAACAATCAACTTTTCTGTTTAATGTTTCATGATCAAACTTTTCCTTTTAACAGTATAAGATGTTTAGAAAAAAAAAATGCTGGAAGCTAATGAAAAGCTCAACACTTGGGCCACACCCGTGGCTATACCCCCTGTGATGACTTTTAGTACAGGTGTCCCTTTTTCACAGCATCCTCAATGAAAAAAGTAACGTAAACTGGGCTAAAAGGGCTTATATTATGTGGTATATTATGTACCACACATGATATATATTTTTCTTTTTTCTCTCAGTCATGATAAAATGAAGCTGACAATAATATTACCAAGTAGAATTATTGACTTTTTAAAGTAGCATTTGACCACAATGGCCGAAGGTGGTGCCACACTACTCTTGCATTGGAAACTGGCACTCAAGTGTCAGAACACACCAATAGGTACTTGGTGACAGATTCTTAACCTAGAACTCTACGTAGGTACCTACTTTATATAATACCCCTAAAGAATCAAAAAGAAACAAATTGTGTAAGTATTGATTTACTAGTTTCACATTATTTTTCTTTTACATAATTAATTAGCCAATGTGCTACTAGTAAAAGAGTACTTACGATTATTAATAATAGAGAATCATCATTATAACATTTTAATAACGTACTTTGGACACCACAGATAAATTATTTCTATCAATTAACAAAACAAATATTTCGATAGTGACCACAGTTAAGTTATTTACAAAAGATAATTAAACAATTATTACACTCGTAATCACCAATATGAATTAACTCTGGTAATGTTGTAGCCAAATACAGTCTGAACAAATTAAAAAGCTATAAAGTCTGGTTTTTCATCTCTATTCAAAATAACTATGGAAAAATTTTTTTTGGGAAAAGTTATCCAAGAACCACAAGACCAAGACCCAAGACTTCAGATCAAAAAATTGGCCTTCAGAAAGAAATAGAAACAAAAATGTTTCTGGCCCCAGTAGTTTAGGCTCCGCGTCGATATTTACTGAAATAATTTTCTCTAGTACAGCTCCATATTGTGCACGATCTAATGGACGCTGAAACAAAACTCCGTGAAACCGAAGAATACACTCTCCGGGCATGATGGACCACTACAATATGCAGAGTACATTTACTCAGCTACTACAATCATGTAGTCATTACGTTATTTAGACCAATCAGCGTCGATAGGATATTGCAGCGCAATATATCTATTAATGAACTAAGAAATTCTCTAACTGCCATTATCAGAGATGTCAATCCCTACTTCCCTAATTATTAGTTAACTTATTAGTAGAAGTAACTCTGTCTGTCTGTCTCGCTTTCACGCCTAAACTATAGAACCGATAGTTTGAACCCTGAGGAAGGACGTAGGATACTTTTTATCGCGATAAACTGTAGCCCATGCGGGTGAAACCGCGGGGAACAGCTAGTTAACTATAAAGTAGCGTTAATTCGATATATTTTTATGGATTTTGACATAATTGAATGCTAATTAGCATTAATTGGTAAGTGACAATGAAGGCCTCTGAACATGACAAGCATTAACAACGTTAATTTCACAGTATTATGTAATACTCATATAAACAAATGGAATGCAGTCATTTAAGATGGGTGTGAAAGTAACGCATCGGCAACGCCTCCAGTATTCCAAATGTCCATACGCAACATTCAGGCGAACCGTCTGCCTATTTGCCACTCTAATAAGTACCTACAATTAAAAAAAAATGCAATAGAAACAGCAGTAGATAAAAACTGAAAGAAAAACTGTCAGTTTCAAACATTTCGACCGGAATGACAATACATTTACATGTTGTTATAAAACAAATAAAACCTATCACAAAAACAGCTATCATCATAGTTTCTGTCCATTTCTAAGAGTAAACAAAAAACAAAGTGGAATCCATTAGTACACAATAGGACATTCGCTCTAGGGACGTCAACATCGATAAATTGAGAGTAACGCGAGAACTTCTCTGTATTGTGATTGTGATGGGCTGCATTTATCGATGACTAAGACTAACAAGCATACAATGAGCACTAAGTAAGAACATCCCTATTCTTACTATCTCGATTAAGTACCTATCGCGAAACGAAAGTGTGTTCGTTATTAGTTTGAGCCCAGTCAAATAAGCCAAAAAAGAGGTTAAATCTCGGAATGAGAGATAATAAATAAGCTGGAAACTTGTAAACGGTTTCATATTTTGGTCAAACTATACGTTGTCACAAAAATCTTATAAATTCTCGTGTCTGCGTCGTAAGATATTCATGGTCAAACGTCACAAAAATCGTTTTTTTTTTGTCCTTTTACAGAGAAGCAAACAGCTGTTGCAGAGAGCTTTTTTTGAGTAAGGTTCTCTGGGAAATTATGATAATTAATTAAGTTTTATTGGTATACCATCCACCAATATCCGTAACAAAACTCCCAACCACTTAGTTACCATTATGTTTATTGGTATTGAACTTTTTTTTTCCTGTATCGTGGTGTACCAAGAAAGAGTAGGTAAATCAATTTTTCTACAAATCTATTAGTTATCAAACTTCTTTTCAGTCAGCGGTCGTGGTAGGCATGTCACGCTATCAGCGCCTGATATAGCTTGTGAACATTCAAGAACCACCAATAACGAGGTAAAATACAGCGTAAGTATCAACTCAAAAATGTATTATCATGACCATTTTGGTAAAAATATTTTTATCGCGGTCATTAAAAGTGATTAACGATAGACGACGCGTTTGCCACCGTATAATGGCGAAGCTTTTGTTATTAAGAGATGGTCTCTTTTAAGCGGTGTTACGACGCGGGCCTATCAGTTTATTTTGTTTCAGTTTAGTACTGAAAAACAATGAAGGTTACTGTACCTGAGGAAAAAGTTGCAGTAGCACCTCAGTATTCATTATCGCCTGCACGGTAGGCGTGCCTCGCATCTCTCTGTGTGTGTGTGCGACCGGTAACCGCTATTTTTGATTGGTACGTGCAAAATAGCTTATAGAAGAAGACTGTACGCACGATTTTTTACATGCTATACATTTTTGAAACTGCTAAAAGAATTCTGACCTTGACCGTACTTATCTAAAGTTAACTTCATCAAACGAGAGATCATAAAAATTGTAGTGACGACCAAAAAGAAAAAAAGAAACCTGTATAAATGCAAAAACGCTGAAAGTTGTGATAGTTCTTAAGTCCAGCAATTTTAGATTGAAATATAAAAAATGTTTTATAAACTCGCAGGTTCAGGGAATAAAGAACATAATATAAAGCTAAATAAATACCGCGGAACAGAGAAAAATGGCTCGCTCGAGGTTCACTGCAGTTTTTTACTTGTTTTATTATTTCAACTACCGCAGTTACGGGAGTCAAGCATATATTTTACTGGCTACATGATAATCTCTAGAGGAAATCTAGACCAAAAGAGATGAAAATACGTTTTTTTTAACATAATTGAGCTAGAAAAATCAATAAACTAGCAAGAATGTAGATACATAGTTATTATTTTAAAGTTCAATAACGGTTCGTCTCGAATTATTAAAGACAGAATCTGTCGCCAAGCACCTATCGGTGTGTCCGGCAACCTCGCTTGAAGCCCTGATGAGGCGTCTCGTGACGCCACCTTCAACCACCTCGTCACTTAACATCAGGTGACTTGTATGTAGTAAAACCTACCTATTATTGCAACTATTATTAAAACAGCAAAGCAAATTGTAAGTTAATTACAAAATGTTGAAATGTAGGGGTTTGTTTTTCAACCGCGTTTAATGATCACTTAGCAGCAAACTTTGTACATAATTAAATCTATTTTCATTCATGGTTAGCAGCTTTTCAGTACTGGAATTTATTATGATTACGATCTTAGTGAAAGGTTCTACGTCTACAAGTATGTAATTTAATTTTACGTACATACATAAAACAGAAAATAATGATTCTAACTTATTTATATACGAGTAGTGGAGCGATGGGGAAACCAGCGTAAACTACAATAATAGTTAAGGGCATGGGACATCTACCAACCCGCACAAAGCCATCGTGGTAGATCATACTCTCTTTGAGAGAAGGCCAGAATCCTAGCAGAAGGTACGTATTCTATAGGCTGATGATGATATACCTACGAGTAAGCACACTTTAAACATAAAATATTCATATATATATATATATATATATAACTATATAGGTAGGTATATTATGTTACCAAAATTGGTGCCAACAAGCATGATACCACACTCCAATGAAATGTAAATCGAATACAATCCTTTTGTTAACGATAATGAGTGCGGAAACGATTTCGTCCCAAAACGGAATAACGTCACCAGTATCATTTGATCTTCATACGCTCTTCCACTCCGTACAAATCTAAGATGTTTGTTAGAGCTTCGTGGATCTAGACATAATGGTTGTAGATTAGGGTAGAGTTGGCGAAATGGTAGGCCTCGAAACGATAGTTGCAGACACAATTAAGCTAAATTATACGGCAGACTTTCTAAACTTGGTACCTATTCGAATGTATCGATTCGGTGAAAGCCAAGTTAAATTAAAACGAACTGAGAATTTGTTGGTTTTTGTTACAATATCAGTACTTTATGAATAACGTATTTTACAAGCCTAATCTTTTGATGAGCTGTGGCGACCTTCTCCTTTTGAGATTATAGTTAAGGTTTAGATATATATTGTGATGAATGACAACTGGTCTATAAACAGAGACTCCATCACATACCAACCCTAAATGTTAAGACTGGTAATACCTATTGCTACGCCACCTTTGCAACGGGTATCACATAAGGATATTAGCTACATAGGTAAATGTGGAAAAGTGTGCTGTAGTTTTAATCGATGGTTTTCCCGGCTTTAGGCAGTTATTAATTTCTCCCTAATGCCGCGCGATGGCATTAACACGGTGAAAGTCAGGGTTTACATGTAACCTTCGATTTCGCCACTCACCAATGCTTTTACTGCGATACTGCATTGCATATCTTTGAAACAATGACTGATTTTGTCTAAGATTATTTTAAAATAAAGAACTAGATTTAAAAGCTTTATATGGATGTAGGTCCGACAAACAAAATTAAATGTATTTTCACAGAAGTTCGTAGATCAAAAAGAGCCCTGCAACATTTTAAGCCCCATTATCCTTTGTAAAAGATTTTGCTACGAACAAAACATTGTTTTGAAAGTAAAAATAATATTCAATTGAAAATGTATAACATTACAGCTTAGTTTACGATCCATAATCCTCTATACCATAATCGGCTTACACGTGTAATGCCCTAGCTATTATTTTCAAAACATTCAAGGGATTTGCATAACATTTTCTGTGAACATGATATAACCTAAGTATATTTGTAATGACCTAAGATTATACTACTAAGAACCGGTCTGACTCTGAGCTGTTTTGTTACTGCGAGAAATTTCAAGAGAAATTCAAGCACGATTTCTTTCTTGAATATATGTATTTACAAAAGTCGATACATAGTCGAGTCGATTTCTTAATATAAGTTACAAAGACTAATTTTCCTGAAATCAAAAAAACTGAAGCACAAAAAAACATCAAGTACTCAAAATAGACTAATCTGAAATGAATCCTGTATTCGAAATCCCAAAGTATTTGCAAGAAACTTTCCCAAAGAAAAAGATTAACATTTTTCGTAAACAGTGATAATGTTCTCAATTTTAAGAAAACGGGGCATAATATAATTTAATTTCATCATTTAGTTTTATGGCGTCATTTGCTGAGCTCATTCGGATACCTCGAAAAAGTGTCGTTATTTGTTTTTACCGTGATATTGCTTTTCTTTTTTACAATTTTGTATCATTTTATTTGTCTAAGCTGTAGCTTATATACGACATGGGACTTTGTCTCAAGATTTTGGATTATGATCTCCTGATTGAGAAAATGAAATGCATTACTAAAAAGTATTTAATATGTACTACAATCAAAAAACTTTATCAAAATTTGCTTATCTCAGAATGAAGCTTATAACCTGGAAGCAATTATAGTTCATTCTGGGATCTCAAAATATTCGCTTGTAAGTAAGTATGATATACCTACCTAATTAGAAAAGTGAATATACTTATTCCTAATCCTTGCCTATGAACGCTCGCTGTTTCGCAACCTTTCTCAGAAAACCCCATTAAAGAAACTTCCAAGTATTTCAAGAATTACCTTCAAAATTGAAGCAGTATTTTCCAAAACCCGTATAACGAATGCAATTTGTTGAGGTGGAAACCTATCAACTTAAAACCCTTGCACTATCTCCAATTCCGAGAAAAAGCAAACTCGTGGAACACTCAATCGTACCTACAAATATAAATTGAGGTCTTCCGATGCCAAAGGAATGGCTAAGTGCAATCTCGCAATTTCTCGACTCCAGCCGGCATTTAGATTTATCTAAACTGCTACAATTTGTAGTTGATTAGAAAGCTGTTACACCGGCGAAGATACCCGCCATCTATGTAAAGGTTTATTCTGCATTTTCCTTTTTAGAACAGTGATTTCTGATGTAGGTATAGTCTATCTAAGATCACAGCACCCGTCACAGTAATAAATAAGTATTATAAATGCAAATGTTTGTGAGTGAATTGCTACTTCTTCATACTGAAACACCTTAACGGATTTGAGAGAAATTTAGAAAGAAGATAGCTTTAATCTGGATTAACACCTTTTTATCTCGGCAAAAGCTTTCTGCTCAAGGAAAAACCGCGGGCACTACGGGGTGTAACTACTAGAAACGTATAGCCCATATAAATCACCCATAGGGTTAGCAAACTGTAGTGGAAGTGACGATAACTGGTGGAAGAAGCGAGTTCTTAAGTGGACACCATGACTCGACAAACGTAGTGTAGGACTTCTTTGGAGTCATTGGCGTGTTTTGGGACCCAACAACTGGTGATGAGGAAGATATTATAAATACAATACCTATGAGCATAATCAGATTTACACCCAGCGCTTATAGTTTTATACATAAACACATATGGTCTATACGGGTCAGTAGATATGAATTGTAGGAAAGATGTAATTTGATAATTTACGTTATTCTATTTGAACAATAAAGTCTAAAGTATAGAACAACAGTGGTAAAATAACTCAACTAAATTTAACGAAACTCTGCCGACTATTACGTGACAAAATTCATATGATACGGCGTCAAGGCTTTGTATAATTCAATTAAGTTCGGAGTAAACAAAGCAGTAAGATTCTCTTCTAAAGTCAGCCACTCCACCCTTTTGATTCCAAGCAAGTGGAAACACGTAAACGGAGCACAAGCAATTCGCTGACCTGGAAATATTAGAACTTAGGGAGTAGAATGGTAGATTTAATTACTCATTAAAAAAACAAATGAAAATTTGTTAAATTATTAGTGCAAATGTGTTTTGTTGTTGAAACACATTTGCACTAATCACGACGTTTCTGCTGATTGTCAAAGATACAAAGTACCCACATTTCCTAATGGATGGTGGTTGCATTTGTCAGTTCTCTCAGCTGTCATGTGTCAACTTCAAAGCGTGGTGGTACACGTCACTGGTTAATGACGATGACATTCGGTTCGTTGGGAATGACGATCTGACACACTGGAACGCGTGGGCAATGAAGTAGCAGCTTTGAAGATATTAAGGGTTTTAGATCTGTTTCCATCGACCCTAGGTTACATAATTTTTGTAAAGAATCATTGTCGAAGAACTACAAACAATTGAAGGAATTCGCTGGTGTGTTTATTTCTGAAAATACTCCTACACGATGAACGAAGAGGATCTTGCATCCAAAATACACCAACCCTGACGTCATATTATGACTAATTATGTTATGAGACTTGCTATCGAGTACCGTAAAATGTTTAAGTTTGAAAACCAGGAAAGCAAGCACCCATAGCGCACGTAATTAAAATTTGCAATATTTTAAGTGTAATTAAAGTATCCAGTAGTTACCCTCCATTTCTTGAAGCAGTTTCAGACCAAAGATTAATTAGTTGCGGCATACGTCCCGGCAATCTCGAAATCTGCGTGCATCCGCTCTCCAGAAATAAATGATTATCTCAGACGAATATGCAAAGTTAATTAATCTGAATAATAATATATTTAATGTGGGCTGGAATTGCCAGAGTCCAGTCGTGAAAAACATTACGCGTGCGAAAGTTGTGCAAGAAATAAGACATGGAGGAAGAAAACAATGGATCTGAAAAAAATGTACGTGAAGCAGGCTTCTAGAATATATCTGTGTGAATTTTATTTCGTTTTGCACGATTTCTCATATTCAAATGTTAAGGTTTGGGACATTTCGTTTCCATTTTATAAAGAAACGGATCATCTAACTTTAATATTCATAAAGATATCGTAAACTGGATTTGTAAGGAACGTAATCCTAAATTTTTCGATCTTGACCCATTTCTTTAAATTTTCATTTGTAAAGTAAAACTTTTGAGTGGGCTTGGGTTGTATGTTACACTTTAACGTCTTGTTATCGTGCTCCAAATAAATTAAGTAGTCCCATAATTTCTCGAAGGAAATGTATTTTCACTCTACTTACAGTACATTTCGCCCAAGAAAATGTTATTCTAGCACCTTCTTATTTTAATCGTAATCGAGTAGCCAAAGGACACGCAGTTGCAATATTACTAAACACCTTTATTTACCTACTATTCAAAGTGTTATTAACGCTCTAATGAAGACGAAGAAAGTGAATAATATTTAGGGAATGACAAAAATTAGAAAAAGCTGTGTTTAAGGGTATAAGGCAAATATTAAACTGTTAGACTTGTAACTTCAAATATTGAAATGTCTTTTGGTTATTGCACGTATCTGAATATTTGATTTTAATGTCTAGCAGACTGTATTGACACAAACGAGAAACTCATTAAAATTCATCGAGAATGACCGGAAAATATAATTCATCAAATACCTACTTACTCTCAGTAAATTCACAGAACTCGCGATGAACTCAAGGCGGAAAATTACTTGTTGAGTTTGAATTTATTTTACCGAAAGTTTCGACGGAGAATTATCGGGCCAAAAATCACTTTATTTAACGAGTCGGTTTATTTAAAATCTAAAGCGTGGCTTTGAGAAACAATAGGTTTCTCTATGTCAAGGTTTTGAAGATAATTTTGATACTCCGTATTGTCAGGTGAAGTGTCACCGAGCGGTAGTGGGTCATTGTTGCGTCGTAGATTCCACTTCCAGTGTGATTTAGTCAGTGATATTACTGGAAGTATGCGACTTCGTGCTCCCTAGTGTTTGATAAATATTTCCAACTAGCTATACCCCACAGTGGACATTCCCGCAGATTTTTTGACTTTTGGTCAAACGCTACCCTGTAAGTATTAATAAAAAATAATATTTTTTTTTATTTTTTTTATTGCTAATAATTGTAACATAATCTGTGATATGTGACACTTGGAGATAATGTAGCTTACAAACAGGGAAAGAATTGGCAAAATCAAATCAGTATGTAGTTTCGGAAATTAACCATAACATACTTGCAACATATTTACCATAATATTAGTTAGAAGCATAGATATAGGGCGTCCGCCAGTAGTCCGATGTCCACGCCGCCACTAGCCTGATGTCCCATCTCTACAAGGTAACCTTGTAGTCCGATGTCCCATCACCACTAGTGTACATACATATTATAATGCACATGTAAGAGAAGACTATTTTATACCTACTTATTTTAGCCAATGTGCTATTTTAAGAAATGTTATCCTCCTACACGATAAACATATCGGGCTAATATCGACAACAGAGGAGAAGCTACCTGATTACAATTTCTCTTCATGCCTATATGAATATTAACAGTTCAACGTTCTTACTCCACAAATTAAAACGTTTAATGCAAAACACACAAATTAGTATTCATTTTTCAGAGCAAGTCCAAAGGAGAGCGTCGGCGAAGCAGCAATCGCCTCGAAGTGGAAACGGCGCGGGACGAAATAAAGAAATTCAAAGAAAACTTGCTGCAATCTTTATCTACTGGAGAGTAAGTAGAAAGTGTCAAGAATTTCCCATCTATTAAGTCGCTTATCAGCTGCTAAATAGACAGCGATAGCCACAACAACAAATAACGCTTTTAGACCTGAATCAGGAAGAGTTCCAAGCAGACGATGTTATCGAAAAAAATAACCAAAAAATACCCTCGAACCCGTTAAAGTCCTTTTAAGCAAGCAAAGTTCACAAACTAAAATACGAGTAATTGGAACCGGAATCTCAAACGACGACACAATTAATTTAAGATGTTAAGTCCCGGGTTCCAGTGGGCCACTCTACAGGCTACTGAGGGAATTAGCGCATGCCGATCTGGGAACAGTAATTCTAAAGCTGAAAAAAATATCGAGGCTAGTGACGTAGATGTCCATAGATGACATTGTTTGCTACTCTTTTACAAAAAAAATGTACGAGATTTAATTTAATTTACTGATTGACAGGGTTCCAACTATCTCCATACCAAATTTTATCAACATCCATTCAGCGGTTTCGGAAATGTAACAAATAAATAAGCAGACAGAGTTACTTTTGCATTTATTTATAAAATAAGAATGGAAAGATGAATTTATTAATGTACAATTACAGTAACAGAGAAAATAGTACAACTATTCAAGCCCTATTTTCTGCTTAATCTTGTAGTCTCAGCCTTTACATAAATGGTACATAAAGTAAAGGTATTTAAACGACCGTTAACAGTGATATTGAATTTCAAAAATTACACTAGAGACGAAAATGATCACGCTCAGAACCTTTTTATTTAAATCTTATTCTCTTATCTCATTCTGACTCAAGCTCTTTGAAACTTAGTGAATTTTCACTTTCGCTTAGCCTGTCATCAGATCTTAGAGAAATGTTATTTCTAGGTTTAAAAACGTTTCATTGGATAAATATTTAAATGATGCTAGGTTGAAATACCAAGCTTCGAATAGGTTTGGCGTATTTTTAGAGTCGTTCGTTATGCGGGTAGCGGTGGAAATAGGTACTTTGGATTGTTTTCAAGTAAAATAGTTCTTTGTGAGTTGTTGGTTTTCATTGCCGCGAATTTTCAAGAAGTAGGTAGGTAATTAGTAACTACTGTGATTTGAATGTTTATTTGCAAATTAGATCGTTATCGTGCGGAGTTATGGTTTGTTTCTCATTATCACATCACTTTCAGTCGTTTTAGTTGCTCATAATATACATAGTTAACTTGCTTGGTAAATGATAGTAATTTATTAAGTCTCTAAAACTGAATCAAAGCCATTTGGACTAAAGTTGTTTTATTATGTTTTCGGCACTGTTTATCTGACTATATTCAAAAATAATATTCCGCGGTGCGTGTGTTCATAATTTATTTTTCTTCTCCTCTTTAACGGCTTGACTGATTTTGATGAAATCAGGTTAGGTCATCAGGAGTTCACGCAGTTGAAAACACGGAAACAGCTTGCATATCATATAATGCTTATAAAGTTCCGACTAAAGCAAAACTATAGTCTAATTATAAATTTATTGATAGTATGGCAAGACAACAGAGGTAAGAATAGATAAGAACAAGCATTTTATGTGGGTAGCCTTAACAGCAACGTCACTCTCAAACGGATGAACGGCGATCAAAATCAAGTCTAATCACAATAAAAAGAACTTCAAGTTGTCTTCTGTTTGTTTGCTGAATTCAAATCAGCGTTCATTACATCGGCTTACACCAGAAACACCAAAAGAATTCAAACACTGATTACTTTTATTTCAGTAGCGGTATAGCGGAAAGCGGAACGGAAATAACAATTCCCCAGCAGTCGAGATCTCGTTCCGCTTCGAGGGCGAGGGAAGCCCTCTGCATACCCGCCAATGTTCAGGCCGAAATGGACGAGAATAAGATCTTTGAATTGAAAGAGGTGAGTTGGAACTATAGGTTTTAACTTTTCACCTAAGTTTTTTGGCGAGGCGAAAAGTGATTTCGGTTTATCGGCCAGAAAGGTGTGTTTAACACTTTCAACTAAGCACTTTGCTGCCAAGATGATTGTATTAGTTTATGCCACATAATTGTCTCGTATAAATAAAGTGGATGTTTAGAAATAGATAAAATTTGGCTCTCGATCGGTAGGGCCGGTAGGAACGATATCGGTGTGTCAGTTGGCAAGTTGGCTGGTCGCGTCGATATTATGCTAGTTATTGTCTAGTACAAATAAGGTCGTACAATAAGACATTCATTATATATGCATATGAAATAAAACTTGGTTCTCAATCAGTGGGTATGATCAGTAGCGTTCCCATCAGTCTACATGTCAATAGACCAGTTGGTCGTGTTGATAAAGTAGACAATACCGAGCCAAATTGTACCGTTCGTAGACAATTAGAGATATTACTTTAATTTTACTTTAAGTAGACATATAGATAGATAACACGTTATTGTTTCAACACAAGAACAACAGAACAGAAAATATCTTACTATTATCGGTCTTATCTTTTTATCTTTTTTCTTTTCTAACACTGACACGATAATGACAGTTTTCATTTATTGTTTCAGGCTTTCCTGCTATTTGACATGGATGGTGACGGATGTATCGACTACAGCGACCTGCGCGCAACCCTCGTCAGTCTTGGGGACAAAATTGACGAACAAGCGATACGGAACATGTTGGCTGAGGTACGTTGCTAATGACTTGCATTTAGAACAGCTGTTGCTTTAGCGAGCGACATGATATGCATTCACAAACCATTCTTATCCTAACTAATCCTTACTTTAACATTATAAATGCGAAATTAACTCTTTTTGTTCCACAGTCTGTTTGTTACCATTTCACGCCTAAACCGTTGAATATATCTTGATGAAATTTGGTAAGGATATAGTTTGAATCATGGGAAAAGACATCGGATACTTTTTATTGGAGACTTGTACACTATTTTATTTCTTTGGGAACTGGCTCTGAAGTGGGATTGCTTGAATACACCATATACACACAAAAGGCGCTTGGTAAGAGATTTTAAAATTGAGGGTGGTATGGTTTCATCACGATGTTTCCTTCACCAAAAGTTCAAGCTTATTAGAGGATTCGAACCCACGGCCTATGGTTCGCAGCCCGACGTTACTACGACTGAATCATCTTCGCTTTTAGTCTATCTAGTATGTGTAATAACCATGGTCGTGTAAGTATTGAAAGCTGAAGCCATGATTGTTTATAGGTAGTGTGGTCAGACGTGATGACGAATTTTCGGTGCATACACAATTATTTGCTTAGTCATAAGATAGATAATTGGCAATTGTCTTGCTAATTAGCCAGCTGGCGTTTGTATGGTTGCTTTGACCACAACGCATTGTATTGATATTTGCACTAAAATCAGCCGGAAGAAGTCTACTGCTGATCATAAGCCTCCCCCTTTGAACGCCACCATGAACTGCTACTTGCCATATTATGCAATATGCATCCATCGGCTCCCTGCGACTCTTACAATGTCGTCGGTCCACCTAGTGGGCGGCCTACCTACAGAACGTCTTCCGGTTCGTGATCGCTACTCGAGTACCTTTCTTCCCCATCGGTTATCGGTTCATCGAGCGAGGTGGCCTGCCCACACTACTAAATATAATATAGTCATAGCAACTCCTTTAAATTATAAATCCAATCTTAAAATTAATTTCTAAATCCGTATAAGTTTGCCCCATTCACAAGGAATCTAACGTGTAATATAAAAATTAAATGTGTTTCTACGTAGGTCCAGTTATTACGCTAAAATATCAGATCAGGTTTCCAATTTATTTTAATGGAGGGTCCAGTTGGACCAAAATCCCTAATCAGGGTCGTTGTTTACGTGTTAAACACTGTTATTTTATACTTATAGGATTATGAACTGTGAAGGTCCATAGCAATCCGCTTGAGATGTTATTATTAAGATCTGGTTCGAACACCAACTAATGGAAGCTATCGTTATACTCGTATATAGCTTTGTGGTAGGGCATTTTCTAGTGCTTGCCTGGCTGCCGACCGATTGGTGTATTTCCATAGCATTTACTAGAGAGGAAGTTCCCAATCCAGACGTTCCTTAATCAATGTCCTTCAAAATCCGTATATTATATAGTGGTAATAGTAAAATTTTGTTGCAGGCTCCAAACCCTCTAGATTTTGACGGCTTCGTCAACTTCCTTGGCTTCAGAACGCTGGAGCTAGACTCTGAAGAGACCCTTGTCGCTGCGCTATCTCGATGGGATAAGGATAATTCAGGATATATCTCGGAGGAACGGTAAGAAATACACATTCTTAATAGCTTAATAGGTGGTAATTTCAAAACTAATATTTCTAAAAATATTGATGTTGATTCTGATGTAGGTTTAAAGAATTTATTCTCAATAAGACAAACGTCACTTACTCGAGAAACTATCAAACTAAGGCTGGTATTCTAAACTGACGCTCAAGTGTTGATCAATACTTGAGTAGAGTTTGAGTGACATATTTGTCCGCACCATTGCAAGATAAAATTATAAAAAGTAACTATCTGTCTGTCTGCCTTTCACGCCTAAACTACAAACCGATTCAAATGAAATTTGGTACAGAGATAGTTTAGAGCCTGAGAAAGGACATTTTATTGCGATAAACTGTTACCCACGCGGGTGAAACCACGTGAAACATCTAGTTTTCAATAAACGAAAAAGGAAGACGAAATAAAAAGTAACGAGTGTTGCGATTCCTCTTTACCAAAAGGTTGCCGAAAAAGATCTCTTTCAGCGATTAAATCAGCAAAACGAGATAGTTGAGTCACTAGTAATGGCGCAGTAATTACACTGAATCTATCTACATAAAATATCCCTGCCGCTCTGAATTAATAATTTAAAACAAGTAGGTAGGTAACTATAATTAATTCAAATCCTCGCGCGTGTAAGTTGCGATTAGTGGCTTTCAAACTAGGGGAATGGAGCAACTCACGTAATCCGTCTGTTGCTTGCTAACGCTTGTTTCATTATCGGCATACATTTAATATTGGCGAAGTTGTGGAATCGATTAGAATAGGACTGATGTTATAGGAAAATAAACCTTAGCGCAGTGAGTTCCCAATTTGTTTATTATCATCAGCCTGCGTCAGTCGGTTCACTGCTGGATACATGCCTCTCCCAAGGTACGCCACTCAGCCCGCTCTTCGGCTCTTCTCATCAAATTACTGCTTGCCAGTCGGCGCAAGCCGTCGATCGATCTAGTCTCAGGACGTCCTACACTACGTTTGCCAAGTCGCGGTCACACTTTCAAAAAACCTACCTAGCTACCTTATAGTACATACCGATGCAACGAATCATTCCCATTCCCACGGCCAATTGCTCTCGAAGGAGTATTTACAGTTTATTGTGGTGTAATTATGTATTTTTTGTATCTACGTCTAATGTGCTACTGCTACCGTTTGAGATCAGACTGCATCATGCGTCATAAGAGTTGGAGCTTTGTTGAAACTTAGGACATGCAAAGTAGGTGAAATGGCGTTATTTAGTTCATCTGTGTGTATTCTTGACTAATGTTGTTGGTATATCATAAGTCTGTTTGATAAAAATAAAAGACGATCGAACTTGTGATCGTCTTCATAATCATAATCGTCAACTAACATCAGCAGCCTTCTTTCACCTTTCAGGCCTCTCTTTTTTTCTGTCTTTCACTACTCACTCTAATCAAATGTGCAGAGCATTTTCGGTCTCTATTCAAAAGCGCGCAAAAACTAATACCCTACTTTAATCTTTAGACTCTCTGAGTGGATATATTCACAGGCGTTGAAACATTGTGGCTCGCTCATATACCATGTTAGATCTTCTAATAGTGCCATTAGATACACAGGCGTAGTAAACGATGCAGTGCAGCTGTCGCAGTCTGAGTTAATAATGATAATTAATACAGCACTTAATATAATATTTCGCAACGATTCGAACGAGCTACGGTGGTGAACGGTAACACATGCGCCTTACAAGATTCCGATACCAATTTCGAATCGCGATTAAACCACAACATTCAAAGGCATGCAACATCTACCAACCTGAACTGGGCCAGCGTGGTAGATTATGGCACATTCTCTCTGAGAGAAGGCTTGTGTCCCAGCAAAAAAAAAAACATAATTGAAAAAACAACAGAACAACAGGAATAAATCGTGATGAAACCATAGCTTGGTGGTAGTGTATTTTCGAGTACTTGACTCGCTGGCTAACTACCCTCAAGTTAAGAATCTGTTACCAGGCACTTATCGGTGTGTTCCGGCAGCCTCACTTGAGAGCCAGTGTCTAATCCAGGTGTAGCGTGACGCCACCTTCGATCACATCGTCACTGACACAACACATCAAAAGGGTGACTTGTGATCAAAGCCCCTGTGTGTATGTAGTAAACTAATAAAAGTTTTTTAAAAATAAGGACATATGCATCCAAATAATTGGAAACATACTGACAGAAATGCACTGCGCTCTTCACCCTAAGTTACTAGACGATATCTCGTCTATTCAAGAATGTCTTTCTTAGCAGTCCCAAAGTGATGATGATGATGAAACTTTTGATGGTAGTGCTATAAACAAGATCTTGCATATATAATACAGCATACATACAACTGTAAACATCTCATGCAAATGACTAACCCTACAAATCTGTCACATAATCTCTTGAAAGATAAGATTAGTAAATCAAGATTGTATAACATTTTCATGTATTATGACGTGCTCGTAAGGACAGCAACATATCTTGTGGTGATTTAAAGCTTTTTGGGAGCCACCCAGAATCTACGGAATATTATGTAAATGAAACATTAGAGGAAACATTAAACTTGCACTAATTGGATGCTTTATTTTTAGTGCCTAATGAATAACGAGTTGATATACTGTATAGCCTATGTAATAATAAAATAGTAACTGGGCTATGTTAACACATACATGACTGTATTTTTTTTAACTAAACTGATGTAAATTGTTAACGTTATCGATATGGAGGCCTCTAAACTTGGTCATATTTATTTTTGTTTTGGGTTTCTCTCTTTGAACACGCGTGCTGAAACTACTTTACGAATTTTTTAGTTTGTTTTATCAAGCTATGCATTTTGTTGTGTATTATTTTGCAGTTTAATATTTTTAAACAATATATCGAGAATTTATATTCTGAATATTTTCGCTTTAATTCAATTAATTATCTCTTTTCAAGACAAACATTCACTAACTTCTGTTTGTTCTTCATTTTTACTGCCTTTGCGGTATCATTCATCATAGCTTTTATGTTAGTTTTAAGTTTCTGCAAACTTTGTAACAATTTGTTTCAGGCGTAACCAAACACGATATAGTATAAAGCCTCAATGGGCTTCTTCTATATACAATAAAATAAATATGACGCAATAATTACATAAGGAATACTATATGATTCTTTTAAGCATTTTCCTTATTTATTAATTGTGTCGCATTAATTTTGCTGTAGGTAAAAAACAACACAAAACACTGTAGCAAATTTTTTAATATTTCGTTTTCTTTTCTACGTAGTAAAATGCCTCTTTGGTCATTGTTTGGACACTTGTCCGAAAAAGTTTAATTTGTGTGTATACTTGCCCTATGAAAATTATTTTCTATCTTTGAGTTGTATTGAAAATTAGCGTTGTTATTTGTTTTGTTTTTGAAGAATATTTATGTAGGTAAAGTTCAAACCCAAACCAGATAGAAACGCGAAGTTTGCAGTGTAGTTTCTATTGCTAGTGTATAGGACATGCACTAAAAAGACTTTTTTTGAATGCCATACCCTATCAAATGAGATATTATTAAAGTTGGTGTGAAAAAATATCAACTTCCACGCAGTTCAAGCTGCATGGCAACACTAGTCCATCAACATCATCCAGCTTTTTCAGTTCCCACTGCTGGGACGGGACTCTGGCTATCTTTCTGAGAGAGAAAGGGCCGTAAACTACCACGCTGGTCAAGTGCGGCTTGGTAGATGTCACATGCCCTTGATATTTCTGGTTCTTGGACATGCTGGTTTCCTCACGATGTGTTCCTTTCCCGCTTTTAAGCGATAGCAAATCCACAAATAGATTATTAAGTCATAGGTCGAGAGGATTCAAACTCGGTGTCGGCACCTTGTAAGTTCTCATCGTATATATTTTTACTATTTTCTCACGTATCGCGTAATGTTAATTGCTTTGATAATATTTGATATTAATAGCTTTCGTATTTGTTTCAGAATTCGTCACGATCTTATGACCTGGGGTGATCGTTTTACTGAGAAAGAAGCTGACTACGCCTTGGATGAAGCACCTACCATCCAGAAAGACGGCAAAACGCTCATCGACTACATTCGTTTTTGCAGTACACTGTCTGGTTTGAGGAAACCAAACAAAACCAATTAATGAGGCTGAAATTGAAGAAAGTATTATTGATTAAAAGATTCAGGTGTTGCTTTGCGGAAATTCAAAAAAATATTAGATGTAGAAGGAATTTATTATTGATCATAGCGGCCATTTGAAATTTAATAAAGTACATACGCGTATCTATTTATTATAAAAGCAAATAATTGTAGGGTTTTTTTTTAATTAAATAGCACACATTGTCAAAGTTAGAGATGCATAGGAAAATCGAAAAGTTGATTATGTACACGGACCTTCCGAAATACCGTTTTCCTACTGAGTCAAAAGGGAAGGACTTGTAATTTAGAAGGAAAACTAAGGTAAAATAAGGAAGGAATCGGTCTTGGAAGGTAAAGACTCAGAAGGAAAGTCAGAATTTTTCTCTCAGTGTATGTTCCGTGACTTTTGTTGTTGACTGTACGACAGGCTTCGAACCTATACCTATCATAAAAGAATAAGTAATAATAACTTATGATAAAATAACGCTTTTGTGAACTAATTTGGCAGAAATCAAACAAATAATAAAAATAAATTTTAAACATAAATTGATAGGTTGGCTTTTAGATTAATCATATTCGAAACAGAAGTTCGAAGAGATGAATAGTTATTTCAAACTTTGCAGACATCGGGGTGGTTCAAGACTATATTTAATTAAATTAAGATGCTAAATCCATACAAATGCCATCGTTCAATGCTAAATTTAGAAAGCAAAAAGTTACATCTGTCGTAATACCAAGTTTATTTTTGTTATTCCAAAGTTTGTTCCAATAACCTTTCTTTTAACAAAAGTTTTGGCACTCAATTTAACAAATTTCAATATCCTAATGGAAAGAGAGCCTTTTCAATTTCTCGGATTTAAATACATATTTTGACAGTTATTACTTATGGCATTACTTTAGTTTGTTGATTGAAATAAGCTATTAGATTTTTGAAACAGTAATTCTAAGATTTTGTGTTTGCGTAATTATTGGAAAACTTGCTATCATCTCTCATTTCACTGTCAAGCATATTTCGTAAGTTCAATTCCCAGAACAAATATATCTATATTGAAAAAAAGTGCAAGTAGGTATTTACTGCGTGGTAGATCTTTGATTCATGTAGTTTCTCATAACCTTCAAAGAACTTGCATCCTGTTTCCACAAAGTACTTACTCAAGATGCTCCTTGTAGATGTCGAAGTCCGTGAAGATGAATGAGCTCGACGATCTCGTGCGGAGCCGCGAGGAAGGTGTAGAGGAGGCAGTCGAGGCGCGGCGGGTAGGGGCGCGGGTAGTCGGGGCTGCTGAATGTGGCGCGCTTCTTACCGTATATCGACCTTCATAGAACTTGCATCCTATTTCCACAAAGTACTTACTCAAGGTGCTCCTTGTAGATGTCGAAGTCCGTGAAGACGAGCTCGACGATCTCGTGCGGAGCCGCGAGGAAGGTGTAGAGGAGGCAGTCGAGGCGCGGTGGGTAGGGGCGCGGGTAGTCGGGGCTGCTGAACGTGCCGCGCTCCTTGCCGTATGTCGAGGTGAAGCGGATGCACGAACAACCTGGGAAAGGAAAAGAGCTTCTTAACTTCCATGGCTTTGCATGAGATTCGTTCTCGTTTGTCATCTCGTCGATTGTTGATATTTAGAAATTTGATTCTTGGGTAAGTGTAGCGTCTTGGAGAGCTTTTATACTACAAGCAGGACAGTAGGTGGTACTCAATTTTCTTAGCTTCGTAAAATATAGGCTTTTAAATCTCTCTCAGTGGCATCCAAAGAGAACGAGACAGAGAATCTTATGATTTGAATATATTTATTGGATCCCATAATTATAGGAGAATCAAAAAATGTAACTTCAACAGTTCAAAATCCTGCGCGGCAACGCGCTACGCTCACCATTCTAAGAGAATAGAATATTTATTATTAGAAGTTGTAGTGTTATCGAACATTCAAAAGAAACACTCACCGATATTGAAAAAGTACGAAAGTGTTAGTAAATCTTTCGCTTAACACAATTAAGCATAAATCCTTCGAGAAAAGAAAGCCCAAGTAATAATTAAGAAAGTACAGAAGCGTGTGCCCGCAAATCGTTCCACGTAAATTGGGCTAGTATTTCACAGGGGTAGTAAATTATTCCCTCAAATCGATAGCTCCCACTGGGTAGGAGGTAATTATGTGAACTATGTTCATACGGCTATACGGACTATGTTTATGTCTATACCGACTTGTATTTATACGATTGAACTATAGCGCAAAGAGCTAGAATGTGACAACATCACATCGTTTTGGTTAGTTACATTTTTGATTGAAAATATTTACCTGTTTATAGTCTGACTAGCGATCTGCTTTGATTGCACGGTTGTACAATTTACAGTGTGTGTGTCATAGTAAGCGACCAAAAATTCATCTTATTAACGACATCATTACAAATGATTGAAATTATTGGCTTTTTCTACCATAGCATGAATGTATTTTAAGTACACATAAAAGTAGTAATATAAAAAAACACTACCCGTAGCAAAATCCATTACTTGTAATTAGTGTTTTTTTTTTTTGTGAACCAAGCAAGAAGTTTGTGGACAAACAGACAGACGAAAACGGCAACTTTGCTTTGTAATATTTAGAGATTCCCTGAATTAAAAATAGGTAAGTAGATACTTTACGTTTACATACCATTTAAACTAGCGATATTTATGTTGTCAAACAATCAAATATTCAAATAGGTACTTGTGCGGCGATGCATATTGCGTTTGTCACTTTGCAAAATGAACCTTTTGAAATGTACACGTCTCAATTCACTTGGATTTAATATCTTGCCAGCTCTTTGTCCTTTCTACGGCTATGGACAAAACTGAAAATGATCATTGAATTCGGGCCGGCCTTTACCAGCCACTGGCATTATGTATTAGACTAGTCTGCATGGCTGGCCTAATTATAATAATGCTTAACTTGTGAACGCGACTGCAATTAACAGTCACTTAGTGAATGTTAAATGCCATCCATTACTATTATGTTGTAGAAAATGTTCAAAGTAAAATAGGGAACTGAAGCATGAACAAATTAATAAAGATATAACCTTCGTGGATTTCTCTTTGGCGCGCTGTAGATAACTCACACTAATTATATAAATGTCTAAGTTTGTGGGTGAGTGTGCATGTTTGTTACTTTTTCACGCTGAAACAGATCGACAGATTCGAGTGAAATTTGGAATGAACATAGTTTCTAATAGAAATCGCGGGTGTTACCCCACATGGCACACTCAGTAGTATATTTATAACTAGCTGCGCCCCGCGGTGACACCTGCGTGAATTACACTTTATCGCGATTAAAAAACAGGGGCTGATCGAAGAAGGGTGAAAATTTGAAGTTGTATGTATATTTTAATCATTATCAGCCTTTCACGTTCCCACTGCTGGGACTCTGGCCTTCCCTCAGAGAGAGAGTATTGGCTGTTATCTACCAAGCTGGCCCAGTGCGGGTTGGTAGATGTCGCATGCGTTTGAATGTTGCAGTTCTTGGGCTGCCGGTTTCCTCGCGATGTTTTACTTCACCGTTTTATGAACTACACGGAGAAAAAAGACCTTCCGAAATACCGTTTTCCTTCTGAGTAAAAAGGGAAGGAATTGTGATTCAGAAGGAAAACTAATCCAAAATAAGGAAGAAAACGGTCTTGGAAGGTAAAGACTCAGAAGGAAAGTCATAATTTTTTTCTCAGTGTAATTAAGTCATAGGTCCGGGGCCGAGAGGATTCGAACTCGGTGTCGGCGTTTTGTAAGTCGCACGCCTATTTCAATGCTAAATCATAACAAAAAAATTTGAAAAATAAAAAAAGTAAAAATATAAATGTTACCATATGTACTCCACATATGGTAACTAACATCATGGCTTTTATCTCGCACACAAAGACGACTGATTTGAATGTAAATATATTTTTTATATGAAGGTAACTAGTAATTAAAATAAGTTGGGTAAGTAGTTTACTTCTTATAAAATATAACAAAGTCATAATAGCTCATTCGAACATTCTACAATTGATAACATAATTGGCCTGTCAAATAAAGACCACAATAATTCTATACCAATAGCAATCATCAGAATCCCAACTCAATTAATCTAATTGATCTCTAAAGGATACCCATTCGTTCATCTCGCACTCCTCAAATTGATATAAGCCATTCACCACAATATCTTATCGAGAGCAATTTTCATTAGATGTAGGTTAACTTTAGTTAGTGAACTACCCTCCGAATTGAACTATTCCAATTTAAACAAGTAACGCTAGACGCACGCTATGGTATACTGTTGTGCGACGGTAAGTTGTAACTCAAAATTTAACATATAAATGAATGTATTGTAAGGTAGGCAAAATATTGCATATCAAACGCTTTGAATAGTAGTGTTTGCTTTGAGTAGTTGCGCCCCGCGGTTTCACCCGCGTCTTTCCACAGGAACCCTTTATCGGAAAAAAAAAGTGTTAGCAAAAAGCCTGTGTTAATCCAGGGTATAAACTATCTCCATTCCAAATTTCATCAAAATTGGTTTAGTAGTTACGGTGATAAGTGGTAACAAATATTCACACACACACAAACTTTCGCATTTATAATATTAGTAGGATTTACTTTTGTACATAACATTGCACTAATAGGAGGGCTTAATGCTAGACAACACACTTTTTAATTTAGGGTAGATACATTTTCGTTTTGTTTATGGACAGAAATATATATTTTTATTTTATTTTAATACCTGCAGTAATTACTATAGTTAAAGTGAAACATGTATCGTTCTTACAACCTAGCACAATCATACATCAAAACTAATGTCATCAAATAATATGGAGACCATAAATTTTACCTAAGTCTATCTATAAAAGTTTTATTAGAGAGGTTATCCTAGCAATATATCTGTTACAATTAACGATCAAGAATTTATGGCCCAAGTTCTCACAGTTTCGGTACCTACAGAGTTGAGATTAATTAAGAATAAATGAAGTAGATAGATAAAAATAATGAATTCTTATAAGAACACCACACTTACAAATTAAATAAGAAATAGTTATTTGTTATGCAAGGCTGCAAAGTTGTATTTTGGCGCGAGTACTTGTATTGAAAACCTGAGTAAGTGAAGGATTCTAAGATTGAACCATGAGCGAAGCGAGTGGTTCAAATATAGAATCCTGAGCATAGCGAGGGTTTCAAAGGTACGAGACGCAGAATAACTTTGCAGCCGAGCGAAACACGCAACTTTTCACCTCACTACAGCGAGGAAAATGCAAGATGCAAGAAAAACAGATAAAATAGGTTTGTTTGTTTTTTCATGCAATAGTCATGGTGGCCAGTGCGATTATTCCAAAAAGAGGTTGGCACTCTGACATGAAATAAGTATTGTTGCATTTTAAGTGGACTGGCAGTATGGAAAATTATTGAATAGAAAGTTTCGAAGTTTAAAAATACTTTCCACGCTAGCGCGCAAAGTGCGTTTTTGCACTCAGATTTCGAATGACAAACAGACTCTTTCCGAGCTTGTGAGGAGAAAATGGTATTTTCTAGACATCCGTTTATGGAGAGAAATAACGTTTATAAGACAACATAATTATATAACACACGATTTTCTTTTCGTTAAAAAAACATAGTAGATTTCTTGAAGATTTTCAAGACGTCTGAGATTGTTTCATCATACTTATTGAGAAAATTACCTACATATATATATTAGGTAGACTTACACATCTATATTAATCTATCCATGCGTAAATAGGTTATGTCGTATATGCCAAAATAATATCAGAAAACATGCCTACCTGCTAACAAAAGACAAAATAACGACTTCATACCAAATCAAACGTCAGCATCAATACGAGAAATGGATATCGGATCATACAATGGAAATCACGAAGATGATAACATCACCTATATTGAACATCATACTACCGACTATACCGATATATTTGGGAACTCGGAAGTCTTTGGATGATAATATCATGTCGAACGTTTTCCTCTTAAACGTTGTGTAAGTATTAGTTTTGTTAACAAGGACGTCGAAAACAGCGGATTTTTTTCTGCCAGTAATAACTCAAGCGCTTTTGAAGCGATGATGTCTCAGTGGTAGTGACGTCAGAGCTTGAGCTTTCGGTGAAGACATCGTGATGAAACTATAGCTTGGTGGTTAGGAGGACATTTTCTAGTGCTCGCCTGGCTATAGCTAAGATCTGTCGCCAAGTGCCTATTGGTTTGTTCCGGCAGCCCCACTTGAGAGCTAGTTCCCAATCCAGGTATAGCGTGACGCCAGCTTTGACCACATCGTCATTTTTATTTTATTTTGAAATTCTACAGCGTAAAATAAAATATTATTGTTTACACATTGTAAGGCCAATTACAGAATTTCACGGCACAAAAGGAAAAAAATATACAATAACAATGGTTGCAGGTTTGGCGAACAATGGTTGCAAGTTTGGGGATTTAGCATCAGGTGACACGTGGTCAAACGCTACCCCGTAAAAGAAATTTGGAATTAGAAAACTGGTGTTAGACGCCTTGGTTTGACGGTGTTGGACGCAGTGACGCAATTAGATTCAATATTAATTTGTAAAGTGAATCGTCCGAGCGGTTATCTCGGCACCCGTCCGGTCTGACCGGTGCCGGTGTCCGGCGAAGCGGTTCCAATTTCCGGACTCTGGCTCACTCCAACTAACGACCGTTCGTAGCTGCTATCGAGGAATTACCTCCTTCTAATTCAACTTTGAACAGATTCGGGTAAATGATTTATTTATCTACCACGTTCGGTAACGAAGCCTTGGCTATAAGATGACGATTCTTATGTGCATTTTATATAAAACCAAACCAAGTTTGACAGGTCTACAATTGTTGCTGTCCTTCTCTGGCCTCTATGCACATCAGACATGGCCAACCGACAAGAGCTCTACTCTTAAATAAAGAAGAAGAGTGCACATAAAAATCAACACCAATAGCGAGTCACTTAAAAAGCACTCAGAATACAAAGCGAGGTTGTGAAAGTAGGTAAGTATTAATAAAATTGAACAAGTAATGCTTCAATTCTTGAACGTAAAGTACAGTACGAGGAGAAAATTGCAGTAGCACCTCAATGTTCATAGACATATAAAAACAGTATGATAAACAAATCCGTCTATAGTAAGAAGTCGCCAAAGTTTGTGGACGTTCGAATCATTGCCTACATTGCTTACCCTGTTTTCTCCTCCTTTTAAAGTGCCCTATATCGTAACTACAAGTCACGTGATAGCTCATTTCAGATCTTAAAAATCATCAGTAAAGGTTTATTACTTCGAAGTAGCATCACGAGTAATAAAAACATACATGTTGCGCCCCGCGGTTTCACCCGCGTCGTCCCGTTATCCCACAGAAACCTTTTTCCGAGATAAAAAGTAGCCTATGTGTTAATCCAAGGTACAAGCTATCTCCATTCCAAATTCTATTTAGATCCGTTCAGTAGTTTTTGCGTGATAGAGTAACAAACATCCATCCATCCATCCATCCGTCCATACTCACAAACTTTCACGTTTATAATATTAGATTAGGATACAAGTACACTCCCCAAGTGGCATCTACGTACGCACTGTGGGCTACCACTTAGAACAAAGGCAGCAAGTGAAATTCTCTGTTGTTTACACGAATGTTTGTAACAATTATTTTAATTATTTGTCTGGTTTAATTAGACCTTCCGTTGCTGGCTTGCGGTAATTTCTTTTGGCTGGCATACTGCCACAGTAATCTGAATTTCAAATTCTTTATTTCAAGGCTCTTGTAACTGAAGTTCAGCTGTGGGAGTACTTGGCTCTACAATGCAAGGCAATGATTACTTCCAGCTAATTAGCCATTCAAAGATCGGAAAAACCAAATGTTATTGTTCTTTTTTTAGCTCTTATTTTAGCTTTTCATTATAAAATACTTTGTAGGAATCGCCGCTACCACTGTCAACGCGATTAATGAATGCTTTGTTGAAGGGCATCTAGCTTCCACCACTCAAGTTAAGAATATTTTATTGTATGTATTGGTGTCAATTCGGTTTTATATTCTCTAAAACTAAACTAAGTTTGACAGGTCTAATAGTATTGCTGTCATCTTTTTATAACCACTGAAAAAAAGGACAGCATTACTTTGAGACCTGTCTAACTTAGTTTAGTTTTAGAGAATGCAAAACTGATCGACACCATTAACCAAGTAACTGTTTTCATAAGCAAATAATGTTGAAATCCCTTAGTGTAGTTGTGCCGCTAAAGTAATTGCAGCCAAACCCTTAGTCTTTGAATCAAAAACATTCCATAGAAAGTCAATAAGACATAATCCCAAGGTCCCGAGAAAAGTGAGCTATATGGACTATGTGGGACCAATCTAGAAAATTTAGCTCGCTTTACTCTGCCTAATAAATTAACAGCCCTTGATTCAGAGATCAAAGAAAGCCTCCAAAGCCTTTCGATTGAGTAATAGTTTCAATTACCTAAGAGCTTGTTTATACTGCGTCAGATAAAAGTCGTATGATCTTGAAGTAAGACATACTCGTATTATATATCGATTACCTAACTCTTTATTCATACAACACAATACAGAGAAAGGTAATGTGCCATCGAGTATATAATACGTTACATACTAATTTTTGTCTACTGCCCTACCTGCTTAGCTTTACTTATCACTTTTACGTCAGATTAGTTTTAAGTATCTATTTGAATAAAACATTCTTCCACAGTAAAGTACGAACAGTAGGTTAGCTAAGACCGCTCGACGAGTTAATTGCCAACTCTTGCGGTGATGCACAGGCGGCGCGTTCCGTGCTGAATTCATGGCAGCGGCCCCGTTCGTTTGTGATTATGTGCGTGAAAAGTGCGTGCGTACACGGCGCCGCTACTCTCGCACACATTCAAACCGGCGGCGGCCGATTTGTATGAAGCTGAACTACTACTCTTTACTATGATTCTTGTCTTAATTGTTCTAAATCCTGACATTCTTTACTCTGTTGATTCATGCTTCGAAAATATACCAGTTTTAGAGAGAAGACGGCATATGCTCTGAGGTGTGTGTGTCTTACTAGAAGCAATCAAAGGTATCTGAATTTTATTTGACTTGATATTTACCATAGTGGGGACCAGCTGGAAGAATGGAAGAATCCATCTACGTTGATAGTTCAATTCGTTGTTTGGGTATTTTGATAGCAAATTAAAAGGTTTTCGACACATCTGAGGATATGTCAAAACTTCACTTACTGTAAATAAGTCTTCTAAACAGAACCCGATTTACAAGTAATGAATCAATTTATACAAATAGTACTTACCACCCAGGGAACAAAAAGTCGGGAAGCAAAATGATATTTTATCTTATTTTCCTACTGGGTTTAGTCGCCATTCATTTATTAGAAAACTTTCCGGGATAACGATATTTTTTTTGTTTACTGCTTTCGGCGCCCTGCGAAAAATATTGCGATCGAAATCATCGCCAGAAATTTTCGAAAAGGGGATGTTCGCCCTCTCGGGAATTTCACGATCACTGATTTATTTCATCATTGAGTCTCATCACTGATAAAATAATTAAGTAATACACAAACGAATCATGCAAATGATAATAAAATAACATTATTCGGGGTTTAGGAGTATATTTTAATATTTATATTTATTTATTTTATTCGGTGTTTGAATACGTTTTGAAAGTCATAAAGTTCTCGGAACAAACAAAACAGCCGCGCAAACTCATTCGTATCAACCTTGTGCTATCAACGAGGCATACAAAATGTAGAAAGGTATTGTTAGCGAGCAAGTTAGAAACAACATCAAAATCGAGTAAATAAATTAACGAGTGATATTAAAACCACACAAACGGCAACAAAAGCTGTTATCTCATTCACTCTTAAAAAATAAAACAAGATTAGCCAATCGCAAACAACACCGGTCCGAGTCGATAGTTTGTTTATCTCTAGCAAACACAACTTGACCTTTCCCCAACCAGTTTTATCTAGAGGTAATACGGAACGGGCACAGCTTCATTTACGTGTACAATTTCAGCGTGACAAGATGAAGTGCGTTCTCCTATTACTCTTAATTATTCAGTGGAGTGATGCACGAGTCGCTTCGAGTGAGACGGAAATTGCTCCGAACGTAAATACGAATGTGAAAGACAAGGAACCACTGCATTATCCTTGCAAACTCAGGACGCTGAAAAGCACAGATTCCAACCCGTCGGTTATCGTCAGGTGGCAGAACAAAGTGCAAAGAGTGACCTGGTTTTTAAACGGAGAAGTCCTTGTTGAATTGTACTCCACACAGCCGTTCTCCTACCCTCCATCCAGTGGACTTTCTGGCGACGGAGGAGCAGCAACCACTACTGTGAAACCTTTCAGTGACGAAGTGGTTATTGCTGATAACTATACTATGGGAGATATTGTGGAGTGGTTCCGGAACGACTGTATGCCCAAAAACGTTTAAATTTGGTAACTTTAATAAAAGTTTCTGACTAGTTGTGATGTTTTTGTTATTACGTTTATGAACTTTGACCTGTAGCTAAGATTATAATGTATTTATAGGTATGATTCTATGCTTGAATTTTTAATGCAATAGTTCATTAACCACATATTTAGGTGATTTAGAAACAGAAAAATAGCGTTGAGGTAGAGTCCCCAATCAAAATTTTTAATTTTTACAAGTCGTGATTTGTTGATGTGGTTGAAGGTGGCGCTACGCTACGCCTGATTTAGGGTCAGGTGATGGTTGAGATATTTTCATTTTTGTAATAAATTAAGAATAGTTTCTAGCCTTAGTTTTTCAAAATACTTTTATTGAAATGTTACAGAAATAGTTTCAGTTTTATCAAAGTGAAATTATGCACAATCCCTACTTCCTACTTATATTACAAATGCGAAAGTAACTCTGTCTGTCTGTTTGTCTCGCTTTTAAGCCGAAACTACTGAACCGATTTAAATAAAATTTGGTACGAAGATAGTTTGAACCCTTAGGAAGGACATAGGATACGTTTCATTGCGACAAACTGTAGCCCACGCGGGTGAAATCACGGGGAAGAGCTAGTAGACTATAATTATACTACTATACCTATGCAACTCTTAACCTTTCACCTGTGGGTGAAACAGTACACAATTTATTTTAGGGTTCTAATTCTAACAATTTGCAGCTCAGCTAATAGGTACTTCGAGTGAGCAACTAGCCAAGTGTAAGACAGAGCACGTAAATAATTAACGCGAGACCACCTTCACATTGTTTTAGCCCCGCCTCGGGCTCTGTTATTGTTGAATTTGTGCCCTTAAGGGTGGCATTGTCTGCGGCCAACAAACACCAAAAGTTTGGCCATAAACGACGCTCGTGCTTTAGATTGGGATATTTATTGCTGAGGCCAACTGTGTAAATACTTTAGCTTGAGTTTCGCAAGTTTATGTGCTATGATCACACTAAGTCCCTTTAAGATAGGCAGACGGGACGAAATGCCGAAGTATATATGCTAAAGTAGCCTACTCACAGTGCAATTTAACTACCAATTTGTTGTTGCAATAAGTTGTGAGTCAGTGAAATTCTAAGTAAGTTAGGCCATGATTATTTTTTTTGGAATTTGTAGTCTTACCTTACTATTTGTGATCAAATCAATGATAAATGCCCATATTTGTCTACAAAACTAAAATAATAATGATGACTTCTCATATTAACATTTTCAAAGTCAAAGAGAATTGAAAATAATATTATTTTAAGCGCATCAAAGTTAAGAGTCTTATCTCAGACAGTCTTATCTTATGAGAGTCTCCAAGAGAGAATAATTATGTCTCACGTCTCGCTTTAATCAGTTTAGAGGTTGGCTAATAATTAAAATAATAAGCATGTTCTTCTGGCTGCTGCAATATAAAAGCTAATTAAGATTTAAATCGATGCCATAAATGAATTAGTCTTTTGGAAGATGTAAGCAATATCACAGGCCCGACATTTCATTAAACATCTTGGGAAATTTAATTCTTAATGCTTGCAATTCGTTGTATATTTTTTATCATAGAAACGATCAACGGATAAATAAATATGCAGTACATTTTTTTCATCATCATCATTATCAGCCTTTCACGTTCTCACTGCTGGGATTCTGGCCTTCTCTCAGAGAGAGAGTATGGGCTGTAATCTACCACGCTGACCCAGTGCGGGTTGGTAGATGTCGCATACCCTTGAATGTTGCAGTTCTTGGGCATGCCGGTTTCCTCACGATGTTTTCCTTCACCGTTTTGAGCGATGGCACATAACTTATTAGGTCTTAGGTGCGGGGCCGAGGGAATTTGAACTCGGTGTCGGCGTCTTGTAAGTCGCACGCCTAACCGTTCGGCTACCATCGCTCTTTTCGCATTTTTTTTACATACAATATATTAGCTCTTGGGTATAACATTTAGTGACAAACATTACAATAAGTCGTAAGTTAACTTGATGAGATTTGAGGTACCTACTAAGTCATATAATACAAAAACAGTGCAGAAGTTATTTGGGAGTTATATTGTTTTTTTGCTTCGTAAATTAATGTATTCATGACCTCTCCCCTCGACTTCTCTCTACGTTACAATATTTAAATTTCACATTTTTATCTCAAGCACAAATCCAAAAGAAAAATTTACGACTGAACTTTTGTAATATGACGTACGGTAGGCTTGGACAAAATATCGAAATGTCGATATTTTCTTAACGTATCGTCAAGATGCAGAATTGCAATATATTATTGACATTTGATGCATATGTCATTTTATTTAAAGCATCAACTCAGTTTTTATTTTGATATATTTTTTAGGAAACTCTAGTTTTGTATTATTTTGTTTGAGAAAATATTACGATATTATAATATGAATATTTTTCACTCGATAACTTTATAAATAGTGTTTGGAAATATCGATAGGTTTTTTTACATGTATCCCATCCCCAATGTAACGTTGGCTTTTTTTTAACTCCAGCAAGTGTGTTATTTTCGTTACCTACAGAAGGCAATGCATTTTAAGGTAAATAATAATTTAGAAAGCATGTTACATGCTTATCACATTACGAGGACCTGTTTTTATGCAGTACGGTTTTATGTCTCAAATTCTCTTAGCAAGGGGAGAAAAAGACGAGTTACAGGCCGTCGTGTCTTTACGAGAATCATAATTTAATAAAGATGAAAACATCCATTCCGCCTTTATTATTTCATAAAACACGACAGCTGGAGGTAGCTAAAAATATTTTTCATAAGGTACAGGGGCTTAGTGGTGTGGTGTGGACTAAGTAATCCGAGAGTGGGCGTGTTATGCTGTTATTCCATTTCGTGACCTGTTAACCCGTGTCATGTCACCTGGTTGGAGGTTGGATGTACACCGCCGCTGTTAAGGGCGAAACAAGGTCCGATGACCTTGACAAATTTAACTCTAACCAGTTTTGTGGCGCTCCGTGAAACGAAGGGATACGAATGCCATCTACGTTTAAACGCGGAGTCACCTAAGTATCTACAGTGAAAATGTGTTAACAACAGTACCTACGGGCCTCGAGCTTGTAGTGTAAAAATTTGATAAATAAGAAAAAACGCTTTCTATCGGTAAATAGACGTACTGCAGTCTACAGTCAAATTAAAAGAAGAGTAGGTAATTAAACAGAAACGCAGATGTGCCGAGTTGCTTTTTATATTTGCCTACAACTTATTATCTATCAGATCAACCAGGTCTGAGTAGGGGAAATGGGTAGATTTTTTAGTTTTTTCCAACTCTACTATAACATCGACAAAAGTCACTGAACATGTCCACCTTTAGAACAACAACATATAAAATATTAACTAACAACATATTTTTTACAAAAGTGGCTGATCTACCATTGCGACATGAGATGAGATGAATATCGTAGTTTTAGAGACGTAGATGACCATCAATAAACCAAAATTACCGGAACACGTTTCAATACATAATTCTCTGAACATTTTGTAAATCAGAATGTAAGCAAGTGTTAATCAAATTATGGAAATAAGAGTATGTTTAGGATATTTAGTTGCGTTCTTACTCATAGTGCGTGAGAAAGGTGACAAGCTTATAAGCGAACTAATTGCTTCTTTGTCTGAGGAGAGCGATAAAACCACTATTTGTGACACTATGACATTATGCTTTATTGTTGTTCTAATTTTGAATGTCTTTGTGTTGCGGTGTAGGTACCAATTAAAAGTTTATCTATGTATTATCTATATTCTCTGAAACAAAAATATTTTGTTTAACATTTGTATTTATATCACAAGTAGTAGCTTGACTCCAGTGCTTTCTATTTTCTATATTTGTTAGCTCCCTGCGGAGTGTCTCGCAGATAAAGTATGTAATGGACACCGCTTGCATAATTTACATTGTTTGTGAGAGAGGTAGCAAAATTTTGCATTCATTTGTTTGTAGAGGTGGCAAAATTGATCAGTATTTTATTTTTACGGCCAATGAACAAAGCGGTATTGCTGAATCTGTAGATATTAGGGTTTGCTTTAAGCTTCCCTGATAATCGCAAAGGCTTGAAATCATAATTTATATTGTAAAACTACAAATAGTTATTCTTGTATTAGTAACTTAACTTTTTTAACACCTTACAGGGTATAATAGCCTTTGACTACAAGTCAACTGATTTCAAGTAAAGATGTGGTCGAAAAAGGTGCTATACGACGCCCGGGCTGAGAACTGGCTCTCAAGTGAGGTTCCCGGACCACACCAATAGATTCGTCGTCATCATCATCAGCTGGAAGAAGTCCACTGCAGGCTTTCCCCTTCTGAACAAACTTTGATTGCCATTTGAATCCATCGGCTCTCTGCGTCTCTTACAATGTCGTAGTGGGGGGCCTACTTACAGAACGTCTTTCGGTTTGTCATCGCCACTCAAGATCCTTTCTTCCCCAACGGTTATAGGTTTGTCGAGTGATGTGGCTTGCCCATTGCCACTTCAACTGCCGAATTCTGAGAGCTGACCAATAAGATCAACACCTTCTTCTCTTATTTAAGAGCGAAGCTCTTTTAGGTGGAGTACTTTCCATCCCGTTCTATTCTCGGCCATCCTTTTGACTTCTTGGTACGACTTGACGTCAATCCTTTCTTTAACTTGATCTATATTTGTTCTTCTCGGTCTACCTCTCCCTCTTTTCCCTTCTACTTCCCTTCTACTTCCCTTTTCCCTTCTATTTCCCTTTTACTTTCCTTCTACTTTTTTTTAGGATCAACACCAATAAGATCAAAAAGGTAGCTAGCCAGGCGAGAAAGAGAAATGTCCTATCATCAACTCTCATAAATCTTAATGTTTAATGGTAACCATACTTTATTCAATTCTCGTGACATGAGCTCTATTAAATCTGTCGATTAAACCTGCGCGACCACAAATAACGAAGGTTACTCACTACGACAGCTCAGACACGAGAGCGCATGTACTCATCCAACATTTATCATTCTGTCTGTCGGTCGATTATCGTATTTTTGCGGCGTGCATCATTGATGAATGACTGTCTGGGACAGATTCTGAGTGGATTTTACTATTTCTGTTTGCATTATTGTAACATATAACTTTAAGTTACTATTTTTTATTAATTTTTTTACTTTTTACAGGGTAACGTTGACCACAACTCACCTGATGTTTAGTGATGGTGTGATGTGATGTGTTTGTTGAAGGTGACATAATCCATATCACCCGGGTGGGATTGCGATTTGGCTGTCAAGTGGGACAGCCGGAACACACTGATAGGTGCTTGGTGACAGACTCTTATCTCTCTTCTTTGGTATGTTCCACCAGCACAGCAGTGCTCTTGAGATATAATGGTCAAACGACCACCTCCATAATTATTACAATGATGTTAGAAACACGTTGAAATTGAAGTTCATAAATATTAGGTACCTCCGTATGTTTTGCAATTGCTGAGAAAAATGAAGATCCCTGCCGCCAATATTTTCGTCTTAAGATAAAATACCTTACCTATGTTAAGAAGTACATGAAGTTCTTGGATTCATTTTACTTTACTGTCGACAATGGTTCCGTATTCGTTTCACGTACGAATTTATGGAGCGCCATCTCGATAACTCGGTCAACTTGTATAAAATGTTTGATCAGTTTTCTCCAATAACTGAATTGAAAACTAATCTTTTTGAACTCGACACCAAAGTAGGTAAGTGGTAAGTGGAGGATGCTCAAATTAAAACTGTTAGGGCACATTTAATTTAATTTAAATTCACTCCGATTTCTTGAATACACTATTATTAAGGCAAAAAATTGTGAATATGGAATGTTGTAAATTCTCGGCGAAATTCGGAACGAAGATAGCCTATACACTGGATTAACAGTTATGTTACAAACTTGCACTTTTATCTTTATATTAAGCCATTATGAAGCAAAACTTCGTTAGCATGAAAACCTGATTGGACTTGAGCTGACGTCATCACCCCAAGGTTCATGAAACTCGTTAAGATCAATAAATCCAATTACTGCCAGTATTTTGTATATACTATCGAGCAACTAGACTGTGTTTAAAGAGAACTCTTTGCAGGGGAAGTGCCAACACCTTTGCCAGTCGTTCAACCGTCAAGCAGTCGTGCAAACTTTTTGTTTTCCGGATTAATAGGAATAAAGAGATACCATCTAATATCAGGGTGACGAATGCTAGATTACCGTTCCAGATTTCGAAATTTTCTAGTACACAATTCTGGGTGGCACTGAACTGTGATAGACATGCGTTACGCGTACCTTAGGGCAAGCGACTTGCACGCTTAATTACTCAGTTGTATTAAAATAACCGGCCAAGTGGTTCCGTACCACCAATCACCAATCATCTATAAAAAACGGCAAAAAAAATCACGTTTGTTGCATGGGAGCCCGTTAAATATTTATTTTATTCTGTTTTTTTAGTATTTGTTGTTATAGCGGCAACAGAAATGCATCATCTGTGAAAATTTGTCTTACTACTGTCTTACTGTCATGGTTCATGAGATATAGCCTGGTGATAGACGGACAGACGGACGGACTGAGTCTAAAAGGGCGGACCCTATTAACCCCTAAAAATAGATTCTTTTTTCAATCTCATAAGACATAAACTTTCGAGTTAGATAAGGAAGATGCGTTTGTCAATACCCATAGACATCTCCTACTATGGGCGTTGTAAATTTTATGACCCACTGGCTCACGGGACGTAATAAGGGACCATAAGTTCCTAATTGGGTTCATTGCCTCAGAAATGTCAAAACTTTTTACAATATCTCTGGGAGCATTCCATCCATACCTTTGTGATACGAGGGTGCTTTTCATATAATAACATTGGAAAGGTCCAGTATCTAAAGAATGTTTCCAAATTATATTGGTTCTACATTTTAGAAATGTTTCGACCCCTGGTTTATACATTTTGATTTAACACAAATCTGACTAAATTTAATGAGTTAGATAACAATGTTCTCGATATATAAAATGAAATTATTGAATATAGATTTTAGATTTGTATCAGTAGAACTGTATGCGATTTTATAATAAACTAACTGACGGCATTAATAATTATGTTTTAAAAGTAGTACCTAGTAATTTGATTTTTGTTTGTTCATTATTTAATAATGCCAAAGTAAATGTGAGAAAAACCGGAATTGGAAAATCGTTGGGCGCAACGACAGCTAGTACTAAATATAATACATAATATTACATCATACATTACATGCTATTTACGTATTTTATCAAGTAAGTTGGAATGTAAACGAGGTAGTTCAGAATCCTTAATTCGTTTCGCAGAAATGACCCTAAATAGGCTCCGCTTAACCTACTCTAGCCTATCATGTAATTTGGTATTCTGTATACATGCCTAAAAGATTATGTACTGTCTTATATTATGCCTTACCGATCTTATCCTACCGAAAATAAGTACTCAACAGTTTCATTACATTAAATCGTAAAACAGGTTTTAATCGATGTGTTTCTATTAGTTAATGCGAAGCTCAGCTGTAAAATAATCTTGCAAGACATTTAAATTCGTTAATGACGCTTATCCCTACTTTTACTTCTTTTTTACTGCCAGTAAAGTAGAGAGTGGCTATTTTAGGACAGAATACTTCCTTCAATTCCTGTGCCTCTTTAGGCATTTAGGCCAACTGTTTTGTCCGCTATCCCCTTTTCTTTGGAATTGGTATTGAATTTTTTTAGCAATTTGTTAGTGAAAGCTAGCAATTAACTTGAACGACTGGTTTCGAGCGTTTTTAAGACTCATTCCGTTGAAATATTGTTATTTTTTGTTGGTCTCTCTAATTGGAATCAGAACTGTAAGAATGATTCATTTACTTAAAGAAAACGGGAATATGCATCCAAAATGAAATTCGCTAGTTTTCCTACTAATATTACCCATAAATGTAAAAGTTTGTGGGTGCATGTGTGTGTGTAAGTGTTTGTTACCGCGTATCACCGTAACTACTGCACTGGTTTTAATGAAATTTGGAATGGAAATAGCTTATACCCTGGATTAAACGTGTGTGAACTGAGCATCTCACTTGTTAGCATCTCACAAATAAATTTCAAATACAGTGGCATCCAGCATAGTTCTACAGTTTTTGATAGGTTTTAGCAATAGTTCCGTCAATTAACACATAGGCTACTTTTTATCCCGGAAAAAGGTTCCTGCGGAATAACAGGAAGATGCGGGTGAAACCACGGGGCGCAACTAGTAAAGAATATTTCCAGTTTCCCACGAATATGATCTCTAAGGAAAGTAAAATTCTAAAAAACTGAAGGCGCATAAAAATTGTAATGTTCTAAAAAAAACTGAAGGCGCATTTTGGGGATTTTTTTATGGACATAGGTAAAGTCTACTGCAACAAATCAACTAAGTATTTATATTCGCCCAACCGTGCGAAGCGGGGGCGAGTAAAATTTAATGACAGATGCATCTACTCTAGGTACTTTACTGAAAGCCGCTTAGCGTCGCTACCTCAATTAGTTCTATTAATCGCACCAACCTCAGATGCTTTTAGCAATCTCTTTAGAATAGACTGGAGGTGTTCTAGGACATTATTATTATGCAGCTTCCTAAACCCTGTCAAAGATTCCAGTCCAAATTGGGGATACATTAGCGCCCCACAGGATTTTAGGTTAATGGTTATAGCGCAGTGCAGCTCTTGATATTAGCACCAACCCCAGTCGTCGGTTAACCTTTATATGTGACACCCGTTGTCAGTAAAATGGTCAGCGCTTGAGCAGAATTAACTAATAACATTCGTTTAAGCAATGAAAGGCAGTTGCTGTGCTTTGTGTAGATACTCTAATGATTTTAGTAACATTTTATAGTTCCTACATTCATCTAGTAAAAGTTTAGTATGATAACGTTTAACTATTCGTCTTAATTCCACTCTAGAATTCTTTGTATTAAGTGACGTATACGTCAACACACCACAAGTATTTCTGTAATTCATACCAAGTCACAGGGAGCTACTTGATGCAAATGGCTAATAGCCGTTCATGGTGGCGTTCAAAGTGCCTATGTTCAGTAGTCGACTTTTTCCGGCTGTGATGTAGTGATGTTGCAAGTCAAATAAACCCACAACTCGAGTAAAAATAATAGTTTACTCGAGTCAAAATGACTCAGTTCTCGAACCTCTAAAACTGGTAGTGCCACTCGAGCAAGTCGTTATTCTGCATTCGAAGTTCGATCGTTATTTGTCATTCGCTGCGAACATGACTGAACAATGACGGAACGAGTCAGTTTCACTCAAGTAATTGAGAACGTTACGCGAGTTGACTCGGTATCTGTCCGACTTGAGTAAAATCGTGCATCACATGTATTGCCCTCTTTACAACAACAGTAGCCACTACCAACTCCCTACGGTGTCATCAATGTCAATTACTACGAAGAAGCACTTCAAAACTTTCATTCTTGACAAAGACCTAAGAAGAGCGAAGTTGGACTTTTCGTCAAATGGGGGTTGATAGTTATCGCAGTGCAGTTCTACTTAGAGATATTAACTGTAGGTCTCGGTTAAACTCTTGGTGCCAGCTGAGTTTTATACAATATATTAAGCGTCGTCGGATAGCTGTAGAGCAAGTTAAATTGTTGAACAGTATGTTGGTATTATAACTAGTGAGGGAAAAACTGAGGCGTTAGTAGATAGGTATTGAAGGCATACGTGGCAATGAAATGACTGCTACGCCTGCGAAGAGGTCTGTTGATAATTATTGTATATATATATACCTATATATTCATCCACAGATTTGACGTAGGCTATTCACCGGCATGTCATTCAAGGTCTTGCGATATCTCAACCCATATTGGGCCAGCGTGTCTCGATTATGGCCCATTCTCTCTCTGATGGTGATGAAATAATAAGGCGTAAAAAAATTATATAAAATTGAAAGAGAGTAACTAAACATCATAAAAATTCTAACCTCGCATGGATCATCTTCTTATTAAAATTTGTATTCGGATCCGTACCTCAATAATAATAATTTTCCACTCTTCAGGCGCTCCTGAAAAGACAAAATAGGGAAAGAAAAATTTGCATTTTCTGGCCGCTGAAAATGTCTCCTGCAATCCACCAAAACAAAAAGCCTTAAATTACAAAAACAAACGCTGAATAGGAACTGGGAAAAAAAATGTTTTTAAACCCTTTTGTAATATTCAACAAAGAGAAATGGGAATTGCTCAGGGATTCTGTAAAGCGATAATAAATTGAGCGCATAGCTGTGCTATTATTTTCTCGTGGTCTGATTAATCACCCGGCTTAGATGGTGTCGCCTTAAAATATCTAGGTTGGCAGACGAATAAGAATTAAAGCTATGGTGTTGCGATAAAACAAAACTACAAAAATGTAGCCAACATGTACTTAAAGTTAAGATAAATTACAATTTTATGCTAGTGACTTTGAGTGTATCATCACATCATCATCAGCCTATAACGTTTCCACTGCTGGGAGTCAGGCCTACTCTTAGAGAGAAAGTATGGGCAGTAATCTACCACGCGGGCCCAGTGCGGGTTGGTAGATTTCTCATGCTCTTGAATGTTGCGGTTCTTGGACATGCCGATTTCCTCACGATGTTTTCTTTCACCGTTTTGTGCGAAGGTAGATCCGCACATAACTTATGAAGTCATAGGTGCGTGGCTGAGGATTCGAACTCGGTGTCGGCGCTTTGTGAGGAGCACGCGTTACCGTTCGATCACCATCGCTAGACTTTGAGTGTATGAAAGCTGAAAAATACTTTTTCTACTTCGCTTGCCTCAAATAAATAACCCTATAATCAGTTCGAAGAAAGTAGATAATTAACTTCGTTCAATAAATAGGCTCTGCGACTTACAAGGTCTTTAATTAAGTTCCTACGTATCCATTCATTGGCATTGAGAAAAATCGATAGGGGCTAGACATTTCTAACATGATTCAATTTATTTTCTCATCTTCGTGGTTGTTGGTTGATTGTTGACTAAGATTAAGGCTGAAAAAGTGCTCTTACTGCATATTATAACAAAATGACTACATCTCAATACATGTTTACTTTATATTTAAAGTCAATGAAAGTTTTTCTCAGGCTTGAAAATTTTCAGAAAAGGTAGTAGGTAGTAAATACCGACGAAAATATTAAAAAAATCTGAAACGAAGAAACTTTACTTTCAAAATTAGGTATTAAAAGTAATTAGGACTTTTTTTACATCTTACATGGTAGCGTAAAGTAGCGTGTCACCTCAAGTCACGTGATGTTTCGTGATGTTGGAGTAGAAGGTGGCGCAGGTGGCGCCACGCTACACCTGGATTGGAATCTGGCTCGCTGGAGTAGACCGGTTAACTAAAACTAAGGCTATCATGTTCTACACATTTTTTAAGACATTTTACTGTTATAAGATTGTCTATGTTTATTGTACATACACTGCTATCGTTTATCGCGTACATTTCCTCAACATATTCATGCCATTTTATGTATGTATTTGTACAGCCTTGGCTTAAATTTCGCAACACGAACTTCGATGTTTGCTCCCCGTGGTCAAGCCGCAATTAGTTCAAAAGGCACTAAATATTCTATCACTCCATAACTTTACCTGGTTTGTTTATTGGCAGGGTTATCTGTACATCCGGGACATTGTACAAGTATGTTCCAGTTATTCATCTTCGTACAATACGAGTTAAGTGCTCAGACGCGAACAAAATCACGAACTCGTTTACATGCAAAGGTGCTTTATAAAATAAACGGGAAATATCTTAATATTATATAGGAAAAAGTTACAAGGGAAAATAAAGAACTTCTGTTTTGCGCGATAAAAAATCCACAGACTTAAAATATCTGCTGGTAGATTATGGCCCATAATCTCTCTCTAAGAGGTTTGTTTCCTAGCTATGACAACGTAATGATTAAACTACTTTCCCGAAGTAGCTTACTTCTGTATTAATCTCTAGAGAAAAAAATGTAGTAGGTAGATAAATAGATAACGCTTTATTGTTTCACCACAACAACAGAAAAAATAGTGTTAGAGTTAGTGTTACAATGGGCGGTATCGCTACCTACCTAGGGAACTATCGATCTTTATTGAAAGTTTATATTCGTGTAAAATTACAGATCATTTAATTTTACAAAGAAGTTCAACTATGCGTATAGGAGAAAAGACAGCTATTACCAAGGGAAACGATAGCTTTCAAGCCGGTCAGTTAGTATGTCACGTTAACGACTTGGTGTGAAGCCAAATATCTGTCTTACACTTCCATTTCGCCGCCGGTCTATCCCTTCATACATTATTCAGGTTGGACGGCCATCATACGCTTATATCGGTCGAGCCCTACATGGTATATTGCTTTATTTGCCTCCCGTAAATAATATGTAGGTAATGATTTTCTTTGTTGTACCTGAATTTTGATATTATTGCTTTTTTCGGCGATTATTGTCCTTTGTAGTGGAGGGTCCTTGGTAGGAAGTCTCAACGGTAATGAAATTGGAAGAAATGTGAGTTATCCTGTTTTGTATATATGCTTGCTAATTTCAATCTAATACCCAAGTAGCTGTAACGGTTTATTGCCCTAGGGAGGAATAGCAAAATATATTAAAAAAGGTTGCATTTAAAATATTTTGCCTAGTGAGCTTATATTTTAGGGTTATTGATAAGCTAGAATGAATATTTCAGACTGCAAAATCTACAAATTTTTACTACTCACAGGGTAGCGTCACCTGATGTTAAGTGGCGATGCGGTTGAAGATGGCACCACGCCACACCTGGACTGGGAACTGGCTCTCAAATGAGGCTGCCGGAACACACCGATAGGTGCTTGGCGACAGATTCTTAACATGAGGGTGGAAGCCAAACACCTATCGCTATATTCTAGCAGCCTGACTTGATGCCAATTCTCAATCCATGTGTAACATGGCGTCACCTTCAATGTCGCTTTACATCGACTGACTTGTGGTCAAACGCTACAACTAAATTCAATAAAAAAGACCCTTTTTTCAAGAAAGTGATGAAGCATGAAGTTGAAATTAAAATCAAATACTTGACCCTACGGTCTCTTTCAGCTGTGAAAAAATTATACTTGTATGGCCTATACCGTTGACCTAGAATCAAAAAAATTTGCATGAAGCAAGGTCTTGCAGCACAAATAAAGGAAAACGTCTGAAAACCATTTATATTTAGTTTGTTAACAAAAATGAACAAGTACGGAACCCTTGGTGCCTGAGTCCAACTCGCACTTGGCCAGTTTTTTCTTTACTTTGTTTAACCGCAAACCTTGTTCACGTGATGAACATTAGCCAGTTCAAATGCTGAAAAAGCAAACTCGCACATACCGTACATGCAAGTATAACTTTTTAGCGCAAAATGCATACGGCCCATTTTTGAAGGCATTTTTCCTGTTTAATTTGAGCAGCACTTTATGAATATTAATTTGAAAGTAACATTGTGATGAGCGCATTTATAATTACTTAGCTTTGAGTAAAAGGCTGATATTGGAATGTGGAAGCGACGATAGCTTATTGCTAGTGATGTTGACTTGCGCCTGCAGGTCGTGGGTTTGAATCCTTCAGCTTTGGGTAAAGGAAAACATCGTGATGAAACCATAGCTTGGTGGTAATGCGTTTCCTGGTACTCGCCTGGATAGCCAGCACCTTCAAGTTCAGAATCTGTTACCAAACACCTGGGGGGTGTTTTCCTGCAGCCCCATTTGAGAGCCAGTTCCCAATCCAGGTTTAGCATGCCACCTTCAGCGACATCGTCATTACTACTGAAAATGATGTCGATACTTACTCTTTGTACTATAAGCCATTTGTGACATACAAAGGGAACGTTCAGCAGTGGACTTCTCTGTCGCTTGAATTCTTCTTCCCTCTAATCACAATACTCTAACACCGTGTACAAAGTCACACAATTTACACCTCCTGAAGTCATGAGAGGTGAAATATGCGGTGTCCGCATAGTCATAATACACCCACCTTAATCCTCACGTGCGGTTTACCTCACGTTGCGGTAGAAATAGTATATCTCACTAACAGCTATGTACGCGGGTAGACCACGAATTAGGTACAGTCAACAGCGATAGTGGCCAAACGGTAACGCGTGTGCTTTACAAGGCGCCGACATCGAGCTCGAATCCTCTCGGCCCCGCATCTATGACTTAATAAGATATGTGCGGATTTGCCATCGCTCAAAACGGTGAAGGAAAAAATCGTAAGGAAACCTGTATGTCCAATAACCGCAACATTCAAGGGCATGCGATATCTACCAACCCGCACTGGGCCCGCGTGGTAGATTACGGCCCGTACTCTCTCTGAGAGAAGACTTGAGTCCCAGCAGAGGGAACATAATAGGCTGATGATGATGCACAAATTTTTCAATAGGTGCAAAGTTAGCCAAGTTGGTTATTAAGATGGTGATCAAAATTGACCAATTGGGCATGTTCAGCGACTTTTGTCGCAGACCGTACCACAAGAGTACGAGTATATCTCTCATCGGTCTTTTTATTACCACGTTTTTGTTACCTCGCTTTCTTTTATGTCTGTTTCCAGTGGAGTTTTATAATTGATTTTAAACTAACTTTCTGATGAGCTAGGGACTTGAAATTTTGAACATGGAATCGGATTACGATGCAAGAAAGAAATAACTTCTTTCTTTATTTCTTTCTTGTCAAATCGTAGGTTTGACTGCGTTAAATCTACGATTGAATTTTCTGCATAAATATACAAAACTAAAGAGTAGAAAATCTATACTAATAAAAATATTTACACAGGTGTACGTACCGTTTTACCCGCGTCTTACCGTTATCCCGCAGGAACCTTTTTCTGGGATAAAATAAGCCTATGTATTAATCCAGGGTATAAGCTATCTCCATTCCAAATTTCATCAAAATCGGTTTAGTTGTTACGGTGATACGTGGTAACAAACATTCACACACACACACACACACACAACTTTCGTATTAATGATATTAGTAGGATTGCGTTTCCGCTCTCAGAGATTTCAAGTAACGTTAATTTGAATTAATTTCTATCCAGACAAAAATAACAACTCAGAGGTAATTTGTTAGGTAAGTGTCACAAAGGGCGGCCTGGACGCTTCAAATAACCGCTTCCTAAAAACCCAAAGGAAAGAAATGTTAAAATCCAAACACTTCAGATATGACGTAGCATTATCATATTTCCCGTATCCCAACTTTGCTAATACAATAACTGTTTACCCTAACATCTCCGTGTTTACTCACAGGAAGCCACAAACGATGGTAGAACACCCTCCTTAAGTATTTACACGACAATAAAAATACAAAGTCGATATTTCCGATAATAGGAAAAGAGGGGACCAAGAGAAATATTTATTCAGTCGTAACAACTGTGACATAAAAAGGCACTTATCTTTCACAACCGAACACTCTTCCGACATAAACTGCGTACCCAAATCGGACATTAGCATTACTTGTGGCTGAATTAGTCTATCATCAGAACACCGGCATGATGATGCTGCTGTTTTACTTCCTTGCAACTGATAAGTAGTGATCCAGCCTTCAAAACATTTATTATAGGAAGACTAAAGAATTGCCTGATAAGCCATACTGTTAAAAGTTTGAGTAGGTATGTTGGTCACTAAGCTCATGTTAGAACTTAAAAGGAAGATGCAGATTGTGATAAGCCATGCTTTTAAAAGTTTGACAAATATGGTAACTGAACTCATTGCCATGATAAGCCATTCTTTTAGAAGTTCCACAATTATGATAACTCATCATTGGCCTGCTTCCATCTACAAGAGATGATATTAAGTAGCGTCCGAAAAACATCTGCGCTCATGGCTAAGTAAGCCAATCCGGGAGCCACAGATGCACAAACATGTTGTTGCGACGGGAGTGGCATCTGGTTGGCATCGCGAACGTGTGTTAATGCGCGTTTTTGGGCCAACACATCAAACCAGGCATCGCCATGAATGGTTTATTCCTTTTGCAGTTAACTTCCTCCACAGATCGCGTTCCTCTGTAACTTGCTCCCAACCGTCTACTGCAATAGCGAAACAGGACAAATCGCGCTTAACGCTGTCTTTACATCGCAATAGAGGCCGACCAACTGGCCGCTTGGTATGAGAGATTTGGTATCAACACCAACGCAATCTCCTCTGTTTGAGAAGACCCGTTATGCTAGGCAGCCGATAACTAAACTCATGTTAAAAAGAAGACTAAAAACAAAAACAAAGACTAAAAAATTGCCGCGTTAAGCTATCCTTTTAATAGTTTGTCAATTTCGGTACCTATGATTAGTATAAACTGGTGCACGTGATGGCGCCGGTGTTCTACAACCTGATGTTTTCGGCTTCATCATCATCATTATCAGCCGTTCCCACTGCTGGGACTCTGGTCTTCTCTCAGAGAGAAAGAGTATGGGCTGTAATCTACCACGCTGGCCCAGTGCGGGTTGGTAGATGTCGCACGCCCTTGAATGTTGCAGTTCTTGGGCATGCCGGTTTCCTCACGATGTTTTCCTTCACCGTTTTGAGCGATGGTAAATCCGCACATAACTTATTAAGTCATAGGTGCGGGTCCGAGAGGATTCAAACTCGGTGTCGGCGTCTTGTAAGTCGCACGCCTAACCGTTCGGCCACCATCGCTCGTCGTGTTTTCGGCTTATATGGATTTAAAATTAGTTCTTACATTTTTTAGGAACCTAGCACGACATCGTTTTCATATTGCCACTGTTGACTCCGGCACCCTGTATAAATTACTCTCATTACGAGAGTTACACGTGGATGAAATGTAATCATTGATAACATTATACATGACGTCTTACTTGCTGGATTTTCGATGATAGGCTTTTGTTTCTGTTATGTAATTACCGTTTACATAATTAGCTCGAGTCACTAGCAACTACGAGATGCAAAGCGAGCTCGAGTGTTAAGTAAATATATACCTACGTTTTATAAATACACTAGCGACCTGCCCCTGGCTTCGACCGCGTGTAAAGTTTATTTTTCCAGTATTTTCATTTTTTCATACAAATTTTTACAATCATTAATTAAAAAATTCCCCGTTTAGTCCTGCACCACACAATCTTAATACATGTCCAAGTTTCACGTTTCTATGATTTTATCCTTCTGCGTTGATTGTCAATCACCAATACGATGGGTTAATATAATATTTAGAGCGAAGGTATATCAAATAATATGATATTAAACGCTATATGTACATGCTTCACTAGTTTGTATTATTAGAGTGCAATAAATGGAAATTGTTTAGCAAATAAATATACAATGTATATGCATTCACTTGAGAACTTTCTCAATTATTTTCGTTGGGTAAAAAGGTGTTATGGCTATTACTTACTGGGATTAACGGCATGTCCTTCATCCACGACGTGCATAGATAGGTGGAGAAGCACCAGCACAGTCGCTGACAACTGAAACAAGAGAAAAAAAAAATGATTTTTCTTTTTAACATCGCTATGAGCTAAACTTTGTTCACAGTAGCAACGGCGTGGCGCGGCGGCGGCGGCCCAAAATAGCTCTTATTAGCTCTTATTTCATCTACTGGGAAGCTCTTATTCCCCCTACTGGGTGAATAGATACGTCTGCCCTTTATAATAGGATCAATCCTGCCCGCGGAAACTTTTAGTATTCTCATGATCATGGCCCTTGCAACAGTGCCATTATATCGACGACTCAAAAAAAACAAGTATGGTAAATATCCCGTAGCAAAACCACTGGTTTGTATAAAAACAGTGACACGTCGCTGATACTTATGTGTACCGATTTTGCAGAGCTCAAAACGGTAAAGGAAAACATCGTGAGGAGACCGGCATGTCCAAAAACCACAATATTCGAGAGCATGCGACATCTACCAACCTGCTCTAGGCCAGCGTGGTAGACCCATAGTCTCTCTCTCCGAGAGAAGGCCTATGTTTCAACTGTGGGATCGTCATGGTGGTGATGATCATTGCCACTACGCTGTGGCTTAAGTTATTATCGTCCTTTTATATAACACTTTAACGTAAAAAATTAGAAGAGATTTTGTAACAACAATAAGTTTGGTTTTTGAATGACAAAAATAGATTGAATTCACAACACATATCGTAGACATTGAATGTAGAATTATATCTATATTAACTTAACTTTACACAGGGCAAGTCATGCGGTTTCATGATCCAGCAAATAATTAATTAATCAATGCAGATGTTGCTTGCCTTGTATTAATACCTAAATATGTTGATGCAAGGAGAATTAACATTTCATTGTGTTTCGAGATATCTTCATTGGTTTCTACGATTCTGTCTATTTGCGTCCTCTACAAGTTGCAGCTTAAAATGGAAAGGCTGGTGGTCGATCCAAAAATAATCTTAAGCCTTTGTTACCTAAAATACGTTTTAAAATGTTACTCTCTCTAGTATAGCAGCTACGAAAAACTAAAGTTCAGACTGGCATGCAAGAGCAAGTAATTAAATGTTTAAGTCTATTATATTCGTGACACCTTTCGTAAGCAGTAAAACAGCTTGTAACCTCCTGCGGGTACATAGTGCTACTAAATTGCATTAACATTCTCTGTGTCCGCATTCAGGAGCGAAATGAAAAATTGTTAGCAAAATCTGAAGATGGTTCTTAACACATTAGACATAAGGAGACTTTCAATCTAGCATAGTTGACATAAGGTCGAGCTAATGACACAGAATGTGAAAGGTTGGCTGCAGAATGTAACATGTTTGTAGCTATGTTTACTTTGTTTTTGGTAGGGTATTCTCTGATGGTAACCTTGTCTGTCGCCATGCACCGTTATGGTGTGCTTCGGCAGCCTTACTTGAGAGCCTGTTCCCAATCCAGGTGTGGATGGCACCACCTTTGATTACATCGTCACTTAACATCACTTAACCTTACAATACAAAAAACTACTCCAAAGACTATAAGCGCAGTGATCATCATTCTAGCTCATTCGTAACGTAACTGACTTTCAATACGATAAGTATTGAGCTTTTTATCGTGTCGGATTTGATGTTGAAGTATTTGCAACTTTTCAGCCCCAATCGTTCGATGTATAGATGATGTGTCTGTGTGTGTGTATCTAGGTCTCCGATCCACAATGGTGTGTAAAAACTTCAGTACAAAACGACCTTACTTCATTTGCTGCTCTCCCGCGCTGTTTATTCTAAACTTTATGTGGATTAAAAGGAAATGAATGTATATTTTAAAGCTTGTGAATTGTGAGGCTTACTCGGTTTCGGCGTGTCTTTTTCGGCTTGTGAATAGAATAACTTGTGTAGGTGTTTAACTTAGTTATTTAAAGACCGTAGTAAGTTTAAATTTCAAAGCAGCCGTTTAACAATAGAAAACCAAGCGCCTTGAAGCGGCTTTACGAATTCATTGAAACGAAAACCTTACACAGCTTGCTAATGCGTATTATTTTATCACAATAAATTATTATTTTACTAAAGGTACTGAACTGTTAACTTAAGACAGTCTAATGTCGGATTAATAAAGGTATTAGGGATGTGACTTGGAGGGAAAAAAATCGGTTAATAAATAATCGATTTTTATCTCATTAAAATAAATCGATTTGTAATCGATTTCATATATAATAATTTTTTCTTACTATTCGAAAAGTTGCCTTTTTTGTACATTGTAATAAAACTACTTAGAGTAACTTATAACTGCAAAATTCGATTGAAATATGTAGTTTGGCTACACGTTGGTTTAATCTCCAACAATATGTACAAACATTATCTTATCTTTTATTACTTTAAAAAAGAGAGTGAGTAAAAAATCGATTTATTTTGTAGAGAGTAAGTAAAAAAATCGATTTATCAATAATCGATTTTTCATATTTAGATAATCGATTATTAAAAATCGATTAAAAGAAAAAATAATCGATTAATATAAAAATCGATTATTTTTTCACATTCCTATTATTATATTTCCATTCCTATTCCTATCAGTATGTGTATACATGAACTCATTGGTGAGAACTTATTAGTTTAATACATTGAATATTTTGAATATTGACCATTCTGCGTTTGTAAATTAATGTAAATGAAGCCTTTTTGAACGGTATTTATAAGGTCTGCGTGTAGACGATTTTTTTTGTAACTGGTGGCCCGCACGTTCAGTGTATTTCGCCAATGTCCAGTATTTTTTTATTAATGTTAATAAAGTAGTCGTCATATTGTGGCCCAGCTATATGCAAAGCACGACGATCCCATTCCCTTATGCTGGGGCCACACTAAGGTCAACGTCAAGGAAAATGACAATGCCTATCATCGCGATAAATATTGCGTTGTTTATTAACGCAATTATGTGAGTGGCTACACTTGAACGGTCAACGTGTTGTCAAATGTCGTGGCCACACTTATGTCATACGTCAATCATCGCACATAGAGTGGCCCCAGCTTCATCACACTACACGGACATTTTGAGACAACTAGAAAAGTTACTTTGAATAATTCTATCTCGATTTCCTACACTCGGATGGATCATCACGTAGTGGGTAGGTTAGGACGGGTGACGTCACCGAGGCAGGTCCCGAAAAAGATGGCGTGATGACCTAGACTTATTTGAAAAGCGGTGGCCTGAGGTTGCGGGGGATCGAGATATCTGGAAGGCAATGAGGGAGGCCTTTTCCCAGTGGGAGAGTATAGGTTAAAAAAATAAAATAAAACACTTTGACACGTTAACATACACACAATTGCTAATAAGGCCACTATACCACATATTAATAATTAATTGAAAAACGTTTTATTTCAGCAAAAAAGTTAATACGACTCTGATCAAGTGTTTAATCAATGTCATATAGAGTAACTTATACTCTCTTCACACTTTACATGAACCCACACACTAGACTAATTAGAGTAAAGCACGGCAGGGTTATTTTTCTGCATAAATATACAAAACTAAAGAGTAGAAAATCTATACTAATAAAAATATTTACACAGGTGTACGTACCGTTTTACCCGCGTCTTACCGTTATCCCGCAGGAACCTTTTTCTGGGATAAAATAAGCCTATGTATTAATCCAGGGTATAAGCTATCTCCATTCCAAATTTCATCAAAATCGGTTTAGTTGTTACGGTGATACGTGGTAACAAACATTCACACACACACACACACACACAACTTTCGTATTAATGATATTAGTAGGATTGCGTTTCCGCTCTCAGAGATTTCAAGTAACGTTAATTTGAATTAATTTCTATCCAGACAAAAATAACAACTCAGAGGTAATTTGTTAGGTAAGTGTCACAAAGGGCGGCCTGGACGCTTCAAATAACCGCTTCCTAAAAACCCAAAGGAAAGAAATGTTAAAATCCAAACACTTCAGATATGACGTAGCATTATCATATTTCCCGTATCCCAACTTTGCTAATACAATAACTGTTTACCCTAACATCTCCGTGTTTACTCACAGGAAGCCACAAACGATGGTAGAACACCCTCCTTAAGTATTTACACGACAATAAAAATACAAAGTCGATATTTCCGATAATAGGAAAAGAGGGGACCAAGAGAAATATTTATTCAGTCGTAACAACTGTGACATAAAAAGGCACTTATCTTTCACAACCGAACACTCTTCCGACATAAACTGCGTACCCAAATCGGACATTAGCATTACTTGTGGCTGAATTAGTCTATCATCAGAACACCGGCATGATGATGCTGCTGTTTTACTTCCTTGCAACTGATAAGTAGTGATCCAGCCTTCAAAACATTTATTATAGGAAGACTAAAGAATTGCCTGATAAGCCATACTGTTAAAAGTTTGAGTAGGTATGTTGGTCACTAAGCTCATGTTAGAACTTAAAAGGAAGATGCAGATTGTGATAAGCCATGCTTTTAAAAGTTTGACAAATATGGTAACTGAACTCATTGCCATGATAAGCCATTCTTTTAGAAGTTCCACAATTATGATAACTCATCATTGGCCTGCTTCCATCTACAAGAGATGATATTAAGTAGCGTCCGAAAAACATCTGCGCTCATGGCTAAGTAAGCCAATCCGGGAGCCACAGATGCACAAACATGTTGTTGCGACGGGAGTGGCATCTGGTTGGCATCGCGAACGTGTGTTAATGCGCGTTTTTGGGCCAACACATCAAACCAGGCATCGCCATGAATGGTTTATTCCTTTTGCAGTTAACTTCCTCCACAGATCGCGTTCCTCTGTAACTTGCTCCCAACCGTCTACTGCAATAGCGAAACAGGACAAATCGCGCTTAACGCTGTCTTTACATCGCAATAGAGGCCGACCAACTGGCCGCTTGGTATGAGAGATTTGGTATCAACACCAACGCAATCTCCTCTGTTTGAGAAGACCCGTTATGCTAGGCAGCCGATAACTAAACTCATGTTAAAAAGAAGACTAAAAACAAAAACAAAGACTAAAAAATTGCCGCGTTAAGCTATCCTTTTAATAGTTTGTCAATTTCGGTACCTATGATTAGTATAAACTGGTGCACGTGATGGCGCCGGTGTTCTACAACCTGATGTTTTCGGCTTCATCATCATCATTATCAGCCGTTCCCACTGCTGGGACTCTGGTCTTCTCTCAGAGAGAAAGAGTATGGGCTGTAATCTACCACGCTGGCCCAGTGCGGGTTGGTAGATGTCGCACGCCCTTGAATGTTGCAGTTCTTGGGCATGCCGGTTTCCTCACGATGTTTTCCTTCACCGTTTTGAGCGATGGTAAATCCGCACATAACTTATTAAGTCATAGGTGCGGGTCCGAGAGGATTCAAACTCGGTGTCGGCGTCTTGTAAGTCGCACGCCTAACCGTTCGGCCACCATCGCTCGTCGTGTTTTCGGCTTATATGGATTTAAAATTAGTTCTTACATTTTTTAGGAACCTAGCACGACATCGTTTTCATATTGCCACTGTTGACTCCGGCACCCTGTATAAATTACTCTCATTACGAGAGTTACACGTGGATGAAATGTAATCATTGATAACATTATACATGACGTCTTACTTGCTGGATTTTCGATGATAGGCTTTTGTTTCTGTTATGTAATTACCGTTTACATAATTAGCTCGAGTCACTAGCAACTACGAGATGCAAAGCGAGCTCGAGTGTTAAGTAAATATATACCTACGTTTTATAAATACACTAGCGACCTGCCCCTGGCTTCGACCGCGTGTAAAGTTTATTTTTCCAGTATTTTCATTTTTTCATACAAATTTTTACAATCATTAATTAAAAAATTCCCCGTTTAGTCCTGCACCACACAATCTTAATACATGTCCAAGTTTCACGTTTCTATGATTTTATCCTTCTGCGTTGATTGTCAATCACCAATACGATGGGTTAATATAATATTTAGAGCGAAGGTATATCAAATAATATGATATTAAACGCTATATGTACATGCTTCACTAGTTTGTATTATTAGAGTGCAATAAATGGAAATTGTTTAGCAAATAAATATACAATGTATATGCATTCACTTGAGAACTTTCTCAATTATTTTCGTTGGGTAAAAAGGTGTTATGGCTATTACTTACTGGGATTAACGGCATGTCCTTCATCCACGACGTGCATAGATAGGTGGAGAAGCACCAGCACAGTCGCTGACAACTGAAACAAGAGAAAAAAAAAATGATTTTTCTTTTTAACATCGCTATGAGCTAAACTTTGTTCACAGTAGCAACGGCGTGGCGCGGCGGCGGCGGCCCAAAATAGCTCTTATTAGCTCTTATTTCATCTACTGGGAAGCTCTTATTCCCCCTACTGGGTGAATAGATACGTCTGCCCTTTATAATAGGATCAATCCTGCCCGCGGAAACTTTTAGTATTCTCATGATCATGGCCCTTGCAACAGTGCCATTATATCGACGACTCAAAAAAAACAAGTATGGTAAATATCCCGTAGCAAAACCACTGGTTTGTATAAAAACAGTGACACGTCGCTGATACTTATGTGTACCGATTTTGCAGAGCTCAAAACGGTAAAGGAAAACATCGTGAGGAGACCGGCATGTCCAAAAACCACAATATTCGAGAGCATGCGACATCTACCAACCTGCTCTAGGCCAGCGTGGTAGACCCATAGTCTCTCTCTCCGAGAGAAGGCCTATGTTTCAACTGTGGGATCGTCATGGTGGTGATGATCATTGCCACTACGCTGTGGCTTAAGTTATTATCGTCCTTTTATATAACACTTTAACGTAAAAAATTAGAAGAGATTTTGTAACAACAATAAGTTTGGTTTTTGAATGACAAAAATAGATTGAATTCACAACACATATCGTAGACATTGAATGTAGAATTATATCTATATTAACTTAACTTTACACAGGGCAAGTCATGCGGTTTCATGATCCAGCAAATAATTAATTAATCAATGCAGATGTTGCTTGCCTTGTATTAATACCTAAATATGTTGATGCAAGGAGAATTAACATTTCATTGTGTTTCGAGATATCTTCATTGGTTTCTACGATTCTGTCTATTTGCGTCCTCTACAAGTTGCAGCTTAAAATGGAAAGGCTGGTGGTCGATCCAAAAATAATCTTAAGCCTTTGTTACCTAAAATACGTTTTAAAATGTTACTCTCTCTAGTATAGCAGCTACGAAAAACTAAAGTTCAGACTGGCATGCAAGAGCAAGTAATTAAATGTTTAAGTCTATTATATTCGTGACACCTTTCGTAAGCAGTAAAACAGCTTGTAACCTCCTGCGGGTACATAGTGCTACTAAATTGCATTAACATTCTCTGTGTCCGCATTCAGGAGCGAAATGAAAAATTGTTAGCAAAATCTGAAGATGGTTCTTAACACATTAGACATAAGGAGACTTTCAATCTAGCATAGTTGACATAAGGTCGAGCTAATGACACAGAATGTGAAAGGTTGGCTGCAGAATGTAACATGTTTGTAGCTATGTTTACTTTGTTTTTGGTAGGGTATTCTCTGATGGTAACCTTGTCTGTCGCCATGCACCGTTATGGTGTGCTTCGGCAGCCTTACTTGAGAGCCTGTTCCCAATCCAGGTGTGGATGGCACCACCTTTGATTACATCGTCACTTAACATCACTTAACCTTACAATACAAAAAACTACTCCAAAGACTATAAGCGCAGTGATCATCATTCTAGCTCATTCGTAACGTAACTGACTTTCAATACGATAAGTATTGAGCTTTTTATCGTGTCGGATTTGATGTTGAAGTATTTGCAACTTTTCAGCCCCAATCGTTCGATGTATAGATGATGTGTCTGTGTGTGTGTATCTAGGTCTCCGATCCACAATGGTGTGTAAAAACTTCAGTACAAAACGACCTTACTTCATTTGCTGCTCTCCCGCGCTGTTTATTCTAAACTTTATGTGGATTAAAAGGAAATGAATGTATATTTTAAAGCTTGTGAATTGTGAGGCTTACTCGGTTTCGGCGTGTCTTTTTCGGCTTGTGAATAGAATAACTTGTGTAGGTGTTTAACTTAGTTATTTAAAGACCGTAGTAAGTTTAAATTTCAAAGCAGCCGTTTAACAATAGAAAACCAAGCGCCTTGAAGCGGCTTTACGAATTCATTGAAACGAAAACCTTACACAGCTTGCTAATGCGTATTATTTTATCACAATAAATTATTATTTTACTAAAGGTACTGAACTGTTAACTTAAGACAGTCTAATGTCGGATTAATAAAGGTATTAGGGATGTGACTTGGAGGGAAAAAAATCGGTTAATAAATAATCGATTTTTATCTCATTAAAATAAATCGATTTGTAATCGATTTCATATATAATAATTTTTTCTTACTATTCGAAAAGTTGCCTTTTTTGTACATTGTAATAAAACTACTTAGAGTAACTTATAACTGCAAAATTCGATTGAAATATGTAGTTTGGCTACACGTTGGTTTAATCTCCAACAATATGTACAAACATTATCTTATCTTTTATTACTTTAAAAAAGAGAGTGAGTAAAAAATCGATTTATTTTGTAGAGAGTAAGTAAAAAAATCGATTTATCAATAATCGATTTTTCATATTTAGATAATCGATTATTAAAAATCGATTAAAAGAAAAAATAATCGATTAATATAAAAATCGATTATTTTTTCACATTCCTATTATTATATTTCCATTCCTATTCCTATCAGTATGTGTATACATGAACTCATTGGTGAGAACTTATTAGTTTAATACATTGAATATTTTGAATATTGACCATTCTGCGTTTGTAAATTAATGTAAATGAAGCCTTTTTGAACGGTATTTATAAGGTCTGCGTGTAGACGATTTTTTTTGTAACTGGTGGCCCGCACGTTCAGTGTATTTCGCCAATGTCCAGTATTTTTTTATTAATGTTAATAAAGTAGTCGTCATATTGTGGCCCAGCTATATGCAAAGCACGACGATCCCATTCCCTTATGCTGGGGCCACACTAAGGTCAACGTCAAGGAAAATGACAATGCCTATCATCGCGATAAATATTGCGTTGTTTATTAACGCAATTATGTGAGTGGCTACACTTGAACGGTCAACGTGTTGTCAAATGTCGTGGCCACACTTATGTCATACGTCAATCATCGCACATAGAGTGGCCCCAGCTTCATCACACTACACGGACATTTTGAGACAACTAGAAAAGTTACTTTGAATAATTCTATCTCGATTTCCTACACTCGGATGGATCATCACGTAGTGGGTAGGTTAGGACGGGTGACGTCACCGAGGCAGGTCCCGAAAAAGATGGCGTGATGACCTAGACTTATTTGAAAAGCGGTGGCCTGAGGTTGCGGGGGATCGAGATATCTGGAAGGCAATGAGGGAGGCCTTTTCCCAGTGGGAGAGTATAGGTTAAAAAAATAAAATAAAACACTTTGACACGTTAACATACACACAATTGCTAATAAGGCCACTATACCACATATTAATAATTAATTGAAAAACGTTTTATTTCAGCAAAAAAGTTAATACGACTCTGATCAAGTGTTTAATCAATGTCATATAGAGTAACTTATACTCTCTTCACACTTTACATGAACCCACACACTAGACTAATTAGAGTAAAGCACGGCAGGGTTATTTTAATAATACCAAGTTTCTCAGTAATAATTAACATTTTATGAATTTTACAACGTCGTTGTACGAGTATCCGAGGCTAATTTAATTTTTCCTCAGAATAATTTTCACTTAATTACTTGAATCGAATAAAAATCAATCAAAACGTCAGTTATGAATATGCAATAAAAATTTGCTAAGCAGTTTATGAATATGCAATTGAAATTTGCTCGAAAGAAGGAAGTTAGGTACCTCGTAGACTTATTTCAGTAGCGTTGGGCTCATGTAAAAAAAATGTAGTAAAATCTATGTACGCGAACCTAAGAATTCTTTATCTTCTCACTTTAATCACAAGTCCCTTGATGCTAAGTGACGTCATTAATATATATTGTGTCTGAGGTAGAGTATAGGATGCTCTTATTAATAACAAATGGATTCTAACTACCTTCTCCGTCACTTTATCCTAGAGACAGGCCGCTCGATATATCTATGATTTATTGGGATCAAACAGTTCATATTAATCTTTCCCTCATTTATTTCAGCTAAATGACGTCAGAGGTTATTGATGAACGTTCCTCCGTTCCACCTTAACGGGGTTACCAGTAAACTGAATTAAAATGTCCGTGGATTTAAAAGTGATTATTATAGAATATCACATAGTAAGTAGGTATGCTTTTCGTCTTCAGATTTTTATAACATTTCAGGTGCCAACGGGATTATGTGTGTACGTTTTTTTGTGATTTTCTTTTTTTATAATCTCTAGTGGTACTTTAATAAAGTTTTTTTCTATTAGCACCGTGAAGATTAGAACTTTGAATATATTCTAGTAGGTGGACCAAGGGTATAGCAACAGCCACGGAGAGCCGATGGATTCATTGAACGTTTTACAGCCGACGATGATGATGATAACGACTTTGAAAATTTATTGCAATGCTAAAACCCTTTAAATAAATTGAATCCAATTCATATTCCCCAACACAAAAACACATTTTTCAATTGAAAACTCGGTGACGAGAGTTTAGCGAGATACAATTTTACATTGCAATGTGCAGCAATATTTATGAATGCTCCACAAAAAGCTTGAACGCCAATGCGGGATGGACGTGCATAAAATATTGGCGGAAAGAAATGTGTATGTGTCGGTAGTAGGTACTTCAACATACAGACTTTTTAATTATGACTAGGTAGGATACGCGGAAAGGTGGTTTGTCTGATTAGAATAAAGGGACGCACAAGGCCGCTCATAACAAAATAAATTCGTAATAGCTACTTTATTTTAACACTCGCAATAAAAACAAAATAACGTGAACAGTAATAAAGTAAACAGACACCTTCTAGGCATACGTGCTATACCGTCGACCACATCAGAGGGTTAAACGAAGCCCTATTTATCATAAAAATGAACTCAGCAAAAAAAAAAAGAAACACGGTAGGTTGAAATATCATGACTATGGTTAAACAAATAAAGTTATTTGTATAGCCATAGTCATGATTATACAAATAATTGTATCCGTGTAGGATTATTGCATAACATTTAACGCAGTGCCTATTGTTCCATAGCATGCCATAAAATAATTATGTAATTATATGAACATATTATTTACAAGGCACCGTTAGAGCATAATTATATCCTGATGTTGAAGTGACGATGTTGTAGAACATAAACTTCATCTGTTTTTTTCTTCTGCCCAATTGAGTCTGTTAGTCTATAAAATGTAGATATTCTGCATAAATATCAGTTCAAATGCAACGCCCGTAACATATAATATGCATTTGCCCATACATCGTGTTCGGTATGAAACACTGGTGAGCAGGAATATTTTATCTTGTCCGTTTTTACCAGAACGAGTTAGTTCTAAACAAACTTTCTGGATGTGGCACAACTTACGAGTACGCTTAAAATTCAGAACAGCTGCGGGCTGAATTTAAGTTTTATTTTATTTTGATCTCGCCGCGGTACACTTGATGGTGTTTTAGGTTGTTTACGTTTAGAGGAAATCCATTTAACGTGTCTGTAATTCTGTATACAACATTTTTCATTTCTTGTATTACTTTTGTAACCACGTGACGCAACTAGTTTTGCAATATATACACGGTAAAAGACGTACATTGCATTTGTTTCCATAAGTTGCAGTCGGTAAAATAGGAAGGACTTAGTAGAACTAACAATGCCTTGCTATTAATCCTTGGACTTACGCCCGGGACGAAGTTATATTGTGGATTTAAATAGGTTCAGACGTTATTATAGTTTAGTAAAGTACCCGTTTACTTACAATTACTATCTAAGACCTTTTGTGAATTCATACTAAAAAACGAATTTTTGAGTTTTAGAGTCACGAACCTTTTATGTTTCTTTTCGATTTGATTTCAAGACCAGAATCAAGAATCATAATATCCTACAAAGTATTCAAACAAGCATGAGAGGGTACGATTTAAACATAATGAAAACAAGAAGTTTTTTTGGTCATTGTTCATTTCCATTTGCCCTAGTTATCGATTGCAACAGATTAAAGTAACGTTTGGCATGATTTTCTGTTGAATCAATAAACCAGCTGGAAATTTCTACGCCAAACTCGACGTCATGAGATAAAATAGTTCCCCGAACAACACTGTCCGAAAAATATCTAGAAATAATCCTTCACAAATGCCCAAGAGAGTACAGAGTTTGTGATGTTGGAACAAATTCTTGTTTTGAAGAAACTACAGAAAATATAGAGAAAAATAAGTCTTATTGCTTCATATCAAGAAAATGAGATTGCTTACTGCCTGTAGGCACTTTAGAGCGTGTCTATCTGATTTTATATTTCAATCTAGATTAGGGATGAGCAACGCAACAAACGTATCGTTATTTTTAACCTCCGATGCAAAAAGAAGGGAAGGAAGTTTGACGTCGATGTTTGTCTGTCTGTCTGTGGCATCGTAGCCCTCAAACGGATGGACCGATTTCAATGCGGTTTTTTTTCTTTGAAAGTCAGTTTCCTTGCGGTGGTTTTTAGCGATATTTGATGAAAATCGGTCCAAGATGTCAGGGGTTTTTTTTAATTTTAAATTTATTAAACAGTATCGATAGTAATCGGATGAAAAATGTAGAGTCAACGATATATCGTCATTTTTTGTTGAGAAAAATAACTATTTTCTTTTAGTATAGCACATGCGCTTCCACATCCGCTAAGAAATACTTTTGACATCTGTTTCTGCCTCCACTTTTGTTATGACTAGTAACATTAAATAGAAAATCAGAGTTGCATTAGAAAAACATCGATAATGATGCGAAATTGATACTACAAAAATAACGATAAGTATGTATCGATAATTTTATGAGAAATACTGATATTTTTTCCCAAGCCTAGATCTAGATGTCAAAATGGAATGACGGGTGCTCTGGACATGGGAAAGGATGAGTTGTTGGTTGTGTCACCGACTTTTAATTAAAGTTCTATGTGTGCATATGAACTGGCTTTTCAAACTGTGCGAATCGGTAAACTCACAATGTTGTGAGAGTAGGTACATGCAAAATTCTTATTTGAAAATATGTTACCAAAAAAGTTTTATCATCTGTTACAGTAGAACGTGGTGCAAGTACCTAAGTATGAATGATACTGTAGATAAAAAAATGTTAATACGAAGATTCATACAGCAACATTAGATAAAACTAATTTATGAACAAATAAGAGCGGCGACAAAGCATGAAGCCTGATGAAATCAACATAATTCCGTACCCACCTAATTTTAATCGCCAAGACCATGACATTCATTTTATATGCTAAAATTCTTGAATGAATTTTAACGAGGTGATATTTTATTCTCGAAGACTATTCCATTTTACCTCCTCAAAAGTATATGCAGAGCAATCACGTTAAAAAGTTTGCCGCTTTGTTGCGAGGTTGTGACTAGGTGTTACACAAAGCTTTTAATTTAATTTTATGACGACTTTCTTTAGAAAATAAGGTTTTCACACATCGGACCTTCCAGTAAAGCCAAGGTCTTGAACGTTAGAGTGTTATGTTCTGAGCAAATTTTTATTGTTTGCGCGGTCAAGAGTAGATACAATATGTGTAGCGAAATGCTATTTTAATAGATGAAAACAAAATGAGGATATCTCAAGTCGACGCGTAAGTACACTGTTCTATTTTTTCAAAACACTTTTATTTTTAACCCCCGACGCAAAAAGAGGCGTGTTATAAGTTTGATTTATCTATCTGTCTGTCTGTTTGTCTGTCTGTATGTCTGTCTGTGGCACCATAGCTCGCGAATGGATGAAGCGATTTCAATTTAGTTTTTTTGTATGAAAGGTGAGATAAGGGCGAGTGTATTGGAATAGAAAATGTCATACAATGGCTCCTGTCACAGATTTGGAGTAGGCGCTCCTGTACATCATTTACATCACGTTATCGCAGTGAGACTCACCTTTATCTACACCAATGCAACCTACTTTGTAGCTTGTTCTAAATAGGTTTTACGTAAAAACTTTATTTCGCATGAGATTAAAATCGGGCTCGTGTAAATTAGGTGAGAATGAATAAGCTTTACTTATGTACATGTTTTACTTGCAAAAGGTAGCTGGCGAAAGAAATCATAACTTTGCCAGCTAAGCACCTGACTAGAATTGGTTTGATTAGACCTGTTAATAGTAAACCAGTGAATGTTATGCAACATTCATAGAAATTAATATCTTTCTTTTTTTAAACTAAACTATTTAAAATTAAGTACAAACACATGTTGCAAGAACGGCTTAGAAAGAATAATGAAGCAACCTTTAAAACAAATTAGTCATACACACACACACACCCACACACAAACAAACACACACACACACACACACACACACAAACATACACGTACACTCCGTAATCCGAATGCTGTCGTATTGTAAATGATTGTATCATTGTGACCCGCTTTATACTTACCTTCTCGGCGAAGAACTGACCGAGCACAGGGGTAAACTGAAAACTAGCGCTGTGTGCACATGCAAATGTAAACACAGCACAAGCTGAGTTTTACCCCCTTTGCCGTTATATTGTATATGTGTCTTTTATTTTTCTATAAAATGTATGTGTTTCTTTTTTTAATGGCAATAAATTGATTTTATTATTATTTATTATTATTATTATTCTTTAGTCCTATAATCTTCCAAAAATAACTACTTCTTACCAACCATAGTCAAGGTATCAAACTCAAGACGTATATGTTTCAATTAAGAGACGACATCACAATCTGTGAGGTGATTCGTCAGAGAACTAAGGTCACCGACATAGCTCGCAGAATTAGCAAGCTGAAGTGGCAGTGGGCTGGTCATATAAGCCGCAGAACTGATAACCGTTGGGGTAGATGTGTTCTTGAGTGGAGACCGCGACTTGGCAAACGTAGTGGAGGACGTCCTGCGTCAAGGTGGAGCGATGACTTGCGCCGAGTGGCTGGCAGTAGTTGGATGAGAAGAGCCGAAGACCGGGCTCAGTGGCGTACCTTGGGAGAGGCCTATGTCCAGCAGTGGACTGATACAGGTTGATGATGATGATCACAATCTACGTAACATAATTCTGAATGACTGACAGACAACTCATCCTAAACCTGAGGGTCTAGGAAGCATGAAATTGCACAGAAAGGTGACTTATAAGCACTAAAACGTGATTTTTAGAAGTTCATCCCCCTAAAAGGATTAAAAGGTAACACAATGAGATTTCCCAACGGGCGCAGCAGGATAGTAATTAAATTAAGTTGAAAGTGCGATAAATCTTACTGCAATTGATTAAATGTTAATCAACCGATGACATACCGTTTCAATTAAATACAGTGCATCAGCCTCCAGTGTGACGTGGTATCTATTGATGTTAACATCTCGCGGGATGCTGGGAATTGGATGGCATCAAAATAATTAATTGCATTTCTGTGAATACGATGAGCTTAAATATAAATATATTAGTTAGTATTGCGTCAAATTGTTTTACTGCGAATTTTACGCAATCCTCTACCGAGTATAAATCCATAAATAATAATCTCTAATTAGGATTTCCTGTATCCTAGGGTATTGGAAACTATCTAGCCCTGTTTTAATGTACCCAGGTACAAATATTTGCCACATGAATGGACGAGAAATGAACGACATACGACATTCAAGAGCATGCGACATATACCACCCCGCATTGATAGGCCAGCGTGCCACACTCTCTCCGGCCCATACTCTCTCTCTAAAAGAAAACCAGAGTCCTATCAGTGGAAACGTAAAGACTAATGATGATGGGCATTGCGCCACATCGATCGTCAAACCATCAACTATGTATTTTCCGCAAGACCAAAGCCTATTTATGCATAAAACTTTCCGCGTTGACTCGACAAACACTCAAGACACTTTCTAAAACAGTAGATTCCCCAAATCGCTGTCGTTACGGAAAGATAGCCGCTATTTGTTGGCTCTAGCCGAGCAAAAGTCCGTATTGTATACAGGCTTGGAGCCGAGATAGTAAAGTTATGCTTATGTGTGTCGATTTGTTCCAACTTGGAAAGTGGAAATCGCTCTAAATCAGGTCGTCGAGCTACGTTCATAGTGATACCATAAATCATATTGCGCTTGAAGGAACATTGTGCGCTGGATTGTAGTCAGCTAAAGATTGTCTATTTGTCAACACGTATTTATGAATGCAGTTCTATTGCTTTCATTTGCGATAAGTACAAATTGCATCGTTTTTAATATTCATATTTTTCGCGTTTCAGTCCAGATTTATCACGTGTTCCGTGACACAAAGTTTTGTATTGTGTGTCACAAAAAACTCGTAGCTACAAGCCATCATTTTTAAAGTGCACTGAGAAATAAAAAGGCTTAAATATTGAATCTTTATATTATCTTATATTTATCTTAATCTTATATCAGGCTAATGTCAAGGGACAATGTATATCAAGTCGTTTGGGAAAATTTTGTAACGAGCGGATACTAATAATGCCTTATGTATATTTATTTAGAACTATTAAATGATCCATATAACATTTCTATTCCACATAATCCCTCTGGATTAAAGACTACTTCCCACACACCTTATGTTTACGCAACAGTCCCGAAACCTTCCACAAAATCATGCAATCCAAACAAATCATTTCGTCCCCTACAATAACAAATAGTGTAATCAAATTTGCGTCTGAGTATTAGACCCTTATTTAATCATCATTAAACCCTTCCTGGGCAATTGACGGGTATTAGATCTAGGGTTTACATGTGGGCGGGCGCGGTGAGGTAGGATAATGGACTAATGTTACGAACTTAACTTGTTGTTGTTATAATTTAGGTGTGACTTTAACTCGGGTCCGACGCAGATAGAAAACTAGATATGCCCCGCGGTTTACACGGACTAGAGTTTATCGCGCTAAAAAGTATCCCATGTATTTCCCTAGGGATTTAACTTTCTCCATACGAAATTTTATTAAGATCTGTTCAACGGTTTAGGCGTGAAAGGTTAATAAACAGACAGAGTGACAGTGAACGTTACTATTACATTTACAATATTAACTAAGAATACAGACTAGCTGCTGCTGTGCGTTTTTAACCGCCTGGTGTACAGCTTATCGTGCAAAAAGTATGTCTTTTCCCAGGTTTCAAACTAACTCCATACCAAAAGAAGGATCAATTAGAATGAACTCACATGTGTCATCTGTCCGCAACCATCCAACGAAATCAGAGATCGAGTCTCATTTTCTCAAACCCCACGAACTGCTATTATAACCTTCCGTTTATATTATGCGTACCGTCCTACATACGAGTATTAATGCTATAGTAAAATAAAACCACACACATAACCATCACGGGTACCCACGCAGACAACCTTGACATTTGTTCTTTTCCTAAAGCATACGCATACAAAATAATAGAAAATTTTGCCCGTGTCTGTAAAGTTAAGTTTTAGAGGTTCTAGGTAAAGTGACTTCCGGCATGCAAGAATGTAATTACTCGCTCGTCGTGCTCTTATTTCAACGCAGTGCAAATACTTACCGTTTACGTAGAAGGCATGTTTCCCTTGCACTATTCTTAATGTGGCTTTTTGGTGTAGCAGCGGAACTAATTTACCACCTCCACTAAATTTTTAGTCGAGCTGGTAAACTTAATTCTCTTTCTTTTAGTAGTGGGTTGACGACCGATGTGGCGCAATGGGCGGACAGCCGACTGTGAAGCGTGAGATCGCGGGTTTGATTCCCGCTACAGGACAAATATCTGTGCATTAAAAAAAACCGCATGTATTTGCTCTGTGTCTGGGTGTAGTGGATCCCCGATCCTCGTAGTTTCTGATACCCTAGATACAGGGAAACCTAGTTAGGGGTCAGGGCCTATGTATGTGATTGTTCGAGCATTAAAAAAAAAGATTAGATAAAATAAACAACTTTAAAAGTTTTACCCCAAGATTTCATGAAGTGTTGAATGAGTTTGTGAAGGTGTGGGGTTGATCACAGAAAAACAAACTATAGGAATATTGAGACGAATGCGATGAAAGGTATCATAAAATATTACGTTATCTATTTCTAAAACACTCGTAAAAGAAACCAAATCCTTTAAAAGATCTAAAGAACTGCCTCTACCTGGAATCACAGATCCGTTGTGTTAGATCTTTCCTTTACCGAACATTACACCCACTGACTATAGAATTACTTTTTCCCGGGTTAATAATAGCACAATAGAATAAACAGAGGCAAATATAGACGTATTACCTCCGCACCCACGTTTACTCGTCCTGCTCACCTGACGACCGTAAAAGGGATAAATGTCTAGAAACACGCGTTCGTATAATGTTACGCTTAGGTATTTTGCTGTGTATGACGTACATGAAAATAGTTTAGCATTTTAGGGTAGATGGGTGATGCTATGACGATGTTTTGAAGTGTAGATAGCTTAGTATAGTGACGCCGGTGACAACAAAGGGAGGTTATCTAAAAACCTCTCGCTACCCGTTTGAACCATCGAGATGTTTTTCGATTGCCAAGTCCACTGACTCGCTGCGGTGTTTTCCGCTCGTTATAAGTATCTCACTCGTGTTTGTGTGTAGCATCCGACTCGAGTCCGCTTATCATTCGAGTTAATTCGAACTCCCGTTCTCTAGTCTCTCTCAGCCGTATCACGTTTTTACGTATTAGATGTGTTGACGTTACCGACCACGATTAGCTTACAAGAGAAAACCATCAAAAACCATCAAGAGGTTTGAATAATCGAAACCATCGACTAAAACGTCTCGGACTCGCCTATCTCTAGTTCTACTGGGAACTCTACAAAAACAATCACAAAATTTAAGCAATTTACGCGCAGTTGCAAACTATATATATTTGACGACCGATGTGGCGCAATGGGCGGATAGCCGACTGTGAAGCGTGAGGTCGCGGGTTCGATTCCCGCTACAGAACAAATATTTGTGCATTGAAAAAAAAAGCGCAAGTATTTGTACTGTGTCTGGGTGTTGTGGATCCCCGATCCTCGTAGTTTCTGATACCCTAGATACAGGGAAACCTAGTTAGGGGTCAGAGCCTATGTATGTGATTGTGCGGGCATTATTGCGGGCATTATAAAAGCAGTGTGAGCTTGGAAGTTTGGGTTGAGTTTGTAACGCCAATGGTAATCTCGGAGTGGCGGTACCGGCACCTAATGAAAAAACAACAGAAGCTCTACCTGAGGTGGTGACACAAAATTTATAGTGGTTTTTGGTATTCCTGATACCACTATTCGTATCCCTGTATCGTATCGTTTATATCGTATAGTAACTATACGAGTATTCCAGGGATACCAACATACCAATACATTAGTGTGGTGGATTCCAGTTGGACCCACTGCAAATATATACCAAATTGGATCGGTAATGTTTAATGTAATTTTTTTTTATTCCGAGATAATAATAATAATAATAATGCCCACACAATCGCATACATAGGCTCTGACCCCTAACTAGGTTCCCCTGTAACTAGGGTATCAGAAACTACGAGGATCGGGGATCCACAACACCCAGACACAGAACAAATACTTGCGCTTTTTTTTTCAATGCACAAATATTTGTCCTGTAGCGGGAATCGAACCCACGACCTCACGCTTCACAGTCGGCTATCCGCCCATTGCGCCACATCGGTCGTCATCGGTCATCGGAGATGAAACCAAATTTAGATTTTTTTTTATTACTTGCAGGGTAGCGTTTATCCATAAGTCACCTGAATGTATTAAGAGGCGATGTGATGTGGTCTGAGGTGATCTGGATCGAGGTCTGAATTTAAATTTAAAAATCTGGACAATAATTAAATATTTATTTACTACTACTATTTCAGTCTGATCCTACTGATATTTTAACATTTCGTTTTGGTATCTGTCTCTACATAAATATAGTAAAATGACATCATGCTACTCAATGTCATTGGGATGTAAAGCGAAATACATCTACATACTCATACGTACATATCTTAGGGCTATCATTCAGAAAATCTCGCATCGCGACTATTTGTCAGGAAAATGTGGGTACAAGTACCCTCGATTAATATTTGAGGGTGCCCTCCCATAACTTTTGAGATACCGCTACAATAAATCAAAAATATTTGTTAAGAAAATAAATGGAAAATATTATTTTTTACTACATACTATAGGACTCGCTATCGTGAAAACTAATTTCGAAATCTTTCTGGATGAGGTTTCCTGAAGTACTCAATCTGCGAATTAAACCTTTAGTGCCAATGAACAAAATATAACATAAAATTGGTTGTCTGTAAAGTCGGTTTACTGACGATAGTTGAACGTGACAACGTCGATTGGCCGATTGTGCTTCTTTGTCGCTCGTTCCGCGCTCTCGCTTGCACTTCAAGCCTTACATGGAACGCCTCAGAGCGAGGTAACGCCTCAGAGCGAGGTAACGCCTCAGAGCGAGGTAACGCCGCATGAGTCATGTTATTTGGTGCGTGCAGCCGGCTCTATCGAATTATAAGACGTTGTCACGTCAAAAAAACGCCCAATATTCCCTCATCGACGAGAAAGAGAGAGTAACGTGAGTAACGTGACTTTGATAGCAATAAAAAGTTATCAAATACGTAATAACAATATCACAAACTAAAACTACTTTCATTTAATAACGTTTTGTTGTATCCCTTCGCGTGCTAATCAGTATTCTTTCCTCGAGCCCTAGTAATAAGATTTTCATCCGCTCTAGTGAAGATTATTGTTCTTTCGCTTGCTATTACATTACTAACATGTGCTGCATACTTTATCTTGCGACCTTGAAACAACTTGATATAAGAGGAAGACAAATGTGAGCGATGATGTCGCTTGGAGTCTCGATAAGTAATAAATGTAGGAATCACGCTATACAAACATGTTCCTATAGATGAGTATGTATGAGATGTATAGACAATGCTATTGAGCTTTGGCGTTCGATTTTAAAATAATATCTGACAAGTGGTCGGCTCCGACTTCTACCAGAAAGGCAATGGAGGTGTTGAATATAATAATATGTACCTATATAAAATGAACGTTCGTTTTTCATCAAAATCATAAGAAAAAACCCTTAGGATTTTGATGAAAATTGAGTGAATAGTGTGTGCGCCCGTAAAAAGTTATGACAAGAAAAGGGCATGACTGGTCCAGTTAGTAACTTCAAAATAAGAATTAAGGTACGTACCAAGTTTAAGGCATGGCAAGGTGTTTGCATTGTTTAGTGGTTAGAATTTTCAAGTCAAAAACAGGAACTTTATTTAAAGTTAGATTAAGTAATAAAATTGAAATAAATGACGATATAAATTACGTTGTTTTTGTCCTAAATATTATGACGTCAATAGATATGTAGAGTGATTTGAACTATTTAGATACTGGCCACAGATAGATATATAACTCTTTATAGAGAAATCGAATGTGTCACAAAAGCATCATCAATTATTATCTACTCGTATATCTACTAATAGATAACACAATCCACTCCAACTTTCTGCAAATTTAATTCATGAGATCAATCAAAACCTTGTACAAATTACTTAAAAATAAAAGAATCTAATGTCAAATAATTTACTAACTCAGTGGAGGTAAATCTATGGTAAATTTACGAGGTCGCCACAACCAAATCGGCCATATGTTATCATCATTTGGCCATTTGGTGTGTGCGCCATATTGCCCCTTTTATTGCATATGTTAGCTGCTCCAGCAAGATGATTTGTGCGAGTTGAACATAAATTTGTTTATGGCTTAGGATGTTTAGTTCCAGATATATTGAGGCAAGAATGTACGGGAAGGAATTTATTGCGGGTAGTTTGAAAACTTTTCAATGCAGTTGAGGTTGAAAAATGTTTTTGATGGGGTGTAGCATGAGTAAATATAGGTTCACATTCACACACGTATGTATGACAATTTAAAGTGGCAAGATTTCGACCAAAAATCACAATAAAAACTAGTGGGCGTTTTCAATAACCGATCTATCCACGGTTTGACATAGATTTGACATTACTTTTATGAAGCTTATGTCAAATTTCCATCTCCAGTAGGGTAAATCGTGGATAGATCGGTTATTGAAACCGGCCTTAATCCTTAAGAGACACTTGCACGACCGATTTCAATCTCGATTTAACGAAATTTGAATGTCACATCGTATGGAAAATTTAGTTAAATTTAATTTTAAACCAGATTTTATTTGTTATGCAAGTAGGCCTAAGTCTTCATTATTTTACCATACCTAGATAAAAAAATTAATCTGTTCTATTTGTGACACTGACATTTATAAAGCGCTGACTTAAAATAAAAGAATGAAAAAATATTAAGTTTGAGTCAACCTACATAAATACTTTGTATTGTGGTGGACCAGTGAAGAGTCTGTCTATCTAACATATAGAAATCGTTTTTACGTGATTCAATGAATAATTTCCAAATAGTTCTAAGAAATAACTGTGTGTAATCAAAAACGGAATTATAATAATGAACAACTCAAATGTTTAAGCACCCGAGATTCTTGAAGTTATACTGAGCACAGTAATTTGACTGTATGTTCATTCATACGCTAGGTATATAGATACAAATTAATGAATATAAATTTACTTGTATATAAACAAGTAAACAATTTATTGGCTGTATGAATGAAAAACTTTGACGCGATCTTTGATTACTGGGGCTTGTATTTGTTTACAATGATTTTACTGACATTTTATAGCGATGATGGCTCAGTGGTAGTGACGTCGGCTTGCGATCCGTAGGATGTGGGTTCGAATCCTACAATGAGCCATCTTCGACCACATCGTCACTTAACATCAGGTGACTTGTGGTCAAACGCTACCCTGTAAATAGTAAAAAAAAAAAAAAAAAATGAGCTTGAGCTTTCGGTGAAGGAAACATCGTGATGAAACCATAGCTTGGTGGTAGGGTATTTTCTAGTACTCGCCTGGCTAGCTACCACCCTAAACTTAAGAATCTGTCGCCAAGCACCAATCGGTGTGTTCCGGCAGCCTCATTTGAGAGCCAGTTCCCAGTCCAGGTAGCGTGGCACCACCTTCGACCACATCGTCACTTAACATCAGGTGACTTGTGGTCAAACGCTACCATGTAAATAGTAAATTTTTTTTTATAAAAACATAACATTCGTACCAAAATCACTTGTGAAAGCAACTTGTATTCATTGATAAGTACTATTATAATACATAGCAAAATATAGGTTCTAGAATAGAAACTTTTAACTCATGATTTAATTTGTTTTCGTATCACACTTAGAATTTAGAATGGCTATTCTAAGTTAGGTCATAAAACATTAACGACAGTGCGGCAACTTTAACCAGTTTAGTGCCACGGTAACGCTCTCGTAAACTAATTTGGGATACATCTTAGCGCGTTTCATGAGAAATTAGGTACTGCTCGAGTAACCCATATACATATATATGTTTCTTCTAGGCAACCATGGTCCATCATCGACCTCGTCAACACTCACCATTAGGTGAGGTGAGACTGGGGTCAAATGTATGCTTAACTCTTATAAAAAAACATACGAAATAGATTATAATAACGCCCACACAATCACATACATAGCTCTGAATAGAATTTTCTGTATTTAGGGTATCAGATACTATAGTATATGCGGATGTTAGAACCACAAACATCCAGACACAGAAATATACAAAAAACAGAAAAAAAATATGATTGCACTGTTTTATATGCACAAATATTTTATTGAAGCGGGAATCGAACCCTCAACTCCATGCTTTACAGTTGGCTATTTACCTCTTACGCCATATCAATCAGCAACTAGATACCTACTTAGCATTCGCTTTGAAACTTGTAAAAGTTGCTCGAATGCCCTTTTAGTATGTATAATTAAATTTATTGATCATAATATTAAGAAAATTTACCTTAAAACTACTAAAAACCTATTCGGCCATTTTGGATATTTAATAAATTTTTCATATCACTTTTTTAAACAAATTTTTGTACCCTATTGCATCATGTAGATGTAGAAAATATATATTATTTTATTACACATAAAGAAAAACGGGTGTTAATAAAATTAATTCGAGTTTTTAGTTAATTTTGTAATGTAGGTATATACACCTTAAACAAACGAATACCTGTTAAACTGCTTGTTATTCCGTGTAAACCCCTTTAACCCTTGTTTATTTTGACAATATCTGCCAAGATTTACAAGAAATGTGCGCCGCAACCTGATTTTATTTACCTGCCAGTTTAAAGTAAACAGAGAGAAATAAGTGGTAATAGTTACTTTCATTTTGGATTTAAAATCAGATTACCCGTGGAATTCAGAATGAACACAACAGAGCTGTTTTTAATCTATTTGAATTGTATTTTTAAATCAGTATAACCTTATATCGCCTCAGATTACTTAATATTATAAATGCGAAAGTAATTGTCTGTCCGTCTCGCTTCCACGCCTAACTATTAAACCGATTGAAATGAAATTTGGTACGGACATAGTTTGAACCCTGAGGAAGGACATAGGATACTTTTTATCGCGATAAACCACGCCCACGCGGTAAAACTACGGGGAACAGCTAGTATCAAAATATATTTCAAAAATGTAAGTGAACATTGGTTCGAAACGTTAGATAAATGCCTACAAGCGCTGTGTTACGACCCCATCTCCATTGAGTAAACAACGGAGCTATAAAACGCAGGGGATAATAGCTTTTGTCGCGCCAAACTAGATTTATAAAGCCGCTCGAGAACTTTTAAGCAGTTACGTTTTTAGGGTGCAGAAACTGAATTATTTCTTAGTCAGAACATCAACTGAAGCTATTTTTGATCGCACACTTTTGCACATCTCTCATCTGCATTAAAATACGTGTCCTATATGAAGTAGGTAATCTTGCAAAAAAGAAAAGCTGTTTTAAACTACCATGGTCAATAACATTAGAATGAGATTATGATACGGGATAATTTCCATGTATGTGTTGACTTGCCTAAAAATGGTAATGTCATCGTACGAAAAAAAGTGAGAGAAAGCGGGTTAATAGATATGTCTACCCGTTATAATATTAACAATCCTACCCGCAGAAACTTTTAATATTCTCGTCAAAGAGTATAGCAAGATACAGATTCTCGTGAACACGGCGCTTGCAACAGTGCCGAAATATCGAGAACTCAATCAAAACCAAAAACATAGCCCTTTCCATAGCTCGCTGAGCAACCTTAAATCGGTGGATCAGATCTGTTGCCCTATAATTAAATAAGTAAATTATACGTACTTACTGCACTGTAAGACTCTGTATCATCATCATCATCAGCCTTTCACGTTCCCACTGCTGGGACTCGGGCATTTTCTCAGTAGAGTGGCAATTTTTTTTAATTTTATTGTGACCCAAGCGCACAAATGGTTCTACTGTCTGTATACTGTGCAGGTAGACCTTCATTTGAAGACACTCTTTTATGACGGCAATAAAAAACCTAGAAATAGTCGTTGTTTTGAGGCTAAGGACGAAGGTCGAATAAATTCTGTGCCATCGTATTTTCAGGCGTTGTAAGACCTTTGTTGCGATGTAAGCACCTTTAAAAATCGCACCGGAAAGGGAGGAAGTAATAAAATGATGTAACCTCTGAAATAGTTTTCGCTCTGTTAGCAAATTAACATACATTCATCGTTTTCCTGTTTAATCATTTCGGGTATTGAACATTCTGCAATTGAAAATTCAGCATGTTTACCATTATTTACTCGTAAATTTAAAAAAATTATTTTTCGATTTCAACGTATTGTTTACTAAACATAGATGCATAATAATTTCAGAACTTTCTACTACAATATCTTCAGCGGCACTGTACGCTAGCGATGGGCGAATCCAAGACGTTTCATTTGTTTCGATTGTCCAAACATCTCGATGTTTTTCGATGGTTTTCTTTTATAGTTGACTTTGACTCCCTCAAAGTCAACTATAAAAGAAAACTACGAAATATATAAACAACTAAAAAGAACTAATCGCAGTCATTAATGCCTACACTTCGATTACATAAAGGTAGTGCGACAGTGGACTCGGAACAATCGAAAAACAACTCGATAGTTCAGACGAGGAGCGAGAGGTTTATAGACTAGATAGTAATTTATTACCCAATACGATTTTTAAATTATGCATAAAATTAATTTACTACCATTTCACAACTTATCCTATCACCTAATAACTTCAGCATATGCCGCGTTCAAATAATAATATTAAAAATTATGTAAGTGCAGCGCTGTTTTTCAAATTACCCCTATGCTTGGACAAATTTTCGTTGAGATATTTGGCGCAGCGGTTATCTAGGCTTTATATACTTACTACTTAACATGTTATACTAAACTTGGGTTAGTTCAAGTGTGAAGTGCGCATAAGGGCGCAAGTGTGTGGAATGGAGACGTTAATATTGTATATGTGTGTGAGTGCAATGTGTATTGGTTAATTTTGGACTCGCCCATCGTAACATTGCGTTCGTTACTTTGCAACATCAATTTGAAACCGCAAAAAGTCAATACGAAGTCTGCTACGGCATGTTTGCTACACCGTAGCAAGCACTACGAATATCACTTTTATTTCCCACCACGTCTTTCAGATTCATAAAATTAAATAAAGGAGAGTGCTTGTGGAACGTCAGTATGTGGAAGTGTTTGCACTTAGGTCGGAAACTGCAGTCGACTTTCTATTTGCAGTTCTACAATGTTCTTCGCAAAAGCAATAGAGAGAGAGGTAGATTTTTACAAATAATATGAAAGAAACAAAGGCAGAATTAATTGTCTGGCCATCACTTTTGTGATACATGAATCGGTGTGAATTCTGAGAAGCTTACTAACTATGCTCTCGCAGCCGAGATAATTGGCCTTTGAAATCATTGTTAATTATTCGTACCAATTATCTCGATACCTATCTAAAAGTTTTCCCTTTGACGACCATTTATTCCGGCCCACCGGCTAATGAAACCCCGTTTTCACAGCTAAGGGTAGATAAGGCGGTGTCCACATGCAATGTTGTTAGGTCACTAAATCTTCGTTAAGCGTGAGACGACATATGGCGCAGACCCCTGTCGTGGGGACGGTGCTCTATATAATAATAGATACGATATACGTTGACATGGACACCATAAAAGGTTCTCTTAAGATTTGCTGGATATTTTGAGGGCTACCACAGATCCTAGCAATCCGTACTTCCTACTAATATTATAAACGTGAAAGTTTGTGAGTATGGATGGATGGATGGGTGGATGTTTGTTACTCTTTCGCGCAATAACTACTAAACGGATCTGAATGAAATTTGGAATGGAGATAGCTTATACCCTTGATTAACACATAGGTTACTTTTTATCCCGAAAAAAGGTTACTGCGGGATAACTGGAAGACACGAGTGAAACCTCGGGGCACAACTAGTAATGTTATAAATACGAAAGTAGCTCTGTCTCGCTTTCACGTCTAAACTACTGAATTGATTTAAATGAAATTTGGTACGGCGATAGTTTAAGCATTGAGGAAGGACATATATTATGATACTTTTTATCGCGACAGAAGAAAAAAAATCATTCAAAAAAACTAAATTCTGGGTGTCACTGAACTTTAATGACCAAGCCCGACGCTTACTATCTGGCGAGTGACAATTAAGATGCGGTCGAAAATGGTGCAACGCTACACATGGATCGCGAACAGGCTCTCAAGTGAGGCTGCCGAAACACACCGATAGGTGCTTGACGACAGATTCTTAACATGCGGGTGGTAGCTAACCAGGCCAGCACTAGAAAATACCCTACCACCAAGCTATGGTTTCATCACGATGTTTTCCTTCACCGAAAGCTCAAGCTCATTGTAGGTTTCGATCTCACATCTTACGGATCGCAAGCCGACGTCACTACCACTGAGCTATCATCGCTTCGACACGCTTGTCTCGTCACTCAGTTACATAAAAATGATCTAAAGACAATGTGTGAAGACTTAATAAAATCAATCAATCCCCCTTAGAGTTGCAAGACCTAATTGAATTGTAATTTGGTTGAAACAGATCATTGATAAGGGTATAAAAACCAATTATCCGAAATGAAAACGAAGTTCAGTAAATCAAAAGCAATCTTTCTTTGGAAGTTTATTAAATTGAGATGAAAATAGTTTAGATTGTTAGATAAAAGATTTCGTTTTATATTAATGTAATAGCAAATATTTTTATAAGAGGATTGGTACGTCAACTCATCAGCCTTTTACGTTCCAACAGCTGGAACACAGGACCTCTTCGCCATCTTCGACCGCATCGTCACTTAACATCAGGCGACTTGTGGTCAAACGCTACCCTGTAAATAGTAAAAAAAAAAAAAAAACCTCTCTAATGCCCGGGCCACACTAAGGTCAACGTCAAGGGAAATGTCAATGCCTATCTTTGCGATAAATATTGCGTTAATTATTAACGCTATTATGTGAGTGGCTACACTTGACGGTCAACGTGAATGCACTTGAGTTATCGGATAACGTCAAACACCAATGTGAATGCCGTTGTCCAAATTCAATGTCGTGGCCACACTTACGTCGAACGTCAATCATCGCGCTATTGAACGGCATTTCCCGTTTGGGTGGCCCCAGCATAAGAGAGAGTGAGTATTGGCAATCTACCATGCCGGCCCAGCGTGGGCTGGTAGATGTCAAATGTCACATTGAATGTTACGGCTCTTGGGTATACCGCTCCGCGTAATTCCCTTCACCGTTTTGAGCGATGGCAAAACTAAATCACCGCAATTAATAAAATTAACTTTTTTTATTCAAACGGCGAATAAATTGCCGGAATTTTTACTGGCCTTTGAAAAGAATTAATAATTGTGTCCCACAGTTTCAGTGTACCCAACTTTGTCGAGATTAATTGTCGTATTTTATTACTGGGCGGCGCCCTTAAAGGACACTGTTTGCATTTTCTTTACGAAAAGGGATTTGGTGTAGGATTCGTATTTAGTTTTACAGCACCCATGCTAAGGATAAAAATTCGTTTAATTTAAATGTCTTCATGATAGAAAACGTCGTTGAAAAAACCCTACTAATAGTGCGAATGTAACTCTGTCTGTCTCGCTTTCATGCCTAAACTACTGAACCAATTTAAATGAAATTTGGCACAGAGATAGTTTCTTTTTTTCTATTTAAGAGAAAAGCTCTTGTCGGTGGAGTACTTTCCATCCCGTTCTCTTCTCGGCCATCCTTTTGACCTCTTGGTACGACATGACGTCAATCCTTTCTTTAACTTGGTCTATGTATGTTCTTCTCGGTCTACCTCTCCCTCTCTTCCCTTCTACTTTTCCTTCTAAGATCCTTTTAATTCCTACTTTATAGTATAGGTGAAATACCCAAAATTATTTTTCTCTTATAGTTTTAGTCCCATTCGTGTTTTTTCCCATTTGTTTTATTTTCCATACGATACTGCGACCGATAGATAATTTTCTCACACGATTTAATTTCTACTCGTTCTTTTCGCTACACGCATTTTTACCTATGCATTTTTTTTACCAATCCGGATCATTCACATAATTATGTTAATTTAAATCATAATTTTGGGTATTTCACCAATACAGTCCATTATAAATGCGGAAGTAACCCTGTCTATCTGTCTGTCTCGCTTTTACGCCTAAACTACAGAACCGATTTGAATGAAATTTGGTACAGAGATAGTTTGAACCCTGAGGAAGGACATAAGATACTTTTCATCGCGATAAACTGTTGTAGAACACGTGGGCGAAACCGCGGGGAACAGCTAGTATAATAATTAAAAATAATAACTAGTTTGAAAAATATGTAATAATGTACTTATATTAACTTTACTAGAAATAACATTATTTTTGACATGACACACCTTAGCGGTGTGCAAAACATTTAGGCTTTGAATATGAAAGCCGGGTTCCAAGTGATCCCTGACAACCGCGAGGTTGACGAATTTATTACTATCCCTGTAGTTTATCTACGGAACCCAAGTCACAAAACTAAGAAGGGTTCCGTAAGCACTCCTTCCCAGGATACATTTGAATAATTCCCAAAAGCACTTTTCTAGGAGCTATTTTTATGTTTTCTCAGATGGAAAATCAAACAAGAAAGGTCAGGTAATGCTACGAAAACCAGCCAACATACGGTAGAAGAAAGGTCTGAGAATAATGTCAATAGTAGAGTTATGGCAAACTAGCTACGCCCCGTGGTTTCACCCACGTGGACTTAACTTAATCCCAACAAAAAGTATCCCATGTCCTTCTCCAGGATTTTAACCTCTTCACCAAGTTTCATTAAAATCCCTTCCGTAGTTTTTGTGTCAGCATCATCAGCCTGTATCAGTCCACTACTGAACATAGGCCTCTCCCATGATACGCCACTGAGCCCGGTCTTCGGCTTTTCTCATCATAAGAAAATCTGGGTTCGATGATGTCAGACCAGAGAAACCGAAGGGAACCTGAAGTCGGTTTTTGTATTGTTCATTATTTTTTTTTTACATAATTATTTATGCAATATTTTTCCTGCTAAAACAATTAAAATTAGCATCAGACAACTATAGTATAGAATTGAAGTAGACGACCTGGAAGAAGACGTACTTAATGGCTCAAAAATATCTGGAAATAGCTCAAAGTGAGTATTCTTGTTCTGAACAGCAACATACCAACATTAAGATTGCCCTTATGATCGCTCACTTCTGGTAGGAAATAGCACCGCGAGAAGAAAAATAACCACAGAATAAGCATTTCCCTCATCTCCAGTCTGTTACCAAGCAGCAACATACCTATTATTATAAGCAATATCTGCGTGGGACCATAATCCGTGATTCAACGATATTTCAATATGACCTTTGGTCTTGTAGATATATTAAAAAAAAACCCTAAAAAAGCCTATAAAAGGAAATATAACAAAGACATGTTAGCAAGAAATTCTTGAAACGTTCTTGTAGTAACTTGCTTATAAAAATGTCCTATAGATAGTGGGTGCGGTTTTCTTTGTGTCACTTGGTAACACGACTGAAGCAATTGGTAAACAACCGATGGCAAAGCGTGAGGTCGCAGGTTTGATTACCTCTAAGGAACAAATATAAAAAATGGGCTAAAATGAGCTTGAGTTTTCGGTAAAGGAAAACATCGTGATGAAACCATAGCTTGGTAGTATTAGGGTATTTTCTAGTACTCGCCTGGCTAGCAACCACCCTACACTTAAGAATCTGTCGCCAAGCACCTATCGGTGTGTTCCGGCAGCCTCACTTGAGAGCCAGCTTCCAGTCCAGGTGTAGCCACCAGCGTGGCGCCACCTTCGACAACATCGTCACACTCGTCAAACGCTATTATGTAAAACAATAAAAAAAAATTGTTGAGAGAGAAGTGTAAGCGCATTTTCATGCAGGTGAAGCCGTGGGACAGGTCTAGTATGCATTAAATCGTTAAGCTAGAGGCACACCAAGTTTCTTAATTTGCAGTCGCGTGCCTGCTTTTCAGACGCGACACCTATTGTTGTGCCCCCGCCTTAAAGCACTTTGTCATACGCCCTTTGTTGAACAACTAATGCCCCTAAATGCACTTCCCGCTTTTGTCAGGAAATGGGGCGAGGCATTTGTATTTTTAAGGATGTTTTTGAAAAACACTGAAATTATGATATGGTTTGGGAATAACATAGACATAACTTTTTAATGACCATAGACAATTCTTTATTTGTAGAAATAATTTATACATATAGGCAATCAAAGAATTAATTATTTAAATACTAATGACCAGCCCCGGCTTCGCACAACGGTTGAGTTCATGAAAGAAAACATTATCAAATTATCTCGTGTATTTTCAAATAAAAACATACAAGCAACGCAGCGAAAAACTTAGCCAAATCGGTCGACCCGTGCTCAAGTAATGATTTTTAAAACATGCAGCACTTAATTCTTTTTACATAGGTATACATATAAATACTGATATTCACATATACCTGCGTAGTTAAATTGCTTCAAATGACTGGAAAATTATGCGAAAATATATTCCTTTCAATATTATGCCGTTATTACTGCGCGTAACGTGTAGAGGATTAATGTTTTTAAAACATTTGCCACTAGCGTATAAATCACGGTATAAAATGAAAAGAGAAGCTCAACTCCAGCTTAATGAAGAAGTTAGATACATAGACAAACACTAAGTAACTTTGAATGTTTTGTTAAGTCATAATACGTTAACGTACCTACTTGTAAAACTTGAAGTTATTACAAATTTAAAATAATAATATGATTAATTACGACACAATTATATACGTAGCTCTGATACTTAAAAATAATTTCCTTGGACATGCCGGTTTCCTCAAGATGTTTTCCTTCACCGTTTTGAGCGATGGCAAATCTGCACATAACTTATTAAGTCATAGGTGCGGTGCAGAGAGAATTCGAACTCGGTGTCGGCGCCTTGTTAGTCGCATGACATGAGTTGACATCTACCAACCCGCACTGGGCAAGCGTGGTAAATTACGGCCCATACGAGAGTATCTCTCTGAGAGATGGCCAGATTCCCAGTAGTGGGAACATGAAAGGCTGATGATGAGGATGATGACATTCTATTTCATTCATTTAAATAAAGAAAATCACATTAACCCAAGCTTACAATCCGGGACATCTGTCATTCGGATGAAGTTGATTTACTTCGCGTAATACCGTATCATGTCACCGCCCAACCAAGGCGCGCATAATGTGTTTATGGAAAACGTATTTTATTTTCCACATATGTGAGTTCGCGTGTCATGCGTCAAGGGACTTAGTATATTCTGCGGTATCAGAGTTGGAGTTGGATTGCGCGAACGAAATTTTAGAATTTCTGTCTAGAATATGTCCATAAAATGTGACAGTAATAATAATTCTTCTCTACATTTTGTGTTCGGTATGATCTGAGTAGAAAATCAAGTTGTTTTTTACGCATTGTATAAGGTAGATTGCGATTTGTCGTAAGCTGATTATGGTTTTGTAAATAAATCCATCTTGCCATAAATACATCGATCGATCTTGATTAAATTAACAGTACGGCCAACGACAAAAGTCGCTGGACAATAACAAATTTTCCGATTGTCTTCATCATCTTTAACACCAACCTTTGACCGTGAACGCATCATCACTTAACATCACTCATCACCAAACAAAAAAAACAAACATTACTGCTCTAAAAAACATTTAGTAAATCGAGTATGATCAGCTACTTTTGTCACTGACTGTACATTCTGTAATTAATTATTGGAGCAAAATTATGAGGAATGCATTGACGTACATTATGAGTCTGGACGTTTTAAAGTGATCACATGGTACCCTACTAAAAAAACATAACTTTGAATAAACATAAAATTCAGCGTAAATATGAAACCACGGCTAGTTCTCAATTAACTCCTGTGTTCGGGCAGTTTTTCGCCGAAAAAGGTAGGCAAAGCGGGTTCCTGGAAATTGATACTAGGTATAAAATAGTAGACAAAGTAATTTGAAACAGCAAAGCAAATGAAACAGACAACGTTTTTATTTTCCTGAAGTGGGATGACATATTTTAGATTGTTCTCCGTACCCTCTCTGAGAGTAAGTCTGTGCCTTAATTGTAGGAACGTAGTCTACTGATATTTCCGAACTAATTGCCTACCTACATCATAATTTGTTAGTAAGATCTAGGCATAGCGTGGCGTTCCTTTCAACTGCACCGTCACTAAACATTTTCTAAAACTAAACTAATTTTGACAGGTTTAAAGTAATGCTGTCCTTATTTTACTTACATGTTGTTTGACACAAGGACAGCAACACTTTCAGACTTGTCAAACTTAGTTTATTCATATAAAATGCATATAAAACAGAATCTACACCAATACCACAATTTCGCACTTACAGAGACCATAACTTACAACAAAAGTACATGTACCAACAATATTCAGTCAGATAGCGACTCGCATTCATGAAATAGTACCTACATAAGAATAATTGTTCACCACATAAACTAAAAGTGGCTTAAAATAACATCAATTAAAACTCCATAAACCAACACATTATGGTAAACCAACCTCATAGCGTGGGACATTACAACGCGCCATAGATAATACTGGTCCTGGATCAGACTTTATGGTACGAGAACTACCGAAATGATCCATTTATTATGCCCATTAACAACCGTATCTGAGCGAGTATGGAAATGACGTTACCAGACGTATTTATGAACTCGTGTGATACGAGAGTTGGGACGTGGGCGTATAAGGACTCATTTAGCTACAAATATGAAACCAACACTGCCTATGTTTTTGATCGGTAATTAAACCACTAGATGTACTGACGAATTGTAAGAGTCGCAGGGAGCCGATGGATGCAAAAGGCTAACAGCCGTTCATGGTGGCGTTCAAAGGGGGAGGCCTATGTTCAACCGTGGACTACTTCCGGCTGATGATAATGAATTAAACGTAACACTGGACAAACCCTACTTATAATCACCATAAATCCTGCAACAAGCTTGAGCTTTCAGTGAAGAAAAACATCGTAATGAAACCATAGCTTGGTGGCGGAGCGGTTTCTAGTGGCTACCACTTTTGACCAGATTGTTACTGGCAATGCATTGCCGAACTCTTTTCACACCCATCTTCAAGGATTGCAATCTGTAGCACTGTGGAAAGACTTGCGGGGGGAGCTCATTAGGTAATTAAGAGATAAAAACTAAATAAAAAATCTTAAAATATTTGCATCAGCCAGGACAATTTTGTTTTGCGACTACACTTTTTTCCAAAAGAAAAGTTTGCAACAGTATTTACACCCTCGCTTGCATTTAATTAGCGACACTAAGTGCTGTGGAAATGAAATACTCATTAGGTACATAGTGTTTCACCAGACACAGTTCGAGTGAAGTTTATTGTGTCCCGAGTAACTTAATTCAAGATAATGAGACAACTCACTGTGAGCAAACTGGCCCAAGCAACATTGGAAACTGGCCCAAGACTTGTGCTTGTGAGCATTATGCTCTGAGCTAGCATCGGGCTGCAGCCGTAAGTTGAGCAAGTTAGTTTGGAGCGGGATATTTGTATTAGTGTTGCTTTCAAATAAATTAGGCTCCAAAGAGAATAGTCACACAGTACATTAATAATCATCTGTGTCACTACTAATGATAGAACTATTTCGCCTGGAGAACACCTTTGTCAGTTATTCAACCACCAAGCAATAGTGTGCAAACTTTACTGTCTTAAACTGGGGTACCACGGTCTGTTTTCCAACGGATCAGACCATACCAGACCGGTCGGCGCACCATGGGTACAACCTGCCTGTGGCTGCCTGACATAGTTCATGTTCGCCTGATTGAAGGGCAATGCTTCCATTCTATTTAGAACTGTTAAAATTCAAAATACTAAGCACTGAACTATAAGTGAGTGTGACGCATACCATCAGACTAGCGACTTGTTCATCTCGTCATTCAACAAAAAAAAAATGAAATACCTTTTACACTAACTAAACAGTTGGTTAGTGCAGTGTATGTGTGTAGTGTAGTGTGTGTGTAGTTATCACAGTAGTTATACTTCATGCGTTTAACCCTAAAGGTCACCTGATTGGTATCAACTCATAAAATGACGTCGGTCCACATACATAGAGAACGTCTTCCGGTTCGTGGTCGCCACTCGAGAACCTTTCTTCTCCATCTATTATGAGTTTGTCGAGCGATGTGTCCTGCCCATTGCCATTTCAATAGTCATAATAAAACTGCAAAATAAACTTCTACATAGCACTAAGGTAGCTATTATCAGACGTGGCTCTTACCAAACATCCCATTTGCTCGTATTTACACAGCAAAACACCGCAATCTAACGTAACCATTAACCTCTAAAGCCTCCGCAGTTACATCCGGATGCTGTAGCGTATCTTAAAGTGGTCTGAACGCAACGCCTTTTAATGAAAACTAAACAACATTAAGCCATCTCGCCATGATTTAATATAGTTGCGTTGAAGGACGGGGTGGGTCGTGAGACACGAGCCGTCATTAGGCGTGAGTTAATGAGCATGACTTGAAAGAGGTTAGCCAAAGCCACATTCAAGTGTTGAGGGATGTATATTTGTTACGTGTGAATAGGTATGTGAGCTCTTTGTCTGTAGAGTTGGTTCTATTTGAATTTCTTATGAAAGTCCTACTAATTTTATAAACTAGCTGCGCCCTGTGGTTTCACACGCGTGGACTGCAAATTATCGCAACAAAAAGTATCCTACGTCTTTTTCCAAGTGTTCGCTTGATACCGTTCCCGATACCCTAAGTTCTAGATTTTCACTGGTTAGTTGTTCTGGGTTGCTATTCTTACAAATACAAGGCAAGCCACTCACCTTGAAACCGTTGAGCCGCTAAGTGGACTGTATAGCCGGCCGGAACCGTCCCTTCGATGATCCTGGACACCCGGGTGCAGGTGAAAGTCTAATTTTGCACAACAGCACAGTTAATAGTCCTAAGGTACCAAAAATACACCGCTATGAACCGTTCACTCTTGAAGTCCGAGGTGCACTGAAGGTCGTCAACAACTACCCTCGGTTTCTCCGGTAAATCGCCGACCGCGTTCGTTGGAATCTCGGCTTGTGACCTACCCGACATTTAAAAGAATAACAACGCCTGACCAAGGTTCGAACTATCACCACACCAAAGAACAATGGCCACTTTTCGTACTGCGCTGGACCTGACAGCAATATGTTTTGTATAAAAATTACGAATAGCTTATTGAAGTTGAAGTTTTGACCGGCCTAAAACAGTTATTGGTTTGTGAGAACTTTGGTTCAAGAAAAGAAAAAAGAAGAAAAACTAAATTGGTAGAATATGTATCGTAGCGTAGCAAAAGCAAACAAAGGTTCGGGTTAGGATTGTCCGTCTCCCAAAAAAATCGATTTTGTTCGACAGTTTTCCTGAAATATCGATAGTTTAATCTTAATAAGCAAAAAATACCATTCTTTTCATATATTGCTCGTTTTTTTTACAATCTCAGGTCCGTTTTGGTCATTGTTCTTTCATCATGATCGGTCCAGCGGTTAAGGTGTCAAACAAACAGAGTTTTTTTTTGCATTTATAACATTAGTACGGATGTAATAGTTACTTTGTCTGTCTGATAGCTAGAGTAGAACCAAACCTGCTGAATTGTTGTATGGAGATAGTTTGATCCCTGGTAATAGAGATATTATTAATTTTTATGACGATAAACTGTATGTACCTAGTCTTATTTTAGATAACTTATTTCACTGTCATATATGTCTTAATCCAGGAAAATCCGTTGTGTGATGTTGCGTGTTAAAAAATACACTTACGAAACATTATGACATACTTTTTGACACACGTATATTTGCGTAAGCAAGATATTTCCTGTAAGGGAAAACTTAACATTGTCTGTTTTTGACAGCAATACCATAAGCCACTGCTCTAACGAGCCAAAGACTCGTAAATGCTCGGAACGATGTTGCAGTCATCGCCGACATTTCAGTGGCACATTTCAAGTCTGCCTTTTATTAAATTTCGCGCTGCAACATTGTTCACGAGTACAAAAGATAAACAAAAGAGAATCGATGGTGCAGCTCCGAATACTGCTAACTTCGTCGCCTTTGTATTAAGTAAGATAAGTAAATTCTCTCTTCTACTGGTTCTCTTTTTTGATTTTCTTCGCTACAGCACGGAATTGGCTGTTTTAAAGTATTTTCAAATATTGCAATGTATTATGCACTAACAGCTTTATGCATGCAAAGTCTCAACCCGATCGGTTAAAAATTGACAAAGTTTCATACAAACTTTCATCATCCCCTATTTTATCCCCTTGGGGGTAGAATTAATTAAAATCCTTTCTTAGCGGATGCCTACGTCATAACGTCTACCTGCATGCCAAATTTCAGCCCGATCCGTCCAGTGGTTTGAGCTGGGCGTTGATGACGTTGGTTGTTGGCGTTATATGTCAGTCAGTCAGTCACCTTTGAGTTATATATATTTAGACTTTACTCAAAGTTTAATTCAATCAGTTAGTAGTAAGAATAAAAATGTAAACGTGAACGCGACCAAATAATGACATGTCAGAACGTTCTTGCCTGATTCATTGCCGGTGTAAAGAAATTGAAACAGCCATAGCTAGTTTTAAGTTTGTCGTTTTAAAGAGATCAAAGACATGTTTTATTCTAAGAAATAAACATTTATTATTTTAGTTCTCACATGGTAGCGTTTGACCACGAGTCACCTAATCACCTGAGTGACGATATGGTTGAATGTGGCGCCACGCTACACCTGTATTGAGAGTGTGGGGCTGCTGGAACACACCGATATAGAATTTTAGTTAATTCTCCAGTTCTCATGCAAAACAATTTCCAATCAAATATTTACTCGAAAGTGATTTTTTAACCGCTTTGTAAAAATAAGAACACGTTTCGTATTGAAGGCTTAAAAGGTTTCAACGGAATATTAATTAAGCCGCGAAAAAATGGTTTACTAAGCTGTTATAATTAAACTAAGCGGCATGAGTGTTTTGAATTGTAAACAGGTTAAAAAAATTAATCACGATCGTCGTGAAAAATTATTAGAATATCATGTTCTTAATGATAAACTTGGAACACACTTGGAGCAATTGACTGACAGTAGTTAAAGGAGAAAAACCGAAGACTAGACTCAGTGGCGTATCTTGGGAAAGGCTTAGATCCATATAAAATAATGGCATGCAATTTTCATCAGTTCGGTGTGAAAGTAAAACTTTGTCTGATTCTTTGTTACCTATTCACGCCTAAACGGCTTAACCGATTTTAGTGAAATTTAGAATGTAGATAGTTTAAACCCTGGGAAAGGATATAGAATACTTTTTATTGCCATAAAGTGTAGTGAATGCGAAATCGCGGGGCGCAGGTAGTAAATACTAATCGGTAGTAATATATTTTTGCATAATATTTCATGATTTATTTTTAATTTATTTTATTTTATTTGGGTGACTTACAGCTACTAAACAAGCTACTAAACAACATAGGTTAAGGAGAATAATTCTACTTTTAATATCAAATGGTTCACCAAATAAGATTCTAACAAAACGGTATGAAGCTTGAACAAAAAAGTGCCTTGTATTCTTACAGAACACCGAAATCACCTCGCTTCAGTACGAATCCAAATGAAAATGCCATTGTAAACAACTTCCCATGAGTTATGGCCCGCCGCTCCGCCGCAATACCACACTATATTGAATATTTATTATCGCACTGGGAAAACAGCGAAGTGCTATTTTAATTTTCCTCAGCTCGTTCGACAGACAAGTCGGTTTTTTAAGTAGAAAATCAGTTTGAAAGTAAAATTTATATACTTCTCTGTTTATAATAAGAGAGATTCAAAGCAATGAAGGAAGACATTGTGAGGAAACCAGCATAATACCCCAAAAATCACAATGTTCAAGTGCATTTATGTGACATCTACCAACTTGCACTGGGTTCTTATTTTATTCTTCACCTACAATGAATATGACTACCTAGTAATTTCATCATCATCATCATCATCAGTCAGAAGAAGTCCACTGCTGATCATAGGCCTCCCCCTTTGAACGCCACCATAAACGGCTATTAGCCATTTGCATCCATCGGCTCCCTAGTAATATACCTCAAAATATTTCGTAGTATTATACACCGTAAATTAAATGTTTTCGCAATTTGAATCGACCTATGAACTTGTTTGCCAAAAGAAGACGGGTTTTATTATACAAAACAAAGTAAACTTTCAAGAAATCTCCAAAGACTGAAAATAATAGTGAGAGAGAGGAAAAAATAACAGAAAAAGTGGTAAATATTATTATTACATGCAACAGAACACTTTAACCAGAAACTTCAGGGTTCACACCAAACTGGTTCTTTGCAAGAGTGAACTTTAGTGCGCTTGGGGTTGAATTAAATAATAAGTCAAATTCATGCGCCATATATACGATACTTTCTGGTAAAGTTAATAAACGCCACTTAAGGCTCATCAATCAGTTTTTACCAGCCACTTTTTTTAGGTCACCGTTCCACTTTCCTAGCGCCATTAACAAAGTAGCCTACAATTTAGCAACACTCAGCATTTGCTAGATTAAACAATACATTTCTTCGTACGTTCAGGACTGGCACAGCTTAAAATTGTTAATTTAATTCAAGTAGAGGGAATTGTTAATACGTAGTAAGTACCGCAGCCGTGAACTGAGTGTTACCTGCGGTGTGCCGTTAAACCTCAGGTTTACAGCTATACTTTACGTGGTAATGTGTGCTTACATTCAAACACACGGGAGAATACTGCCGTGATCGTGAAGAAAATATCCTACACTTTCAAACGTTTTACATTATATAATCAGTCGTTTAGAATGTTACCTTTGACGCATAAATTTTAACTGTACTTATTACATTATAAATGTAGATTTTTACAACTTAACGTTTCAGTCAAATTACGAGTACATTGATCTTCTTTATTATTCAAATTATTTGGTGCTCATAAACCCCTTGTAGCATATTAACAATGTATTTATATTTGACCCGTATGAAGCCGGGGCGGGTCGCTAGTAGTTATTCTGAACCCTAACTAAGTTTTCCTGTATATATAGGGTATCTGAAACTATCTTGTATTTTTCAATGCCACATAGATTTGTATCGCGTGGCAAAAATCGATTATTTCCTTTTTATACAAGGCCAGTAACCTTCCTTAGAAAACTGCTCGCGTACATATTGTTTTCGTTAGCAACATCCAAAATTCCAAAGTATACCTACATGAATTTTGCGCACTTATGTATAGTTTGTAAATGACGAGGTGAGCGAATAAAATCAAATCAGCATCAAAATATACGTAAGTAGAGGAAATTGATATCTTTCAGACAATAGTACTTATCTATAGCTGTTAGTAATCAATGAATTTATATGGAGCTATTACTTTAGTATATTCCTCGAACGTGAGACATATAAACAAAACATACAAACGATGAACTGTTTATCTCCAAGTATTCAAATAACGCAATAGCTACGGCTGATTAAATTGCAAGAAAATGAACGCCTTAAAAATAATCCACCTCAGTGAAAGCACTCAACGAAATAAAATCGGAACGTATTTCAGCACTAAACTTATCGCAGAGACGAGAGAAGTAAATAAAATTCAAATTATATCCCCATCTTCGCAAATAGCGTACCTATTTAATTAATTGATGACCGTTCCATCCGAACGATCGGCGGTAAGAAAACGATTCGAATTCGATTTTAATCTGGTATCTGGTAATACTCGTAGACCGAGATTCCGAGATTAACTAGTCCAGGTATAAGTAGTTCGGGAATTAGCACTAGACCCAGAGTCAACTAAACAGCCCATAGATTTTCTTCCTCATTTAACTTTACCCTCGGAATGGCCGAGATAAGTGGGGTTCCGGACAAAAATACGGCAACTTTCCACGCCTGAGGCTAATACACCACCAAGGCTAGCTCTCAAAGTTAAGACGGATATATTTTTGTAATTGAGAAACAAAACTTGGAAATAACATTCCAACACCAATACCTAAACTTTTGACGCTTTGAAGGCTTGAAAAACAATTTGAATGTAAGGTACTGTAGACACACCATCTTATTCACCTAATATTATCAATGTGTGGTGTTTACATGTGTGTGCGTGTATGTGTATGTTTAGTATATTGCCACACCTAAGAAGAATAATAGCTGAATGGATTTTCTTGACATTTGGTATATCGTTACTTCATGCCTGAAATGGGATAGTGATGCTATTTATCCCGGAAAATGCACAGAACCAGTGGGATAGTGTTAAAACCGCGATAACGTAATACTTTTTAAGAACTATAACCGAACCAATATTATATGTAGGACTTGTACTGTAAAATACGTAGTTTCCGTAATGGCAGCTCTTAACTCTGCAGGGTCCACTTTATAAGAATAACTTAGAAGTTTGTTTCACATTGCGAATGCATCATCAAACTAATTAAAGTTCGAGTTAATTAAATTTGAGCACTGCAGAGCAATATTTTTTTTTTTTAACCTAACTTACACGCTCATGCAAAAATTAACTAGGAACTTCGTGATAGCAATTTTCACTGTGAAATTTAAAATGATGTTCCAGAGTTACTAACCTTGCTCTTTTCGTTTTGTTAAAATATAACCGTAGTTAAAAAAAGTTAATCCTATAAGAAGATTAAAATTTATTTAAACTTATATTTAAATTGCTCTCTGTTGTGCTCAAGCTTGAATACCAAATATGAATCTAAGTAGATTATATTGGATTAGTCCCGCGGTTACACCCGCGACTTTCTCGTTACCCTGTAGAAAGATTTCTCCGGGAAAAAGCCTATGAGTTAGCTATCTCCATACTAAATTTCACTCAATTCCGTTGAGCTGTTTCACCATGAAGAAGTTACAAACATACACACTAACTCACTCACAAACTTTTTTTAGTAGTGCGGAGTGAAATATGTTTTTTGAAATAAAATATGTTATGATGAAATACTACACAAGTTCTGTAAAAATATATCAGACGATTACAAGGTGCAGTGCAATATCTCTACAGCTCTCATATCGGATGAACACAGTTTATTTGCTGGCATTGCCACCACCTGCTTCAGCAAGCTTTATTACTATACAGTATACATGCCGTATATGGGACCCCAAACCAAAAATACGCGACTGTTGAGTATGACTGTGGAAAATGCTGGTAAGAATTTATACGAAGGACCTTTAATTAAAATAAAAATGACTGTACCAATCTAAGTGAGTAGGTATAATTTGGAAAGGATTCTTTGCTCAAAATAAGATAGATAATCCAGTCTGTCACCTACCTCACACTCCCACACGTACGTTTCTTCAAGAGGGCTCAGCAAGGGAATCCTCTAGTCGGCACTGGAGGGTTGGCAGAGCAAATGTTCCAAAACACCATAAATTGGCACAGCACTGCGAGAACGTCTCACACAACAAATAAGTACTGCACGGCAGTGAAATGAGTAAAAACACTGGTCTATTCACGGAATAGTTTCTCAAGATGATTGAGGACGCGACCGAATGTGGTAGTCGCACCAGCACCAAGTTTGAACTGGTCGATCCGCTCGCGCAGAGGGCGCGCGGTGCGTCGCCCGTCAATTCAAAAAGACGGTAGTCGTAGAAAAGCGGGTGGCAAACATAAATTATCTACCCTCTAAAAATGAGCAAAGATCCAACAGCGACTTTACTTATATCCCAATACAGTAGTCTCGCTAATCCGGCACTTCAGTAGTCCGATACGTCCAATAATCCGGCGCCCTACGCTTGCGCTTCCATCATCCCTCTCTGCTTTCATTCCGTACTTTTGCACATCGGCATCAGGCATTTTATACAAGTATTAGAAGCGGCAAATAAGCAGTCACATATCAATCAAAGATTACTTTAAGACTAATAAGCTAATTGGAAGATATGTCACTCTAAACACATTCACAATTTTGCTATACAAAATAATAATAATACGACATCCCCTGATGGTTTTTAATAGTGCCGGATTAGTGAGGCTCTATAAACTATACTTAGTATTATACTCGTATATCTAGGCAAGTTTCATTACAACCAGCGATGCAACGCTTGTTTGAGACAGTCTTTAAAATTGCGCTACAGGAAATTTCGCCTTTTACCGCACACGGTTGTTATTTATATGCAAGTTGAACGTTTTAACGTCTCGAGGCGTTTTAAACTTCACACCGAAATAGTGTATTTCAGAACTTATCTGCGGCGATGTCTTGTAAAGCGCTCACATTTTACAGAATAAGTTTTGCGCGAGACAAAAAAGTGTTTTGTACGTTGCTTTATGTTTGGAGTTTTGCAAAGAGCTGTTCTGTTTTTGTTTATTTGCCCGCTGCAATAGTATTGTATATTAAATAGTATATTTCAAAACTTACCTGAAGCGATGTCTTGTCTTGTATGTGTTAACAAGCTTCATTTACATTTTAATAGTTTCGTGGGCGTTAAAAAATATATTTTCAACATAGCTTTATCCTTAAAGTTTTGTAATGAACTTTTCTATATTTCGTTAAAACAATATTGTATTTTTTCATCAAAAAAATTTGCATCTTTGTTGTTGCCTATAACTGCTATGTAGCTATAGGTACCTACTACTGTGTCATATTTTTCTTCCTGGTCAATGTACGCAGGTATTTGTCAGTACAATTATAATTTATATTATCTAGAAGTTATACTTCCACTTGTTCTGTAACAAAATAATTCCGCCCTTTCTATAATTCCGTTTAAATCATACCATACTTGGGCTTACTGATATTTGCATTACAATCTAGGCCGAACTTGGCTGGAGGTGGCTTTGTCTATTCAGAGTTCCATCTCTTTGTTAAAGTAAATTTGGATAGGGCCTTCTCGCCCTTTCAAAGTGATGAGGGGAAATTGACGAGGTGTAATTAAATTTTGGAGTATTTTTAGTCCATTTACTGTGTCAATCACAAATACAGAATTAGTTACCTACCTACAGCTGTAGCGTGATACCACCTTCGACTACATCGTCACTTAGCATCAGGTGACATTTATAGAAATTTAATAAAAAGTTAATAACTGAAGCAAAAGATTTTTGTTGCGTGTTTGGTTTTATCTTCTTCAAATTTCGTGATAGTTATAAATCTCTATCTACGTACTATTTTTATACTACTTATCTTGTTCTTTATATAACAGTACCTATATAACTACTATTTTCTCCATTAGGTACTAATTTTATTTAGAGAGAACGCCTTTTAAAGTAACAAGCTATAGCACCCCGTTTCATTCCTTTTCACCCCTTTTGGGTCGTCAAATCTTTTCTTAGTACGCGCTTACGTTCCAAAGAAATATATATACACCAAAATTTCAAGTTACTGTGGGCAATCTACGTTGACACGTCACTCATTCAGTCAGTCAGTTACGCAGATATTTTTATTTCAAAACATAGATTTATACTTCTATTTTACTAACGATGTCCTTCGGTTGTAATTTTCAATATAAATTCTGTACCTACAGATATGGCTCTGTTGCCTAATACTGGGTTCAGTGACGTACCTTGGGGAGAGACCTATGTCCAGCAATGCACTAATACAGGCTGACGATAATGGCTCTGTTACAGTTTTTATACACGAATAGAATCATAAAACATTAGTACTTTCAGCACCGTTGTGTAAAGTACCAATGTTGAGTTTTCTCTGTAAGCACCAAAAACCTTCAGTAAATGAGCCACTGTCAACAGACAAAGAAATAGAGTATGGTGATAATCGCCAGCCTCAGGCTTCAACTTTTTCTAGTAAAAACGCCACTGGCAACATGTGGCTGGCTAGATTAAATATTGTCACGAAATCTGCCTTGACGATATTTTGTACCTATGAAAGAAAGTATAGTCTTAATAAAAAACTAGAATTGGTAATTGAGTTTTTACAATTTTGTATATTTCTCTTTCATCATAGACCGTTCATCATAATCATAATCAGTCGCGAGATGAGAGATTATGAAATGAAATTACTGGCCAAGTTTTTCAGTTATAATCTCATTTGAAAACTCCACCTAATTCAATCGAATTAGCGTCATTTATACGTAGAAACGCTGAAAGAAGCGAATAATTGCAAAGTAAAATTCTACTAATATTATAAACGTGAATGTTTGTGAGTATGGATGTATGGATGTTTGTTACTCTTTCACGCAATAAACACTGAACGAATCTGAATGAAATTTGGAATGGAGATAGTTACCCTGGATTAACAGATAGGCTACTTTTTATCCTGGAAAAAGGATCCTGCGGGATATCGAGAAGACGCTGGTGAAACCACGGGCCGCAACTTGTTTACTAATACATATATGAAACTAGCTATTCCCCGTGGTTTCACCCGCGTAGAACTTTTTCCATGTATTCTTTCCTAAGAACCTTCTCCTTGCAATAACAAACACAACAAAAAAGAATTAGCGAAATCGGTCCAGCCGTTCATGAGTGATGCCGTGACCAAGGGAAATAAGGATTAAACTTTTACATATAAGAGAAGATATTATAGATGTTACATTCAAAGTCTTTATATATCTTTATACGATAAGGCCCTGTTGTTTGTGGAGGTCACCCTTATCCTGGTAACCACAACCTCCCACCACTTGTGTCCCGTGTGTGGAGAACCTAAAGAACCCGTGTCTATTTTACTCGAGTCTTAGCGACAGCGCTAAGACTCGAGTAAAATAGACACGGAGAATTATAAATGTGGATGGCAGACAAAGCAAAAATTTGTTACAAAAGCTGAGTAAATATAAGATGAAACGTCAAGTTGTCAGAGAAAAATTGTACTAGGTACAACTAAAAAATAAGCGGGGAACTTAAATGTAGGTACAAAGTAAATGTAGGTAAGATATAGCGATAATGGCTCAGTGGTAGTGACGTCGGCTTGCGATCCGTAGGACGTGGGCTCGAATCCTATAATGAGCTTGAGCTTTCGGTGAAGGAAAACATCGTGATGAAACCATAGCTTGGTGGTAGGGTATTTTCTAGTACTCGCCTGGTTAGCTACCACCCTCTCGTTAAGAATCTGTCGCCAAGCACCTATCGGTGTGTTCCGGCAGCCTCACTTGAGAGCCAGTTCCCAGTCCAGGTGTAGCGTGGCGCCATCTTCGACCACATCGTCACTTAACATCAGGTGACTTGTGGTCAAACGCTAGCCTGTAAATAGTAAAAAAAAAAAGTATATTTTTATCGGTTAATTCATTTAAAATACAAAGGAATTAAATGATTATCAGTGTGTACCATTAAATATATAAAATAAATATCAGGGGACAATTTCACACAAATTGACCTAGCCCCAAATTAAGCTCGAAACTTGTGTTATGGGTGCTGGACAACGATATACATACTTATATAGAGAAATAAATACTGCTCATCACACATATATTTGCCCTTACTGGGATTCGAACCCGAGACTGCTAGCTTCGTAGGCAGGGTCACTACCAACTCGGCTACCGTGTCGTCAGTGTTCGCATCATCACATAATATTAATGGTTTATGTATGTATAATATTACTGTTTTTTGTACGTTTCTTTTTCTTGTTATTGTGTGCACTTTTCCAAATATAGTATTTCTCTTCTCTCTCTCTATAAAGACCTAGTTATTCCATAAAACTTTTTGTCGTAAAGTATTTTGTCAAGGTAGGTTCCAGCGGCTTAGGTGTGAAAAAGTAACAAACAAAGAGTTACCTTCGCATTGTTTTTGTTTTGTAGGATGACTTAATTATTAAATAATTTATATTTGTCCGATGTAGTCTTTAATAGGAAACTTTGTGTCTAGATTGAGACGAGCAAGTCACTCGCCTAATCCTACTAATAATATCTTCTATAATATAAAAATGAATCGCAAAATATGTTGGTAAGCGCATAACTCAACAACGCCTGGACCAATTTTACCAATTCTTTTTTTAAATGTTCGTTGAAGTCCAATAATGGTTTTTACGGCGAGAAAAATCGAATAATTGCCGGGAAACACTAAAATTAGCCCTTTTCTTTTCCCCATACAAACGATTCGTAATAATACTTAAGTCAATTTGAACTTTAATACCATACCATAAAGTTCAAGTGTAAGTGGAGAGGTTCCGGGAAGGCAAAACAATTGAGTGACGTTAGTATTGTATAAATATTGATGTCTGTTTTCAATAAAATTAGGGATCCTTACTAAAACTCCAATAATGTGTGTATTATAATTTTTGCGTTTTTGCTAAATACCCGGGCGAAGCCGGGGCGGGTCGCTAGTTATAAATAAATTCAAATGTTTGTGTGTGTGTGAATGTTTGTAACAACGTATCACCATAGTAAAGGACTAGTAGTTCAGCTTCATATAAATCGGCCGTTGCCGGTTTGAATGTGTGCGTGAGTAGCGGCACCGTGTACGCACGCACATAATCACATAAACGAAAGGAGGCGGCCGGGGCCGCGGCCATGTACTCAGTACGGAACGCGCCGCCTATGCGTCACCGCAAGAGTAGGCAATTAACTCATCGAGCGGCCTTAGCTAACCTACTGTTCTTTATATACTGTGGTATCACCGTTAATTTGGAATGGAGATAGCTTTAATTGGATTAAAACATAGGTTACTTTTATCCCGAAAAAAGGTTCCTGCGGGATAACGGGAACTCGCGGCTGAAACCGCGGGGCGCAACTTGTATTAAAATAAGTGATGGTGGTTTAAATCTGATTGATAAATACGCAAATCACTCCACAGATCTTTTCTGCGAAGATCATAAAATTTCAGCACTTTATCCAACTCTATGCAAAACTTGGTAATAAAGTGTGTAAGTGCCGTAATTCTGAATTCTAAATTAGTGGAAATCATCCCGTGGCAATTTCACATTGGTCTAACTAAGTTAGTAGTAAGTTTCGGTACATCTGTCTCTCAAGTTACGATTGGAGACGAGACCAACTTTAATATTTACTTATTTGATGAGTTTCGTAAATTTTATTACTTAGGGAAATTGCATTTAAAGTCGGACCGGGAAGCCGTCGAGTAGTTTGCGGTTGCTTATAACTTTGAATTAGGGCATTTAAAATGTTATCTGCAGATTAACAGGGAATAAAACTAAATGAGTTCTGAAAATTGCTTGTGCATCTTTTCTAGAGGTAATATTAACAAATGAAATTTAATGCGCATATAACAATTAGGGTTTATAGTTTAGAAATTTAGTCTGATCTGCTACGTCCCCGATAGTTTTGCCTACAAGCAGAATGCCCAAAATGCTCCTTGGCTTACAAACAGGATGCCCAAAATGCACCATTTCTTACAGAATGCCTGAAACACCATGTCTTACGAACAGAATGCCCGAAATGCACCATGTCTTACAGACAAAATGCCCGAAAAGCACTATGACTTATAAGCAGGATGTCTTAAAGTCAAGATGCCTATAAGATCTATACATAATACATATACATAACTACTTTTTCACTTTCCTAATATACTAGTCAACTCTGTAATAAATAAATATACTTACTCAATACATTTAAAACACAATTGCGTAAATGCATCGAAATAAATTATTATTGGTATGTACTCGTAATATTATCAACAAAAAATATCGCTCAACACGCTTAGTTTTCAAATTTCATTATCGTGATACCTTTTCTTCTCAGACTGTCGTAAAAGTCAGTTTAAAACGCCAATTAAAAAGCCATTACCAAAACATCGAAACGATAAAATGCTCTCCTGAAATCAAATACAAAATGTTATAGTTATACTCAGCCGTATCGCTTGTCGAAAGTGAACAGAAAGATCGAACCGAAAGCAATTAAACAGGACACCGAAACCGCTTTGTTCGTGCAACATTTTATTGAAGGCCATGAAAACGTCCTGTAGCAAACTATTTGGAATATTGGTTCAATTCAATTCAAATCATTTATTTGAAATGGTAATATTACCTTAAAATAAAAATTAACAATATATGTAAATAATGTATTTCGTAGATTTGAAAACTTACAGCGTTGATGTGTCTATAAATTTGGTAAATTTGATCCTAATGTCAAATTTTCCGTGCCTAAATTTGTCAATAAAGTCAAATTTACCGAAATTTTACATTTAACTTACGGACGTTTATAAAATCGATCCTAAATCAGGCAGAACATAATGTAAAAAAAAACTCATGTAGGTACAGTTAGCGACAAAAGTAGCTGATCGTTCTCGATTTTCCAAATGTGTTTCAAATAAGTAATTATTATTGTTTTTTTTTACATTTTACATGGTATCATTTTGACCACAACATAACACACCTGATTTTAGGTGATGATGACGTCAAAAATTGGTGTCTAAGATGATGAGGATAATAGAAAAAAGTGCGATTGTTCAGCGACTTTTGTCGTTGACTGTACTAACTGAGCTAGTAGCATGCATATCACGAAGGCACTTGCTCACACTTGCCTTGAAGACTCCCAAATCATAGCGATCGGGAAACACAAACTTTGGCAAGGAGTTCCAATCCTTAGCGGCACGCATGATGTAACACAAAATGAACTAAAAACCTAAACAGCCTGGGAATCTACAGTAGACCTTTCACGTTGCTCTAAGTCCTTGCCAACTACCAAAAATATATTCACCGTCATATTTCCTAGAAAACATACGAGAACAAAAAGATAACGCGCGACAACACGTCTTTTACCACCTAAAATGCATAAACCCGTATCATTCGTGGTTACCCGACCAGATAAAATGGGAATAAAATCTAGATACACAGTAAACTATAGCCCTCAGACTCTGGCAGCTTGCCAGATATCGCTTGCTTTAAACGCAGGATGATGAGATCTGACTCCACAGAACTTGAGTGAATAAAAAGTGGGAACATTCCTCAAGACGAAATTACTCCTGAACTTTCAGGATGAGTATAAAACTTTTTTAATATTAAGTTTAATGATTGCCATTTGTTATGTACTCTGCCTAACCTTAATTATGTGGGGTTTGAGGTTTAGAAATTATTTGTTTATATCAAGAAGGGCCCTACCTATGCTGATTTCATGATATACAATTCAGCATTCATTTCACGATTTCAAAAAATATGTACATATTCAACATACATGGGCACATGCAACATACATGTGTATTCTTTAAAGTCTCAGAAGTTAAAATGGCTGGTAAATAATAAAATGTCAACGAAATCTACCCTTTTGAGTACTCCGATCACAGATTTGGAGTAGGCTCCGATCTTTTTATTTTGACTTCTATATGTCTTCAAAATCAAGCCTTGTATTGTGTTACCTTTTTTATCATTACAGGATTTGAATATGGAACAACCGAGCCAATTTACCTTTACATCAACTAAGCTCTCAAGGAAATTAAAGACAAAGGTAGTCCAAAGTCGCGAAAACTTGAATCAAAGTACGAATTTCACTGTCCTGCCTAAATAAATCCCTTGCCTTTTGTAATATAAATGACATGCTCATTCAGTGCCATTACATTAGATAAAGTTCCGCTAGCCTTTCGTGCTCAGCCACCATTAAAGCTTGAGGTTGAAATTTTACATAAAAAACATTTCAAAACTTAAATTAGCATATCTCCAACCCTGGAGAGCAAAACCGGAAGAGGTATACAATAAAAGATGAAAACAAAATATTAACAGCCACGATTTTAAAAGTGGCCACTCACCTAACAAAGAGGGGTGTAATAACTGCCCGCGCCGCTTCGACGACGACATTTCGAGACTTTGAAAAATGAAAAACAAATTTTATGTTCTGCGCTCTGGAGCGATTGTAGTCCTGAGCCCTAGAAATGAAACAAAACGGGGACCAAGCATACAGATGCGATCTAGTTTTACAATACCTAAGTAAGAAGCGCTTGTGACAAAATTAAAATTAGTCGGGTTGGGATATTTACGGGTTAAAGATAGTATAAAACCGATTATACTCGTATTAGTCGCGTTTTCTAACGAGTTAGAATTTACGTGTTCGTTGTTACATAGTAGCCGCCATATCATTTATTTATCGATGAATTTCTACAATCAGTGTAAGCGCGGACCCATCTCGATCGAACGCACTATTGACAGATAAAACATTGACACTGACACACTGACAGCTTCATTCTAGACTTTTGCACATTGGTCTAGGCATTTATAAGGTGTTGCTATTAGAATAAATTAATGAGACGGCGTATGTACATTCGTTGGCATCATAATGTCCGACATATCATATCTTAACTCGCTTATGCTCCTCTCTTATCGCCGTCAACGTACGACGAACGATGCTTCAAGTTCCAAACTCTCTGTTTGTCGTTAAAAATACCGGACCAAATGAAATCGCAGAAACACACTCCATGTCGGGGATCATTTATTATTCTTTGTTCTTAGACCGTTCCACGCCCCTTAGGGCATTTCTGAGGGCAGGATAAAAGTTCACGAATCAAACGATTTTCTTAAAAAAGTGTAAGTTAAATGGATGACATTATAACAAGATGGTATTTTAAGGTTGTTAAAATGTTTGTAAACATGTTTCAGAGTTCAGAGGGAATGAAAATTAGAGGATGAATTCTGCAAGATTCAGCAGTTTGGTGTGGAAATGCATCATATATTATTACGTTTGGACTGAAACCTGTCTCTTATATTGTCTAACTCCGTTGCTACGACACAAACGTGACAAAAATAAGAGACAATCTACGCTACAAGACATAAATAAATGAATTTCTTGTGTTTTTTTATTCTTGTTCTTTACTGGAGTAAAGCTTATTTAGTTGTCCAAGGTGGCGCGACTTTACACCTGGATTGGAAACTGGCTTTCAAGTGAGGCTGCCGGAACACACTAAAAGATGCATGGCGACTATTGGCGACAGATGCCCTACCACCACCACCAAGCTATGGCTTTATCATTTTCCTTCAGCGAAAGCTTATGTCAATAAAGTAATCAAACCCACGACCTACGGGTCGGAAGCTGACGTGATTAACACTGTGCCATCTCGCTTCAAAATCTTCAATGTTATCAGCCGGTTTTTTTTTATTTACCTCCATTGCACTACTACGACGCGCCATGACGACCCGACATCGCCTCAATTGGTTTCCTGAAACAATTAAAAAATTTATATAAATATAAATTTGACACATTAATAACGAAAAACTTAAATAGGCTCTCGCTTGATGGTTGGATCAAGGGTCGCGTGAAGGAGGCAGTACTTCTTCACGTATTATCAGGAGGTTCCTCTCTCTGCAGCCCTAACCACCGATAACTTGAGCCCTGTCCCGCTACCGGTGGCACTCTTAGGTTTTTTTATTTCCTCCATAAAATAAAAGTCAAAAACTTAAATGTAAGATAAAAAATAAATGATAATAGTAACTTTATAACCATAATATCTATATTTATCTTTATATTTATAAAAGAAAGTCGTGTTAGTTACACTACTTATAACTCAAGAATGGCTGAACTGATTTGGCTTAAAATTGGTGGGGAGGTAGCTTAGGACCAGGAAACGGACATAGGATACTTTTTATCCCGGAAAAGGTTCGTACGGAATAACGGGAAGACGCGTGTGAAACCGCGGGGCGCAGCTAGTTTGTAATAATCGCCCATCGCTACCAAACTCCTCGTGAAGCTATTGCATAAAAATGAATGTGTAGCAAAGGTTTCGTTGTCTGTGTCTTTTGAAAGTCTTTTAAAAGGCTAATCACTGTTTGACGGTGTACAAATTTACCTTTTGCTATTCCTAACAATGCTTACAGCAATCATTCAGTATCAAAGCAAACAAGTAGAAGCAAATCAAAACATTTACCTAAACTATTTGATTTATAAACGCAGCGTCAACACACGGGTTGCTTATTTAAGCTAGTAGTCCTGCAATGAGATTAATATTCGACGCAGGTCGGAACCGATTTATCGATACTATGAAACCTTCATATTTTGCAAATAATAAATATTTAAACCGTTTATTTTAATGTCAATCACGACCAATCGAACACAAACTCTGTAATATTGTTTGTTGATTGCAAAAGCAGGTATTGCGGAATTGTAGTTGATGGATTATTTAGATAGTGGACGTGTTATGCTGTGTGCGGATTTGCTATCCTACTAATATTATAAATGCGAAAGTTTGTGTGTATTTGTGTGAATGTTTGTTACCACGTATCACCGTAACTACTAAACCGATTTTGATGAAATTTAGAATGGAGATAGCTTATACCCTATATTAACACATAGGCTACCTCTTATCCCGGAAAAAGGTTCCTATGGGATAATGGGACAACGCGGGTGAAACCGCGGGCCGGAACTATTCAAAAATAAAGAGAACTGATCACTAGCTACTCGTTAACATAAAACTGAATAGCTGCTTGACGTATTTTTGCATATTCCATTGACTAACCCCGTTCCATGCCATTAATTTATTTCAACTTCCCCAAATGGGTTCGGTTAATCTACAAAACCAAATTAACTACCCTCAACTACATAAATCACTACCAATAGGAATAAAATAGACCGACAACCTCAACATGATTCCAAATAACAGTGATTTTCCAGCTGTTATAGGCTCTTAATTACGCTTTCGTATTATCCTGAATGGCCAGAAACCGGCCCAATTGTTATCGAAGCAATGGCGATGCTTAAAAAATAATAAATTTCTCTTTTTGTATTGCGTGCGACCACCACGTCTACCGCCCAACATCCTACAAATTACCATTGGCATGAAAGCCTTAATGATCGAGGAAATTTGGTAAATCACTTCATATCAGACGAACAATGCTACGAATAATAATGGAATTTTTGATGTTTTCTACCCTTTAATTGTACCTTTTCGTCGTTAACAAAGGTTTTGACGATTCTGCCGTTGTTGGGTTTAAAAAAAATTAATCACGCGACTCGGTATAGATTGAGCTAGAGATGTTGTTAAATTATAGTGAACGAACATTAATTTAACGTATTCAAAGTCGTTCATTCGGAATGCCAATTTAAACTCAGTGGTCATGTTTATATAAGAGGAGTACTTATTGTTTTCAATAAAGCATACAATGATCGTTGAAAAACAGTTTATACGCTACATTTATCATACTCAAATTATCGATAATCCATGTAATCGGCGGAAGTGCTCGTATTTGTTAACAATACTAGTTGCGCCCCGCGGTTTCACCCGCGTCTTCCCTTTATCCCGCAGGAACCTTTTTCCGGGATAAAAAGTAGCCTATGTGTTAATCCAGGGTATAAGCTATCTCTATTCCAAATTTTACTCAAATCCGTTCAGTAGTTTTTGCGTGAAAGAGCAACATACATACATACTCACAAACTTTCGCGTTTATAATATTAGTAGGATATGAAAAGGAATTTCTCATCAAATTATAATCTAATAATTTATTTAACACTAATATTATTATTGTGATAGTTTGTGAGTAGGTACTCGTACAGTGTGTGTACGAGTATGTTTGTTTCTTCTTAAAGCTGAAATGACCCAATGGTTACATTACTTATTTAGAATGGAGATAGCTTCTTATAACATGTAGCCTACTTTTATCCCGGAAAATTTATCCGAAAAAAATTACCTGCCGGGCGTTTAATGCCTATTCTTTTGCCGGCGTAAAGAGGTTGGAACAGGCGTAGCTAGTTTTAAGTTTTACGTTTTAAAGTGATCACAATGTATCCTATTGAATAAAGTACTATTGACTAACTCTAAAATACACAAAAAGGAAAAAAGTTTTTACCATTATGTGAATACACAAGCAAAAGCAAGTGCCTAAAAATGAGTAGGCAATGCTTTCGCGGATCATTGGCACCGTAATAAATGCTCGGAAACAATGTAATCGCGGTGGAACGCGTTTTGTATGTAAATGGAAATCAATTCAGTTTACAATATCGAACAACAAAGCGGCGAAGTGTTTAATTTTAATAACGATATTTTGTCGCTACTGATAATTACTTTCCATGTAATGTACCTACAACAGACAAATGGGCAGTGATAATGTATTGACCTTTTGTTGTATGTGTGCACTTTATAATTGTTTTAACGCACTAGTTATGCCCTACGGTTATACCCCCAGTCTTTTCGTTTTCCCGCAAGAACCTTTTCCCACTATGTGCTAATCTAGCACTTCTATGATCCCATGGGAGCCAAGTGGAAGGAGGGTGTTTGAAAAACGTTAGTAAACTTCAATCCCATGAATATTAGGATTTAAAAGGAAGAAAAATTATACTGTAATCCCATGGGATTTTAGACATGGAAGCCAATTGGAAGGAGGGCATTTATTATGCTATTTGTATACATAAAAATGACGCACGGAAATGCACTGACATATAAAATTAATGAGTGCACCCTTTAACTGGTTAAGTGTAATATAAAAAATAGAGATCTAGAAAATGTAGTTGCTAATCTCTTACTAATTACCTAGTTTATGAAGCGATGTAGGTCTTGGATTCGAATCTTTCAATGAGCTTGAGCTTTCGGTGAAGGAAAACATCGAATGAAACCTCGGTGGTAGCCTATTTTCTATAGTGCTCGCCTTGCCAGCTACCACTCTGTCTATCACCAAACACCCATCGGTGTGTTCCGGCTCCGGCAGCCCCGATTGTAAGCTAGCTCTCTATCCCGGTGTAGTGTGGTGCCACCTTCAACCACATCCTCACTTAACATAAGATAACTTGTATTCAAACGAAAGAAGTAAAATAAGACAGTTTCATTTTTATAAAAATCAGACCATTGTGTATCTTCCAACTTTCCAGTCAAAGTTAGTACTTATATCTGATCCTAAAAAAAGGCTAAGGGAACTGTCTAGACTACACAGACAAAATGCTCCAGGCTCATTGAAAATTTTCTTCACAGATTCAGTATGAATTACGGGCAAGGCGAAATTATTCTTACAAACAAATTGTGTTTTAAAATGTTTGCTCCTAGTAATTTGTCCTTAGCTGCGCTCGGCACTCTTAATTGACATAATTGAAAAGTTAAAACCTCACGTTTGCGCTCACCTTTTTAAATATTTACTTTAGCACCCAATTAGTGCGTCGCAAGTAGATTTTCCTTTGCAATTTAACCTCGTTGTACACTATGCGTTATGTTGCGATGGATATAAACAACGCAGCTTCGGGACTCTTTTTTAGCTTGACATCTCTTTAAGGTAAGTGAAAACGTTATCTAATACGGATTTAAGAGCAACGTTTCTTGTGAAATTACAAAGCATCATATGACCTGAGTGAGCGTCTTGCTCGTCTTGTCGCTCAGTTGCAAAAAAATAAATACATATGATGGAATACTACAACCAATAGCATTTTCGCGTTCCGGAACTATTATTAATCTTAATATAACGTAATTTACTTATTTGTTTTTATTTGTTACTGGAAAACCGTGGGTTGCAGTTTTGTATAACTACGTATTATATAATTTTACATACCTAACAAAATTCAGACAAGGGTTCAAATTTATAAATATCTACCGAATAAAAATGTTACATTATATGCTGTAGTTACTTATATGCAAATTTATATCAGATGTTACGAGTATATGCGTAGCTAGTGGACAACCCTATAGCCGAAGTAGCTAGCAGACTTTTTTAGTTCTGTCATGTAACTTCGATATTTTCTAATAAGTAGATATTTTTAATTACTATAGACAAACATTTTACATGTCTTCACAAATGTGTACTAATCTTTAAAGTGGTCCATTTCAGGTTTTCGCGACGGCGACGCGACGGTAGCAGCAAAGCTAATTTGGTTTATTTTTCGCTTTACCTGCAAATTAAGGCTTAAATTATTCTAATTTATTATTTTGCTTAGCCGTTGGAATCGTAAAAAGGTTGATTATTCAAAATTGTACTCCGAATAAAATGTTAAGAGCTCTATGGAAACATTTTTGGGACGCATGAACCTTTTTTATTTACTTTTCAATATAGTACAACTTTTAATATAATCGTATCTCTGGAATATAATGCAATTATGTACTTATATTTATACAAAATGTGCGAATATATCTTTTTAGCTATTAAATTTCTGCCTGGAAAAATGCAGCTTCAAACCTTTATAGGATTTCTGTACACATTATACATGTACGCTTACTCTTCTATGCTCAAAGATTCTTACAATTATCTGTGTTGCAGATGGTATGGACACAGGCGCAGATGCAGCTGGGAAAAAGCAATGGATACCAATTGGACGCTTCCTTTCCCCTTCCCTCTTCCTCCCCTTCCCCTTGTTCTTGATTCACGACCGAATAACTTTATCTTGCCTAATTTTAAAACTTTTCATTCATCATAACCTATGAAATTTGCTCCACCCGCCTTCTAAACAAATTCTGTATCCACGCTTACATTGACATAAGTACACACGAAAAAACACCCACAGCTGTCGATAACCCTTATGTTCCCTACAAAAATGTTCTCCCCAGTCAGGATTTAAATCTGGGACAGTAAGTACAGTACGCAAAGGCGACACAAACTATGCCACAGTCTCGTCACGGTTCAGTTGGCTGTCGTACTGAGAAAAATACCCGTTTGTCATCGATGACGGTCCAGCTTTACCTACCTGGCAAATTGCCAACACTGACCAGTACATACATCTTTCTCACGGTCTTCCGCAACGCCAGCTCGCTTTGCCAAGGCACCCTGAGTGATGACTTTGACCCATATCTCCCAAACCATGCGTAGCGTGGCGCCACCTTCGATCACATCAGCTGAGTTGTAGTCTAAAATGTGAAAGAACTTTTCACTTCTCTATGTACACATACAGAACAATTAGGTACTTGATACATTTATTCTGAAATCTATTTTAAACCTCACGGTGGCAACCAATGCGCAATGGTTGTTTGTGTTGTTTTGTAGACCTTTGCATAGGTACCGGTGGCCCATTAAGATAGGGTCAGTATAAGCAAGTCTAAAACTATAAGGAGCAGAGAATTTCAGTAAACAAGGCCTTAATTATAGAGTGAAAATACTATAATATCTCAAAAAGCAATTCTATTAGGCAATAAATAGTCCTACTAACATATTATTATAAATGGGAAAGTTTGATGGATGGATGTTTGTTAGCCTTTCACGCAAAAACTACTAAACGGATCTGAATGAAATTTGGAATGGAGGTAGCTTATACCCTGGATTAACGCATATGCTACTTTTTATCTCGGAAAAAGTTCCTGCGGGATAACGGGAAGACGCGGTGAAACCGCGGGTCGCAACTAGTTTTTAATAAAAGATGTTTAATATGATTGCTCAAGTTGTCATTACACAGTAAAGTGAGTACATAAATATGTAACGTCACGGATTTGCCAATGTTAGATACAATGGCAATGTTTCGTTTTTGAAATAAAATAAAATGAGTATGGGAGGCGTGCCATAGAAGGGAGAGAACGAGTATCTTTCTATCCGTAACTATTCCGAAACTCCAATTGAATGTTACTATTGCGTGAGCAAATATCATTACGCTACCTCCACACGTAGCGGAATTCACTTGTTCCAGAGTTTCATTACGAGCACGCACTCCCCTGAAACACTCCTAAAGCAATCCCGAACCAAGGGGTGGCAATTGCGTGCAAAAGTAAAAAATCGGCCAAGTGCGAGTCGGACTCACGAACCGAGGATTCCGTACAAATTTGCTGATTTTTGTTGTTAAATAGTACATGGAAAAAAATTAAAATAACAAAATATAATAATATATGTATTTAATTTTTTTTACTTCACATGGGCTATATGAATTTGCTGACGACCAATTTCATGACTCTAGGTCAAAGGGAAGTACCCTACAGGTTTGATTCCCTTACGAAATTGCAAAACATGCGAAAATATGCGACAAAAACGGTTATCATTTGATTGCGTTGACTTACAATTTCGATTTACAGCTGAAAAAGTCTGTAAAGTTGAGAGAGAATTGATACCATACATTTTAACTTGATACCTCAACACAGTGATCCTATAGGAATTTCATTTTTCCTTTTAAGCTAAGGAACCCTGAAAAGTACTCATGTTATTACATGAGCCTTAATAGTGACCATTCTTGGTTTTATTACAGCCTTAATTAAAAGAACGAGGGCTAGTTCGTAGTTAAATTGATATGAAATTCAAATTAAGGACTGTTTTATCGCTGACATATTCTAAGTGCTTGTTACGTGTTGGCTGCCCTGGTTACTAGTTATTTATTCATAGAAACGTAGAAATTAATTATTAAGAACTATGTAGTAACATTACAAATGGAATCCTACTAATCCTAGTAATATTAAAATGCAAAAAAAAAAAAAAATGCAAAATGTTTGTTACCACGTATCACTTAACTACTGAACCGATTTTGATGAAATTTAGAACGGAGATAGCTTATAACCTCGATTAACACATAGGCTACTTTTTATCCCAGAAAAAGGTTCCTGCGGGATAACGGGAAGACGAAGACGACGGAAGGCGTTTTTATAACCCTTGTAAATGTTATTGTTTTTCAAGTTGTAGTTTTCTTAATTTAACTAATTTTCTAATATAAAATATAATACAATTAGAGAAATCTGTGAGCATAATTAGATATAGGTACTCACCAGTATATAATTATGCACTGAGTATCTATTTGTGCGCACGGATTTCTCTAATTGTCACATTTATTGTGACACGATAATTTGAGTGGCTGTATTTCTGTGTGACATTTAGGTCACAATTTTTGTCGTATTCTAAACTTAGCTTGAGTTCTAAATATGTGTTTTTACTTTTTGCACGTAGCATAAGCAGTTCTTTTGGAGTACGAAGAAATTTTTCGCCTACGCCTTATTCCAAGGGGTTTTGAAACAAGTTAGGTGTAAATTACCTTAAACACAAATTTGTGTGTATACATAGCTAGGATAAAACATACATGGACAAATCCATTAAAACCCGTTTTATTTGTGGTCTAAAAACGTTTTTGCATCCCCTTTCAACGGACCGTGGAAGCCACGGCTTTGTACTTATTTAGATTAGCATATAAAACGTTCAGCTGCACCGGCTATAATTCATACACTTTCGACAATAAATCGCGAAAATGGTCCGATGATAAATAATAACCAGTACTAGATGGTAGGTGACATTTTCTTTCGATGCGAGAATACTAAAACAAAGCAATGTAAATGTGATCGCGCCCATAAAAATTACTTGCCGGGCGTTTCTTGCCTGGTTTTTACATAGAAATAGGCGAAGCTAGTTTTAAGTTTGACGTTTTAAAGTGATCACCTGTTGTACTAAATAAATATTTTTGTCGTATAAAATGTGTACCTGTAGAGTTCATACATAGTGTTTTAAAAATGAATACATACTTACACGTTTTCTTAAGGTTCCAGAATTATTCACAAAATGTTTGCAAATATTAATTACGGTTCTCTCTCAAATTAAAATTGTTTAATCGTTAATATATTACATATCTAGGTAGACAGTTTTGATACTACCAATGACTAGCCTATTGTACTCTATCGACGAGTTTAGTGGCATTGTAACTACAAAGCCTTCGTGCCTTCACGAAGCCTATGCATTCACTCATAAAATTGCTACTACCCTTCATTATTCCTCCATTTGAATTACAGACTTATGTTTAATGTAGTAAAGTGTAAAATCAAAGGATTATTTTACGACGGTGTGGCTATTTCGGTCCATATATAGCTGGGGGTGCGAAACTCCATTCAGGCATAACAGCACCCCTACCACAGATTCTACTTTTAGCTTTTAAATCGATATCATATCTGAAGGTTCTCTCGGAATTGCCAATTTGTCGACTATACTTTTGAACATGTCTTGAAAAAACCTAAAATAGAAAAGTTTTCCAAATACCTACCATTAAACAAATCAAGCAGGATTGGAGGCACCAGTCATTTCGGTGACAGGTAGTTAATTAAGTTTGAAACTTAGTATTGATCTATCATTATTTTTTCATGAACAGGCTTTGAGTAGTGATATAACTTGGAATCATCTTGCTCAACCAAAAAATACTTTTTTGGGTCAGTTTGAAAAAATTATCCGACCGTCTAAAACCTTTTTTCTTCCCAGAGGTTTTGTGTTTATTTTGTAATAAATTCCTGATAACATTTACTTTTAAGTTAGTTAAACTTGTAAAGGTTTTATTACAGCATTTCACGGAATTCAATTTTGCAAGTTTCCTGTAGTATAAATCAAATATAAATAACAGCAATTTCATTATTAATGTTATGAAAATGTTTCTGTTTTTCTTTCAACTATAGTGACTATGCAAATTATGTGTCAGTCTTGGCAGCTCCCAAATGGATGATCCGATTTTGATACAGTTTTTTTTAGTTTGAAAGGTGTCTTCATCAAAAGTGTTTTCAGTTATAACTGTCCGGAGATTTTTATCTACATTTTTTATACTTTACTTTGCAAGACCGTCAGCTTCTCGCACTTTATTCTATAGACTAATTTAAATGCCTGTATGGCCGTGTTGCCTGAGTGGCGCCCTCGCGTTTCGGAGGCCAAGACACACTTTGAGTCGCTGAGCCATCGGAGTCAGTTAGTGAGTTACTTGTGTATACCCTTGGTAGCGATTGAGAGTGTTGCTCAACGAGTGAATACAATTTCGACCTTCCCATTATGGCAGCTGAATGCCACTGCATAGTTCCACTGAAATGTTCAAAGGGATTATTGAGTCACTTTGTAGGCTTGACCAACGCGTTGGTCCGTTGCAACGGCACAATTATTGTACAATAAGAAAATTGTTGACGAATTGAAAAATATGAAATATCTTACTTTTTTACAGCGAAAACGTTAAAGTGATCTCCCATGCAAACTCGATGCAATGGCTGCCTGCAACTAACTTCATGTTGATTAGTCTTGTTAAAGTTCACTATACCATAGACAAAGAGTCCGAAAAAAGGCACGAACATTTCAAAAAAATAAGTGGCTCTAGGTACAAAGGGTGCCAAGGTACAACAGGTTCCCCTATATATTATATTAATTCGTTTAAAAAAAATAGTATGAAACTTGTACAAATTGTACATTTTGAAATTTGTATAATTGCTCTAAATAAATGGTAAAAAATATAGTTATCCTATTAATATTGTAAATCCGAAAGTTTGTGTGTGTGTGTGAATGTTTGTTACCGCGTATCAACTTAACCAATTTTTTAAAAGTAGTCTTAAGTCTACTTTTTATCCCGGAAAAGGGTTCCTGTGGGATAACGCGAAGACGCGGGTGAAACCGCGGGGCGCAACTAGTATTTACATAATATAAATATATTTAGGTATATTTTATGTTTGGTTTTGCAATCTCTAAAACTAAACTAAGTTTGACAGGGCTAAGAGTAACGCTGACCTTTTTACTTCAGTGCAGCAGTGGTTAGAACAAGACAGCAATACTATTAGACCTGTCAAATTCAGTTTAGTTTTAGAAAATACACAACAGAATTGACACCAATCTGTTACTAAAATACGCTGTCAGTATGGGTTAAATATTTTCACCTCTTCCGCCATATAAAAGTCTAAACTACATGGAATAAAACATGGCTAAAAGCTATTGTTAAAAATTGCTGTGTCAACGGCAAACAAAATGAAAACTAACGTGATAAAAGGTTGCGCTTCGATCGCAAGCGGTATTTTATATTGATATCTAGATAGATCTAGACCGCGGCTTCAATTACTCGTTTCTAGAAAAACTGTATTCGTGATTTGATAACAAAATACTTTAATGCATATTTCTTAAATTCTATTCGTAAAAAGGTAACAAAGACTCGACAGGCACAGTCACATTCAACTGAGGTTTTCCGTGAATTTTTCTGATGTTTTAATACGTAATCTGCTATATGGAGCAGATACATGCCCAACAAGTTAAAACTCAAATTGTAAATGGTGTACATAACCCAACTTTTCTATCTTTATAATAGACTAGTTGCACCCCGCTGTTTCACCCGCGTCTTCCCGTCAGGGATAGCGGGAACTTTTTTCCGGGATAAAAAGTTGTCCTGTTGTAACAAACATTCACACACACACATACTTTCGCATTTATAATATTAGTAGGATGTTAAACACAAAGTTAAAGTTTATCCTCAGCGATATTATTTTGCCATTTAAGTTAAACTTGTTTGTGAATGTTACAGTCATGGAAATCAAACCAATGTACATAATTAAACAATTTGTATTCTACGAAAATAAACGTAGAGACAACAAAAATATAATATGGCATTGCTCAGATTGTAATCCGAACAAAATTAATGAAACAAACAAACCAAATTGAGTTTATCTTATTATAATTATCGGAGAACGACATAACATTGTATATTGTATAATTCTGATGTATAATTCGATTCGTTCCCCCCTGAGAAATGAGATGTTTGTGAATTACCTGAAATTATGTTAGTAACCACATTATCTGTTGTTTGTGACATTTATTATTTGTGACGTCTATGACTTATTTGATATGGTCTTTCGTTTTAACTTTTACATTAAATTTAACTTCCTTTTTTATAATGTAAAATAAATGAATTCATTGTTATTATTTATTATTATTTACAGTTCCAAATCCGTCAAGCTCTTTTCTTTTAGATATTTTTTTTAAAATTTAATCCATTATTATTTATTTATTATTTTATCCATTTAAGTTTCGAGCTTAATTTGGGGCTAGGTCAATTTGTGTGCAGATGTCCCCGATATTTTTTATTATTATTATCATCACCTGTATCACTGCTGGACATAGGCTTCTCTTATGGTACGCCACTGAGCCCGATCATCGGCTTGTATCATCCAACTTAGCTGGACTATAGTTTATCGCAGTAAAAAGGTATCCTGTGATGTCCTTCCCCAGAGTTCAAACTATTTCCATACCTTATTTCATGAAGATTGGTTCAATAGTTTCTATCGAGAACAAACAAACAATCAAATCTTTTCGCTATAAATAGGTTATAGTGTAATGCAATATATTATTTATCCATCATAACAGATATGATTTTTATCATTGAATTTGCAGCATATCTATTCAAAGGTTTATCAGGCGTTTCTCCTGTTCAAAATTTCGTAAAATACGAGCATGGAAAATAAATTTCAATTTATAATCGTCACTACACGGTAAAGGTCTCTTATACCATTCATCCCGTTCCAGAAAATTACATACAATGCGTCATTTATATCGCTTCATTTTAAAATACAATTAATTCCTCATTCATGCCAAAACAAAGTAGACGCATCCAATTCAAAAACTCAAAAACTAGGCTACAAGTTTATTTTTATTTTAATGAAAAATAGTAGCAACAAATATGGCACTCTTAAACTCTGCTGTAGCACCGTACAACAGATTAAATTGGAGCATTTTCCCGGTCAAAAATGCTAGTAAAACACTTCGTAATTAACAGTCCAGGCTGTAGTTTTGCTGCGTAAATTGAACACAATAGGGAAGCGCCGAGCGTCAGTCCGTACGTCAATATATCATGCCCACGACATCCACTTAGCGTATTCATTACATGCATCATAAAATATACAATTCTATAAATAAATATATCAAGTGTTAACACGTTATAATAAGGTTCAATTTTGAACAGGTATTTCAGTGATAATTAATTGGATTCAATCTCCTGAAAAGGCGTGCTATCGTAACAATGTCACGCTTACCTATATTTAATTACTGCGTGCAGTCAGTGACGTGTATCACTGCGCATAAAAATAAATACCTACATATTTATAGAGAGATTTAGATGATATAAAAATATTCTATTTCATACAACTGATAGACATACTTTATTGCAGTAAAATCTGTGCTATGACGTAAATACTCCATTACATATTCTTTGAACGAAGTAACTAATCATAACTCTATCTAACAAACCATTCAGTTAGGCAACGTTTCCTGAAGCAGCGCTACCACAAAAGACCACAGAATTGTATGGTTGTGGAATTCCACGTATAGCCAGTTGCCAGTTACCAGTCAAGGTATAGCATCACCTTCGAAGACAGACTCACTTCAGGTTTTATTGTTCTTCAGATGTTTTCTATAATTATAAATAGACACACACACACACACGCAGATACCTACGGATATCCTGTACAAAGTTAAAATTACCAAATTCCTATAAATCTAAATATATATAACTCAAAGGTGACTAACTGACTGACATAGTGATCTATCAACGCAAAGCCCAAACCACTGGACGGATCGGGCTGAAATTTGGCATGCAGGTAGATGTTATAACGTAGGCATCCGCTAAGAAAGGATTTTGATTAATTCTACCCCCAAAGGGATAAAATAAAGGATGAAAGTTTGTATGAAGCGAAGCGTTTTGATTCTACCTTCATCATGCGTACCGCCAAGGCGTGGAACTCCTTGCCAGAGTCTGTTTTTCCCGATCGCTATAATTTGGGGATCTTCAAGGCAAGAGTGAACAGGTACCTTCTGGGTGTGCGTGCTACACCGTCGACCGCATCGTCGCTTGGCAACAGGCGGGATGGCGGTCAAACGCACACCTATTAGCAATAATAAAAAAAAAAAATGAAACTTTGTCAATTTTAAACCGATCGGGCTGACACTTTGCATGCATAAAGCTGTAGCCCACGCGGGTGAAACCGCGGGGAACAGCTAGTAAACTATAATTTACCTAATATCGATATCTTATCGGCATTGATTGCTTGAACTATTTTCAGAAACAGGTTATAACCACATATTTGATTGCTTTTAGATTCTCGATACGACATTTTATGTATTATCTATTATGTGATGTTGATTTAGATAACGATATACGGGCACTCCCAGAGGATACATATTGGTATTGGTAATAATGTTATTTATAATTCATTTCACATGAGATATAAAGCCATGTGGAAGTTATTAGCTTTGAATATTTTATGGCCACCGAGTTATAATACGCCGACTAAATGGATTATTTAGGCTGTGAACGGTATTTGGTATTTTATGTTAATGGGTTGTAATAGACGTTTTAACTATTAGTAACTGATAGGCTCTAAAATAATTAGATAATCGGATTGGTGCTTTGAATAATTGGTAATTTAATACATGTACGAAAACTACTGCCATTAGTTTATACTCATTAAAATTATCATCATTAACCTATTAGGTTTCGTTTAGCTGGGATGCAAAACTTCTCTTACGGTACGCGTACACCAAAACCGATTTTGTCGGCCGATGGCGGACAGAACTACTCGGACGAGTAACTCGGATGTTCAACTGAATACAGTGCAGACGATAACGGCCGTTGTCGGTGGAACTTTTGAAGTCTGAACTGTGCAACTACAGAGTACAGACGTGTTTTTAAAAATTGAGGATTTCGAAGAAATGTATTTTTTAGAAAATTAATTTTTCAATATCCATTCATGATCCAAAAAACGACTCGATAGCAGAAAGAAGCCGGTAAAACTGGCAAAAAATCCAAACACGTTCGGACTCGTCAGTTGATCGTCCGTTTTCGGGCGTCATCGGACGACGTCGGTAGTAGCAGTGTAAGCGCTCTCTTTCATTTACTTACGTTTGATTTGATCGGCCGAGTTCGGCCGATGACGCCCGAGCATACTTCGGCCGATGACGGATTCGGTGTACGCAAGCCACTAGGCTGGTCACTACTTAAGCACAGATTTGAGTCTGTCATTTCATACAAATATGTCACTTAATCGCTTCTCAAGTATTGATTACCGCTTGAGCGTCTCTCTAGAATACCACCAGCCCTAGAGAGATTTCAGGCCATAATCAACACACAGAAAGTATTGGTCTAGATTCTTGTACTGCAGTTATTGTAATTTTAACAGGTTGTGTTTTGAATTCACAGCCATGAATGTGATCTCTAGATGAATATTGGTAAAATACTGTCACACAGTTACATGAAAAAGGTATAGTGAGGCGTAAGGTTTCCTTGCAATATTTTCCTTACGATAACAAATCCGCACTAAAGTTAAAAAAAAAATAAAAAAAAAATTATTGCCATTAAAAAAACACATACATTTTATAGGAAAATAAAAACACATTATACAATATAACGGCAAAAGGGGTAAAACTCAGCTTGTGCTGTGTTTACATTTGCATGTGCACACAACGCTGGTTTTCAGTTTACCCCTGTGCTCGGTCAGTTCTTCGCCGAAGAGGTAAGTAGCCAAGTAGGTATAAAGTTATAAAGTCATATTATGTGATATTTGTCTGGATTGTGAATGTCAGTACTGAAATGAAAAATACTCGATTCTACTTCCTTACCTACTTACAAAATGTCTAGGTATACTTACTCGTAGAGTTGTTCAACTAATAAAATACAACGAAAAGGAAATAATGTAATGAGTTAATACATATAGTTTTAGCGTACAAACAACTTGGATATCATATTTCTCTCAGACAACATTTGTGGTGGATTCCATTAGTATCTATAGCTGAGAATAGGGGATCGTTTAGGTTTGGCCCAAATATAAATAAACCTACCGGCACCAACGGAAGACCAGCGCTGGTTATAATAACCAGCATCATGCGGAGTTGGGGCCGGTTTGTGGCAAAAAACAGTTACTATTTGTATATATTAATTAGTTCGTGTATTTATATTTTTAATGACTGTTCTGTTTGTGTAACTTTATGCATTATTTCTTTTTATCACTTGTTTTTTGCTACAAATGGATGGATGTTTGTTACTCTTTCACGCAAAAACAACTAAACGAATCTGAGGCAAATGTTATGTGTTGTTTTGTATGTAGCTTATATCCTGAATTAACACATTTAAGCCACTTTTATCCCGGAAAAAGATTCCGAAAGTTAATGCGGGTGTAACCACGCAAATAGCTGGAGTATCAATACATACCTAATAGCCGAAAACCAGGTGTAGGCAGGGGCATAGGTCCATTAGTAGACTGAAATATGCTGATGGTGATGATGATCATGACGATAAGATAGAGTAGAAGTTAAACAACATCCATATCCCCTTACTTTTTTGAGTGGAAGAGGGTTTGTTATTCGCTGCCTGCTTATAGCTTATTCCCAACTCTAACACCGAGGGAAGCCATCGAGTGCTAAGTTCGCGTGAGCTAAACTTTTACCACGACTCCTTTTAACACTTCTGTTGCTATTTACATTTTATTACTCTACGTAACCTTCGAAGAGCCAAACCACTTTATTTGTTTCGTTTCTTTATTTTATGTCGTTTGTTCTCGAAATTAAGTAAATAACTTTGATTCTTTTACTCTTCTCGAAATGGGTTTGAAAGTTGTCGGAGTCTTTGTTTGGCACAGTATTGAAGTTAGACGAAATTAGGAACTTTGCGATCCGTAAACAAGCTCAAGTTGGGAGTTTTAAAATATTGGCATCAGGAACAAGATTTGGTTTATTTCACCTTAGCCTTTTGTTTATGCGTATCAATAACTTTACGGCGCCAACTTTTAGATTAAAATAATTTCTCAACTTTTTGCGATTAATGTAACAAATTAACGATACTTACAGATACTTATCCGAAAGCTACGTTACAATTTGTGGAATGTAAAATAAAGTATTTAATTAAAAAACATACCTTATGGAATCTCTGTCGAAATTTCCAACCTGGGTTATTTCCACTATAGACTGTTAGGTAAATCAATTGCATTTTCAAAATCAACTCATATAAATTTGTGAACATAAATATGAAAGAAACTTTCTGCTCGTTTGTCAGTTATCTTTATAAGCCTAAACGGCTAAACTGATCTTAATGAAATTTGGTATGAATATAGTTTGAACCTTGGAGAAGGACATAGACTTTTTTGTCACGATAGGATGAAACCACGGGGAATAGCTAGTTGATAAGGGTGACAAAATATAACACCAAATATAATACCATGATTTCTTCATGAATTTGTTTTTTGTGCCTTTAGTGGGCATTTCTTCAGAGAAATGTTCAACGATACAAGCTATTTTCATTTCGGCATCACATAGCCAGGGACAATATCCCGATCTGCCCGCCTACATTTGCGCGTTCGTTCCACGCTCCAAGTTTCTAGGGCACAGGCATACTGTTTCTACAATGGGATGCCAGCAGATTAAGAACGCATGGAAAATGGGCCAGGAGTCTGGTAAAAAGTTCTTGTGCTAGAAAGTTCGTGTTTTAATCACTAGAGTACTGAATTGAAGATGCTTTAACAGGCATATTATATAACTATTGGTGATAAAGATGACTGATAAGTAAGATAAGTCAAATACAAACAAAAAAGTTCAGTAAGCTACTATAAAACGCCTTTGTCAAACTTCTTATAACGGCAGATGGATAAGCAAGAAATGCCCGGCAGGTGGTTATGTGGTGCTTCAATTGAATCAAGCTATTTTATAAAAATAGGCTGATATTTTATAATAAGACGTCATTTAATTTCCCTATTATAACGCCCACACAATCACATACATAGGCTCAGACTCCGCCCCCTAAATAGGATAACGCAAACTAACCAACACACTCCATCATTTCAAATAAAATGACCATCTTAAAGATATAGGCAAAAAACTGTATGAAAACAACCAAATCAATGTTTAGTATGAAACAAAATGTCTTGTGGAAGGCATTTTTAAATATAGGCTGATGATAATGAGATGTTCATAATAATTATATTAAGAGTACTAAATCATAGATATCACCAGTTTAAATAGGCATGACAATACAATACAGATACTTAATGCCAAAACTCATCACCATCATCACATTTCATCATATCATCCCTCATTAATGTTACTAATCAATTTGGTACATTTTGCAGACCGGCCGGAAAACTTTTCCCTTTCAAGCAAAAAGGAGTTAATTACACAAAACAACATAAATATAAAAAAAAAACAAACAGATTTTTCACAATACTGTGCAAAATCTGAATTCAACTTTTACAGCAATACAATTTGCAAGCTGTTAACTTAATGTTAACATTCGTTCTGACTGATGGAATAATTTTGTTTGACTCGTTCACGGCTTGTGCCCCGAGGCCCGAATAGAACGTTATAGGTTATAACATAATAGATTGTTTTTCTCATTTTATTCATATAAGTACACAATGATGGAACTTAAATGACCCACCAAATATGGAGTAGTACATATTGTTCGGTGTTGTAACCAAACACTTTAGTGGACAACATCCACGTGGCGCATTTACGCTACCTCAAGACACCAAGTATTGCATTATACCTATAAAACAAACAAAGCAAAATTTTCCGACCTTATGGGATAAGTTCAAGAAAATCCACAAAATTAGGACCAGTTGACAGAGAGTGAGCGTATGCAGGTGAGACTAGAACGTAAAAACAATGGGAGTGAATGAGGTTAATTAACTAAGAAACGTCTCGTGTACGTGTGAGAGCTTAAGAATTTAGCTACCTGATCTTTTCACTACTGAATTCACGAATAGCACAGGTAAAAATTCAACGAGATGAATTTAAAAGCCATGCAAACCTTCACACAATTATTTCTTTTAAAACTAACTGCGCTCTGCGCATTTCCCGCTGTCTCACAGGAACTTTTTGCGGTATAAATTTTGTTTGTTTTAATTCGGAGTACATAGAGACTACTTTCATTCCAAATTTCGCTTAAACCCGTTGAGCCGTTAAACTTAAAGAACTAACAAACACTTACAAACTTTCGCATTTTTGGTTTAACTTTGACACATCGTCAATTAACATCAAGTGACTTGTGATTAAACGCTGCCCTGTACGTAGGAGAGAAAAAAAACTAAGGACAAATATTTTATGGTCCATTTGTACCATTCTCCACGATAGCGGCAGTGGTAAGAAAAATCAAGATAGATGTTTATTTATTCTTCTAACTTTGTGCGAATCGCTATTGCGGCAAACTGAGCGAAGCCTTAAAATGAACGCTACAGTTCTAGCGTTTATTTTACCGTTCAAACAAAACGACAATTTTATGAAAATTTAATTATAACACGAGTTTCTTGAATTAGCTACCGTTAAAATAAAAGGCTAATTAATTTAACAGCGAAATGTTGTTATTGTTACAAATGTTTGCGTTAAACATAGCAATTTAATTATGAAAGAAGTGAATCAAGTAATTAGTATAATGGAATTACTTCTGTAAGTAAAGGATGCAATAACGCGATATCATCCTTAATAAGGCCCTGCTATTTACAGTCTCACAATGTAGGTGATAGAAAGAGTATCTATCACCTCATGACGATATGGAAGATACGAAAATGTAAAAAATTGCCAATCGACATGGACAAAAACATAATCTTCTTTGGTGATTTGATAAGTGGTTAGTTCGTGCTTTTTTCCACGGAGTTATTACAAAATCTCAGAACATTTCTATGGAATAAGACATTTTGTTAAGACTTTTCAATTTACATCTGGTAACTCTATAATTAATCAAGTGTATTGTAACGAAATATTATGCTTTTCAACTTTGAACAATGGCAACGTTGTTCTACAATGGGTCGACGCCCACATCAGAATATTGAGTATAATTATCTTCTTCTTCTTTAAGTTTACAATAGCATTAAAAGCTATACATATTGTAATTTTATCAAAATTCAAAACATTTTTATTTAATAGGGTACATTGTGATCACTTTAAAACGTCAACTTAAAACTAGCTACGCCTGTTCCAGCCTCCTTACGCCGGCAAAAGAACAGGCAAGAAACGCCCGGCAGGTAGTTTTTTTGGCGCGATCACATTGACAATTTTATTCTTATTACTAATTGATTGAATCGGAGCAAGTTCACTAAAATCCCAAGCTTTTTTTGTCATCTAATAGTCCGATATTTTTAATTAGCTTTACTAATAAGATTTCTCTTGTTTGGTTGTACAATGTACACATTGGGATATGGGAACATGAATATTAACGAGTTACGGGATCACAACCAAAGCAGACCAGACCCCACAAGCAGCACCCGTTCACGAGTTGACGCATGTGCCAGCCATCGCTCTCCTCGGCCATATGAGAAGGAAGAGGGCGACCCGACACATGACGCCGCTGCAAGCAAAGTCACTTTCGTGAGCTTATTCACTAAGTACTAAAGTCTGATAAATATAAGAAGAATGCCCATCGAACACATTCAAGCGAAATTACTTTATATTAAGTAGCTTATAAGCCTTTAGTATGCTTATAAGGTAATATAGGTATGTAGAAAAGGTATAAAGGAGATTAATTGCCACACAAACGTTATGTACAGACATAACCTGTCTATTTTATATAACTATACCTATAACAAGAGACACGTATTGTTTGCTGTTTGCTTATATTTACTACATAGGTATAGGTATACTCGTACGTACGCTGAACTCACTATATCCGGTTTAGTTAGAAATGGAAGGTTCTTGGAACTATACAAGTTTTTGTTTATTTCAAAGAGAACTCGCGATTTTGAAGAAAATAATGGGTACATATTTATATTTATATCTTCTTCAAATATATAAAAATCTCACAGTGTTTGTTAACGAATTCCTCCGAAATGGCTTGACCGATAATTGTGTTTTATTTTGTGTATATATTTTGGTAGGTCTAAAAATAGGTCTCAGGCTATTTTTTAAACTCCTTGGTGGCAAAGGTAGCCCTCTCCAGTTTCTTTAAGTAGTTAACTTGAGTGAAACAGTGAGGCGCAGCTAGTAACTATGTAAAATTCGAAGTCCAGACTCCTCCACTGATGTAACAACGCACAATTTCAACCACCGATCCTAGAAACGTGAAATTATCAGAGCTTCTTTTGGAAACTACTCCTTAACCCTCAACCGGTCAAATCAAGTTTGTATGAAACATATTATTTCCACGTTATTAAAGCCGAAGGGCAGGTCGCTAGTAATTTAAACAAAGCAAATATCCATATAGAGCCTTGTTTGTAGAAGACAGGGTCAGCTAATATTCAAAACTGTTTCTACAACGTATATTCAGGTCAAAATGATATGATACAGTTCTGTACAAACAGTGTATGGTGCCACCGCCACCAACATAGTTAGGGTCGTATTTCGTGAGACTGAACGGCGCGTGAACCCGTCACGTCAATGCCGAGTTCCGGCGTTTGGTACTTTCATTACGAGAGGTATAATTATCGTAGAAATGAGACACAATAATGATGATAGAATCCACCAGCGAAATGACAGAGTTGTTGCAAAATGGTTTGAAGATTTAACGGCTGTTGGCTGAGTCTTGTTTCTACTAATCACTGGGAAGTAAATAAGCTGTAGTCTATAGACTTATTCGATAAATACAAAATGGCATCCAATAAAACATACAATGAAATGCTTTATACTCTAACGAAGAATGTAATTAGCCTTAGGTATCCACTGTTGCGAAATAGGCCTTTTCTCATGCCCGGGCCAAACTAAGGTCAACGTCAAGGGAAATGTCAATGCCTTCGCGATAAATATTGCGTTAATTATTAAAGCTATTATGTGAGTGGCTACACTTGAACCGTCAACGAGAATGCACTTGAATTATCGGCTAACGTCAAACGTCAATGTGAATGTCATTGTCCAATGTCGTGGCCACACTTATGTCAAACGTCAATCATCGCGCTATTGAACGGCATTTCCCGTTAGTGTTGCCCCAGCATCAGAGAGAGAGAGAGTAGTGCCATTATCTATCACGCTGGTACAGTGCGGGTTGGTAGATGTCACATGTTCTTGAATGCTGTGCTTCTTGAACACTACCGTCGGTTTCCTTGCAATGTGTTCTTTCGCCGTTGATAAATTAGCATAGGCCAAATTAGGATTCGAACTCAGTACCGCTTCTTGTAAAGTGCGCGCGGTATCCTTTGGACACCACCGTTCCAATCTCTCAAAGAATGTATATACTTGGCTAATACATATTTTTCTTTGACATTTCAATTGTTATTCCGCGTTAAAAAACCTCGCACTAGAACTACTTATAAGTGCCAAACTCTTGAGTCTCTTACAGAATAAAGGGGCTTTATCTGCAATCTGATCATGAGCTCAAGAGTTCACTATTCATTTTATTACAATGAGCTGGCACTAGATCTACCGCCTCATGCGTATAGCAAGCCCTTTAAAATTGCAGTCAGCATTTTGGCAGAGGCACAAGGAACGAAAACGATGGTAGCGAGAAGACTAGTTATGATTTCTTCTCCTTTTATCTAATACTTGATTTCTCCTTCCTTCAACGTGAGTCAGATAATAGAAGTACTTTACCTTAAGACTTCCGTGAAATTGTGTGAAGGATTAGCGTGGACCAACGTGAAGGTATGTGATTCCGTTTGGAGCCGTAACTTTGAAACTGATATCAAAGCCACAGTTAATTAAAAAAATAATGCCTACACAATCACATACATTGATCTAAACCCAATTAAAAGTACATGAATCACAACACCCAGACCCTGAACAAACATATGGTTTTCTTACAATCGTTACACCTTACATTGTATGTACTCGAATATACCTACAACAAACATTTTGTTCTGTAGTATGAATCGATCCCTTGACGTCACGCTTTCCAGTCGGCTGTTTGCTCATTGCGTTAGTTCAGTTCTAGTTATTGACTTAGTGATCTAATCTGCTCCCGCTTATCGCTCATTGCATAGGCCCTTTGTTTTTGGTTCGGGCGCTTGCAGGTCAGGTGGTGTAAGTTCCTGAGATTAACTCCCGCGCGATAAACTGGGACAGCCGGGAGCAGCCGATTGGAAGCCATAAAAATAATCTCCGCAGAGCTTGTTATTTTTGTGACAGTAATCCACACTCCCATTTATTTACCGCCAATTTAGAAGACAGCTGAAGCAGATAATTCATCGTTTTTTAAAATGTAATTTGTTTTTTGAATCGCTTTGCTGGACGATCATTATTTAGGTAACGACGAAATGAGACGGGTGTCATTGTTTCAAAGAGAATTTGACACTGGATATCTTAATAAGTTTCATGAAAATTAGGGGGGAAAACTGGAGATAATTGCTTAATGGTAAAGAAATATTGTCGTGAAGAGGACTCTCAAGTAACAAACAATATTTGATGTGAGAAATGTCTTTTGTAAGCAACCACCCCGGCTTGTTACGGGTAGCACTAATATATATTATTATATAGTCAGATGACTTTTGGTAGATGCAAAAACTGCCAAAAAATCAAATAAGGAAATTTCTGTTCAGAATATCCGATCGCTACCAAACTTCAGAGAAAATATTCATCAAAAACGGACCAGCCGTTTTGGAATACATAGAGAACATGCACATCGATTTTATACATATATAGATAGCGAAAGTATATGAAATAATTGCTGAAATTGATTGATGAGCTCGAGTTGTCAGTGAAGGAAATCATCGTCATTAAACCGTAGCTTCGTCTAGTGCTCATCTAGTTAGCTACGGCCCTATAGCACCGCTATCGCGGTTACGGCAGTCCAGACATAACGTGGTGCCACCTTCGACCACATCGTCAGTTAACATCAAGTGACTTGCGATCGAACGCTACACGGTAACATGTTAAAAAATCTGTCTCTGTCGAGTATGATTATGATTATTTTATTTATTACACAAACAAGAGAAATCTTATTAGTAAAGCTAATTAAAAAAAAAGGAGCATTCGATGACAAAAAAAAATTTTGGGATTTTAGTGAACTTGCTCCAATTCAATCAATTAGTAATAAGAATAAAATAGTCAATGTCATCGCGCCGAAAAAATTACCTGCCGGGCGTTTCTTGCCTGTTCTTTTGCCGGCGTAAGGAGGTCGGAACAGGCGTAGCTAGTTTTAGTTGACGTTTTAAAGTGATCACAATGTATCCTATATTTAAGCCTTTTTAAGGAAATAACAAAAAGGTTAGTCGACATCACAGGAGACCGAAGAGCTGGCAGCTACCTCGGACAAAGAATTAGTCTAGCCATCCAAAGGGGGAACGCTGCCAGTATCTTCGGTACTTTGCCTAAAGGGACTTCTTTTAATAATGTATTTTAGTTATTAGTTTAGGTTTATTTGTTTTTATTTCTTTGTTATGATGTAATTATTTTTAGTTTGAAGTAATAAATATCTAAAGACATGTATCAACAACAAACATACAAAAAATAAGCTTGTTTGATCATTTTATCATAAAAAAAAATTAAACTATACTTTAGATTTTTTGTGATCGCTGTCCAGTTACCTATTCTCGAAGACTATTTTTTAATCTCTGATAGTCCCAATTAACTTTTCAAATGTTACGTTGCTAATTCACGAAAAAGCTGATAGATCTAACTCTGCAAACTTACACGTTTTCCTCCAAGTATGTCGGTCACGTCTGACGGAACATCTAAACCAGCCTTCATATCCACAACGAGGAATCCATAAGTCGTAAGACAAGTGTTTGTTTAGGATTGTTGTATAGGTACCGTCATCGACAAAAGTAACTGATCGTTCTTGATTATCCAAATGCGTTTTAGATCAGTAATGTTTGCTTTTTCTTACAACTGACATAGTAGCGTTTGACCACAATACAACACACATGGTGTTAAGTGATGATTCGGTCGAAGGTTGGCGTTTAAGATGATAAAGAAATTCAGAAAATTTGTTATTGTACAGTCAGCGACAAAAGTCGCTGAACAATCACACTTTTTTCTATTATCCTCATCATTTCAGACACCAATTTTTGACGTCATCATCACCTAAAATCAGGTGTGTTATGTTGTGGTCAAAATGATACCATGTAAAATGTAAAAAAAAACAATAATAATAATAATAACAGGCCATTCTTTGTATAAATGCCTTCTCAAAACAAAAGTTATGTATGTAAATTCTTATTTACATACCAAAGTACAAGTCGATATATATTTTTGACACTTGTCTACTATTTTGATTGACCAAGTCAGCTCTAGAAATCGGAACTCTTTTATGATCATTCTCCACTCTATCTGACCTATCTCCTTGTTTGTTGTTACCACGTATCACCGTAACTACTTAACTGACTTTGATGAAATTTGGAATGGAGATAGCATGTACCCTGGATTAACACATAGGCTACACATTTTTATCCCGGAAAAAGGTTACTGCGGGTTAACGGGAAGAAGCGGGTGAAACTGCAGGGCGTAACTAGTATACTTACTTATAACGTCGCGTCACGTCTTAATGTGAGCTGCCCCTTTAAATAAAATTTGTAATATCAATGCACAAGGTACTCTCTCTCAGTCATCCTCACCGCCACTGCCTACAACTCCATTTGTCGACAGCTTCGGCACGTACTTATACCGTAATGTAACACGATTTACTCTCACAACGGTGTTAATACGTATCAATTTATTGTACCCTTTAGTGAAAGGATAAATCGGTTATCGCAATAGCACGCTCTGTAAATTTATTTACTCTAGATGCAAGAGCGGTCTTGCACGGTCTTGGAATAAGTATCAAAGGCGAATGTTCATTGCTTTTGGCAAACATCGAGGCTCTTTGAAAAGATGTTAGGATAAACTCCACTGCTACCACTAGGTATTTATACTTATCTAGTTCGTACAGTTAGCGACAAAAGTTGCTGATTGAACCCAATTTTCAAAAAGTGTCAGATGAGCGATGGTTGATGTTTAAGATGGTTAGGAAAATTAAAGAATTGAGCATGTTCGTCAACTTTTGTCGTTGACCATACAATAAATAGGAATTTAAAAATAAGAAAAAAGTGATTGCAATCACAAGCAGCAATCTAAAAAAATATATCAATAAATAGCTTTATTCCCACAATTCTTTATAATAATATAGACTTGGACTTACATACATACCGCAAGTGTGTATTTTCATTCGTAAACGTTGGGAATTTTTTTTAAACGCAAGTGGTGCGGATTTTCTAGGTTAGATAAGATTCTGATGGACAGTAGTTTTCCCGTGGAAGATTTCAAGCATTTTATTCCGAAAAGGGGCCTAGTATGTCAGTCTCTATGGTCCACATGACAAAATCGATTCGTCTTTTTTGGACAAGAAAAAAGACAAAAACACAAACCAAAAACCAGGCAGCGTTTCTCTTTTATATATCAAGTAGGGATTTCTCAAGACACTTTAAAGGAAGCATGTAGAGTGAAATAGAAATCGATTACGGTGAAATAGTACGTATTCTTAAGCGTTGGCTTTTGTTCTTTAGCTCGCTTCTTTCTTCTTTTATTATTCAATGCACAAATATTTGTAGTAGGTATCAAACTTTATCGATTTTTTTCGCAGTAAGCTGTTCGCCTATTGTGTCACATCAGTCGTCATACGTCATAGGTACCTACGTATAGCTATGTAGCTCATAGGCACTCATTATTCGTAATTGTACATACTCGTTGCCTTTGAATTCGATTTCAATTGTATTTTTCACGAACGCTGCATTCATTTGCTTTGTGTTCTATACGCTGAATTCATACCACTGGAAGAAAAAAAGAGCTTCGATTGGAATCAAAAAGCAATTTCAGATTAAAGCTGACCTATTCTATGAATATAAATGCTAACTCGGTAACGGAGGGTCTCTGTTTACATTTGAAGGATCATCGTCCTGACGATGTGATAATATCAGCCGTTACTGCCTTCCTTTGTTAACTATTTTGCGCTTACCGCCATCAAAAAAGATGTAGGTCGGAATTTTAATTCTTTCATGTTTTCAAAATCAATGAAGCAGTCCCAAAAGAGATCGCATTTAACTTAATTTACTGTTCAGAACTGTTATATAAAAAAATGTGTAAACTGGGTAGTTTACACATATTTTTATATAATAGTTCCATAGCCTTCGAAACTGAAACTGTCAATTAACGTTCAATTAAAATACTAATTATAGGCAAAACTCATATCAATTCGGGCGAGCAAAAATTTTAATAAAGTTGGCAAGCGCCTTGTTTATTCTAAAAAAAATTAAGGGTCCGATGAACTCATTTTAGTTAAATGTGTTTTGTCTACTTCTGACTTCCAAAAAAGCAAAACCAAGAACAATACCGTGAACCATGAACTGTAAAATGCAGTGGTTATACGACTACGTACCGCGCGGTGAACCAACTACCTAGAGCACTAAACTAGCATTCTAATGATGATGATGACTAGCTATTCACTGCGGTTTCACCCACGTAGACTACAGATTATCTCGATAAAAAATATCCTATGTCCTTCCCCAGGGTTCAAACTAAGAGTATCTCCATACCAAATTTCATCACGATCGGTTTATACTTAACAAACAAACGATCAAATATTTTTTCTGTACACATTAGTAAAGATATCTTTCTTACTAATCATGTTTCTCGAACATCTTTAAACGTCTACCCAAAATGCACAATACATTAATATAACTTCGAAGACCTGCTTTACAAAAGGTAAGTACTTCAATCGATACAAACGACATAAAATCTGGCAGTTTATATGATTAATGGCTCTCTCGAATGAAACTCTGAATGTTCTCTTGAATGAACAAAAGTAATTTGCATTATAATAAAAACATAGGTAGTAGCGGAGATGGTTTTGTGCTCGTTCATGTATTTACAGTGCTGGTTCGTGTTTTACGCAAAGCATTATTTCGGCTCGTAGCGACAAAGTTGGCAGAGTGCCTCGTTGAAGAAGAATGTACCTCAAGCTTACAGTATCTTCATTTTTCATTCTTAAGATCCACATTAATCTTATAATCAAGTTTGCCGACATACGTGTGCTTGCTCGTTACCTACCTACATGTAATACTGTCTCGCTTATATCCACAAGTTGAAATGTACGAAAAGAAAAGTATTGCAGCAATAATTCTTTCTTTTACGTTTTTTTTTTCATCCTACTAATATTATAAATGCGAAAGTTTTTTATGTGTGTGAATGTTTGTTACCACCGTAACTACTGAACCGATTTTGATGAAATTTGGAATAGAGATAGCTTACACCCGGAATAAGGTTCCTGCTAACGGGAAGACGCAGGTGAAACGGGGGGCGCAAGTAATAAGCATTTGACCGCAGTGTCATCTGATGATAAGTGATGACGTGAACGATGATGCAGCATTCTTAATATGCTTATCTACATATACGATACTTACTCAACTCCTGACTCGACGACTGCCAAATTATACTTATTGGGAAACAAAGACGCTGGCAAATTATTCTATTTCTTCGCCATATTCGTGAATAAATACACGATTATCTGAGGTTCTGAAAATTAAAAATACATACTAGAGCGATTATATATTTTTATTAATGTTTGCTTTCAACAAAATGGATATATAACTTGAAACAATCTCAAAACAAAATTGCGTTCAATAACTTCCATAACAAAGTTGGCTCAGCAAATGAAATTAGTATAGAAAATTCAATCAAATGGCGACCGACTGACTTTTGATTTTGGTTGTTTATTTATTCCTAACTTAAACGCAGTATACAACAGTGGTATAACTACCAACACACTAAACTTAGTTTGTGATGGCTCTTTGGTATATTTGAAGTCTCATTGAAGAAATGTTAATAAATACTAGCTGCGCCCCGCGGTTTCACCCGCGTCTTCCTGTTATCCTGTAGGATTTTTTTCCGGGATAAAAAGTATCCTATGTCCGTTTCCTGTTCCTAAGCTACCTCCCCACCAATTTTCAGTCAAATTGGTTCAGGCGTTCTTGAGTTATAAATAGTGTAACTAACACGAATTTATCCTTTAAATGAATGTCATTATCAACATCATTCTATTGCGTTCCCACCGCTGCTGGGAGCTGGGACACATGACACATGCCTTCTCTCAGAGAGAAAGCTATGAATAAATGGGCGTCAAATACTTCAATCTAAATTGAATTCGAAATAAACTTAGTTTCAATTAAAAATGAATGAAACCCCACATTTGTTTGTCAATATGTACCTAGACTTGCGAACAACCACAAACAATTTAACTAAAGAGGATTATTTGGATTAGTTCATTGGATGTGCCCAGTATTTAATGAGTTTAGAAATTGATCATGGATATTTTTAGCTTAACTTATATTCAGTAAAACATTTAAAAAATGATTAATTGTTACAAAAATAATAGATTATACTAAACTTGTGTGTTATTTTCCGTCCAGTATTTTAGGAAGCAATACATTAGGCGACAGCCAAGAATAACACAAAATCTTTAATGTACATAATATTCCTAAGAATTTCAGTTCCAAACAATAACACCTCTAAACAACAAAGCAAACGGCAAAACACCCCAAAACGCCCGCCGGCGGCAACAAAATGACGCCGCAATTTTTCGAGTATCAATATTAAATTCAATCCATTTGCCAAAGTAACACCATTGACATGTGTGGCGCGAAAATGCGCCGGGGCAATTTAGAATCCATTAATAATATTCAAAGACACGCAGTGGCTGAGGGCGGTAGGGAGGCGACAGGGTGGTACGTCTAGGGGTTGAGACTTCAAACAAGCAAGCAAGCATAGGTTTTGACCTATTTGAGTGGCTATAAGTCATAAAACAATGAAGCCTTTTAACACAAGTGTGACATTCCCTTATGAAAAATGTTAACTAGACGATAAAAGGGATGGATTTAATTGTGATTGATGTGTAAAGAATCGATTTTTTCGAAATTGTGTCAATCCCGTGAATCGATCTCAGACACTCGAAAACAAAATTCTGTTTTTTTTGCTTCGTAGGTACAATTAGTAGAATGCACCCAAACATTATTAAGACAAAGATTTCAGTTTTTACATACACTGAGTGGCGATACCTTTGGCTTCAATAATACTAAAATTATGTTCTACAGATTGTGATTCTATTTAAAGGAAGAGTAAATTGACATATTCAAAAGTGTTAAAATCGAACAAAAAAAATACCTGGGACAAAAAGATTGCTTTTTTTCTGAATGACTTCGATTTCAATCGATTCAAAAATTGATACTTTACCTATTTTTTTTACTTTTTTTCAAAAGAAAGATTTGCTATCCTTAACGATAACATATTTTTATATGTTTACGTACTTACTGAAAGATGTGTCGATAGCTTGGACTAGTGTTCGCTACAACTTAAACCGTACGCGTAGAGGGAAAACTATTGTGACTTTATTCTGTTACTGACAGCGGGGATCGATCTGCTACGATCTGTATTAAAGCCATAGAAATGGTATTGCCAGCAAGCAAGGAGTTGACAAATTATTTTGTATTGAGTACCTATAATAATGAAAGCAGGATGTTGAGCTGAGAACAGTGGGGGATCAAATGTACGAGTAATATTTTTACGGAAGCAGATACAAGGATTAAAAATAAACTTTTATTTCTACGATAGACATATGTACGTTGCGTACATATAAAATACTTTATTTTCATCACATTTTCTTTTCTAGACCTTATTTTTCACTGAATTGCTAGCTAAGCTTGACTGCCGCAAATCCCTATAAAACCTGCATTTAATATTCAATTCATTATATATTTCATAGTTAGTATAAACTATTATTATGTGCTTACTGTCGATTTATTTATTTATTTTGTTCTAGAACTGCGATAGACCTTTAAATTTTTTTAAATAAACCACGATCTCTTTCCTACACTCTTCGTACTAGCTTGCAAAAAGCTCGATGAAGCCATTCTAAACTTTCATAATCTATTTACCTACTACGTAAAGTACGACTTCTTCAAGTGTAGTAAAGAAGTAAGAAGTGTACAATTCCGCACCTTTATTCACGAGACAAAGCACCTATTCTTTGCTATCACCTATAAACTAGGATAAGCCTCAGCTTCAGAAAGCTCCGACACCGGTACACGTGTGCAATGCAGTTGTGGAACTTGTAGGCGAAGAGCTTATGGCTATACAAAAGCCTGGGATAAATAGAAGCTTTAGACATTACTAGCGACCCGCCCCGCAGCTGCACTCGTGCTCTCTAGTGGCAAGTTACTATAAAGTGAAAAGCATAAAAATGTACGTGAAAGAATACATATTATACACAACTTACTCACTTACTTACTTGTGACAATGGGATGAATTGTGACAATGTGGTGTTCGGTGAAACGGTGTCGGAGTTTATCAATGTTTTTTTTAAACAATTTTTTATACATGACATACATAACTCCAATGTTAACGCCTACTCGTGTAGACTTTAAATCGCATTTGTGCTTATTTCTACATATCTTGTATTTAATAAAATGAGATAGGTGAAAAATGTGCTACGAGTTAAAAATTAAAAAGCACATTCGAATATTTTAATATCATTTTATAGAACAAAAACGCGATTGACAGACAAATGTTCTAATACCATATTATTAGAACGATGTTGGTATGATGCGAGTATCGGTGCACCCGAAAAATAACACAAAAAATATTAAAAATCGAAATATAGACAATTAAAATAAAACTTTTCGTTCAATCATCATTAAAATATAAGCAGCTCATTCAGCCAAATCAGTTTTTTTTAAGTTAACAGGATGTTAGTAACAATGACCGGTGGCTCTTCTCCTATAAAGGCACCGGCTCTCCACACATGTTGTGAACAACTTCGTAGTTTGTTCTCAATTCAGTCTAAACCAGACGTAGGCTAGCTGTATAAGCTGCCCTCTTTCTTGTAGTGATAATACTAGAGCTATACATACTAGAATACTATACTAGTATACTACTACACTAGAACTAGAGACGGCCAATATGGTGAAATGGGCGAACAACTGACAGTGAAGGGTAAGGTCGCGATATAAATTTGGGCGACAGCGTGGAGAAATAAATAATGAATACGAGTTCACCCGCGTCTTCTCGTTATCCCGCAGGAACCTTTTACCGGGATTAAAAGTAGCCTATGTATTAATCCAAGGCATAAGCTATCTCCATTCCACTCCATTCAGATCTGTTTTGTAGCTTTTGCGTGAAAGAGTAACAAACATCCATCCATCCAGCCCTCTATACTCATAAACTTTCACGTTTATAATATTAGTAGGATACGATATCAGAACACCTGTTCGGGCAAGAATTTAACAAGTACAGTCAACGACAAAAGTAGCTGAACAATAACCAATTTTCCGATTGTCTTTGTCAACTTAAACACTAACTTTCGATCCAACTATGTTGTGTTGTGGCCAAACACAGCTTTGTAATTTATAAGAAAAAAAAAACAAAAATTACTGATCTAATACGCATTTGGAAAATCTAGAATGATCAACTACTTTTGCCGTTGACTGTACCTACTCTTTACTTATATAATATAGCGGCCAGTGAAGCTGGTATCGACAAACTATTCAATAGGAACTCCAATAATAGAATTCCTAGAAATAGTTATTTCTAGAACTCAAAAGCCTATTCTTGTCGGTGGCTTCGTTATATATATCAAACTGAGCAATCATGATCCATTTTCCGATGCGACACTCTCAGAACTTGTGAACTTGCTTTTAGTTGCTTATAATAGTTATGTGTCTCTAATTAATAACATGAATGACTACAAAGTTATAGAGAAACGTAAATGCATGAGTGACCAACCATACACTGAGAATTTAAGCAATTAAATTAAGCATACATTATTAATTCAAAGCCTCTAGTGAGAACACAGGCAGTTATATTTAGCGCCGGTTTTATAAACGTCCGTGAGTTAAAAGTCAGACCAAATTTCAGTAAATTTATCCTTTTTGACAAATTTTCCGTACTAAAATTTGACAACAAGATCTAACTAACTTACCGGAATTTGATATGACATTTAACTTACAGACGTTTGTAAAACCGGCCCTTATATTGCGCACATTATGTGGTAGCTAATTAAAAAAAACATTATGAAAGTCACGATTATCACGTGACATGGTTTTAAGTCACAGCGTTAATTTAAAATTTTTAGTCTTAAAAAGAATCAAATTACTAAGAATGTTAGTAAATTAATTAAAACAATTATACCAAACACAAAGAATCTATTTTCTCGTCTGGTCTCGAGTGGTTTAACTATGTTGAGTTTCTATTATACAGTAAAGAATACGTTCAATTGCTTTTTCATACTTCGTATTTCTTTAATAAAATTTCTAAGATATATAGTACTTAAGCTTGAGTTTCTAAGCTCTGAACCAACTTTTAACGAGATTAAACTTACGTTCCTTATAACAATTAAGTACATGAATTGAAAAGGATATGCGGTGCTGGTTTTTGCGTTACTAAGTATATTGTGTGTAGAAAGTATGGTTTAAAAAAAAAATAAAGAAATTTTGTTGCTATTTATTATATTAGCTGTGATCTCTGATTCGAATCTCAGCTTGGGTAAATATCTATGTGTGTGATAAGGATAGGTGGGTCATGGAATATTGTACTTGGGTGACTATGACATATTGCACATTTTGCCGTCGGAGCGTATTAACCCAAGTCACAATTAGACTTCAATAACAAAAAGGTTAGTCGACATCACCGGAGACCGAAGAGCTGGCAGCTACCTCGGACAAAGAATTAGTCTAGCCATCCAAAGGGGGAACGCTGCCAGTATCTTCGGTACCTTGCCTAAAAGGACTTCTTTTAATAATGTATTTTAGTTATTAGTTCAGGTTTATTTATTTTTATTTCATTGTTATGGTATAATTATTTTTAGTTTGAAGTAATATATTTATTATTGATTAGACTTCTACTCATTCATGTTCCCGCGCGGATTTATAGAGTGTGTTGTGTCTCAAAACATTTTTCATACAACAGAGCGACGAGAAGAGTAAAACGCTAGCCTGATGGTAAACGTCATGGTTGCCCGTTTCAGTAATGCCATCCAGAATTTTGAACTTTCAGTTCAGTTTCTTCTGGCTATGAAATGGCTCTGAGAAAAGCCCTGTAATTTCACTAGAAACATTTTCCTTCAATAAGAAACACAGATAACTGTGCATAAGCAGCACGGCTTGGAGGTTGAATAACTAGCATAGAATAACTTTGAATCCCAGTGCGGAGGCACGTGTAAACGTCAGAAACCGGCACGAAAAAGTATCAGTTATTAAAAACTCCTTCAGTAAACTTGCTAGTCTAAAGTATATCCCACAAGTTCACAAAATCCGAATTATAAATCGCGGTCCAACTCCCGCGACACCGACACAAAACTTGGACGTGTGTGTCGGCGTAAAATTTATTTCGTGTAAAAACTTGTTCTGAAGCTTATTAAGTAACTTGCGCAAAGTTTTTAAAGGCGTTGCGATGTTGCCGTCCGTTAGCTGTCAATTACCGGCCTGTAGAGACTTGGTTGCATACCACGGCATACTGGCGTACCAACCTATATAGTTGTTTAAGAGTTATGCAGAAAGGCTGAAACCTTTTCTTAGTGTTTCTGTATAGGAAATATTAGGGATCTTTGTTACGTATTGTGTATATTATGTTAGCGTGATCTTTACTATGTACTTATTATAACATCTATCTATATATAGGTATAAGCCGCCTAAACGGCTGGTCGTTTTTAAAAATTCAATTTATCAAATTCGTGGGTGAAACCGCGGGGAACAGCTAGTAAAGTTATAATTCTAGGTTAGTTTTCAAGTCAAGAGTGTATCTCCTGTGTGTGTGTGTGTGTGTGTGTGTGTATCTTCTAGGTAAGCATGCTCCATTATCGCTTGCCTAATGCGTATATTTTTTTTTATTAAAAACAAAAAAATTAACAATTGGGATCGTCTGTAGAAGTCATCGGTAAGTTCCCTGTTCCTTTTAAGACCGACATCAATCAACAATGCATTTAATAAAGGCATTCGAACAACGCTTGAATGTAATAGAACATAACCCCCGGCCGCCACTCACACCGAACTGTATCGATCCCTCCAGACCAATTAATTTAACGTATCGGCTACTCGCGAGCATTCCCTCGGCGAATGATTTATTTCATTTCACATAATGTTAACTACAGTTATTACTGCTTTTATTTTTGAATGAAAAGAAGCCTTTCCGTTTATTACTTTTAGCCATTATGTTGAGACTTGCTATGAGCTTTTAATGAAATAAAACATCGTGATGTAACCATTGCTTGGTGGTGGAGCATTTACGTGAAATTGTGAAAATATAGGAATGAAAAGAAATGATTTATTAAATATCTAGCTAAATACCAGCGAGCTTATTTAGTTTACTTGGCAAAGTTGTAATTTAACAATTTATTACCTAAATCGTGAATATTATAATATTCTCCAACTTAAGCAACTAATTAAGTTAGTGCTTAGCTTAGGAATATATATTTAGGAAGATTTATTATTAGCATATGTTATGTATCGCACGATATTATGTTTACAGTACTAAAATATATTGTATGTTTACTGACTATTAATTCGTAAACATGTAGGTTTGTAAGTTATTAATGAGATGTAAACGTAGGAACATATTAGGCAGCCAATAAATACGTACCCTTATTAACATAAAGGCTGTGAAAATATCCTTCTAGTACGATAGAGCCCAGATGAAATAAAGTTAAGAGTTTAATATTAAACTTTAGATATTTTAATATACTGTACTAGCTGCGCCCCGCGGTTTCACCCGCATCGTCCCGTTATCCCGTAGGAACCTTTCTCGGGATAAAAAGTATCCTATGTCAGTTTCCTGGTCCTAAGCTACCTCCACACCAATTTTCAGCCAAATCGGTTCAGCCGTTTTTGAGTTATAAGTAGTGTAACTAACACGACTTTCTTTTATAAATATAAATATAGATTTGGTCAAAATCAATGATATGCCATTCACAACAATATAATGTTGCCTTTTTACGTCTTATGAATATTTTATGTGTTCGAAGTTATTATATAGTTATGAATATTTATTTATACAATATATATCATTTATGGGATGGGATGCATATGCATATCAGAAATGTAACACAAAAAAAATTGAACACTGTTATGTTACGCTACAGTGTTACTGATACATTGTAACAGCTCCTTTGTATGCAAGCCCCACAACCCGGTCATGTTCCACGGTGCATTGATACAGGCTGTCCCCACGTCACTCTTGACTTGTGATAAAATAGCGCCATTCCATGCACTTACCGTGAACGTGGGAACAACACTAGCCAGCTAGATATTACGCCATGTGGCACTTATCGACTCTCATTACGCGACTTTTACAACACTATTGCGAACTCTTGTGGTACCTAAAGATGCCATTTGTACACGACTAAGTGTCCACGTATTTATAACAGCAATTTTCATTTAAAGCGGAAACTTAGATGCTAAATCGCACTTAACCGAACATTTGATACCAAGTAGCGCATTAGAGATGGCTAAATGGTATAATTATCTTGAATATCATAGCGTTAAGTGAACATCAAAGGTCTGGAATGGCTCATTCTCGAGACCCTTTTGTGTACGACACTCAACGGTCATATTTCGCATATTCTTTTACATGTACTAATTAGGAACATCGATTTTAAAAAAAAGGAAGTAATTAATTATAATTTATAAACTTTTTAATTGAAACTTGAACTTTTTTTCGATCATAATGAGGATTTTAATTAAAAGGTAATTTGATACTCAGGACTGGTTTTGTGATCTGTAGTCCAAGTTAACTTAAGTCAAAAATGTATGAAATAATTTAAAAAAGGTGATTGTTTTTAGATTTTTTTTTTGCTACTAAGCACCTATCAGTGTGTTTCGGCAGCCTCGCATAAGAACCAGTTCTCAATTCAGGTGTATTACAGCGCCACTTTCAACCAGATCGTCATTTAATATCAGGTGACTTCTGGTTAAACGCTGCCTTATAAGATGTAAAAAAATCAAGTAATTATATGCGATAAGTTGGTCAAAGGTGGCGCCACACTACGCCTGAAATGGGAATAACAGATACGATCAACTGCTCCAAGAAATCGTTGTGTAAGTTAACATAATATGCTTATAATATAGTTAATCGTCATCTGCTCTTCTCCAAGTTTTGCAAATAGCATTTTTACAACCACAAGCAAAGTTTTATCAAAATGAGTAAACATTTATTAAAAAAACTGCAGCTCTATGACTGTCAAATATGAAGAGGCAAAATACCTACTACCTACATAAATATAAATGCGAAAGTAACTCTGTTTGTCTGTCTGTCTGTTTTGTTTTCACGCCTAAACTACTGAACCGATTGAACTGTGAGGACGGACATGGGATATTTTTTATCGCGATAAACTGTAGCCCACGCGGATGAAACCGCGGGGAACAGGTAGTAGTACATTTTTGATTAAATAGGAAGTCGTACTGACTATTGGATCCTGTATTACGCGTGGTCTTGAACTGTTTTATGTATTAGATGGAGCCTTTCAAAGCCTCCAATTTCAAACGAAAAATTTTTACTCTTCCTTCATATTGACTCAAGAAAAATTGCCTAGCACAAAATAAAAGTGCGACATTTATTTCCTTTGAATGCAAACGAATATAATATACGAGCGAGTATGTTGGGCCAAATGTTCCAACCCATTTCTTATTCCATTGAAGGCATTCCGCGTACATAAGTGTAACAGCGCTTTGCTATCTTAGAGCTACTTTTTCACAAAAGGATGGATAATAAATTTTGACAGCATCGCTGGAGAACTTACACATTTTCTCTCTCTAGAGTGTGGAGCTTAATATTGTTTTTAATCTTCTTGCCAGTACTGCCAAGAAGCTATGTTAACTTTTTCGTTTTATTACTTAAAAACATTTTTATAAACTTACATCTATAGAAGTGAATTAAAACTTAAATTAGCAAAGCAACAAAAATACCAGTTATTTAACATTTTATAGCACCGAAACTTTGACCTAGATTCATAATCCCATCGTCATCATCTCCTTAGTAAGAGCGAGTTTTAACTAATTAAACTAAATACGGAAGTCATTACTCACCTCCCCTTTATGACGAGGCATTAAGTAGGTTGCCGTGTGCACTTCTCAGTCACAGCCCCTTCAGCCACTAAACGTTTCATTTTTAAAACCACTAAAAAGCTAAAGAACTAAAAACTAATGGCAACACAGAAACAAACTTAGAAACAGTTACAACTCAGAGTTTTATACGATCGAAGTTTGCGCACGGGATACGAAAGAGCTACGGCGTAGAGGGTCTCCGTCGTAGACGTCCGGGCTCTCGTAGAGACCGCGTCGAACTGGCTACGTTTCTACTGAGGTCTTCTATAATAGACTTTTTGGAGACTCACTTTCCTTTGAAGCAAGTAATGAAGGTCTCGCTAATGAGAAACTAGTAAATGCTAATAAGTTTGTCGTTGACAAGTATTGATGGACTGAATTTGTTCGGTTTTGAGACTCGATAAAGTAAATTGAAGTCACGTCTTTCCAGAATAAGAGAGCGACAGAAGAGCGGCGATGAAATAAGTTTGAAGCTGTTTTCATTGTGGTTCCGCAATGAATACAATGCCATATTCATACGAGTATTATAAAATAGGTAAAGTTTTGTTTGTAAATTTCTGAGATTGGATGTAATCCCGATACTAATGTGATTAAAAAAATGTTTCACTGCACTATATTCAAAATTCAAATACTTTTTATTTAATTGGAAACATTGTGATCACTTTAAAACGTCAAACTTAAAACTAGCTACGCCTGTTCCAACCTCCTTACGCCGGCAAAAGAACAGGCAAGAAACACCCGGTTGGTAATTTTTTTGGCGCGATTACATTGACATTTTTATTCTTATTACAAATTGATTGAATTGGACCAAGTTCACTAAAGCCCAAACTTTTTTGTCATCTAAAAAGTCCGAAATTTTATAAGAAGCTTTACTAATAAGATTTATGTTCGTTTGTTGTGCAGATTGGGATATATATATATAATTATTTAAATGTCATAGTGAATGTGTTAAATATCAAATGTCAGGCTTTATTATATCATGGAAAAATTCTGTGGGTAACCTACATACGGGAAAAATCACATGACATAACTATTAATTATAAAATAGTTTATAATTTAATGTTCATAAAGCTTCAATCTCGTGGTTTGAAACTACTGGGTCTGATGCAGTTTGACTTTTACAGATAACAACTATAACTAGGTCACAACTAGGTTTGTTTCTCTAATTAAAAAAAGGAAATTCTAGGAACTTTCAAGCTGGTATTTTTTTTTCAGATTGTTTCATATATGTAGCAGGTATTGTGAGATTTGGTCGTGAGCAAATCAAGCAATTCGAATTAGTTTTTCATACATAATCATTGACGTCAAGATTTATGTTCAAACCTACTCTGTCTATAAAATATAATATCTTTTGTAACAATCAAATAGGTCGGTTATGTATCGCCCCAAATGTGAAAATTTGCTTGCTCCTTCATTCTATTAAATTCCCACTGCTGGGACATAAATCTTCTCTCAGAGAGAGAGAGCGCGTGGGCCATAATCTACAACGCTGGGCCAATGCGGGTAGATAGATAACATCTTATAACAAACACCACATCACTAATATTATAAACTAGCTGGTGCCCGCAGCTTCGCCCGCGTGGATGTTGGTTATCGTGACCAAAAGTAATCAAGAAATTTTGATCCCGTTCCCGCAACCCATGGGAACCTATTCCAGGAATAAAAAGTAGCCCATGTATTATTCCGTCCTATAATCTGTTCCTGTACCAAATTTCAGCCAGATGAATTTCTGAAGTTATCCCGAAGAAGATATAAAAAAATTGAGCTTCATACTTTAACGAATTTAGGGTACTAATTTATACACCTGAACTTCCTGTTATCTGCCCAAGTAACCACAACCCAAACTCTATATTCGCAGGATGTTCTTACCTGTATATAACGGGCACACGGAGAAAAAAGACCTTCCGAAATACCGTTTTCCTTCTGAGTCCAAAGGGAAGGAATTGTTATTTGGAAGGTAAAGACTCAGAAGGAATCTCAGATTATTTTTCAGTGCATGCACAGAACAACTTTCAGCATCACTATCACTATCACTACTTATTAAAAAACAAAGTGTCTGTCTGTCTGTCTGTCTGTCTGTCTGTCCGCGATAAACTCAAAAACTACTGCACTGATTTTCATGTTGTTTTCACCAATAGATAGAGTGGTTCTCGAGGAAGATTTTAAGATATAATTTGTTAAGTTTTTGTATACATTGGCTAAAATATAACGATATTTGTTGGAGAGGTCAGAAAAAAATAAGCCGTCTGGAAGCTTTCAACGAAAACGCTGCCTAAACCCTTTTATATATAACAAAATGATGTACTGTGGAGTTGTGTATCTTATACAGGTCTACAAAAAAGTCCCCAATGGCATATGTCTTTCTCTTAAGGATAACATACTATAACTACTTTTTTACATTTTAAAAGTTGATAAAATGGCCGACTAAAATCGGACCGTGTTTTCAATACTTTTATATTAATCCTTATCAAAATAAATTTCGTTTCGTATTCAAGATTGTTCCAATAGTTGTAGATTACTTTTTGAATTGTTCAAATCGGACATTCTATTCGAAAGATATTACGAAATTAAAAAATGTCAAACTAATCGAAAAATAAACCCGCCGCGCGCCGCACCGCAGCGCAGCGGGAAACGCGGTGAGGTGAGGGGGGCGGGAGAATCTATGAAATAGGTAAAGTGCGGTCGCGGACCAGGAAGACCTTTAGCAGCGTCGTTCAAACGCGCGGTCCGAAAAAAAAAGCTTAGAATTAAGATAATGGATAATGGATACAGCAGGTAACGCGGTGAGAGGGCACCGAAGTGCGGGAATAATTTTGTATTATACGGATTATATATACGCTTTCGCGTCTAAACTACTGAACCGATTTAAATGAAATTTGTTAAAAAGATAGTTTGAGCCCTGGGGAAGGACATAGGATACTTTTTATCGCGATAAACTGTAGCCCACGCGGGTGAAACCGCGGGGAACAGCTAGTTTACATTAAAAAACGAAGGTCTGGCTGTCGTGGGCTCTGGGTCTATATATCCACACCATTAATACTTTTTTCTACTACTTATCGAAACTATTTCAAAAAAAAACCAAATCTATGCAAACTCTTTGCTTTCCAAGTTCCCACGTGTCCAAATCTTTAGGCTAAGCGTATATTGAGACGCAATCGATGCAGTGCGGGGCAGCGCTGATTTTTTTAAATATAATATATGCATAAGCAAAGATCAGCGTACGATGTTTCTTTTTTCTCTTTTCTTTTTGCGGCAACAATGACTACTTTTCTAAATTAAGTTAGTGCCTATTAATCAATGCGTAGGATAGTATTTATATCACATGTTCATACATAACACGTATTTAAAAAAAGCATGAAAACATAGAAGCAACGCTATTACAAACTGTAACTAACAATAACTCATTAATTTCATAATCTGACACTAATACTGAATAAAAAACTTTAGGATGGTAAAGAACCTCCTCCGAAATAGTAAGCGTTATCGCGCCCAGAAAAGTACCTGCCGGTCGTTGCTTGCCTTTTCTTTTGCTGGTGCAAGGAAGTCAGAACAGACGTAGCTAGATATTAGTTTGACGTTTTAAAGTGATTAAATGTTGTATAAGTTTAATATTAAACCCAGTTTACTCGTTAACTTGAATACTGTTCTTGATACCAGTTTTTTGTACTTTATTACAGTGTATCTGTGTAATTTACAGCATCGCTCATGGACTATGCCATGCGCTTCCGTCGCCTGCGTCTCAACATACGCTTACCCTTATTGTAGCCCGCAACATCAACGTCAATACCAAATAGTTCTAAGTAAACAATAAGGTATAATAAGATCATGTCTGCTACACACGTAACGATATATCGTTACATATTTAAACGTTTAATTAGAGCGTATAGTATAATCACTAACTTAGGATTAAGTAGATGGCTCTATTTTTTTATAACAGTGTGTTGATTTTTGATTTCGAACATCACAAATCACAATCATCTTTTGATTTTCGTTTTTGTAGCTTTGTATAAAATCTTCTAATATTTTTCAACTTTCGCGCGAACGCGTCTTACAAAGAGGTCCTGTTTGTTTGCTCGTGTCCGACGTCAGTTTTATTGCAGCAAAACACACGCTACTATCAAAATTATGCAATGCAAATACGGTCAAGTCGATCAACAATGTTTTATCGAACAGAAAATGTTACTGCCGTCGCTCATCTGCGCAAACCAGAAATACTGCAACGATTTTTCAGACACACTTTCGATATAACCGGAGATCGGTTAGCAATTAGAACAGATACATCGCTACTATAAATTGTTACGTGTGTATACACCAATAATCATCATCATGCCAATAATATTCTTCCTGACATGTAAACAATTCAACAGGATGTTGCCTAGCAACCATGTAAAAGATTTCGAAGAATTTGGTTTTTTAGTTTTGCCCACGGAACCCATGCATTATTCCGGGATAAAAGTAGCCTATGTTACTCTCCGGCGCATAAACTATCTTTCTGCAAGAAATTACCCTGATTCGTTGTTTTGTTACGCCGTGAAAGCCGAACAAACCAACAGAAAAATACACTTTCGCATTTACATAAATGTGGGGATGGGGATGGCGATAGGGGTAGCTGCGGTTCGCGTTTACACCCTTGGTTTTCCCTACTATCCCGCAAGAATCTTTTTCCGGGTTAAAAAGGAACCTATATGCTATCCGGGCTATAATAATCTAATCGACCCGCCCAATTTTCGGACGTGATGCTTTAAATTGATATAACTTTTTTATTTATGAACCGATTGAAATAAAACAAACACTAAATGTTAAGTGGAGAAAACCGCAATATAATAATGAAAACCGCATCCAAATCGGTTGAGCCGTTTCTGAGATTAGCGCGCACAAACAAACAGACAAACAGACAAACAGACAAACAGACAAACAGACAAAAATTCTAAAAACCATTGTTTTGGGTTCTATTGCGTTAATAAAGGCCCCCAGTAAAAGTATTTCTCATTTATCTTCAATGTACAGACAGTGATGAGTTACAGATTTATTATATGTATAGATGTGAAAATTTGAAAGTGAGTGTGTATATTTGTAACTTTCTCTGGCTGAACAGATTTTAGTAAAATTTAAAATAGAGTTAGATTATACTCTGGTGGTCTCATAGGTTTACTGTTTATTCCGGGTGATCGGAAAAACCGAGGGTGTAACTGCGAGACGAAACTAGTCCTAAATATAAGATACGCACTGACCCGTAAAACTACGTAGGCGTTGAATTTCACAGCCAGAACGGTTCAACTTGTAATTTGTTACAAACTTGAATATTGCGCAAGTTCGATTTCATCATTAGTTTACATAGTAAGTTTACATTCGTAATCGAATTATTCTGACAAAATTTGTTTATCTGCATTACCTTAAAAGCGCTATGACGAAAGTATATCAACGTTCATCATCATCAGCCTTTAAAATCTAAAATGTGCAGCCCTAAGCTCCAGCCTACTCAGCCTGCTAGTAAATCCGCCACTGCACAAGATGAACATGAAAGCGCACTGGTGTGGATATACCTTTCGACTTTAATTAAGATCGCTTGGAGATAATTAGCTACTCGACATCATCATATCATTTACACAATCTCCTGCTATTCAGACATTGTATTGATTAGAAGTTCATTAGTCAACACATAACATTTTGTTATACAATACACGGCACTTCAAGGCCACTGTAAAGCTGAAATATACATACCCATAAGCTATTATACGGTCGATATTTCTTCTACGCTTTGCCTTCAAGTTCACATTACAGCGAAGGCGTGGAAGACCTTGCTAGCGTTTGTTCCCTGATAACTACAATATGAGAACGTTCTGATTGAGAGTCAACATCGTATTACAGACCGCACCATCACTTACCATCGGCTGATCCTATTATGAATGATGAAAAACACGCGTTAATTTGTAAAATCACACAAAAAATAAAAATTTAAAAACCCGGTATCAGTCAGTTAAGAATATGTCGCCAGGCACATATCGGTATATTCTGGCAGCCCCACTTGAGAGCCAGTTCCCTGTCCAGGTGTAGCGTCAATGCGTCACTTAACATCAGGTGTCTTGTGGTCAAAGGCTACCCTGTAAGTAAAAAAAACCTTAAGATTAAATCACCGCACAAATGTACAAAAACGAAATGAAAATCGGTTCATCCATTTGGTAGCTACGATGCAACAGACAGTAACACACATACAAAGGTTGAACTTATTACACCCCTCGGTTTGCGTGAAGGTAAATTTAGTCCGTAGTGTAATTTCGCGTAAACCAAGCAACGTAATTGGCCCATAATACTTAATTCAGGTAAAATTACAGTAACTACGTGAATCAGACAGGACACAAACCTAGCTTAGTATTTAATCAACAATTCAAGATACACGTTATTTTTTTACCTTCGCGTGTTTCATATTTTTAGCGTGAGGTCAGTGCTCGGCCATGTTGGTTTTCGTTTTCGTGCGCCAGTACACATCATATCACATGGAGTGCATGAGAGTAGCAAAACTTTGTACAAGAAGGTAAGATTGTCCTCACGCACACTAGCGCGTCATTTAACGTTTATTACGTTACAAAAGGCGAGTAAACATTTTATTGGCTGGTGATAAATGTATGAACGATTAAAAAGTAAGGGTAGGTAATAGGCATGCTATTCGATAATTAAGTGTAGGCGTAGTTTGGTGCTACCATCGACTCGACTACGTTGTCACTTAACATCCTGTGACTTGTAGTCAAACGCTATCCTGTAAGTTGTAAAAAATCTTGTATCACAGAAAAGCTCCGTATTTTAAATTTTTTTACTAAGAATTCCCTGTAATAAAAAATAGAACTAAGGATTCCCTGTAATCAAAATGCTCTGTCGCGCCAAACAACTGACCATAGACAATCAAGAGCCCGCAAGAACTTAAGCACAGCCTCAATCAAACATAGAATTTTAAAATACCTTGCGAGCTTAAGTACTGGGTTTTACATTACTGGGTTGTCACGCAGCGGGCTCGCCACCCAGGGACTAAATTAATATAATATTAACTAACCCGGTCCAAGGTAGCCGGCGGCATAGTACCCGGTACTAACATACTGACATTTCTATGAAGGTAGGTAGGAGCGTGTTTTTATTTCGATTTATGTTACTACTAGCGACCTGCCCCCGTTTCGCACGGATGCAATACAGATTTGTAGATACTATATGGGACAATATTTTACAAATCTTTCAATTTTTCGGTTTTTCTGTACTATAATATGTATGTATTATACATATAAACCTTTCTTTTGAATCACTCTATCTATTGGTGAAAACTACATTAAAATCCGTTGCGTAGTTTTAAAGATCTCAGCATACATAGGGACAGATAGCGGGAAGCGACTTTGTTTTATTACTATGTAGTGATATTGTGCTAATATTATAAAAAGGTTGTGATTGTTTGAAAGCCCAAGTATCCATTAGCGTCATAGGTTATGATTTATTGTGATAAAAATCCTGTGAGATTCTCTACGTGGGCGAGAATGTAATACAAGAAGGATTAATAAAAAGCGTTACGCTACAAAAAATGCAGTGCTATCATAGTTACCTCTATTAACAAAGTTGTGAGTATAGCACTGCATTGCGTTCGTCATTTCTAGATATAAATGAAAAATGGAAATACCTAGGGTAGAAACTTACATACATACCACCGCTTGGCAAAGAAATCTTTGATTGAAATGACACAAAGAAATCTCAAAGAGATACAGTTAAATATGTAATATAATAGAATACGTGAAATCAAGTTCTAAATTCGCTTCCTAACTAATGTGGCTCGGTCACGAATGTTTCAGAATAATTACGAGTGCTGTTAATATAACTTACGCTATACTTCAGCTTCGTGACAAACGCCTAAGCAGTTATAGTTTCTAATTGGATAGTTTCATTTTCATAAAAGCATAACAATGAATTATGCAATGCAAATTTTGAACAGATTTGATTTAAATCGTCAAAAATGATGTTAGTAAATATTTTTTTTACTCTTAAGAAATTACTGACAGTATGTTCATCATCATCATCAGCTTATTACATTCCCATGGCTGGGACTCTGGCTTTCTCTTAGAGAGAGAGTATGAGCCGTAATCTACCACGCTGGCCCAGTGCGGGTTGGTAGATGTCGCATGCCCTTGAGTGTTGCGGTTCTAGGGCATGCCATGCCGATTTCCTCACAATGTTTTCTTTCACCATTTAGAGCGATGGCAAATTCAAACAATAGGTGCTGGGTCGAAAGGAGTCAAACTTGGTGTCAGCGCCTTGTAAGGCGCACGTGTTACCGTTCGACCACCATCGCTCTCGCTGACGTCTGCTGTTGGAGTAAAATAAAAGACAAGAGACTTTACTTTTCTTTAACTGTCTGAACAAATTCATTAGGTATTTTAAAGTGTACATTTTTGTGACTACAAAAAATGCTATGACTGTGCTGTCGCTGGACGCTATCAAAGTTTAAATTAGTTTCACTGTGTTGTTAAATTCTGCCAGTCACTGTTCCAATTATGTGCTCTTTCAAATGTAAGCAAAGGTTCTGAAATCGAAAAAGTACCCAAGCGAATTAGCAGCTGTCTACAAATTAATTGTAAGCTCAAATACATGTTATGAGGAGGGATGATAGTCACTACAAAAAAAGTGATGAATATGAATGTTATGTATGGAAGGGAAGAGGAAGACCAAAGGAGAGATGGATGAACTGTGTGAGGATCGATAATTATATGAATGAAAGGGTAGTGAATGAAGCGATGACGGCTGATAGGGGGAGTGGAAGAAGAGTACATGCTGCGCCGACCCCAAATAGATGGAACCAGGGCAAGAAGAAGAAGAAAGTAGAACGCGTCTCTGGTTATCAGAACAACAAAATATGTCGTTACATCAGTGTCATTAGCTCTTCGAATTCTCTGTAAAAATTTGGGCTTAATATTTCAGTTTTAACAGCAGGTACTTTTACAAAAGCTTGTTTCTGATACTTTGAAGTCCCATAAATCCATTTCCCAAGGCTTATGCTCACGCCCAACATGATTCAGCGATATTGTTTCTGGTCTAGAGTTCACACATTTCAGGGGTAGTGCATTGTCAAAGCAGTTTATTGTCATAGAAGCTAGGATGTGAGCCACCTACCATTAGTTCAAGAATGAGATGGGTTTATAAACATCGCCTTTTTTAATGTAAAAAGTTTCTGCAAAGTTCTGTCCCAGCATAGAAGTACTTAGCTTAAAAATAGCGTTACGCTCACATAATTATTATTGTGAATGTCGCACATAATGAAGTTATCCCTTTTGACCTATAGTTAGTTAAATAGACTCTTTGTATTGTGGCACAACATTTTGTTAAAAATATTGTTTAAAAAAATGTATAAGATTTTTATTTAACACATTATAATACCCCAGGGCCAGGGTGACGAGCGCATCGTATTCGCAGCACAGGTTTTTAAAATATTGAAGTTTAAAATTGGCACTGAACTGTAGTGGATAAGAATGACGCTTACCATTAGACAGGCGACTTGCTCGTCTCGTACCCATTTCATTGGGTATATATAAGCTCTGAACCTGTGAAATTATTAAAATGAGTTTATATTATTTTCTTAAAGTTTTATACTCACCTATCTATCAAAGTCGAGGAATCAACATTAGTGGCTGAGTAACATTTCAAACTTGCTCCAAACATTTCCCTCTCGAGAGCATTTAGTAGAGGTGACACCGTAAACTACCTTTGGTGTCCTATGGGTGTACTTACCTGCAGTGTTGTTGGCAGCTCTCAGCGAGGCAACCATTTAACAGTTGCACATTCCACCGACGCTAACTGAACATAAACTCTCCAACTAAAACCCAATCCTACCCCAAAGAGACAGAGTTCAAAATTGAAGTGAAGTGAAACTTTTGTTGCAACAAACAAAATGGTACAATTATATGAGGACAGGCATATTGGATGGGTGGAAGCCAGAAAACCGCGGCGGCAAAAAATATGTTTTCAGATGTCGCACGCAGGAGCAGATGTTTTTAGCTGTACGATGGTCACGTCATTGGATACCGTGCCAAAATATACTGAAAAGCAAGCTAAGGCAAAAACAACGGCATTTAAAATGAACTATCTGCTAAAATTTTAATGTTCACTATGAATAAATTAATCAGCTTTGACTATTGCCTGGGTAAAGCTTGTTCGCTGAATATAATTTTGAGCGCAAAAATGCTGAAGGAATAAAATTCAGCCTGTATAGAAAATAATGCGTTAAAGCATTTAGAATTCGGCTTACAAACGGCGAATAAGAAATAAAATGGATTTTCATACAAAGCGAATATAAGTAGGTACGTGCGTGGCGCGCCCGTGGGCAGTAATGGACGCTTGGCTTAAAACGTCATTAACAACCGTCAAAAGCGGGACATCCCATTTATTTGTTTAGTTAAAAAGTGCAGTTCACCGTTGCAACTGCGATGAATCACACGTAAGTAAACAGATAATATTTTATATGGGTAAGGTTTTACTTTGGGATTTTGGTAAGCAATTGCTTACGAAACTATTTTTTTTTGTTATGGCGTCACACGATTAGTGTATTTGCCAGTGTCACGTATAAAAGATTTCAAACTCAGAGAGTTGAATCAAGTATAAATGATGATGGTGATGATGATGATGAGATGATGGGATGAGGATAGTGTTTAAGTAAAGTAGTGGCGCTTTACTTAAACTTTACACGGACTTTTCTGGAGCAACTCGAAAAGTCACTTTCACAACTTTATTTCAATTTCCCACACTCGTACACATTAACGAACACATAATGGTTAAATAATCCACCAATATTACACATTATCACTCGAAGAAACACAAGTTTTGGAAATAAAAACAAAATCTTCATGTTGACAATTCAATTGCCGCCAAAAAAGTCCCGAAACTTATTTTGCTATTATTGAAAAAGTATATCGATACTTTTTCGATAGGTTAGATCCTTATTTTCAGGTAAGTATACCACTTCTGCCTAATTCTAAACTGCCATCTCTTTTATTTAATTTTTGTTTTAATCGTTGCTGACATTACTCTGTCAAAAATTAAATATGTAGATATCTATCAAACAATTGCTCTGCAAAAAAAAAGTTTGACTCTTTTTGATTTTGTTACAGCAGTAGGTGCCATTTATTACAGTGGAACTATGTACAGAAGTTAACTTTGCTCACATATGACTATAAAACAATAAAGGCGGGTTGCAACATGCAAATTTCTAAGCCATTAGTTGGCTAAAACAACGCGCCTAAAGTTAACGAATTACACAAGTTTGCAGCCAGTATAGCGTGAGACGAAGAATTAGTGCGAATATAATTACTTTGCATGGACTTGTACCACAGCAGTAGAAATAGAAACAGTATGTTATCACGGTAGTGCCCTTGAGATTCGCCCGCTAAGTAGGCAAACGCATATTAGGGCTGCTCACTGACTGTCGCTCGTGTTACGTAGGTAATACTCGTACCTACCTATTTGATAATGCTACATTAAATTGTTATTTTAAGTAAATTATTGCCATAAATTACGTAAAATTTAAATAGGATGTAGGTACTATTATAATATTTGACTTGTCTCATCCGTACTTTGCGTACCAGTGCACTGGTACTGCACTGGTACTGGTACTGCACTGCAGTGCAGAGGAGTAAGCGCGATTGATCTTTGCCGAGGTTTGGCGAGAATTAGGGCTTTTTTTACTTTAGACATATAAGAACACTAAGTACTTGGTAAATCCAGTAGTGTATTTTGCCCCCCTGAGACCAGAAAGTGGGGCAGAGTAGACTGTACAATTTCACAAACACTCAATTTTTTCCAACTGTTGGGGAGACATGGTGGGGCCCCTCGATTTGAGGCTCGATGAAGATGTCATACTCCTCTACTTTTACTGTGCTTGTGCGCGCCTAGTTTTAGTTTAGGTAATTACGTAGTATACCTTGTTCGGATAATTCTAAGTAAGTACTTAGAGTATATCGCTAGGTTTAGTACCTGGAAGGCTAAGGTTCAATTGGGGTCATTTATATTTAGTGCGATCTTGATTTTTAGCTTAGAAGGCATAATTAAGCAGGTAAATGTTTTATATACTTGTATTTCTTACACATAGATCATTTAAATTTGGGTTTCCTAAGCTCCAAGCCTCCAATTTATTTAATTCTATTAGTAATCTCAGAATAGTGTCGTAATAAGATTAGGTAATTAACATAATTTTACGTAACATTAAGCTTTATAACCCATGGAGTTTTCAAGTCAAGAGTGAATAGGTGTTTGCTAGACAAGCAGGTTACATCTTCGACCTCATCGTATAGGTACCATTCCGTCGTTTTACTAACAAAGCAATTACTGTACGTTGCAGTAAACGCATCAGTTGTCGTCTTCCAACTGATGATAATGATGATGATGAACGTTAAGAACTATTAAATAATTTCCTAGTAAATCCACATTTAAACACTACATAAAAAATAAATGAAACAAGAAACGAAAACGGTTGGGTTACACTCGTAAGTGATATTCAGTGTTGATACACTGCGCTCGGAAAGAGCATTAAATTTAAACTTTAATGACGTCTCTGGGTTACCATATTGTTGGGGAGATAAAAATCTGGTTCGGAATAAAATTACTATATTTACGTAATACACTCAGAAAAAAATCTGACTTCCCTTCTGAGTATTTTCCTTCCAAGACCGATTCCTTCCTTATTTTACCTTAGTTTTCCTTCTGAATCACAGATCCTTCCCTTTTGACTTAGAAGGAAAACGGTATTTCGGAAGGTCTTTTTTCTCCGTGTAGATATAGCGTAGGGTAGCGTAGCATACCCTCGTGTAGCAATAGTTTATGAAAGAGATAATTGTATAAATACCTAGCGACATCGCTACATAAATACGCTACCTGTTAACTTTTGAACATTGGACTTTAGCATTGGCTTACATCCCAAAAATAAATAGATATTTATGTAAAGAGACTGATTGATAATTACATAACTATATATGCAAAGCAAAACCGTTCTGGCTTTATTTACTTATACGATCGTAATACGCGTAGAAAAAACGTCGTGTTCATAGGCTCTACCTCAGAAGCCGTAGGTTTTAAATAACACGGTTTTGAGTAAAAAGACGGCAACTGGCAACCCACGGTGTCGTACGAACAGCGTTTATGTTGCAGGTACCTGTTAATTACTCCGCTGAGACCGACCGTGATAAAACTCTTTTTAAGATATTACTTCAGAGCTAAAGTTACCCTCGTTATCACGGAAAAGTTTCTTGGATTTCATTCTAGGTACCTAAGTAGGTACTTACTACTTACGTCTCTTGTATTTTAGTGATTTTCACACTCAAGTTACGTACTCTCGTGAGACTAAATGGAATGGAAATTGAACACACAATACCTGCATGAAACTTAATCCGTACCAACCCATTAGCTTAGCATTAGCATCGTTCATGAATAACAAACAAAATGGGACACACTTGATGAGCATTTGTGGAAAAATGTGGGCTTATGATACATACTAAGTTCTACATCTACTGCCTAAGGCACTGGCTTACACAACACGTTAAACCTTGTGTAAATCTGGACTTAGGTAACTAAATATTCCACATGATTTGACAAGTGAATTTCGTTAAATTGAGATTTAAATCATAGTGGTGCAAGTGAGCCTAAGTCAATCAAGTCTAGGTACCTACTATAAGTACCTACTATATAGGAAAGCCCGTAGAGAAGAGTCAGAGACGGGAGTATGCACTTTAATTGCAAGCTTTGGTTTTTCCTCGTCTTCTGCTTCCCGATATGTGTAAGTACGCCGGGATACACAAATCTACACCAGGTTGGTATATCTAATATTGTAAAGATCGGTGGGTACACGATCAATGATTTCGACTGGTAGGTACACGAACAATGATGCTCGTTTCGACGGTCCAGTATGGAAGCAATTGCCGGAACATCTGGTGAGCTGAATCGGCTGGATAGTGCGTCAATAATTATCACAGTTTGTGCTCTCTACCGTCGCAGGATACATTGACTAGAAACGCTATAATCGTATACAGCAGGCGTTCCCAAACATTTTCAGTTCACAGCGCACTTACCTACATGTTTAGTATTTTGTGTCGGTACCCAAGCCAGTCGAAATAGGTTTTATACTCGCGTATACCTAAGTTTGGTTGCCAGAAAATGGTTGAAATCTCTGCGGCTTAGGAAACCCTAATATAATGGGCTTCTGAAAAAGAAGCTCTGAAGCTTCTGTGAACTTGTTTAGGTACAAACTTTATAGTGCAATTTGTGCAGCCGCTTGGACCGAATACTATTGTACCAGTTAGTTGACACAGTTGTGAAGTTTACTGATAGGCAGCGTCGTAGCTAGGGGGTGGCCATGGGGGCGGCTGCCAGGGGCGCGAACAAAAGGGAGCCCACTAGCAGACCCACAACCTGCGGGCCGTTGGGGCATTTTTTTTTTTTTTTTTTTTTTTTTTATGTAATAGATAGCACTTGGCATAGACATAACTTGCCAAAAATTTAAACAACACAAAGTTATATGCTCATTTAAGAACACTAGATTGCAATAGCGTTTAAAACAACCTTTGATCAGATGTATTTTCACCGTGAATTCGACTAGGTACTTATTCAATTTTTTTATGGAACCACTAGCGAGATTTAAGATTTGTCATGGTCCCACTGGATGACGGTACTTGCTTATTGCTACCTATCTTTGTTACACTAAAAATGTATCACGAAAATAAATGTAGGTATAATTCTGTTGGAATGATTTGTATCGTTTCTCTTCTTACAAAAAAAAAATTTGGGCTCTAGGCGCTCATGACCTACGCTACAAACAACACTGCCGATTAGTAGGTAGATCTAGTTACCTACCTGAAAATAACAACACTTGGCAAATCGATTGGTGCTGTGAGTTCTATTGATATGAAACTGACCATTCTACACAAAAACCACACACACAAAATAGCTAGACGCTATTTTGTGGTGTTAGAAGTTGGCTGTGAAAGCCAGCGGTCCAATGTGAAAGCAATCAACACCAAGCGAACCAGTATCAGCCGGATATTGTGCCAGTTTTCCAAGTTCGTGAAACTGAGTTGTAGTACGTTACAGAGTGGAATATAGTACTTTATAGAACGCAATACTAGAAATAACATTAATACGTCGAAACTTCTATGCATGTGGAAAAGTCAAAATAAAATTGGTCGCTACCTACGTTACGCAAACTGGAACAAACTTACAAACAAAAACAAATAAATGGTAGGTAACTATCCCGTTTCAAAACCTAATTATAATGTATGTATCTATGATCGTGGTAATTTAAAACAGTACCTATAAACCTACAAAATATTACTTGTGATTTACCTAATTGGATTATTGTTACAAACTCTTAACTTGAGGGTGATAACTAGCCAGGCGAGAGTGCCAAGAGTGTCCAAGACGTTTTCCTACACCGAAAGCTCAAGCTCATTGTTGGATTCGAACCCACGACCTGCGGATCGCAAGCCGACATCAATATCTGAGCAATCATAAAACATATGTACATAATTATTTAGCTAGGTATAGGTCAAACTTGTGATAACTTATGTAGTACATATTTTTGCTTAGGCCTAAAAGCAACTGCCTATAGTTATGTAAATTCTGTTCAATCCGATCCTTGTACCATTACCACTGACAGTAACAGATCGTCTAGAATCAAATATGTTCACCTAGTTCTGTTACATGATAAAGTTTCAGATCCGTACCAATATCGGAAAATTACTCCCAGCTTTGCAAACAAGAATATCTATCAAATCTAAACTGAACAATAGTAGAATTAAACTTAGGACTGAGGTTGTGGGCAGTCCATTAGAAAAGCAAGGATAACCAATTTTACGAAAGCTTACATGAGATGCCTATTTGTAACAAATGTGGATTCGAACTTTGACCCGGACGAGTACCTAAATGTCGTCTTCTTGATTCTGTAGATTACCTATTACCTACCTGTGTATAATCTAACTACCTAGATCATTCAGGTGTGTTAAAGTAATAATTTTTAATAATAAGCTTGACCGATTTTAGTGAAATTTAATACTGAGGTAATTAGGACCCTAAGAAACAAACGCACGAGCCCACGCGGTTGAAATCACGGGGAACAACTTGTATTCGTATAGATTACAAAAACAAACAATATCTTTCGAACATGTTTAATGAATAATTAACATCTATTCTATTTGTTGTAACAATTCAACAAACTGATTGTACACATAGATTAATCTCCTGCATTACAAAAAACTCCGTTAAATAGCATTGCTTGTGAACAAATTAATAAATTATAGTTAAAATAAATTACACCCTGATAATCATATTCATGTTCATTCCAATAAATAGCAGCAAAACTACCATTCAAACGCATATTAGTTAATTAACAAAAACAAACAATATTATTTGTACAACCAGTTAGTCAAGGTAATAAATAACTCGTCACAGCAGCAAAATCACAACGTATCAGACGATACACCATTAAAATAAATAAACATATTTATACTGAAAAAAGGCAACTTAAAATAAACAGTTTCATTCGCTCTGCGAACTTATCTCACTATTATTAAAATACTGAACTCAAAAACATAATTACTTAAAACAAAAATTTTAGTCAAGTGCAACGGACGAAAAGTATTTTAACATTTCAGTGGTTCTGTGGATAGTAGAATATTTTCCATTGAACATACTATAAGTACTTTTATATATATTTATATACATAACATACAAAATGCAAGGAGTCAAAATCTAAGTTTTCAACACAATAAAGAAAAATGTTTACGAAACCTTTTCTTTTGGTTTCAAAAATTAGACTATTACTCACTACCTTTTCATATCGCTCAACAAACTATCCATCATCTAATGAGTAACATCTAATTGTCTTTATAATTTAAGTTTCATTTAATTTTATATATTCTTAATATTAAATTGACGTGAAATGCATAAATAACTGACCTGAATAATAATTTTATTTAACAATGCTGCGCTGACTAGACTTAATTTTTGATGTAAATTTTGTAAAATCGCCTGTGACAAAAAAAAGGAATATTCACAACATATTTCAATACAATTAATTCCGCTAGAAACAAATAATATTTCATTTAATTCTTAATATAAATACAAACGATAAGACTTAATACTTGCACTTAAATTAAGGCGACACAATACGTTGAATAATAAAAACGCGTGTTTAAATTTTACTATAATTTATAGAGATTTAAGTAGTAGGTGCTAATAAACGCAAATCATGAAGGTTATAAGCACTTAATGAATTTAAACTATCACACGATTAATTCTCACTAAAGATCAATATAGCAACGTAATGAACAAAAGGCCACCGCATTTATTATTTCTTACATCGATTACGCGTGATTTGAACTCGGTATTGATTAAAATGCTTTTCTACTCGCTACATGCACGTACACAGATGAAATGGCGTTAAACTACTTTAGTAATAATGAACGATACGACGCAGCCCGGTCGCTTTCCACCAATATTACGTTCGTAACAAATAATAATTGAATACAATTATAATAATCATAAAATAGCTGAACACAGCAAAGTAGACTAAAGTAAATAATTACTCTTTACAAGCGACTGGGCGTTGATGAATGAAGGTTTAGATTTAGATAAACAATTACATTATTATAATAATACATGGCAATACAGTGGTTACTATAAAATACTTTTTGTAACAATAACAGTATGTATGTATTTATTAAATTTTTTTAACACTTGTTTAACAAAGATGTGTATAGTGTATTATTCAAATTTTTAATGAGGCAACATACTTTTTGTAACTTTTGGCAACATTGAAAGTGCCTGTTGTGTCCGTTCGTAAGTTTGAGTACCTAGTCTAGTCAACAAGTTCAAAAACGTGAAAAATAGAGATAAAGGTCCTAAAAATATGAGCGATGGCTCGTTCGATTCGGAATCACCTCTAGAAAAATGTTTTGAAGGATTTTGGTGCAGGTTAAAAATTGCAATTGTTATTAACAAAATAAGATGAAAAAAAATGATATTTCGTTTTTTGTTAATAACTCGAAAAATATTAACATTTAAGCAATTTTGAAAAAAGCTCGTTAAAGAGGAGGAAATTTCCAATAAAAAAGTCCTAACTCCCGGAATTCTATCTCCATTATTTATAATTTTAATTAGACGTTGAAAATAGGGCTCCGCGCGGCAGTTACGGCATGCGCGCGCCGCCGCTGAAGAGAGTTCAGCAATAAAAATAATTTTTTTTTAACATAAAATGTGATTTTAAAAATTTGAAAAAATTCTAGTATCTTCTTAACACTTGAAAGAATCGAGCCCTGAAAAAAAAAAAGTTTAATCACCATTTTTCAAAAAGTTATTCAATTGTTAACTAACCAATTTTTTCTCAATCTCCATGGGCATAAACAATGGGATGAAAGGTATAAATAATTGGCCTATAAATTTTAAACTTCGTGGAGCCTTTTTGATATATGTACTTTATAAGATCCTGCGGTTTATTTTCATTAAAGTTTATTAATTTGTTAATTATGATTTTTTATAACTATAGAAAAATTAAAAATCTAAAAAATGTTGATAAAAAATTTTTTTCAATTAATATTTAGCTATGCCTGTTTTCACATTGAACAATGGCAGTAATTAACATTGGTTATGAATTTTTTACGTAATTTGTTTATAAAATTGTTATAAACAAATAGAGAAATTCAAAATTAAAAAAAAAATTTTTTTTGCTATTGTGTTGTTGACAAAAAATTATGATTTTTAAAAAAAAATTTTCTTAATTTTAATTTTTAATTGTTTAAAAACGATTTTTTTATATTTCGATTGTTTAAATAATGAGTTAAGAAAAAAATTTTCTTTTAAAAATCATAATTTACACTTTTAAATAGTTTAGCAAAAAAAAAGTTTTTTTTATTAATTATTTAATTGTTTATTAGTTTAACAATTTGTTATAAACAAATATCGACCAACGTTATATTTTTTTTCTTAAGCAGAAAAAAATTATAGAAATAGCTTAATTACCGTATCGTATGATATTAAAAAGTATTATAATAAATAAAAAAAAAATTTTTTTTGCACTTTATTATATATAGCTATTTTTATAATTTTTTTCAAAATTGCTTAAATGTTAATATTTTTCGAGTTATTAACAAAAAACGAAATATCATTTTTTATATCATTTTCATCTTATTTTGTTAATAACAATTGCAATTTTTAACCTGCACCAAAATCCTTCAAAAACATTTTTCTAGAGGTGATTCCGAATCGAATGAGCCATCGCTCATATTTTTAGGACCTTTATCTCTATTTTTCACGTTTTTGAACTTGTTGACTAGACTAACCGTACAGTCACTGGTGAAAGTCTCCTGAAAGGTTTTATTGTACAAAATGCAGTTTCAAAGTGTAGTCCAAATTATGCCACCGGACACTAACAGAAGGGGAATAACTCTTCAATTCAATTCTTGACACATGCACCATAAGTCAACCAATACTTTCGGCAAAATGCTAACATTCAACAGATTCCTAATGACACACGAGTTGAAAACAAATGCATAACGAATCGACTTTTTACCAATGACTGTTGTAACTGCGTACCTACGTTGTTAATAAAATTAAACTATAATACTAGGGGACGAAAAAAAGGACTCCGCGCCTCTAAGGTCGACAGTGAAGCATTCTAAGTATACTTGACCGACTTTTAGGTACATATTATGCCCATAAATACTTACATTTAAGGTAGGCTCAGGGCCTTTTGTTTCCACCATAATAATCAAAGTTAAAAACGTATGAGAGAACTTCTTGGGTCTGCTGTTTCATCCGTTGAAACAAGAGAGACGCGACGTGGAATCCTTTTTTTTACTAATACTGATTTAAATGTTTTTAGGTACTGGGTCAATAGCTCTGACGTTGAATTTCTCTTCCGGTTTCCATGTCCACACAACTGGCAACGCGCTTTCGTAGTTGTAGTTGAACATTTGGTTCTCCACATGTTTTAGCAGGTCTTTCGGCTGGGGGTACAGGGAGGCGAGGCCTAGAAAAATAGTAAGTAGCAGTACAATCTATACAATTGGAGTTTTTAATTATTTTCTAATTTTTATTTTATTTTTTTCAGTACCATTATGTGCAAAATCTAGGTTTAAAAACAATTGTAAAAAAGGAGTAATGTTTGTATACATAACTTCTTAACATATCTATAATATTATATACAGAATGGTAAAAAGATGGTCGGTGGACGAAAAGGACATTAAATGTTGATGATACTAAATTATACTCTAACTAAAAAAAACTAAAATACAACTTTCTACATTCCAATATTTTTGGAAAACTTCCTTGCCTCACCTCAGCTAGGAATTGAAACCAAAAATTACTAACCCTTCAAAAAAATCAATAACTTCATTTATAAAATCTATGAGAATAAAAATGTAGTTAATTTGCTGAACACTGATGTTTTATTTTGACTACAATTTGTTACTGAGAAGTTCGCTGCAGTTCGTCGAATACTTACAAAATGTACTAAGTTATCGCTCGTTATGAGCCCAACCAGTATAAACCAAACTGCTGAAGCTGGTCTAATGTATGCTACTACTCCAATTCCCGATAGCCAAAACTTGTTTCTTCGTAATACTACATTATGTACTGGTAGGTAGAGGACTTCCCTGCATTCTCTTACAGCCAGAGTCATCCGACTTGGGCCAATCGTATCTAGCAGGTAGGTTGTTTTGGTATTCAAACAGGAATTGGCACGACTTGACATGTTTGGTCAGATCTTTGGGAACGGGGCGAAAGCTACATAGTCCTGGTGCGGGAGTGAGAGAGGAGATTAAAGGATATGTAAGGAAATATAGGTTAGAAAAGGATGGAATATGAAAGTGGAAATGGATTGAAGGACGGAGTCGTGAAATTGTAACATTTGTCATCTTTTATTCTCTATATTAAGTTTGAGAATGTAATTTGGCGTTAGCAAAACACCTCGACGAACAAATCATCGTCATCTTCTGCCTATTGGTTCCCACTGCTGGGGTTCAAGCCGGCTCTCAGAGAGAGTATGGGCCATAGTCTACCACTCTAGCCCAGTGTGTTAAGTGAATTATTTAAGATAGATAAATTAGTTATTGGTTTATAATTAGTATGCTTCATATAATATATTTTTATAGCGATGATGGCTCAGTGGTAGTGACGTCGGCTTGCGATCCGTAGGACGTGGGTTTGAATCCTACAATGAGCTTGAGCTTTCGGTGAAGGAAAACATCGTGATGAAACCATAGCTTGATGGTAGGGTATTTTCTAGTACTCGCCTGGCTAGCTACCACCCTCTTGTTAAGAATCTGTCGCCAAGCACCTATCGGTGTGTTCCGGCAGTCTCACTTGAGAGCCAGTTCCCAGTCCAGGTGTGGCGTGGCGCCATCTTCGACCACATCGTCACTTAGTATCAGGTGACTTGTGGTCAAACGCTACCCTGTAAATTGTAAAAAATAAATAAATAATTAAATTTACGTACCTTCATCGTAGGCCATTTTAGCGACAGCCACAGCAATTTTGACCGACACTTCTTTAACCTCAGACAGAGATGGATAAATGCGTCCAATTTCGAGATCTTTTTCGCTCACAAACTCGGCCAGGGTCTGAAATAAAGTAAAAAAAACTATTTTTTTTAAACCTTGCGCATTTGGTTCGGTTCTTACTATTTTCACTAATGTTATTTTTGCTTTTATGTACGGTCGGAGTCAGCATCCCAGTAGCAGTCTCAAAAAGCAACAGCGTGAAAGGAAATCGCGCACCAATCAGAAACAGCGCGGTTACCGGTCGCACACAAATAAAGATACGCGGCATGCCTGCCGTGCGAGCGACTATGAACATTAAGGAGCCACTGAAATGTTGTCCTCGTACTGTACGTGTGACTGAGAACATGTACGGTTCTTTCTTTTTGTTTCTGCAGAAATCTACGCATGCAGATCTGAGCCCTATTGAGATGAGATAGGTTTTATTTTACTACTTACAGAGTAGCGATTGACCGCAAGTCACCTGATACTAATGACGATTTGGTCGATGATGGCGCCACACTACACCTGGATTGGGAACTGGCTCTCAAGTGGGGCTGCCGGAATACACCGGTGCTTGGCGACAGATGCTTAACTTGAGGATGGTGGCTAGCCAAGCGAGCACTAGAAAATGCCCTACCTCCAAGCTATGGTTTCATCACGATGTTTTCCTTCACCGAAAACTCAAGCTCATTGTAGGATTCGAACCCACGACCTGCGGATCGCAAGCCAACGTCACTACCGCTGAGCCAGCATCGCTTCTCAATGCTTCGGTATAAAGGTAGAAAAAATGGACTCACCTTAGCAGCTGTAAGGAACATAGTCTGTGGTATGTGATGAGTGGCGGTGGCGAGCACGCCGAGCGCGATTCCCGGGAAGATGTACGAGTTGTTCCCTTGCCCGGTGTGGAACTCCTTGCCGTTGTACGTCACAGGCGGGAACGGCGAGCCGGACGCGAATATGCAGCGACCCTGAATGATGCAAAAAAGTTATTAATCTTCTACCTGTATCATCATCAGATAACCGATAGGGAAGAAAGGTTCTTGAGTGGCGATCACGAACCGGAAGACGTTCTGTAGGTAGGCCTGGGAGGGGGTTTAGGTGGACCCATGATATTGTAAGAGTCGCAAATAGCCGATGAATGCAATGGTGGCGTTCAAGGAGACCTATGTTAAGCAGTAGACTTCTTCCGATTGTTTGACGATTTGAGCTTTCGGTGAAGGAAAACACCGTGATGAAACCATAGCTCGTTGGTAGGGCACCCTCAAGTTATGAATCTGTCGCCAAGCACCTATCGGTGTGTTCCGACAGCCTCATTTGAGAGCCAGTTCCCAATCCAGGTGTAGCGTGACGCCACCTTCGACCACGTCATCACTTAAGATCAGGTGAGTTGTGGTCAAAGGCTACCCTGTAAGTAGTTAAAAAAACCATCATCATCATCAGTCTAACAGACAGAGAGAGAGAGAGGGAGTATGAGGCATAATCCACCACGCTAGCTCAGTGCGGGTTGGCAGATAGGCTAGCCTTAGTGTCACAGAGTTTTGAGAACGCACAGTCCTCTGATATGGTGTAACGACTATCCTATGACAACAACCGCGACCGTTGACTTTGCGTGCGCTTAGAAGAACTGCAGCGCTCAGTAAGTACCACTATATAAAATGGAGTATGATTCTAGCAAATAAACATAAAGCGCTATTACCATAGCTATCTATTACTCATTGCCCATATTACGTTTGGAATAAAACAGTAATTTATGTAATCAATTTGTATTGATGCTAGGTAGCTAATGGATTCGACATATGAATGTACTGGGCATGTGGGTAGACAAATAAACACAAATCAACCTACCCACACTTTAAAAGTAAACTCAAATCCACAGATACAACAGCTCACAAAACTTATAAACAACACCAATTCTCATATCGAGGTATATTTGTTTACCTAAGTCTTACTATCCATCATCTAGCCAAAATACACAAACGGGGTATCAAATGACATAACCTTATCAGTCTTCCGTATCTACACCACCTACATACCTACGTTCAAATTTATAAATCGTTAAATAAAAGATGAAGTGTAATGATATGATAACTTATCCTTAGCAACTGTACTGCGACAAAAAATGATGGATAGGATTCATTCGAATCTTTTTATCAGCAATAATCGAAGTAAATATTCCACCTTCTGTCTATTTAGGGATGCGTGCATTTGTTTGCACATGTGTTGATGATGAGAAAAAATATGTACGTTTGTAATAAAATGAATAATGTGTATAATGTACCTCGGTATTATCATAAGCTGCTTGAGCGGTGCATTCCGCTTGGCTAGTGGGGTTTGATAGAGCAAAGATGATAGGCCGCTCAATGTTTTTCGCCATTTGCTGCAGTACCGTGGGAGTGAATGCGCCGCCGACAGTCGAGCAACCTGGAATATATATAAAAAAACCATGCGATTCCTAGTTTTGCAAAAGGAAAAATAAATTATTCTGATTCTATTCATATGTTCAAATATCCCCAGATTATTATTGTCAGCGGTAAATTTTTTTGTGTTGATCTGAGATGATGATTTCGACCATAATACACTTGGATTCAATATCCTCAACACGCACACATACATACATTTATACAGTTCTATATTTTACATAGTCTGTTCGGCACGCAGCCTCGTTTCGTAGACCTGCGTGCCTAACAAAAAAGGTCTAACAGGAAAAATCTATTTCTAAACTCACCAATCAGAATGCTAGGCTTGATCTTCGCAACGCACTTCTCAAAATCTTTATCCGGCTCCATATCTTTGCCATAGGCCTTGGCGTGCGCTGGCACGCCGCCTTCTCGTTTGTTCGACAGTAAACCGTTCACGTCAAACAGGAAGATTCTCTCGCGAGCCTGCTTCTCGGAAAGACCTTCGCTGACCATAGCCGCGACTGACAGATCAGCGATGCCGGTGGACGCCTGAAAAAGTAAACGAAGATATTGAGTAACTGCAAACAATTCATTTACATGAAACAAATGACGAAACTCGACTCGGCAGGACCAAAAAAAGTACGCCTTCCCGTCTTGATTTATCATTGTTTGCAATTTTCATTGACTTCTCTAAAACTGAATCTTTTTGCCTTCTACCGTAGGCCAGCTCTAATGTTGCAGTTTTCCTCCTAAGGCCTCCATGGGTTTACAACTGGTTCAAAGAGGAGCGGCAGTATAACGTGCCCTCCGAAGCACAATAGCACTCAGTTGAAAGAGTACCCATTCAAGTGAGAGCCGTGCCGAATACTTCGAGCGCTACAAATACTATTTTCGCTTTTTTTTGCCAATTTTGTGAAAAAAACAAAACTGCAACGTCGTATTTGCGTCTATGTACTAATTGAAAATGAATACTTACAGAACCGGCTCCGAGGAACATGAAGATGTTCTCGCTGATCTTCCTATGGGTGACCCTGATGGCGGCCATGAGGCCTGCAACGGCCACGCTGGCGGTGCCTTGGATATCATCGTTGAAGGTGCAGTACTTGTTCCTGTACTTCGCGAGCAAACGGCCGGCATTAGCAAGGGCGAAGTCTTCGAACTGTGGGAAAGCAATTTATATTGTTATTAGGGGATTCCGTCGACTTAGTTAAAGTCTGAAAGCGGCGGGGATAAGACAGTTTTAAATTACAATCTAGAGTGCAGTTCTTCGGTATGTAGAATCATCATCAGCCTATTACGTTCCCACGTGCTGGGCTTCAGGCCTTTTCTTAGAGAAAGAGCCTAGCGCGTATTGGTGGATATCGTGTCCTTTTGAATACATGCCGCTTTTCTTGCGATATTTTTCTTCGCCATTTTAAGCGACGGCAAATATAAGGGGAAGCCCAGTATGAGCATTGAACTCAATATTTGCGATTTTATTAAAGCGTACTGTTCGGTCATTACCAATCCCATTGCAATCAACGCGTTTAAATCTGATATACAATGCAGTTTAACATATGGTCATAAGTATGTTTGGGATTTTTCCATAACAAAACATTTCGACTTCTCAAACAATGCGGTGTTTTAAATAAAATGTCAAATATTGAAGATATTATATTGCTTTAATCCTACAAAAGATATCTACTAAGGAAATAATTGACGCACAGCACTTGACGTAAGAAGGTGATACCAACGATATCAATCATTATATCACCGATATTTTAGATAGCCATAACAGGACACTGATAAACGAGTGTTTACTATAGTATATTTATATGTGCATCTGCAAATCACACTCTTAAATATGCAACGGAAGTGGTTGGCTTAGTGTCATAGTAACAAAGAACATCGGCCACTTTTCATACCGCCTTGGACCTGATCGCAATATTTATTTCTATAAAAATTACGAATAGTCTATTGAAGTTATACGACCGGCCTATAACAGTTTTTGGTGTGTGAGATTTAGTCAGGTTCAGAAAAAGAAAAAGGAGTACAAACAAAAATAGTAGAATAGTATTGTAGCAAAAGCAAACAAAGGTTAGGGTTAGGGTTGCCTGATCTGAATCGATCTTCCAGAAGATCAATATCGAGAAAATCAATTTGATTCTTTCTGGACTCGCCTTGAAATATGTTTGTATAATCTTATTAGGACTAAATTTTTTTTTCATTCATAGCTCGTTTTCATACAAGCTCAGGTCCGTTCTGGCCAATGTTCTTTCATTGTGAATAAGCTTACTTTGTTGTTGCTACCTTAACAATATTTTCGAATACCTATGCATATGACCTAACATAAGAGAATCGCTTCGAAATAGTTTGTGAGATTCCAATATAATTATAAACAGTTTACATTCTACCAATAGTAACAAAGTAATTTGTAAATAGTTAAACTAATATTTATTTTTTCACTGAGTTCACGCAGATCCGCCTACACTCTGAACTAGGTTGAAATCTCTCAGGATAGAGAGAAGTCTCTCGGTCTCTCGTTCTCTCGTTTCGGAAGCCAAGACACACTTTAGGTCGCTGAGCCATCGGAGTTAGTTATTTTTTCATGAAACACTTGACGGTTTAATTAAAAGGCCACGTAGATCAGAAGGTCCTTCAACTCTGTTCTATACTATGCATGAAATCATAATAATGTTATTCATTGTATGATGAAGTATGTAACATATACAGTGGAACGTATAGTTGGAAACCTATGTTGCCATTCATTTGTTTAATTTATTAAAATCAGCCTGTCTCAGTCCACTGCTGGACGTAGGCCTCTCCCAAGGTACACCACTGAGCCCCGATCTTTGGCTCTTCTCATTCAACCGCTGCCACTTTGCGTATGTCGTCGCTATACCTAATTGAAGGACGTCCTACACTACGTTTGCCAAGTCGCGGTCTCTTTAGAACTCGATTGCCCAAACGATTTATCTGTTCTTTGGCTAATAATGCCCTATTGTGCTGTCCTATCATATCCAATGTTTAGATTACTCATGACAACATTGAATAGAGAAATCGATCAATCAAAAAATGTATTATGAATACACCTGGTTCGTACAATTAAATCAAAGAACAATAGTTGTGATTACAATTTCTATGATCTTTATAAAAATATATCTTATCTTTTAAATAGTTCGATAAATTGTAATCCTCCGCTATATCCGATGTATTTAAAAAACATTATTTATAAATTATTGATGATCAAACGAACATATAGAAATGAAGTTTAATCAACATTGAAAAACCCCTACTTAATATTATGCATGAGAAAGTAACTTTGTCTGTCTGTCTGTCTGTTACGCTTTCACGCCTAAACTACTAAACCGATTTAAATGAAATTTGGCACAGAGATAGTCTAGAACCTGAGAAAGGACATAGGCTACTTTTTATCGCGATGCCCACGCGGGTGAAACCGCGGGGAACAGCTAGTATAATATAATGTATCTTCATTCAAATTCAAACAATCGATTACTTTTTAACTAATGGTTATCTTATTATCTGCTTGAAAACTAGTTTCAAGTGACTTGTAGAAATAAATCGTTCGTACACCGGTCGATTATTATATTTAAAAAAATTGTTTCTAAAATAGTCAACAATACTTTAATCATAATCCAATCGTAAATAACCTTACGTTTGTATTCATCAATCACTAATCAGCCGATTATCCAATGATTGCAATTTAAAATGTATAACAATTTCGATTAAACCGCGGATCATGAAATCTATATACATACTAGCTGTTCCCCGCGGTTTCACCCGCATGGGCTACAGTTTATCGCGATAAAAAGTATCCTATGTCCTTTCCCAGAGATCAAACTATCTCCGTATTAAATTTCATTTAAATCGGTTCAATAGTTTAAGCGTGAAAGCGTAACTAACAGACAGACAGACAGAGAGAGTTACTTTTGAATTTATATATTTGTAGGAATATTGTTGAACGTTATTCAACACAATTAAAAAACATTTAATTTTGATTTTCTAAAAAATGTTTTTGTATAATTTTGACCCCATTACAGTATTAAAATAGTATAGTCAATCATACAGCATAATGCTATCAATAAAAATTGACATTCAAAAACAACGTGTCATTAGCTCCATTCACATGAAAAATAAATGACAAAATGATACGTCGAACAATACACGTTGAATAATTAATTCAGTAGACTACTCAACTGTAGCTGTAGTTACCATAACATGTAACAATATGAAGTAGGTACAGTCAGCAACAAAAGTTTTGATTAAAGATTTGCCAAATGTGTTTTAGATCAGTAATGGTTTTTTTTTACAACTTACAAGGTAGGTAAAAGAAAAAAGAACGATATTAACAACAGTAGAGATAAGAAGAGGAAAGATGTTTGACCACTTGAAACCATCTTAGAAGAAAAAGTGGAAGAGAGGGAGAGGTAGACCGAGAAAAACATACATGGACCAGGTGAAAGAAAGGATTGACGTCATGTCGTACCAAGAGGTCAAAGGGATTGCCGAGAACAGAACGGGATGGAAAGTACTCCACGGACAAGAGCTTCGCTCTTAAATGGAAAAAGAAGACAAGGTTTGACCGCAAAACAACACACCTAATCATAAGGATAATGCGGTCAAATGTTGGTGTTTAAGATTAAGAACGCTAAGTTGGTAGACTTGTTCAGCGCCTTTTGTCGTTGACTGTACTAGGTATATCATTTATTTACGACATAGCTGACAAAAATAAATTATGGCTCAGAAGTAAATTTCACTAAAATATTGACTTTAGAGCTTGCTCGTCTTCGTTTTTATTGCAATAATCGATATTTATAAACATCATATTATTTCATGGGGCAATAGCGAGTGTAAGATAAAAAGTATGATTTCTAAGTTACTGTGTTATTGTTTCAATATTGCCTACACGTTGACGTACCAAGATATTATGGACGTCGGGTTCTTCGCTCAAAAGCGTCCAAACCAAAAGAGGTCCAAAACGCGAAAAGAGAGCTAATCACATGCCAGTCTCCGCTTGGTCACGTGTGTGTAGTTAGACGAAACTGCACTAGCTGATAAAATGTAAGCAAAGTTATGCTCAATGTCACTGGCATGTGTCATAAATTGAAATGTTTAAGTTTGTTTCATTAAACCTCGTTTATAGATTAACTCAGCTACTTTTTTGTGACATTTGCATTAGACCCGACGTCCATTCCCTAGTACGTTAATTAATTAATTTACATACATAAAAAAATATTATATTATATAACTTAGCGGAAAAAATAGCTCATACTGGAATCTACATCATCTATAACGCTTTGGCGTGAAAGAAAGGCGAAACTACAAGATAGACATCGTTTCACACTTGTATATGGACAAATTAGCAACTGACGATCTGCTCCGTCGCGTCAATAAAACACGTACGAAAATTCTGCGTAAATATCATCGCTGCAAATTCTATTTTGGCCGTAAAACTACAAACAAACAACACGTCATGGTGACGAAGTTTAGAGAAGAATCATAACATCCTACTAATTTTTTCATTTCATCTTATTTTCCTTCAACTTTTCTTTCTATCTAGGCTCGATTCTCGCTAAAATAAGAATCATAAAGATCTGTCAACGAGTCGTAAACTGTCGACAGCAGTAGCGGGAAATCCCACGAACGTTTTTTTTATGTAATAGAATGGCAAATGAGTCGAAGGCCCGCCTAAGCGGTCACCGTCATCTGTGAAATAATATACATCACAAGAGGCGTTGCCAACGCGTTGCCGATATACATTAACACATACATTTGTTGTTTAATCTCACTTGTGCCAGAACCGATCCAGTGTTCAATACTCACACAACCAGTAAGTCTTTCCCACTTGAATTCTAGCGTAAATTCTCACCTGAAGCAACGTGTTCTGGCCGTATCTCATAACGCAGGCCTCCATGAACTCATCGAGAAATTCGTCGTACTCCTTGCCCCTCACTCGTTTCTGTCTCACGCCGATGTATAACGGGTCCTCTAAGAGATCCTAGAACAATTTCATACACTATTATATAAATATAAACATATCATTCATATTATAAAGGCTTGCCCGGAAGAAATCTCTTATCTCCGCGCAATGTTACACTTCTAGAATTTGTTGTAATTCATAGTTCATTCGGCAATAAATCGTTTTTCTACACTTGAAGATCAGTATTTTTTTACGTTCCCACTTCTGGGACACAGACCTTCTCGCAGTGAGAGTATTACCCAGTCGCATGTCATTGAATATTGGTTAATCTATAAAGTGTTGTGGGTATGAGCTAACTCTATTCTAAATCAAATCCAAATCCGTTGAGCCGTTACTGCGTGAAGCAGTAACAAACACACACACACACACACACACACACACACACACTCACTCACTCACTCACAAACTTTTACTTTGAAGTATGAAATAATTTGATGATTAAATAAATAGTTTCACAAAAATCAGCACTTACCGTGTTATTTTAGTAAAGTTCTTGAAAGATAATTATTCTTAAAGTTTGTGTATGTACCTTGTTATCAGTCCCCACGTCTAAAGTGATAGGTAAACACTGATGCGGTTTGATGCCAGCCAAAGCGGTATACAACGAGAGTTTTCCTACGGGAATACCCATCCCGTACGCGCCAAGATCTCCAAGACCCAAGATTCTCTCTCCGTCGGTAAATACAATGGCTCGCACATCTGGTTCGGGCCTAAAAATATAAGTAGCAAGGTTAATTTAGTTTATTTTTAGCCAGTGTTTATGAGTGAGGTGACGATAGACATCAATAGGGTAAGGGCAAACGCGAGGAGAGATTTAACAACCATCATATTAGCTACTGCGATGCGATGGTCGTCGGGTCTAATGCAAACGTGACGAGAAATAGCTGAGTGCGTAATGAGTTAACCATAAAGAAGGTTATATGTATAACATTAAAAACAAAGTAAAACATCTTAAATTATATTTTGCTTGCACACGTACATCGCGACCCAAACTGAGACAGACGTTACATTAGCCCTCTTTTCACGTTTTTGACATCTTTTGGTTCGGACGCTTTTGATCAAAGGACCCGACGTCCATCTCTTAGTACATCAATGTACACAAATATATTGCAATTTAACAAAGTAAGTCCCCAAAACGCTCAGATGAACTCACCAATTTTTGAGGATGTTATAAATATGTCCTTTATCGTTGATGGTGATAAAGAGACCCCTAGGCCTCCTGTAAATGAGACCGAACCTCTGGCAAGCGAGGCCGACGGTGGGCGTGTACACAATCGGCAGGTATTTCTCAATGTTCTCCGACAAAAGTCTGAAGAACAACTTCTCATTTCTGTCCTGCAATGCAATGGCTTTGTGAATATCTTTACCACATATTATAATTATAATGATTTTCAATGAGACTGGCAGGGCGAACTCAGAGAAACAAAATACAGAGACATCAATTCATGCTAATTAGCATTATGTCGAAATTAATGCTATTTAAAAGTTAAGTAAGTCTTTGAGTTCTGCATTTTGAGTTTATTAGGCTGGTATTCGAATCAAACAAAATAAATCGAGTAGAATTGGAGGTCTAAACTCTACGTCACCAAATATCGTCAACCAACACCTATAAAGAAATACTCGAACAAACGGTACCTTTGTCATGGCTAGTCACCTGTAACTCGACGAGGTAGAGGTACTTATTGAGATTGTCCTTGTATCTGTCGATAGAAATCTGACAGATGTCCAGTTGTTCCTCTTGACTTTTGAACTTCGCAGCCAGGAGCCCGTGGATACCAAGAGCTTGTCGCTCTTCGAGTGTAAATGCGAGACCCTAGAATGTAAAGTTTCATCAGTGGACCACAAAGATCGTACGCTTATAGTTCTTCAATTCTTCCTTAAACTTCTATGTCCATATATGTATACCTTAAACGAGGAGTGGACACAGTCTATAGATTGCAATAACTGTGTGACTGTTTAAATGTCAATACGTTTAAAACGTTATGGGAAACAAGATAGATACAATTTATTGAACTTGAATATAAGCCCTACGTTTTCTATCACTAATCTTTGATGCGTGCAATTCTCATCTACAGGTCTGGTCATCATCGTCAGCCTGTATCAGTCTAGTGCTGCACATAGCCTGGTCTTCAGTTGGTCCAACTACTGCCAGCCACTCGGCCACTCACAAGTCGTCGCTCTACCTGGTCGCAAGGCCTCCTACACTGCGTTTGGCAAGTCGCGGTCTCCAATCAAGAACACGCCTCAAAGGTCTACAGGTTTGGTGTCTCCCGTCTAGTACTGTTCAGTAGATTCACCTTATTAAGCCGTGGGTCCCTCAAATGGTCGATGCCCCGCACCATATTGGGGCAGATGATGTTGCCGGTCACCTCGTGGTAGTCCCGGCTCAAGACCGCAGGGTGTTCCAGCGCTGAACATTTTGTCAGCGCGTACGCTAACGCCCGGTTCGAGCTTAGAGCGTTCGTGCAGCATCTACAAGGAAAATGACGCGAGAACGCGATAATTATGTGTAAATTGATTCGTGACACATTAATGCTATGTTCGGTTCACAAATTCAAATTTAAGAATTATTTTTAGATACTTTATTATACCGGGCTGTACCGGTAGTTTACGAGATATTGAAGTGTCAAGGCCAGATACTGGTGGTTGACTGACGAGCCTGTACCAATTAGGTATAATCATTTACGTCTTCAGTAAAAAGTCAGCGGTTTTTAATATATAAATATTATTATTATATAAACAAATAAAGTGACGAGACAAGCAAGTCGCTTACTTCATGGTAAGCGTCATGTTTGTCTATTACAATTCAGTTTTATCCAGATTTTATAACTTCAACGGTTCAAAATCATGCGCGGCAATGCACTGCGCTAGTCACCCGTCTAAATAGATATTTAATCGATTTAAGCCCCATAATTTCACTGGAAACATTGCCCTTCTAGTTGAAAAACAATAAAGCAATAGCTGATTTTTTTTACGGAAATAGACATCCATCTGCCCCGCGGCTTCGCACTAGTAAAGTGGGGGCTACAATGTAAAACTTCAAAGAAATCTGACCAACCGTTTTAGCGTGAAAGAAAGACGAACAAACATGACTTTGAAATAATAATTATTTTGTATAGATCTGTTCGACAAGAACAGCTACAAACTATACAATTCAAAATTAACATACAGCTCATTTGAAATTTATTAGCAACTTATTTAACATTCTACTAAGGCACAATGGACTTGAACTTGGCAACAGTTATGTAAGCTTCTAGGACAAGGTGTGTCTTGCTAATTCAAATGTCAGTAGCTACGCCAGCTCGTGACTACCTGACTACACACATTACGTCAAATTTACAGTAGGTAGGTATTTATTCAAAGCCATTTCTATTTCTCGTCGTTTCAATTTGAATTGCACGTCATAGTCATACGCTATTTACGTGAGTTTCCCTCAGTTACTAGCCCCAATGCAACACGACAGTCATTATACTGTCACGTTGTACATTCTTTGGAACGCATGCCATTCTATTACATAGCATTTGAACGAATAAATGCATACCTTTGAGATTAATTAAACTAGTTACATTAGTTACCTATGGCATTAAAAATGAACGCGCGAATTCTGTAGTCATCTATTTATGTCTGTATTACGTCAACGCGTAAAGTTCCGCACAATCGTTGTTTCAATTCTAAACTAAGTAGTACATCATTTATTTATTTTAACACTCCATACGCTAGCAGTTAATTTTCAGTGAACGTAGCTCAGAAAATTGGCTTGAATCTCCTTTAAACATAAGTTTAAATTGAAGTCGCTTCCGCTGTTCATTCGCTTAGATCTTTTCAACTATTCAACGGAATTTAATGCAGTTAGTTTTCAGCAATAGATAGAGTGATTCAAGAGGAATACATTTAAAGTACAGAACAGTCGAAACATTCTAAAATTTGTAAATTACTGCCTCATGTTAGTATCTACATTGCACCCGTGCGAAGCCGGGGCGGATCGCTAGTTAGTTATAAAACGTATAGGTAAGAATATCTAGATGAAACTCAGATTAAATTCCTGCATGGACGCAACGTTCTGCTCTGCTACTAAACCACAATGACCACACACGATGCAGGTGGCATCAGCTGGCGGGAAATACGTGAGATGATTCCCAAAATAACCATCAGCTTCGCCACCTTAGTGGTGTTTACAGAAAAGCGCATAAACGTATTACTACGCAAAATATCCACACCACAATCAATAGTGAGAATTTCAATAATAACGCAATTTGTTTTATGTTAATTCTAATGGGGCATAATGGCGACTCTTCCATACAACGTTTAATGTTCCATTTGACCCTCTCACAGGATAATTTGTAGAAAATTCTTTGTTAGTGCACCCCTGCATTACCAAAAGAGGCTCTATCCTGAAAACTTCAAGACTATGATCAACGGTTGAGGCTGTACTTTGATGTGTCAGTGAACTTTGGATTTTATACATTAGTGGCTGTTCCCCGCGTAGACTAGTTTATCCCGATAAAAAGTATCCTATGTCCTTCCCCAGAGTTAAAACTATCCGCATTTTTCATCAAGATCGGTTCAATTGATTATCCGGAACAAATAAACAATCAAATGTTTTCTTTTTGTATACATATAGATAGATAGGTAGATTGAGCTATTCCTTAAATCCGCATGGCCTCAATATGGAAAGCGTATTTTTTGTAATCTTGTTTCCACAGTGAAACAACATAGTTAGGAATCGTCGATATCACAGCCGGCGGGGCTATCAAATCCAAGGCCACTGTCAAGGCTACTGGACACACACTAACCGATGATGGATGCGTCATACCACGATCTAAGCCAGTGTGTGACTCAACTCGGTTGTGTAGTAAGTTCTGCTACAGTAACCTACGTATATTTTAGTCATAATTATCTGAGCAAAACGCCAAGTGAATTTACTATCTAGCGACCCGTTCCGTCTACGGATGGCAAAGATTCCGAGTGTGAAGTTCCGGTCAGATCCAGCCTTCAAAAAAGGGTGTGGCACAGCCACCTGAAAATGTGTGCTACGCTGCGTTCCAAATGACGCAAGGCCCATTTATTTTATTTTATTTAAATCTTTGGATATCAGACTATGGATCTCAATTTAGAGTTGTGAGCTCGCCTAGTGCCTACCGTGCCTACAACGGTGGACGCGCTCGCTTGCTAAAATTTTCTATTTTTCACGCGGAATGTCTTCACATTTACGAGATAAAAAGTATATCTCTGTGCAAAAGTAGCTAGCTGTCTGTACCTACAGATATCGATGAAATATGATATGGAGATAGTTGCCACCACCCTAGGCTTATGCCTTATCATTCTGCTGGTAAATCCTAGTAAATCCGCCGCTGATCCTCTCTGCTTTTGTGACCTGTTTTAGAGAGGTTACTGACCCGAATTTCGTAACCAATGAGTTTTTATAACATAGTTTTATATTTATAGTCCGTTTCATTTGCTTGACTGATTTTAAAATTGTTTTCGGGGTTAGCATAAGACTGAAGTAGAAGTGTACCTTTTCGTTCTAACCTAGGTATTAGGTAGGTACTCTATGTAGGTCTCTAATGAAAATATATCCCCTTGATAAAATGTAGTGTAGTCCCGCGGGAAACGCTAGTAATTAAATATCCGGTTAGAGTTCAACAGCGTAGAAACCGTAATTTTTGTTATAATAACAGTTATAATGTAAGCAACTAATTTTAACACTGTTGATGTTGGTAACCATATAGTATAGATAATACTAGGTATATAGGTACTCTAAATTTGTAGGAGGGGCGTTGTCCGCGCCCGATCTCTGCAATCGTTTTTGGCACAGTTTCGCGACAATAGTATGTAAACGCAACAAACATGACATACCTAAGTAGATATATGTGCAGAAAATCTTTTGCAAACACCTAATTGATATAGATATCTTCAGTTTTTACTTAAAACTGCTAAACTGAGCATTCAACACTTTTTGAGCTGATAAACTAAATCATATATAGAGCGATGGTGGCCGAACGGTTAGGCGTGCAACTTACAAGACGCCGACACCGAGTTCGAATCCTCTCGGCCCCGCACCTATGACTCAATAAGTTATGTGCGGATTTGCCATCGCTCAAAACGGTGAAGGAAAACATCGTGAGGAAACCGGCATGCCCAAGAACTGCAACATTCAAGGGCATGCGACATCTACCAACCCGCACTGGGCCAGCGTGGTAGATTACAGCCCATACTCTCTCTCTGAGAGAAGGCCAGATTCCCAGCAGTGGGAACGTGAAAGGCTGATAATGAAACTAAATCATAATGTTTTTGAGCGACTTGAAGACAGTGTAGTGTTTGACCGCAAGTCATCTGATGTTAAGTAACGCTATAATCGAATGTAGCGCCACGCTACGCCTGGACTGCGCACTGGCTTTCAAGTGAGGCTGCCGGAACACACAGATAGGTGCTTGGCAACAAATTCTGGTTCTTAGCCTGAAGGAGGTATGTCGCCAGGCAGATATATAAGAATCCTAATGCAGAGGTGTGAGTGTAAAATATGTTATTTAACCAAAACTATGGACTCTGTTTAACCTGCTTGGAGATTTACACAGGCACAGCGCATTTTTCAGAATATAAAGTAGCCTGATGTCACTTACCAGCCCATAAAGTATTTCTATGCAAAAAATGACATTGGTTGGTTACTATGTCACTGCATGCAAGAAGGATAAACGAACAAATGCACCTTCTTGTTTATAACAGTAATGAACATAATTATATTTAAAAGTAGCTGCGCCCTGCGGTTTAACCCGCGTCTTTCCTTATCCCGTAGGAACCTTTTTCCGCGATAAAAAGTAACCTATGTTTTAATCCAGGGTGTAAGCTATCTATATTCCAAAATTCATCCAGATCCGTTTCGTAGTTTTAGCGTGAAAGATGTACCATATTAGTAGGATAATCATTGTCTTTCTCCACATATGACATCTATCACATAACTTCAAAAACCTGATACTTGCACATAATTTCTAAAAGAATGACATGAGAAGCTAATATTTTTATCATCATTCATTTTATGTTTGTAAACAAAAGCTGTGGAACTATTTTTCTCAGCTTCCCAACTAAACACGCTATTGTATATATTATGAGAATGTGCCAACTCCGTGAAAGAGGGCAGACGAAAATAGAATCAATGTCCACAGGTTATACTGTTTGCTAACATTTATAGTTGAATGAAACTCTTACATTTCACACAGTTCAGTAACAATGCTGAGTGGAGAGGTGGTGGCCGAACGGTTACTGGTGCGCCTGACAAGATGCCGACACCCAAGTCCAAGTCCTCTCATTCCCGCATCTGACTTAATAAGTTATGTGCAGATTTACCATTGCTCAAAACAGTGAAGGAAGACATTGTGAGAAAACCTGCATGTCTTAGAACCACAACATTCAAGGACGAGATATATCTACCAACTCCCACTGGTCGTAGATTTTTACTCTCTCTCTCTCTCTCTTGGAGTCCCAGGCCCAGCAACGGGAATGTAATAAGCTGATGATTATAAATGCTGGGTATTGTCTTGTTCACACTATTCATAAGAGGATGCCACACATCAGTCCTAAATATGTGTTTAAGTACATATTTGATAATTGTTCTTGTTTTAGTATTTGATTATTGTTTTCAATATGATAAATCAAAGATTCAGACTAAAAGCCAGCCATTCAAAATTCTCAGTATATAAAATTTAAATCATTCCAACATTTTAAACATATCAATATTATTAACCCTACTAATATTATAAATGCGATAACTGTCTGTCTGTCTGTCTTTCACGCCTAAACTACTGAACCAATTTAAATTAAATTTGGTACAGAGATAGCCTAAAGCCAGAGAAAGGACATAGGCTACTTTTTATTGTGATAAACTGTAGTCCACGCGGGTGAAACCACTGGTAACGGCTAGTATATTTATAATTCTCTTTTTATTTCTATAACCTTGCTTGCTAGTGATAAGTAAAATATGAGATAAAAAAAAAATTACCTATATTCTTTTCTCATCACCTAGCCCATCTAGGTAGGTTACTTTTATTATAGAGATATTTTAGGACTCAGTTAATTCAGTCCAGCTAATTTTTTTAGCTAGGCAGACAGAATACTTTGCACATAGACTTTGCATTCAACAAAATTACTTCATTTTCTGTTTTTTAATAATAGCGATCACAAAACGGTCGTGAAACACTTACTTCATTGAGGGTCTATAGAAAAACATAATAATTTCTTATTCTACCAATGATCTTTTTCGTTCTCCTTTCTGCCAGCATTTATTCATTACTGAAATGCCTCGTATTACTGACAAAAACTGCGAGCCAGTTATATCGAGTTAGGAGCACAACCTACGTTTTTAAAAATCGGGCTGAAATTATGCTTCAACCTTTCAGCAACACGAAATAGATACAAAAACAACTGTCAGGTTATGTAAACTCCGAAATTAAAACAATGGTACTCACATTATTGATCTAGGCACGGTGGAAAACATAATAAATATGTGTCATATACTGAACCGACTATGTCGAAAAACGTATTTCGTTTAGCACAACGTTGGATACAATTCTAATTTTGTAAATTTATTTCAGTTACGCCCTCCATCTATCGCAGTAGTTTTCTGACTGATCTGACTGAACGTGAACTGGCTGGACTGATTGATTGATTGAATTCGATTCGAATTTCGACTGGTACCACAGAACAAGCTCAAGTCCAAACGGATTTTATTCACGACTATGGATGGATAAGATTTCAAGGTGCGTACGATCAAAAGTAAATCGACTAAAACAAAATCGGAATTCGGAATAAACACAAGGAAGGCACTAATGAAAAAAATCTCTGAAGTAAAATAAGTGGTAAGGGTCATCATAACATTTACTACAATATTCTCTGGCATAGATTAAGTAGACTATTTCTCTGGGATTTTGCTTTTTTTAGTAAACCATAAAATGAATAGGAAATCGACTACATGAATAAATGATTGAACGTCCAATTGAACCATAGATGTAGAATCTTTCCTACTTCTATGAATAGAACCAGAAGTTTTTTGACAGCTGAAATACTTAGTTATTTGGTAAGATGGTGCCTAGCTATCCGAATATTTGAAAGTTGGAAGTGTAACTCGATACGTCTGTAGAAAGAAACTAAAAAATAAACATAGAAATTATTGGTAGAAAATACTAAAGCAAAGCTGATAAAAAAAGTGTTATAAAAAAGACCACTTGACTTTCGACCACAGATAATATTATTTAAAGTATGCACTTGACGTGACGTTAGTGGCCAGTGATGTCAGGAGTGGATTAATCTTGTAACTCGAGTGACTCGAGTACAAATGTGCCTACTCGAAATTTTCGAGAATAAACTCGAGCTTTTATATTTAGTAATATCTGCGTCCTGCAGTTTATCGCAATAGAACGTAAGCTTAGAGAAAAAAGCACTTTCCGTTATATGCAAATTTTAATACTTTCCTGGCAACTCTTACAATTTTTCTCTTCATCAAAATAGGACCCTTCGTTGGAATTCAACGAACACAACAAAAAAAAAGTATTATCAAAATTATTCCATCTTTAAATTTAGTTTTATTGACTTGGTTCTCAGCGATTGTCATCAACATCATTGTCAGCCTTTCACGTTCCCACTGCTGGGACTCTGGCCTTCTCTCAGAGAGAAAGTATGGGCTGTGGTCTACCACGCGGGCCCAGTGCGGGTTGGTAGATGTCCTATGCCCTTGAATGTTGCAGCTCTTGGGCATGCCGGTTTCCTCAAGATGTTTTCCTTCGCCGTTTTGAGCGATGGCAAATCTGCAAGGTCCAAGAGGATTCGAACTCGGTGTCGGCGTCTTGTCAGTCTCGCTCGAGATCTTGTAATGCATTTTAAATTCGATTGTGACTTTGTGACTCATCTCACATTCGACTGAACAATGACGAAACGAGTCATCTTCACTCGAGTATGGAAAACGCTACTCGACTCAAATACTCAATACAGTCGATAAGTTAGCCGTAAGTCACCTCACTCGAGTAAAATTACTCAACTCGTTAAATCGATAGATCGATACCAAAACCTCTACATAGACCTAGAGAATAGAGATTCACCATACGCCACACTAGAGGCCCTCCCTAGGGTGAAAAAATATTTATCTGGATGAAATTCGCGGACGTTTGCTAGAAATATTCCTAAAAAAATTTTTTGAATTTATTTACAATGACACGAGAATTACGAGAAGATGATCCCCAGTTCCGAATCACACCAATTCAGCAAATAGCGTCAGCCTGTTCTGGTGCACTGATAACCTCGCTGTTTAGTAAGTTTTTGTTGCTTCTAGAGTTAAGCCGTACATATGTGTAATTAATAATCACGTTTAATGTTGAATGCTTCCTTTCAGTGACTCCACTCGATGTGGTAAAAATCAGACTACAAGCGCAGCAAAAAGCGTTGCTTTCGAATAAATGTTACTTGTATTGCAATGGTTTGATGGAACATATCTGCCCATGTGGGGAATCTGCGTGGATTCCTCGACGAGTGCATTTTCATGGCACTGTTGTAAGTATTTATCCCAAAACAATGTCTGAATGTGTATTGCAAATCAGCAGAAACATGACATTACTTAATTCTTTGAATTACCTACCTAGTTTTTGTTTGTAGGTAGTAAGTACCTAATTAAATCGAATCACAATTTGGTCTAAAGCATAACTACCAACCAAGGTATATGGATAGCTATACATATTATGTATGTACTTGAATTATTTTCTTGCTTCCGGTCAAGTCATAAATAATAAATGCTAGGGAAATTGAGCATAATGCACTCCATCGATAACCCCTTTTTATATTTTCAGGATGCCTTCTACAAAATAGCAAAACTCGAAGGTGTCCCAGCATTATGGTCTGGTTTAAGTCCCACATTAGTCTTGGCGCTGCCTTGTACTGTGATATACTTTGTTTCATATGAACAACTTAGGTATAAATTGAAGACGTCTTACAATAAAATGTCTGGAACAAGTAAGTGAACATAAAATTATTATGCTAGAATGAAAGAGAACATAGTGTAGGACACCCTGCGTCTAGGTGGAGTGACGACTTGGGCCGAGTGACCGTTCTCAGTGGCGTACGTTGAGGGAGGCTTACATCCAGCAGTGGACTGATACAGGCTGATCGTGATGATGAAAGAGAACCATGAAAACTTTGATAAGAACAAAGTTTTATAGTGCGATAATGATAACTTTTAGTAGATGCTTCTTGATTTGACGAGATGAGGAGAAAAAATAAAGAGTTCTAACAAATGGGAGAGCTCTTTTTATATTAGTTTTTGTGTTTAGCCAATGTTAAAAATATCACTTTAAAATTGATACTAGCACTCAATTTATAACCTCATTACTGTACACTGCTTTATATAATAAATATTGAATGCATTACCACACCACTTGCAAAACTGCTCTGATCCTTAGTATAATGTTCATTATTGCCTGTTGTCGTAGATAACCAATCTATTACGACATAATTTATTATGAACCCCTGGCAGAAAATGTATGTCAAGTAAATTTGTTATGCCTACACTAATGTAATCATGATTGATTCAATACACAATCACATTCAAAATCAATCTGATTTTACAAAAATCATATTGTAATCTTACATGCAAATGTATTGGCCAATATCTTCAAATTTATCTTTTGACAGCTTTACACAAAACTGAGAACTCGGAACATTACCGAGTTTAATATTTTTTTTTAGGTAGGTATAGAAAATATTCATCATTAGATGTTTATGTATTGTCAGTAAGACCTTGACTACAAGGTAGATAGCGATTGATGAAACAAGTACTTGTTTAAGTAATAGATTAGCTATTATCCAAACAAATACAACAGCTCAGTATATACGGATAGTGTCCTGCCATTGATCTTTTAACCATTTTTACGATGACATGCTTTACTAAAGTTGTCACTGTCAGCTCTATTATGCTACAGCTTAATAAAACACATGTTATCTTCACATATTATAAAATCCAGATTACTTACTAGTTACTAGGCATACCAACTATCTATGGTGTCCTCAATAGTTTATTTTCTTTTTTTTAAGCCGCAATAGGTAAACCACGGTCTCACCTGATGATAAGTGATGACGTTGGCAATGATGGAGTAAGCTTACCTAGAAGATACCTATTAATTTGTCTCTTGATGTCTCTCAAATTATACCATTCCGAAAACGAAGACGCTGGCAATGTGCTCCACTCCTGCTCCTCGAGTCATTATATTAATAAGTTTAAGTTAGATATCATATATTGTTGCAGAGAACCAACCCATGTGGATACCAATGATAGCAGGTGCTACGGCTAGAACCACAGCAGTCACTATAGTAAGTCCGCTAGAGCTCATCCGGACGAAGATGCAATCAAAAAAGTTGACATATTCAGGCATGTCTTTTATCTTTAACTGTTACTAAATAAAAATTACAGGTCACTGAACACAAATCAACTGATTTTTTTGTTGGTTGTTGTCACCTAAAGACTCTCAACACTATTGGACAGATTTTTTATGCTTGTTTTTCTTTATTCTATTTACATAAATAACAATGAATAATTGGTGTTTCGCTTATCAACGAACTGAATAGAGAACTGTTGAACAGATTTGGCAATTTGTATTTTCAGTGTTCGTAATAGTTATACGAGAAAAAGTTTGGACAAGGAACATTTGCAGAAAGTAGTTTTTTTCTATGGGATTTTGTTTGAAACCTTGGGAAGGACCTAAGATACTTTTAGTGTGATAAAACTGTATTCCATAAAAACTACAAATATATAATACAGTTAAGAAACCTACCTAAGTTATTAGTTAGATAAACCTACTTACTTATCTCTTAATACTTTTTATTTTTACAGAAATAACATCTGCACTTCGACAAGTAATAAAATATGAAGGGTATAGAGGCTTGTTCCGAGGTTTAGGATCAACACTTCTTAGAGATGTTCCATTCTCAGGTAAGTACGTAATCATCACAAGATTTTGCAATTCACGACTCTGTCTGCGCTATTCTTGTGGTCAGTTGTGTACGACACACGTTGCGTTAATGTGCGTGCATCCCTGTCTCAGTCAATGACTAAAGAAAAAAGGTGTCTATACATTTACAATCTATAAAAAAATATCCAATCTGCATAGTATCTGATGCTCTAGGGTCTAGAATATAAATTAGAGGGTTTGAGCAAGTTACCTGATGTTAAGCGACGATGCGGTCGAAGGTGGCACAAGAGAGACTGCCGGAACACCAATAGCGGTGCTTGGCGACAGATTCTTCATATTTTTTTTTATCAAAAGATCAAACTCATTGTAAGATCGAATCCACGGTCTACGATTCGCAAGCCATACATAAAATGAGCATTTTGGTTTTCAGAAAGTTAGCGACGGTTGGCGGGTAGCGATAATGCCTACTTTAGATAAGCTACTATTTTCTTTGCTTTATTTTGGTGTATAAAAAGTTATCTATTTATGATTATGTGGGCGTTAGGTATATTAATTTTATTACTATTTATAATCGCAGGATTGTACTGGACGATGTTTGAAACGACAAAGCAATCATTCAACAGGCCAGATTCGGAAAAGAACACGTTTTTGTTCAACTTTTTCTGTGGTTCCGTGGCTGGAAGTGTAAGCACATAATTTCAGTAGTACTCTTTATAGTAGTAATTTCGTATAACGGTCTGATACTTTTACGATGACGTCACGTAGAACCGCCTAGCGGCTGGTTCTTTCATTTCAGCTTCATGCTCTTTAACAATGTGGCTTTTTTCTTCCAGATTGCCGCATTCGTAACACTCCCATTCGATGTCGTCAAAACACATCAGCAAATAGAATTAGGCGAAAAAGAAATTTATACAGGTTTGCATTCTGTCTACTTATAATTTAATAGATCTGCCCCCGCTTTATAGCGGTAAAAACTAGCCTTTAACCTTTCCCAGGGTTGAAACTATCTCCATACCAAATTTTATCTAAATCTGTGCCGTGCTTCCTATGCCATTGCGCACATAAATACGCCAGGCGTTGGTCGGCGAGCGACGGGAAAAAAAGACACCAATAGGATTACTTCATTTACCTAGCCACGCTTCTCTCCTCGCGTCCTATTGGTGGATTTGCCTCGCGCAGCGCTTGGTTATATTGCTCGTGCTCGGTGCACATTGCATAGCTTTGCTTTGGTGGAAAGGCTGCATTATTCTTGGGAAATCCAAAAATCCGCCAAATGGCGTGAACGCTTCTTTTATATTTATAATTTTATAAATACTCGTTATTACTACATATTATATTCGCATATTTTTTACATAGATATCGTTCTTTTCAGATGGTAAAGTTCACCAAAGAGCATCAAATATGAAAGCTATTGCTAAAAACATCTACTTGAACCACGGTATCAAAGGCTTATTCACCGGGTTTTTACCTCGAATATTCAAAGTTGCGCCCGCTTGCGCCATCATGATAGCTACATTTGAATATGGGAAGCAGTTTTTCAAGACATACAACTCGCAGAAGTATAAGGAAAAGATGCAAAGGTGAATGTTTTATTTACATTATCACCTATGATTATGTCACCTAACAATAATTGATGAAACCTATAAGCTCTGAAAACCGTAGGCACCAAAATGTAATGCAGAAACTTATTTTTAAATGCTATATTTTAACTAACACTCTTATTATTTACAGTCAAGGAATAAACGTTACTATTATTACAAGTGATGATTAGTAATTACGGTTCAGTTTGCGTTGAACTTTTAAGATTTATAATCTGGAGGTACTTACAGAAAAATAATTAAAATTACGTAACATTTTGTAAAATATCAAAATTACCACTTGTACTGTTGTTTGATTAGTTTGGACTAGCTGTGTTCTGCGGTTAGGCTCAGTTTTTCCGCAGGACCTCTTAGTACGAGTATCACCTTGTGTTTGTTTGAAATATATACCTAATCTATCTCAGTACAAAATATCATCCAAATAAAAATATGTTTCGGTAGAAAACAAATGTTGAGTAGAATGTATTGTAGTATAGTATACCTCAATGTAAGCAACCTGTGTATCTTTATTCTATTGTTTCTGACACCCGTGGAAACAATAGATTAACGACACGTGGGCGTTTCAGAATCAGTATTGAGAAATAGGTACATATATATTTAGATTTTAACTATCTTATTTAGAGACTAATGCTTCCAATCTTTTTCAGGCATCAAGAAATTGTGTTGATGGCTCAGTCTTCCAATAACAATGGATTTTCCTAATTTGCATCACGCTAATCGAAGAATACATGATACACTGAAATAGTACAAAACGATTATGCACTTTGCTGCATAGAATGTGACAGAAAAGTAGTGAATAGTTTCACCATTACTTGGGTGTGACGGATAGAAGTTACATGTAACTTATATTTATATCAAGTTGAACTTGAATATAGACATTTTCAATAACTAAAATTGTTAATATTCGGTCCTTGATAGATTTAAGGGTCTGTTAGCTAAAGTACCAAGCTTTTTTGACTACAGATAAAAAAACTGGGCTTTTAGGTTGCTTAATGCCTGATATGAACTGAATATTGTGTAGTTAATTGCCAGGAACAGCCTTTTTCACACAAGTTACCTAGAACCTAGAAGCCACCGATTGGCTATGTTAGCCCAACTAAACAAAAGATAAACCTACTCTAAAAAGCCAAGCCGAAAGCCATAGAAAGCAGGTGGCATAGGATTTTTAAAATGGTAATACTATGGTATGGTCATTACTCTGAGCACAGTAGGAGCGAAGTAAGAAGAATTTCACCACTAAAGCTTTTTAATAATGACCAAAGTTGTATGTATGTAATGATTGTGTAATTTAAATTTTTATTTAAAATAAATATTTATTTTTGTGATCTGAATTAGTATAGGACTAGGTAGGTATGTTGTTTTCCATTGGAACCAAATTAGTTTGTAGTATTTAAACAGAAAATTGTAGCACTACAATATTATACTTTTAGTGAAGTTATTATTATTTGTTTTTGAGTTGGATTTTTTAATTTTACTAAAGCCAGCTGCATAATATTAGAATTGCTTAGCGGTTTACAGCTGCTATAAAAAAAATGTTATGGGTTCATTAAGTCATCATATTCCATATTATTATATCAGTAGCAACTAGCATGGCATACCATTAGGTTATTATGCTGACTGGGATGAAGATTTGAGATTTTCTATTTCACCCTCTATTTTTGCATTTAGGTCAATGGTCACCAATCACCGTGTTATTTACAGAGCTAGTTTGTTTATGGTAGACTTTTTTTTTTTTACTATTTACAGGGTAGCATTTGACCACAAGTCACCTGATGTTAAATGAGATAATTTAAAACCAGTAAGACATTGAATGGGAAGGAAAAGAAATATAGTTTATGCTGAGTCAGTTAGAATTTCATTGGAACAATATTTTGATTATGGAAACTTGGGGCTAGTTATTTTAGCGAAGACTAGGTAAATTATCTAACAATAGCGAATATGGAAAAATTTAATATTAATGACACAAGCTAACCAAGTGCAAAAGTATTTGGTTTAGCCTAAAGTGACTTTGGATGGTGAATGCCTCAGTAATGAACCGTTCAGGGCACCTCTTGCATTCACCGCTATGCTACTACCATTCATTATTTAGAATGATTTACATAGTTAATTTCTGGGTCATTTATGTACATATTTATAGAACTTAATGTTAACAATGTGTAAATAGTGAATAAAATGTTGCAAATATGATTGTGCAGTATCCATATTTTATTCCTCATGAACACGGTGTTTAGAACCTGGGTTTTATCCACTTTTCCTATCCTATGGATTGAATCATTAAAAAAATTTCAACTATTACTGCGCTCCTGTTGCTGTTGACTAACAGATGCAATGCAACATCGCCTCTCAATTCCAAAAAAAGCTTGTGTTCTATGTAGTAGTTATCATCTACTAGAATTTGTATAGCATAGATGACTATTATTTATCTATCCAAGTTTTAAGGTTATACTTGTGTTATGGCTGTTTTGGAAAGAGCTATCAATGTTCTAGCAAAAATAAAACATTTTTATTATCCTTAAAATATATTTATTACCTACAATTTAATGTGCAATAGCTCCTAGAGGTTCAGCTTTTATATTACCAAGGTCTAGTCTACTATCAATAGATTCGTCTATTTGTCCGACGATTGCAACATTGTCTCCTCTGATAATGTGAAGACCGAGAACTACTTGCGCTACTCCACTGGATGATGAGAACACTCGTTCGTGGGATTCGTCCAAAATAATGTTTATTGTCTGATCAAATCCCTTCAATGTGCCGATAAAGTTTCTGCCGTCTGAAGTTATCACAGACACGGTTTGATTAACATAGTTTTCGAGACCTGAAGCCATGATCTTCAACTGATTCCTTCTTGATGCACTCCTGCAGACATGTATTCTTAGAATTTATTGAAAAAGTAATTCTTTACACTACTTTTCACTTTTCAACAAACAAAAACAGGGGAAGAGGTTATGTTAGGATAGGATCTCTATCTTATCTATGGTTCTGTCATCTGTGATAGAGATGGGTCAACTCGAGTTCGCCACTCGAGTTAACTCGGGTTAGGCTTATTATGCCTTGTCAGAGTTACCAGTTACCAGCCGCTACAAGGCCTACTATATTTTTTTTTAGCAAGATTTACTAACAACTAATTTCTTGTTTTAATCTTGAGTTGGTATTTTTATATTTTTTGGAGGTGACTTCACGATGTGGCTAACAAAATTAAATGAAATCCAGTGTTAAAAAAAAACATGTCGCTTTCTGTCAAGTTTTTTTTCTTCAAAGAACCAACCGGACTTTTTTGGCGGCAATTGAGTTGTCAACGTGAAAATTTTGTTTTTATTTCCAAAACTTGTGTTTCTCTGAGTGATAATGTGTAATATTGGTGGATTATTAACCATTATGTGTTCGTTAATGTGTACGAGTGTGGGAAATTGAAATAAAGTTGTGAAAGTGACTTTTCAAGTTGCTCCAAAAAAGTCCGTGTAAAGTTTAAGTAAAGCACCACTACTTTACTTAAACACTATCCTCATCCTATCACCTCATCTTCATCATCACCATCATCATTTAAACTTGATTCAACTCTCTGCGTTTGAAATCTTTAATACTTGACACTGGCAAATACACTAATCGTGTGACGCCATAACAAAGAAAAAAAAAAAACCAACCGTAATATTATTGTTTACCTCTAGCTAGTCTCTGGTTTTGGCATTGTTTTGAATTTGCTATCTTTCCGTTTTTAGGTTAATTTCTCAAATCAACTAAACTTTGTATTTAGAGAAATCAAATTGGAGCATATTGAAGAAACATTTTGCTTCTAAACTTACGATTTTGCACTGTGGTGGTGTTTCCATTTCCATAACATGTCGAACACAATCGTACAATATGTTTTGCTCCGGAGCGACCTTCTCAAAGACTTGGGATGGTCCATCGGCGCTTTAGTAGCTCAAGCCTGCCACGCTTCCTGTGCTGTATTACATCTGCATAAAGAAGATGAATACACGGCGCAATATTTAAGCGATTTGGATAACATGCACAAAGTGGTTTTAGAAGTAAGTTCCATTTTTACGTTCGCCTCGTAGTCAGATCTAGATTAAGGACATTTACATGGATTCCATGGTGACAGAGCTACAACAATATAATAATAATAATATATAAAAATCCTGTTCAAATCCCTGTATACAAAATGTATAGTACATTTGTTTTTATCTGCTCGCATTTCACTACTATCTCTTTACGAACCCCAATGAATGACCATACATACATTCGTCCGAAATTTTTTTTACTAAGTTTCTTACATTACATTACATCATACGTTCTATGTACGTAAGTAGGTAGTAGGTAGATTTCTTGAAATTTCATAAACTCGGTTTTAAAAATATGGTAAAATGCTTCAGAAGCTTTTCTGAAAATATAAAAAAAAGTGTGTGCATGTAACCTTTACGCGCGATTCAAGTAAAACTGCTTTGGCGTTGACGGCATATATATCACTCAAATGATTAAATATTAACTTGAAGATTATTCCAATGTTATATTAATATTAAATTATTCATTCGAAACAGGTACTTGAATGTCATCGTAATAATTTCTTACGTATCTGTGTAGTTTCCTCCTACACAGAAAGCGCGCGCAGCTAAGCGTTACTTCCGTCAGAAAAAAATCTGAGTTACTCCCTAGTCGCGCCTAAAGAAGTTTTACTTTAAAAGAATAAAATATAGAATGGTTTTTGGAAGCCTATGGCTCTAGTGCATGTTGATACATAATAATGTTGATGTATCTTGTCACAGGTACCAAATGAAGAATCTCTTCAGAAAGTAGCAGAGAAGCTTAAAGAGAACTCTATTGATCACAAACTTTGGATAGAGCAGCCTGAAAACATCCCTACTTGCTTGGCATTGAAACCTTATCCGAAGGATCAAGTCAAAAAATATGTAGGAAAATTTAAATTGTATAAAGAAACCTTAAAAGGAACTGTGATTTGATGATTATTTTGTAGATATGGTTTGTGTAAAATATATTATTGTTTGCTAAACAAATATGTATTATTCTTCTAATAAAATAGTTTGTTGGATTTCTATGATAAGTATTAGGTAGGTAGGCATTAAATTTACAATATTATGTTAACATGAAAGCATAATAAATATGTTTCCAGCCTATTATCTCGTTCTGAGGTAAAGCCCTAATTTGACTGGATTAGTAATATACCAAGGAGTAATGGCTTCTCTAAATACTAGTAATCGTTTTTAATCAAATAAAGCAAAAAAAGAATTAAAAGAAAAGAAGTTAAAAATTATTTTGTAAATATTTTAGTTATTTTTCCAGTCAGATGACAAGGGATTAAAAACGTAATTAAATAAAAATCACAAATTGGATTGGAAGTATTGGAACGCGTCGGGCATCCCCACGCCAGCACAGATTTCTTGACAGTCAGTGTCACCTAGCAAAAATGTCAAAGTCAACTCAATATGTCAAAATTGACAAATATATTTTGCGACAATCAAGTTCAATCAACGACCAAGGATTTATCAAAATTGTTGGATTTTTCTAGATTCCATTTGATTTTGTCTTGATTATTCATAGAAGGATAAACTTAGTGAACAGTTTGCATCTTTAGACTCTTCTATTCATGGTAAGTACGCAATGTCAGCGTTCAATATGGTTGAATCGTCCGAATTTTTTATCCATGATCTCATAGCTGCTTACCTGTTTGTCATTGACAAAACACCAGCAGAAACTTTTTGATACTGTCAATATTTAGGCTCATAATATTAAAAAACGGACTATGTATACTTTTTCTCTGTATTTTCAAGAAACAACTAATACTGACTTTGGAACGCCTACATTAATTAATACCTGTCAAATGCTCCTTGATTATTATTTTGTGACTCATTTTCCTTCTCGTTTCTTTCGATGCATTCACATAATTACGTTGAATGGGATTGTTAACTATTCTAAGTAACCATCTAAGATATTAGGTACATCAAATGGTTTTGCCAGTGTTGTTGCTAAAATTATAAATTACCAACTTTTTCAGGTGAGAATCTAAAAGAAAATGACATCAACAAATACCTTACAGAAGGCCATTGACCTTGTAACTAAAGCTACTGAAGAAGACAAGAATAAGAATTATGAGGAAGCATTACGCCTCTACGAGCATGGAGTGGAATACTTCCTCCATGCAGTAAAATATGAAGCTCAGGGTGAACGCGCCAAGGAGAGCATCCGGACCAAATGTCTCCAGTATCTAGATAGAGCTGAAAAACTGAAAGAATATTTGAAAAAGGACAAGAAGAAGCCTATAAAAGATGGCGAGTCCAACTCAAAAGGTAGAGATAAGGACAAAAAAAGTGACAGTGGTAGTGACTCTGATGACCCAGAAAAGAAAAAGCTTCAAGACAAACTTGAAGGAGCATGTGTTATTGATAAGCCTCAAGTTAAATGGAGTGATGTTGCTGGCTTAGAACTTGCTAAAGAAGCGTTGAAAGAAGCTGTCATTCTACCAATTAAGTTTCCGCACCTTTTCACAGGCAAGAGAATCCCATGGAAAGGTATCTTGCTGTTTGGACCCCCTGGTACTGGTAAGTCGTTCTTAGCCAAAGCTGTGGCTACTGAAGCTAACAACTCGACTTTCTTCTCTGTGTCCTCATCTGACCTTGTTTCAAAATGGTTGGGCGAATCAGAGAAATTGGTGAAGAATTTGTTTGAGCTCGCTCGTGAGCACAAACCGAGTATCATATTTATTGATGAGATAGACTCTCTCTGCTCCTCACGTTCCGATAATGAATCTGAGTCTGCTCGTAGAATCAAGACCGAGTTCCTTGTACAAATGCAAGGTGTTGGTAAAGACATGGATGGTATATTGGTTCTTGGAGCTACAAACATCCCATGGGTACTCGACTCGGCTATCAGAAGACGATTTGAGAAGCGAATCTACATCCCTCTTCCAGAAGAGCATGCCAGGTTGGACATGTTCAAATTGTATTTGGGAAATACCAGGCACATGCTTACTGAACAGGACTTGAAGACGCTTGCTTCTAAAACGGATGGTTACTCTGGCGCTGATATCAGCATCGTTGTTCGTGATGCGTTGATGCAGCCTGTACGTAAAGTGCAATCAGCTACACATTTCAAGAAAATATCTGGTCCCAGTCCGTTAGATCCAGATGTTATAGTTAATGATCTGTTGACTCCATGTTCACCTGGTGATCCGGGTGCATTAGAGATGACTTGGATGGAAGTACCAAGCGATAAACTTGGGGAGCCACCTGTTACTATGAATGATATGCTGAGATCTCTGGCAACATCCAAACCTACTGTCAACGATGAGGATATGGTCAGGCTGAAGAAGTTCATGGAAGACTTCGGACAGGAAGGCTAGGATTCCGATGGAAATTAATTAAGTCACCAGAATTTGTCTGATAATAATGTAATTTTGTAATTATTGTCTATATTTAAGGTTGTTGCGAAGCACAGTGCCTAAGTCCAGAAAACGTAATATTGGATGCATGCAGCATAATTCTTAGCTTCGATTATACATTGTAATACAGTCTTGATATAGGGTGCTTGCGTAAAGTGACAGGTTTTGGGCGCAGATGGTTCTACATTATCTGGGTTGATTTTTTACCAGTTTAAATTATGAACTCTATTTGGTTCACCGTACCGGTGATAATCGGTGTCTTCATGTATGTGTGTGTGCGTCTAGTAAGAGGAGAGTCTTAATCGGTATGGGCATGTACCAACTACCTGTATCTTTATATGAGCAACCCATAGGCAGTAAAAAATAGCCTAGGTACGTATGAAAATTTCTAATGGCTGTTCCCAATAACCGAAGTATCCACAGTTTGCTGACATTACTTCTATGGAGCTCGTGTCAAATTTCTATCTCTAGTAGGCAAACCGTGGATAGATAGGTTATTGGGAATGGCCGTTATCGCTTTGTCAATGAAAATTAATCAATGCTATTAAATTAATCATTTGTTTTCAGCATCTGCATTCAGGGTGTGTTTTATACAGTTAGTTACTGTAGTTTGCTGAATAATAGTTTTTATTTTTGTATGAAATTTTATGTAGTAGTTTTAGTCGACACAAATATAGCTTAATCACTGTACTGTATAGTAATTGTCACAATCACAATATCTGATCTGAATGTAACGCTTGTGTTTTTGTACAATTTTCTTCTGCCAATACCTGTTATTTATACACAAATAAAGGTTGATTATATTGCATTGAAAAAATGTATTGTGATTTTTTTATAGAATTTGTTGTTAAGCAAATGTAACTTGTTAAATTTGCTTCGAAGTACATAACTCGAAACCGTTTTGTGAAAATAAATGTAGAAAATGTAAACTATATCTACCTTTGACTGTGCCCACCCGTCCATCGATTTCCGTTGGAACTTGAATTGTCATCTTCCATTTCGAGTGTGATATATTCATATTACATGGATATTGTTTGTTTATCTAGCACTGGATATCGCAGGTAGAAAGTTCAACCACTTGAATATGTGATGATTGTTTTCTAGATTTGGCATACTTGTTCAATTAAAATTTCACCCTAGTTTCAAATAGAGAAATATTTACACATACTCGTACATATATGAATATAAATATTATATGAATAAATGTTATATTGTTTATTAGACTACTTAGTACTTTGATATAATAATATTTCTAATTTTTCAGGTGCCCCAATAAAGTATTTTTTTGTTGAGTAACATTAGACTGTATGTATGTAACTCCTAATGTTAAGTAGTACCTGTTCAAATATTGTTCAACAAGAAACACTTGGTCCGTGGTGTGGGGAGCACCTTTTAGGTATGATATACCTACATAATACTAAACTTATTGTAACTTCAACTTAGTTTATTAATGGTGTATCCTTCTTGTTTTATAAATTGTTAATTAAGATAATAAATTAATTAAAACCACCATATTAGTTTTTGAACACTTCAAGTTCTAATCGTTTTATATTCAGAAGTATGTTTGTTGGCATACAATACACATCCACCAATTTGAAATGGGCCAGCGTTGTAGATTAATTAGCCTAGATAACCTTTGGTCCCGAGTCATCTCACGAGAAGCGATAATGTGGTCGATGATGGCACTATGCTACTCAAAAGGCCCCTTAAATGATCAGCGCTTGGCGACAGATTCTTAACTTGAGAGTAGCCAGGTGGACACTAGAAAATTCCTTACTACCGAACAAAACTTTCTTCAAGGCAAGTTGGAAATATACTGACGATTCTTCATTAGGATAAAGTGGATTGGAAAATTAAAAAATAATTTTTATATAAGAAAATTTATTTAAATACATAGTCTATCACAATATTTTAACACAACATGAACTAACAATACAATTAGCAAGCTAACAGGCCTCTCCCAGGACGAAGAATTTGTTTCTGAAACAAAACAGGTTTATTTAGACAGAGTTTATAGAGAGCAGTCTCGCTGGAGACTTAGGTAGGTAGTGGTGTCTTTACTTCTGTGGTTAGAAAAAGAGCAATACTGTTAGACCTGTCAAACTTAGTTTAGTTTTATAGAATGCAAAACCGAATCAACACCAGTAGGTACCTACGTGAGATTTTTTATAATTGAGTAACTAGGTAGTAGGTACAGTAACATCTAAATATCCAAATTCGTATAATACTATTGATATGCACGAAGAATGGATATTACGTGTGTAGGTACAAAATGGGATGAGCTTCAGTTAAGTCTTCATAATTCCCCTATAGAGCTTCAGTAAGTCTTCTTATTTCCCTTATACGAGTATAACTACCTACTTGCTTCTCTGACTTATGTTACCCCGTCTTCCCGTTATCCCGTAGGAACCATTTTCCGGGATAAAAAGTAGCCTATGTGCTAATCCAGGGTATAAATCTTCATTCCAAATTTTACTCAAATTCGTTCTGCAGTTTTTACGTGAATGAGCAACAAACATATTACATACATACTCAAAAACTTTCGCGTTTATAATATTAGTAGGATATACTTAGGTACGTTGGCATCTCTATAGGCATCTTGACCAGATTAGTTATACATACTTATACATTTATTTAAACCGATAATAACTCGAGAATGAAGGTACCTATGTAAGTAAAGTTTCTTGAAGTTCACTGACCCACTATAACAGTTCGTTCCCTTCTGTGCACCCCGATGCTGGCGATACATTTGAGCTTCATTCTTCTTCTAGTCGGCGCTATAAGTCCCAGAGTAGACACTAGTAACCCCTGAGGGGCTGGCTGGGCGCCGTAGGCTATTAGCCAGGATCTGTCTATGACCTAGAAAAATACAAAGGCATTTTTTACAATATAGATAAGCATTATTTTAGCAAAGAATGTGTTCTTCAACCCCCAGCCACATGCAAGTTAAAACTTACTTTCTCTCCATCAATGACCCATTGAAGATCAGGTGCTGGGAAAGACTGGGCGGAGGAACAGTTGACATCCAGCTGATCATCCATTGCGTAGACACGCTCGTGACCGGTAATGCGCGGGCTTTCCCGAGGGAAAACTGAAATAAAACGAAATGATTTCAATAATATTTAATATCCATTTTACCCTACAATATTATACCATGGCGTGGTAGATTATTACCTACCCCTTTTCTCGCTGTTAAAAGGTCTCTGTACAAATGGTTACTGTCTTCTTTATTCGGTGCTACTGTTTAAATTATTGTAGGTACCAGTAGGTAGTTTTATAATTCACTTTTATAAACGTTTAATCTATAAAATTTTATGATAGATAATCAATTTGCATACCCTAACTGTCAGCCATTTAAAAATCATAATATAGCGCTGTAACATATATATGTATGTTTGTTATTTTGTACGTTTTGAGGTTCTTCCGTCATAAAGAGATATAATGGTGCGTGTATGAAAATTATGACCCGTTACTTTTATGTTTCAATTTTGTTAGCAGAATTGAATTTGGGGCGGATAGTCGTTTGACGTTGAAATGGAAGTGCCTATCACGATGGACGTTAAATCTGATCACACCATAATCGCTGATATCTACTCGCATTTGAACCCTTTCGTAGTGTAACGTGAAATATATTTGTTTGGTTTATTTCCGCCCTTTCGACTTTTTAAATCTAAACTCCTCCGGGAAAGTACGGATGTGTTTTATCAAAGTTGATATATCAGCATTCAGGGGCAGGTTTAGTTTTCTTTCGACCTTCATCATGTGGAGAGCTAAGGAGCAGATTAATTTCACATCCCATCCTAGCACTAGGTACCTACATAATAAATACCTATAAACCCGCATACAATATTAGAATTTGGTAGTTTTCAAGTTATCTTTCCCAAAACCTTACACAGTGCAGTTCTCGTGACTTTAGCGTCAGCATTCGAAGCGTTAGTGTTGGACAACGTTCAATATACCTACCTACTTATAGCGGTCTGAGAGACAGCTCAATATAGACTCTATTTACAAAATACTTCCATAGGTATAGGTATGCTTCAACCTACCCACATACAATATTAAAATTTGGTAGTCTTCAAGGTACTCGTATCTTGCACCAATGCCAAATAATATTGCCCAAAACCTTACGGCAATGCACATCTCGTGAGTTTAGCGTTAGCGTTGGACAATTTACAATGTACCTATAATACTTAGAGCAGATTCAGACTAGCGTTTTATACGCGTTTTGGAAGCACATCTAGACGCGTATAGGCGGCATAGGCGCACCTATTGCCACACGCGCCACTCGTTCGAGTGATTACGCGTTTCTAACCTCGTATGAGCGCAAGCCGCGACTATCGGTTGCAGCGAATACGCCGAAATAAACCCGTGTAATCGAGTTCGGTTTTATGACGCACGCGTGTAAGTGCGTATGCGAAAACGACCGTTAGGTATACGCATAGAAAAAACGCTAGTCTGTAACCGCCCTTAGAGTGGTCTTGGAGATAGCACTTACAATAAACTTCCATATACGCTTCAGCCTGTGCGGAGTGAAAGGAAGGCGCCTCCTCAGACACTTCACAGCGGTACAACCCTCGTGACTTCAACGTTAAATCTCGAAGGTGGACGCGGCGAGCGGAGGATTTCTCCAACTAGAGATATAAGTTTACAATGATAGGATACAAAATGAATCTATTTTCTTAAATTCAAATTAAACCGTTACAACATAAATAACGCTACGTACGAATCTTTGTAACGTACTTTGTTACACTTTCTAGTTTTTATTTAAAAAAAACTGAATCGATGTTTTTCATTTAGAAAAAAAAAGAGAGCCAAACAACATCGGTTGACTTCTTTTGGCCCACCTTGTACTCATATAATATATTTATTTACTATTTACAGCTTAGCGTGTGACCACGAGTCACCTGATGTTAAGTGGATTGGGAACTGGCTCTCAAGTCAGGCTGCCATAACACACTGATAGGTGCTTGGCGACAGATTCTATATATTATTTACTTTAAGTTTCATTCAATTAACGCGGCCACTGTCATGTTACGAATCTGTCGCCAAGCACTTAGGCTTCGGTGTGTTTTAGCAGCACTACTTGAGAGCCAGTTCCTAATACGGGTGTAGCGTGGTGCTATCATAAACCACAGTTAGGTGATGTGGTCAAACGCTACCCGGTAATAAGAATAAAATAAAGAAACGAAATACATACCAAAATTATTGAAGCCATTCTAATCAACTTTACTATCTAGAAATCCTATAATATCGTTATTCGTTATGTAACAATGGTGTTTAAGATAAAGGCGATAGAGTACTAAATCATTAATATATTTACGTGGGTGAAAGCCTATACAAAGCGGTTAACCAATTTGAGTAGAGCTCGCAACAGCCTAGTTTACGAGCATGTTGCGGTCTCATTGCTCTTAGCTACCGGCAGTGAACAGCCTCTTTGTCTCAAAACCACTGCAGGACGATCGCGGCACGTGCCTCATTTGAGCCTATTCCCGCTATACATTACAGTAGGTATTCTACTAGAAACAGTCAGCGACAAAAGTAACTGATCATTTAAGTACTCGTTATTACATCGTGGTGTAGATCTAATCCATCAATGAGCTTGAGCTATCGGTGAAGGAAGATATTGTGATGAACTTGTGATGCGACTGATGCGTGAATTTTGTGGTGGGGTATTTTTTTGTGCTCGCCTGGCTAGCTTAAGTTAAGAATTTGTTGCTTAATGAGGCTGTCGGAACGCACTGATAGAGCTAGGCATCTATTCTCATTATTTATAAAAATTCTAGCTGTGGTTTCACAATCGTGGACTACATTTTATCGCAATAAAAAGCATCTTATTCTTTCCCTGGGATTAATTAAGTCTGTGTGAGTATGTGTGTGTTTTATTCAGTTAATAAGGCGTGAAAAATAACAACCCCTCAAACACAGAGTTACTTTCGTATTTACTATATCAAAGTATGGCTATGGTATTAATATTAATATGGATTGACAATTATGAACAACTAGCTGTTCCCCGCGGTTTCACCCGCGTGGGTTACAGTTTATCGCGGTAAAAGTAGCCTGCGTCCTTTCTCAGGCTTTAGACTACCTCTGTACCAAATTTCATTTAAATCAGTTCAGTAGTTTAGACGTGAAAGACAGACAGACAGACAGAGTTACTTTCGCATTTTTAATATTATTAGTAGGGAAGTAGGGATTGGCAACACTAATTACTAATTACTCACCTCAACTCTAACTCCATCTAATTGGTGTGCGTGCTGCGGCGGCCTCAATCTCGGCATATATCTGTAGAACTCTTCATTGTCTCGGTACCACTTGACGGAGTATAACCGCCCTCCTTCTAAGTCGTAGTCGCAGTTCAGAGTGGCAGACTCGCCGCGTTGTTTTAAAGCTGGCACTGATATTCCGACGACGCGGAGGCAGATTGACACTGTTGGTAAGAAATGAAAGTTTAGGTACACACACTCACACAAAAACACACACACACACACACACACACACACACACACATACACATACATGCATACACACACAGACACACACATACATACATACACACATTTTAAACTGAGGCTGTAATTTACATAAGAATAAGCGCCATGGCCATGGTAATTTACATTAGAATAAGCGCTTGCACACAGTGTTGAAATATTGAGAACTCAAACAAAACATATACATTTTAAACCTAATTCTAATGTAAATAAAAGTGATTAAAAACATAGTGCCGAGACAACTTAAGTACGGATTTTGACAGAATTTAATGCTAATGTAACTAACGTTAATTGACGATCGATTGCTTTTTTGCATGTCATAAAAAAACCACTTATGGTCAAATCCGAAGAGGCAACTAAAACTGCATTATCAATTATTTTTATTTCTTACAATCCAACGGATCTAAAAAAATATGAAACATTACATTGTACCAATTGACCGTATTGCTTCCTAAGTCTATTGTCTATGTTACGTATAAAACACTTTTATTTTTTAATGATTTTGTATAAGTGCCTGAGTAATTAAAAAATATATGCAAGGAAATAATTAAGTATGTATATTCCAGCAGCACCAGCAGGATTCTAATTTTCTTTGTCGAAGTAATAACTGTAATAAGTAGTTTTGACTATTTTTTACACAAACATAATATAATACGAACTATATTATATTATGCAGTATTTTCCACCAATCATCATGAATGAGTAGTTTTTCAATTCAAAATACTAATAATGTTCTTTAAAATTATCAATATCTTTATTTACCTTTCACGTACGTGATTATAAAGTAACAAACTGAAATCAAACGGCACATATTTACTTAACCAATCACAGTCAACTTTTTATCACTGGCATTTGAAAAATTAAAAATCTATTTGTTTCGTCCCTTTCAATTGTTTTTTCACACATTTTCTTTTGTTTTCATTAAAAAATAACATAAAACTTCCGATTTAGTGAGCATGCGCGCTTTGCGGAGCGAGCGACTCGTAGCGAGTGTGGAATGCAACTGTTGCTACGAATTGGACGAGAGCCTGACTGTACTGTCAGTATGGGTACTACGTACGAATGGCTGATTTGTTTCACGCACACTAACACCCAAGTTAACAATATGTATGTGACTCTCCAGTCAACTGTGATTATTGTTTATTGTATCTTTGTGAATTAACTACTGAGCGTAACGATTGCTATGGAGTCATTTGCTATGATAATGTTGGCTAAGTATACTGTGTAATGTAAATGTTTGATTATAAGATATATTTTATTCAATCATACTGAAGGCCTATATTATGGATACGAATGAAATCTATATTAGGACCCAAAAATATGTAATTGCGTTTGATTGCTACCTTGCCTGATAGCTATAATGCGGTCAACGGTAAAGAACGTAATGACGTAACGAGGATGGTGATTTCTCCTTTGCATTGAAGATCCCCAAATTACAGCAATGGGGTAGTACATACTTCAGCATGGAGTTCCACTCCTTTATTGGGGACATGCAGTTTACCTGTAGAAAGCTGGGAACCGTGGTGTAACTATAGGGTACATCGTGGTATCTAATATCTTCTAAATATATATAACTCAATGGTGACTGACTGGCTGACAAAGTGCCAAACCACTGGACGGATCGGGCTGAAATTTGGCATGCAGATAGATATTATGACGTAGGCATCCGCTAAGAAATGATTTTGATTAATTCTACCCCCAAGGGGATAAAATAGGGGATGAAAGTTTGTATGAAACTTTGTCAATTTTAAACCGATCGGGCTGAGACTTTGCATGCATAAAGCACGCGCGGGTGAAAACGTGGGGAACAGCCTGCCTTTTTATATGCAGTAATTCATTTCAAATATATTACACAATAATTTTAGTAATAGTTGTCATACTGGTTCTGTGTTTACAGTCTATGCTCTACTACGAATAGCTACGGCGGCGTAGCGTAGCCGTAGAGCTACGAGCGTAGTGGAGCTACGTGAATAATTAAATTTCGCTATTTATACTATAACTTTTAAGATTTTGTGGCTTCCTTTTGAAACAGAGAAAACAAATACAGGTGTTTTAAAGTGCTTACAGCTGCATAGTGTTAAAATATTTCTGGGGCCAATGTTTTACAATGTTTTCGGCCTTCACGATATAGGCTCTCCACAGTGTGAAGGCCACTGATTTGATACACTGAGGATAAAAGATGAAATAAACTTACTAGCATTTAATTTCCTTATGTACCTATAATTCCTGTTTGTTAAATAAATAATTTCTCATTTTTTTTAAAGCATTAACACGAAATGTTAAAGATATACGAATGCTTTTAAAGTAAGGTTAAGTGGGAACTGTTTAAAGAAAGACTTATGTGGGACCTATAGCCTTCAAAATAATTGTGACAAAGCAATAAAATTATAAGTAAGCTCTATCAGAGAACTTGCTGCCTTTACAAACTTTTCCTCTCGTTTCTTCACTCTAACATCAAAATGTTGCGGCACCTGAATTTATAAAACCCGCCAGCAGAATCTAATAACATATTATAAAATCATCGAGATGAGTCAATTTCTTTTTGAACTTTGTGAAGTCCAGACTTCCTTGGAAATATGACTAAATTAGCCGATCCAGCATGACTCGGTTAGGTCATTGGGGGATATTTCTGGATATTAACCGGCAAAATAATTTTGTAAAGGCTAAAAATATTGTGATGACTTTTTGCTTAAGCAATATCTTAAAAGAAGGTGCACATACAACTTTTAATGTAATTCGAGTTTTCACTTTACTCCTTGGAAACCCTATAAAAGAGTTTTCATCGAATGAAACTTGGTTATTTGAAAATTAACTTACCGTACCAAAACGAGTATCGAATGACTTTAACTGCCGATTAATTTTAATTAACTACAGATATAACAGAAAATAACCGAGCGCTGCTTATGGCGTTTATGATTATGTTTACCTCTCGCTTCACAAATAATACGTTAATTAAATTATGGAGGTAAGTACGGCATTTTCCCGACCAGTAAATTATTTATGTATAGTAATTTTTTTGAGTTTATTCGTTTGTTAATATACAAATCGTAAGCACTGTTTTAAAAAAAGACATTATAATGGTCAGTTATTATGCTGGAATTTCTGTTTTTAAAACACTTTTATTAGCTTCACTTGTAACTAACTAAGCAACTAATTATATTTGTCTACGTTTCTATCCAAAGGGTTATTATTATTAAATTAGTAACTAATAAAGTGACAAAAGTTAAAACAGGTATGCGTAAGAATTGTAATTTTTAATCAATCATTGTAATGTTACCTTATGAAAACATCAAAAGTTTTTATCTATTTAAACTCCTTGTAGTGTTCTTCTTATATTGTTATCGTACTAAATGCATACTCTAAAATAAGCATTAAAATAATTTATCAACTTAACTTTTTACACACATTTTCGACGAGCAATCGACATTTTATGTCGATCTTTTATCAGACGCAAACTTTTCCAACCCGTGCGAACCGGGCGCGGGTAACTAGTTCTCAATAATAATTATTTATGTAATATCAGGTTTGGGAAATGGGGCGTGATATTCTTTGGCAACGTGCATGCGTTACGTTACTTTGTATGAAATGACTGCCCATTAATGCTTAATGAACGGGAAAGGATGGTCTGTTAATATAAATTAAGACTTTAATAAGCTGTAATGTTATCATTGAAGCGCAATATGTTTCATAATGACTGTTAGATCAGCTAGAGTGAAACGTACGTGCAGTATCATTTATTTATCACCAAACGTGTTTATTTACAAAATAAATTTTGTATGTCTTTGTATGATAAAATAATGTATCCGTAATGTACCTACCTGCGGGTACCTTCACGCGAGTTAAACCACGGGGCGCCACTAGTCTTTAATCAAAAACATCGTGAGGAAACCGGCTTGGCCAAGAACCACAACATTCAAGGGAATGCAACCAATCCTAAAAGGGCCAGCGTGGTAGATTACGGCCCATACTTTCTCTTTGAGAGAAGGAAAGTCTCAGCAGTGGAAACGTAATAGACTGAAACGTCGTACGAGTATTTTAGGGGTAATAAGGATGATGATGATGACGAAGACAATATTTTAGACTGTTCAGATGAATGTAGTCCTCTAATCTTCCCAAATACTTCATTACCGTTAGCCAGTTGAAGTTGGCACAAGCTTTTGCTATTAGTCTCTGATTACATTATACATTCATCGGTATCCAGATTTACGTAAACAGCTTATTATGCGGTTCTGTCCGTAATATCGCACTGTTTCGTTACTAAAAGTACTTAGGGAAGGGCCAAACGCCCCAATATTTTATGATACAAGTGAAAGAAGATTATAAAGTGAGAAAGTATAGGTGGACTTATTAAAATTGCCATCGATCGTTATTTTACTAGCAATAAATAAGCGTTTGGCAACTGTTTCAAGCGGTCAAAGGCTCAGTTGAGGTTTATTAAAAAAGATGGTTGATTTGTTTTGTTATTACGCAACATTTTGATTACGCAAAATCGAACAAATGTAAAACGAAATCACTCTTCATTCAAACAAAATCAGAAGAACCTAATATTTATAGTAAGTTAGTATTTAATCTTATATAAGTAACAAAACAAAACACTAAACTAAGTTTTGTTTTGATTTCCTACATATCAAAGTTAGCCATCAAACAATCCTGCATCCATCCCTGGTTGATCCGAACACGACCGCCTGTGATATTCGCGGTTTAATTTAAGCTCCAAACTCGGATTTGGCTCGTATTTTTCGCGCTTGTTAACGTGGAGCGATTTTAATCAGTTTTTCCATTATTAAAAACGTTATTAACGGTTTATAACGGTTTATGGGGTTAATATCGGCTTATTTTATTTTTGTAGACTCTGTTTAAGTGTGGTTATTATTTAAGGATTGAGGAGCTATAAAAATGGTTTTAAAGGAACAAAAAAGGTTTGTTTTGCTTCTCGCTATTAAAAGATGGAGTGAAATTTTTGCGTTTTATTTTTTTTGGTTTCATCTAAAGGCAGATCAATAATAAATAAGCTTATGATGAATCCTAAAACTTTGCCGGTGAAATATCCTACTACCTTTATTCTGAGAATCGAATCACGGCCTGAGTTATGGCGACGAGCTTTACAAAGTTTGTTTCTAATTTTTAAAATCTATAATATATCCTACTAATATAATAAAAGCGAAAGTTTGTGAGTATGTATGTTTGGAATGGTGATAGCTTATACTCTAGATTCACACATAGGCTACTTTTTACTCCATAAAAAGGTTTCTGCGGGATAACGGGAAGACGCGGGTGAAACCGCGGGGCGCAGCTAGTTCTACCCATGTATCCCTTCCTAAGGTTCAAACTAATTCCACCCAAATTACTAAAAATCTGTTCTGCGGTTTAGGTGTGACAAGGTAACAAACAGAAAAAGGGACAGACAGATATTGTCGCTTTTTATATTTAGACTATAAGAATTCAGTAGGCAAGGTATTGCATAAAATCCAAGGTATTTGTTGTGAAACGGAAACTACTTAGAAAGTACGACGTGGGGAAGTTATAAAGACAGGCATTTTCTGCACCGTGTGTGGAAAAACATCGTGTTTGTACATGTAAATGTATAATGCATACGTTAATAGACGTAATGAATATCACAAAGTTGGACGCCTTCATTTAAGTAGCGAAATTTAAAAAATACTTTTTGAATTGATACTCGTACTTCGTTTGACTAATTATTTATTTATAGCGACTATGACTCAGTGATAGTGACGTTGGCTTGCGATCCGTAGGACGTGGGTTCGAATCCTACAACGAACTTGAGCTTTCGGTGAAGGAAAACATCGTGATGAAACCATAGCTTGGTGGTAGGGTATTTTCTACTACTCGCCTGGCTAGCTACCGCCCTTATGTTAAGAATCTGTCGCTAAGCACCTATCGGTGTGTCCCGGCAGACTTACTTGAGAGCCAGTTCCCAGACCAGGTGTAGCGTGGCGCTATCTTGACCACATCGTCACATAACATCAGATGACTTGTGGTCTAACGCTACCCTGTAAATAGTAAAAAAAATATTAATGAAAATTAAATGAAGTAATGTGATAGGTTGATCATGAAGATGGTGATATGATATTACACACACAGATTACGAATGCGATTTTATAATAGACCACCGATGCGGCGCAATGGGCGAATAGCCAACTGCGAAGCGTGAAGTCGCAGGTTCGATTCCCGGTACACGACAAATATTTGTGCAAACGCAAGTATTTGTTCTATGTCTGGGTGCTGTGGATCCCCGATCCACGTAGTTTCTGATACCCTAAGGAATCTTAGTTAGGGATCAGAGCCTATAGGAGTATATGTGTCTTTGTGTGTAATCATTATAAATTAAATTCATGAATCCACTGCATAATACCGTTCAATTTGCGGGTAATTCTAATAGCTCTTGTAGTATCCACGATCAAATTATTGCCTCTTATATATAGAGGTGGGTTGAGACCAATTCTCTGCTATTCAAACCTTTCTAACGTTACGTATCCGTTGTCGCGCACAAAGCATTACCTATTGAAACTGAAATGACTTTTCTCTTGAATTTCTTCAGGAAATAGAAATGAAACTTTATATTTTAAACTTACCTACATTTGTTTGCCTCGCAGCTTCCACTTTTAGTTCTAATATATTATGTATAAGTAAATTCTGTGTAGCAGTGGATCTTAAAATACAATGTGAAAGAGAAGGGCTTATTTTTTGTCAATATTTTAACATGTGCAATAAAGACATAATTATTTCCTTTTCTCAAAGTAAATAATAATGCATAACGCAAGTCATCTTCAGAGATTTTGTCGTTGAGTTGTGTGTTTTTTGTATCAACGCAGTAAATCGTGGAAAAATTAAGAAAATAATAGCAACTGCATCCGAATAAAATTTTGCGGGAAATGTGTTCAAAAAGATGGTTTATGTGGGATATAAAGCTGTAGCTGTTTTATTTATTTTTATAAATTATAGCCCGTAAACTTAAAGCATAAAACAAGGGAGTTTTATTGGTATCGCAACGGCCACCGATGCTATAAACGAGATATCGGTATATAAATATATGTGAATTGATACTTATGAATCGTACTATCTATGGGAATGGCCGAATCGAAGTGTTGTTTGATAGCCGTTGCGATGTACGATGTTATCTTCGATGGATATAAATAAAAGTAAACGTTTTCAGGATGGCTGAGGATGAAATCTACACCGTTGTTAATGTGCTGTTTGGATTAAAGTGTGTCAATTCATTTATTTTGTTTCTGACAAATGACAGCTAGTTCAAATGCGCTTGTGTTCATTCTAAAGACTAAAAACTCGTAGGCACAGTAACATATTATTTGTATTGATATTAAAGCGAACCAAAATTGTTTTTACCGAAGTCGATAAATAAATCAATTTCATGGCAACAATGAACATGATTTTATTATTAATTTTTATTTATTGTGTTTTAGAAAAGAGTTGCTAAACGTTGCTTCAAAAGAATTTGTACCAAAAAATGTCATACAATGAGTTCATTTAACGAAAACACGAATATATGTTCAGCTCTTTGCATGTTAAATTATGGCGCAAATATACGCATGCGAAGAAATTTAGCGTACATTTATTGCATCAAGCTTTTTGCCTTAATCTGTATAGCAATATATCAGTGGGCAGCACAATAGCAGATAGAAAGCACTGTGAGCAACAGTTAACCTAACTGTTGGTAATTTGGACCCATATGAAATAGAATAAATCGGTACACTTTGTTGCTGCTTAAAATTCAATCTTAAAACCTAGACCATAAGTCATACACGTCCTTTTAAACACAGCAACAGTTAAGACCCTTCGAGAAGCGCGTGAATTTGGATCTCGAAACGGGTAGGTCCTATTCTCGACTGTATTTGCACGAGATAGAATATATATTTGGTTAAAAGGGTCATTAGTTGTATAGTACTAAGCCTGATGCTATTGCGAACGCAGGAGAGTTAATGGTGCAAGTGTTATTGAAGCCAGATATTGCCCTAGATATTTAGAATACATACACGTTGAGCATGCGATTACTGTTGCGGCTAGGTCGTTCTCATTTAGCTTTATCCAGGCGAATTAAATCAGCACTCCATACAATAGAAACTAACGTGAAACCAACGTAGTTCTGAAATTCTGGACTTATTAATACCTAACTAGTTGCGCCCCGCGGTTTTACTCTCATCTTCCCGTTATCCCGCAGAAACCTTTTTCCGGGATAAAAAGTGTTAGTGCCTATGTGTTAATCCAGGATATAAGCTATCTCCATTCCAAATTTCATCAAAATCGATTAAGTAGTTACGGTGATACGTGGTAACAACCATTCACACACACACACACTCACACACTTTTGCATTAGTAAGATAGGATAGGTTTTAAAACTAGAATTGGGGATTGAAACGGGATAATTACCATTGTATTTGTTTTTGTTTGAGTTCTCGATATTTCGGCACATATTGCAATAGCCACGATCACGAGAACCTACCTACAAAGATATATTATATCTCGAGTTTATGAATAGATACCAAATTTATTGCAAAACCTAATTCTAATGCAGTTTACATAATAAAACTAACAAATTTGATTGCTTATAAAGAAAAGTAGATATTAGTTTTAACTGTCTACGCTACGTTCTCGCTCATAAACGAGATGAGAAAGTGCGAAAAAAAAATGAGCTCTTTTGAGATATTACAGGGACCGCAGGTTACCTGATGTCAAGCAACGATGTAGCCGATAGAGGTACCTCGATAGATTGGGAATTGGCTCTCAAGCGAGACTGCCGGAGCAAACTGATAGCGGTACTTGGCGACAGAACTACCTATATGGTACATAATTTAGTTTCGATCGATCAAACTTGTGAAACGTTGGTACATTATTCACAAACTACCCACTGTATTGGCAGTAAGTTCACAAATGTTCGAATATATAGAAACACAAATAAATTTTGTGAATTTGTATTTGTGCCAATACTATGTTTTGGGTCATTAGCAAAAGTACAAGGAAGCGTCCAAGCAAGCGTGTAAGCTGGCCATTGGAATCAGACGTATAAATAAACTCGAATGCTTTGAGGAGAGCTTCATTTGCTGCGCTCTATTTTATTTGGTGTATTACTATCTCACAAATTAGCTGTCCCTCGCAGTTTCACCCGCGTGGATATTTCCATAGAGTTTTTTCCGCCATACAACTGACAGACCCACTGAAGGATCTTCCACCGGACCTTTCCAACAGCGAAATCATTTTCCAAATCAGATCAGGGTCTTTATTCGCTATGACCAACTAAGTACGTAACGCGGCACGTTATATAATCTGCGTGGAATGAACGCTTAACCCCGTGATGTGAAGTCACACGTTATTCGCAAGGAATCTTGATGGTCAAAGCGAATAAGGACCCAGTCGTACCTCACATTACTTACATCGAAATTCACGAACGACTACACCATACTTAATATTCAACTTAAATGCAAAAGTTTGTGAGCGAGTGTGTATACATATTTCTTCATCACGCTTGGAATGAGGATAGCTTATACCCTAAAATAACACAAAAGCTACATTATAACCTTAATAAAGGTTCCTGTGAAATAACGGACGCATCTAGCTTTGTATAGATTCACCTTCAATTTAGGACTTAGGTACAAGCGTACTCTCGTCTAATGACACTCCTTCAATGTCGTATAACAATAGGACCTTTCTAGTGGTACTATTTTAAGAGAAAAACATCTAGTGAGAACACAAAAGTTCTCGACCTCTCTTCTTCTATTGTAGTACTATAATCCGCCCTAGTCAGTAATTCTTAGCTCTGAGGAACTAAGTTTAGCACAAACTTGAGTTATGGTACCTTTTGTTGACCTCAAGTAGTACTTTTTGTACAGCCTCTTCAGTCAGTGGAGGATTTAATAACTTCCTTGGGAGACATTTGTTGCAAGAACAAAAGGTTAAGATGTTAATAACAGAACAGTTGTTTACTATTCTGAAATACCAAATGCTCGTGAAAAGGATTTTTGAAAACATTCGTAGTAACGTTTTCGCAATAAAATAGAGTTTCAGTTAATAATGATTTCTATGTAGGACTGTAGGTACCTAATGTTAGTGAAATGGTTACAGATACGATTCGGAGAGGTTACTTTACGTACATAATATATCCATGATTTTGGCCTGCCCATTGCATATTATTTCAATCTTTATGTTACAAAAAATGTTATTAAAAGGTGCTAAAATATTTTATTAAATTGAATTACAAAGCGACCGAAAATCTTCCAACCTATGCAAAAAATCTATTCGATTCCCAAAATTGCAATAAAATAAAAAAAAATTACGGTATAAAAATCGTTGCACAATCATTATTTAAGTTAAAGACTTAAGGTAGTTCTCCGGGCCCATAATTTTTTTTCACGTTTCGGTAATATTGAACTGATGGCACGTCGTATTTGGACATATTTTTTCAAGTAGGTACGTATAAGTGACTCTAGTTTTGTTCACATATTGTTTTGGTTAAATATTAACAGTAACGACCATAACAACGTTCAACAACATGTAACCAACCTATTATATACCGAAAATTTAAACAAAAGGTGTAAAATACATATATGTTTAACCTGCTCGTCTTTCCACCACAATTATTATATTGTTGCGTTTAATTTGAGAGGGTGCTGCGATGCCGTGCAAAATTATATTAGAAGAGGGCGCATTGTGAGGTGCTAACAAATTGGCAGTGAACCGGCTCACTAGGGCCGTATGTAACGGCAAAAAAGTTAGTGAACTTTTTCTTTAATGCACTATAGTAAATATTTACTAGAAGAAAACTTAGCAATTGTGGATATACTACTTGTTCTGAACAATTTCGTTACTCTAAACTTAGGCCCTAAAGTCAACCTTCAATAATTAAATTCCCCCATCTGACGCATAGGTCAGACGAAAAAACAATTGTGAAACTTAATGTAGAAAATCAAATAATGAACAATTTTAGTCCTAATACTTTTTCTCATACAATTGAGAAGCGGTCAAGTTATTAACAAAAACATAAAACCAAGATGGCGGCTAAAGTCAGGATCGAGGATGGTCGCCATTTTGGATTTAGACTTCCTCTGATGATGATACACTAATGCAAAAATGGTCGGAATGGCAATTAATGCAATGTGGAGCCCTGTTTTGTCTAACCCGACTACTTTCATCATTATACCAGAATTTAAAATTGAAGCTCGTGACGTAATGTTCATGTCACTGCTGTCAAACCTCTATGACAGTGTGTATTTAGAAATACTCCCCATATTTGAAGGAAACACGAGTTCCTGCTATACTTGGACGTCTCTTTTGTTCGCAAATCGTTCTCACAGAAGAGCATGTACGAAACACGTTTAGCAGTACCACGCGAATGTACCAAAGTCACGTCTCGTGTACAGACGAAAACAAAGGTCATTCAATCTTTCTGTAGAGAGCAGTTTGAATAGCAGAATGTTCAAAAACTTTTGTTGCTACATTCGCGATTTTGAATACTAGTGGTCTACAAATTTGGGTCAAAGATGAACAGAATTTTCGCTTAGCGGAATTTACGAGAGTAATATTTTTGTTGCATAATCAGATTTTAAACATTATTTTATCTTCTTGTTAAGGTTTTATTTACTGAAATTTCGATTCTGAGGCATGATTGGAGCTTGGACGTACATCGCAAAATGGCGTCGAAACCTACTAAAATAATTAATTTTATATTTGCAAATTTAAGAGAGAGCATATATAGGTACTATTTGTATATTGACTATCAGATGGAAAAGTGATGTGTGACTTTTTAGATATAATGAAGAATCTATTCAACGTTTTTTTTAGAATCAACGTTTTTTGATGTTATGAACGACAACATTTTTGTCCCAACCACTACCACTGGGGGTAGTTTTAGTGGCAGTCGTTCGGACTAAACCCATTTTTGACAACTAGTAAAGTAAATCTACAACTAGTCCTATATACCAATATTATAAACGTGAAAGTTTGTAAGTATATACATAGATGTGTGTTACTCTTTCACGCACAAACTACTTTTTTTAACTATGTATTTACAGGGTAGCGTTTGACCACAAGTCACCTGATTGACGATGTGGTCAAAGATGACGCCACGCTACACCTGGACTCGAAACTGGCTCACAAGTGAAACTGAACGGATCTGAATGAAATTTGGAATGGAGATAGCTTACACTCTGGATTAAAACATAGATTACTTTTATCCCGGAAAAAGGTTACTCACTATAATAGTGTGTAATGTAGGTAACATTACATTACCTTAGCCACTAATGCACACGCGGTTTCTGCTGACTAGTCACCGTCACCATTCCCCGGGGTTAGTGAGCTCGAAGTGGATTGATCCAATATATTAGTCCAGTTAGAGCCCTTTGAAGCCACCGCAGTCGTAATTCAAAGGTTCTCGCCGCCATTGCGGCACCTGAGTGTTGCAAGTATACGGTTTGCTGACCTATTTAATATTAGTAGTTTCTGCGATTGTTACGTGAGACTCGGATATCTTTAGAAAAGTAGAGAAATGTGGTTATTGGATACGGACTCGCAGCATTTTTATGCGCATACCTACTTAGGTACGTACTCCTTTCTTAATAGGTTATTTGAAATTCTTACTTAATATTATAAATGCGAAAGTAACTCTGTCTGTCTGTCTTTCTGTCTGTCTCGCTTTCACGCCTTAACTACTGAACCGATTTAAATGAAATTTGGTACAGAGATAGTCTAAAGCCTGAGAAAGGATAGAAGCTACATTTTATCGCGATAAACTGGAGCCCACGCGGGTGAAACCGCAGGAAACAGCTAGTGTTACATATATGGGACTCGCCAAGATGCATTCTACAATCCCTAACGCCACGGACGTTGTATAAAGGATGTTAACGATAATACAAGTAGGAAAAAAAAATTGAAATCGACATAAGTATTATTAATTCAAAGTTATATTACTATTATTGTAGTCAACACGAAAAGCTTTTTATCGTAGAATGATCGTTCGGCGGTAACAGAGTTATGAACAGTGGACATAAAAGTGCGTTTATGAGTTTCTTTTTTTCAATTCACGTTTTTTCAGTTACTTTCTTCTTGCGGTGCTCTTTCGTTATAGGATCATAACAAATGACGCAGTTCTTATGAAAGTTTCTATGAATGATAAGCTAAATAAACATAAAAAACACATAAAACAAAGGCCTTTGGATGATTGATGCAATTTAAATGTTGTAATTACGATTTGCGTCGCGTGCCTGGATTTCGCGGTCACAATTTAATGGAATTCCTCATTTTTCATTGGACCTGCGGCTGGGGCTTGATTGATGTCTGGATTTATTAACGTTTTTATATCGGTTTGCGGTGATATTTATTTTTGCGTAGTATACAATTATTTACGCACGTTGAAGTAATACACAGTAGATTGCGAGAAATGAGAAATATGCATTTGTTTTATCGGTGTATGATTTAATTCGGCCAACAACAAAGAGTGAAAAATTTGGCTCAAAATTGAGAAGTTTGGATATCATGTCCACAATATTTAAAGTTCAACTAATAATAATACATATTTTTTTTAAATTTAATTTATCTAATTGAATAAATTATTGCAACATGATGCAGTAAAGTGATGCAATCAAAAAACTAAGCAAGTTCCCCGAAAAGGTGGTTTCTACCGTTTGTCTCCTATATTTGTAAATATGTATTATCAATAAATAAAAAAACACAATACTCACAGGAGTTTTTTTGCATTATACTCGTATGCTTGGATTGTTATTTAATGTTATTATTATACTCCTGTATTGACATGAGGCAACAGTTGCCGTCGGGGTGAGGTTACTGAGACCAAAAGTTTAGGTAGGTACATACTTTACACTTGTCTTATAACAACCTTTGACCACATCGTCACATTCCTTAAGACAGGTGATATAGTGATCAAAGTAAACTTGGTGACGTTATAATATTAGATAAACGTACAGAACAGAGTTAATAGTAGTCTGTCTAGGCTAGGTTCAGGAGAGCTAATCTCAATGAGGTTACGGTATGACATATGAATGTGTGTAAGCGTATGTTGCAAAGCAATCAGCATGGTCAAAGCGTTGTTTTGCATTATCTTGTCATCTTGTGCTCATTTTGAACCAAGTCCGGAGATTTTGCCATGAGGTACGTGTTCTTCCAGGTTTTCTCCTTCCTTGGATTTTTCCCTGCATGTTAAGCTGGGGTAGCTGGTACTTTTCGTTCATCATAGTGTGACCAAGGTTCTACAGTTTACGCGACGATTTTTTAGATCTCTCAAACTCCTTTTGCTACAACTTTGTACATTTGTTTAGTCCCAGATTACATATGTACATCCCAGTTAAGTAGGACGCATGGACCACTCAGACAAAACGTTACATCACCAACTTAAATTGCTCGGTCAGCGTAAAACTTTTGTAATGTAGCAAAGTTCAGTTAACGCCACAAAACGGTCCCAATTTAGCCAATTTGCTTTAGTTTGGAAACCACTGCAGTTGCTTGCTGCGGAGATTTTCTTGGATAGAAAGTTTAAATAGGTAGGCGCTTAATCTAGCTAGTACTCACTCGATCAGGAAATACTTTTTCATCCACTAATAGTTCTGTGCTCCACGGTTTCACACACGAGGAAATTCCGAGAGCTACTGTGCATTTTTCTGGGATAACAAAATCAACATTTTTTTACCGGGTAGATGTTGACTACATGCCACCTGATGCGAAGTGACGATGTAGTCTAACGGCAGTTATTAATAATCTATCTAAACATATTTTGTCCTATTAAAGATATAAATAAGAAAGAATAATGTCAATTTTTTATCTCTAGTACGATAATCAGTGGATAGAATAAAAACATAATAATACTCGTAGATAGGTTATCAATTTCCAGTGAAAGGAAGAGCTACGCCATAGGCTACGCAGCGTCTGGTTTGGCAATGGCCTCCCAAGTGTGGGTGCCGAAGAACACTGCTGAGTGCTTGCAGACGAATTCTTAACTTGGGCATTTATATACGCGAAAGGATTTAAATGTTCAGAAGAGAGATGATGTTCGATTATGTCGGTATTCATAGCTTGAATTCTTACCTTGAACTAAAACTTACCGGTATCGCAAGAGTTTTATGCAGTTCCTTTTCTACCGTATGTTACGGGAACGCTTATGGCTCATTCAACTTGCATCCTTCGCACACAAATTGCAATGGCGGGCCTGCGGCACGTCACACTACCCACGATTTTCGTCAATAACGCGAAACAAAGGCGAAGGTGAATTTTAAAGGGCTCAGAGACACTCGAGCTGGTTTTTCATCAGGCGCGAGACACCGGGTGGGCTTTCAAACCTTCCTTTTGAGATCCCGCGCAAGATTAGGCACTAGTTCTTATGGTGTGACCGTAGGGATGGTGTGGCTCAAAGGTTAAAAGCTTATTATAAAAACGAAGAATGCGCAATGGCTTAGAAAATGAAGGTACATGAGTTAATGGACATAGGTCTAAGACAAGATCTGAGACTAAATTCAATAATCGTTGGAAAATAATGCCATATTGAAATGAGTTTTTTATTTTTCGCTTAAATTTAATAGTGATTAAGCTTAATCTTCATTTTCAAAAATAATGTAGTGGATAAGCTCGATTGAATAATATATGGTTGAATAAACCACCTTTTTGGCAGTCTACCCTCTAAATAAAAAAAAGGAAAACTAAGTCAACATAATTATCTTTAAAATGTTATTGTTACCGTCACTAGGATATTTTATTAATATGATAATCACTTTATTTAAATAATACACACCACTCCATATTTCAACAACATGCTCGTGCACGTACTAAAACAACAACAACGTGCAATGTAATGCATTTTTAATAAGTCAACTTTAACCTACTTTTAATTGTATCGAAATGAAACATTGTATGTATATGTAATCCTGGTGACAATACAATAATTTGATATCAGCAATCTGCTCTGATGATAGAGCCAGGAGGTGGCCAGTGGAACTCCGTGGTTACTAGTAAATCCCTCGAGTTTGGGCTCGTAAAATTCGTTTTGATGAGCCCAATAGATTGGACTTCGTAACAAGGGTCTGCTGACGAAGCCAGGTTCTGGATAGTGGATTTCTGTGGCTACTAGGAAACCCCTCGAGTTTTTCTTTACTTAGCAGTAAAATTAGGTTAGTTTCGCAGTGTGAATAAAATAAATAGAATGAATGAATATTTTCATCGAGCATTCCCCGCCCTAGTTCGTTATTGCACGTCATCAGTAGTGGAGCGGCGTCGGCTCTCGACACCGCGATGATTCAGCATTCTCAATCCAAAAGCCTTTTACGATTCCACTCTTTCATTCTCGACGCGTGAATTTGAAGCTTTCTGCCTTTCTCACGCAGTTTACGCGAACTAAAACCCGCTTTAATACCGCTTTTCATGCTCATTACTTAACTAGAGTGACTTCACTCGTAGGTACTTTGGTATTGAGGAGGCAGTACCTACTTACGTTTTTAATCTAGTACAGAAATAATTTGGCACATTGAGTCGTTGCTTTTCTTTTGGTTACGAATTTCCAGTTAGATAATTAGTGAAATATCTTTTTATAAAACTAATAAAAGTGTTTTAATTAATGGCAACATTTAGATTAAGGTAACACTTTTTATGCATGCCAATTTAACGTTGCTGTTCTACGTAGTGTCGCAGGACGCCCTGTGACAAGGTGGAGCGACGACTTGCGCCGAGTGGCTGACAGTGGTTGGATCAGAAAAGCCGAAGACAGGGCTCAGTGGCGTGTCATGGGAGAGGCCTATGTCCAGCAGTGGACTGATACAGGCTGACGATGGTGATGATAAAACTGCTGAATTCGGAGTAGCTCAGGGTTACCCAGTAATACTCAATCAACTGCTTGCTAAGTGAGGGTTTGCTTTTTTGTATTTCACTATTAATTAGCCATCTACCGGAACGTTATATTACACCCCTATATTACTAACGGAAGCTAGGCTGAAAATTTTTTTTTACTATTTACAGGGTAGCGTTTGACCACAAGTCACCTGATGTTAAGTGACGATATGGTCGAAGATGGCGCCACGCTACACCTGGACTGGGAACTGGCTCTCAAGTGAGGCTGCCGAAACACACCGATAGGTGCTTGGCGACAGATTCTTAACAAGAGGGTGGTAGCTAGCCAGGCGAGTACTAGAAAATACCCTACCACCAAGCTATGGTTTCATCACGATGTTTTCCTTCACCGAAAGCTCAAGCTCATTGTAGGATTCGAACCCACGTCCTACGGATCGCAAGCCGACGTTACTACCACTGAGCCATCATCGCTATAAATGTCAAGAGGCTATGCGTTTATATGTCAATGAATGTATCAGGAGTTTAAATTAAATTAATTTTTTAAGATTGAAGTTTGACACGAAGAACAAAAAAAGAATGATGTTACAGAGCGCAACTAGAATCTAGTACCAATCCCATGCATAAGTAAAGTGACGCCGAAACTGTAAGGAGTTCTGAGCACTTAAACATTTATGGTAATTGTATCACATGCTGTGCACTCATAAAGCCATAAGCAGATGTGAACTTATATCTCTCACATTAAGTCAGTCACTTCTTATCTAGTACAGAGTGTACTATGCATTATTCATACTGCAATAAGTAACAAATGTAATATTTAACTCAATCAAACTTGTTGCGGCGGAGCAATCATATTTTATGAGACACGTGAGGTTATGTTACAACTTTTGTGTGAGATTGCATCATGTCTAGACGTTCTTTGTTACAATTAGAATATTATTCTGATTAATTTGTCTTTTAAATGTTTTCTCTACTCCTGCGTTGTTTCTGAACGATGGATTGAAGTAATGAACCTCCTTGGCAAAAAAATGTATGGCAATGCATACATTATAAAAAGCCTACTAACCCCTTGCGCTGTGGGTCGTCTGAACTCTGAACCGAGCAGGGTGAATGCCCCCGCAGTATATTATTACACACAACCCCGCCCGTATTTAAAATACCCTATCCATTGAATTATTGCAGTAGGTATATCCTGTGCGACTCTATGATAGAACGATATTTCAACACTTCGATGTCAAAGTGCAATGATAACTAGGTATTATATTAATCTTTAGTTTTACAGCGTAGGGTTTGTTGACAACTGATTCATCGAAGGTGCTATGCCTAACCTGAACTAGGAACTGGCTCTTTAAGTAAAGCTGCTGGATTACACCGATCTTCTTTACAAACTATGCCCAAATCCTTACAATCGTTCCGGCGTCAACGTGCTCAGTGCCGGACGCGGGACCCGTAGTTTGCAAATTCTTTCCAAGAGCCCTTGATCTACTCTGGGTTCTTAAGTATAAAGTGGTAAAAAAAAACAGCAGAGATGAGTGGGTTTAAATATGCGGGGCTCCCTTTCGCGCGGCTACTCCTGCTACGAGCTGAATCCGGCATTGAACGTGCTTGAGTAATATTTGGAATGGCGATTGCTGTCCTAGACTAGATGCCCTAGATCAGGTGACTTGTAGTCAAACGCTATACCATGTAAGAAGTAAAAATAAGGAAAAGCAGACTGCGGGAAAACGAAAAGCCATGGTTTTATCCACGGGGACAAACTACACACATTTAGTCATCTCTTTATAACACAATGCAAACGCATATAAGTATGACTAAAATAATACTCGAAGATGTACCTTTGCCAGCTATAAATTCAACATAAGGCGCCATCTATCGTAAATAAACGACGGCAAAAAGGCTAATTAGTCAGTGAAAATGTTTGAACCACTTTCAAAACCATTCCTTAGCAGCGCCATCTATTGTAGGGCAGCAGTTTACTCCTTGACCTTCTAAGTTAAAAATACTATGCCTCGTTTTCTGTAGGACCAGATGGTTCAACCTTCAGCGTTCAGATGGCGCTGAAAACATTATAATACGTACAACAGAGCTGGTGTTGATAAATAGCCAGTGCTGTGAGCTATATACAAGCAATATTTTCAATTTCAGCCTTTTAATAATAAATCCATTTAATGTTGCGCCTCGCATGTAAATTAACAATTTCTTTTTAACATTAATTAAATTGGAATTTTCATATATCTTCCGCACTCATATTGCAAAAACTTTTATTGGCGAGCACGTAAAACTTACAAGGCATGGTAAAAGCATGCCAAGAGCCTAGTTTGTTTTCTCATTAATTTTATTCGTTCACTTAAATTTAATTCAGTGTATTTTTGGCTTTCTTTCTACTGTATTCACTCTTAGTTAAAATAACTATAGTAACAAGTTATATGAAAAGAATAATACATTTCCTTCATACATTTTTGACTTTAATTAACATTGACCACGGAAGAAACATGCCGCCCATAAAAATCATGTCTTGGAATAAAGGTTTTTCTTACAAAATAAACAATAGTCTAAATAAATGAGGGTTTAAAAACACTGACCGCAATTATCTTACGGCTCGAATATTTCACAAACGCCACTTTTGAGGGCTCGAGACAAAAGAAAATAATAAAAAAAGCACGTGGAGGGTTTTCACAAAGACTCTTAACACGTTTTCGACTCTTAAAGAGGTTCATGAAAATAACGGCTGTGAAGCATTAAATATATTTTTTTCTTTTGTTATTCACACATTTTTTTAAGTATCATACCGTTAACAATTATTTATTTTTGGTCGTCGCCGCGTCGTTTCCAGCATTCTTAGGATAACGCGACACTTGAACTCAAAATTATGTGTTATTATACCTATTATGTAGGTATTTATGAGCACGAAAGAGAGTAATAAATAGATTTAGTCGGTAACACGCGTTACTTTCTCATATATATATTTTTATTATTCAACAGAAACATTTGTCTTTCAGTTGAAGACGTTTAACCTAATTGGTTTGTGGTTTGTGGCTTCGAGACTAAGGCCGTTGCGGAATTAATAAGTGACTTCCATTATTTATTTCTTTGAATAATTAAAGGATTTTGTTCTATTACGGCGGGCAAGGTTAGCGTTAGTTAAGTAGGTAACTATTTGTTTTAATATGTTATATTGTCTACTAATTTTTATTATGTTGCTAATATACGAATAAATCATTCGTAGTTGCTAATAACAATTCCTGAAAAGACTTGAAGTAACAACTTGACAACTTTTATACGAATAATATAATATTAAATCCGTGTTTGTATTATATTATGTTTGTCACATATTATTTTCTACAGTTTTATAAATACAGTTCCCAATCCAGGCATAGCGTGGTGCCACCTCGATAACAATGTCGTTTAACATTAAGTGCGGTCAAACGTTACCCTGCAACATCTTAAAGCATACACACATATTAGAACATAAATACCTATACATTTAAAAAACAGTTTATGTTGAAGATGCAAAAAGAGCATAAAACAACCAAACTTCTTAGCTCCTTTGTGGCCTAAAGTTCAGCAATACGTATATACATAATAGATATGCGATACAGATAAAGTAAAGTTCACTCAATCTGCACACAAACAATCATATTGCATACCTAGTACCCACACGAAGCACTCAAGCACGACTACCTCGGTTCAGTCGGTAATTGATCCAGTCAGCTTCCAAGCGCTGTTTGATTTCAATTTAAGCGATGTTGATGTTGGCTGTTTTGGATGCGCATTTATCTTTCATCCCTGATGCCTCGGAATTTTGGTAATGAAGATAGTTTACCAGTTTAATTGAGATATCGATCGTTATTTGTTTGAGAAGTCATTACGGTTGGCTTGTTTACGTTATTGAAATCTAGTTAAATATCTAGACTCAGTACTTAGTTTGCCAATTTTGGAAGAAAAGGAACGTTATAATTCAATAGATATATAACATTCATCTTACCTGTTCAATGATTTGTGTAGATTATGAACATACTCCTAGGATTTTAGGTCCCTTACACGTCCTTTGATAACCCACAATTTTAATGGTGTTTAATATAAGCGCCGTGTTTTGTTCCATTAAAAATATGAAATAGGTATTCAATATTTTCCAAGCACCGCAAAATTTTCAGAACTTGAGACACGTAGGTTTCAATCCTGAAATAAGTTTAAACTTTCAGTGAAGCAAAGACATCGCTATAAAAATATATAATATCTTGGTAGTATCTATATGCCTACTTTCTAATGTTAAAAGGATACATTTAATCACAGTAAAGTGTTGTCCACGCGAGTAAAACCCCGGGGCACAGCTAGTGTGGCCCATATATATATACCTACTCTAGTAGTCATTGGCTTTCAGGTTTATGGATAGTGTTGACCTACAAGTAAATTCGTAAGCCCGTGACATTTTTTTTTTACTACCTACAGGATAGTTTTTACCACAAGTCAATGTTAAGTGACGACGTGTTTGAAGATGGCGTTACTCTACACTTAGATTGGGGACTGGCTCTCGAGTGAGGCTGCCAGAACACACCGATAGGTGACACTTTTACAGAACTTCAGATTAGTGAATCTGCTCTGATCATACTTGTACTATTTTCTGAACTTCATAAGTTCGCTTAGCTTCATCCAGTTCATTTGAGAATCTGTTACAGCGCTATAACAATGCAGTGCACAGTGCACACTCAAGCATGGTTGAATCACCAACCAACACCGTTAATTGGCAACTGGCTGCAAATTGGTTTGACTCGAGTTAGTATGGCTAGTGTGCTGTTTCAATTGAGTATTGATGGTGTTAGTACCAGATGCGCATTATCAGACAATTTCGCATCAGTTAGCTGTTTAGTTTGGTAAGTGTCAATTCGAATAGGAACAAGGTGATTTTCAACATGCAATACCGTTTTCCTTCTGATTCAAAAGGGAAGGACTTGTGATTCAGAAGGAAAACTGAGGTAAAATAAGGAAGGAATCGGTCTTGGAAGGTAAGAATCAGAAGGAAAGGTGTAGGTTTTCTCGGTGCAGATAGGAGTGAAACGTGAGTTTAAGCTTTCGGTGAAGGCACACATCGTGATGGAATCATAGTTTAGCGGTTTTATTTTCTAGTGCCCGCCTTTAAATATCGGTGGTAACGGCAACCTCACTTGAGAGCCAATTCTCTATACACTGAGAAAAAATTACTGACTTTCCCTCTGAGTCTTCTTACCTTCCAAGATCGATTCATTCTAAAATATAACCTTTCCCTTCCTTATTTTACCTTATTTTCCCTCTGAGTCAAAAGGGAAAGAAATCTAAATATATATAACTCAAACGTGACTGACTGACATAGTGATCTAACAACGCCCAGCCCAAATCACTGGACGGATTGGGCTGAAATTTGGCATGCAGGTAGATGTTATGGCGTAAGCATCCGCAAAGAAAGGATTTTGATTTACTCTACCCCCAAGAGGATGAAATAGGGGATGAAAGTTTGTATAAAACTTTGTCAATTTCAAACTGATCGGGCTGAGACTGCATAAAGCATGCATAAAGTAGCCCACGCGGGTGAAACCGTGGGGAACAGCTAGTTCCTTCTATATTTTGGTCTTTTTTCTCCGTGTACAGGTGAAGCGTGACGTCACTTTGAACCACTTCGTTACTTAAAATCAGGTGACTTGTGACTTGCGTTACCCTAAATTACAATATTAGTTTGATTACTGTGTAAATGTGATTGTGGGTTCAAGGCGGCTTTTGAACTGCTTACCTCATAAACAAAATTATTTAGCTTGATTGAGTTAGTCAGGTGAGCACTAGGAAATCTGACTACATGGTTGTGTCCCAAATCCCAATGCTTTCCCTCACCATAACCTCACACTCATTTCATATTTGAAACCCACGATCATAAGGAAATTCTCTTCTTCCAGGTCTTCAGCTGATCGGGGCTATTATATTGTGGTTTTTAGTTTCAATTCAGCGCTACTGATGCCAGCTCCAAATGCGCATTATCAGGACGTTTTGACTGACAACTTTGCGGAGTTCCGTAACGGGGATAGTTTGTAGTTTTAATTGGGGTATAGATTTGGGGGCAGTTAGAATATATTGCTGAGCTGATGGTCTAAGGCCCGTATTCTAGAATGACGCTTAAGCAGTAATCTCTTTAGTACTCTTAAGCACAGATTTGACGCTGTCATTCAACACAAATATGTCACTCAATCGCTACTCAAGCAGAGTGAGTTTTGGCTTACAATTATATCAAACAAAAACTTAGTAGAGGAGAAGGTGGTATCGTGGCCCCCACTTTGTTTTTGAGATCTCATGTAAAAAATGAAAGGAAAACATATGTAATGAACATCATTAGTTTCCTTATTTATTTGCTAAACAAAACACATGACATAATATGGAACAGATAAAAATGCAACAGATAATTACTCTAAAACATATATATAAAAAAAATGGAAATTTGACAATTTAAGATCAAGTGAGGGTTATATGGCACCCAGGGGGCCAAATTAAATGTATAATACTTAACGTATCAAATCGCAAATCTTGTATTCGTCTTCAGGGCCCGCACTGTCAGTATGAACCCATGCAGTTGCAACTTTGGCACTGAATCCACTCCTCACCACGTCTGTCGCTGGAGTAATTACAGTGACAAAATATACAAATCATATCTGAATCTGCCCTCGCTAAGTTTATTAACTTGTCATTGATACTCCCCGTTACAAAAAAGTTTCGCCAGATGACGTGACTCTAAACTAGAAATATCGAAGGGGGCCAATATACCTGTGGGGGTCACATTACCACCTTCTCCTCTACCTATGATCCGGCGTTACCCAGCGATACTTCAGAACTATTTTGAACTATTCGGAAACCTAATACCGTATTTCAGGTATTAACTATACCAATACATAGTTATTGAAACTTGTTACTGTTTGTAATGCTCATCGCTACCGATCAACTATGTTAGGCTACGTGCTCTGCGGTCACTACTTGGATGGGTGATTACTAGTGGTATTTACAAATGAGCGCTTCTGTGCTTCGGAGGGCACGTTCAGCCGTTGGTCTCGGTTGTTGTCTTAGGATAACAGTCGTTAGGCTATATCAGAGGCTTTTGGGATGATCTGAGAACTCCGACACCAGGGTTGGCTACTAGCCTATACGCTGACCTGCACTGGGCCCGCGTGGTGAATTAAGGCCTGTGTCCTATAGCAGTTTTTTAAGCGATGATGGCCCAGTGGTAGTGACCTCGGCTTGCGACCCGTAGGTCGAGGTTTCGAATCCTACAATGAGCTTGAGCTTTTGCTAAAAAAAACATCGTGATGATACCATAGCGTGGTCATTTTCCAGTGTTCATCTGGCTAGCTACCAGCTTCAAGTTAAGAATCTGTCGCCAAGCACCTATCGGTGTGTTTCGGCAGTCTCACTTGAGAGCCAGTTCCCAGCCCAGATGTATCGTGGCACCATCTGCGACCACTTAGTCACTTAACAATAGGTAACTTGTAGTCAAACGTTACCCGGTAAATAGTAAAGAAAAAATGGGAACGTAATAGGCTGATGATGATCGCTACTGGGACCTAGCTCTTAAGTGAGACTACTAGAACTCACCGAATCTCTGATCGCCGTAATCTCTTTGTATTGATGAAATAGAGTGTTAAGTGCTTTTTGATTTAAAGTATGCGGTCAGCTAGGCTGCATGCATCATGTGATCAGAGGCACAGCACCGCATATTAACTTAAATACGTTAGCTAACGCTTGCTGAATCAACGCTTTATGATCACGTACAAGTTAAAGCACGGTGTACATCATGCGAAATTTAATAATGATAAATGAATGTTCTTATGATGTAAGAATAAAATTGTAGTGTCACATGCGACACAGCACTGAGTCATTTTTAACGAAAAAAAAAAGGGGTGTTTTGTGTGTCTGTCTGTAGCATCTTGGCTTATAAACGGGTGAACCGATTATACTTTAGTGTGTTTTATTTGAAATGTGTCTTGAATGAAGAATGTTTCTATATATGACTAGCTGTTCCACGCGGTTTCACCCACGTTGGCTACAGTTTATCGCGATAAAAAGTATCCTGTGTCCTTCCTTAGGGTTGAAACTATCTCCGGACCAAATTTCATTTAAATCGGTCTAATAGTTGTGAAAGCGAGACAGACAGACAGACGGGCTGCTTGGCGCTCACAGATATCCACTAAATAATTTATTTAGTATTTATCAAAAAATTTTTTTTAATATTCCTGACTGTTTTATACATGAGGCTTTAACTCTTGAGTGAAATTTTAACTGAAAGCTACATGAAATATAAGAGATTTCACGAATAAATTATTCCGTATTACGAATAGTCAAACTATCATACTAAAATAATAAATGCGAGATTTTGTATGTTGGTTCCCTCTCCACGCCTCAACGGTTGAATGGATTTCAATGAAAATTGGAATGGAAATACACTATATTATTACTATTTTATTTATTTATCGGAAAATTATTCGCAGGATAGAGGAAAAAACGCGGGTGTAGGTGTATCTAGTAATAAATAAGGAAAAAAGCACCTGTTAAAAGGTGCTCGGTGGATATTTTCCGCCATGTTTTTAGTCGTGCGTTCTCGCCTTTAGAATGCAGACTGCGTCTGGCATGAAGCCAGGTTCTCAACACTAGTGCCCACTTAGTGCAACGGCGAAACTATGACGTCACATGAGTCATGGTTAGATCTATGCAGTCATCAAAACGCAGCTAGTTGCGTTACCATGTGAAGATGTTTAAAATGAGATTCAAAATATGAGATTTGTTTGGTGGTGGGAAATTTCTAGTGCACACCTGGCTTTCTCAAGTTAGAAATCTGTCGCCAAGTACCTGTTGGTGTTTTCCGGCAGCCTTACTTGGGTGTAGTATTGCCGAATTATATATAAAGACTACATAATATGAGTAAGTAAAGTTGTTACCCTTACTGCACTAAGTTTTCCCTATTAGTCATAAATACAGTATAAACTTTCCCCTTCAAGTATAATATGGTGGGATCAACGTATTTACCCGTGACTAATCAAGCATGACGTGTTATGGTGTCCAAAATAAATCAGACGACATCTACAAAAAATATCCTTATTACAACGAGCTTAAGTTCATTTTTACAGAGATTTATATTTGCTAACTATCTGCTCTGTATCTACTGGGTATCCCTTCAGTTCGAATACAAATTTTAATTATAATATTCGTTGTTAGAAAAGGAATGTCGACAATGCAACAAAAGGCGCATACGAAGACAATAATTACGGGTCCTTATTTCCACAAGGTTATGAATTATAAAGCGGTATTATGTAATTTAATAAATGAGTGTCTAGAAATAAAAGAACAATGGTGTCGACTCGGTTTTGCATTTTCTAAAACTAAACTAAATTTGACAGGTCTAATGGTATTGCTGTCTTTTTCTAACCACTGAAGTAAAAAAAGGATGGCATTACTATTAGACCTGTCAAATTTAGTTTAGTTTTAGAAAATGCAAAACCGAATCGACACCATTGTTTCCAATTTATCGTTTGTTCATTGTAATGTCTGTCACTAGAAATAGTTTGGTACATTATGGCGCTGTCTGTGAAAAACACGAAACCCTTCTAAATCTTACAAAAAGATAATAAAGCCAATACGTGCTTTTATCAAAAATATTGGCCCAAGATACCGCGATCCGATACATTTATTAACCCCACATTATGGGGCGCGCCCGAGGTGTATCGATTCCCGTATTTATTGTTCCATACAAGAGCTGGCCTTTGTTCAGAAACCCATCAACGGGACCAATCAAGTAAGAAATTGATGATCCCGGTTGAGTCTAGTGGTCCCTCGTATGCCTGCTTCTACAGATAAGCTCCTTAGGAGATGACGAAAATCCCGTTAGTACGGGATTGGGCGAGAAAAACAGTTTTTAAAGGTCACTGAATTAAAAGCTGGTGCGAGAGCCAGAAAAATATACGAGAATTGTGGGAAAGGTATTTTTAGATCATAGTTCTTAAGAGTTTGTTTACTAAAAAGATGCTATACCTAGATATGATTATTTATTTGCTTTACATAATATTCTTACTTTAACAAAAACAAAAAAGGTCAGTAAGTATCTAAGTATTTTTATTTACAAATGGCACAAGTTTCAGAGAGTCAATAAATAACTACCACAAACATTTTCTCAAATAATTTTAATTATAACAAGCAATTTATATTTTTATTAGAAATTCTAATGGTAGAAAAATACATTGTATGTAACTATTTTTATGAATTGAAACTAAATTCAAACAAAAAAGTCATAGTCCTCCTGCTCCTGCTTTTATGTTTACAAAAAAGTAGCCTTCCCAAAACGTATCGTAACTCCTTTCCCGATTCCTGATACTGATCTATGAACATAAAACGCAGACGCTGCGAGAAATGAAATACCAACCTTTCTAGATAATTGCCAAGATATGAACGGAACAATTTGCTTTATCAAACCGGCTATCTCGAGTCATACAGCATCTCTGGAAGTAAGCTCGGCAAAGGAACCTGGTACTTTCATTAGTTTATCTTGATTTGTGGCTCCGAGCACGAAAATTTGTGCGGAAAATACTTGTTTCTCGGGAATTGCATGTGTACATTGTAAAACCACGATCACGTTCAACGAAGTCTAAATATAACTAGCAGGAACATGGATTTTGGAATCATTTGTCCATACTGGTCAGTAAAAATGGTTTGATCAGCTAGTCTCTAGGACTCCCAAATAGAAACAGTTTGGTTTACATACAATCTTGTAAGGATAGCTAGGAGGCAATGATAGCTGAGCGTAGGATTGCGACTCGTAGGTCGTGGGTTCAAAACATCATTATGAAACCAAGCTTGGTAGTAGTTTTCTAGTGCTCGCCTGGCTAGCTGCCACGATCTACTTAGTTAAAATTCTGTCGCTAAGAACCTGTAGTCCAGGCATTGCGTGACCATTGACCACATCGTCACTTAACATTAGATGACTTGTGATCAAACGCTACCCGGTAAGAAGAAAAAAAAAACGCCAACAGCTATTGTTTCCGAAGAGTACTTTTTATATATCAACATTTTTGAATTATTTGCTTATAATAAGATGAAAATAACTCGGTTTAGCTGGACTTTGAGTATAGACCAAAATTTAAACAGTTAAATTACCTAATGGCAGTTACAAAATGTCTGCCTATTCATCGCCCGGATTTTAATAGTTCAGCCCGAAGCTAATTTATTCACGGCGTAAAATCTGACCTATCAAAACAATGGACCATTAGTCAATATCTGCCAATGCCGTAATCATTAGCGTTAATTTATAATTGAAAATTATTTCGCTTCACGAACAGAATGTTATCAACGTTAACTGGAGCATACAAATAGAAATACTCGTAAGTACAGTCAACGACAAAAGTAGCCCAACATTAACACAGTTTCCGATTACCAGCATCATCTTAAACACCAACCTTTGACCACATCATCACTTAAAATCAGGTTTTTTATGTTGTGGTCAGAGCGCTACCTTGTAAAATGTAAAAAAAAACCCACGCCAGCACCGTACACCGTGATCTAAAACACATTTAGGAAATCTAGTAAGATCAGCTACTTTTGTTGCTGACTGTACGTACCCTAATATAGGTAACAGGTTCTGTAATCCTATTACGAAGTTTCGTCTACTGGACTCGCTAACGAGTATTGTGAAGTATTTGTATGAAACCAGAACAGCGCCTCTAGCAGTGATGCCAACTAACGGCTGGTTTAAATAATCGATCTATCCACGCTTTACCCTACTGGAGATAGAAATTTTACGTAAGATCCATAGAAGTAATGTCACAACGAAAATTATTTATTTGCTGCATAAAAAAAAAAAACAATTTTAGGCCTAACTTATAATACATAATACATTATTCCTATGAATTTATGCAGAGAGATTGAAACACATTTACACATATGTCTAGTGATCCCCACACTAGGCTCAGCCTGTATCGTGGAGACCTGGATCCGGTTCACTAATTTTATTTTGATAAACCTCAGCTGACAAAAATATATAAAGTACAGGATAACACAATAATAATTTCTAACAATGCAAATGTAGCAAATAAAATCATAATAATATGATATACATAAACAAAAACCTAAAAAAAAAAAAAACAAACAAGGTAGAGCCCTTAGCCCTATTTCGGCCATTTTCTGCTGTTATTATTGAAATATTATATTCTTGAGTCTATTGTTTTTTTATTTACTTACTGATTTTTTTCTTCCTGTTCTTTTTATTAACAGAGAATGTTCGGCGTACCTACTTGCTTCATCTTGGTTATCAACCAACGTTTTTTTCGTAGATTGTTTGAGATACAATAATTGTATGGTAGTCGATATCGAGTCCAGTTGATGAAACTCATAATAGGGGTACAGTACTCAGTACCTATCTGAACAGAACTTAGTAACTACAAGTTTCGAAGCTCTGAGGAAACTCTAAGTACACTTTTCCGTTGCTTACGAAGTTCGCTAAGTAATTATTGTAACGACCATTACTGTTTATCTAGTTGAGTACCTAAATACATTGGAACAGCAAAGTTAGGTTCATGTGCATGTATAACTAAGTTACTGGGAGAACTTAAGTCTGAGTGTATCTATTGGCTTTCCGTAGGTATTGGTTTTACAAGGTTTGATCAGAGAGGGTGGGTATTGATTCATTGAAATATAACTTATATGGGTGGATAAATGATATTTCACACATTCTTGTATATTTGAAAAATAAATTGGACGGTTAAATAAAGTTTTTAATTACCTTATTTTTTGAACAATTCAACTGTCTATGTACTTTTTTATATTTCCAATGTGCCAACCATGGACGAAGAATGGTGAGCCAACTACTGCTAACCTATACCACGTCTTTGTTTTCAATACTTGTGATTTTCGATAACTTTTCTAGTGGACCCAAAAAGCAAGAGTAAAGTAAAAAAAAGTGAGGTAAGTGTAAATAAAGTGTTACTGTTTCACTTAAACCAAACTTAAACACAAAGAGGAGAGGTAGGGAGGGATAATTATAAGTATAAGAAGATCCTATCCAAAATAAAATCACCGTAATTTTGTTAAGCGTCAAAAATGTCTGCAAAGTCGGCCACTATTTCAATTCTCACGGCAAGATCATCTCGATTTTGAAACACTTATTTTAGTTCTCAACAGAATGAAGATTGAAAATAGTCTTCTAATGGGAGTTACAAAAGTAGATAATTTAAGGCAGCCTTTATAGGTTCCCAGGCACTTATTAAAATGCACCCTCAAGAATATTGTCTTCAGGGACTTCAAGTAACTTACAAAGTTAAGGGCGTTGACTTCATCCTAATTGAAGACTCTGAGATAAGTTAAGCCATCGCTTACCAGTTTATTGAATGTAAATGACCGATGTGCTATTTTGTAGCGATAAATACAACCATCTAACGGATAAGAACCTTCTCGCAATAAGAAAATTTACGTTTGTTTTAGTCGCTGAAACTAAACGCTCCCGTTTACGACGACAATGTACTAAAGCGGCCATCGTCGATCGGTTTTTGTTATTGTATTAGAACAAACACCTTTATTTAGTTTAAGCGATGATGGCTCAGTGGTAGGGACGTCGGTTTGTGATCCATAGGTCGTGGGTTCGAATCCTACGATGGGCTTGAGCTTTCGGTGAACGAAAGCATCGTGATGAAACCATAGCTTGGTTGTCTAGCTACCTACCTCTAGTCAAGAATCTGTTGCCAAGCATCTATCCGTATGTTCCGGCAGCCTTATTTGAGAGCCAGTTCCCAATCCAGATGTAGCGTGACGCCATCTTCGACCTCATCGTCACTTACCATCAGGTGACTTGAGGTCAAACGGCTACCCTGTAAGTAGTCAAATAAAATCTCTACCTTATTAGATCAAGGCCACAGAACTACTGGCCTATTTTCTTTAGTTGATTTCATTCAGCATAAGACGTGGCTAATTTAAAGTTTCAGTCAAAGTAAGGATTCATATTTTTAGTTTCAAAGCTTGGATAACTAAATCTGCAACTACTAACAAGTACTATTAATGCAGGGAAAATGGCTGATACTATATTAGGGAGCAGTTAATAATATATAGAAATTGCACGAAAGGCACGAAGTAAACACGCGATGCGTGATATAAAGTTTAAAAACTCTACAGTATCTTTTGAATGACTTGTTCAAGCTTGTAAATAACGAAAAGGAATGTAAGGTGTCAAAAGTTGCCGAAAGGAGAGCGTGTTCTTTGGAAACTTGATGACCTCTTAAACCTTACAAACTTAACGTCGTTGTTGTCAGCTTTCGAGAACTCTTGACTTGACTTTTTGGTACTTTTGAATTGGTGTATGTCTCGATGAATTTATGTCCTTGAAGTTCTTACTGAGTTTGACCGTGAGTCATCTGAAAAAATCAAAAATAAGCCTAAAAAAGTATCTTATAATGGTGTCGATTCGCTTTTGCATTCTCTAAAACTAAACTAAGTTTGACAGGTCTAATAGTATTGCTGTCTTTTTCTAACCATTGAAGTAAAAAAGGACAGCATTACTTTTAGATCTGTCAAATTTAGTTTAGTTTTAGAGGATGCAAAACTGAATCGACAACAATATATAGGTATTATAGGTAGTTCATGATGTTACGCGACCATGTGGTCAAAGGTGGCAATCATACTTCACCCAGACCATAAGAACTGGCTCTCAAGTGGCTACCGAAGGTACTATTAGTGGTGCTTCGCGAATGATTCCTAACATGATGGTCATTGAGGGTGCTAACTAACCAGGCGATAAATTAGGAAACGCCCAAGGTATGGTTTTACCACGATCTTTTTCTTTATCGAAAGCAATTTTCCACCAATTTCAACGTTGACAAATTATCGAACCCCATGGTAAGTAAGGTTGCTGGAACACACCAATAGGGGCTTGGCAACAGACCCGAGAAATAGCTAATCAGGCAAGTATTAGAAAATGTCCTGTCACTAACTAAATCTACGATCTATAGATACGGCACGGTTCGAGTAAACACTACTCCTTCTTTTATATCAAAATAATTTTTGGTGCTAGAATATTGGCCTTAAAGATATGAACAAGCCTTCATAAGTAGGACGGTGGATAGGGTCAGCGAGGAACAGCGGGACGCATTATATTAATACTTTTGGGTCTGATATCCTCCCTAAGCCACGGCGTTATTATGAGCAATACATTGCCGAGGACAAATAGGTACTTTACTAACGTATTACGACATCCGGTGCTCTATCTTGGTACGGAAATTAAGGGTTCTGCGGGATGACGGATTTACAAACTAACTTGTTTTGTTTGAGTTATGTATGTGGGAAGTGTATTTGACTAACGCGACATTCTACCATTAGTCGGTTATTTATTAGCAAATTTTAGACTTCGGACATATTGGTACAATTTTCATATTTGAACAAATGCATTGGCAGTACAAGTTTGTACAATTTTTAATGATTCATTTTCCATATTTGGAAAATACTACTTCAAGGTACATCAAATATAACTTAACCATGGTAAATTCGCCAACATGTTTATTTTAATCTGTGGTTAATTACATGGATTGTGGAATTGTACGAATGTGGAATTGTACTAATAACTCAATGTAGTCGAAAGTGGCATCACGCTACACCAGGACTGAGAACTGGCTCTCATGTGAGGCTGCCGGAATACACCGATAAGTGCTTGGCGACAGATTCTTAACATGAGGGGAGCTAGCCAGGCGAGTACTAGAAAATACACTACCACCAAGCTTTGGTTTCATCAAGATGTTTTCCTTCACCGAAAGCTCAAGCTCACTGTAGTATTCGAACCTACGTCCCACGGATCGCAAGCCACCGTCACTACTACTGAGTCATCATCGCTATTTCACAGCAGACCTGTAATTTCCTACAGCATTGTCAGAATGTTACCTTTTTTATACTGCAATAAAGCCTATTTTACGAGCACACACATCCCTCGTGTGCAAATAACAAGAAACGAGTCAAGACGATATTTATTGATAGTTCACTCAGCATGAGTAATATCCGAAGCAATATGATCGATAAGGGTAAACAGGACCGCAAGTTGTCTTAAATCTCGAAACATGACATCCAGATTAGCAAGACCCTTGATATGTTATGATCATTGCCACAAAAGTTATGAAATAAGCTTTTGTAAGAGAAAAGAGAGGTCTTGTGGTGTTGGTTGCTCACCACCTTACAGCCCCAGGGAAATCTATAGTATGAAAGCGAGGCAAATGAAATAATGCTTTTGTATGTTGCTTATTGTTATCCATACGTTTCGCTTGCATGCCTACACACATTATGTCATTTGAATTCCTACTTTGCTACTATTATAAATGCGAATGTGTCTGTGTTTGTCCTTTTTTCAAGTAGCAAAATGATTTTTTTTGCATACAAATAGTTTATAGGTTGGAGAATTACATCAACTAATTAAATAAAAAAATAAGTACATACTTATTTACTAAAAAGGATCCTGTGCAGTATGACTTTTATTTACTTGGTAGAATTTGACCACAATACAGTGAAAATGGTGTCGATTCTGTTGTGTATTTCCTAAAACTAATCCAAGTTTGACAGGTCCAAAAGAACTGCTGTCCTTTTTTGACTACGAAAGAACGAAAAGGTCAGCACTACATTTGGATTTGTTAAATTTAGTTTAGTTTTAGAAAATGCACAACACAATCGACACCGTTGTCTTCGAATAATTATTTAAAAAAAAACGCAAGGATCCTGGGATATGTCCACGCGAGTGAAACTACTGTGCAAAACCTTCTAGAGTTATATTGTGAGATTGGTGTGTATTTCCAGATTATTCAAAATAAATCGCAGTGAGCAGACAGATACAAAAAATATCTACAATTCGATAAGTTAAGTATCTTTTACTAGTATCACGTTATTGACCTAATGTAACAACATTACTAAATACAAACCTTAAAAAAGATAAGGTATATCTTCATTTAAAGCAATCTAATACTCGTTTACTAAAATTACAGTAAGCTAAACCGTTACGAGACAGTAAAAATCATTCTCAACAAACCCGTTTGGAATTTTGTAAATACGAAGTTCGATGAGATGGATAAAGTGACATTAATTAGGCAACGTCCGTGCCATGTCCGAAACTGTGAAGCCATTGCCTGTTTCAATGTGCCTACGAGTCGTAGCTCGTAACTCGTGAGCTACGAGTGCTACGACTCGTAGCAATCACATTACCACTCGCGAGGCTGAAACTGCAAAACGAACGGTCCGGTAATGACGTCATCGGCTAACGGAAAATTGCTAGCTTATCGTCAGCGCAGTTCAATCGCTCAGCCGTCAAACCAAAATTGAATTTTACAGCGTAAATCTAGTCGCCGACAGTTGATTGATGGATCACCGCTAGGATATGTTGATGACCTCCGCTGGTTAGAAAAAAAACATTTCGATTCAAAAGTAATCCATCCAACGCTCGCGATTCGATTAATCCATTTGGAATATTCCAATTTGCGAATATGTTTCGATACCCGTTGGACGTTTTACTCCGAGTATCTGAATGTAATCCTAATCGGCATGTATACAGGCGAATCGTGTTAGTTAGTTACACAACCGTCAATACGATGCTCAAACAAAACCTTTGTCCGGAGTAAATACAACTGGACAGACTTTTTCTGCCGTATAGAGTGCTTGTTTGAAATCCCAATGTAGGTAAATTTAAGCGAGCGGTGGAAAATTGTAGATACAGTGGTCCTTTTCTGTGTAGAGCTTGGATTTACTGACAATGAGTGCAGTACGTAGTAAAATTTATTTAAATTCCTTTCCAGTGTTACTAAGAGGCTTACGCCTTAACTAAAGACTTGTTTATAATTAGTCATAGCTTGGTGGTAGAGTATTTTCTAGTACTCGCCTGGCTAGCTACCACCATCTTGTTAAGAATCTGTCGCCAAGCACCTATCGGTGTGTTCCGGCAGTCTCACTTGAGAGCCAGTTCCCAGTCCAGGTGTAGCGTGGCGCCACCTTAGACACACCACATCGTCACTTAACATCTGGTGACTTGTGGTCAAATGTTACCCTGTTAATAGTAAAAAAAAGTAAAGTCTTAACCACAGAAAACTTACCTAAACCGATTAGAAACTTTTTGAAGACGTTAATTCTACTAATTTCTAGATGATAACATTGAATTTAGTTACGGAGTTTTCAAAAACCAATTAGATTCAGTAAACCTTCGAGCCGTAATAAATGTTTGAAGATAGAGAATTGACGATTTTGTGCAAAATGAAAGTTAATTGATATTGTAAAAAAGTATATTATTTTAAAATCTGCTGCTTCAGATAATTTTTATCACTTGTTTTTACGAGAGTAAGGTAGTCATTTTAAATGTTTTTTTTTTTAATCTTAAAGAGATACGACGGGTTATTTGCGACGGGTTATTTGTTATGTTTATGATGAAACATTACATTACTTGGGCAATACTTATTACTAATAATTTGAAAGGCATATTAATTAAAACTATACAAAGTTCAGACAAATATTTAGACCGTTAATATCGATCGTTTGGAGATAATGGTCAAAGTTGGTTCAGTAAAATTGGGTCAAAGCTCAATTCATAGTTAACCCGACCAAAGTTTGATACACAAAACATCCGTATTAACATAGGGCTGTACTAACTACAAAAAAGGGTCACAAACCGGTGTCCTTTCCGCGACTTAAAATTATTCAAAGCAAACATTTATACAATTTTAAATTCAACAAGCTCAACAAAAAGTTGACGTCACGTCTGAAAATTTTCCGCAAAATTGTAAACAAAATAAACGAAGCGACAGCAACAGAAGAGAAAGAATTTAATATCCACCGCGGCATACGGAATGCTGGTTACAATTTGTTTTCTTCCCGCCAGAATTATTTTTTGGGTTTCCACATACTTAACGTGTTTTTTTCTCATTTATTTGTCTTTCCCGGTTCAGTAGTCATCACTTTGAATACCGGTTTAACAAAATCCTTTGAAACTTTACCCTTATTCGTCGTCAAAATGGTTAGGTAATGTGGCAGATAAATTTATATCTTTTGTTTTGTGAATCAACAAATTACACAGGTTTATTGTGTACTAGTTGCACTCCGTGGTTTCACCCGCGTCTTCCCGTTATCCAGCTGGAACCTTTTTCCGGAATAAAAAGTATAAGCTATCTCTATTCCAAATTTCATTCAGATGCGTGCAGGAGTTTTTACGTGAAAGAGTAACAACCATCCATACTCACGTTTATAAACATAGCAGGATTTTGCTATTATGTGAGCCAATGAATATACAATTTTTTATTAAATCGTGATTACATTTGTGCCCTCAACTCAAGAAAATCAATTACAGTTCCCTATCCAGGTGTAGCGAGACACCACCTTCAACCACATCTTTACTTAACATACACTTATTTTCGTTATACAATTGATCGTGTGACTGAGAAAAAAAAAACCTCTGTTTATGTATGGATAGTATATTTGTTTAAACTCGTGTTTTTTTATACGAAAGTAACTATGTGAGACGAGCAATTCGCTCTCTTTATGCTAAGTGTCAGGCAAGCCCACAGTTACAGTCCAATGCCAACAAGAATTTTGAACTGAATGTTGATTTTGATTTTTGAAAGGTTGAACGATTGAGTTTCATTGTTCTTGGGTATCCCTTGGCGAACGAAGAGAAATCGATTCTACCAAAGCCCCGTCACCTGCAGACAGGTTAGGAAGGATTGAATACATAGATACTTTGAATAATTGCTTCCAGATCAAAGACCGAGTCTCAAGCAGCTAGACAAAGCGTTCTATTTACTATGTGATCCCAAGCCATATCTCAGTAATATTTGATTTGATATGAGATCAATCTAGATTTGATAGCTGAATTTGGATCAAGAGATTGTGAAGTCTACATATTCTGCTCTATCAATTTCCTCTGACATATTACAGTCAATATCATGTCATGAACTCACTTTTGACAAATGAACTTGAACACATAGACATTGGAACTAATTCCAGTATTAATGCCTTTGTTATTTATTTAGGTTTCTGTTGTTTTTTTGTAAAGGTTTTTATTTATTTACTAGAATAGCAAACAACCTGATGGTCTGTGTGACGATAACCGTCAAGTCTTAAAAATAGGTGTAGCTTGGGTGTAGGGTAGGACCACCATTGTATAAATTGTCACTTAAAATCAGATAACCTGTGGTGAAAACAACAATGTCAGATTAAATAAAAATCAAGTAAACTAAACTCTAGGGAAAGTTGAAAACATTAATTCATGAAAAGCAAAACATTATGATACCATAAAGTTCGGACGAACGGTGATTTTAATTAATTGAAACGACGCTGACAATTCAAATGTAGTTTGAATTTGGTTAAACACAAATATATTGAAAGTTTTGTTTTGATCAGTCAAAGGTTTTTTATGGATCAATAATTCAACACACGTTTGTTGGTCATTTGCACAAAGTTTGTGTACTGTGTAACATTTTGTGGCATGAATGCTATAATTATATGAGTTGTACCACTATACACTACATTCATTTATTCGTATAACCTAATGAAAATCTATGTCTTATACACGTCTTATCTTCGTACGCGACAACGCGAAAGCTAGAAAATGTTCTACCACCATGATAAGATTTTATCACGATGTTTTCCTTCACCGAATGCTCAAGCTCATTGCATGGCTCACAACCACATCATAAGTCACTACCACAGAGTTTTAAAAACATCAACTTTGTCCGATGTACAATAGAAAGGTACCCGTCACTTATCTAAAAGATTTGCGACTATAAAAAGTGGGTATTATTCCGAAGGTTTCTTATAAAACGACTCTTCTCTAAAGGAACAGAAAAGTACAGCAAGTTGAATTGCTTGAACTGGTTTAGTATCAATCAAAAAGTTTGACGTTAGTTCTTAAAGAAGTGAAGTAAAATGTTAATGCTCGCTACCAGTGAGAGAGCTATCTCGCCAAATGAGTTTGCGACGCCGACGATTGACACTTGACAGACTTTCGACACGAAAATGGCCCGTAAAGATAGTTCGAGTCATATAGGCACAGTTTGAGGCAGTAAACAAACTTCGCCATAGCTTCACCAAAGTTACTTATTTGTAGGATTACAGTATGGGCTTTATCAAAGTGCAGCATTGAACAAGTCTTCGATCAGGTTTGGAGTCGGGAAAGAGTGAAAGTGCATATAATCGGCATATAATGTACTGGAAAGTTAAAATATTAGAGCCATGAATTTACTAATTAAAATGTTTGAAATTTGATTACGCTCTTTACACACGTACTTCTGAATCTTATACTAGTAAATATTTCTTTATTAAGTTAGAAAAATTGATAACTATACGTTACGTTAGTATTTTGTTCAGGCACTGATACCGATTTTCACAAACAGTGCACGTTGTCCTTCTGTCTTAGGTCCGAATTCTAGAATGATGCTCAAGTTTTGATCTATGCTTAAGTAGCGATTAAGTGACGTATTTGTATAAACTGACAGCGTCAAATCTGTGCTCAAGTACTGATTATCGCTTGAGTGTCATTCTAGAATACGGGCCTTAGTGTACACCTTATTCATAAGTGCCAAAATAGCGGTATAATTGCTCTTCTAAACAACCTTGCAAGGTGCATGCCTCAGAGCTCATCTATTTTATTAATAGGGCATAAAACCCATCTGTCGCATTTTTAGCATTTTGATCAGGCAAAGTGATCGATTTCACAAATAGTGCACGTTGATCTTCTGTCTTAGTGTAGCCTAAGCGATATTTGTTCCATATAGCGTGGATAAAGGTACTCGTGTGGTGAAAGTGTGCTGAAACTCCTTTATCGCTTTGTCGATGGCTGAGTACACGTCATTTGGAGCAGGTAATGACGTTAAATGTATCGAGTACTTTGGAATATATTCTCAGGTAAGCGCTGTGTAGTTAAGCTGTAGCTTATTTTGCATGTTAGGTTTTTGTTTTTTTTACATTTCAGGTCTTGCAGGATTCAGGGATTTTGAGATGCTGATTTAAAATATCGTGATGAAACTTTAGCTTGGGGGTAGGACAATTTCTAGTGCTCCATTGACAGCTAAGAAAAATCCTTCAAGCCTGCCCCCAAGCGCCTGTCAGTGAGTTCTGTCAGCCTTTACCCAGTTCGTGTTCTAGGCGTAGCGTAGCGCCACCTTCAACCGTAGGTATTACTTTGAACTGTGGACAAAAATGTATCCTGTAAAAAAAGGTTAGTTATTAATCTAGAAATAGACATACTGAAGCTGTAGTTTACCATACCACTTATTTTTTAGTCTCTTTGCAAATACTTTTAGCAGATACTTAGTTAGTTTAAAGTTTTAATACAACCAAATTGGTGACTTTCAGAACTGTGTCGACATCGAAGTTTGTATGTAAATTTTCCTCATACAATTTGTAAACTTGTGAACTTGTGTGAACAGCGTTATCAGATAATGACATTTCTTGTACCGGAACGCCGTGAGCTAAGTTTTATAGCATTTTCATGACCGCTCTGATCGTTTTTTGCTGACTCTACTCAGAATCGTTGGTGATTTAATGCACGTTAAGTCATGGCTAAAATTCTTTTTTTTATTTGTGGAAACATTTCATATATGAGAGGGTAATTTCGTTGGAGTTATGCTTAATGGCCTGTGGTTTTAGAATATTAATTTTATTGCACGTTAATGATTTATGAAAAATGTACATACTCGTCGCTATCAATGGTCCCTTTTTGTAGCAATAAACTTACAAAGTGCAGGATTCAAAACAATCATACGTCGATAAGTGTTACATTACGACTGATGTGGTGCAATGTGCGAACAGCCGACTGCAATGCGTGATGCCGCGGGTTCGATTCCCGCTATGAAACAGCAATTTGTGCATTCAAAAAAAGCGCTAGTAATTGTTTTGTTTCTGGGTTTGTTGGATCCACTTTCTACTTTTCTGACATTGTAGGGTCTTGACACAGGAAGGCTTATTAAGGGTCCGCAGGAACCCTTTTCCGGGATAAAATGTGTTATAAATATGTGTTAATCCAGGGTATAAGCTATTTCCATTCTAAATTTCATCAAAATCGGTTAAGTAGTTACGGTGATACGTGTGGTAACAAACATTCACACATAGACACACACACAAACTTTCGCATTTATAATATTAGTAGGATTTTCACAAATTTCACAAATAAATAATTTACAGTAGAGACAGACATTTTCAAAAAAAATACTTCTGACTAATGAACACCAATTTACAAACATTTTCATACTGACTGCTTTATTATAAACCAGTTGCAATACCTTTATGAGAAATCCTAATTGGCTACGTGTCATAACCGTTCGTGTTATTATGTAACTAATTACAATTTAATGTTCGTTCAGGATTGTGGCAATCAAACACGCGAATATATGAACACAGTGGGTTCTATTAAACTATTTACTATCAAGGCGATGTTTGCTCATAAGCTAAGCTAAAGACAAAAGAGTGTAGATTGGTTATCTAAAACTGGCACGTTCATAATAGGTACTCACTGTACCTACCCCACCTTCCAGCATACAAAAATATATATATATTTAATTCGGGAATGTATGATTGTTTTGTCATAGAAAATAAGTAAATTAGACTCTAGTATTGTACAAGTGTTTTAGCTGAGGAATGTGTAAGATAAATAGAACTGAAGCTTGCGCAGGATTGCGGCTGCAAATGTGTCGGCGTAAGCGTTTTTTTGGATGGCGATGTGACTTGAAGCTTTTACAGGAACGTTTAAGTGGGGAGTGAGTTTTTGACGGTCGAAGGGTTCGGACTCTTCCGGGTTACGGTTAAGAGTCCTCGAGCGTATTCGAATTAACTAATTAATTTAAATAATTATAACTTGTTATAATTATGGTGTAAAATATTGCTTTCTAATAATGAATCAGTGATCTCTTAAAAATATACCTAGAGTGTGATAATTAAATAGAGCTCTGTGGTTAAAGTTGATTTTGTAATTAAATATAAATTTTACGAAAATTGTGAATTTCTTAGGTTTTATAAAATAATCGCGAACCGGGCGTTAAATCTATTAATTTCGTTACGAAATATAGTGTACTTCGGCAGAGGTCGTGAGTTATTAGGATAATGAATTATTTTGTATCTATCTATTTATTCGATTCAGTTTTTTTAATTGATTGTTATAATGTTCATTAAAACACTGTTGTATTTTTATTACGTTAAAATTATTCTTTTAATGAACGTTTTATCAATAAGCTTGATTATTTTACTCTATGTGTCTTTTTGCATTTTGATTGTTTATTTTATGTGAGATATTTTTCTCTCTTAAATTTTGTCTTACATCACTAGTAAAAATAAATCACAATACAGACTGGTGATGGATGTTTAGATTTGTGTAAAGACTGGGGAGAACCTAGAGAACTCTTTCATTTAACAAGTAATGTTTTATTATTCGAAAGGAAATTCGCGGAAAGCTTGATATTAAAAATCAATAAGACCTGTCTAATAATCTAGATCCTAAAGACTCATCGTAGATATCACGGCTATAGGAATTGTATTTCAGTTAGAGTTAAGTATTTGTTCCTGCATCAGCGTGTTGCAGAATCTGGGATCGTTATGCTCTCCAAACTATTTAGATCTTATTTTTCAGCAACCAAAACCTAAACTATCTATACTCCAAGTTAAGAAATGAAACCTTCGACTGGTTTCAGATATATGTAAGATGTTTTGGACAGCTTCTAAGCTACTGAACTTAGTAAGGAAGAGGGATAATTATCTACTTAATGTGGTTTCGACACCACTTAAATTATCGCAAGACATTAGGAATTTATATACCTACATAATATACTGATTATTCTGCGAATTAAAGGAATGAAACCTTCGATTGGTTTCAGGTATTTATTTACCGAATTTATTAAAGGAAGTGGAATAATACTTATCTACTTATCTAATGTGGTTTCGATACTGCTGAAGTTAATACTGGATATTTGGAATGAACATAATTACTTCATAATATTATATAAAATCACAGATAAAACTACTGAACTAAATATAGTCGGGATAGCAACTACATTACAGTTTCCGTAGATTCGATGCTACGTAAAGGAATACAAGAGTTTTGGAAATTTGTATTTCCTTTCTTTTTATTATATTTCAGCTGTTAAAGCATAACGATCCTAGGTACAAAGAAGCCATCGAGGTTTGTGGAAGTTCTTATTATTTACCCATTTTGGTTCCTAATATTTTAGAGTTAGACTTTTAATGTTCCAATATTATTTTGTTATCTCAATTGATTAAAGTGATTCAACTCTTATTATTTATAGTTTATTAGATTCCTTTACTATCTACAGAAATGGTTAAAGAACCAAAATGGAAATACCACTGTTATAATGAGTGATTTATTGGTACAGTTTTGATTTTAAATAACATAATCACTTCTTGTACAGTTGGCTTAAGATTAATTAGAATAAGTTTACTTATACGGCTTATATTTGGTATTTTCCAAATAAATAAATAATACTTTTGATATTACTTATTTCGTTAAATTTGCGATTACGGTTTATGCTTGGTGTTTTCCACGGCATTATTACGGAAACATTTTATTAATACTTATAATACATAATTCTTATTGTGTTAAATTTACGATTACGGTTTATGCTTGGTATTTTCCAAAGCATATTTTAGAAATAAGTTCATGGTACTCTTGCGTTCGTTTAATTATACGGCAATACCTAGTTATTAATAGGTACTTTTGATATTACGTGATACCGGTAGAATTTGAAGTCGTACCTTGTTTATACTACAGAGATCAGGTACGCTGATGTAGGTAGATGCTATAAGAAGCACAATAGTTCGTTGTTCAAGGAGATTTATATAACACTTAATTCATCTCCTGCGCAATTCTTAGATGTAGATTATTTACTTTATTGATGATTCATACCATAGGGATGAGGTGGGAACGCTAGTACCTACTATATGCACACAAAGGCTCGTTATTCGAGGTGTGCTGTTTATAACATAAAGTACCCTAGCGCGCAACTCTTAGATGTAGGTTGTTATTCTCACTAGAGTCTGTTTATATTTTGAGAATCAGTTACACCTTATGAAAGAAGGTACTCATTGCTAACAATGGTTCTTTGATGGCGGCAATTCATATTAGATTAAGTACTCGTGTCGCATAACGTTAAAATTTATTATACATCCGCAATTCCGTTCCCACAGCGATTTTTTATATTTTGGGATTTGGGTCCACTTTAGTGAAAGGTACTTAATGTTGACGAGGGCTCTAGCGACGAGGTATATATGACCCAGGTACTTAAGATAAAGCATACAAACTTTTTAACTAGGATTGTGTATCGGATTTGCCTGCGGTATAACGTAAACCCAATATAGAGTCAATAACGATGCATCGTTATAGGTAGGGTATATCTTAATTTGTTAGATTACTTTTATATGGAAATGATTTGATTAAAGAATGACTTGTTGATTTATTTCTAATCCCGGTAATCCTGGTTTTGAAAGGTAAAGGTAACGGTGGTTTTCTGGTAAGTTATGAGTAAGCAAGGTACATTTACAGAAGCACAACCCTGAGTACTTTTACATATAGATATGGGAGCTGATGTAGACTACTCGTGCTTATTTATGACATTCGTCTGTGTTTTACTTTAGTTTAAGGTTTTGTTTGATCGATGAAGTTTTATTGATTTATTACTAGTCCGACTGTATTGACACACTATTGAATTTCTGTGGGTTTTCATGGGTGTCAGGAATATTTGTGATTGGAAAAACTCACAACTTTTTCAATGAAGCAAGGTCCTGGCTTTAGACCTGTGACTCCTCCACTGCAAGCATATTTACTATACACGCAGCTGATATCTTTACGCACACTCTACATAGAGTTGTAAAGGCGTGTTTCACTAGGCCGGTGATTCATTACTTTATAAACTCAACCTACGACACTAAATATTCATTATGGTTAGACTAGTATCGCGAGTAACGTAGACTCACTTAGGGAAATTCCTTATTCCGTCATTCTCCTACCCAACTCTCATCCTTTCCTTTTAGATAAGTTTATATCGGGAAACTGGTTCAGTCTTAGCATAATTGGTTAACAGTGTGGTTTTGCACCCACTTAATAATTAGTAATATTAATGATTGTAGGATAGTAATTTTTAGTTCATCTATTTCGAGCTTTCTGGTTTCTAAAGGTGAACATATGGGAGGACCTGACCTCTCCTGTGTTTGGTAACCAGCGCTGGTGGAATATCATGTATGGATAGGCATAAAAATGTCGTTCATGCATTGGGACCCCTCCGCGTACCTTCTGGCTCTGCCGGCACTTGAGACTGATCAGGATCCTAACCTAACATCGCTATACGAGATCATAAAGTCAGAAATGTCTTTAACATTATATACTGGTAGCAACCAGTTAGAGCAAAGCTCTAATCTTTAGTAAAAAGGACAATGTTCCAAATATGATGTACTGGCATTCTCCAGCTATCACCATACACTGACACAAGTCAGAAATATGTGCAACAATATATGTACTGGTAGCAACCAGATAGAGCAAAGCTCTAATCCTTATCAAAAGAGACATTGTTCCAAATATAATGAACTGGCATTCTCCAGATTAAAACTATGTACTGGCATACTCCAGAATACATAATGTACTGGCATACTCCAGATTATTACGGCAAAGACCGATATTATCAATTGAAATATTTTAACTTCATTTTATAAGTTAACCACTTTATGTGAGATTGAATGGTCGTCTGATAACATTTATTGTTATATATAACCTAGACACCATTCCCATCCTACCCCCTCCGGTGTCGCGAGTGCGACTTGCGAGGCATGGGGTGGCTTTAGGGGAGGTTGGAGGCCATCGGGGGATTTCCCCCATTTTATCCTTTCCTTCCTACCTAAATATAATTCTAATATATTTGTGTATGAGATTCTCCAAACACTGCAATTTGAACATAATTTTCATTTACTATTTCTCTTTCAGCTTTATTACACATGAACCAAGTTCTCCATCTTATTGCGTAGCAATCGATTTTATAAACTCACATGAACGAAGAAGAAACAAAGCAATTACGTTGAAATCTGCGATAAATTTATTATGTGTCTTCTCCTGTTAAAATGTTTATTATTGTTTGAAATATTTAAGTTTTCTTGTAATTAAAATTTCCATTAAATAGTTTCCAACTCTAAAAGAATTTGGGTTACTTATTTACACAACGAAGGGTTCCGACGATCATCTGGCCAAGTTAGTTTTAAGTTTCGATTAAACGGTATCTTTGGGTTAGGTCTTATCTTTTTGTTTGGGTCAAGTCTAAGGGGGGGGGTTAGTTACAATTTAGTGCCGCGTGACCAGGATGTCGTTTAATCATTTAGTTTTAAGAAAGTAGGCTTTATAGCCTACAATTTGGTGTTCGTGAAATGGAAAGAGTTGAAATGGAAACTGTTTTTTGGGAGTTTATTTTAAATAATTTTTTTAGACCGTAGCAAAAAGGTGGATTGTGATTAGCACAATACACAAATAGGAATTTTTGTGACGATAAAATAAATGACATTATGTAATTAATTAAATAATTGTAAGCATGCGAGGGTATTTTAGTGAGTGAGTGAGTAAGTGGGCGTGTGTGTTCGTAAATGGTTCACTGGATTTGAGTGAAGTTCGGGATGGAGATGACTTATGCCCTGGAATGGACTGGCTGCTTTTTGTTTCAGAATAGGCTCTTGTAGTTTTACAATGGGAAAGCTGCGAGTGAGGCCGCGGATACAGTTATTAATAACAATGTGTAGTTAGATGGATATTTTGTGTTGAATCGACTTTTAGAAAATAAGGATATTTTTAGATTGAGGTTGTCAGAGTTTAACACAGAGAGAGAGAGAGAGAGTTACGCTTTGAAAGAGAGTTGAGTTTACATTTTGAAAGTTGTAAGAGATAAGGCTTTGGAGGTGTTAGAATTCAAGACTTGAATGGTGTGTTAGAGTTCGAGATTTTGGAAGGTGTGAGAGCCCAAGATTTTGTCTTAATAGTAGGTCATATAGTTTGACAATTAGATAGGTGTGATAGTTTTAAAAGGTTTGGGGGGTGGTAGAGCTTTAGACTTGGGGGGGTGCAAGAGTTTTATAATCAGGGGGGTGCATAAATTATACATGAGGTAATTGATGTCAATGAAAAAATAGATAGATCTACTAAAATATATATATTTTTCCACCTTCTTTTAGTTTTGAAAATTTTATTCGGTTAGACCTCTTAAAATTTTGGGGGGTGAATGTACCTACCCCACCTTCCAGCATACAAAAATATATATATATTTAATTCGGGAATGTATGATTGTTTTGTCATAGAAAATAAGTAAATTAGACTCTAGTATTGTACAAGTGTTTTAGCTGAGGAATGTGTAAGATAAATAGAACTGAAGCTTGCGCAGGATTGCGGCTGCAAATGTGTCGGCGTAAGCGTTTTTTTGGATGGCGATGTGACTTGAAGCTTTTACAGGAACGTTTAAGTGGGGAGTGAGTTTTTGACGGTCGAAGGGTTCGGACTCTTCCGGGTTACGGTTAAGAGTCCTCGAGCGTATTCGAATTAACTAATTAATTTAAATAATTATAACTTGTTATAATTATGGTGTAAAATATTGCTTTCTAATAATGAATCAGTGATCTCTTAAAAATATACCTAGAGTGTGATAATTAAATAGAGCTCTGTGGTTAAAGTTGATTTTGTAATTAAATATAAATTTTACGAAAATTGTGAATTTCTTAGGTTTTATAAAATAATCGCGAACCGGGCGTTAAATCTATTAATTTCGTTACGAAATATAGTGTACTTCGGCAGAGGTCGTGAGTTATTAGGATAATGAATTATTTTGTATCTATCTATTTATTCGATTCAGTTTTTTTAATTGATTGTTATAATGTTCATTAAAACACTGTTGTATTTTTATTACGTTAAAATTATTCTTTTAATGAACGTTTTATCAATAAGCTTGATTATTTTACTCTATGTGTCTTTTTGCATTTTGATTGTTTATTTTATGTGAGATATTTTTCTCTCTTAAATTTTGTCTTACATCACTAGTAAAAATAAATCACAATACAGACTGGTGATGGATGTTTAGATTTGTGTAAAGACTGGGGAGAACCTAGAGAACTCTTTCATTTAACAAGTAATGTTTTATTATTCGAAAGGAAATTCGCGGAAAGCTTGATATTAAAAATCAATAAGACCTGTCTAATAATCTAGATCCTAAAGACTCATCGTAGATATCACGGCTATAGGAATTGTATTTCAGTTAGAGTTAAGTATTTGTTCCTGCATCAGCGTGTTGCAGAATCTGGGATCGTTATGCTCTCCAAACTATTTAGATCTTATTTTTCAGCAACCAAAACCTAAACTATCTATACTCCAAGTTAAGAAATGAAACCTTCGACTGGTTTCAGATATATGTAAGATGTTTTGGACAGCTTCTAAGCTACTGAACTTAGTAAGGAAGAGGGATAATTATCTACTTAATGTGGTTTCGACACCACTTAAATTATCGCAAGACATTAGGAATTTATATACCTACATAATATACTGATTATTCTGCGAATTAAAGGAATGAAACCTTCGATTGGTTTCAGGTATTTATTTACCGAATTTATTAAAGGAAGTGGAATAATACTTATCTACTTATCTAATGTGGTTTCGATACTGCTGAAGTTAATACTGGATATTTGGAATGAACATAATTACTTCATAATATTATATAAAATCACAGATAAAACTACTGAACTAAATATAGTCGGGATAGCAACTACATTACAGTTTCCGTAGATTCGATGCTACGTAAAGGAATACAAGAGTTTTGGAAATTTGTATTTCCTTTCTTTTTATTATATTTCAGCTGTTAAAGCATAACGATCCTAGGTACAAAGAAGCCATCGAGGTTTGTGGAAGTTCTTATTATTTACCCATTTTGGTTCCTAATATTTTAGAGTTAGACTTTTAATGTTCCAATATTATTTTGTTATCTCAATTGATTAAAGTGATTCAACTCTTATTATTTATAGTTTATTAGATTCCTTTACTATCTACAGAAATGGTTAAAGAACCAAAATGGAAATACCACTGTTATAATGAGTGATTTATTGGTACAGTTTTGATTTTAAATAACATAATCACTTCTTGTACAGTTGGCTTAAGATTAATTAGAATAAGTTTACTTATACGGCTTATATTTGGTATTTTCCAAATAAATAAATAATACTTTTGATATTACTTATTTCGTTAAATTTGCGATTACGGTTTATGCTTGGTGTTTTCCACGGCATTATTACGGAAACATTTTATTAATACTTATAATACATAATTCTTATTGTGTTAAATTTACGATTACGGTTTATGCTTGGTATTTTCCAAAGCATATTTTAGAAATAAGTTCATGGTACTCTTGCGTTCGTTTAATTATACGGCAATACCTAGTTATTAATAGGTACTTTTGATATTACGTGATACCGGTAGAATTTGAAGTCGTACCTTGTTTATACTACAGAGATCAGGTACGCTGATGTAGGTAGATGCTATAAGAAGCACAATAGTTCGTTGTTCAAGGAGATTTATATAACACTTAATTCATCTCCTGCGCAATTCTTAGATGTAGATTATTTACTTTATTGATGATTCATACCATAGGGATGAGGTGGGAACGCTAGTACCTACTATATGCACACAAAGGCTCGTTATTCGAGGTGTGCTGTTTATAACATAAAGTACCCTAGCGCGCAACTCTTAGATGTAGGTTGTTATTCTCACTAGAGTCTGTTTATATTTTGAGAATCAGTTACACCTTATGAAAGAAGGTACTCATTGCTAACAATGGTTCTTTGATGGCGGCAATTCATATTAGATTAAGTACTCGTGTCGCATAACGTTAAAATTTATTATACATCCGCAATTCCGTTCCCACAGCGATTTTTTATATTTTGGGATTTGGGTCCACTTTAGTGAAAGGTACTTAATGTTGACGAGGGCTCTAGCGACGAGGTATATATGACCCAGGTACTTAAGATAAAGCATACAAACTTTTTAACTAGGATTGTGTATCGGATTTGCCTGCGGTATAACGTAAACCCAATATAGAGTCAATAACGATGCATCGTTATAGGTAGGGTATATCTTAATTTGTTAGATTACTTTTATATGGAAATGATTTGATTAAAGAATGACTTGTTGATTTATTTCTAATCCCGGTAATCCTGGTTTTGAAAGGTAAAGGTAACGGTGGTTTTCTGGTAAGTTATGAGTAAGCAAGGTACATTTACAGAAGCACAACCCTGAGTACTTTTACATATAGATATGGGAGCTGATGTAGACTACTCGTGCTTATTTATGACATTCGTCTGTGTTTTACTTTAGTTTAAGGTTTTGTTTGATCGATGAAGTTTTATTGATTTATTACTAGTCCGACTGTATTGACACACTATTGAATTTCTGTGGGTTTTCATGGGTGTCAGGAATATTTGTGATTGGAAAAACTCACAACTTTTTCAATGAAGCAAGGTCCTGGCTTTAGACCTGTGACTCCTCCACTGCAAGCATATTTACTATACACGCAGCTGATATCTTTACGCACACTCTACATAGAGTTGTAAAGGCGTGTTTCACTAGGCCGGTGATTCATTACTTTATAAACTCAACCTACGACACTAAATATTCATTATGGTTAGACTAGTATCGCGAGTAACGTAGACTCACTTAGGGAAATTCCTTATTCCGTCATTCTCCTACCCAACTCTCATCCTTTCCTTTTAGATAAGTTTATATCGGGAAACTGGTTCAGTCTTAGCATAATTGGTTAACAGTGTGGTTTTGCACCCACTTAATAATTAGTAATATTAATGATTGTAGGATAGTAATTTTTAGTTCATCTATTTCGAGCTTTCTGGTTTCTAAAGGTGAACATATGGGAGGACCTGACCTCTCCTGTGTTTGGTAACCAGCGCTGGTGGAATATCATGTATGGATAGGCATAAAAATGTCGTTCATGCATTGGGACCCCTCCGCGTACCTTCTGGCTCTGCCGGCACTTGAGACTGATCAGGATCCTAACCTAACATCGCTATACGAGATCATAAAGTCAGAAATGTCTTTAACATTATATACTGGTAGCAACCAGTTAGAGCAAAGCTCTAATCTTTAGTAAAAAGGACAATGTTCCAAATATGATGTACTGGCATTCTCCAGCTATCACCATACACTGACACAAGTCAGAAATATGTGCAACAATATATGTACTGGTAGCAACCAGATAGAGCAAAGCTCTAATCCTTATCAAAAGAGACATTGTTCCAAATATAATGAACTGGCATTCTCCAGATTAAAACTATGTACTGGCATACTCCAGAATACATAATGTACTGGCATACTCCAGATTATTACGGCAAAGACCGATATTATCAATTGAAATATTTTAACTTCATTTTATAAGTTAACCACTTTATGTGAGATTGAATGGTCGTCTGATAACATTTATTGTTATATATAACCTAGACACCATTCCCATCCTACCCCCTCCGGTGTCGCGAGTGCGACTTGCGAGGCATGGGGTGGCTTTAGGGGAGGTTGGAGGCCATCGGGGGATTTCCCCCATTTTATCCTTTCCTTCCTACCTAAATATAATTCTAATATATTTGTGTATGAGATTCTCCAAACACTGCAATTTGAACATAATTTTCATTTACTATTTCTCTTTCAGCTTTATTACACATGAACCAAGTTCTCCATCTTATTGCGTAGCAATCGATTTTATAAACTCACATGAACGAAGAAGAAACAAAGCAATTACGTTGAAATCTGCGATAAATTTATTATGTGTCTTCTCCTGTTAAAATGTTTATTATTGTTTGAAATATTTAAGTTTTCTTGTAATTAAAATTTCCATTAAATAGTTTCCAACTCTAAAAGAATTTGGGTTACTTATTTACACAACGAAGGGTTCCGACGATCATCTGGCCAAGTTAGTTTTAAGTTTCGATTAAACGGTATCTTTGGGTTAGGTCTTATCTTTTTGTTTGGGTCAAGTCTAAGGGGGGGGGTTAGTTACATCACACCAAAGTTATTTGATTATACAGTGAAAGCATGTATAGCAATCTCTGTCATGCTCAGAACCTTGACCTCGTGCGAAAGAGACAAAGAGACTTTTCATGATGCGGTTGCAGTGTGACGTCATGCCGGGCGCACATTCTCATACAAAATATGTGAATGTATTGAACAGCTGGCACGGTCACAGTACTCACACCGAAGGTAATTCATTATACAGGTTAAGCATGTATAGCAATCCCTGTTATGCTCAGAACTGTGACCTCGTGCGAAAGAGACAAAGAGACTTTTCATGACGCGGTTGCAGTGTGACGTCATGCCGGGCGCACATTCTCATACAAAATGTGTGAATGTATTGAACAGCTGACACGTTCACAGTACCTACTCACACCAAAGTAAATCCTATGTAATATTATAAGCACGAAAGTTTGTGAGTATGTTTGTTGCTCTTTCACGCAAAAACTACTCAACGGATCTGGATGATCTGGCAGTTTCAAAAAGCAATGAAATAAAATCACGCATATGACCCTCTAATACTACAAGTAGTTTCACACGTACGTATGTACATGAAACAATCAGAAAGAGATGGTTACCGGTCGCACACATTACACACTTAAGTCATAATATGTCATTTTAGTACTAGGGCTTGACAGATTACTACTAAAACGGCATATTATGACATGACATATCGATCCATAACCGCGGATAGCGGATCAGGATCGATTATTAATTTCGGAGATACACGGCATGCCTACCAGGCGACTATGAACATTAAGGTCCTACTGCCATTTGCCCTCATACTGTACATGTCAGCTTTAGATAACTGACTTATATAATCTCACCACCACCAATGGCAGCTCGTTTCATCGCGCCGTGGTTATATCATAGCACCATACTTGTCCCTTGAGATGGCCTTACATCTACTCAAGACTGTCGCAATGTAATTTACCCCGATGCGATGTTGGTATAAAGTGTGGTGCGGATACGCTCAGATCAATAACTCCGATGACTGTGAGGTTTCCTTCTTTTTACGCTAACTCTGTGCCTTGCCTTATCTTGTAAGTCTTTCTCATAACGTATTTTTATGTAAGCATACTTGTTTCGTGAAGGGAATAGAGAGTGAGAGAGAGTTACTTTCACACTCTCCTTTGTGTTCGAGGATCAATTAATTAATATATTTAGTGGTTAGTTATAACTTGAACTTATTCCATATATATACCAATATTAAAGTGGGTGCAAGCGAAAACGGTGCGAGTCGACATCAAAAGTTTAATAAAATATTAGATACTAAATCTCAATATAACCAATATATAGAATTTTATTTATCTTAATATTAGATATTGGTTAGATTGGTTAATATTAGATATTAGATGGTTTTTGGGTATTGGTTTATTGTTATTATTATTAGCTGTTCCCCACGGTTTCACCCACGTGGGCTACAGCTTTATGCATGCAAAGTCTCAGCCCGATCGGTTTAAAATTGACAAAGTTCCATACAAACTTTCATCCCCTATTTTATCCCCTTGGGGGTTGAATTAATCAAAATCCTTTCTTAGCGAATGTCTAGGTTATAACGTCTACCTACATGCCAAATTTCAGTTTGGGTTGTGCGTTGATAGATTACTATGTCAGTCAGTCACCTTTGAGTTATATATATTTAGATTAAAAAAAACTGTAACCGCGGATTCGTGTCAACTCAAATCATTTTAATTTATACAAACATCCGTATTCATTGTTACGCGGAAATTTAATATTTTCTCTTTGTTACATGCCTTTGAACTGACTTTACGTATAGCAAATAAGGCATTTAAGTAATAAAAGTATCGCAGGTACTTAACGTCTACTTAAAATGAAATAAATAAAGCATGAGGTGTTTCTTCAAAACGTCGCATTTCCTCAGTATCAAAGAAAGCCAGAGTGACAGCGCAAATGGCATGTATAATATAAATATAGCTTTAATAAAACTCGCAAACATAATGTTCGAATTAATTCAGTGTACATTTTGTATACAGACTTAACTCACGACAATATTACGAAACGAATAAAGCTACTTAAATTATTAACATGGCATTTATATCATTAACAAGCTGCGTTCCGCGGCTACACTTGAGGTTTTCTATTTATCCCGCATGAACCTTTTTCTTACACACAAACTTTCTCATTTTTTAGTATTCGTGTGAAGTGTGATTTAGGAAGACTTCACTGAGTCGCCATTTTAAAAATACATATATGTTTTTAGAGGTTAATCTATGAAACTACTGAACCAATTCTGAAAACCCTTTTACCGATAAAAAGCTACACTATTACTATTCCCAAGCGATATTAGATACTTCTCATATAAACAGGAAGAAATTTACGTTTCCTAAAGAAAACTCCACACTAAAGAAAATAAAATTCTAAAACTACAAAAGATATCATAACGATTGACAAACTCTTTATCCTACTAATCCCACTAAAATTATAAAGGCAAAAGTTTGTGTGTGTATGTGTGGGTATGTGTATGTGTGGGTGTGTGAATGTTACCACTTATCGCCGTAACTATCAAACCGATTTGATAGCTCATAACCTGGATTAACACATAGGCTACATTTATTCCGGAAGGGTTCGTGAACCCTCACGGGATGGCACGGGTGGAACCGTGAAACGCAACTAGTCTGGAATAAATAGGTTAGGTACACCTAGTGCAATCTAACTTGGGAAGGCCGAATGGCAACTAGGTCATTCTAAAACCTTGGAAAAGTGGGACGCCCTAGATACCGCTGGAGAGACCCAGTATAGGTTGACCTGCGCGAGATCCAGGCTCTGAACTGGATTGAAATCGCTCGGGGCCTTTTTCGCTATGACCATCAAGATTCTTTGCCAATAACGTTTGACGTCATCATGTGCTTTAGCAGCCATTCCACGCAGATAACGTAACGCGCCCGCGTTTTGTGCAAAACTCAAAATTCTTTGTTTAGATACGAGTACATAATATTGTTGTGATCACTTTAAAACGTCAATCTTAAGACTAGCTACGCCTGTTCCAACCTCCTTACCGGCAAAAGAACAGGCAAGAAACGTCCGGCAGGTAATTTTTTGGGCGCGATCACATTTACAATTTTAATCTTACTACTAATTGATTAAATTGGAGCAAGCAAATAGTCATACACCCGAATTTAATAATCGATCCTAATCCAATTTTGCGGTTTTGGATCGATATGTCATGTCATCATATGTCCTTTTAGGGGTAAAGCTTGACATATTGATTGACATTTCGATCCAAAACCGCGAAGAACGGATCAAGATCGATTATTAATTTCGGGCGATAGCGAATAAGGGGCTAGGATAGAGAGGAGTGGTGCTCTCTCATTTCATAGGCAAAGACACTGAGTTAGTTATATCTAGTACCTACTATACTTACTTTAACAAAATTACAACATAAATATCTCGTCATATCTGAAAAGCTTTCTGTAGTAACGCTCCCGCACAAGCGAAGTATCTCTTCTTTTATAAATTAAAGATGCGGTACGTGAACCGAGTCCAAGTAGTACGAGGGAATAACATGATTAATTCAAAATCTCTCGTGTTATGATTAGATTACACTGGTATGCCACATGTATTATTCCTAGTGCGAGAGCGAACCCAATGTAAGTGAGTGGTTGGCGTTTTTCAAAGTCGGCAACTTAGGAATTGTCTAGTTTTGTAAACAACTAGTTGCGCCTAGCCTTTGTTAATCCAGGGTATAAGCTATCTCCATTCCGAGTTTAATCAAAAACGGTTAAGTATTTACGGTGATACGTGGTAACAAACATTCTCACGCACACACACGCACGCACGCACGCACACCCAAACTTTCGCATTTATAATATTAGTAGGTAGTAGAATAGTAGGATTTATATGCATCATCGTCATCATTATATTATCAGTCTATTAAGTTACAACTGCTGGGACGTAAACCTTTTCTCAGAGAAAGAGTATGGGCTATAATATACATATTACGCTAAACCATTGCAGATTGGTATTAGTTCTTAGTCGTGTCGGTTTTCTCATTGTTTTTTTCACCGCTTTGAGCGATGCCTAATCCACACGTGACTCAACAAATTCATATGAGTGACATTTACGTCTCCATTATGTACTTAGTTGACAAGTGACTTGCAATAAATTTAATAAAATGTGAAACAAGTTTGGTTGATCTATAGGCACTAAGTTCCCGCCTAGCTAATTATAACTTTGATTTCCAATGAACTTCCCATTTCCGTAAAATACCGGTTTTATATATTAGGCATTCATTGGCCTGCAGCGCGGTCAAACAGTTAAACGAAAGTAATTAATTTCTACGAGCTGCACTATGATTTAAATTGTTTTATTAGCCCTGTAGCCTAACCTTTTAGATTTTATTTATAGATCTGGTATAATAAGATTTAGAAGTTTCTTTTGATCGGAGTGCAGAACTAAAATATTTTGGTTCCATACACAACAAGTTGAAAAATTTAAATTTTATTACATAGTATTTTGCTTTGAAAGTCATGATGCTTAGTAGAAATTCTGATTTCTCTATTTATTTTTAAAGATCAATAATATAATATATCACACAACAACAACTTTTTTGGGGAAAAAAAAAATTATGATCAGTTAATACTGTTAATACTGACTAATATTTAAAATGGTCGCTTTTGATGTTTGACAGCGACACAATATGGAAATTTATTTCACAGGCCATGTAAAGTTTTATAACCTTGCGGATTATGACCGGGTTCACTCGCTCAGATTTATTAGTGGCCCACCTTGTCCCGACCCGAAATTGTAATCTGGAAATGTTAATTCAACTGTGACTGTGTCGCTTTACGACCCGCGCAGAATGGGGGTAAGCGGGTCATCCATTGGCGAACATGCTCGCAGAGCTTGCTTTGCTCGTTTGGTGGCGATACATATGGCAACTTGTGCTTGATAAGTGTGAGTGACTCTATACAAAAACTACCTGTGCCCCAACGTATCACCCGCGTGAACTAGATTTTATCGCAATGAAAAATATCCCACGTCCTTCCTCAGGGTTCAAACTATCTCCATGCTAAATTTTATCAAGATCTGTTTTGTGAACATGTAACAAACAGACTTAATTTTTCATTTATAATGTTTGTATTTATAAATATTGATGTAGAGATATCCTATCCTACTTCCTACTTATATTAGAAATGTGTGAATGTTTGTTACCACGTAACATCGTAACTACTAAACCTTTGATAAAATTTGGAATGGAGATAGCTTATACCCTGGATTAACAAATAGGCTATTTTGGAAAAACGGGGGCGATGAATGCAAATAGCTAATTGCATTTCATTATGACGTTTAAATGCGGTGGCCTTTGTTCTGCAGTGAACTTTTCCGGCCAATGATACTGATGATAATGACATTGTCCGGATGAAGAAAAAAGCAGCACCGTATTGGTATGTACTCGTACGTCTCCGTTGCCGTTGTCCCATGCTGATGATCGGCATATCCACAAATTCAAAGGTACCTATGTGGCCATTCACCAATCCGCAGTGAGCTTGTGTCAGACAAGCACCCCGAGCTTACTCGCCTATAGATCACATGCTTTAGACGTAAATATTTCGTAAAATCTTACCCGCTGACACGTTTCGTATCTATTGCGTGAGATATTCCCTTTTTACGGTTCTTTTGTACTTTGATGGGGAGATCGATGCGGAGCGAGTTTATACGGCCGTGAAAAGAGTATTAAACTCGTTTTCTAGATGTTGAATGAGATACGGTATTGTATTTTGTAAGGTTTTCGTCGTTTTTGTTTGATGAAACTTTCAATGCTATTCTATAGGTAGGTATGTATAGACTTAACGTTAACTGTAAACGAGTATTCTAGATTCAGTTTAAAGGGAAGATGATAAAATTACAGTACCTAATAGATGAAGAATCCAAATGAAACTGTATAAAAGAATATCCCTTTTATATAAAGCTACGGAGTTTGTATTCCTAGTAACTTTGATTTAGGTTCAAGAATTTCTTGTAAATATTTAACAGCAAAGGAGCGAAGACAAAGAATTCGAAGTAAACCAAGTTCTTGGAATATACGCAGTTTATTAAAGGAATGTGTTGTACCTTAGCAGATTACTAAGAAACTACGTAGAAATGTCGAGTCTGAAACAATGTTTGCTCAAGACAAAGTCCCTTTACAAACGAAGTTAGTTCTAGAATCTTTGATGTTGTTTATCATAAATTACAAAATTCTACATTATTAGTTTGAAAATTAAGACGCCTTTACTGTGGATGAATCCAAAAGTTTTCACCACAAAAATGTGATTTTGTTTAAGTACACAGATATGAAATTAATTGGTCGTCACAGTTACAGTCGGAGAGAAAATAAATATGGGACGCCGGCGGCGGTGACGGGGATAATAAAGGGACGAAGGCAAGTGGACGGGTCTTTCCCCTCCATTACCTGCACAAGGTGGAAGACAGAAATATGGGCCGAAAATATACAGTTCGTTTGACAACATTTTGCACAATATTTCAAGTTGAAACTAACATTAACTGCCTACTCTTACCTATTGAACTGTAAAGTAATAATAAAGGTAGGTGCTCACCAGGCAGCACGGCATGGCATGGAACGGTAAAGTATTTATTGGAATGCCAAGAGACGCTCAAGGATTCTTGGGGATGTTAAGGATCTCGTGGCATAACAAAAGAGTAAGAAACAAAAGAACAATATGTTTTTCTTCCATCACTAACGTTCTGTATTACAATATGACGTTCGTGCACTCCTCGCTCACTATGCATTGTATGAAGTGAATAGAGACGCCCATACTGTTTCACATGCGCTGCTCGCGTCTGTACCTAAGTACATGCCAAGTGTCAAAGCTTTCCTGTCATGTTAAAGCGAGCTGTGGTGTAAGTCTTCTTGTGACGATATTAACGAAATGTGAGTGCTACGGCTATCAAAATATGATTCAAAATCATTTCCGTTCACAAAAATTCTTTGCCGCGTCGTGCCTCCTTGGTAAGCTTCGGCCTTAATTATATTTAAAAGAGGCAATTGTTCAATGTTGCAAAACACTAATGTGTTTGTTTAATCCTTTAGGTGACACCTTCGCTGGCAAAGTTATCCTGCTAACTATAATATTATAAATGCAAAAGTTTGTTTGTGTGTGAATGTTTGTTACCACGGATCACCGATTTTGATATACCCTGGATTAGCACATAGGCTTTTTATAGAATAACGGGAAGACGCGGGTGAAACTGCGGGGCGCAACTAAGAAGTAATATTATAAAAATGAAAGTTTGTGAGAGAGTGACTGTGTGAGTATGTTTATTACTTCTTCACGCTAAAACGCCTCAACGGATAAGGGTGTTTCTTGAAATAGAGATAGCTTATACCTTAGATTAATCAAAGATACTTTTTATCCCGGAAAATGGTTCCTACAGATAACGGGAAGACCGCGGGTGTAGCCGCGATATGCAGCTAGTGACCTCGTAAAATACTCGTAATGTTACTAATATGACCCTGACTTGTTTACTCTTATACTATTAAAGTATATTACAGCTCTAATGGGACACTACTTACGAGCGTGTTTACTTTTCCTGTTTGTCTTAAGAATGTGTTTATTTATGTGCACGAAGTAACATTTGTCTATATGTACAGACTTTCAAAGGCTTGCTGCTACATGGAACGAAATGTAACATAAATATTTGTAGAGATGACACAATGTAGACGAAAATTGCCCAAGACGAGGGAATAATGTAAGTTCTCGTGTGACAACCTTGTTTCAATATAGGAGAGAATAAAATTGGTTGCGTGAAATATGTGTTTCTTATACAAGCGCATGTCGACTACCGCTTTCAGACCTGAAGGTTATTTCACCGAACATTATTTGACCTTCGGTGAAAACTAGTTTAAATTACATTATAATTTTGTTTTGTTCGATCCATTGTTTTTATTTTACAGCCGTGACGTCGATTAACTTTTGTCTCCATTTTTATATGGCTAGTATTTAAGTGTTAATTGGTTTATTAGATCCCTTTTTCTTTACGTCCTCATCTCGTTCATCGCAGGATCCAAACCCACGTCCTACGCAAGTGGCAAATCGATGTCTCTAACACTGAGCTTATATTGATTCAACATTTTACATAACTAATTTGATATCGAACTATTTTTGGTATTTGTATAAGTGTTTTATTAATTAGGGCTACCTACTGTGTTTCCGAAAAAACATAAACAATTTCTTATATATTCATAGAATTTATAATTGATATTGTATAAGTACTACATTATATAAAAACATAGCTATCATAGTCAAACGATGTCTGATTACATTTTGGTATAAGTTTTGAACTCATTGAGTCTATAAAAAAAACACTTAAGGCTAATATTTACTGTTGGAAAACTTTAGCTGGAATATGCTAACATAACTACCTACTAATTGGGTTCATGTAAGAGGCTGTAAGGAAAAAGTTACATTAACTGAACTAAGGAACAAGTTTGGGCGAAAAAAATGCTCTTAGGTAGTTACTTGGAAGGCAAAATCTTTCGCTAATTGAAGTTTTTCTTCTGTTTTTTTCCTAAAGTGTTAGTACTCTTTTTACCGTTAAAAGTTATTTTCTCTTGGAAACATTAGCTGCCTAAATAAATAAATGGGAAGGTTTTATTTTACAACTGATGAAAATACATGGAAAAACAATCATTGCTTCAGGTAACTTTTAATTAAGAGTGTCAAAGTTATTAACAGACGAAAAACAAAAGAATTTAATGTTTCTAGACCCACCTATTTTGGCTATGAATTTTCTGTCCCTGTTAAGATTTTAATAAGGTTTTAAAACTTGTAATAGCTACCACATGTTTCGCACTGCAAGACTAGATGTTAGCGTCTATTCTGACCACCATTGTATTCAAGCGAGCCCACATAAATTACCCGAAGGCGACCATTAAATTGTTTTATCGATGTGTACCGTCACTAAATAGGTTGAACCTAGGTTTAACAGGATTAACACTAACTCACCGTACTAAAGGGTAATGCGAACGTGCTATAAGAGCTTATGGCTGTTATTAAAGGTCTCCAGCGTGATTTTGTTCATTGATGTGAGCGTTTGAATAACGACACTCCAGCGTAAAATATGAAACTGTTAAAAAAAAGTTAAAATATTCAAAGTTTATAATTGATCGTGTGGTGGAGAAAGATAATTCGAAAAGCTATATAAAACATAACATAGAAGAAAAAACCTTGTGTACTACTAAATTTTTAAACTCAACCCTGCCGCTATTGTTACTCTTCGGTTCTGGCATTTATTTCACAGATTTGAACTGAACTAATGTGGTGCATACAATAATTTTACAATAGTACCTTAGTCAATATGATCAGTGGCTCTCATTCTACATTAAAAAACCTAATGCTCACTAAGATCTCAATCTAGGTGCTGTCGGGTATTGGTAAAAGCTTTAGCACTACTTTATGGTTACTTGCGTTTTATTGTTGTTTTATTTTCCTTGCAACAATGAGTTTTAATCCTAACAAGTGGTTTTTCATATAATTTAAATGCTATAGCTGTGTGCTACTACAGTTGAGTACGCTGGTATTTACGTTTCTCACAAATGCGGTCTCCATTTTACCGGGATATAAATTAAATACCTATTATTGTAAAGCTTATTATTACATTCTTTATGTCTTAATTCGGGTCTTTATCAGTGTAACTGTTTTGATGTTATTGAATTACCCACATCAAAATGTTAAAAGTACAATTTATAAAGCACCTTAGATTCGTAGCAAAAGAACAGTAGCTTTGTTTCATATCATATCATATCATTCATCTAATATCACATCGTTTACATAATTATGTTGAAGTGATATTACCTCAGCTAGTGGTAGGTAGATTTTTTTACGGAACGTACTAGCGCTTGACCTTGATCTCACTCGTTGGCAAACGACGATGTGGCCGAAAGTGTAATAGTGTCACACAAAAATGCTGTTCCCACATTCAGCTTAATTAGCAAAGTAAGGCAACTTAACCAATAAGATGTTATAGTTATAGTGGTGCGGGGCCAAAAGAACAGGTGAAAGGTAGACCCGTAATAAGGAAAATTAGTTGGTTATCTCAGTACTTTACCTGAGAGGTTTGTACGCACAAATGAACGCCTATGTACAAATATATTACATATTATTAATTACTTAGTTGTAATTGTAATGGCAAGACACATTAAAAATCTAGACTCCTACTTTACTATTGAAGTGGCAGAGACGTTTTGGTGACGTCACGCTAAATGTGTGTCTCTTTCTATCATGTAGCATTAATACGAGTAGATTTGTTCTAATCAACAATGTTTCATTTAGCTCAAGGTAACATTATTTTAAGGTTAAAATAATGTTACTTTGATAGTTTTGTAAGAGTTGACGTTTGGCCTCCTTGATTGAAATGCAATATTTTCAGTGCAATTAGAAAGCATAAATAGATTTCACACCTAAGTTCTCAGGGTATCGAGCGCAGTGCGTTACCACGCTGGATTTTGCGATGGAAAGAGCTAATTTGATACTTATCGTCATCAAGCAACTTGCCCGTCACGTCTCTGAGATAAATAAATAAAAAGCTGCGTTCCATACTTTGAAATTGTCTTGCCATCAACTTTGCCATTCAGATTCTGCACTGAAACTTTTACCACCTATCATTTCACACTTACAAGATGAAATTGCACGTGAAGACAGACCGGCTGCGAACTTCGACACGTGACCCGGGTTCTCTCGAGTTCTACCGAGTCTTGCACTCCTCAACTCTGCATTTGAGTTTGAACCTTGTTGCAGACTAAGCGCAATTCTAACTTGCAGTTTGAGTTTTAGAGGTATGTGATGTGAATTTTGAATAGACGTGGTTTTGAAAATTGGAAACTAGTTTTTGGATTCGATTAAATGAAATATAAACTAAATTATTCTAACAAACCGCAGTTTCTATTTATATATGTATATATATATATTAATTTCTTGTAAGGTATTGCTTGACCACAAGTCACCCAATGTTACGCGATGATGTGGTCGAAGGCGGCGTATCATTATCAAACCAAGTTATCCATTTCTTTGGATTTAAATTACTTAAAAAAAAAAATTGAAAAAACATCATATTGAAATAAATGGAATTACAGTAACTTATACATATTTATATCAACTAGAGTGACTATGAACATGACGTGTTTGTTAGTTTGGGATCAGATAAACCCTAATGTCAACATAAATCAAGGCCGCAAGGCAAGACGAATTGCACGAGTGGACACGCTGAAATAATAGCCAATTACTCTGGTTTTCTTTGTAATCTTGCTGTAAAACTAATAATTATAGTATGACTTAGCTGAAAACAAAAGAAAAAAAATACTGAAAATAGGTACATACATAGAGTAAGCTAATTATGCTAATCATGGTTTTTTTTTCACGTATGTACTTTTTTTCTAACTTACCTTACTGCTGTGCATTGTTGAACTAGCGCTGTCTTCGTTCCATTATCTTATACTAGACCTAGAGGCTACTACGATCCTGGTTGAAATGTAATAAAGTAAAATTTTTTTAAGTAAGTTAGCAAACTATTAAATTTAATGATGCACAACCAACTTTTGGTCTCATTGTCTATTCTCAAAAGAAGAAGTTTTGTTTCATTTTGAATTTAATATAATTATTGCTACAAAAAAATATGCTTTTACAATCTTCAACGCGCTTTTAATTACTTTGCCGTAAACAGCAATATAGTTAGAAACAGTAAGAGAATTACGGAATTACGGAAGTCTTGCGCTTACTCGCGAGCCACACCTCAAAACATCATGCATCTCTGTCGTTAATTTAATGTTTGAAAGAGATGTAGTAATGCGTTGCGGCGCGGCCCCTCCTAACGTGCGTGGACCTCTAAAAAATTGATTTCTTATATACCGCATGCCTTACATGCATTATGCTTGTAATCTTATCAAGTTACGTCATGAAAAAAAAACCGTCAAAGCAGTTGCTGATTTATAAAGATGACTATGCATCATTTAGCTTATGTGTTGCCATCGAGAAAAAATAGGGTGTAAACACGTGATTCATGGTCTGTGAAATATACGAATAGCTCCTACTGTTTATTTTTGTGGTATATATCTCGCTATTCTTTGAATAAAACGCTACATTTTCATGTTGCCACTGATATATTGTATTTCTGAGCAATAAAGTTAATGAAAATCTCCAGACTTATATAATAAAGACCGTCGGAATATTTGATAACCTGAAAGTTATGAAGGTTTGTATAATGTACAAGTTACATTCGTAATTTTATAAGCATTTCGGTTACCTACATTGAACAGCTACGTGACGTGTATAGTTAAAAGTTATTCTCTTAATTTGGAAGCAGTTTTTTGTTCAGTATCGTTTGAGCTGGAGATTATATTATAGTACCTACTTGAAATGTTTTTTATATATGTACTGGGAACTGGCTATCAAGTGAGATTGAGATTTGAGTCTGAGGCTGATCGCTAGCCAGGCCAGCACTAGAAAATGCCCTACCTATAGCTATGGTTTTGTACCTAACGCCATCCCCGTCGTAGAAAAATATATATTATTAACGCGTCGTATTATGGCAACATAAAAGTAAAACAAAATCAAGGTTGAGCCAACGGACAGAAATAATAAAAAGTTATTCAAACATGAATTCTAAAACAAAGAGCTTAGCGTACATCCCTAGCTTAGGAGATTAGTACCGATAATTTTAAATATCTAATACAAAAAGCATGCTTCGGACACGGAAATGGACGAAAGGGGTCGAAAACGCGCGACGCGGGCGGCGTCTCGAGGAGAAGGAAAAAAACACAAGATGGAGGCGGTTGATAGTTCGAATTAAAATCTGGAATTTTAGAAAAAAAAGGATTAGAATACATTTCGCGGGGAGTTATTAGAGTCCTAGTCAAATCTAGCTTGTGATATTTTAGAATCTAGATATTTTTAACAACCTATCGTGCCGTTTAAAGTTTGAATGTTTTATTGTGAAAGTGGTGAAAGAAAAATGGTTTAAAAGTGTTGGTGAAAAGAATCTGAAGAGCGCAAGGAGAATCAGGCTGAAAGTCCGTGAGAATTTATTGATTTAATATCCTATTGCGTACACAAATGATCATACCTAATACATGGCGTAGGAATGGAATACACAACTAGAAACCTTCGATGGTTTCCTTTCTTGTTTTCTATCACACAAGTGATCAAACATAATTAGAGCATAGCTAGAGTCGCCTAGAGTACCTATTCGGAGGTCCTTAAAACAACAAAACATTAGTTTCACTTTGCATTAAACTTACCTACTTGCATTTTTTGATACACACAAACTTTACTAAATTGATGAGGATTGTCCAAATTTCATCCAGTTTTTCCTCAAAATAGGTTTTATGAACGCTCTACTACCTTTTGAATGTGGTTTTATGATTGAGTAGTTAATTAAAGTGACATAATGGTACAAAGTTCGAAATATTTGATTTTTGAATGTACTGCGAAGAAATATTTTTATAATAACAGGAAACTTCAATTTCTTTATTTTTCTTAGTAGGAATGGATTGATACTAAAAGAAACATGTATAGAATTAAAGGATAAGCTATAGCTCAATGTCCATTAACAAAATTAGTATGATTTAACATTTTAGTTATTTTTCATCGTTCTCTCCGTAAAAAGTGAAATCGCGAGCTTCCATATTTTGTTTAATGTGAATGGACTGATAGTTGATGTGCACTCATATAAGATTGAGGCACAATCTATAATTCAATTTCCTTGCAAATAAAGTATAAATTAACATCATTGTTACAATGTTTAATCAGGAAACTTAAATATATTTTATCAGTCGACTGAGAGCGGGCTGTGATATGTGGTACACTTGTAAAAGGCTAGGAAATGACTTTTGGGTTCGAATCCTGTTTTGTCAACTTTACTAAATGGTATGGAGGGATCCATCTTTTCTTGTAATCTAATATTTCAATGTTAAGTTTGCATATAAAGTTTCTAATGACCTCACAAATTAAGTAGATATTCCAATTATGTAAATAGAGAAAAGAAACACCAAATCGACTTACATTACAAACCTATTGATTAGTTTGCTCGTACTATTCCTTTGTGAACTTATTTTACAATATTAAACTTTGTATTTTGTTTCTTATAATTTAAAATTAGATTATTTATTAATGGCCACTAATGTTTGATTCAGGTAGTGTAAATGAGCCAGTATCTACTTTCTTGCGTATATAGTTGTTAATTCCTGGCGGTTCGACTCCGACAGTAAATTAAGATTGTACCATATTACTCATCGGAAACATTTATTCTAGAACTTTTCTTAATATTTTATCTAGGTAAAATGTATGAACTACCATCTGATGTGTTTACCAGCTTACTTAGTTGCTTGTGGGTTCGAATCCTACAAATTAGGATTAGGTAAATTAGGATTTTGATATTTGATTAAAGTCTCTCCGGGATTCTTTTTCATTCAGTATCAACTGACATGCGTACGTAGTTGTTATTTCCTGGCGGTTCGACTCCGACAGTAAATTAAGATTGTACCATATTACTCATCGGAAACATTTATTCTAGAACTTTTCTTAATATTTTATCTAGGTAAAATGTATGAACTACCATCTGATGTGTTTACCAGCTTACTTAGTTGCTTGTGGGTTCGAATCCTACAAATTAGGATAAGGTAAATTAGGATTTTGATATTTGGTTAAAATCTCTCCGGGATTCTTTTTCATTCAGTATCAACAGACATGTGTACATAGTTGTTATTTCCTGGCGGTTCGACTCCGACAGTAAATTAAGATTGTACCATATTACTCATCGGAAACATCTATTCTAGAACTTTTCTTAATATTTTATCTAGGTAAGATGTATGAACTACCTACTGATGTGCTTATCAGCTGACTTAGTTGGCCGTGGGTTCGAATCCTACAAATTAGGATTAGGTAAATTATGATTTTGTTATTTGCTTAAAATCTCTCCGGAATTCCTTTTCATATTTTATTTAGGTGGTCTAACCAAATGGTATTTACTGAATACAATTGTTGGTGTCTGTAGGTTCGATTCCTACATTAATTTAGGATTTAATATTTTTAGCAAGAGAAACCAACCATATTTCTGGATTCTTTTAATAAGTTATTAAGGTAGTATAAATAAGTGAATAGGTTCTACTGAATAGTGAATACGGTTTCGTAGTAACCTGCTGGTTCGAATCCGGCAGTAAATTAAATTAGGTAGTTTAGTTTCAGTAGACTCTTTTATGGGCATAATTATATTTAGGACATGACCTTATCTCATGCAAACGCTTTTACACTTATTGCGGTTTGCTTCTCCTTGTTTCTTTGACTGACATCATCAACTAGAATCAAACGAATACTACACCGTCCTTTTCAGGACGCCTTTATTGTTTCATTTGACATACGTCGACAGGTTATAAAGATGTTTGTTTTATAGGTAGTTGATTTATTTCTTATCCCGGTAATCCTGGTTTTGAAAGGTAAAGGTAATGGTGGTTTTCTGGTAAGTTATGAGTAGGCAAAGTGGATCCTACCAAAGCATATCCCAACTATCTTGCATAGATTAGGGGCTGAGGTGGACTACTCTTGCTTATTTATGACAACTCTTCTGTGTTTTACTTTAGTATTAAGTTATGTTATGAGTGTAGCAAAGTTTATTCTACTAAAGCACATCCCGGGCATCTTACATAGATAAGGGAGCTAAGGTAGCGTAACTCGTGCTCGCTTATGGCAATCTTCTGGTGTTTTACTTTAGTTAAGGTCTCTCTTTTGTTATCGTTGAAGTGTTTTTATAAACACATTGGACTAGTCCGACAATAATTGATACACTTTTGTTTTTCTGTGGGTTTTCATGGGTGTCAGGAACATTTGTGATTGGAAAAGACTCACGACCTTTTTCAATGAAGCAAGATCCTGACATTAAACCTGTGAATTTTCCACTGCAAGCATATTTACTATACACGCAGCTGACAAATTTACGCACACTCTACAAAGAGTTTGAAAGGGAGTGTTTCACTTGGCCGGTGATTCATTACCTTGATAACTCAACCCACGACACTAAATATTCAATTATCGTTAGACTAGTTTCGCGGTAGCGTCACCGAGGGTAGGGCCATCCTTTCTCTGTCATTTCTCCTTCCCAATTCTCATCCCTTCCGCGGTAATAAAATAGTTAACATCGGGAAACTGGTTCAGTCCCTGCATTGTTGGTTAACATTGTGGATTAATATCCACTTAAAGTCTAAATACATAAATAATTGTTGAGTAATTATTGTAGTAATAGTTTATTAATTATTTCGAACTTCCTGATTTCTAAAAGTGAAAATATGGGAGGGCCTGACCTCTCCTGTGTTTGGTATCCAGCGCTGGTGGAATATCATGTATGGATAGGCATAAAAATGTCGTTCATGCATTGGGACCCCTCTGCGTACCTTCTGGCTCTACCGGCACTTGAGACTGATCAGGATCCTAACCTAACATCGCTATACGGAATCACTAAGTGAGAAATATCTGCAACAATAAATATACTGGTAGCAACCAGGTTGAGCAGAGCTCTAATCTTCATTGAAGGGACACTGGTCCAATTATGATGAACTGGCATACTCCAGCTTTACTATGCACTGACAAATGTCAGAAGTTTTTGCAACAAACAATGTACTGGTAGCAACCAGTTTGAGCATTATTTAAACTTTATCTAGAGGACATAGTCCCTATTATAATGCACTAGCATACTCTAGTTTTACAATGTTCTGGCATACTCCAGCTTATAATGTACTGGCATACTCCAGCTTATAATGTACTGGCATACTCCAGTTTACAATGTACTGGCATACTCCAGATTATTACGGCAAAGTCCGAATTTATCAATTGATATAATTTAACTTCATTTTATGAGTTAACCAACTATGTTGGATTGAATGGTCGCGTGAACTAGCTGCAGACCTTGTCATCAATCCCATCCTACCCCCTCCGATGTCGCGAGTGCGACATGCTGGGCATGGGGTGGCTGTAGGGGAGGTTGGAGGCCACTGGGGCAAACCCCTAAAAAATGTATGCATTCGGGGTTTGCTCCGAAACTATCCTTTCCTTAATCCTGAACATAATCCTATTAATCTCTTGGTGTGTGATTTCTATTGAAAGCATACGTCAAAATATCTTGTTTCTTTCAGATCTACGGTCACAAGCAGTTCCATTATTCTATTTTATTAATTTGTCTAAATTTTATGTCTTTAGATTGTATTTGTTTCTTCCTTAAGAAATAGCTTTTATTATTGTAAAATATTTAATTTATTTAAACATAAATTTCCACTAAATAGTTCATAACTCTAAAAGTTCTGGGTTACTTATTTACACAACGTATGGGTTCTGACGATCATCTGGCCAATTTAGTTTAAGTTTCGTTATTCTGCATTCTGGTTTACGGTGGTGCTCGCGTTAGGTAGGCTCTCGCGGCGCGGGGGGGTCTCGTGCGTCAGGGTGGGTTAGTTACAGTTTCATCACGGTATGTTTCTTCACCGAAAGCACAAGTTAATTAAAGGATTTAAGCCTACGACACGAATCGAAACAGACGTCACTTCGAATGTAATCAGCGTAATTAAACATGAAATTGGATACACAAAAGTGATGTCGTGAGATTGGCGAGTGCATCAGTGCAACGCAGTGCAATGGAGGCCTTTGTAATGAACAGTTCCAATTAGATAAGTGACTTGCGTACTCCAAGAGATAAGATTAAGCTAGTTATGATCATATTTCAACAGCTGTGTTATATATGGATAGAAACGTCATCACAGTCTAATGTAAGTAGAGCCATTTCCGGTGTGAAGTATCTATGCGATGGACACTCATTTATTTATGGGGGACATCGAGTGGGCGGGGCCTGTCAACGACTGACTATCGACTTGAGTGAGGTCAAGTGAGGAAACGGAAATTATTTCTGCCTTAGCTTTTTCTTTAACGGGCGACCCTAAAGTTACAATACATGTGAATATGCTGAGCTATGTAGGTTGGTTTGTTTACACCAGAATCAGGTAAATTAGGCTGAAAATTTGCTGTAGCTGTAGGTAATCAAATAAATAATGACATAAATATATATTTTTTAAACTTCTAATAAAAGCGAGCATTGTCGTACAGCCCGTACCGGATTTGGTATTGTTCTAGACTACACTGAGAAAAAAATTCTGACTTTCCTTCTGAGTTACCTTCCAAGACCGATTCCTTCCTTATTTTACCTTAGTTTTCCTTCTGAATCACAAGTCATTCCCTTTTGAAGGAAAACGGTATTTTAGAAGGTCTTTTTTCTCCGTGTACCATCTTATGAGTCTTGGAATCGTTGCTAGAATGCCAGCCAGTCATTGTGAGAAAAATGTTCATTTTAAAACATTGACTACCATGCAGCGAGGTCAACATTCAACAAATGGCTTTCAAGCAAGTTGGAAAGTAGCAGTAAACATGCCTTATTCCTCACCCTTGGAGGTTGCACTTTGTTTAAAACTATTCTGCAAATATTTAATGAAAGTGCAGTGCTTCGGAGAGCGCAAAAAATTGTGTTGGCTCTTTTTAATATTGCAGATAAATCTTAAGTAGATGAAAGGTTGAGACTAGTATAAAGAATAACAAACCCTTGGGTTCGTAAAAATTAAAAGGTAGAAACACGACAATTTTTCATAAAAATAATGTATGTACTTATCTAACTTTAAAGCTTCGAGTATTTATTTATATTGGAATCGTGGAAATGAAAGTCTATAACTCCCGATAATAATTCCAGTTCTGAAAATGTTGCAAATGTTTCTAATTAATTTGCTAGCATTGAAAATCTAGATACCAATCACGTAAATATTAACAAATGACAAATTAACAAATATTACCTATACTCGTAAGTTACATTTAACTATTTGCTCTCGATTTGAAGGTTCCCAAATTATCATCATCATCAGCCGGAAGACGTCCACTGCTGAAGATAGGCCTCCCCCTTTGAACGCCACCTCGAACGGCTATTATCTATTTGCATCCAATGGCTCCCTGCGGTTATTACAACGTCGTCCACCTAGTAGTAGTAGTAGCCTACAGAACGTCTCAAATTATACATATCGGGAAACAAAGACGCTGGCAGGGTGTTCCACTCCTTCGCCATTCTCCTTCATTTGTTACAATTGCATTAATAATGTCAAGTGGTAGACTCGGAAGCTTCAATCAGTAGAAGGTTCCATTTCCTCGAAACTTCAATCTAGGCTATTCGGAAATGAACCTAACCGGTGCCAGCTGACCCCACTAACCGTAGATCTATGTACAAACACAGTTGAAACAGTGCTTAATCTTAAACCATCCAGATTAGATAACGCATAAAGCACTCACACATGATAAAACAAGTGAGCAGGGCGCGTGCTCTACAACACTAAGGCCCGTAACGACGCTCAAGTGTTGATCAATGCTTGAGTAGTGATTAAGTGACGTATTTGTATGAACTGACAGCGTCAAATCTGTGCTCAAGTCCTGATTATTGCTTGAGCGTCGTTTTAGAATACGTGCCCAAGTGTCATTCACATGAGAATTTAGAGATGTTATTGGAAAAAAAAGAGTGGCACGATCCGAAAAACGTTGTAGGTAGGTGATTAAATTTCATTGTCAACTAGTCACCTGCCCCAGCTGCACACGGGTAAGCAAACATAAATAGTTGTAGTGCTGAATTGAGTTTAAATAAAACTCCCATACATACTAAAAGCACTTTCAGTTTCTCCTAAATTAGTATGTAGTAAAATTGAACATGTAAATACGCTGGGTAGATTCGTGATTCTTAAAGCCTTGGTTTGTAGACCAAGTTGCTTGCTTGTAGCAGTTACTCCTAGATAATAATGTCTTCAAATGACTGACTTTGTAAACATTTTTTCAGAAGTCACGATAGATGCGGTATTGTTTTGTGACTATATTTACTTAGGTACTGCAGAGACTCTTGTATATGGATTCGTACATCCTTTGATGTTCGGGTTTAGCTAAGTATCGCCATTTGAAACCTTTACTTTGTAGGATCGTACGGAGTGGACATTTCTCTTTTGAATACTTTATGTGAGAGCTGACCGTAATCGAGCGCTTGAAATTTCATAAAAGTTTGCTTTTAACTTTGTGGATGTTTGAATAAGGACATCATTAAAACGTCCATCGTGCATAACGTAAGTTTAATATATGTTTATTAAAAGTACTGTTTGCATAATTTTCCCATTTTTATTCTGATAGGATAAAATTAATACTTAAATTGATAATTAATTTATTGGTGTAAGGTGCTGATACCGAATTTCAATCCCATCTAAAAAAGTTTAATAACTTAAGTGTGGATTTATCATTGCTCACAAACGGCAAACGAAAACATAGTGCAAAAACCGGCATGTCACCCATTTGTACGAAGCCAGCAAACTGTCTCAACAGTGATCGAAGCTATGCATGTAAAGAGGAAATTTCACGCACTAACAAACGCTAATGTTTTATTAGGAACACACACGAAGAAAATTCGATTCGTTTACTTTTATAGCCATCTAATACATACTGTCATTGATATTATTCTGTAATTCGTAAAGGTTGACACAGGAAAATAGAAGCAAACGTTCCTTGACGACAACTCAAATCCCCCTTTAATGATGACGCTTAGAGAATAGCGAGATAAGTACGCGATCGATAAAAATGATTGAGGAAAATGGGAGTTGTTATTTACAAAAGAGAAAGTTATTTAATAACAAAACGTCTACCGCGTTTTATTTAGCTAAATTGCGCCGACGCGCAATACTACAACTTTTATTTGTGTTATACAAAGTAAACGGATGAAACCGTACACATTTAATTTCCCGACATATTCCTAGAAACGTATCTCATCGTACAGCTTAAAATAAAACACTTTTACGAACATTTATTTGCCAACATTATCAAAAATGTTACTTGGTACGTTCCGCGCATTACATTAGATCTCATGCCGAAACGAAAAGCGTATAAATAAAACGAAGCAGGCTACCAGCAAAAACACTAATACCGTACAGTGCGCAGTAATATCAAGTTTACGTTTTGTAATTAATGCGCTTTGCCGGCCAAGCGGGGGAATGCATAGACGGAAAGTTACGAACGAAAAAGCTTACATCACAGAAAACTTTTGTGAAGCTTACGTCATCGATAACCTATGGGATTATATTGTGTGTTTATATAACTGTAATTTCAGATCTTGGATTTAAAGATGACCATATTAATAAAATTGTATAGAATAGAAATTTTAAGCCATATAACTTGATAACTTTTTCATGACGCTCACCTACATAACTTTGCACCCATAATCACGGCCCTAATAAGTTGACTATATTTGTGCCCTGTGGTTTTCTCGTTATCCCCAGGAACCATTTTCCGGGATAAAAAGTAACCTGTGTGTTAGGTAAGGGTATAAGTTACATCCATTTCAAATTTCACTCAACGTCGTTTACTCATTTCAGCGTGAAGGAATTACAAACTCACTCACGAACTGTTGCATTTATAATATTACTAGTGTGTCTCACGGTTTCACCTGGTGGACTTCAGTTTATCGCAGTAAAAAGTATTTTATGTCCTTCCTCACGGTTTAACCTATTTCCAAATTTGATCAAGATTGGTTCAGTCGTATAGGCGTTAAAAAGTAACAAACAAACAGGCAGGCACAGCTATTTTCATATTTATAACATTCGTAGATAATAGGTATGGATGTCACGTCATGTCATGTGATGATAATAGCGTAAATTATTGCATATTACCAAATATATTAAATTCAGTTTTGCTTATGTAGTAGAAGTAGAAAATTTCCCTTTACGACTTTCCGCTTTGATCATACCAAGATGAAAAACAGTGAAAATGAATATTCAAAATCTAACGTATTATTAATTTAGCCTCTAGCTCTTTAACTAACACCTTTGGTCGGTGAGAACATGCATCATTTTATATGCATTGGTTATTTCTAGCGTGCACGTAGGAACAAAAAGGCTAGCGGGGAGATGAAAGGGTACCGGATGCGCTGCATACCAGTATGCAACCTTTGCCTCCTTTAAAAAGGCAGGAAACGTTGTGAGCAGTATCCGGTTTTATACTCATCACTGTATGCTTTTATTTGGTTTCAAATTAGCTGGTCATAGTTCCGCAGGGGCTTTAGTAATCTTATGTAGCTTGCATTATTACCGGTAGCTTTTAAGTGACCTATACCGAGCAATTATTATTAGTCAGCCACTAGAGAGGTATCTTTGTCCCCATCTTGCCGAAAACCAATTTTTATTTAGTACTTCTTTAATCATCAGCCTTCACAGTGTCATTCAGAGATATGTAGTAACCAAAATCTGCCACATTGCAATTTGATAGATATTGCTTGAATTTTCTGGTTCTTGGGCATGCCGGTTTCCTTCACTAAAAACAAAAAACAAATAATAACGCTCACACTCATTCGATCTTTTCTTTAGTAATATGACAAGAATCACGACTACAATCATGGCGTAGTTCCTTTTGAAATACACTGAAAACATTAGACCCTTACCTACCATCTTATATTATAATTTAATTTGAACAATGAATAACAACGATTTTGTCAACATTTCTGTTGAAATATTCCATTTGTTTACTCTCAACAGTACACATTTATATACAAAGCATGTTCTTACGAATAATTTATGAATTTATGTGTATTCCTTTCAGATTTGATCGTGATAAATGTACGCGCTCGTGACGTTTCATGTTTATCTACTTTTGATTAATGGTTAGAAATAGGAAATAAAATAGGCACTATTGTTGGTGCGGCATCTTTTTTGCGATTCTGTTAACTCCCAGCATGTTTATGGCTATGCCGAGAAAAACGGACGTTGCTAAGCCGAGTCCAAGACAAATCACATAAAAAAAGAACTTTTTTTACTAGGTAGTATATCTCGCTTTGTGGTTTTGGCAGCGGGAAAGTTAATATTTTTCCACCCGATTTGAAGTCTTAGGGGGATGCATTTTTAGTCATCTTTTCTTAGCGGGTACCTCGTACCCAAGTAGAATGCGCTTGTAGTTTTCAAGATTTCATGAGTCAGTAGGAGATATTTCAGTTTTATGTGTACAGATGTATTCTGTAATAAAGAAAGTATGAATTGAACGTTTACTACCAGCAAATTTTATTTTAAAGCATGACATAAGTAGGTCCAATCAGTGACGGAACTTTTTGTTTGCTCTAAGTCCGATAGTGCGTATTACCTTCAGAATAATCATTACACCTGTAACAAAGGAAAATAATCCTTTTTGCAAAGGTACAAGGTGCTCAAACGCAATTAGGGGTATGGCAGCCTTCAACGCTGTTATCTCACTGTTGTCAGCTTAAAACCGTGATCACGCATAATGAAAGCGCATGGTTGGTTTTTCACATTAAATATTCAAAGGGCTGTCAAAACATGATGCAGTTAGGCATTTTTTTGCGTTTAAACAATCTAGAACCTGCAGACAAATATTAATAGATTGTTGTTTTAATTTAACAAGTACGTGACCGCAATTAAAACGATGGTGGCCGAATGGTGACGCCAAGGCGCTGATACCGAATTCGAATCCTCTCTGCCCCGCACCTATGAGTTAATAAGTTATGTGTAGATTCTCAAAAACAGTGAAGGAAAACATCGTGAGGAAACCGGCATGTCCAAGAACTACAACATTCAAGGACATGTGAAATCAACCACGCACTGTGCACTGGGCCAGCGTGACAGATTACAGCCCATACTCTCTCTCTGAAAGAAGGCCAGAGCCCCAGCAGTGGGAACGTAATAGTCTGATGATGATGATGTGACTGAATCCTTGCGACTGGCTGTCAAATTTTGGCTGACTGACTCCGAGTTGCATATATTCAGTTACGTTAGCAGTGCATAATATTCACACTCGTCCGCGGGTAGAAATAGAGTGACTGTAATGTTGCATTGTGTAGTGGTTGAACAAATAGAGAAAATTTGAAATTTTTAATGTGTTTCTATGTTAACACACGTAAGTTTTTTGTTTTAAAAGGCTGCGTTGGACTGCAATTTCACCCATTGCCAAGCGATGATGCGGTCGACATTTCAGTTCGTCGAGTTTGTGATAAGAACTATTGTCTATCACTAGTGAATTCTCCCAAAAACTTATATAGATGTTCTAAAAGAGAATATTATAATAATCATATTAGACTAACCTCCACGCTTCTAGTCCGCCACATATGGGATTAACACAGTCTTATAACCCGGTCAGTTTATGATTATGTCGACTCCATAACAACACGACGTTCGTACTGGAGAAGAAAAGACCGAATAACCCCAAAGATTTCGACCCATTTAATAAATAACTCTAGAGGAATTCTGTGCGTTTAGAACTATATGTTTAAAAAAAATCACAAGATGGATTGACACTCGCTTGTCTGGCGCTCTCGGAATATTGTACAATACTCAAAGTTGTTAATTTAGTAGGATACAACATGATGATTACTTGACAGCCTTAAAACTAGCTACACCTATTCCAACCACCATACACCAGCAAAAAAACAGGATAAAGCCTAGCAGATATTTTTTGGGTACAATCACAATTTTCTTGTCACCTATTTTTTATAAAATTCATATATAGGTACTTCATCATTACCAGTGACAGTATTAATTATTTATATACCAATAGCCAATCGCTTGAAATTGACAATCATTTAATTTAGTACGTTATCAATGTTATCTTTCATCAGCTGTATGATCTGTGAATTCAGTTTGACTGTCTTTGAGAAAAACTTTGTTGTATGTATAACCGTTATGGTATATCGGTAAGCCTTAACCTTTTCTACCGCTTACAGTCCTTGCTGAGAATGGCGTGTCTAAACTAGCCGGGTTATGGCCAGATTAGGCAGTAGTGTTACTTTGAGCCGAGTTGTCATAACTTTGGTGGAAATGGTTACCGTCATAGCGAAGCGAGGCTAGGACTAAGCCTTGTCATACGCTGCTCGGTTTAGCTCCAATGTAGTCTAGGTGTGACCATATTTTGGTATGAAGAGACCCATCTGCAAATATTACGCTATGGCAGTATAGTTTTACGAGTAAGTACGGACTGCACCGGCAGAACGTACTGAACTCTAGATAGGGTTGACATATTTGTTGCATGATAATAATACTTTACATATTTTAAATTCTAAAATTGGTAATGTATGAGGCGTCTCTAGTGTGGCATATAGCCACGGAAATTGTGGCTGTAAATTGCATTAGTCTGTATTTTCCGATGGTTATAATTTGAGAACCTTCAAGGTAAGAGTGAACAAGCATTATCTATAGGCTTGCGTGCTACGCCGTTGACGGCACCATCGCTTGCCATTTGGTGATAAAGAAGTCAAACGCATTTCTTATTTAAAATAAAATAGTATTAATGAAATATTTTTGACATACGTAAGTACAAAAAACTTAGACAAAGTCAAGTCAGCCTTAGTCAAGTTATTAGTTACGAGTATAAGGTTGTTATTTGTTATTTATATCCTACTTATTCATTAAATTAAACTACTTGTCAAAGTCAAAAACTGACATAAAGAGTTTTGTGAGTAAAGGTATTGTGTATCTAAAGAAGAAATAACTACGATTAACTTACAATAACTCCTGAAACAAGTTTTATTTCTTAGACGTCCTTCAACATAATTGTACCTTTAACTTCTATTGCTTAATTCACCATCAACTATTTCGTTCTATCTATTTTCTATGTACCTAGTTACCTACTTAAAATAAAATAATCACCTGAATCAAGCAAACTCACCTCTCTAACGAATTTGATCATCATGTTTTTACACACAAATAACGCAGTGTTCTTCTATCACAAACAATGACGTGACGATTTTGAGCCATCAATCACAAGTGGCGAATGATGTATGAGTGACGCCAAACATATCGGAATCTCTGTTCGGATAGCAGTTGAGACAAATAGATTGGAAATCAGCAACCAATTCAACTTATATTACTTCTTTACATCTATCTATCCATAACAAGCAACTTTGCAAGCAAAAAAAAACCGACATCAAAAGTTTTCTCATGGATGCCATTGTCAGAACTGGACCAAATGAAATGAAACCACACGGGAAGCACCAGTCCAGGTGTAGCGTGACGCCATCTTCGACCGCATCGTCACTTAACATCAGGCGACTTGTGGTCAAACGCTACCCTGTAAATAGTAAAGAAAACTAGTAAAGAAATAAAAAAGAATCATCAAAACCGGTTCACCCAGTTGAAAGTACCGAGGTAACAAACATAAAAAAGTAAAACAGTCGAATTGAGAATCTCCTCCTTTTTTGAAGTCAGTTGAAAATAACAAATAAATCGCCTAAATATATGTACGCGCTTAACTTCAGAACGACTACTCCTAATTGGATAGCACAGCCTTTGCCTTCTGCTATGACGACGATTCCTAGTAATGATGTAGTTGAAGGGGGCACCACGATAGTACAAAAAATGAGTAAATGATACGAACAAAACAACAAGGCATAAAGATCTTATATCTCAGGGTCACGAGAGCAGAGCATCGCCGTACATTGCCGATTATGAAATCTTGAAGTTAAAATTCTGGGTAGCACCTGCAATGGGCAAGCGTTTAACTTCGGGCGGGTGACTTGCTCATCTCGTCACTTAGAGAAATAAAAAAAGGAAATATAAAAGCCAAAATCAAACAGAGCTTCTGGTGATGCCATTAGGCAAACCACAGCTGTAAAAAAAAGCTAAATAAAAGTCATTTCCTGATTTAAAATCAAAATATTTCATCAAATTACATTCGTGAATCGAATAAACGTTTTGTAAATCACTCAGCCGAAACAAACACCGGTTCTGTGCGCTCGTTAGTACGCCCCCGGGATAAAATATCGAAACGAGAAACACCGAAAAAGCGAATGACAAAAATGCGAAAACAGAAATCTCACCGGCCTGCTCCAACGGCCGGACATGAAAAGATAAGGCCCATTGTTTTTGTTTTAATACTTTGAAGTCCTATATTGGATTCGTTACATCGGCGCTCCAGTCCATTAGGCTAATAGCGGTCCAGTGAGACGGGAAAAAGAGATTAAGCTGTGCCCAGTCATCGCTTTTCGTTGCTATTAATTGATAAGTAGAGTTCTCAATAGATTACTTAGCAGGCATCAGCGCTAATCTATCGCGTTTGAGCTTTATAGGCGTTTTTGCTGGAACGGGTTGTGAATTATTATGTGGCTTAACGATTTTGTTCCGAGTTCTGAATCAAATTTTACATTGATTAGGAATTTTCACACGAAAACTGTAGAAATATGTTTTATGAAATACTAGCTGTTCCCCGTGGTTTCACCCACGTGGGCTGCAGTTTATCGTGACAAAAATATTCCTATGTCCTTCCTTATGGTTCAAACTATCTCCTTACCAAATTTCATTTAAATCGGTTCTGTGGTTTAGGAGTGAAAGCGAAACAGACAGACAGAGTTACTTTCGCATTTATAATATTAATAATAGTTAAAGTAGGGGCATGTGTTTTATTTATTGAAACTCACATTCATGTCTCTTTTAATATATTTCGTACACAATTATAAACTAACATGTGGATATCTTAATAACAAAGACAAAAATAAAGTTTATAGGATCAATCAAACATACTTTGGCCCAGACACAACTATTGGACGTAAGTACTCCTCCACATCAATCTAAAACAGATGATAGACATCTTCACGCAACCTTTACTGAAACACATCGACATAACGCCATATCTACCCCAAATATAATCCACGAAATTGGTCCGCGTGTAAAAGATCAGACCGAGTGCCTACACGTCGGGAATCACAAATATCGGGAACGGTCTATGAGGCACCGATTTTATTGCAAACTAGAGCCAAGAGAGACCGCAACACTATTGAGTCGTAATTTTTCATGGTAAGATATTGTTACTGTTTGCCCAGATACCGCCCATTTGTATAATAAGTCGATAGCAATCGTCGTTCAAACCCTCTATAAGGCTCCCCGCACGAATTTGCTTGGGTTCACGCACATACTTTTCTCAATTTCGCTGTCGGACAGACTATTTAATTTATACCCACGCTTTTATGTAAGTCTCTTTGAAATATTACAGCTACGACGTCAAATTTCGGTGTTAAAAGTTATTGCTTTAATACAAGAAATGGGACACAAATCGCGTAAGATTTTCCTTCTAAGACGTAAAACGTGATCCAATTTACAATGCTTTCTAATATTTCAGATTTGTTACGATCAACTTTTATTACAGATTGGGATAGTCTCAATGTGTCCCTAGAGGACCAGCCGACCTTTTCATCTTTGATTCGTGTCCGTTATGATGCGATACCCATTTCAAATAAGTTTTTGAGGTAACGCGCTCTTAACAGACCATAAAAGAGATACAATACGCTGAGGCTCATAAATATGATCCGTAAAGCGGTTATATATCGGATAAAAACCTTTGGGAAACTTTGCAGACAGCGCCGAGCTAGTTCGAAGTTTATCAATAACATATTATTCTATTCATTGAGAACTGTGGTATTAATAATATAAGCTTTATCGGAGTCCGGAGCTTACATTTCAGTATGTACCTAATCCCATTTCATAAAACATGCAGTGGTTGGCCGCATCCGATGCCGAGATTCCGAGATATTAATAGCCTTCGCAAACATTTGTCCAAACGTTTGTGTAGCCGCAAGTTAGAAATATTAACTTTAATTTTGCTGCTGCCATGATTTTTTTTACTGTGAATGTAACTTTTTATCTATGGCACTCAAAGGTTTCATATGAATGTATTTTTGATAGGCTTTAACTGATTTCACGTCGAAACATTTAGTGGGTTTAAAAACTATATAGTATAGGTAAGCGTCGTTTTTTATTCGATTTTCACTCTACATTGTATATTTTTACTGTAACGGAATTGTTATTGTAAATGAATCCTGTTTTATGTTCCGCACTACATTCTCACATATAAACGTTCTCATTGTGTTTGCAAATTGGTCAAATGCTTGACGTAAACAGCCACAGAATAGCAAAGTTGCAGTGAAGCGTCTTAGCGGTGCCAATCTTACATTATGTATGTACTTCACTTCTTAAAAAGACTTTAATGTTTAAAAATTATCTGTTTAACTTGTCTGTTCTCAAAAAAAGAACGGGAAGGTGAAAAAAAAAACAAAAGAAAACGTGCCACTTTGATGATTAATTACCCGCCATATTAAAAAGTAGTCGTTTGCGTTATTGCCACAGAATAGATGTAAAAAAACACGCGTTGCTTGACTAAAACTTTCAAACAAAAAAAATACGATACTCGACAGCGCGTTCAGATGCTAAAATTTGTAACAGGAGTACTGGTTTGATTCTGTGGAAGAGCTATCCCACTCGGGGGACGGTCAAGAACATTCTCCGAACAAAACCTTGCAAAAATCTGCATACAAAATACCTTTAGGGATGTTTTTCTCTGAGTCGAAGTATGTCCCCGCAGGAAACAAGTAGTTTATACCATCCTCTTTCAGATGCAAATAATTTCAGAATTCTGAAGTCTTCAGCTCTTTGTGAATAACAAAATGTTTTTGTTGTGTCATTTTGGGTTGGTTTGCTGAAGCTTTTGGAGAGTCGATACAATCTCAAGGCGCTCTTTATTAAAATCGACTGCTAGTATTTTTTTACAAGGTTGATTTAAATACAAGTCACGATGTCGTCAATGGTGGCACCACGCTACGTCAGAACTGGAAACTGGTTCCAAAGAAAGGCTGCCGGATCATACCGATAGGTGATTGGTGACAAAGACTTGGTTTAACGGTGGTCGCTAGCCAGGCAAGTAAGTAAGTATATAAAATTATCTACTATAAGGCTAGGGTTTCATTACGATGCCTTCACTGGAAACTCAAGCTCATTACACGATTTGAATCCTCGACAGCAAAGGCAGCAAGCTGCATGACGTCACAAGCACTGAGGTTGCATCTAAGAAATTCACAGTATACTTCACGATTTTGCCATGACTGCTGTATTTAAGACAGACTTTAGTACACAGTTTACATTATTCAAATGACCTTGTACTTCTCTAAGTTTAAGCTTATTACGTTGGCTGAGAATACTTGACGGTATCTTAAGTTACTAAAACCCACCAAAGGCTTTACGTAATTAAATTTCTTTAGAGCGAGTCGCATTACAGTTTTAATTTGAGAAGTTAAGAATCCCTTATTAGTTGGTTTTAGAAGGAAAAATATTAGTTCCTGGAAATTTAATCTGTTTTCTAAATTTACTTTGCTCTACAAACAAAACGAGGATTTATAGAATTACATAAGTAGGTATTTACGGGTTTTGCATGAATTACTTTGAATTTAACCTATTGCCAGTTTTTGCTCGCCTGTTAGCATGTAAAGTTCAAAACAGCCAACAATCACAAGATTTTTCATCAAAATTACGTTAAATAAAAAAGAATTTATAAAGAAGATTCCAGGTTGGCGATCACAACCGTAAACGATTCTATTTTGGTCAAAGTGTGGGAGTGTTTTGAATGAAGATAATGTTTCGGACCTGTTGAGAAATAATGTAACAATATGGAAAATCTTGGGGCTGTGAGAGCAACCTCATATTGAAAGAAAATAACAAATATTATTTTTCCTTATTGAGTACGCGGAACTCTCGCAACAAGTAATAAAATCAAGTAAGTAATTAAAAAATTTGTGTGTTTATTTGCTAACAATATGTAACACAACAAAACTTTATGCTAACTACTAACTACGTGACTTTTTTGGTGGCAATCGAATTGTTTACCTGAAAATTTTGTTTTTATTTCGAGAACTTGTGTTTCTGCGAGTGATAATGTGTAATATTGGTGGTTTATTAACCATTATGTGTACGTTAATGTGTACGAGTGAGGGAAATTGAAATATAGTTGTGAAAGTGACTTTTCTAGTTGCTCCAAAAAAGTCCGTGTAAAGTTTAAGTAAAACGCCACTACTTTACTTAAACACTATCCTCATCCCATCATCTCATCATCATCACTTAAACTTGATTGAACTGAGTTTGAAATATTTTATGCTCGGCAAATACACTAATCGCGTGACGCCATAACAAAACAAAAAAAAAACTAACTACTCCTTTTCAACCTTTTTACACAAGCATAAGATCAGTCAAAAAACGCCTGTCAGATAGCATTTTGGATGTGTTCACCGTGTTCACATTCATTTTTTTTCTTAATATCTAAGTACTAACCGATTGAACTGGAGCAAATTCACTACAATCCCAAGCTTTTTAATTCAAAAAGAAGAAGTTTCTCAAGTTGATGATTAATTTTTGGTTCTAAAATACTCATAACATTTTACAAAGTAAGTAGTTCCATTTTGAAGATTAGACTTTAGATTAGTTGTATATATAATTTACAGAAAAAACATATGCTAAGCGTCCATAGAATATCTCCTCTGTCGTGACCACAACAAACTCTGGTCATTAGGATTACCATAACAAGAATAGCGTGGAGGTAATAAAATTATAAATGTTGGCCATCGCCGCTCATTACGAATTCGCTCGCACGTACATCCGTAGCGTGGCGTTGGAATTGCGCCATTGTTGGTGACCACTGGTATTTCTATCATTCGTATAACCGCCACCACATATTGTGGATCACGGGGAACAATTTGGACTGTAGGTGCAGGTAGCTAGGTACTAAAAGGCGTAGGGCGAATGTACGACTAGATTTTTTATTTTTTTACTATTTACAGGGTAGCGTTTGACCACAAGTCACCTGATGTTAAGTGACGATGTGGTCTAAGATGGCGCCACGCTACACCTGGACTGGGAACTGGCTCTGAAGTGAGGCTGCCGGAACACACCGATAGGTGCTTGGCGACAGATTCTCAACAAGAGGGTGGTAGCTAGCCATGCGAGTACTAGAAAATACCCTACCACCAAGCTATGGTTTCATCACGGTGTTTTCCTTCACCGAAAGCTCAAGCTCATTGTAGGATTCGAACCCACGTCACTACCACTGAGCCATCATCGGTATAAAGATATGCGTAATTAGCTGCTGGATGTAAATTTTTGTGTTTTTTTTTTATGGGGCTGATGATTGTCGTATTGTTTGAAAGACATTAACTTATGCACCATATACACTCGTAGAGATAACAATGAAACTTTACATGTAAACTACATGTGAGTGGGTGTGTTTTTAGCAAGTACAAAATAGTTATTGTTGTTATTTTTACTACTTTCAGGGTCGCGTTTGACTACAAGTCACCTTAAGTTAAGTGACGCTGTGGTTGAAGATGACACCTCGCTTCACCTGAACTGGGAACTTAATTGATACTGCTGGAACACACCAATAAGTGCTTGGCGACCCATTTTTAAGTTTCTTATTGTAACAAAAGACAAATTATATTTATATTAAATTCACTCTGTAACCGCTGAACAGTAATTGTAGAAGAGTTTAAGCACGTTGGCACAGAATAGATTTTTTTTTTTTTTTTTACTTTTTACAGGGTAGCGTTTGACCACAAGTCACCTGATGTTAAGTGACGATGTGGTCTAAGATGGCGCCACGCTACACCTGGACTGGGAACTGGCTCTCAAGTGAGGCTGCCGGAACACACCGATAGGTGCTTGGCGACAGATTCTTAACAAGAGGGTGGTAGCTAGCCAGGCGAGTACTAGAAAATACCCTACCACCAAGCTATGGTTTCATCACGATGTTTTCCTTCACCGAAAGCTCAAGCTCATTGTAGGATTCGAACCCACGTCCTACGGATCGCAAGCCGACGTCACTACCACTGAGCCATCATCGCTATAAAATATATATTGTACTTAGTAGGTACGTTAGTACATAACATGCGTTGAAATTTGTTTAAAATTGCAATCCAGTAATATTTATTCTGCATGAGTAATATAAGAGGATCAAATACAGCTATAGAACAATACCGCAGGGCAGTAGTAAAAGGGTTTAACCCTTTGCATTTAAATGAGTATCCAGCGAGAGGAAATATTTCAACCTCAAAAAAATATTGGTAAAATATTTTGCCATAATTTAAATTCTCCGATAAATATGTATGCTTGTCATGATTGTCAGTCTGGGCTCTCGATATTCGAATATTTTACTGAGTATCGGAGTCTCGAATGTGAAAAACGAACGTTAATAATTCTACTTTTGGCATACATTTTTAAATAAATAAAATTAACATATGCTTGTAAAGTCAAAATCTATACTAATATTATAAAGCTGCAGAGTTTGTTTGTTTGTTTGTTTGTTTGAACGCGCTAATCTCAGGAACTACTGATCCGATTTGAAAAATTCTTTCACTGTTAGATAGCTCATTTATCGAGGAAGGCTATAGGCTATATTTTATTTCAAAAAAATTAGGGATCCGTAAGAAAATTGCTATTTTGCAACCCAAGGTGTGATATCGAAAACCTATTTTTGCGTGCGCTGCAAAAACTATTGACACTAGAACAAAATAATGTATTACGGGTTTGTAGGTCTCATTAAGATCTACAAAAAAGCCCGCGAAAGCATATGTCTAACTATTATAGTTATGCCGCAATAAGTGATATTTTATTTAAAAAATTTAATTTTTAATGCCGCCTCTAGAAAAGGCTCTTTATTTGTATCTTGGTATTAATCCTTATCAAAATAAATTACTTCTCATTCAAAACTGCTTCAATACCTTTATAAAACTTTTTGAATCATTCAATTCGGACATTCCATTCGAAAGATATCACGAGTTTAAAAATGTAAGTAGCAGTAGAAAAATAAACCCGCCGCACCCCAGTGCAGCGGGAAACGCGGCGAGGTGAGGGAGAATCTATGAAATAGGTAAAGTGCGGTCGCGGACCAGGAAGACCTTTAACAGCACGATTCAAACGCGTGGTCCGAAAATTAAACTAGAATTAAAATAGGATAATGGATACCTACAGCAGGTAACGCGGTGAGGGGGCACCGAAGTGCGGGAATAATTTTCGAGTATACGGAATATATACGCTTTCGCGCTTAAACTACTGAACCGATTTAAATGAAATTTGGTATAGAGATAACTTGAGCCCCGGGGAAGGACATAAGATACTTTTTTATCGCGATAAACTGTAGCCCACGCGGGTGAAACCGCAGGGAACAGCTAGTAACAGCTATTTTACTAAATGCACATTCAAGTATATTCGGTAGTTATAACAAAACACTATTTTTAAAATGGTTGTCTATTTGTTCCGGCCAATTTGCGAAACGGATAAACCGATTTTGACGGGACTTTCACTGTCAGATAGCTGTTGTTATAAGGAGTAAAATGGGGCTTATTATTACAAAAAGACAAATAGCGTTCAGAGCAAAAATGTTAATACCCATTAGGTCTGTGTTCCAGCAGTGGGAACATAATTGGCTATAATGACATGTCAGCAAATAAAATGTCAAATTTGAACACTGGACAGTCTTACGCACGCAAAATCTAAATGAATGTCAGAGAAATTAATATAGTCGCTTCATAGAGATTCTAACAAAAATATATCAAGCAAATTGCGAAAATTGTAAAGAGCTTTTTTAAAATTCATCAAGTATTCATAGTACTATTGAATAAAAGTAAAGGTACGGATCAAATAATAACCCAATCCCAAACATACATAACGAGTTGTTATTTTCCACATGGAGGATTATTCCTTTGTTTAGTTTCTGCTATAACGTCAAAGGATGATGAGGAGTGAGTGACGGAACGTTGCGAGAGAACGTATTACGGTGTATGAGGGCTGGGGTTTCGAACCAAGCGAATGTCATTATTATAATTGTATGCTCTACCAATCAGAAAATAGAACAGACGCTGGTATAATTTGTCTCTGCCTTTACAACCGTGCGAGTAATGGAACTGTACTGAGTATGATTACTTGAGTTGTTCTCGATGAAAACTATTTAATGTATATTAAAACTAGCTGTTCCCCGCGGTTTCACCCGCGTGGATATATATATTGTTGGCGCGAGCCGAGCGCCCGAGCAAATATAAGGCGGTGCGGACGCGCTTTCGGCCACTTCTCCACCGACCGTCGTCGAGGCAACACCTCCTGCCTGACGTTTTTTTATTAGTTGATGATGTCATCCTGTCAGTTTTTGCATTTTGTTAAATTAATTGTTTTGGTTGTTTTTGTTGGTCAAGATTTGTTTTTAAAAAATAAATTCGTGTCAAAAATACAAATTCAGAAGTGGGATAGGATCTATGCGATTCTATCTTACTGTCCACTGTTTTTGTCATCTTTTTGTCGGTTAAAAATAGAAAAAAGTTAGACGGTGTATGCCACGGCGGTAGACATAAAAAAAAAGTAATCGTGAAAAAACGACGAAGCAGATGGCTGTGTTTGTGCGTTTAATTGTGTGTGTCTTAGTGTAAAGTGAAAGTGTGTGTGTCTTAGTGAAAAGTGAAAATGAGTGTCTTAGTGAAAAGTGAAAATCGAATAAATCGCCTTGCTCTCGGTCTCGTGAGAGGCGCACACGAGGCCTGAGAGTATGGGGCTTTTGTTCATGAAGCTGATCGCGTCACATTGCGATAGTCATCGCTGTTGTCGTGACCGCTGCAGCGGGCGCTTTCGTGCTTAGCCGGCGCCAGCGCCAGACCGGGAGGCGCCACCGCTTCCGCTCAGCGACACAGTCGTCGCGTCCGCGTCGTGTCGGCGAGGCAGCCGTGCGTTTGGTTTGGATGACGCTGATGGGTAATGCGTTGCAAGTTTGAACCTGTCTGAACCTATTACTGAGCCTGTACGTCAAGATGGTTTGGGGTGAGACTGTACGAGTCAACACTGCTATTTTGGTAAGATCAAACCATGTCTATTTCTAATTTCCATGTCTTAGGATGATGTTAATGTGTGATACAGTGATGTCATCATGTTCCTACGTGCAAATAAGTGTGACGATTGCCTACTTGCTTAACGCGCATAGGTAATTGCTGAAAAAGTGACTCATAGCTGTAGTTAAGTGAGTTTCGAATAACGATCGCAGCTGGTCTAGTATCAAACTCAAGTTCAAAGCGCTGTGATGGCGTACATAGTTTAGACATTGCGAATATTTTATTAGATGTTTAGAAAATCAATTCTGACAACTACCCTACATAGGTCGGTTGTGTCCGACGTTTTCTGTTTCGCTTACTCACGTATTGTTAACTAATGAAGTGACGAGTTCATTACGGTTTTGGTTAGTGCATTACTGGTTTAATAACGTTCACATGCGTGCAGATGGTCATGTAGAATTTTTGTCCATTAATGCGGAGTCTGGACAAATCACCCCGTCCGTGCTGAGCTACGTTTTTACGTAAGCCGCGTGCCTTTCATAAGAATGGTGTTCAACTTAATTTAAACGTAAACATGAACCTGTTGATGTTATTAAGAATCCGATGCTTTTATTTTGTTGATGTTGGATGGTGATTTAATGATGCTCGTTTCAAGTTCACGCGTCTGCCGTGAACGACAAGTTATTGCTGGATGATTTCGTATACTTTTGCGATTAACGGGAGGCCTGTACAAATTACGCTGGTTCGTGCCAGGCCACGTGGACCGTGGTATGTTTCAGATCTAGCACATAGGATGGACGATCAGTAATGGTCAGGTGAAGCCGAGCGGTGCATTGCTGATGCAGTGCTACCGCATTGCTGTTGTGGTGCTCCTGCAATGCTAATGTGGTACTTATGCATTACTGTTCCAGTGCTACTGTATTGCCAGAGAAGTTGCTGGCGTATCGCCTGTGTACTGCTGGCCCATGCCGGTGCAGTGCTGGCGCATAGCCGGAGTACTGCTGGCCCATGCCAGTGTAGTGCTGGTGTATCGACGCGTGCCGATGTGGCCGTGCTGATGCAGTGTGTCGATGCGGCATGCATGCTGCGTGTGTGCGCTACTGCTGCGTGTGTGCGCTACCGCTGCATGTGTGCGCTACTACTGCGCTTGTGCGCTGCTACTCCTGCGTGTGTGCGCTACCGCTGCGTGTGTGCGCTACCGCTGCGTGTGTGCGCTACTACTGCGTGTGTGCGCTACTGCTGCGTGGGTGCGCTACTGCTGCGTGGGTGCGCTAACGCTGCGTGTGTGCGCTACTACTGCGCTTGTGCGCTGCTACTCCTGCGTGTGTGCGCTACCGCTGCGTGTGTGCGCTATTACTGCGCTTGTGCGCTGCTACTCCTGCGTGTGTGCGCTACCGCTGCGTGTGTGCGCTACTGCTGCGTGTGTGCGCTACTGCTGCGTGTGTGCGCTACTACTGCGCTTGTGCGCTGCTACTCCTGCGTGTGTGCGCTACCGCTGCGTGTGTGCGCTACTACTGCGCTTGTGCGCTGCTACTCCTGCGTGTGTGCGCTACCGCTGCGTGTGTGCGCTACTACTGCGTGTGTGCGCTACTGCTGCGTGTGTGCGCTACCGCTGCGCTTGTGCGCTGCTACTGCTGCTGCTGCAGCGCTTGTGCGCTGCCACTGCTGCGCTGCCGCTGCTGCGCTTGTGTGCTGCCATTGCAGCGCTTGTGCGCTGTCGTTGCTGCTGCTGCATGCCGGTGCGCAGCCGATGGTGTGCTATCGCTGTCGTGCTGCCGATGGCTCTTGCGGCGAGTCAACAAGCCACGAGGGAGCACATCCCGTGATGAAGGGAGTGGACTACTGGTATTGTTTGTGTTGTGTCGTGCAATTGTTGGAACACGCCTCACGTTGTGCCTTCCGCGCCACGTGCGTCGTCGTTCTTTAAATTGCAAATTGTGATGAGGATGTTAAAATAAGCGTCACGTCGTGCCTCTATCTTAGCATCCTGGCAGGTTACGCATCACGTAGTGCCTCTGTCCTTGTTTGTAATTGAGAGCGCGGATGCGTCGTGTCACTGTCATGATCTAAAGGGTGTTGGGGATACGCGTCACGTCGTGCCTCTGTCTCGGCACCTGGTTAAGTTAGGCATCACGTCGTGCCTCTGACTTGCCGTCAGGATATGTGACACGTCGTAGCCCTGTTCTGGGGGTGTTGAGAATGAGATACGCTTTATGTCGTGCCTCTTTCTCGGCACCCTGCCAAGTCATGCTCGTCATGCCTCTGACTTGATTAGGTGTGTTTCTTTCTGTAATCTTATCACACATGTTTGTATGTTTGCATACGTATTTGTGTGGCGGTTTTTTTCGTGTGTTCTGTGCAGATGAGAATAACAACGAGGAGGAGTCTATCTTGGAGCGCAGAGCTGTCTACAAGGTGAAGAGTCGCCGACCAGAGCTGCTGAGCTGTCTACAAGCGAGGAGCATCAGCCTAGTTCATCTGGGACGCAGAGACCTGCTGACGCCTACTTGAAGTGCAAGAGAACGCAGTTTCCATGAAAATGGAGGCTGATCTTCACGGGTTTATGGAGTCCGAGGACGGTCTCCTGTCAGGAGAGGCCGTGTTGGCGCGAGCCGAGCGCCCGAGCAAATATAAGGCGGTGCGGACGCGCTTTCGGCCACTTCTCCACCGACCGTCGTCGAGGCAACACCTCCTGCCTGACGTTTTTTTATTAGTTGATGATGTCATCCTGTCAGTTTTTGCATTTTGTTAAATTAATTGTTTTGGTTGTTTTTGTTGGTCAAGATTTGTTTTTAAAAAATAAATTCGTGTCAAAAATACAAATATATATATATATATAAAAGAATCAAAATCCTGACTGACCGATATCAACACACAGCTTAAATCGCTGGCCCTATAAACTTGAAATTTGGATGGTATTTTTTGTCTTGAAGCAAGAAAGGATTTTTTGAAATTCATCCCCTAAGGTGGTAAAAAGGGGAAAAGGGGATATATGTATATATATATAGATAGCTGCGTTCGCGGTTTTTCAGCTATCCCGCAGATTTTTTTGTCGTTGTCTTAAAAATCTTTATACGGGATGAAAAGTATGTGTTAATCCAGGGTATATAAGCTATATCCTTTCCAAATTTGACTCGATTCCATAGAGCTGTGTGTGCACACACTAATTCCCTCACAAACTATCGCATTTATAATATTAGAGAAATATTGTGATAAGATGATCCTCACAGTTTTACACGCATGGACTACAGTTTATCACAATGAAAAGTATTATTTATTCCTCCCCACGCAGGCAATTTTTTATCGGTGCAGTCGTATTTAAAATTTTATTTTTATTAGTATGGAATGTATGCAAATATGACGTTCCATATGAATTTCTAATAAGCAGACAAGAACGGCAGCCGATCATAAAATACTACACTCGATTAAACAGATGAAAATCTCGGCCAGATTATAAATCCCTTTTTTAATTTGGCCATTAGCTAAATTCGTTATTGACAATCACGTAAAGCCACAGCCCTCTGGACCGAATCATCTGGGACGCAGCCAGGTGAAGCATTGAGCCCATTAGCCGAACGGTATCTTCCCAAATTAGGCCGATCGAACGAGCACTGAGACGGATTACGCCCGACTTTCTCCCGGCTCCCAAATAAAGTGCGTCTCTTAAAGAATTCCGTCGACGTTTCCGTGTAACTAAACTAAGACTGATGTAATTTGTAAGCACAAACTAAGTTAGCTGCCCAGAATTAATGGCGCGAGGGCCTGTAATGTCCCCAAAATTCGAATACTTTTTCCATTTTAGGGATGGCTGTCTCATTTTTTTTACACGGATCTCTACTAGTAAATCGATTAATTTTATTAATACACGATGAAAAAAAAAACGAAACCTAACATCAATAAAGTTTACGTCATATATATTTTTTATTAGGTAAATAACTTAAAAGCACATAATATTAAAGTTAAATCTACTTGTTTCTTATATAGGTACTGTTACTGTTGTTCTTATGTACTGTTGTTGAACTAAATATACTGAATTAAAAAAAAAACGAAACAACACTAATTACCATCACCACTAACTAATAAGAAACGATTCGATTAGTCAAAGACTGACATTAATTGAAACTTTAATTAAATAAAGAATCGATTTTTAATCGACTTAGAATAGCGCAATCTGTTGAGAAAGAGCTGCCAACCATATTCTATTTTGAAATAAGTCACAGAGCTTTAGGAGGCCCATTATTACGGGCTAATGTAAAAGTTGAGAAAAATGATGCATGCCACGAATTCTAAGTAGTAGCTTGCATTGTTGCTCATAAACTACGCAAATGGATTAAGTTTTGCGGGGTAGGACTGGCTTTTTTCCAGTTAGAATAAATCCATTATACTTACGGCTTCAGTTCGTGAATGTATGGTTGGAGTAGTATCATAACGTCTGGGTGTAAGACGAAAAAAAAAACACTGAAATAATCAAAATAATAACTTGAGAAAAATCGTTTTGAATATTGTTAAACGTATAGTCCCTGTAACTTATAATAGAATAGGAAAGAAACACTTGAATCTACTAAAAACCTTGCGCAATTTTTATTTCTATTACATTATTAAATATACGTTTATTACACGTAGCCAGAGTAAAGAGATATAGGTGTGAAAGAGAGTGCCAAAAACGCAAGAACCAAGCAAGAAAAGGAAGCGTGCGGCGGTAAAGTTCTAGAACCAAGTCAGCTATATTTACTAGGCTAGTGAATTTCAAGATAATAATGAACGCTAGGATGACTCAAAATTGACAACTACTCACATCACAGCTCATCACTACTACACATTCAGCCATTGACAAAACCACCATATACAATATTTTCCGTCAAAAGTAGTTCTGACACAAAATCACTTTTGACCAATTTAGAGTTTTGAATTGTAACATTTAAATCTACAAGTGCAAAATACACTAGGCATCATCAAGGGGATTTGCGCTTAATCTGTGTGAATAAATCTCATTTCATCAACTCAAAGTCCCTAAACCTACAAAGTGAATGAAGAAAGTGTTTAAAGCGGCGACATTATTATTTTTGCAAAATCCCGCCTGTTAATTTGTTAGGGAAGGGCAATTAGCCATCTTTCTGTCAGGTAAGGGCGCAAAAATTATCGTTTAAATTTCAGTTTACGTAAAAGGGACGTTATTAAATTCTACGAGACATTTCGGGTTAAAAGTGGAGAAAAAGGTTGAATAATTTTAATAATGATTAGGCCCAAAAATAGTACTTTTAGTCCGAGTTTTACATTTATAATTTTCTTGTAAATGGGGCTTACGATGACTAACCTGATCTATACTAGAATGCTAGTTGATAAATATGTCTAGAGTACTTGCTACATGATATAAACTCAAAGATGTACTATGCAGCCCGCCCGCATTGGGCCAGCATGGTAGATTACGGCTCATACTCTCTCTGAGAGAAGGCCAGAGTCCCAGTAGTGGAAACATAGGAGGCTGATGATGACGAATGTATGAGGACAATAACTCATTGCCCTTCTAGAATAATCTCTGTTACCCGCGGACACATCAACATATTGCTAAGATCCTGAGAACACATACATATGACGCTTCTTACCATAAAACCGGACCGGGATTCGAAACTTACTCACTAAACTCACCATCAGGATCCTACCGACTGCGCCATAGTATTGCTAAACATTTATTAATTGAGCACAAAAAAACTGGTTGTGGAGTTGGATTAAAAAGCATTTTTGTATTGTTACACTGTTTCTATTCATGCGGAAGATGATCCAGTCATCCCTTGGGAATAATGTGAAAAACATTGCGGAACATTTTGCGAGAGAAACTATTTTTGTTCGGCAGTTTTTACGTTGTTCACATCCTGTTACGTTGTTATTTTGAATATACGAAACTTATATACTGTTATAACATGCGAGTTACATAGGAAAACTTTTTATAACATGTGGACTCATGTTATTATTTTATTACGTTGTTTTTACAACGGTTTAGTTCCAAATTATCGCTGAAGTGGTCGTAGGCATAGCTGCTTCGGTCGGTCGTAATAGATCAATGCGGTTAAGCAACACTCAGCCATAACTTGGATGGGTGACCGACTGACCGACAGCACTGGCCAATTTGTTTTTTATGCAACCGTATGACGTATGACAATCAAGTTCCTTATTCTAACACATTATCAAAATATTTGAACGTTCGCGTTGGATCAAAATCAATTTTGCAAGTCCGTACCTAAATACTATATAGTGTAGTGAGCGATTATGAGATATCTCTAACGAAAGCATTCTATTGAAAAATGTTTAAAGATATCTCGATTGTAGCTATTATCTACTAATTAGTATCTAATACAAATTAGTAACGTTATTCGACTATGAAAAATGCTAAGTTACTAATCGCATAATCGATAATCAAAATAGTAAATGTCCCGTGTAAATGTTAAAATAGTAATGAAAATTAGTAATGATCGCATACCACTAGTAAATATGTAGTTTGGTCAGTTTCTCCTCTTCCACTCATATACTTAGGTATAAGTAGGTACAAGTAAATTCACCACATCAACAAGAAAACCACTGTCACAAATGACTCAAGTAGCACTTCAATTACAGTTACTTCCACCGAGAAATACAATTAGTGTGCATCAAAGAGCTGCTAATGAGTCGTTAGGCGACGAAGGTGAAATTTTAATGAAACAGTGCGTATGTACGTAATTACCACCTACCACTTACTCGGTCTCTGTAACAGCCTTCCAAGACTTAATTAGCCTTGAATTATATGCGAGTGGTTTTGCGAATGGCTTCATCTAATTTCGATTCGCGATAAAGTCTTGTTAGGGATGTTTTGCTACTTAGATCTGAGCGGAAGACAAAATTTTCCATCAGCAGTTCGCAGAATATGGTTAAATAAAAGGGACGTGAAGTGTCCAAGCCAAATGCGAGACGAGTCTTACGCTTTCAGGATTTGTTACTTTAATGATCTCAGCAAGATAATAAACCATATGAAGGGTACATACAGGCAAAGAACAGGGAATATCCTAATGCATCATTATGAGGAAAAATAAATTTTATGTTTAGTTGGGCTTTTTCGCTTGGGGCCTAAATAAAGACATATTTGTTGCGACATCGGTCTGTTGAGTATTTGTGAAAACTATTTGTTTGCAATGCAATTAAAACAAACATAGATTTGTTACCAGTGCCTACAAAAATGTTGTGACATTTCCTGTTTTAGTCTGTACCCTTCATATGTTACAATCACAGCTGTCGGCCATAAGGTTTATAGATTACGTTTCCTTGCGGTTTTACCCGCGTGGACTACAGTTTATCGCGATAAAAAGTATTGTATGTCCTTCCCCATGATTCAAACTATCTGTATACAAAATTTCATCCAAATAGGCTTTAAGCGTAACAAACAAAAAGAGTTATTTTTGCATTTATATATTAGTATGACATAAAAAGTAACTTCCTAGCTCTATAAGCGCACTACGTATCAAAAAGTAGTTCTGACTGAAACCTAAGAAAAAGGCTTGTGTTTTTGTTTTTGTATGGAAACGCTTTTTTGACCGGTTAAAGTTGACTAAAATAAATACGTCTACTTAATTGAAATTGTACCGAAGGGGAAACCAGAATGAGTGTGTAATTCATTTTTATTATTTTTTAAAACAGAACAATAAAAGCTCTGTAACGAGAATTTTTAATTTATCCTCGTAGCAATTTATTCGGGTATCAATCCTACTAGTGTCAGATTTCATTTCGTTTTGTAATTGGTTTAATTTCGTTTCGAACGCGTTCAAATTGTTTTGTGCGAATTTCACTTTTGACGGCTCCTAGTGCGTGCGATAGTAATAAATAAATATCAGGGACAATTGCACACAAATTGACCTAGCCCCAAATTAAGCTCGAAGCTTGTATTATGGGCACCAGCAACGATATACATACTTATATAGAGAAATAAATAGGTACTTACATAGATAGAAATATGTATCTAAGACTCAGGAACAAATATCACACATCATACATATATTTGCCCTTACCAGAATTCAAACCCGGAACCGCTAGCTTTGCAGGCAGGGACATAATGATTTTTAACAACTGTGTTTTTTTCATTGAAAGTTCAATTCATAAAGTATTTTTAAAGTTCATTTAATTTTACTGATGTACCAATATGTAGTTAATTCTCATAAAAAATATTGTAGAGCATTTTTTAAAACACGTATTTGTGAGCTACCAGAGAAAGCAATAATAGAATTGAAATGAAAATGTATTTATTTCTGACATACATAATAGCACAATAGCTGTTGTCATTAATAGTTTTTTTATATGTTAGAACTTACCACTAGAAATAATGTGTTAGGATTACGGTACGGTATCTCAGAAATTAATCCCAATAACCCAATATTTACAAAAACCCAATATTTACTTGAAATTGTAATACTGGTTATATAGCTGTACGGTCAACGACAAAAGTCGCTGAACAAGAACCAATTTTCCGATCACCTTCATCATCCGCCACGTACCAGGTTAGTGTGAAAGAATAATTAAATATCCAGAACATACACACACATAGCCGTAACGATTTGAAAGGACGCCGAGTCGGCTTTGCAAGCGTACAACTAGCCTAATGAAGTCAGGCGCTCGTAACTCACCCTTGCTGGCTTTCGCAGAAAGTTATCTCAATAGAAAGGCTGCATTTGGTTTAACCTCTTTAGGCAATAACTAAAATAAAATAAAGACTGGACTTTTTTGGCGGCAATTGAGTTGTCAACGTGAAAATTTTGTTTTTATTTCCAAAACTTGTGTGTCTTCGAGTGATAATGTGTAATATTGGATTATTAACCATTATGTGTTCGTTAATGTGTACGAGTGTGGGAAATTGAAATAAAGTTGTGAAAGTGACTTTTTAGTTGCTCCAAAAAAGTCCGTGTAAAGTTTCTTCATCTCATTATCATCATATACTTGATTCAACTCTCCGAGTTTGAAATGTTTATACTTGACACTGGCAAATACACTAACCGTGTGACGCCATAACAAAAAAAAAACTGAAACAAAAGTTTACAAAACACTATGGCTATGGCAAGCGATAATCACTACTCACGGATTTGAGTCTGTCATTTCGTACAAAATAGAAATATGTCACTAAATCGCTACTTAAGTATTAATCAACACTTGGGTGACATTCTAGAATACCTTAGAGTATCTTACCACAAACATAATTTAAATCATCGTTTCATCGCGTTTTGCACGTGATTGTAAGCACGTGATTGGTGGTACAAAAATTTTGGAACTTTGAAATATTTTATTGTTAAAATTGCACTTAGTCTTTCTTAGTTTACGTATTTTGCCGAAAACCAAAGCTAGCTTATTATTTTTTCTATGAAAAGGCAAAACAATTTATCATCAATCTTCACCTTAGTAAAAAAATGTTACTCAGAAGCATCAATGAGACCATTCTTTGTTGTTTCCACTCTGCGATGTTTGCTAATGTCGAAAAGTTGAGAAGATAATTAGGGGCGTGAAACGCAATTTCACGCAAAAAACTCCCCCTACCCGGGTTCAAAACCTTATTTTCGGTAACAAACTCCTGCGGGGAGTATTTAGCTACACGTTTGAGTACGAAAGTATGAATACATTCATATTTTATTACTCAACTCAACGAGGTATTGGATATCGTACGTATAACATTTTGTCGTTATAACTTTCTTTGTTTTTTACTAACTTAATTATTTACACTTGTTACTTTGACTGTACAGTGTTCGGTCAGCGACAAAAGTTGCTAAACAATCACGCATTTTCCAATTTCCTTTATAATCTTAAACACCGAGCTTTAACCGAATATTAACTTAGAATTTTGGTGTATCGTGTTTTAGTCAAACGCTACCTTGTAAGTTGTAAAAAAACAAACATTAATACGCATTTGGAAAAATCTAGTATGACCAGCTATTTTTTCGCTGACTGTACTTATGTAAAAAGTGTTAGTGTTGAACTTTTCGGTGATGCTTTTGCGTTTACGAGCACAGTCCTGCATTTTCAAAATATTTAGAACTGGACTAGTTTGGGCGAATCTAACATTTTTTATTTGTGTTTCTTTTGTTTGTTTCAGGTTAGGCAGCGCCGCAACGCATTGTTGCATCACTTTCCAACATTTAATGAACAACAGAAATGCACGATGTTTTGCGGTGCGACCCGCCCGCGACCTCGTTGAGTCTACACTACGCCGTTGACCCATGAAAGCGCACGCGCATGCAATCGGCTCAGGTCTGTGCAAACTTTCCAAATATTTAGTTAGGTACGCGTTTCACACCTGTTTGATAGTTCACTCTGTAAATTCTCGTGAATCTGGAGGCTGCTTTATGAAAACTGCCAGTAAACTTGACAGGGACTATAAGTCTAAGTACCTAAGCCTATCTATTTTCCTGATCAATCTCGAATCTCAGGTGCCACTTCCAATTTGCTAATAGAATTCCGAAAAGGCATTTCTATTCAGCCTTTGTTACAAATAGCTCATCAAATATTTATTACGGACGCTGATTGGGAAAAGTAATCCGCTGGCAGCCCAATCCATTCGGAGATTATTATGTACAGTGTACTGTAGGGTAGGGTGTCGGTGACGGGAGTAGGAATTTTGGTATTAAAATTTAAGTAGGTACTTACATTGTTTATTAATTTCAATTTCTCAAACTTGGAAAGTACGCTTGAAGTTACCTGATGAAAACAGTAATACCTACTTTTCATCCCTAGGGACATAGCTGTCAAAATATTAAGAAACTAGATTGGCCATGCCCCATAGCTACCATGTTTAATCGCCGCGTAAAATTTTAATTAAAAGATACTGGCCGGTAAAATGCCTCAGAAAAAGAAAAAAGGTATTTTAGCGGCAATTCGATCTTTTTACAAATGTTGTTTAAGTTTTCATGAAACTGTTTAAAATCTTTTGATATCAATTGATATCTCAAGATAACGTGCATAATGAGTAACGCAAGCCTTTGTAATTCAAACTTCTAGAATGTGGATAAAAATGGAAATGTTCTAGGCAAACGTATCAGCAAAAACATGCTCGTCACGTCATTATAAGAATATGTTTAAGTGCTGTTAAAACCAAACATATCTATTGGCTTTACTTGTATTTATTCGGGGCCGATCGCGGTTACTAGTTCAGAACATTCTTTAACTTTCTAGAATCTAGTTCCTTCATGTAGTACGTTTAAACTCAATCGACGTTCTTGACAATCCGATTGAGAGCTTGCGGTCACATTTTTACCGCCATTCACCGTTTCGACGTTCAATCGATAAAACGAGCGAATTACTTTTGTAGAAACCTCTACAATTTGTGGGAGAAAAGTCGTGAAATATCGCAGTCCTTTTTGTCAAAGTGGCATTGAAACAGTAATCATACTGCTGCATTGTTGTCCGCTGCAGCACAATTTATTAACTTGTTTTCTCTTCTAGATAAACTAGATGCGCCCCGCGGTTTCACTCACGTCTTCCCGTTATCCCGCAGGAACCTTTTTCCTCGATGGTAAGTAGCCTATGTGTTAATCTACGTACTAAGCTATTTCCATTCCAAATTTCATCATAATCGTTTTAGCAGTTACGGTGATACGTGATAATAAACATACACACACGCACACAAACTTTCGCATTTATAATGTTAGTAGGATAGGATAATAAATAAATAAATAAAATAAATAATATCTGGGACAATTTCACACAAATTGACCTAGCCCCAAATTAAGCTCCAAACTTGTGTTGTGGGTACTAGACAACGATATACATACTTATATAGAAATATCCAAGACTCAGGTACAAACATTAGTGCTCATCACACATACATTTGCACCTACCAGGATTCGAACCCGGGACCGCTAGCTTCGCAGGCATAATATTTTATTAACCGACTTGTTAGTTTCAGATTTTCATTTTCCCAACGAAAAGATCTTGTTTCTTGACTTCATTAATTACAAACAAAGTGTGGACGATGTTATGGAGAAATTGACTACGAGCCAACTTACTTCGTAAACTGTAATTAACAGAGCTCTATTGTTTTCGGTCTCGTCTTCACAAAAGTCAATTGCGATTGGCGAAGATCATAATGTACCTACATCACATTTGGACATGGAAATACTAACCATCTACCATCTAACTAGCCACCACATTCAAGTTAATAATCTCTCGCCAAGCGCCTATCGGTGTATTCCGGCAGCCTCACTTCAGAGCCAGTTCCCAGTACAGACCTAGCGTTGCGTCATTTTTGACCACATCATGTGACTTATGGTCAAACGCTCTACGCTGTTATATGGCAGATAACATCTGAAACCAAACTGGCTCTACTATATTGACTTGTCTATTTGTGGGTTCTGCCAGTAACGTTAAGATAATGGACTAAGCTTTATGCCATTCATTCATCGTTACCTACTTTTCCTTTATGAATGCCAGTCTATAGAAAGATCTCTATTGCTTAATTTATATTACTGCTTTCAGAAAACCGGTAATAAATAAATGAAACATTCTTGGTATTCAAGTTTACCGTTCACGGCCACGGGGAATACAGTGACGTTCTCTGAAGCGTCCATTGTATTTTCTTTTTATTTAATTTGTTCATGTTATTTCAGGTTTGTATTCTTTCTTTTATGTCAAGTAAATCCCCTGAGTCGATGTTACAAGTTTTGTAAGTCCATTATATTTACAGAGCTGAATAATTCAATTCTGAACAGCTAAAAGATAACTTACTTGTAAATAGTAGGGAAAGTAAATACCTTATTGAATAACGTTTTACCAGTTCTCTTTAACATATTTTCTTCGTCGTTTAATTCGTCCAAAAACTCGGTGGCATTTTCTCACGAAAACATTTTAGCTGTAAAGTATGTCTTTAAGAAATTGCCAAGTTCCTTTGGTCGCTCTTAGGTGTGATATAAATCAGAAGGGAGCATTTTTGAGAAGAACTTAACCCAGTTGGCAAAGCCAAGCCATCTTTTGTTCGAGGAATGCGAAGGCTTTCTGTTTCACTACTATTACTTCTCTTTGAAAAAGCGTTGTTCGGAACCAACGTTTCGGAGCTATAAAATGCCTTTATTAAAGTTTTTGAAGTGTGACGTTCTCGATTCTGCTCATTTGATGCCCAGTTTATTTCAATGTTTTTTGGCACACAGAGGCATACTTCTTAGTGCTGCAGTTACGCTATGAAAATCATATTGATTGATATTTTATAAATACCACATTACTTTGTAGCAACTCGCCCCGTGGTTTTGGATTGGCTGGCAAGTATTTTGACAGCCTGATGAGATATCATCAGACGTAGATACGTTTTCCCACAGATTTCTTTTTGTATTTTTATATAGCCTATATTTGTCCCTGTGGACTATTTTATCTATATTCAAAGTTTCAACTAAATCGGCCCAGCTATTTTGGCATCAAAGAGAGCCAAATTAACCAACAGAGAATGACTTTCAATTTTATTTATTAGTAAGGAAGTAGTAAGACACCACCTTCAACCTCACTTTTTTATGGAATATGAAGAAAAGGCGGCCATTATAAAAAAGTCAAGACGCCTAATGGATGTGGGTGTATAGTTCAACACGACGACCTAAAAGTTTGTCGCTTCTAAGCAAATGAATAGAATCCTATCACTAAAAGGCCCTTCAATCACCTTAAGAACTTGTAACCTTCTCAGCATTCACTCACTATCGAGTGAATGTCAGCGGTATTCAGTTGAAGGTCCCTCTCGTATCTAAAGATGAATCACATTTGAATAGTCTACTACCGAGATTACAACTTTTGCGTGCGAATTTTGCTCTCGTATATAGGTTTGAATAATTCAATGAAGTGATTTATTGATTTACCACACAAGTTTCTTTATGATGTGAAAATTGTGTTTTATACATGTCATCTTTGCTTACAACGTTATAATAAATAAATAGTAGATATTGAAGGTTAAATATTAGAATATTACCATGTCATACCCATAGAAGTACTAACAAATAGAAATAGTAATGCGTTTCAATTCAACAAAGATAGATCTGTTACATTAATCAAAACCTTGACTAGCCATCCTTGGTAGCTGGCAGATATGTGAATAAACATCCTTGGATATACAACAATGGGACGATAAACTTCTATCAATCAAACCCCTTCGGGTCGTAAAATTTGATAGTTATATATTGGCATGACCAGATACAAATAATTTAGATATATCACAACAGTCTCTCACCCTTTTTTTCGTTTTGTTTTTAAAATACTGCATACTATTAAATTTGTACGAACGAATACATATTTGGTAAAATAGAGACCGGGTTCCATAAAAAAATAAGTGAAAAGAAAACAGAAACCAGTGTTTTTGTTTAAAACAGATACGATGCGAAACTCGAAAAACAATTATTCAAGTTCATATTGTAATTGTTATACGGTAAAAAATGGAATACTGCCGACTGTTACATGGTGTCATACCACCAATTGTGTGTTATTTAGTCCTGTGAATTCGAACTACTATATTCGGACTATTCTGTAATAGATATCCGATATATATAAAATTTTTTAATCAATAGCTCTTGGCTCTTTCCTTTTCAAATTGAAGTAGTAACTTTAGTATCGAAAACTAACAGTTAATAATGCTAGTTAGGTTAAAGTCAATTATAAGTTTTCATATTTGTTAATATATATTTAACTGTATTTGTAAAGTTGACTCACACCAAAATGTACCTAATGTTGTGGACATGATTCTTTTCTAGATTATTTGAAACAGCTAATGCTGATTCCTTGTACGCAGGGTCTATGAGTTTAATTTCAAAAATATATCTTAAAGTAGTTGTTGTTATGATTTATTATGGAATACGTTCTTTAAGACTAAATAGGAAATTAATTGCTTTATTGTGACAAAACAATAAAAGCATTTATTATGTCCTTAAATTTTATATAATAACAGCAGTTTCTTTAACATTCATACCTGACTAAGATACAGAAAATAGGTATATATTACTTATATTATCTCAAATATCTTCTACACTGATTGATTAATTTAACACAACATTAAGTTAAGTTTACATTTTTATGTACGTATTGCTTGTTTACATTAATTTACTTTTAAGCGAATTTGACGTTGAATACATTAGAAAGCAGATGATTTTAATTCCTTATCTTAAAATTAAAGGGTAAATACTCCTTCCATTGCCAGCCTACCTAAAGTAAGGAGTTATTTCCCCTGTGTCTTGGTTCGTTTCAAAGAAAAAATGAAAAGTATTTCCCCTGCGATTGTGATTGTGATAATAAATTGTAGCGTTAGGTTCAAAGAACTTGCGCGTGAACTTCTACGCACAAGTAAAAGTTTCGAAGTTTAATACAAAATTCCTACTTCAGTTTCAATTATTCATTAGGCACCCTTTCGAATTTATCTATGTTTCGGGAAGTTGAAACCAAAAACTTTGCACCATGAAATAACTTGAACGGCAATAAATAACTTATAACCGAACGGTACATCTCAGTAACTTCCACAAAATTCTGTATTACTTCATGTAAATTGGCCTGAAATTGCGAGCAACTTTGCCTACATAATAAATCTGTCTGATTTCTATCACGGAGCGAACTTGTGTTGTTATAGGAATGGAGCTATGGAACGATTCATTCACAGTAATAATATAATTATTATTGTAGACAAATACAACAGCAACTGAGTTTAAAAAAAAATGATGGAAGACTCCAGTTGGCCTGAAAACTCCAACAAGTGAATTAGCAACTAGCTCAAGAGCAAGCTAGTACATGTTTTATGACAGATATATCAAGAATAACGTCTACCAATAATATATCAAGTTAATACTTAATTTATAGCAAGAAACTATATCCTGGTTGGATATAAGCAAACTTAGTTGTAACCTACGGATAACAATCTTCCTATATTTTTTCATCCGCATGTTGAAGATCTTCGTTACGCATACTTAGCCGTACACCAACGCGTTGACTAAGTTTCTTAACAAAAACTGTCATACAATATCAAAATAAATATCTTAAAGCATTACTTAAAAAATACGTTAAGTAACTTGAAAAAAATCTACTATACTGCGCTTTAAAAACCTTAATATTTGTAACGTAATCAATGAACTAGAAATACCTACATCAAATGTAGTGAAAATCACGTTACAACACGAGTAATTAAAAGTTCCAGAGGCTTCCCGTGGATTGAGTCGAGTTTGTTCAAGCCCTTTCAATTAACTCAAGATTGAGGCATGGAAACACTTAGTAAACATCTATTACTAACGTACCTTGGTTACAATATGGTTTATATACAGGGTGTTTGTTTCCACAGTGCGTATGCGTATACTATCAAAAGATTAAGCGTAGTTCGTTGATATTTGATTTCTTGAAGTTTGCGTATGTGAATGAAACATAACTGTAGTTAAAATATTGTTTGTGACATTGTCATTAGACATTAAAGTTTTCTGTTTAATTTATTTTTGTGTGATATTTTAGTGCTTTGGTTAAGCAACATTTTTGCAATTATGAAGTCACGAACGGTAATTGTATTTATTAAATTTCTTACAACTGACTATACTTACCAGCAGTGCAATTCTAATTCACTCGGAAAGTTTCCGTGTCGGATCCGACGTCACTTTCGCTTCACGGAAACGTTTTCCGAGCGCAAATAGGTGGCGGAAAGTTTTCATTAATTGTACAGCTGATGGTTTGTCAAATTAAATAAATAATCAGTTTCCAAATTCAGATTAAAGAATCGCGTCTAAAAAAATCTTTCGGAAACTTTTCCGAATCCGTGATGGGAAGTGTATTCGAGTGAATTATAATCGCACTGCTGGTATTCGACCACGATCTCACCCGATGGTTGGGATCGAAGATGTAGAATGCTTCTCTAGCATTTATTCACTTCATAGACAGATGTAGGCCAGTATTAGGTATGTTTATTTTATTTCACATACCACTCTGTATACTATGAAGCAATATGTTCGAGTAAACTTGTGTGATGTATGTTCTACAAAGACATAACTATGTCAATATTGGATAGGTATTTATTATTAAACGGGACAAGAACTTTGATGTGGGGCTTTAAGCCGAAAATCCACTACAACGCATCGGGATCAGAATACTAGTAGCAGTCGCAAAAAGTAATAGCATGAAAGAAAATCGCATATATGACCTTCTTAAGCTGTTTGCACGTACGTGTCTACAGGAACCAATCAGAAAGAGCGCTGTTACCGGTACCACACACACACAAACACACACACACACACACACACACACACGCACACAAATCTCACACACAAACAGAGATACGCGGCATGCTTACCGAGCGGGCGACTATGAACATTGAGGTGCTATTGCAATTTTGTACTAGTACTGTACCTAATTAATACCTATACATGTAGAGGCAACGTAAGCTGCAAGGGTCTATATCTCTGTGTGTCTACATTTCTAATGCAGCAAATGCGGCGCATGGATTTTCACAAAGCTACCTACTCTCTCGTCCCGTTCACACTCGCTGCTATTGTGAAGCTTAGCCTTCATGTACAGGTCACGCATGTGCTCGTGACGTCATCAAGCCACGCATCTGTGCGTAGCATGGCCCTGGGTCGCAGTGGACGATTCCGCCTACAATTTCATACAAAGCGAAGCTACGTACACGTGCGTAGCATACCCGTGCTGGGTAGTAATGGGCGCTCGGCTTTATTCTCACAAATATAAAGCAAATACTGCTCTGCCAGAATATACCATGCTCGAAAACGTTTATCTTTTGTTTTTCATATTTGCATGTATAATTAAAGGAGTTTATAAGCAACTTAAGTCACGTACTCGTGTGTTATCAAAGTGATCTTAGGAGCAGTATTTAAGACGAATATCAAACAACAAGTCCGTAAAAATGGATTGCCAATTTCATGGGCAGATCATTTGAGCAAAAGTTCTTTTGGAAAACATTTGACCTATACGTTTTTCATAATATTTACATTCATAAAATGCCAAAAAGCCCCTTTTGTAGCTTCCATCGAAGTTTTATATTTCCGTCTGAATCCGAAGAATAAGAATAAAGTCGTCTTGTTATCAACAAAAAAGCTAAAAATATTCGTTCTTAGCTAAGTTATATTCGGAGGAGCCTTATTTGCAAGGATCCAAAAGTACTTTTCAAGAAACTTGAGGCTTGTATAAATATTGTTTGCTTCAAGTTATTATCGTTCCACATTAACGTTCTAGACTTTGCTAACTTTACGACTAAATATAAATCATTTTGTATGACATTTGTGTTTATAGAATTGCTATTTCTTAACATAACGTATTACTTTTAACATGTTTGTAAGACCGTTATCTAAATATATATAATTCAAAGGTGACTGACTGACTGACATGGTGATCTATCAACGCACAGCCCAAACCACTGGACGGATCGGGATGAAATTTGGCATGCAAGTAGATGTTAAGACGTAGGCATCCGTTAAGAAAGGATTTTGATTAATTCTATCTCCAAGGGGATAAAATAGGGGATGAAACTTTGTCAATTTTAAACCGATCGGGCTGAGACTGTATGCATAAAGGGTGAAACTGCTGGGAACAGCTAGTTTTATGTATAAAGCTGCAAGATCGTTTATCCTTTGTGTTAATCATACTTTTACTTATTCGTGTGGACTGTATAACATTTTCACAGTTCGGGTTGGCCAAACATAGCCAACACTGTATTAAAGTATACTTGATTGACAGACATCTCGTATAATGGTAATGCACTCACATTATACCGATTGTTGGTTTAATGAAAGCGGAGAGTCTATCAATATTTTCATTTTCTAGAATCTGTCGCCAAGCACCTATGGGACTGTGTTCTGGCAGTCTCACTTGAAAGCCAGTTCCCAGTCCAGCGTAGCTCCATCTTCGACCACATCGTCACTTAATATCAGGTAACAGAAACTATTGGTCAAACGCAACCCTGTAAAAAGTAGAAAAATGGATATAAAATATAAAATGTGTACTAATGTGTTGTGTTGTTAAATGTAACATTCCTAAATGTGTGTGTTGTATGTATGTATGTGACAATGTTAATGTACATGTGTGTGTGTGTGTCATGTGTGTGTGTGTGTGTGTGTTGTTGTGTGTGTATGTGTTGTGTGTGTGTATGTTGTTTGTGTTGTTGTTGTTGTGTTGCTATTGTTGTGAAAGGCAAAAAATTTCAAGTTAGCTTTCATCGACATTTTTGAAGAGTATTTTCAACATATAAGTACAAATTAACTATGCGAAAAATAGTATTGTTTCATTTTTCTACATAATAAATAACGTTCACTATAATAATATGACAACAACTCGCACAAATGGTGAAATTGTGAAATATTTTTAATAACGATCTTCAATATGAAAGATGGTAAATCTGTTCGAGATTAAATTTAGTCCAGCCTACGCATTTCTTTCAGACATGTATTTTTCTTCTACAGTGAAAACATTCATTACGATGAGGAAAGATTCAGTATTTTTTGCGTCCCAAAATATTTCATCTCTAGCCGAACATTTAGTAAAATTACTTTATTTTTTGCCAAGCGAAAAGAAGAGCTATAGCCTTTTTTTTCAATTAGAATCCGATTAAAAAGCATAACAAACTGTAAGTATAATTTAATGTATTAGGTACAAGGTCTGGGTGTTTTGGATTCTGGATCTATATAGATACGTATATATAGTTTATGATTTTGTAGGATAAAACATGATGTGATCACTTTAGAACGTGAAACTTAAAACTAGTTATGCCTGTTCCAACTTCCTTACGAACAGAAGAAAAGAAACGGGATTCTGGAAGATTCTCTGAGGCCCATATTATACATCGCATTATAATAATATCATCATGCATATTGATACACACACAGAAATTTGATGTGACTCTCCAATAAATGGCGGTGAAGTACCTACATGAACTATCCAATTTTTTTCTACGCACGTGAAGCCAGGGCGAGTCACTAGTGAGTACGAGTACTACAATATAATGTAACATTAATAGTTTTTGAATATAAATCTTTAAAGCAATTTAAACTCAATTACTAAAGTTTACTTGCTCCCAATAATGAGAAAAGATTCTCTTTTGATACGAGTTGATTTAATTCGTTCGTTTGGACATTGAATAATATTGACATGACGGCGGGCGGTGGCTGATCGAAAAAAACGATTGGATTTGTCGCAAAAACTGTTTTCTTCGGTAAACAAACATTATGTTTTGGAATTTTACTAACGGTTATTAAATTTTAACTGAGTTTTCCCAGTGAAAAATACTATAATTTCAGGCAAGGACTATAAGATCAATCTGATAAATGAAATAGATTACAACCATTACTCTCTGTAATTGTGATTTAAAAAAATAGAGACCACACAAAAAAAGACAGACAAACTTTGTTCAAAAAATGGATCAGAAAATCTCGACTCTGCATAAGTTATATGAGGATTTTTAATCAATCTTAACTTTGAGGAAACCTGCATGTCCAAGAACCACAAAATTCAATCGCAAACATAATATTCTAGTCCGCACTGGGTCAGTGGCTCATACTCTCTCTCTCTCTCTGAGAGAAGGCCAGTGTCCCAAAAGTGGGAAAGCAATAGACTAATGATTGACATTACACGAAGAGCGATAAACGCTTTTTATTACTTTGCTCATATAAGATTTCTTAAAAATAGCTCAAGTTTTTATGTTCCATATTTGTCCCTAAATGTGAAAACTTTAGATAACTTATGAGATACCTATAATCATCATCAGCCTATTGCGTTCTCGCTGCTGGCCGACCTTCTATCAGAGAGAGAGAAATTATGGGCCATAATCTAACCAGCTTGCCCAGAGCGGGTTGGCCGATAGGCTAATGGTCTGCCAAAGTCAGAGTTCTAGACTGCCCGTAAGCCTCCGACATAGTCTAACGACTACAGTACTATCCTGAGACAATAACTTGAACCTGCCCTCTGAAGCACAGTTGTAAATACCACTAGTGGTCACCAATCTAAGTAGTGACCGCAGACAACGTTGCTTAGCCTAGTTGATCAGTTAAGGACGACTAATAAGCAAGATTCGCTATGAGCGCTTTAATAGCTATATTCAAACTGAAAATTAAGTTTAAGCCATAACAGTACAACGTGTCAAAAAGCCTTTCCTATGTTTATATGGCTTTATGAATACCCGACATAACATGAGCAGTTTGTCTTTGATGTAAAGCAACTTTGTAACGTAATTATATTCTCTAAGCGATGTGCCATCGAGTGGAGGAAATAAGTCTTTACCCCACTTGACTGATTAAAGAATTAAGGGGATATAATGTTTCGAAAGTCGATTTAGAAATTTCGTGTTTTATCTTTTATCAGCTTAATTGGATTTCGAGAAAGGTTTGCGTAGACTTTGTCGGCTTCATTATTTTTTCGGAACCAATTAATTGAGTCGAATTGATATTGTGAAAATAGATTTCATTGTTTTTCTTACATCGGACAGAATATTTTGTCTTTTAATAACTCACTGCTTTAATTTTTAATTAATTTCGTCCTTTGTTTTTAAATTTTGTTGCCTGTCTTTACTTAAAATATAAAAGGTAGAATAGAAAACTTTATTATTATTTGCTAAACATATGATATCGGGATGTTAAATTTATGAGCAGAAATCTTGTCGGTGAAGCATTTTCCATATTGTTCGGTCGTCAGCCATGTTTTTGACTTCTCGGTAGATACTACATGATGCCCATCTTTTCTTTGACTAGAATAAGGCGCGATTAAATCTACGCTAAGAGAATGCAGACATTTTAATGAAAATGCCTTAAAGAATATCTACCGAAGAAATTAAAGAATATATGATTGCTTAGGCACAGAATACCTACCTAATAGTGGAAACATATAGCTAACAGCTATGTAGCAAAGTTTTTTACGTAACTAAATAACTGAAGCAACGTAATGATAGCGTTCCTAACGTTCTGTTAGGATAGTTCATATTCCCGTAATCGAGGTTATGATAAATATTATAGTAGTTCCCAACTTCCAACTCTGCCCTAACTTTGCTAGGTAGGTATGCAGAATTAAGCTTAGTTATGGAAATGTCGATAGATAGTTAGGAAACTGGTTCTTGGTGGGTTTTAGTGCTCACCTGTTTGTCTAGCCCTGCTATCTATACACAGACTCAAGACGTTAACAATAATCATTAAAAATAATGGATAGGCATAGGCAGTATATTTTTCATTATACCAATAAATAGAAGATCTTTATCATTATTTCTTCTAAAGGACTCTGCTGTATATAATGTAGATAAACAATATACTCGTATTCATTTAGATTTTTCACAATCTAACGTACAAAGAAAAATATTAATAATTAGCTCTAATTAGGTAGGTATTAGTTCAATCTTAGTGTCATGCCTCTAAGTACCGCTATCAGTGTTTTCCGGCAAGCTCACTTACTTTAGAGTCCGTTCCTAGTCCAAGCTGAGTGTTGAGCCATCTTTGACATGTGGTGATTTGCCGTTAAATACTATCCTGAATGAAAAAAAATTGCACAAACACACATATAGACGAACATAATGCTAATTAGTATTTTTTTTAGCTAACTTTTGTAATGTTGGAGAAAGTGGTAGGGGCACTGGTGCCCAATTCAAACAGTAGTAAAGATAATATAATACTTAAACATACAACACCGGTAAAACACATACCAATAGGGATGTTAACCACTTTTCGGAATTGCTTTTATTTTAAAGATTTTTTTATTTTAAAGATTGACTCTTGTTTACATTAAAAAAAATATTTTATTTAAAATTATTAGTATTTTCGATGAGAAAATATACAAAATTAGAGTAATTATGAATTTTTCCGCCAAAACACTAACAACTGTCACGTGACTGACATGACGTCACTGACCGAAAAACACGATGGTCGCGATTAAAACACGATGGTCGCGTCGCGACCATACCACCGCGCCAACCCCCGACGCCGACCCGCGGCTACCGACGCGCGCGCAACCATCGAAGCACAAATCGCCTGAGTGGTTAGTGACGTAAGAAGCTCTTTTTGGTGTTTGCAGTCACGTGACAAAAGATTATAAATATAGCGTTTAAAATCATTTTTATTTAAATTATTAAGTTATATTTAAATACAAAAATATGTTTTTCGATATCCTAATAATACAAACTAACATATAAGTAAGATTAAACATTATTTTGTAATTAGTGTTAACATCTCTATTCTACAACACGACGTAAATAATTTATCACAGTAAATGCCATATAAATATAAATCTAATAGTGTAATACTAACGACTAATTTATGTTGGAGATCTGTTGTTAAACTTCCAGTAGGTATCCCGAAAAACCGAATTTATAGTGGATAAGGCCTACGGTATAGATAAAACTATTTCTCCCCCTACTGTTTGATATTCCAACTTTATACATAAAAATTGTAGGGAGCAGTGAAGTTTTATGAAGTTGTTATAAGAATATTGACATGTTTTCTTTCTGCCCCGTAGTTAAATATATCCTTTGGGATAAAGTGTGCTAGTACAAATATGTTATCAGTTTTTGTGCTAAGAAATTGGAGGAAAATGAGTATGTACGGGAAAAATTATGGAAAAAAAAACCTCCTGGGTGAAAATTAATTACAAACTGAACCGATTTAGAAAATTATTTCGATCCATAAAAAATATGTTTAGAACTAGCTGTTCCCCGTGGTTTCTCCCGCGTGGGCTACAGTTTCCCATTTTACCCCCTTTAGGGGTTGAATTTCAAAAAAATCCTTTCTTAGATCAAGGCAAACATACCCTCCAAATACGAAGTTTCTACGACCAGCGGTTTAGGCTGTGCGATGATATCAGTCAGTCAGGGCTTTGATTCTTATGTATATAGATTTACGTTCAGATTGGAAATATCGACGCGATAATTCAAATGTCTTTTGCGAGTAATCCCTATAGAATGTAAGATGCCTTAGTTTGTCCATGGTATATTCACAAGTAATAAATCGTTATTAGATGGTACAAGTTATGTGCGAGCATCTACAATCGGACAAACAGCAAAACTCAATTGCTTTTATATTTACATGTCAAGAAAATTTAGAACTACTACTGAGAATAATTCAACCATCATTGTATTTAATTTTATATGTTTTGTTTCTTACTCGATTGCTTAAGTTTGCGTATTCTGTAGCTATTAGTTTTATTGACATTGACATTTACAAAATGGGTTAGAAGTCGCGAGGCGTAGCTAGTATTAAATAGTGAATAGGTTTTAGCGGTGAATGAGCGTGCATGTCTGATATTAAAAGCGTTTTCAAGTTTTACTTTATTGTACTGAAGTATAAATGCAGTCGGTCGACCGACACCTAGGCTTGGGCAACATATCATATTATATCGATATTTTCGTCTAAAATCATCGATAATACCTATATCGTCGATATTTTAAATTGTGATACCTAATTTGACCACAAGTTACCGAATGTTAAATGACGACGCGGTCGGAGATGTCGCCACTTTACACCTGGACAGGGAACTGGCTCTCAAGTAAGACTGCTGGAATACACTGATAGGTGCTTGGCGACAGATTTTTAACTCGAGAGCGAGCACTAGAAAATGCCCTACCATCAAGCTATGTTATATTCGATATTTGTTTCAGAGTACGTACCTATCGTATTCGTATCGACTTCAATATTTTTTTAACGTTACTCTGGTATCATAATTATATAATGTTACTAGTAGTAATACTATGATGTGTTACTTTATAATTATAACAGAAGCAGTTGCAGAAACATACTATGTCAAAAGTATTTTGTATCGAAATGTATGTGTTAATACTATTAGAAAATTACTATTTTGCTTAACAAACATTACAACATATATTTTCTACGCGATAAGTATCGATACTTACGGTTTAAAAATAGCGATATATATTTTTCGCTTGCCCATCCCTACCGACACCCATGAAAGACGGCTGGCATGGTTTGATAAAATACAAAGTCTTTTTAATGCTCTTTTCATGTTACAAAAAAAAAGAGTTCCAACCGGAATTTAGGGCTTGGGTCACTGCCCTTAGTTATATGCTGAGTAAGGACCAAATCATGGTGTGACGAAACATTGCATTGTTTAAAATTGTCTATGTTTTATTACTTTTTAATAGCGATGATGGCTCAGTGGTAGTGACGTCGGCTTGCGATCCGTAGGACGTGGGTTCGAATCCTACAATGAGCTTGAGCTTTCGGTGAAGGAAAACATCGTGATGAAACCATAGCTTGGTGGTAGGGTATTTTCTAGTACTCGCCTGGCTAGCTACCACCCTCTTGTTAAGAATCTGTCGCCAAGCACCTATCGGTGTGTTCCGGCAGCCTCACTTGAGAGCCAGTTCCCAGTCCAGATGTAGCGTGGCGCCACCTTCGACCACATCGTCACTTAACATCAGGTGACTTGTGGTCAAACGCTACCCTGTAAATAGTAAAAAAAAAAAAAAAACTATATTCTTTGCTTATTCTTGTTGTGTGTTCGTCATATCTGTGCTCAAGTACATACTGATTATCGCTTGAGCGTCATTCTAGAATACGGGCCTTACGCCCGAAAGTAATAATCAATCCTGATCCGTTATCCGCGGTTTTTGATCGATATGTCATGTCATAATATGTCATTTTATTACTAGGGCTTGACACATTACTGCTAAACTGACATATTATGACATGACATATCGATCCAAAACCGCGGATAACGGATCAGGATCGATTATTATTTTCGGGTGTAAGTCTTTTACAATATTTACCGAACCGCTGTGGAGCAGCGATTTTCGCAATCCTTATGTCAATAATTAGGTTGTCAAATGTCACTAATGAATAGTCTTGTACTGGATTGTTTAATATCATTTTAAACAAAGCGCTAAAGTTTTTCAGTTTTTCACAAATAAGTACGTGACTGTTGCATATTTCTACCTACCGTCAAAATAGCTTTTACTTTGTTTGAAGTTTATACTGTGTTACCGCACGCTACCATAACATAAATAATTTAAAAAAATCTAAGGTTAAGTAATTTTCCCAGAAAGTTAACCAAAAATGTTGTTTAAGAACGACGAAATAAATTACGCTAAAAAGTTATGGTATAAATATTTATGTACTCGTTGCCAATTATCACTTTCCACCTCCTTAGCTCTCGAAGGACAACATTCCTCGACGCACTTTCACTATTTTTGCTCTAATTGCCTACAGAGTAGGTATAATTAAGAAACCTTTTATGTTTAATGCTTGTCGCAAAATATTCAAGGTTCTGTAAGGCGCTTTAATAGGCTGTGTCTGAAACCTAAATTATAGTAGGTTGCTTTCCGTCCTCCAAATGATAAATGTGCGTATTATTCATTTGAACTTACGTAATATTATGGTACCTACCTTGAGTACTTACGCCATTAGATAAAATATTACTTCTGTATTCCTATTTGTTTATTAATTGAGAAATATACATACCTACTCTATTTGAGACGGCAAATTTTATTTAGTAAATCGTCGTTTAATCAGCCTTTTAAGTTCTCATTCCTGAAAGCGAAGCTCTCTCTCTCAGAGTAACACTCTGGCTAAGTGATATTTCGTAGATGTCATAATAAATGCTTTTATAAACAATGCTGGGAGCAGTGATTGTACATGGAATTGCCTTGAACCTACAAAATAGTGCTTTGGTTACCTGTTTTCATTTACCTACTGTAATTTATTTTAATACAAGTTAGTCCTAATATTTCAGGTAGTAAACCTAGGTTTCCAAAACAAGAGCGGACACGAAGTTTGCCAGAGCGTGACATTACAGTGAACTACGTAAATAATGAATATGGGTCAGGGACCGAGGAGATTAACCAATTTACTGCCTCTATTTTATCTTTGGGATAAGTTAGATTTACGGGTATGTTGCTCAGTACTCATAAAGGTCATTTATGAGGTCGTGTGCGTTCGTTAGTAGGCAGTAAAACTATTTTGATCACTTTGTTTTGACCGTTAATATCTTCGATTCTTGGTCAAAATCAATACCATGGCTATATAACATCAACTTTATAATAACTTAAGAACATTGATTTTACTAAAGGTAAAGGTTTTTTCAAGCTAATTAGTTACGATCAAGAACACATTTGCAATGTATCATACTATGTAGAAGGAAGAAGAAGAAAGAAGGAGAAGGTCTAGAAGGGTTTTTTTATACGAGTAATAATATAGTGTGCAGTGTCTGGCTAGCTACCACCCTCAAGTTTAGAATCTGTCGCCAAGCACCTATCGATGTGTTCCGGCAGCCTCACTTGAGAGCCAGTTCAGGTAGCATGATATCACCTTCGACCACATCGTCACTCGTCATCAGGTGACTTGTGGTCAAACGCTACCCTATAAGTAGTAGTATAGGCACCTACAGTAAATACTTGTTACAGCTACAAGCACTCCAGCCTGCCCAAGCCTGCCTAATACTTTCAGGAGTATGTTCAGTAATCACGCATGAATACGAATGCTTATCGGATTACGTTGTAATACGTACTTATATGTTATTCAACTTTTGTGCATGGCTTCGAATACGATCGGTGATCGCTACTGTTCTGTCTTTTTTATTGTACAACTAGCTGTTTCCCGCGGCTTCACCCGCGTCTTCCCGTTATCCCGCAGGAACCATTTTTGGGATAACAAGAAGCCTATGTGTTAAATCCAGGGTATAAAATTCCAAATTTCAAATTTAATTCAGGTACGTTCAGTAGTTTTTGCGTGAAAGAGTAACAAACATCCATCCATCCATACTCACAAACTTTCATGTTTATAATATTAATAGGAAAGATATATTGTTCCCCGTGGTTTCAACCGTAAGAAGTTTCCCACAGAATTATTATAAGTGCCTAACAATATCACAAAATCTGTGATATGATAGTAGATGGAGGATAAGTAGTTCTGGAGATTACTCCTTTATCTAAACTCATAAACTTGACCTCTATAATTAGTACATTATATCGATGAAACATCCTAAGGGCGGTTTCGCACTTCGATAGTAGACTTCTGTAGTAAAGATATTGTACGCATAACTAAACTAAACTGGAACTTTTTCGTCAATATTAATTCTGTAGCTCTTGACAGAAACCAAATGAACACAAAGACATTTGCTATTTGTATACCTATTTATTATTCGAGGCCTTTAGCGTACCGATTAATTAGGCTTTCGTAGTCGATTCGACATGAATGGTTTATATCTGAAGTCCGTTAATTAATACATAATTATGGCTGGCAAATGCAGTATTCGATAAGCAGCTTTCGTATGTGGTATTGGTATCAAACTATCAACTAGATTTGCTTATACATATTTTTTCTTGAGTAGGTCTAAGTATTCAAACGCGTTTTTATCAATTATTTTTTACGTGAAATCACGATGACATTTTTTTACCATTAAGCTTTGTTTTATTATATCTTTTTTATATTGTGAGTAGACGACGTGTGATTGACTGCCGTCCCACCCGTTGCCAAGCGATGATGCGGTCGACGGTTTAGTCGCCATATAGATTTGTCCCCACATTACTGTTTCTCAGAATCGAACCAACTTACAGCCGTCGGTAGCCGATAAGCGAGGATTACCGAATGTTCTCATTTGTCTTTGGTCCGTCCCGATCGGAGATAGAGAACTGGGGTCCATAAATTGGCAATCAGTGGCCACTGCGTGCTTCAAATGTTGTAGGAATCAATTTGCCATTACAAACGTTAGCTTAGTGAGCATCAGTGGATCTGAGGGATTGTTTACATGAACGGTTTGTGTAAATAGCTAGTGGGGGTGAATCACAGACCTGAGACGTAAAGGGCGAGAAACCGACTGTATAGCGTAAGGTTGCGGGTTCGATTCCTGCTATATACGAGAAAAATATTTGTGTAATTATCATCATCAGCCGGAAGAAGTCCACTGCTGAACATAGATCCCCTGAACGTCACCATGAACGGTTATTAGCCATTTGCATCTGACTTACGGGGGTGACATTGTCAGAAATTGACAAAACTCCCAGGAAAAACCTTAAGAATTAAAAAAAAAGTCGTTCAAGTGTTGATCAATACTTAAGTATCAATTAAGTGTTTTCTGAAAAGACAGACTCAAACTGTGATTATCGTTGTAAAAATTTCTGATCCGAGTCGTTTCGGTAATAGCTCACTCTGCTATTTATGCGCAGATATACCTCAATGTCACATACTCGTATGTGTTACAGGCACGATTCAGTTTTGCAACTCTCCCACAAAACTATATATCAGGCACACACATCTAAGTTCCAAAACTATCTAGCAGATCCCGAGAATCGAGCAACTGTGCCAGAAATAGCAATTGGCATAGGTGCAAAGTTGCTCTTTTGTTGCCGGCCAACTCGTAAATCCCACCTCACCCTAGCTCACCCTCGTTGCAAAACAAAAATGGATTGTTGCTTAATTTGTGCTCACTACCATGCATGTGTAGTTAGTTAGAAACTCGCTCGTTCAGTTTCTAAATTCTATTTCGCAATTAAAGTTTTTAGTTGGATGTTACGGGCTCATGGGATAGAAATAAACTTTGAAACTATACTCGTGTTATATTACTAGTTGCGCCCCGCGTTCACCTGTTTCTCCCGTTATCCCGCAGGAACCCTTTTCCGGGATAAAAAGTAGCCCATGTGTTAATCCAGGGTATTGCTATCTCCATTGCAAATTTTATCAAAATCGGTTTAGTAGTAACGGTGGTACGTGGTATAAAACATATATAGACACACACACACACGCAAATTTTTGCATTTATAATATTAGTTTATAGTATGATACGAGCGGCGGTAGTCGAACAGTAACAGGTGTGCCGTATAAGGCACCGATACCGGGTTCCAATCCTATTTTGGACTCGCACCTATGACTGTGAATTTTTACAGTGATACTTAGGACATCAGTTGGGCGTCGGCCACTTGATCCCTTGTATGCTCAAAAGACAGAAATATCATTTTTTTTGTCAAAGTCAAAATAAAATGTTTTTTTATTCAATGTATCCTACATTGTGATCACTTTAAAACGTTAACCTTAAAACTAGCTACGCTTGTTCCAACCTCCTTACGCTGGCAAAAGAACAAGTAAGAAATGCCTGGCAGGTAATTTATTTGGCGCGATCACGTTGACAATTTTATTCTTATTACTAATTGACTGAATTGGAGCAAGTTCACTAATAATCCCAAGCTTTTTTGTCATTTAAATAGACCGATATTGCGATCAGATATTGTCTTTAGCACACTGGTCAACGCTTCTTCTTGTGTTTCTATCATACAAGAAAAGATATCATATAACTCCTTTATACTAACTACCTATGCTACCTCATACCGTAACGTAAAATGGACACCTAATTGCGTTGCCTCCACTACAGTGCAGCGGTGGACCTGTGTTAGTATCATAGTACAGTCAGCGACAAAATTCACTGAACTATAACAGATTTTCCAATTACCTTCACCGTCTTAAACATTAACCTTTGGTCGCATCATCACTTGACATCAGGTGTGTTGGTCAAACACAACCTTAGAAATGTCATCATAAGCATGTGAGAGAAAGTGGCCCGTTATAATATCAACAATCCTACCCACAGAAACTTTTAATATTCTCGTGATCATGGCGCTTGCAACAATGGCGAAATATAGAGAACTCAAACAAAAACAAATACATAGAATTTTCCCCATTTAAAAGCCTAATTTTAATGTTACTGATAATGGCAGTTTAAAACAGAATAAACACTACCTTGTGACATGTAAAAAAAAATTACTGATCTAAAAGACTTTTGAAAAATCAGGTATGATCAAAAACTTTTGTCACTGACTGTACCTACCTTCCTACCCAGTGTAAATAAAGACGACACCGTAGTGCTGTCAGAATTAGTGCACTTACATGCAGAGCTAAGTAGCCCAGCTTCAAAATGAGGCCACGGCAAACATTTGCGTGATAAGCATATATGATTTTGTTCTTGGGATTTCCATATCTTCATATTATATACTTTTGCCTTTCGTACCTACATAAAAACGGTTTACAGTAGCGGTCAGCGGTCATAATTAATTGTCGTAATCGAGACATTTATTTGCGACTAATATAATCGATTTTGCAATTAGTAATTTGGGTACTAATGTACATAATCGAATAACTTTACTCGTTTGTGCTTTTTACTTCATAAGTCATCGAGTTAACACTCTCTGACGCATGTCACGTATTTGTTTCACTCATGCGGACAACAAATTGATCATGATATTAGTAATTAATAAAATGCTATAATCAAGATACCTTGAGACATTTTCAAAATCGAATAATTCTATTAGAATATCTCGTAATCGCTCATCGCTACCTTATTGCTGTGAATCTATCCGTTAATGCCTATAGGCTATACTCATATTGGTTTGAAAGTTTCACATTATTGTATTAATTATCGAATAATGTTATTTCCCAGCACCTACTACTATGTCATTCAATTGAACTCATTGGTATAGGTAGCGATAGAGAAGTCGAGTGATATTAGGTACATTATTTCCGGCCAGTACGTGTGTGTATTAGGTACCTTCATATAAATAATACTTAGCTGTGATGACATCACCAGAAATTATTAATAAAGTATAAACAACATTTCAGATCATTTTAGTACTACAATTTCCGCCGTCTCACATAGTTAGTGGCAATTATAAACTTACAAATAAAAGTGCTAAAAATAAGACAAATAAAAGCTACAATTTTGTTTGTACAATATGGGTTCAGTGAACAATTTTATCCAATTGATTGGTTATGTTCGAAGTATCCTATAATAAGGAAAAAACTTTGTTTTGATCATAAAGTGAATTAGCGACGTCTTCAATCAATAACTTGGCAATATTAATGGGTTATTATCCATCAAAGTTATAAATTGACAGTCAACAGCATATTGTGTTAAAAGTGTGTAAAGAGAAAAGGAAGTTGAGCTTGACCAAGTTTAGTTTACCTACTGTTTGTTAATCAAGAAATCGATTGTTGGCCTTTCAAATTGTGCAATAAGTTTTAAACATGACGAGTTTTGCACAACGGCCGAGAGCTGAGCAAGAACAGCTCATTACGGACAACCCTAAGGCAAACAGGAACAAAGCAGGCTGTCGCCGAAGATTTTACTCGCCGGTTCGACAGTGTATTAAGAGCTGTTACTATGCGATCACTGGCTTCTTCGTTTGTCTGTTATCTTACTCGATATGCTGCGGCTGTGGGACACAGACTAATCATGACGATCGTGCCATGTACCGGAATGTAGTTCGTCGTAACTCGGATAGTGATGATTTTGCGGCACTCGAACTCGAGTTTTACAATGATTATGGGGTGCGGTGTAGTGATTGATTCATTTTCCATTTGTTTTTCTGTTACTGGTTTTTGTAAAAAAGTCCAATAGAAAAGTGTCAAAGATTCAACTTCAAATTAGTGAGTGAGTGCTAAACTAAAATCTCAATGTAGTCAGCTAATAAAGTATTGCCATCATCAAGATTTGTAAACAAGTTTGTATCAAGTTATAGATCTGGCATCAGCAATTCAGCACGTAATGATATGCTCTGGCAGCCTCACTTGAGACCCAGTTTTCAGTTCAGTTGAAGAGTAGCGTCACAATCCACCCCTTTTTTTGCGGATGTAGGTATAGAAAGAGACAAGAAATGTATTAACATTTTAAGTAAGCTATAACTAATAAATGTCTAAATGATTATTATGGTCACAATTGTCGGTATTCAGTATAGGGAAAAATATTATTAAAAACATACGAGAATTGTTATATTATCACTTTTTCCTCATCGTGCTGTAAAAAGTGAGACTTTATTTTTGTAATTTTTAAAAACTGTGGAGGACGACAGTCTGAACAGTTTTCCATATACTTAGATATAGGGTATAATAAATACTTTTAGTCTACATTCTAGTCTTTAATTAGTGTGTGATGACTTTATGAGTGATGAGTTGATGATCTATAGTACTGAGACGAAATCCTTTACTGTGGCCCTATTGATTATCATAAAATATTTATTTAGAGTTGTTAGAACGACATTTGAGAACATTAAAAGTTGTTTTGCAAAGCCAATGTAGAAGTTTCTAAAGTAAATAACTTACCTATTATTGTATTTGAAATGTCATTCATCGTAATTTTCCTAATTTAAAATACACAAACTTCAGTTAGTCTTGGTTTTAATCTCTTGTTTATTATGTACGAACATTTTAGCTTATTTGTAATGTAAACAGCCACAACACTAATAGTAAAAATGCAATGACAATTTGTGTGTTCGTTTGTTTGTTACCCTTGACAATGACACGAAAATTTAGAATACAGGTCAGCAATTATGCTGATTAGCAGATAGGCTATTTTTCATCCCGAAATAGATTCCTGCAGGACAATGGGAAAACCACGAATGTGACCGTGAGCGTGAGACTCCGTTAGTCTATAAATTTATGCGACCCAAGACTAGACCCAAACTAAAATTGTCTACATTGAATTAGCTGAATTGGTCTGCTGTTCAATAATATTTTATGAAACTGAGGACTAAAAGAGACAATGTTAAAGGTCAACTTCAACTTCAACTTTTTGTAAATGGCTTCTGCGGGGTTGCCACAATTTCGCCAATGAAGTTAAAGGTCAAGTACTTGTGCGACGTTGCACTTAGGTTCGCTGGTTCCAAAGGATAAAAATAGGTTCAATAGTATAATCGAAGGACCGTTAGAATTTAAATAATATATAGATATAATAAAAAATAAAGAAAGAAAAAACGATAGGAGATTCAAATCCTTGCACAGAAGAGAGTAGAAAACACACCACCAACCTTGAAATTCACCTTCTCCAGATTCTGATCAGGCTTTCCGATGAAATTTCGCACGGCGATCTTCAACGTAGGTGGCAAGGGAACGTCCCGGTGAAACGCTACTTTGTGCAGATGTCTGAAGATGGTTATACGAAGCAAACTGTGCTAGCACGGCTAAGACACTATTTCGAAGCTAGGTATCACCAAAATTGAGCTAAACGTTAGCTTAAATGTCACGCACGGCACGAGAGATATATACTTCTCAAAGTACAACGGAGAACTCGAAGTGACTGCTGCGTGCGGGCGCGCGGGCGGGCCGCCTTCACATCTTCCAGAAGCGGGTAGATATACAAAATTGGTGGCGAGATATTTTCCAACTACCTCAACTGTGAAAAGATCGAACAGTAATGTTTCGTGTTCATTGAAAATATTCTGTAGATGTCTGCTTCACTTCAGGGTCAATAAAGTCAACAAGGCTGTCAAAGTTGTTTTACGCCTGTCAAAGTTTCAGTTAATGGCTCATGTATTTTGATGCGTTGTGCTTTTTTACTTGCTTAGATTGGTATAGTAATGTTTAATAAGGACATATGTGAATAAGGATATCTATATTATACATGCAAAAGTTTGTACGTGTGTGTGTGTGTAAATGTTTGTTACCACGTATCACCGTAACTAAAAAACAAATTTTTCAAAATGAAATTTGGAGTGGAGATAGCTTATACCCGGCTACTTTTTATCCCGGAAAAGGGTTATTTATTACTCTGTGACTTACAAGTAAAGATCCACGTATAGTAGGTATGTAATGTACAACAGTTGTTACAGCAAATCTTTATAAAAGCATTTGCCGTGATAAGGTATTTTGATGACATTAGGTCAGCGTGAAACGGCAAATGGCGCCGCTCCATAATTGCCGTCGTGTAATTACGTCGTCACTCTTAGGGGATGGCGCTAGGGGTAGGATCTAATAATAATAATAATACTAAGTTCATGGTATTGTATGTGCGCACTTATTTTTAAGAATTTCTTTGTGTTATGAAATGTAAGTAAAAGATTTTGAAAAGGTAAAAAATTGAGGACACTTTATTTTCCAATTTTTATTTATTGTAGAAAACTTATAGTTAAATGAATATTTAAAACAATATAGGAATATGTACATAAAAGTAGTTGAAAGTTTAGACATTTAGACAAGTTAGCCTCTCTTGAGAACCTGTTCTAATTTCAGGTGGAGAGTGGCGCCCTTCGACCACATCATCACTTAACATCAGGTGGCTAGTGATCAAACGCTACCCAGTAACAAGTAAAATATACATAAACTAGTTGCGCCTCGTGGTTTTACCCGCGTCTTCCCGTTATCCCGCAGTAACCTTTTTCCGGAAAAGTAGCCATGTGTTAATCCAGGGTATAAGCTATCTCCATTCCAAATTTCATTTAGATCCGTTCAGTAGTTTTTGCGTGAAAGTGTAACAAATATCCATACTCACAAACTTTCACGTCTACAATATTAGTAGGATAGAACGAAGCACTCAAAGAAAAACTTTTGCAGTAAAAGTATAAACAGAATCGTTTTTTATGACGAAATATCACAAAAATGAGTTTACTTTGTGTATTAGCACCTACGTACTACGTATGTATTATATAATATGTAGACGTAAAGGTACAGCGGTAAAACGCTAAAACTGTTATAGCCCGTTAAAAAAAAACTTGCTCGCCGCACTGCATTATTTCCCCGGAGATTACTTGCACGGTGCATGTTATAACAAACTGCTTGATAACTTCGCGATTACCCACAAAAAGTAGCAGTTTATGTACAAGTTCTTAGTTTTTCGAGTTGAAGCTAACACACGTAGGGTTCCGTTATTTGGTTCAAATAAACAGAGATTTTCCAGAAAATATCAACATTTGATTTTGGTCGCCACTTTACGATGCAAGTGAAAACGCAGTTTGACCGCGTTGTTACTACAGGTAAATTACAAAGGATGTACCAAAAATAACTCTGAAACTATAAGCAACTAACCTCACTCATACTCGAGTAGCTTCTGCTCTTCAAATTTCAAACAATTCTGACTAGTTCACCTCAACTACATTTGAAAGTTTCTAAACCCTCCCAACTCTAGACAAACGGACTTAGAAGCCCCCTCAAAATGAACAAAGACCTTTGACTGGAAGGTTTATATTTATGTAGGTATCTACTATTAATAAATTCAATTTGTAATGAAGACTATTCGGATATCGCACAAGAACAGATTAAGGCCAAAAATTAATAATCGATCCTGATCCGTTATCCGCGGTTTTGGATCGATATGTGATGTCATAACCACTCAGGCGATGCGGGCTTCGATGGTTACCCGCGCGTCGCGCGCTAAAGGGCTGCGGGTAACGATCGAAGCCCACAGCTGATTCAACGACAAGTGTTGTAAATAAGCCTCTATAATCGACTATTGTCCTTGACACACGATTATAATCGACTAAAATCATTACTAGTTGAACAGCACTATCGGATAAAAGGAAAACATCTATGGATGTAGAAAAAAAATAGACACTGGCTTCAATTTGCTGTTTTAGGTACAACTTTACAAACATGTGGAGAATTTCGTATTTAGAATTGTGAAGTGTTTTACAGTATAACTAGTTATTGATATTTATTTTTAGCAACGTGTAACCTATCTAATTCTTATTTTGATAGAATTGTTATTTACTTTGCTATACGGAAATTTATAAACATTTTACAACAGATGAACGTAATAATTTCATGACGACAAAGTTAACGTGGTAATGTGTATTTAAAAATATCATATTCATTATAACAAATCATACTAGTGTAATGCCCAATCTGTCTACTTTCTGAAACTAGTTTCAGAAATTAAACAAGTTTGCTAGAAATTAAGTAAAAACGACAATATCAAAAAACAATACCGCGGTATTTTGCGGTTAGTGAATATGTTCGACCGCGCAGCGCTTTAGAGACGGTAAGGCGTGCGACGGCAGCGCCTGAGTGGATAATATGTCATCTTAGTAAAAATCTGTCAAGCCCTTGTACTAAAATGACATATTATGACATGGCATATTGATCCAAAACGAACGGAACGGATCGATTATTAATTTCGTGCATTAATTGTTGGTTGTATTGTTTCGGCAGTTTAGATATCTTAGAAATGAGGCTTTAATAATTTTAATAATTTACATTTTCATCTGAAAATTATCCATTCATTATGAAATGGCTGTTATTTTGCCTTCTGTTTTAAAAATATGTAGATAGAAATTTTGGCAAAACGGTCTAGTATGTTTATGATAATTTCTGTTTCTGTAATTCAACGTGCGGGTGTTTTTTTTATACCTTATACTAAGAATAAGGTTTTGAAACGGGATAATTACCATGTATTTGATTTTGTTTGAACCGAATTCTTAAATTATGTTATTGACCATGGTAGTTTAAAACAGCCTAAAACTTACCTTAAACTTTCTTCTACTTACATTCGATACAGAACTTTACCACATTTATTTACATATAAGTATAAACATAGAAAAATAGTTTATTGCCACTCTATCACAGACAGCATATTATGTTCAGTTATTATTGACATGTAACCAAATGTTTTTGAAAACTACAAATAAATATAGATGAAACTGTTTATTTAACCCTATATATTATTTGCATAGGTAACTTAGCACAGATAATGTCTGATCAAGTAAAAAGATTTATTTTATAGCATTGAAATACCTACGATTTCTAATCTCGTTTTCCGTGTCATTACCCTCATTATCGTTTGCGCTCGTTCACCCTTACACTTCCATAATTTCAGCGTACCTACCTGAATTGGTGCGATAAAAAAATCATTATATCTCCCAGATCGCGTCCTAAACATTTTTCAATAGCAAAATGTCCACCGAATTCCATCAACTCAAGGGAATTACGCCGAGATGCGGCAGTGAATCGTGTTCGGGTGTAATTTAAAAGAAAGAAAAATATTTTCATTTCATTTAATGAGACGTGGGACTCGGATACAAATTGAGAGAAAGTAATTTAGGGAATGGGCACCAAGTGTGCCATACAATTCGTGCACCTGCCATGCTCCACAAAGACGGTTACCGCTGCGAACGAACTTCAAATGGATTTACTCGTAAGTCGATCCGGAAAAGTTGTGAAGCGTACCCTAAATTACATTAAAACTTGAGACGGAGACAAAAATTGACTTATCAATTACGTAGGTAGTCGATATTAGTTTGGGATAAACTGGTACGTTACTGGTAGGTACAGACATTACAACTAAAGAGTTTCTCAAGAGCGGTTCTGAAATGGAATTATATTAGACTTTAATTTTCACAACTATTGTTTTCGGTATTCAAAGACTAACAGATACAAACAGTAAAACAAAAGTGATTATGTAGCATACTAAATATGCCAGTACAATGGTCTGAAATAGCACTTTACATCACTCTAAAGTGTTTGTGACAACTGATAAATATCAGAAAAGAAGTTCATGCTTGACACAACGATAATGTTTTAACTTTCAAGATAAGCAGTTTTTTCGAAGTGTTTTTTAACTAAGAATACTTTTTCGAAAAGTGCGTTTAACCTAGCTATAATATACTCCGTCTTATATAAAAGTGAGTATACTAAAATACAGGTTAAAGTATTTCTATAGGTACTATCCAGCGCCCCGCGGTTTCATCGACGATTTTCCTGTTACGTTTTCCCCACACGACCCTTTTTCGAGGATTAAAAGTAACCTATGTGTTAATCCAGGGTATAAACTATCATTCCATTCCACTCAAATCCATTGAGAAGTTTCAGTGCGAAGAAATAACAAACACACATATTCACTCGCCAACTTACAAACTTTCATCTCATGTGATAGATTCCTTCAAAGGTACTATATCTTGTCCACTAATATTTATATTACCAACTGTTGTAAAAAACCTAAGTTAGTTATAATGTTTGTTTGTTACATCATTTTATTTCTTAACGAATTGTGTTTTTTTTTTCACCTAAAGCTATTTTTGATTGCTATTACATTATTTACTAGCTGTTCCCCACGATTTCGCCCACAATTTCAATTTCAATTTATTTATTTATTCAATAGGATACATTGTGATCACTTTAAAACGTCAAACTTAAAACTAGCTACGCCTGTTCCTACCTCCTTACGCCGGCAAAAGAACAGGCAAGAAACGCCCGGCAGGTAATTTTTTTGGCGCGATCACATTGACAATTTTATTCTTATTACTAATTGATTGAATTGGAGCAAGTTCACTAAAATCCCAAGCTTTTTTTGTCATCTAATGGTCCGATATTTTTTAATTAGCTTTACTAATAAGATTTCTCTTGTTTGGTTGTACACATTGGGATATGGGAACATGAATGAATATTAATGAGTTGCGGGATCACAACCAAAGCAGACCAGACCCCACAAGCAGCACCCGTTCACGAGTTGACGCATGTGCCAGCCATCGCTCTCCTCGACCATATGAGAGGAAAGAGGGCGACCCAACACACGACGCCGCCGCAAGCAAAGTCACTTTCGTGAGTATGACTGTTTTGGCTGTTTACCGAAAATGGTTAGAATAGGGGAAATAGGGAGAATAGGTAGATAGAAAGAAAGATAGATAGATTAACTACAATCCCAAGCTTGTTTGTCATCTAAATAGTCCGAAACTACAGTTTATCTTTGTCCTTTTCCAGAGTTCAAACTATCTAGATACCAAATTTCCTCAAGATATTATTAGTTTTGATATTAGGTATATATTTAAATAAATAAAACCTTTAGACCATAAAGCCTAGCTTTATAATTGTTACGGTCTACAAATAGACATTGAATTGCGCTTAAATCAAGTCTGCGGCGTCACAGAACAATTCCCGTTACCTGCCTCGGCTTCGGAATGCTATATCAACGTTATGCGACAGTTATTTTAGCGGGGACCGAATGGCCCTCCACTGAATAGCCGGAGTCACCTGCAGATGAAATGTGGTATCTCAACTGAGCTTCCATAACCCACAAAGTCGTAGTATATATTTTACTCTTCAACTGCCTCTTTGAGTTATTAACTTAATTATTATAATAGCTAACGTTTTAAGGATTTAAAGTAATGTCATTTTGGAATAGTAAAGCGTTTTATTGTAGGTTGGTACAGTCAGCGACAAAAGAAGCTCATCATACTCAATTTACCAAATGCTTACTAGATCAGTAATGTTTGTTTTTTCCTTACAACTTACAAGGTTGAATTTGACCATGGCACAATACAAATGATGTTAAGTGATCATTCAGCGAAGGTTAGTGTTTAAGATCATACAGTGAATCGGAAAATTTGTTTTTGTACAGCGACTTTTGTCGTTGACTGTAGGAAGATTGATCTTGGTTATGAAATCGTGAGAGTTTTTTGCGCAAACTACTTTCCTATGCGTTTAGTAGGTAGGTAATATTTCTAAACACGCCCTGATAGATACCAAAGTCTCAGGATAGTTTTATAGAATGATGTTCAAGCTATGATCACTATTTGATGCTGTCATTTCATACAAATATATCGCATAATCGCTACAAGCATATATCTACACTCGCGCGTCATTCCAGAATACCAGTCTCGGTGGCTGAAGATTTTTTTATCTTTCGCATATTGAATTAATGTTCTTAAAACAAAAGAGTTAGATTCGATTGATGACTTAACTCTTTTGGTACAAGATAATACAGTTCAATTTACAACTAAAAAAACGATAAAACTTTTTGGTAAGTTACGAGACCGAATCCAAATTTTGCATGTCATGTAGGTAATAGTAGATATTATGACACAACATAGGTTTTGTCACAGAATATATAAAATAGTCTGTAACTGAAACAAACAAATAAGCCAAGCTGTTGGCGACCACGGCAAATAGGCAAAAGAAAAACAACATCATGTCTAGATTTTACAGTTAGTCGCTCTTTTAGGCTGGGTTGCACCATGAGTAGTTAACTTTAACTATCAGTTAAATCTTCTGTTCTTCCAGAATTTGTTGCACTGACTAACTAAGGTTAAAATGACATTACAATTTAAAGGTAATCCTATCTGACCAAGTCTGGCCGGTTTAAATTGAAGTTCTAGTCAAAAAGCTGTTATGTACCTACTCGTTGATGGTGCAACACGTTTTAACTACAGTTCGCGATTAAATTTAAAGCTACAGTTAATTTTAACTATAACAATAACTTTGACTATGGTTATTATGACACCCAGCCTTATAGTAGTTTTGTAATTTTACAGTTAATCAAAAGCAATGCTTTTAGCAGTAAGCGTTTTACTCCATCGATTGTGGCGTTATATGCGGAAGGCCCATGTACTGTACAGTAGTGAACGTCGCTGGCCAGATGGTAATTCCACAGTCATCTATCAAGTACATAAATAGGAAAGTTCCTGTACTGAAAGAGGAAAATAAAATAAATATTTACCCCTTCCCAAATGTTAACCGTTAACGGACCTTTAAGGGTGACCTTAATTTAGTCGATTTAAATTCGGTCTGTCCTAAAAAGGTTAGCATTAGTGAAGTGTCGGTTGGGACTGTATTTATTTTGGCGGTAATGGCACGGGCGGCCGCAAACTTAGATGTTTTTCCAATGTATTGTAAATTGTAATCAGGGGGTTAATAGGGCTGAATAATTCACGGGGTTTAATTATGTCTACTTGGAGGTAGAAGTTCTCTCTTGTGAGAGTACATAAAATACATTAGAGAGTACATAAGTGCTCGTCTTCCACCCTCAAGTTAAGAATCTGTGGCTAAACACCTATCAGTGTGTTCCAGCAGCCCCACTTGAGAGCCAGTTCGCAAACCAGGCGTAGCGTCGTCACTTACATAGTATCAGGTGACTTGTAAGAGGCTACCCACCAAGAAAATAAACTGAAGGTCTGCTGTACTATTTATTCGCAGCTGAGAAACAATTTAGAAGCATTCTTAAGCAAGTTCTAGGTCAAAAGGCAATTTAAAAGACTTTGAACATCACTTCAAAGTTGCCAGCTTATCGGTTTTCCATAAATAGGTTACATTTAGGAGAGTGTGCGATGGAACTACACAATCTCATTCCACCATCGGACAACAAGACGTAAATGGCATCCGTACATGGTTGACATTCCCCCGATGCCCACAAAATGCTTCGCGACTTTATTTTTATTTTTTTTATTTTTTCACCCCTAACTATAACCGTTGAATACCACGAACCCGACTTAAAAAAGAAGCAAAGTGTCCGGAGCAATTTGGAGACAATATCCTCATAATGTGAAAGATTCGATACTAAAACGATTTTAAACTCGATTACTATCGTTTTTAGTATCAACGCAGCTTTTTGCATCAGAAATATGAAATCTTTTACTGTACATAACGAGACTAAACATTATTCCGTATAACGATCTAGATCTGTATAGTATTAGACTGGTAGCTATTAGCGTCGATTATGATGTGCTTTTTCTAAATTAACTGTGACAGGTCTTAAAATATTGCTGTCCTGTTCCAACCACGGAAGTAACAAAAGATCAAATAGACAAACTAAGGACTTTAGACGTGTCTTTTTTGTTTCCATAAATTTTATTCTTTTACGTATTTTATAGGTTACATTTTGAAGAGTGTACGAGGGAACTACGTAACCTTATACCGTCATCCCCTTTCCACCATTGGACAACAAGACGTATTACACGACATCCGTGGTTAAGCAAAATGGATGCCATAAAAATCTCCATGAAAAAATAAACATAAATGTGCCAACTTTTATGGCGATCGGTCAAACGGTGTCGGAGGTTATCAATCTTATCTCTTTTTCTTATCTTTTTATCTGAACTAATATTATAGAGAAAAAATAATTCATAAAAATGTATTGCTTTTTTTTCTACGTTTGTTCGTAAAGGATAAACACAAAAACTATACAACCAATTAAAAAAAACTTTCACTTATAAAAAGCTATACTTTATTTGCAAGTATCATGGGCTATATTTAGTACGGTGCACCCGTCCAAAGTCTTGGCAGGTCGCTAGATGATACATATCTAGGTACTTTTTTATATCTTACACATGGTAAAGTTTGACCACAAGTCTTACTTCTTACATGGTAGCGTTTGACCATAAGTACCTGATGTTAAGGGACGATAATTTATGGCAAAAGGTGGCGCACTTTGAACTCACACGGCTCTCAAGTAGAGCTATCGGAACACACCGATAGGTGCTTGGCGACAGATTCTTTACTTGCTTTTATATATACCAACATCCATTTTTATACAGATATAAAAGGGTTACTAACAAAGGACTTTACTATCAGAGATATCTCGTTGATATCTCCTAGTCTCAAGAGGCGGGGGTTGTGTCGTTCACCCTTTCAAATTACTACGAAAGCTGCTGCTGGTGAATGTATAATCTGATATCGTTAAATTTAACGATCGGTCACGATCACTCGGAACTCCTCTGCAAATGATCTGGTAAACAATTTAGAGAATAAACAATTTGTGAAAATTCGGCCAAAAATATCTTTGCGTCGTCGTTACGAAACTTTTGGTACCTACGTCTTTCTGTGATCCGGGTTGTTTTTTTTTTTTTTTTTTTTTTTACTATTTACAGGGTAGCCTTGGACTACAAGTCGCCTGATGTTAAGTGACGATGCGGTCGAAGATGGCGTCACGCTACACCTGGACTGGGAACTGGCTCTCAAGGCAATATAATAATAATATTGAAATAATATAAAAAAAAAAATAATAAAAAAAATAATATTGATAGGCAATGTTTCCAGTGTCGTAACATCGCATGCATTTTACAATCATTAACGTTAATAGAAAAAGTGTACAGTCAGCAACAAAAGTAGCTGATCATACTCGATTTTCCTAATCAGTTCTAGATCAGTAATGTTTGTGGATTTTCTTTATAACTTACAAGGAAACCTGTGACCACAACACAACACACCTGAGGTTAAGTGATGATACCGTAAAAGGTTTGTGTTTAAAAAGATGCAGGCAATAGGAAAATGTGCTATTGTTCAGCGAATTTTGTCGTTGACTGTACAGACAATTACACATAATCTTAAAAAAATATTGTCGACTTTTTTGGCGGCAATCGAATTGTCAGCGTGAAAATTTTGTTTTTATTTCCAAAACTTGTGTTTTTTCGAGTGATAATGTGTAATATTGGTGGATTATTAACCATTATGTGTTCGTTAATGTGTACGAGTGTGGGAAATTGAAATAAAGTTGTGAAAGTGACTTTTCAAGTTGCTCCAAAAAAGTCCGTGTAAAGTTTAAGTAAAGCACCACTACTTTACTTAAACACTATCCTCATCCCATCATCTCATCATCATCATCACCATCATCTCATCATCATCATCACCATCATCATTTAAACTTGATTCAACTCTCTGAGTTTGAAATCTTTTATACTTGACACTGGCAAATACACTAATCGTGTGACGCCATAACAAAACAAAAAAAAAAAAAAAATTGTCAAAAAGATCCGAAGGAATGCATTATATTATTATAGTCAAGTAATCGATTCATTTCATTGCATTCAATCCGATATTGAGAACCAAAATAAATAAATTAATAGGTGTGTTAGAATATGAATGTGTTGCAAAGCTTACCTCACTTATTTCTTCTTTCTTCCAAAGTTTTTCCTTTGATGCTCGACGGTAGTTATCGATGTATTTTTCTTATTATTACTGTATTGCCAGATAAAAAATAAAATAAAATAAATAAATTGTGTGGGTATGCTTTTTGGTTTACATAATATGATTCTTTTTTCTTTTCCTTGTTTGTTTAGTTATGTTCTTGTCTTGTTTTAATAATCAAAATATGTATTTACCTTTGTTATTTTTGTGGTTTTTTTTTGCTGTTTATGTTTTGTTTTTTTTTCTTTTATTGTTGGATTATTGGTACTGATGGTACCTCTTCGCGACGTTGCGTCACCAAACGGTTCCAACGGAAGACCAGCGCTGGTTAAATAACCAGCATTTTGCTGAGTTGGGGCCGATTTGCGACGGTGACATTCTTGTGTACCTTCAATTACTTGTTATATTATTTTTTCTTTTTTTTTTCCATGTACCATGAGTGTTGTTGTTGCAAATAAACGTAAATTATATTCTATTCAAAATTATGTTTATTTACTAGCTATTGGCAACATACAAACTTGCCAGATTTGATAAATTGGGAATAACAATGTTTTTATACTCCCGTTGTTATTTCGTATCGCTGATTGGGTTTCCAGTATGAGCCAAATATTTGTGCAATGTTAATAAAAAGCGCAAGTATTTGTTCTGAGTCTGTGTGCCTATGTTTATGGGTCCTCGACCCGCATTGTTTTGGTACTCTAGATACAAAGAATCATAGTTCTCACTAACGGCCGGTTCCAATAACCGATCTATCCACGGTTTGCCCTATTGGAGATAGAAATTTGATACAAGCTCCATAGAAGTAATGTCAAATATCTGTCAAACCGTGGGTAACCGTGGGTAATTGTGTAAGCCTTTTTAATGTCATTTACATTTTATTTCTACAAATAACTCATTGTTAATATAAGATGTCACACAAAGTAAAAAGGAATTTGTTTGAAGTCACATCGATATTTCCAATTTATTGTTCAAAAATCCGTGAAGTTATTACACGGTTCGGCGGCTTGTTCGACAAGATTGCTGGGATCCCGGGAAATATCTACTTAGTGTTTTGTTACCCAGAACTGAAATAGCTCGGTACTTTGTTCAAGGTTTTGTATTGTTTGTTGATAAAACTTAGAGCTGAGTGACTATCTCTCATCATTAAAAGATTTTCAATGTGGTGTTGAAAAATTTAAATTCGCTTGTTTTTCTTATAATTGCTTATCATTGACGTACCAAAAGGAAGACGTCGGGTCCTATGGTCAAAAGCGTTCAAACCAAAAGAGTTCTACTGCGTGAAAAAAGGCCTAATCACACCTCAATCTCCATTTGGTCGCGTGTGTGTTAGGACGTATGACACGGTCAGTCAAAGCTGCACAAGCTGATAAGTGGTTGCAAGGAAAAAGATGTATGTTATTGACATAATATGGTATACTAGGATATATATTAAAATGATTTACCTTGTTTCCAATGTATGCATAAAACCTCATTTATAGGTTAACTCAGTACACACTCAACTTTTCTCGTCACGTTTGCATCAAACCCGACGACTATACTTTGCTCGTTAACTCCCTACGGTTTAAAATAAGCGTAACAAAAACACCATACATTTATAAACGAACCTAACATCTAAAACAAACAGTCGTGACCGATACTGACCCATATAACTGTATGAAAACGTACCACACAATTTGCTAAACACAACATAAGCCTTCGCACATGGGTTTATCCACGATCCCATATTGGCAACGATTAAATTCCCACACCTAATCTCTTTTGCAATATTTCCGTTGTTTTTCTGATGAACGAAAATGATTTTGAAAAGCCGGGCGCGTAGGGAAAATGTATTGGACGTACCAGTACGCTGGCCTCGCTTTTTCCATGTCAGCTCGATTTTGCAAGCTATGATTGTCGAGACGAGTCAGCTTCATGTCAAAAATAGTTTCGATTCGGACGTCAGTGTATTTTTTTTCCGCTACAGCTGCGTGGTGAGCAAGCAATGTTGAAATATTGCATGTAGTTGTTAGTTGGAAGTTTTTCTACCTATCTTTTTATCTTCTATAATATTATGTATTGTATTAAAATGACATGGTGTTCGTTGGTTAGCAATATCACTTGAGAAAGGCAGGAAGGAATTGGCAAATTTTTTATTCGAATATTTTCATTATTTCCTGAATTCAGTTTTTAAGGAAAGTAATATTGTAAATGTTACCCGGAAAATTGAAATATTTTTAAATAACTGACACTGCTTTTTTTGGAATTTTTGTATGAACTCGACACAACACCTTCGACCAGATGGTATTATAACGCTATAATTGTGGACAAATGCATGGATTAAAAATGTTAAGCCATACAATGGTGTTGATTCGGTTTTATATTCTCCTAAACTAAACTAAATTTGACAGGTCTAATAGTATTGCTGTCTTTTTCTAACCACTGAAGTAAAAAAAGGATGGCATTACTATTAGACCTGTCAAATTTAGTTTAGTTTTAGAAAATGCAAAACCGATTCGACACCAATAAGAAGAATAAACTTTAATTAATAGCTATATATCAATACTGTTTACACAAAGTCAATATAGCCTTTAGTATGGCAGATGGATAGCAATAAAAAATCGGGTAAAGTAGTTGAAGCCATAAAATAACCCCCGAAAGGAGTCGAGATTGACGTTGAAAAGCTAAAAACCTATTGATCCATCTGCGGATTGGATGGTTAGGAAAAGGAAACAGTTTGATAGAAAATAGTTTATTGGTACTGTTTTAGGCTTGGACAAAAACTATCGACTTATCGTAATATCGATGTTTTCTCTTACAATTATTATTAATTTCTTTTTATATTTCCTCGATTGTGATCAACTACTTTTTAATCGCAATAATTATAAATATTTGTTATTTATTTTAGAGTATGGAATTCACATAGTCATTTATTTTCTTATATTTTTACCGCAATTATAGTTCCATATTGAATGTTACTATAGAAAAGATGCAATAGAAGTAGACACAAATACGATGCGAGATATATCGATATGTTTTTTTGACCCATCCCTAAACTATTCTGCTCTGCATTGGCGCATCACTGCATTGCGACGTTGAAGCGAAGGATACATTTTTAGATACTGATGTAACATTGTCTTTTAACAGCAGGTGACTTGTTATCAAACATTGCCTTGGATCAAACTAAACAGAAAGAAATGATATGAAAACGGTATTCGATTGCGACAAAATGTCTTACGGCCGAATTTAATAATCAATCCTAATCCGTTATCCATGGTTTTGAATCGATTGGTCATGAAATATCGATCCAAACCGCGGATAACGGATCAGGATCGATTATTAATTTCAGGCGTTAGTTTTATTTCTTCTTTTGATCAAATATAATATGAGCGTCTAGAAAGACATTACATAAATAATGGTCTCACATATTATAATACATTTATGGTCTTGCTATTTTTAACGAGAATGTATTACCTAAAAAACACTGCAAGAAACATGTTAAATCATATAAAAACACATGAAAATGAAACAATTCAATTGTACCGTTAAAATAAATCACGATCATTTTTAAGCCAATATTTAATCTCCGCATTTCGTCGCATGGCCTCCGCCAACAAAACCTTCGACCGTCTGTTTGTTTGCGTCATCGGGATATATTGTCGTTTTTCTATAGAACTGAAGTATAGAGTACCGAATCAACGGAAACGACCCCGGTCCCTTTAATTTCCGGTGGCACTTGTGTCTTGTTTATTCTCATCTTTCCCATCAAATTTTAGTGCCACGAATGATGAAATGTTGTTATTTTGATCGCGGTGGAGCACGCAATATTTCCTTAAAAATTACATTGTTGTTCTGTGTGTTGAATAAGAAAAACCCTTGGGGAAAACCCGTCAGCAATATTATTGTTTAAATAATGAAAGGATCTAGAGGGAAAATGTTTTTGCACACAAGGATCAGCAATAAGTGATGCCTATAATGGAAATATAAATAGAACTCGTACAATTACCAACCTACTTTTAGGCGAGTTGCAATTTTGTTTGTATAAATCACAGTAATCATGTGATTATAGTACAAACACAAATGTGAATGTTTTTGAATGAACGAGTGTGTATTGTGTACGTTTGTTAATTCTTCACGCTGAAGTGATTCAACAGTTTTAAGTGGAATTTAGAACGCTTGAGCATTATTCTAGAATAGCGAGCGGCTCTAGGCTTGGGGTTCGAGTACCAACTCGTATTGACACTTGAGTGTTGATTAATACTTGAGTAGCGAGTGACATGTTTGTATTAAATGACAGACTCAGATCAGGGGCCCAATTCTCGCTGCAGAAGCCGATGGAATTGGGCACAGGGGCAATAGGTATTGAATTTTGACAGTTATTGCGATATTTATCGTATGTGATAATATATCACGCCACGAGAATTGGGCCCTTGTGCTTAAGTAGTGATTATCGCTTGAGCGTCATTCTATAAATAAAATATCAGCCTTCGATTTTGAATTCTCACACGAATATACAGTTGTTTCACTGACTACGCCTTCCACACCGAGACACGACAATGTTAGCACATGACTATGATAGAGCAAGTAACAAAGAAGTGGTACAGACAAAGAGCTGTTATTTTCGAAATGTTTGCATACAAATGTGGCTGTAAATTAAGTTATTAACTAAACATCATAAATTTCAAAATGGGAGGTTCGGTTATGTATAGGGATCACTATGTTGGAAGTCCTTAACCTATCGATATCAAGTTCGTGGCAAATGTTATTCGAGGTCAAAAGACAAAGATGACTAAATGCTCGCTTATTTATTTTTCACTCAATAAAAATGTATAGCTTTTTAGCATTGAAAATTACCAACTCGGATAGACATAACATAATGATGATTAATATAAAGATATGCACTGTGAGCTGACGTAGTCATAACGACTTGAAAAAGTCCCTAAAACATTAGGATTTGATATAAAAATTGAAAATTCAGAAACGTAATAGCAAAATTTTCCAATTCAAACCCACCGTTACACTTCTAAATGGGACTTGTTTCAATTTCTTTTAAAGGGTCTCATCTTTGCGAGTATCAAACGAGAGCAAACTCAACGCAGATGTCAAACAAGTCGTTTCAGAGACACTAATGAGCCCCCAATCCGAGTGTTACGGCATTCGTAGCCTTTATTCAGGGTCTTTGTTAGAGCACCGACTTTGCTCCCAATCAGTCGTCTCAAATCTCCAACTAATTAGACTACATGCACTTCGAATAGGTGTCTCAATGAAGTTCGTCGGCTAATGCCACTTGTTTGTTTGTAACTTCCTCTAAGTCGGATTTGAGATATTATCTTCGTAAAGTTGAATTTTGCAGGATTTATATGGGAGTTTTGCCAATTGTTCTGTCACTGAAACAGCTTTCTGTACAACGTGATCTCTTTTATATTGTGTGGAATTAACGTATCTGTTCATTTTTTCTTAACCCTAGAGGATAAAGAAGTTTATTTTGATTATTTGCTAATTTAGATAATTTACTTGATGGTGGGGCATTTTCTAGTACTCGTCTGGCTAGCGGTAAAGAATCTGTCGCCGAGCACTTTATCGATGTGTTCCACCAGCCACTTGAGAGCCAGTTCCCAATCCAGGTGTACCGTGGTGCCATCTTTGACCGCATCGTCCCTTAACATCAGGTGACTTGTAGTCAAACGATACCCTGTAGGTAGGTAGTATAAAAAAGAAAGAATATCTTGCATTTGTACAAAATGAATTTATTTGAAATAACAATGAATTACTTAACTAAACTAAAATATAAAAAAAAAAACCCAAGCCTACATTTATTTATAAATATCTGTTTATATATAGGCACATATATTGGATCGTTTGAACTAACTAAAGAAGGTCTATAGATGGTTCAAACGATCCTTGATGTCTGGCAACGTGCCCAGAATGCTGGCGGCATTGCCTCGCTGAATAGCGAGGCTTATTCTTTGTCCAAAATATAGGCCAGCATTTTGGTCACGTGTGGACTCCCTAAGTCTCCCAGCGAGCATTTGTTGTATTTCAATAACAGGTCAAAGTAGGACATAGCAATGATGCTATTTTATCAGTAAATTCGTTACTTAGTAAACAAATTGCACTATCATGATAGGCTTCCTTTCTAATTAGACATTCATGACAGCAGCCCCATAAACAGGACCGTTAACGCAATACGACCGCCAAAATGGCCGCCCACTGACCGCCCATACAATTCGACATTTGACCAGTTCCGCATTTCTGCTAATTGGATTTCCGTCACACAATTACAAAGCAAGATTACTGAAGCCGCCCCTGATTGACACTGGGACCTAATCCCGTACGTTCTAATGCTAGCGGTTGACATACCGTAACGAAGAGTGACGAGTGTCGAGCTAATTCCTGACCACGGTCCGCATACTATGGCAATTACGGAATTTTGAGATGCTGACATTGTTTTGATTTACTAGCTATACTAATAGTTGAGATGGAGACAAATTATGGAATTAAAATTCCCTTAAATTTGGATTACAAGATGAAAATAGCATTTTAAATTCATTTGTTTTAAACTGATTTTCAGGAACTTAAATTTGGAGTAGTATTTAGTTAGATATATCAATAAGATATACTTTAAAATATATTTTAGTACAAGTATGAGGTATGGTTTATATATTAGCCCTGTCTGCCTACTTTTTGTAATTGATTAAATACCTTTAGGGCCTGTACACACAGCAATTAAAAAACGAGCTCATGACGCGGGTTCTTGATATGCAGTCATAGCAGATTATTTGCGATTGTGTTGCCACGAACTTTTGTAGCGATACAAACGCGCGATCACAATGCGATCGTATCAATGTATATGCGCGTTCGTTGCTATTTAAACACTGTCAAATGTAAGTCTCAATTTAATGAACGTGTGCAATGGTACGCAAGGTCCCGACTGCATTGCGTTTACTGCGCATCTTAGCTGCGTTTGACGCGCGTTGTCAATAAAATCGTGTACATAGTGCCTTATTTGAGAAAATGCAAAAAAAAATTCAAATGACATTTTATGAGACACGTTCTCAGTTATCAACAACAGTGTGTCGCAAACACCGAGGCACTGATCACGTAAACAACTACAGTTTGTATTGGTCGTTAGCAGGTAGTAGTCTTGTGCTTAATTGCTAATTGTGTTTGTACATAGCTGGCGTTTATAAACCGTCTAATTACATTACTAAGCTACTGCTGCTTCTATTAGCTTAACTTCTTAATGGAATTGAAGTTCTGAGTACGAAGAAATGTAGTGTTGATACGTTTATCAACTTGACTTACAGTGGAGTATTCGGGAAAGTATGTTTTCGTAACTTGAGAAGGTACTGTACGTAGACACAGCTACGATTATAAAAAAATACTGTAGCAGCCATTCTCAGCACCTTTACGATCTGACTTTATTGTTACGGTAGCGTTTGATTGGCCACAAGTGACGTAATGTTAACTGTCGATGTGGTCAAAGATGGCACCATGCTACTTCTGGACTGGGAACTGACTCTCAAGGAGGCTACCAAAACACACTGATAGATGCTTTGCGAAAAATTCGCGAGCTAGCTAGGCGATCACTACTATCAAGCTATGGATTCAACAAAATGTTTGCCTGCAAAAAAAAAATTAAGCTCAAAGCAGAATTTAAACTCACGATCTATGGGTTACAAGATGTTACTACCACTGAGCCATAATTGCTTCTTTTGTAGCACTATGTTAGGTTTACTTCAGACATAAAAGCCAGACTTCCAAGTTGCTATCAACATCAGTTTATTACGTCCCAACGATAATCTTTCACGCTGTCACCGTGTGAGATGGAAAATGCCATGTGTCTTTAATTTTCTGGTTCTTGGATATGTCTACTTCCTCAAGATAATTTCCTTTACCAAGTTTGAGGACTGGGATTCAGATGTTGAAGACCCATTCGGCAGTCACCGCTCTTTGTAGGCTTCCTTATAACTCAATTAAAACTGAAACTGTGGCTAGACACCGCAATCGGTGTTCCGGCAGCCTCACTTGAGAGCCAGTTCCCAGTCTAAGCGTAGCGTAGCACCAACAACCACATCATTGCTTGACATCAGATGACTGGTGGTCAAACTCTAACGTCATCGTCAAACGCTACAACTTTGAAACTAAAACAAGTGTGTAAATTTCCTCAATTTCACATTAATTTCAGTATGAGGTTTTCTTTTTGTTTTGATATAGGTTGCAATACAAAAATATTAAACAATTTCAAGCGCTGCAGTATAGTTTCATAAAGAGTATTAACTTGGTGTCCTATACAGTTATCATGACAAATTATGGGGTGTGTATTTTTCAGGTCGAAAGAACATTTTTCATTGGCAAGAGTGCTCTTGACTGCATCGTAAGTTACTTTCAGGTGACGTTAATAAAGTGCTGGGTAGCTAAAGGGAAAATATTGCTAGTTATATAATTTAACTAGGCGTTATTTTTTTGAAAATCTATACTTCAACGCTTACATACCTACATTCTGACTTACTTACCTACTTTACTTATATTATACATTCGAAAGTAACTTTGTTTGTTTATTACTTTTTCGCGTTCAAACTAATAAACTGGTCGAGATAAAATTTGGTATGGAGATAATTAGACCCTGGGGAATGGCATTGAATACTTTTTATTGCAAAAAAACTTTAGGTTTAATGTTCTTGAAACCATGACAAACAGCATATTATGTAAGTCATAAACTAAAACATAAACTGGTAACAAAACGAACTTACTAAGTAACACCTTTGTGTAACTTAGTGTAGTAGGACTTCGTCATCGAGGCCGGGACACCTTGGGGGTTTTAGTTAGTAACTATATTACTAATAGTAAGCCGGTCTCATTAGCTGCCAGTTTAACAAAACCATTTCACTGCCCCCGTGGTGACGTGTGTATACAAAAATGTTTATTTAAAACATCTTGGTCCGATTTTCACCAAACATAGCTAAGAACACTCCCGACTAATTCACTTTTCAAACAAAAATACAAAATCAAAATCGGTTCTTCCGTCCGGGAGCTACGATACTTCAGACAGACACACACACAGACAGACAGACATCGACGTCAACTTATAACTGCGTCGGAGATTAAAAAGGAATTCCCAGGTAAAAAAGTACTAGTAAAAGGATTTCCCAGGTAAAACAAATACTACCTAGTAGAACTCTTGATGAAAATGCTCGTCTGGGTAACCATCTACCGACTTCTCGCACAAATAGCACTGCTCTGCTCCAGTTCGAAGGGTCGAGTGCTAGTATTATTAAAGGGCCTCGAAATCTTAAGGCGCAATGCAGTGCTACTACTACGCAGGGTACGCTTTAGGTGAACGTGACCTATATACGAGATAGTGCGTTGTCATAAGCGATAATTTCCGCTTGACATCATGGGATGATCAAATGCATATTTATATTTATATACCCTTATTGCTACGAAAGTATGAAGAACAAGAGAAATTTATTTGAGAGAACAAAACTGAGATTATGGTTTATTATAAATAACATATGGAATGCATATTTGTTTACAAGTTAATTTTTAAACGCCGATGTAAATATGTCTATAATAAGTAGATAGACGCGCCCTATTATCTGTTTTTGTGGAGAAACTACATTTTTTGTTGTACTTTAGAACCTTATGTAAATAAATAAGTATCCAATTCTATGTAAATTTCATTAATACTTTTCTTTTATTATTCTACACAAAACTAAATTTGTCAATTTTAGAATCAATGTCAATCCCAGAATCGCGGAATTTTTAGGTACAATAAAATTCATATGGATATAATAGAGGATGGCCTCTAGTAAGTTAGTATTTTTTAAGAGTCCCTGAATTTTACTCGAATAGGAATACCAGTAAACGTAATGTTAAAACTCGGACAAGGAGCAAAAAAAAAAAATGAAAATGAATCCAAACCAAACAAAAGCAAAAGTTTACCTCTTTACAACAAAAATAGGCGACACGTCTGCCAAGAAGAGCAATAAAGCCATAACTGTTATTAAAAATAAAAGTTTAACACAGATAGCCTTTTATTCACCGCTCAGCAAGGTTTTATGCCTTTGTTTGTATTATAAAATTCATGAAATTGCTCCATTATTAAACGGTAATTTCTGTTTATACTTCGCGGGAAGCACTCAATTTAACGCACCTCAGATAACGCTATTTTATTCGAGCGGTTCACTTTACGACTGTATAAAATATGTACCTTAATGTACACATTTATATGTACTACATTCGATTAATGGCACCATAAAGTCAACCTTTGGGGTATTGATTTAAGGTTCACTATCGTAAAGAGAGTTGTGGAGCAATTATGCTTACAGGTTGGAGTATTATATGGTGATACGTAGTAAAGTAGTATGTTAACTTACTACACAGACATACTGTCACATTTCATGATGAGATAACTCTTACATAAATTATACTGTCTGAAGATTGAATGTTTATTCTTTATTATTTAGTTCAGTTGCCCTTACCTGCTGAGATTAGTAACCCAGGTTCTTACCTTGACCGGCGTAAATTTTTTATCATTTATTGAGATGAGATAGGATAAGCAACAATATCAGATTGGCCATGATGGGTGGCCGTTAGTCGCATTTTCAACAGAGTGCTGTCGTGCTTGAAGGGCTTGTAAAACTGTCGGTCCCGACCATATCGGTCATCAAGCCATGTCAAAAAGCTTCGTGCGGCATGACAACTCCGACTGTAGAAACTCACATGAAAGAAGATTAAAATTTAATTATTTTTTTTAGATTATAATTTTCACGACCAAGCTTTTGAACATCTCTATATAACAAACACATCTCTTGACGTACATAATTTGGGGGACTTCTAAGGACAAGTAAAGAGGGTAAGGCTCACAGCTGTAACAAAGGTACAATATTGCCCTTAGGGCTTACGTAAGCAAATATGTCCATACTTTATAGTAGGACTCGCTTGAGGTAGATACACGACGAAGCGCCTACTCTGAAAAATTATAAGGTTTTTTAATTTTTAAAACGGTTTATGCTACTGTTTTTGATAAATATTGAAGTACCAACATTTTAGAAACAACTCGTCTGAGGTATGTGCATTGTTCACCACACTTATGGCTTGCGTACACCGAATCCGTCATCGGCCGAAGTATGCTCGGGCGTCATCGGCCGAACTCGGCCGATCAAATCAAACGTCAGTAAATGAAAGAGAGCGCATACACTGCTACTACCGACGTCGTCCGTTGACGCCCGATAACGGACGATCAACTGACGAGTCTGAACATGTTTGGATTTTTTGTCAGTATTACCGGCTTCTCTCTGCTATTGAGTCGTTATTTGCATCAAGAATGGATATTGAAAAATTAATTTTCTAAAAAATACATTTCTTCGTAATCCTCCATTTTTAAAAACACGTCTGTACTCTGTAGTTGCACAGTTCAGACTTCATAAGTTCCAACGACAACGGCCGTTATCGTCTGCAGTGTATTCAGTTGAACGTCCGAGTTACTCGGCCGAGTAGTTCTGTCCGCCATCGGCCGACAAAATCGGTTTTGGTGTACGCGTACCACATAAGTCTTGTCAATTATAATTCAGTGCTACGCAGAATTTTGAACTTACCTAGTATTATTTACATGCTCTGCGCTCGTTACCCTGAGATATCCTACTAATATTATAAACGTGAAGTTTGTAAGCATGGATGTATGGATGTACTAGTTGCGCCCCGCGGTTTCACCCGCGTCTTCCCGTTATCCCGCAGTAACCTTTTTCCAGGATAAAAAGTAGCTTATGTAAGCTATCTACATTTCATCAAAATCGTTTTAGTAGTTACGGTGATACGTGGTAACAGACATTCACACGCACACACAAACTTTCGCATTTTTAAAATTAGCAGGTTAAGGATGTTTGTTACTCTTTCACGCAAAAACTACTAAACGGATCTGGATGAAATTTGGAATATAGGTAGTTTACACCTTGGACTAACACGTAGGCTACTTTTTATCTCGAAAAAAGTTCATAAAGGTAACGGAAAGACCGCGGGTGTAACGTCTCAAATGAAAGAGGAAGTAGCAGTTCTTTGTGTATGAATGAATGAATGTGAAGATAAAGCTGCTTGCTTTCAGAGTACCTCTCTAGCGTTGCGGTTTCAGAGTACCTTCAGGTGTGGCCCGGTTTAATCTCGTAATGGTCCTGCGTCGGGCTTTGCCCTCACTATTGGTAGGGTTGCTTGTATATGTAAAGCAAAATTGTTAGTTATGTAATTATTATCTACTCGTTGCGCCCCGCGGTTTCACCCGCGTCTTCCCGTTATCCCACAGGAACCTTTTTCCGGGATAAAAAGTAGCCTATGTGTTATCTAAGGTATAAACTATCTCCATTCCAAATTTTATTCAGATCCGTTTAGTAGTTTTCGCGTGAAAGAGTAACAAACATCCATCCATCCATCCATCCATCAATACTCACAAACTTTTACGTTTATATTATTAGGATACATGTTATAAAATTCTAACAGGCCGATTTCTGTAGTAGGTACATATTAGGTCATCATCAGCCAGAAGAAGTCCACTGCTGACCATCATAGGCCTCCCCCTTGACCGCCACCATAAAAGGCTATTAGCCATTTGCATCCATCGGCATCCTGTGACTCTTACAATGTCGTCAGTCCATCTAGTGGGGAAGCTACCTACAAAACGTCTTCCGGTTCGTGGTCGCCTCTCGAGGACCTATAAAGATATCGAAGAAAAAGTAATATGGGAAGTCTTTAATAGAACAACAGAAGCGATAATAATAGTTTTTAGAGAATTTTAGTCTGTCTGCCTGGCTGTATGTTGTATGTTTGCGCATGTATCACGCCAAAACAACAGTTTGAAATTGAATGCATTTTTCACCGATGTATTGCTAGAGGTATAGACTCCATTACAGCAGGAAAATATTTCCTTCTTTGCTACGAAAATAAAAATATAGATTCTTGATCCTAAATTCCACAATTTATATCTACCTTCTTTTGATAAGTAACTTGAACTTGGTTAAAAAAGTTCGACAACCCTAAACGCTGTCCAACTAGCAATATTACTAGTTGCGATACGTGCAATTTATTTTACGAGCATCACTAATCCGATGGATTTTTGAACCGTTTTTCGATACATGAATGCTAACAGCATTGGCGATAAATTATATACTCGTACATCAAGACTGGGTCTATATAGTATCGATCTCATATAAAATATGACGTAAAAATGTACTACGCTAACTCAGAATTTCAACATTCTCTAGAAAAAGCATGCGAAGCTATTAGTTCCCAGGCCATTGTATTGTATTTCTTTATTTTAACAAGAACGGCATGCCATTTACACTCATTACACATATCATTCTCATTCTCATTATTCTCTTATTATTATCATTCTCATTGCCATATCGTCACTTTACATCAGTCGACTTGCGGTCAAACGCTATCTTGTAAGAACTAAAACGATTGATACATAAGTATTCATAAAATAAATTGAATAAATCAGATTGCATCATTTTATGAGGTCACCGCTTAATAACCAAACTGGTCTATAAAAACTTATGCGAAAATGAATTATGAATTTGAGGGCATGCGACATTTACCAACCTGCACTGCACCAGCGCAGCGTGGTAGATTACGGCTCTCTCTTTCTTTCTGAGAGATGGTTAGAGTCCCAGAAGTGGGAACGTAATAGCCTGATGGCGATGATGATCCACGAATACTTACCCGAAAGAAAATATTTATGTAAAGTATAAAAAGCTTACAAATACATCTTACACAAAACCACAATACTATTCAAATAATAAAAAGAAGCGAGAAATGAAATTAAATTTCGCAAATACAGTTAGGGTCGTATAACCGTATGGTGGCGATCAAAAGGATTTCTTTCCTTTGAAGTTGCTTACACAAAGAGATGGAGGTAAGCGAGCGTAAAGATTTAACCAATCTGTTGAATCTGGTCCTTTGCCTATATCATGGTCAATTTTGTTGAGCTCTGCGTCTTTATAAGGATGTGAATCTGAAGATTAGAAGAAACCTATACTGTGAGACTTCGTGCTATTTTTATGCCATGTCAGGACGAATTTTTATTTCCTTAGAGTTGGGATTCACTCTATAATATTGTGAAGTTTGTTTATTTTATACTAGCTGCGCCCCGCGGTTTCACCTGCCTCTCCCCTTATCCCGTAGGAACCTTTTCCGGGATAAAAAGTACCCTATATCTGTCTAATGGTTCTAAAGCTACCTCCCCACCAATTTTCAAGTAAAATCGGTTCAGCCGTTCTTGAGTTATTAATAGTGTAACTAACGCGACTTTCTTTTATATATATAGATTTAGATAGAAGATTTAATGAATCTGTTTTAAAATAATTTAAAGTAAGCTGAGCAGAGAGTGGCTTAGAGCGGATAGTTCTTTAGTTGTGAAGTAGTGACGAGAGCCTGAAAGAAGCGATTCTGGTTTGAATCCATGAAAGGAGCTTAAACACGTTCGTTAAGGGAAACATCGTGATGAGACTGTAGTATGCTGTATGATTGCGCATCGCGAGCGATAGTGCTTGTTTATCAAATTCCTCAAGATGAAAACCTATTGTCAAAGGCTTAGAAATATATAAGCAGCGTGCAGTTCATCAGAGCCTGTCTCGTGCGTGGTTTTATCGTGTTCACTCATCTTTGATTACACATATGTGGCAAAGACTGGTTTTGGTATTATGTAGTATTTATATATTATGTTTTGTTTTTAAATCAACTTAGATAATTTTGATTGTCGGGTGGGCCAATTGTGAAACATAATGCCCACCCAAAGGTGTCATCATCCGTATCAGGCTACTCTTGGACATGTGCCTCTCTCCATAGTTTCTCCCTACTGGCCTTTGGTTCTTCTCATCCAATAAATGTATAAGTACATTGTATGTGAGGCAATAAACAAGCTTTCTACTTTTATACCTGTATACCAGTATACCTTTTACATATCTCGACATAATTTAAAAATTCCAATTGAGGCAAATATAATAAAGAGTTTAAAAAATGTATGCATGCAAGCTTACTGAAAAGTCTGTAATTAAAAAACATTTTCACGCAGATTACACGCACACATCTGGCTTTCATTAAGCGAAGGTGAATTTCCTACAGCTTTGTGGCCGAACCATTTAGCATTTACTGAAAGAGTTGTAGGTTTGCACACGAAATGGTAGCGAGTTTTGCCGGGCACGATAATTAAGCACATCCTTTCGATGCAAGGCTTTGGGTAAAAGCTTTTACCCTGCTTAGACTAACAGCTAAGCTGTTGTCATTAGCATTAGCTGTTGTTGACAACAGCTGGATGGTTTCAAAGCAAATGAACCTACGCGATAGAGTCAGCGACAAAAGTAGCTGTTCATACTCGATTCTCCAAATGCCTATTAGATCAGTAATGTTTGTTTTTTCGTTACAACTTACAAAGCAGGGTTTGACCATAACAGAACGCACCTAATGTGGAGTGATGATTCATCTGCAGGTTGGTGTTTATGATGATAAGGAGGATCGGAAAATTTGTTTTTGTCAGTGACTTTTATCGTTGACTGTACCTAGAGTGCGAGTTCAAGTGCTAAAACGGTTTAATTGAATGAATAGAGCCAGATTGAGTTTAATTCAGTGGCAGTTTGGATTATTCTTTGGAATTAAACAAGTTATAATGGACTTAAATGTGTGTGCCCGTTAATGCTTTTTTAAATGAAAATAATCTTGCTATACGAAGAGTTGGAATGGAAGATATTCATCATCATCATCATCAACCGGAAGAAGTCCACTGCTAAACAAAGGCCTCCCCCTTTGAACGTCATCATGAATGGCTATTAGCCATTTGCATCCATCGTCTCCCTGCGACTCTTACCATATCGCCAGTCCACCTAGTGGGGGGCCTACCTTACAGAAGAAGAAGAAAGATATTATGCTTCTTTTATTATCGTCTGCAATTTATATTTTACTAGCTAGGCTCAGGTTCCAAACTATTTTCATACCAAATTTCACGAGCGTTGATTGGCCAGTGAATAACTCAGGACTTTGAATTTTAAATACGTCATAATCTTCATCCAATAAGACATAGGATCAACAATGTCCACCTTACTGAATAAGCATAAGCATTGGCTATTTTGATGCTAAGCATTTGGTACCAGTAGGTATTGTGGCGGCCACCGCAAGGAAGTTTGACGCTAACCACTGGAAGCAAGTTTCCCGACTTTGCCCGACAAAAGCGGGCGACTAAACGTCTTAAGTTGTCTTATGGCTTTAAGACAACTAGAGCAGTCGCTTCGAACTGCTTCGGCACCGTTTTACAAGTTGGCCGTTCGCCAGCGATTATTAATAGCCCGAGTTATTGTTCTGTTTATTGTAGATTTGCTAACTTTCTGGAATATAGATAGATCAGGGCTTAGGAGTGTCTAGGTTGTTGGAGTTAGCGCTGAATATCTCTACTCCAGTGATGGTTATTCAATAGCGATTTTTTTATTTTGTAAACTCGTCTTTTATATCTGTGTTTGTACGGGAACGGGTTTCTTTTTGATAGAGCTGAGGTATTTTTAATTAAATTAAACATAATTATAAATTTACAAGATATTACGACACCTACATAATATGTATATGCTATGATTTTCCTATTAGTTTTTCAAATTATTTTTGAAGAATAATATTAGATGCATTCATTAATTGCAGTTTTACCTAAAGAAGTATTTAGATAGACAAATCCAAGACATATAATTATATAGTAACACAAACTTTGATTTCATAAGTCCACTCACGTAGAAATGATAATCTACAGCAAAAATACACACTGTTTGCGACAGCAAACCCAAATTGAAGTAATCCATGGAATGCAAATTAGTTTAGCCATTGAGTTGCTTTGTTTGACCAATGAAGTGGCATAACAAGATGGTAGCCAAGGGCCGCCCGCACGTAAAGTACTTAGATATAGATAGATAGATAGATATGGCCAAATAGATAATTTGCATAGTATTATGCATTCTGAAGATCTCATCTGCATATTGAATGCTTAAGGAATGTACAAGCGTTTGTTATGTACTATCTTGTTTATATCTGTGACTGTTTTGAAGCGACGATATCTTAGCCTATCCGGATTAGGTACTGGCGGCATGCATTACGGAAATTATTTTGAATAGAAGGAATTTTCTAGTGTTGGCCTGGTGCCTTACATTTCTACTTAACTTGTACGAAGACTGGGTGGGTCGATAGTTGGTAATTAAATCGTTTAATTATAAATCTTTCTAAGAGAAAATAATTTTCATTATAAATACCATTTGAAATGAAAGCTACCGTGCGGATTCCAAACTAAGCTGAACGCTCTATAAGATTCAGCGAATTAAATCCGCAGCCTGCAAAACCCGTGATTTTGTCGTGTGATTCAGCTATTCCAGCATACGCTGCATTAGCTGGAAATCCTCTTGGGCCTCTCTAACAGAAAGCAAAGAGAAAATGCAATACTGGAAGTCGTAATTACGATAGGTACCTATTCTGCAGCGGCTGAAAGATAAAACTGATGTAAAGTTATATTTTTTCAACTCTTGCCGATTGAAATAGGAATCAGTGTTTATAGAGGTTTTAACTTTTAACTAGAGTTATTTTTAAATTGTCGGTGTATCGTTTGTAAAAGTAACAACGTTTACGAAGCTCCGTAAAAGTCAAATTGATTAATTTGCATTTTACCAGTGGTTAACTGTTATGTTTATGCATCGATAGGTACAGTCAGCGACAAAAGTAGCGGATCGTTCTCGATTTTCCAAATGTGTTTCAAATCAGTAATATTTTTTTTTTACATTTTACATGGTATCATTTTGACCACAACATAACACACCTGATTTTAGGTGATGATGAGGTCAAAAATTGGTGTCTAAGATGATGAGGATAATAGAAAAAAGTGTGATTGTTCAGCGACTTTTGTTGTTGACTGTACTTATAATGCAATACGATATTGGCATACGACTGACTAAACGGAACGTAGAGGCTCGTTACCGGTTGGACTCGTGGATCTCGACATACTCGTTCGTATGTCCAATTAGTGAAACTCGAAATATGTAACATTTTTGTTATTTCGTCAACTCGACACAAAAATAAGAGACTCAAATCTGTATTAGGTACTGCTTATGCGCCATTCTAGAATACAGGCCTAAGATATTTGAGCGTTACCAGATGGTATAAGATAGTTTTTTGTTTTCGGCTACTGGACATGAGTTGAGATTCTGTTTTAATAATTATATTGCTTAAGTTTTTAAAAGTTTGTTGTGATTGATCCAAGTTTTATCGTAAAATATCGTGAAAACTGTAAAACAGAATTACTGTATTGAAGCTGACCAAACAATAAATAAAATTTAAAGAGCTTAAATGTATGAACGTTTACTTTGTAGAAAAGAAATAAAGTTTTCAAGTAAGAAAGTATAGTAAGTAAACCCTAAAGAAACATTGGGTGTGACGATAGTTCATTGTTAGTGAAGTTGGTTTGCGATCTGTAGGTATTATAGTTCGAATCCTGCAATGAACTTGAGCTTTCTTAACACCAGGTGAGTTGTTGTCAAACGCTGAGTTATAAAAGGTAAAAAAAGGAATTTATCAAACCATTGCTTCGTAGTACGGCATTTTCTCGAGAACTAGTTCGTCTGATAAGCAAGCACTCTTAAGAATCGGTTGCCAAGAATCGGTGATCTCTAGTGTTCTGAGACCAGACGTAGCTTGGCGCCACTTTCAACCACATCATCACCTAACATCAGGTGGCTTGTGGTCAAACATTATACCGTGTAAAAAAAAGACAGTTTTGTGATAAAACTTACGCCATTTCAGACCGCATTTTTCCGACAGTTTCAGTCGTAAAATATAAGGAATTCTGGCTCAAATTATATTAATTCTCCTGTCTCATTGTGTATCTGCGCTATCTACCAGCTCTAGCTCTGGGTACCTCCACAAATACTAGGATGTATTTCCCGGTCCCGGACGGCGTCTATTCTCACTTAATACGAACACAATGCAGTGTTGCCGCTCGATTTATCTGCTTTTGTTGTTAACCGTCGCCTGAACAAAAACTTTTAAGCGCTCTGTTGTCCAACTGTGATGATTTTTACCACTGACAATTGAGCTAACAAACTTGTGTGTTTCCGTGATTGAAATAGTGAAAAGCTTTATTTGATTGGGCAGAAAAAACTGTTACAGTTAAAGTTGACTAGTATGTATCATATTATTCATGGTGAAGTTGGCCAAACGGTAACCTACAGTGTTAATAATGAATCAAAATCCCGCCTGCACCTATGACGTCGCTCAAAATGAAGGAAAAGATCTTGAAGAAACCAGCAAGTCCATGAACCAGAAAATTCACACCAATCCGCACTGACCCATGCTCTCTCTGTGATGAGGTTTGCAGCAGTGTCCTATGGCTGTTAGGAAGTCTTATATCACCGTAACTGTTCAAACTAATTAGTCCTTACATACTAAATCTACGCTATGTTAGTTAATCTAACTTACCAAAGGCAAACTGGGTAATCAAGAAACGGATATGTAAACGTTCTGGTTTCCAGCAAACGTCAGAAACGCAAACAAGGATGCAGTGTTTGTAAACCAAATATTTCGACGTGTTTTGTTAAATACGCAAACTTTATATCCGCTATTGCCTACTGTGCCGCTTATTTTGAGAGATTTACCGCTTAAAATAAGCAATACAAGGTACATTTAACCACAAATTGAACAGAGTACGTACGAAATCGAATATATCTCTTCTTCGTTCGGTGTAAGTTGATTCCAATTCAATTCTATTCGGTTTAGTATGGCTTTAGTGTAGCAGTCGAATCTTTATTCCAGACTTGGTGCTCTCTAGCAGCGATGTTAGAATATTGTTGAGATGCTGAGTATAAAGTTATTAACTTAAATTTGGGTTTTAACTCTAGGATATTTTTAAGCTTTGTAGTCAACGCTTTAGTTCCTATTTCATACGGCTCCCAGCACGACACAACAAAATATAGCAAGTTCTATTATATTATGTGACTTTGATATTTATCATTATTAGAATTAGAAATACGTGTAGTTTTTGCACTTTCAATAAAATAAGTAGGTTCAACCTTCCTTGATCATCGTAAGATACTATCAATCTTACTACTTTACTTTTACTTTACTATCACAGTCCCACTGGTCACTTACGCTATCATAATATTCCAAATGCAAAAGTTTCTGAGTGAGTAGGTATGTTTGTTATTGTATCTCACTGAAATGGGGGGAATAAAATTTGGAATGGAGATAGTACAGGCTACTTTTTATTCCTGAAAATGGTTCCTGTATAAGCCGCGGGGCTGAGCTAGTTATTGAATAATATATAGAGGATTTAAAAAATATTTACATAAACAATGCTTTCCACACAATTTCACATACCAGATACCTAAATTATATGCGGGTGTGCGTCGTATATGAATGCTTTATGGACCGTGAAGAGAGATATCAGTTGTAAACAACAGTATGGGTACTATGTAAGTTATTGGTGTAGGTTGATCATTTATGGGAGACCGCAGAGACATGTTTTTGATTAGCAGTTAATTTCGAATAGAAGATGGGAAGCATGAGGTCGCGGGATCGATTTTTGCTATAGGACAAATATTTATAAGTGGAAAAAAGCGCAAATGTTTGTTCTGTATCTGGCCATATAGTTTCTGATATCCTAGATCTAAGTCAGATCTAAGGTGCAGGGAATTCTACGTAGTGGTCGAAATGATTGTGAGGTCGTTATTAATTTTATTATCTGTTTGCATCAGTTTTCATTATCCGAACCATACAGTATATAATATACAATTCAATAAAAAACAGAATACCTACTTGAAGTTAACAATAGTTGATAAAACACCAAATTACTGTGAGATCTAATAGGAATTAATATTATTAAGTTCCGAAAAAAGTCTCCATACTATTAGTATTACGTATAGAGATCCAAATATTCCAAAATGCCTCCATACAAACAGACACATAATTCACTCGTTTTGTATTGTGCGAAGAAATGAAGTGTTACTGGCATTCATAGCCGAGATGAGTGCTCTTTGCCTCCTCTAATGGACCTATTATTGTTCATACATATTTACTACGTCTTCGTTTCTTATTTATGTCTCGTGTTGGAGGGAGTGCAACCGCTTTCTGGTTGCCTACGGTTGTAGGAAAATTGACAAATTATGTATATTAGGCAATTGCATATTGATGACGAAGTGTTTTTACAACACTGTGGTGAGACAAACAGGTTGTTTGTTTGAGCACCACGACTGCCTGTTACAATTGGATTTCATCCCATAATTTTATAATGTTACATGCTCGCAAACTATGTACCTACTATGAAGGTTTAAGATTTATTAATCGGTCGCTTCATAGATCATTTTTGGGAACAATTTCAGGGGTTAGAATCTTCACGTAGGCATCGCCAGCACCACATGAAACCGTGCGTTTTTATGTTTTGCAATATATTTTGCAACTCCTAGAACGCTGTTCCTTGTCTTAGCCTGTGCGTCACTGCTGGTAAAGGACTTGAGACCTTCATGAGTCTTTATTGGAGCAATAGCAGATTTATCATCATCCTCCTATTACGTTCCCACTGCTGGTACTCGCAGGCCTTCTCACAGAGAGAGAGTTGGGGCCGTAATCTACCACGCTTGCAGTGCTTGGGCTGGTAGATGTCGCATGTCAGTTTCCTCATGATGTTTTCCTTCACCGTTTTGAGAGATCCACACATAACTTATTGTCATAGGTGCGGGGCTCAGAGGATTTAAAATCGGTGCATTGTAAGTCGTTCGGCCACCATCGCATCGCAGATTACTAAGCATCTCACCAACACTGTTTGAACTTTATTTCTGTGATAGACACTGCTGTACCAACAACGCAGCCATTCCGAAACTCAATTGCATTTCAGCACTCTCTCTCGTGTCGGCCGATTTTCCGAACAGATAATAAATAACTAACAATCCAATTAGCCGCCGGCGCAGAAACAGAATACTAATTGTTTCACTCGGTAACACGACACGGGCAAAAAATATCGAATGGTCAGTAGATAAGTGAAGCTTAGTCATTCGCATTGCTGTTGATGGGAACTATGACGTCATTAATTTAGTTGTTTAATCAACTCGGAGTTAATTTTTATCTCAAAAGGGTAAACAAACCCTTATAGGATCACTTTGTTGCCCGTCTGTCTGTCTGTCAAGACCCTTTTTTTCAAGAACGCGTTGAGCTATCAAGTTGAAATTTATACCAAATACTTGGCTTTACAGTCTCTTGAAGCTGTAAAGAAATCAAACTTGTAAGTTAACGTAATCAAAAGTTATGACCGTTTATGTCTCATTATTTGCAATTTAACAAGGGAATCAAAACCTATAGGGTACCTACCTACTTCCCGTTGACCTAGACTAGTCATGAAATTTTGCATGAAGCAAGGCCAGTTTTTTTAACAAGTCGTTTGTACTTTGGGTTTACTTTAATTAAATCCATCAAGTTCAAACTGCGTGTGCTCGCGTGGCATTGGTGTTGACGGGAAAAAACACATTTTTTAATCAACTTTTTCGTAGCGTAGTTTCATATAAATAAACCTGTCAACTAGGATAACTTGTATCACTGACACTGCTGATGATAGAGATTATGGTAGACCAGCTGTGCTTCGCAGTTCTACCCACAGTCGCCTTACTATCGCGGAAGAAACTTTTCCGGAAAGAAAGTAGTAGCCTCAATGTTAATCCAGGGTCTAAGCTACCTCCATTCCGGATTTCACTCAAATTCGCTGAGTCGTCTCAGCGAGCGTGAAGAAGTAACAAACATACAACACTAACTCACTCACTCACTAAATAACAGTGTGATATTCTCTGAGAACAAGAATCATAGAACACATAACTAGTGCTAGCTTATGTTTTATTGTAATAAAGAGAGAAAAAAAAATGATACATATTTGAAAAGCAAGCCGGAAAAATCTTACACACCTTGCTGTTTTCTTTATCACTTATCAGATTACGCTACCACTGGTTTGATGAGGTCTGGTAAGTCTACAAAAAAGTTTCGACCATTAAAAATCTAGCTTAAGTTTCAACGTGTTTTGATTAGTGTTAAGAAAACTTTCGGCTGTTAAAATTTTTTTTAAGCGTTTCTCGTGCGAATCCAGGGAATATCATTAGTCAGATATACATTGCAAATCACGCCATATATTAGCTTTGTCTGTAAAGTGACACACAGTTGTGGCTGTTTGGGTTCAACTCGGAGAGGACACCATTTAATAGAAACTTTTCCTGACACGGGTTTACACGGATCAAAAGCGCATGGGAATTACCCCCTTTAAACAAACCACATAAACTGTCGAAAATTGCACAAAATTCGTGGACATTAACTTTGTGGGCGAGATCATGTAAATTTGTTCTGCGTTTATTGGGATGCCATAAAAATCTAGGTATATAAATAAAAATAGTTGCTGATATTTCATCATTCGCCTTTTACGTTCCCATTGCTGGGGCTCTGGCCTTCTCTCAGAGCGAGAGAGAGAGTTATGGGCCGCAATCTACCGCGCTAGCTCAGTGCAGGTATAAATGTCACATGCCCTTGAATGTTGCAGTTCTTAGACATGCCGGTTTCCTCACGATGTTTTCCTTCACTGTTTATTGAGCGATGGCAAATCCGCACATAACTTAACGAGAGGATTCAAATTCGGTGTCGACGCCTTAAAAGTCGCACACGTCACCGTTCGACCACGTTCACTCTTAATCGCTGGTATTATATAGGTCTTATTAGTTTTGCGTCTAGCTATTGCTGTCTACTTGCAAAAAAACATATTTAACCCGTTATGGGCAGTAATTGGGTGCGGAACGTATATCCAGTAAGAAACAGTAAAATCCACATGTTTTGTCTGTAAAAATTAGCTATTAAAATTAGCAAAGCATCGTTGCTAATAAGCTTAGTTACAAAACTATCCCAAGACCTACAACAATGTCCCCAACTTTTAGCCGACGTTACTTTAAACGACTGTTTCTAGTTAATTTCGACAAATCTAATTTGCGTCACCAAATTATAAAGGAGAAGGGCCGGTCCTGTCCCTTTCACAATATTGCCACCATCACTGTAACTGCTTTTAGTTTCTGTTTTAGAATTGCCTGTGCAATGTGTGGTTGAGCGTATTTAGTCACGGTCCATTGGGGGTGCTTGCCCCCAACACATGGTCTGTGATATTTCTTCAATAAGTACAACGGGCGACGTCATCCAGGCAGGCCCCGTAAAAGAAGGCATGATTTCGACCGGCGTGGCGTGGATTACGGCCCATACTCTCTCTCTCTGAGAGAAGGCCAGAGTCCCAGCAGTGGGCTGATGATGATGATGATGAAAAACGTAGTAAGGGCAAGGATAATGAATTCCATTGCTGGTGGATGAAACCATAGAAAAATCATGAGGATTTTTGGACACAATCCTAGCTACGCCCCTGCATTGCGTTTTCATAATGGCCCCAATTTTCTTAACAGCACCATTCATATGAACTGTTTTCAACTCGTTGCGGCGACTGGTTGAATTGTATTTAAATGGGCTACACTGTTTTCATTAGTTTTATGTGTCGGAATAGTCTGCATTAGGATTTGCACACGGAATAGGCTGCGGAAAATTTTCAGTAAATGTTTGTTTAGCTTTTTATTTAATGTGTCAATCAAAGTTAAAAACTTTGAGCTAATGAAGTTAATTATTTGCAGTCGATATAGTATGTACATGTAAATAATGTAGTGTGCGTGTGTGTGTGTGTGTGTGTGTGCGTGTGTGTGTGTGTGTGTGTGCGTGTGTGTGTGTGTGTGTGTGCACGCGCGCGCGCGTGTGTGTGTGTGTGTGTGCGTGTGTGTGTGTGTGTGTGTGTTTGTGTGTGTCTTTGTGTGTGTGTGTATGTATATGATAACTTGATAAGAACAATAAGAAGGTACATCGAAATGAAATGAAATCATATTATAATATTTACTCAATGACATAAATGTGTGATACATTTAAATGAGTCCAGACTCCTGAATTACGACTGTGTGGATATTGTATTTCAGAAGCCAAGGCGTTCTTCATCGTATTTCAAGCCTGAATAATATGTGTGTATTGAAAACAGTGTAGGCAAAACTAAAGAAACTAAATTTGGCCTGCAAACCAATACTACAATCATAACAAATATGTAAAAAATAATAATAAAAATAAAAACAACCTCACTATAGGTACCTCAATATTCGGTGGTAACACAACGGAGTTCCAAAAAAGCAGAAAGCAGTCCACCGAGTCACTTGAATTGTGAAATTAAAAAAATGAAAATAAACCAATGTGGATACGACGACAAGACGAGAGCAATTTCCCAAGTGGTACAAAACACGGGAACCGAGCGGTCGTCGGTCTCTTTTTTACGGTAAATTGAACTAAAAAGCTTACAGTAGCAGAGAGTCGGATGCGGCAGGCACCGGACTTCCGGCCTCGTGAAGCTTAAACTTTATATGCAGCTTTTTCCAGTTTAGTCTTATTTATAGACAGGTAAATAGGTTTACAATGTTGTTACCTACGGAGAATTTAGATAATTCCTTTTTATAGAAATCTTGCCTTGACACCGTATTTTTACCACGCTCTTTTAGAATAATGTAAAAATCGAGAGTGACAGCGATGGTCATTATATACTTACTTAGGACAAACCAAAATATGTATCATCATGATCGTCATGACAGATAGATTAACTCTTTATTGGCACTCCACTGTCGGCCAGTTTCAATAACTTACTCGTATCTTTTTTTTTATGTAATAGATTAGCAAACAAGAAGACGGCCCGCCTGATGGAAAGCGGTCACCGTCGCCTATGAACATGCAACACCAGGGGAGTTGCCGATACGTTGCCGACCTTTAAGAACTCTTTTCACACCCATCTTGAAGGATTGCAATTTGAAGTACAGCGGAAAGACTTCTGGGGGATGTTCATTCCACATTTTGCAAGTATGCATTAATCGCGAGGTGTGGGTTTTCCAGGACTCGATAATGGTAATGGTATCTATCTATCCAAGGTTTGTCTTACTAAAGATAGAAACTTGTCATCACTGCTTTGGAGCTTATCCGCCGGTTTCGCTAATCGATCTGTCCACGATTTGCCCTACTGGAGATGGAAATTTGACATGAGCTCCATAGAAGTAATGTCAAATTTATGTCAAACCGTGGATAGACAGGTTATTGAAACTGGCCGTATACAGATGACTTCATCGCAATTCATAGCGATGATGGCACAGTGGTAGTGACGTTGGCTTGCGATCCGTAGGACGTGGGTTCGAATCCTACAATGAGCTTAAGCTTTCGGTGAAGGAAAACATCGTGATGAAACCATAGCTTGGTGGTAGGGTATTTTCTAGTACTCGCCTGGCTAGCTACCACCCTCATGTTAAGAATCTGTCGCCAAGCACCTATCGGTGTGTTCCAACAGCCTTACTTGAGAGCCAGTTCCTAAGCCAGGTATAGCGTGACGCCACCTTCGACTGCATCGTCACTTAACATCAGGTGACTTGTGGTCAAACGCTACCCTGTTAGTGTATGTTATAAAGTATTTAAAACTAGAACAATTATAAAACTTAAAGATAAGTATCACAGGGGGTGGTCTTATCATGATGATGATTAAATAATCGACTAAGTAATACAATAATACATTTATTGTAAGAATATTATGTTATCCAATATAATACATATATTGTTAGCTCTACAAGTTGCCCATCGTGCACAAGGCATTCCGCTACACACCAATATCTACCCATAGAATTACTTAACACTACATAAGCACTTAAGTCGGTTAATACTACGAAAATTGCCATAGCGATTCTAATGGCCATTGTTTACAATATTGCATAGGCTCACCTCTTCGCTAAAACATCAACAGAGCCATTTCACCAATGACCCGATTTAATCGCAATTAAGTCTGCCAAGGTATTTAACGAAATTGTCAATTTCAATTGAGAATTCCTTTGAAATTCTCTTCATTCCCCTTGACGTGGAATGAACGCAAATACGGCGGATTCCTTTGTGATTTTCTTGGACAGAGACAAAGTCCGGATAGTTATAGATACACTGGGAATTCAAATTGCTGTATTCTTGAGAAAGTTTCTTGTATAAATGTGTGTGAAGATGAATACTTAGACGCTTAGAAAGATTATTTGATGAGTGCCTAAAAGTTAGGCTCACCACATACTAACGAGCTAATTTTTATCTTCTTATCTCATAAAGACTACTGCATTGGCTCCGGTCTTCCGTCTGATCTAATTATACAAAAATGATACGAGTTTTTTTTTATTTTAATACTAGTTGCGCCCCGCGGTTTCACCCGCGTGTTCCCATTATCCCAGGAACCATTTTTCGGGATAAAAAGTAGCCTACTTGTTAATCCAGGGTATAAGCTATCTCCATTCCAAATTTTACTCAAATCCGTTTTTCAGTAGTTTTCCATCCATCATTTATAACGATGATGGCTCAGTGGTAGTGACGTCGGCTTGCGATCCGTAGGACGTGGGTTCGAATCCTACAATGAGCTTGAGCTTGCGGTGAAGGAAAACATCGTGATGAAACCATAGCTTGGTGGTAGGGTATTTTCTAGTACTCGCCTGGCTAGCTACCACCCTCTTGTTAAGAATCTGTCGCCAAGCACCTATCGGTGTACCGGCAGCCTCACTTGAGAGCCAGTTTCCAGTCCAAGTGTAGCGTGGCGCCATCTTCGACCACATCGTCACTTAACATCAGGTGACTTGTGGTCAAACGCTACCCTGTAAATATTTAGAAAAAAAAAACCGTACATACAAACTTTCGCGTTTATAATATTAGTAGTAATCTGCTGTGATATATAAACCCGTTACTGTTTTATGACAGAACAGATTTAGTAACTTGTTGGTAAAACCTAAAACTTTACATCAGCTGCAAGATAGATTTTATTGTAATTTGTTTAATCCTATTTTGGCCTTATTGTATAACAAATGTTTGTCTATTTTATAATTGGAACGCTGTTGGATTACATAAATAAATAAAATAAAATAAAATATCGAAAAACCCTTCGGTTAACCCTATAAATATAACAACCAAACGCCCCTGTTCCCGTCGATCGGTCGCGAATAAAAACGATGCAATATAAAGGGCCTGTAACCATTGTTTGCGAAGCGAACGTGATTGGACAACATAATACGAACAAAGGAAGATGCTGAGAGTAACGCGAGATAACTTCTGTTAATGAGATTTCCACAAGTATTATTATGATAATAATCTTTTATCTATTGTTTGTTCCCTTTTCTGCTTAGCCTTTTATTAGGTGAACAAAGATTGTAACCAGTAAGTGTATGGTATTAGATAGCGGTATCGTAACATGATAGAGTATTGTCTCGTATAATTTATCTGGGCCGCGTTATTCTTATTCATCCTCAGAATGTTTGCTTTCTTTGTGTACCTAAAGATTTTATATCCACGATGCTAACATTGAATTATGTTTTCATTTATTATGAAAACCCATGGTTTTAACATTATCTCCGGTAACACGACCAAACCAATATCAACGATGGCGCGTAAACGACGCACGCGCATAATGTACGTCGTAAGATTCAATATTTTAAAGAGGTAGGTATTTAAATTGCTTATTAATTTGTTTCTTTGTTTGGATGTAGGGGGTGGGGTATTCTTCTAAACTACTGATCTGATTCCGAAAATTCTTTCACCAATAGATAGCTATATTATCCTGGAGTATCATAGGATTCGAATTTTTTAATGTAATAAAGTAGAGATTTAGGATTTAGCAGCAATTAATAACGATATAGTAATTTGTAAAACAAGTCAGAAAAAAATAAGACAACTGGCTGCTTTATCAGCTGAAGCTGGCTAAACGGTTTGATTAGACTAGATGTAATGTAGGAAAGAAATGATAGCTTCTAGTGTATCTACACAAACATTCGCGTGTCTAGTTTTTATGTTTACTTAATGATTTTCAGAAAACTTTCAGTAGTGAAAAAGTTTGCCTACCCGTGCGAAGTCGGGGCCAGCTTGTACACAATATAACTTCTCCGGACTGCTAAGCTCACTGTGAACACGCTTGAGCTGTTATATGCTATATCGATGACAATAACCCATTTGAACGAAGGTGCTATAAATCCAACACCTTCTGAAAGCCACACAAGGATCAGAAAATTCCAGTAACTCGCGCTGAGCTTGCAAGGAGGATTACAGATTTACTACTTCCGATTTTCCCCTCAGTCTTCAAAGAGACAGCTATTTTCAGAACTATGGGGTGGGTTGTAAATACGCCGTTTGGGAAAGCTGAGAAAATCACGTATGATCTTACAAGATTTTATGAAAGGCAGAGGAATAATTTTTAAAAGAGAAATTCATAGTATTTTATTAGTAGCAAAAATAAATAGACACTTTAGATAAACAGTTTGAAGTTCCATGCTTCAGTATTAAATTGCCTAATGCCACGTTTCAGTCTCCAACTTAGCATAGTATTGGTTGTACAAATCGCTTGATGGTAGGAGGTCACTGTCGCTTATGAACACTTGTAACAATAGGACAATGTGTTGCGGAAAGAGAAAGGCATTATGTAGTTTATTTAAAAGCTTACTTAAGTTAATTCTGGAAAACATAGAATTAAGTTCAGTTTTGTTGCCATTTAGAACCGACTAGAATAACGGTTACTGCATTATTTAGTTCATCAGCCACTAATGTTTTCTAGGAACCCCAATTTAGTGTTAACGCAGAACTCTGAGGTTTTCCTAGTATTATGATTTATACTTACCTACACCCATTTTGCTACCTTGCATAATGCACTTTATTAGAGATAATGCACCTACCTACCCTTGCAAAAGTTAACATCTGTGATTATTCATAAGTGTAAGTTGTTAAATGATTTTTAATAAAAACAGCAAAAAACCGGTTTAACGTCAGAAGTGGGATAACTTTTTGTGGTTAATTTGTCCTAGGAAATCCTCAAAATCGCAACATTATAGTGCAATGGACAATTTGGTTGCATTTCGGGTTCATTTAAGTTACAGACTTAAAAGGTATTTTCACACCCATTAGGATATTAAAACCGCAAATGTTGGCGGGCGACGCCAGCGTTGCGTGCTGCAGAAAGTCTAATATGATAATATCGGTGCACTGGATATTACAAAGTCATTTACTTGAAAAAGTTGTTAGCAAAGTAGTAAAATGAGTTTCGCTGGCTACTTCATCCCTTAATGCGCTATATGCTAAAAGCTTTTAATAACGTGTAAGGTAGTTTGGTTAAATACTTTGTAAGCTTAAATAAATAAGAAACACACTGCAGGATTCAAAGATGATAAAGAAAAATAGGTTGCCTAGTAGATTTTTTTTTGTTATATAGTGGTAAGCATGCAGACGGCCTGAAAGTAAGCGACCACCGTCTTCTTTATAGTGCCTCCAGAGGTGTAGCTGACTTGAAGGACTGCCATCTGTAGCACTGCAGCAAATTGATTCAATACTTTTATAGAAACAGCCCAGCAAAACAGTACCTACCTACACCTCCACTGTTACTGTTTCTAACTCCTTTGATGACTCGAGTGGTGAGCTATAAAGACTAAGAGCGTCGAACGTCAGTTGTACTGATTTTCTCTCACCCAGCATATTGAACAAATAATGGCGCATAATAAAACACTGGCTTATCATATTTCAACTGACCTGTAACTGTTTAGTGGTCCCATCCTACTAAAGTTGTAACCGCCTATGCATTTATAAAGAGCTTATACCTAATACTCCGCCGGTTGAACTACGCAACTATTAAGTAACTTTGCGTAACCGACCCGTTTCGGGACAAATTACCAACTGTAAATTGTAATTCCGGCCTTACGAAGTTCGCGCCGCGCTAATATTCTGTGCTCGATTTAACGCCTATTTCTGTACTCGATTGCATTGCGGCGGAAATTGTTTTACTTAGGTACCTACCAATTCGTATTGAAACATACCTACTTGTAATTATTTCTCACAGTGGCGTTTTAAACTCCCAAAAACACACTATATTTTGTTTGTTTTGAATCTTTTAGCCGCGCGTCACGGTTATTTCCGTGAGTCTTCCGCTTTCTCGAAGGTTCTTTTTACAAGACAAAAAAAAACTGTTTTAATCCAGAGTATACTCAAATTCATTTCGCCGTTTCGGCGTGATTATGTTTATACAAACATATACACTCACTCAGAAACTTTTAAATGTTTAATAGAGTGATTAAGTTCTTACGCCTTTTGACATACTTATAGGTCCAACCTACATTACTTTAATGAAACAGTTGAACAACAACATGTACTTATATAGAAGCGTAACCAAAATTTCAAGGCGTTAGCGAATTTGGGGACTTGGTACGTAAAATGAAATTACGTGTTTGTTACAATATTATAAAGTTAGCCTTTGAAAGTTAGCACTTTACTAATATTCTGTGCTCGATTTAACTGCGACGGGAATTGTGTTATTACATTAGCCGAGTTGTAAGTTTTGTCACAGCGTTCGTTTAACTGTATCACGATTAAATGCACACCATTTAACTTTTAGAGAATCATTTGATTTATGTAATTTATCCCAGTTTTCTAAAGTATCGCTTTAGAATAAATACTAAGCAAGTTTTTCCGCAAGTGCTACAAATCGCAGTCCTTCAAGATGGTTGTGTAAAGAGTTCTTACGGGTCGACAACTACCTTGGTGTTGCATAATATGTCCATAGGTGACGGTGACCGTTTTCCATCAGACGGGTCTACATGTTTGCTACTCCATTGCATTAAAAAAAAACAAATGAAAATTAAATAAAAATAATATGTAGAGGTCGGTATAAGTAGGTAACGTTTTAAGTAGGTACATAGATTTGCTTATCAAATTTGCTGGATCGCGAAATTTCATGACTCATCTATCATAGAAATATCCCCAATAATATTATAAATGCAAAAGTAACTCTGTGTACCTGTCTGTCTGTCTCGTTTTCACGCCTAAACTAGGTATTGTTTAAATTTGGTACGGATATAGTTTAAACCCTGAGGAAGGACATAGGATACTTTTTTATTGCGATAAACTATATAGCCCACGCGGGTGAGACGGCTGGGAACAGCTAGTTATTAAATATATATACGAGAAGATAAAAAGTTTGTGGCCCACTAAGTCAGATAGCAGTATTTGATGTGGCACGTGTGCGCCGCCTGCAATTTGTGTGGCCAACTATTGGGAGAAGGCCAGGAAACGGATGTTTTACGCTACTCAGTTATATCCCCAACGCAGATAAGAAAAGTGCTAGAAGACATTTTTATCAATCCTTTCATTCTCAGGACTAAAAGTTACTAAAAGATGGATATGAATTTGGCATTCTTACATCAATAAACTCTATGTTTTAGTATATACATACATCCTCCGCACGACACCTGTGAAATGAATCTTCTTTAAAAATGTATTTACCTACCCACATTTAAAACTATTTTTGTTTAGAATTTAAATTTTTTGTTATGTTTAGTTTTTGCATGCTAGTTTTAAGTGTTTATGTCAGATCCGTGGAGTGGGTCCTGGTGACCTGTGACACAGGCTATTATGCCTACTGCAGGCACCAGTTCCTTGCAGAACGGGTGCTCAACATAATAATATTTATATTATATTGTTCTTATTTAATTTCTTTTACATTGTATGTACCTTTGCAAGGAAAAATAAATGTATCATTTATTATTTATTATTTATTTACCTAATTAATCAGTAACGGATAGTTTCAATAACCTATCTATCCACGGTTTGTCCTATTACAAATAAAAAATTGATAACGCACTAACTGGATTAACGGTTATAACCAGTGCTATTTTTTATAGTTATTCATACAATAATTATAAGTTGTACCATAAATATTTTATGAAAGACTGACTACAATGACGGGGCTAGCAGGCTGTTGGTCTGATGATAAGAGCCTCTCTGCAAATTTATTTTGTATCTAAACAGATTTCGTTGCCTAAAATTGATCAAAACGCTTTAATATTCTTAAAATATCAAGGCGTAATTTTATCTAATTGAATTCAATAAATATAGTAAGTACAAAAGAAGATAGTTTTCATATACTATCGTAGATTAGATTTACTCTACAGCAATGTGGTCTACCCATATTCAGTCGAATGAAATAGAGCTCCACAAAATATGGACTGGATTTACTACTGGATTTAGTTACTTGCACTTGTCTAAGTAATTTGACAGATAAAATGAAAGAACGAACCTAGCTGTTAGGCTGGCCATACACGGACAGCCTGAAGCAGCCGGATCGACTGCTTCAAGCTGCGACTACATACTTCAACGCACACACATACACGAACCGCTCGAGCAGTTGCAGTAGTTCACTATGCAGTCGCAACTTGAAGCAGGTGATCCTGACTGCTTCAGGTTGTCCGTGTATGGCCAGACTTATAGATGCTTTTATATGTGTATTCGCTTCTGGAACAAAAGGTGCTTTTCCCGAGGAAGTGTTTATTTTAAAACAAACTAACAGCAAAATCAAAGTTTGTATTGTATTGTTACGCTATACTACTGCAATTCTTTTATCGGAGCGAATGCGAGAATGTGTTTGGGGACGCGCGGAGAATCCTGACACTTCGAGCGGGCTTATTGCATTACCGTGTCTGAACAGCGCTCTGGGTGTTCCCTGTGCACTGTGATTCTGCGAAAAGCGAACAGTACAGGATTGTGCACTAGGCAGAATTGAAATAACTGGATAATCATTGTTATTTACTGACTTAGAACTTCCTAGTAGCGCCGTTTGAAAGAGATAGTTCGGGGAAGTATTATTACTATCAAACTAACTTTTGCAGATAGCATAGAGGAGACAGCACGTATCACTAAACGAACCATCATGAAGTTTAACCATCTTTGCCTCAAAGCGACAGAAACCACGTAGGACTATGTGAGACCTACGTTTTTCATCGTCGTCATCATCAATATTATTGTATTTCTACTGATTTGACACAAAATTTCTCTCAGAGAGGCAGAGGGGGAGGGGATACTGCTACCCCAGTGCGGGTTTGGGATGTCACAAGGCATGATGTCTTTGGTAGGCATTATTTCCTAGAATAGGTTTATATCACAACATCGATAGAAATATAGATTTTCTTACACTAGAGCCTAGTAAGATTTCGCATACGTAAGTACGAATATTGATTTCAGTCAACAATTTCGAAATACAAGTACCTAGCGTATATTGTGCAGAGCAGCGCACTGCAGAAATCTTGGAACATCTGTTTGCACTTTCGATCAGCTTCGGTACCGTATTGTAGAAACTGCTTTAGTGCAAGATGTAGAATGTCTTATTGTAAATATATGTTTTAGCAATCCTGATATAATTGAGTTCAAGAATCGTAGAGATATACCAGATTGAATCAATTAGTTCAAAGAGATAGGAATAATGAATTACAACAATACATTGATGAGCGGCGATGAAACATACTATCGGAGATTTTAGACCTGTTTGTTTGCTTTGGTGAATGTTATTTGTTGATCAGAAACTACAATCTACATTTGTTACTATATATTACTAGATAATACCTAATACAAAAATATAGTGGCCACTAAATGTTTGTAAAACACAAAAGTCTTAGATATTTGCTTTTTCAAACAAAATAAGGTTACATAAGGGCCGGTGTTATAAACTTCCGTAAGTTACCTAAGTGTCATACCAAAATTCGATAAATTTGATCTTATTGACAAATTTTAGCACGAAAATTAATAGTAAAGATAGTAAAGATTCAAAGTGCAGTACTTTTATTAAAACTGCTCACTTTGGTGAGCAATGCGTATTCGTATTGACATATAATCTAATCCTGGCAGCACTATTTCCTAAACTAGGAAATTGTCGGCGGTGTTAAAAAGGTTTCCACGAAATGTGCGACAGAACCTCAAGATTAGAAGGTAATCCTGGTAAACTGCCAACCAATTACGAGAACGGCTGCTTCAAATAGGGAAACAATACAAGTAGGTACATGCACAATGTCTCCTATTTCATTTGTTTTTCGTTTGAAATTGAATAGGGACAGATAAATTTTAATTTGTACAGAGTTTTTGTAGATTATACCTATGGATCAGTCAGTTATTGCCATTTTGTTATGTATTTACATAAGGCCGGTTTCAATAACCAAAACTGTGTTTAAAATTTAGTAACACTTGTGTTATGATGATTCTTACCTTTTTGTAATTGTACCTAACTGTTAATAAATAGTATGCATGTAAATCAATAGAGATAGCTGCAAAAAAATTCAAACATAACGTTGATGAGTTCATTAATTTTGTTAAGTAATTATTTAGCAGACAGCTAAAAAAAAGGTGTCTGCTGATATTGCATGATATGTCCACATAAATAATATTATGTCGTTTAATTGGTCGGGTGGCGTTAAATCTCTTTAAAAACTTTCCTAATGTCCACATAGCATGATATCACATGCACGGTGTAGGTACCTTAAATTTACTTATTGTGTTGGAATAATTTTCAAATCATTACAATATGACAATTGTAGAACTAAATTTGGGAAAAGCTAGCTTACCTATTATACACTGACTGGATTAAACATAAGATTATTAATAGGCGAAGCGATTAGTGGTTTCCGAGTTGGGCAAATATTATTGTAATGCTATTGCGAAGCGTCAAGAGCATTTCTTAGGCTTTCCGCACACGAGTCGTAAGCGTATAGTAAAGACGCAATGAGTAAAATACCTGCAGAGTTCTACACACGAATCGTAGTATAGGCGTACCGTTCAGACCACAGCCATAAAAATGATCCATAAAAACATGAGAGTATTTTTTAACTTTGTTTTTTTACGCCAGTGCGCTACGACTATCGTAATGACAACGCTTCTCAGCGGCAACGCTTCGTTTGCGGACTTGTTTGATAATGGTGTCGATTCGGTTTTGCATTCTCTAAAACTAAACTAAATTTGATAGGTCTAATAATATTGCTGTCTTTTTTTAACCACTGAAGTAAAAAATGGACAGCATTACTCTTAGACCTGTCAAACTAAGTTTAGTTTTAGATAATGCAAAACCGAATCGACACCAATGTACGTGCTTGTACAAACGGGGACCGTTCCAATATAGTCATCTTACGTCTGTGCTTGTTCACTCATTACTTAACTAGGGTGAAAGTATTTGAGTATCATAAAACTGGCGAGCCAAAATGATACTCACTCCTCACTCACAACTCTCTACCCACCATTCTGCTACACAGCCTGAAGCAATTAAGGATCCAGGAAAATATTTTTCATGTTTTTTGTTTCAGCTGGGGGAAATTAAAAGAGATCGCTTTTTAATCTTTTTTTCACCGAAACGTGATGGAAATCTGCGGACGGAGTAGTTGCTTAAAATCACAGATTATCACGTCAAAGCAGGTAGGTAGGTATTTGTTTCTCATTTTATCGAGTTCACAAATTCATTTAACTTTCGAACGCTTATGACTCATTAAGCGTTGAAGTGAAGTGACAGTTGGTTGGTGGCAAATACCGAGGCGGACAGACAAATGTTTATCTTTTATTTTTTTGCCCTCTACCGCTGAACCGTTGGCTGTATGACCTCTGATGTTTTTGCTTGTTTTGTGTGATAAAAATATATTCATAGCATAGCTATATTAGCTATAGCTATTGATGGTGTAAGAAATATTTTTTCAGTTGTCAGAAAACGATTTTATACAGCACCATTTTGACAACAATGACAATTGATGCGACGTATATCACAGCCGTATTACCAATAACCATATTCATCTATAGTTTTACTGCTACACGAGTATTTATGTCACAAGTTTTCAACTTTTCATTTATAGGGAATATCTTTTTACGCGTTAATCCAGCTGGTTTGATGGCCTAAGTTAGATTTCAAAGTTCAATAATAAATTACCAAAACGTTACCTCAGCGCCTTTGCGAGATAAAAACGTTTTTTTTTTTCTTTGAATGCGAGTGTTTTCGTATAGAAATGCCGTACAAATTTCTGGGAAGACCCCCAAGGGTGTGCTGAAAGCTTGTTTTGTGGATACATGTTACCTGGCGTCTTACCACCGAATAAACGCTCACTTAAAGTGGTTTGTCAATACGTCTCGACGAGCTTTCGCTTTGCACCATCTCGACGTTCTTTTACAAAATACATGGACGGTTTTATATATATTTTACGTAAGAGATTACAGATTACAGACATTAAAAGAATGCATTCGGCATTCTTTTAATGTCAACTTAGTGCTCTGTCATTTTACATGCTTTAATATTCTTATTGAAATATTTCTACAAAACTAACTAATTGAGATAGCGCAATGATTTAAAAGACTTGGTGTTGTTTTTTTCGGTATATACTGCGCCACCTCTTACCACCTGAAGCTTGAACTAGTCATTCATGACTACACCTATAACGATTTTAGTGATCGTATTAAATTGGTTGTACATTTTCGCTGTACCATTTTTCGCAGGTCTGATCTAAACAGCAGTCAACATTGTTATTCCTTCATTCAAAACTGTTTTACAAAGTGACTTTTGTAATAACGGTGAGAAATAAATGGAGTAATTTCTGCAGAAACCACAGAAGAAAAGCTGCAAAATGCATATCCATTACAACGCTGAAATGGCCCTGGAACGCCGTGTTGAATTATAAATGAGACTCCATATTGAATAAAATGGAACAACAACGAAACGGACGCAATATTCACGCCTCAGACTCACAAAATTAAACAAATACACTTACATTTATAAGCATAATGTCCAGCAAATGTGTTCTAAATTGTAATAAAAGAGGCTCTACGCTGAAAATTCAATAGCATTGCTAACATAACTCATATACACCAAATCACAAATGGATACCGAGTAGATCCCGAAGAGCCGATACCGACGTCAAATCTCACACAGGTTGATGATGATGATTAAGTCAAGAAGATTGGGAGACAATGATATCTTTAGCCTCTACGCCAGATAAAGGTAATTCTAGTTACTACGTTAGCTTTGTACGTGTAAACCATATTACCGCTGTTGTTGCACTAAGTAAAGGTAACCATAGTTACGGCCAGAACCACTGTATATGATCATAGAGCGTAAAGTTTCAAAGAGAAGCCATGAGGCAGCGACTGTACGTCCCGACCGGACGTTTTGCAGTAGAAGCCTTAGCAAACGTATTTCCAGGCGATTTAATGATTCAATGGGAGAGAAACGCGGACACAGGCGGATTTAATCACAAGACATTTTGGCTGCCTTTCGTGTGTAATTTCATAGGTACTCTGTTTATTTGCTTTTCTATTGTTGTAGGTAGTTAATGCGCTTTGTGATTTCTGTAAAGAACATTCCCGTTGTTCTTGTTGGATCTTAGTATCGACTCGGTGTCATCATCATCATCATCATCAGCCGGAAGCAGTCCAGAGCTGAACATAGGTCTCCCCCTTTGAACGCCAGCATGACAGCAATTAGCTATTATTAAAAAAAAAAAAAAATCACCTGCCGGGCGTTTCTTGCCTGTTGTTTTGCCGGCGTAAGGAGGTTGGAATAGGCGTAGCTAGTTTTAAGTTGACGTTTTAAAGTGATCACAATGTATCCTATTAAATAAAAAAGTTTTGAATTTTGAATTTTGAATTTTAGCCATTCGCATCCGTCGGCTTCCTGCGACTCTTACAAAGTCGTCGGTTCACCTAGTATAGGTCTGCCCACTGAAAGTCTTCCGGTTCGTGGTCGCCACTCAAGAACCATTCTTCCCCATCGATTATTATCGGTTCGTCGCGCGATGTGGTCTGCCCATTGCCACTTCAACTTGCAAATTCTGAGAGCTATGTCGGTGATTTTGGTTATTCGGCGATTTTCCTCGTTTCGGATTTTATCACGCTAAGAAACTCTGTGTAGTCAGTCAGGATTTGGAACTCATAAATTGTACAGACAATGTAGATGTAAGAATATTGTTATGTTGCCAATGAAACGCTAACAATGTGGGCTTTCGTTTGAGTTATGTAGTTGGTTTCTGCGCTTTGATTTATGTAAATTTATCCAATGTTGTTTTAGTTTAGAGTTCAATATTTGGAATATTAATAAATTTCAATAGCAGAAGACATGATTTATGATGGAAGACCAGCTGTGCCCCTCTGTTACACTTGTGGTTTTCCAGTAGAAAAGTTTTCCGAGATTAAAAGTAGCGTACGTGTTATTCCAGGGCATTTACTACTTGCAGGGTAGCGTTTGATCACTAGTCACCTGATGTGAAGTGACGATGTGGTTGAAGATGACGCCACGCTCAACCTGGATTGAGAATTGACTTTGTGGTGGGGTTGCCGGGACACACCGATAGGTGCTTCGCGATAGATTCCTAACTATTAAGCTATAACTTCTTAAGCTATGGTTTCATCACGATGTTTTCTTTCACCGAAAGCTCGAACTCATTGTAGGATTCGAGCCCACGACCTACGGATCGCAAGCCGACGTCACTACTACTGAGCCATAATTGCATCGGTATCAGCTATCTTCATTCTTGAACTCACTCACATCTATTAAGCCGTTTCGGACTAAATATGTAACAAACACACATACACACTCAGGCACTCACAAACTTTCGCATTTATTATTAGTATGAACTATGAAGTACGATAGTGTGGTTATTCAGTTGTTTATATTTTGCAAGCGTCTTTGAACACCTGAATTTCAAACGGGCGAAGTTCTAGCTAGCTGATCTAAGTAATTTCAGAACGCTTAAGTATATAAGTTTATTTTATGAAAGTTTTTAGAGTGAAAATCCGTTAAGTTTTTAGCGTAGGGATCGTTTTGTGGTTCACGAAGAATAGAGGTAGGAGTGTGAGGTGCGATGAATAACATGTGGTAACAAATAACTGACCAATGTTGCTGGCTTCCTTGATTACAATACCCATGAAAGGCAAAACAATATTTATCATTTCATTTACAAGTAGATGGCCTCCGCCTGGTGGTACCTAAGCGGTTACCGTCGCCTATGGACATTTACAACACTAGGGGCATCAGATTGACGTTGCCTTGCCGACCCTGAAGAACTCTTGTTTGCGGGATTCAAAGGTAGCTACGAGATGCAGAATAATTTGGCTGCCGAGCGAAACACACAACTTTTCACCTCACTACAATGCAGAAAATGCTAGGTGCAAGAAAAACAGCTTCAATATATTTTTTTCCGGCAGTCGTCGTGCTAGCCAGTGCGATTATTCTAAAAATGAGGTTGGTGCTCTGACATGACATAAATATAATGCATTTTCAGTGAACTGGCGGTATAGAAAATTATTGAATAGAAAGGTTCTAATTTTAAAATAGTCTTTCCACGCTGGCAGATAATAATATGCACTTTTTTCACTCAGATTCCGAATCATAAACACAATCCTTCTTAGCTTGTGAAATGGAAAAGTAAATTTTTCGAATTTTAAATATTCCCGTCTTATACTTCTATGTATTCCCTAAAGACTTTTGCAAGCACGACGCGAAAGAATCGTGATATTATCTTGAACATAAAACATTGCAGGCCCGTAATTACAAATTCATTACTCGACTCCCAACTTTCTTTCTTCGGGAGATACCATTTTCATTACACGGTAGTTACGTGGCACGAACTGCAGCAGAATGCAAAGTTTTTACCAATGAGCTCATTCAAATTCAATTTGAAGCCCATTTGAAACTAAGACGATATTGCTCTGAGTAGGTACGTATTTTTTATCAAACGGCTCTCTCTCTATCCATTTGGATCTTTTTCCGATATTTGCGAAGGTGACCCAATTCAGCCAGTATTAAAAAAGTTCGAAAATTAAAGCCAATAATTGAAACTTACTTTTTCTTTTCAATATCGTTCAAGTTTGGCTTGCTCACTATTTACGTTCCATTCGATATTTAAATTGGATTGCGGACCTCACCTTGTTGGTTTGAAACTTGTTTTTTTTTTTACTTCAGTTGGCAGCGGCGTTATATCACAAGTGTTCTTTAAACAAATAACTTTTCCATTAAAGCGAGACTCTTCTCGAAGAGTGAGGTATCAAAGGAAGTTTGCTTTCACGCCACTTTGCCATGACTATACTATATTAGCATGTAGCGAGGTTGTCTATTTAGCTTTGAGCCGCCTCCTCCCTTGTTTCTTTGGATTGTTATGAGAAAGTGGGTGAGATGGATAGTTTTGCAGGGGTCATGAGTTTCTGGTGGCCTGTTCCTAGTTGTTCGTTAGCCTGGGATCAGCGTCCGGTTTCCTTATCAAGTGGCATCCGGCTCAGGAACCGTTTTGTTCTTTGAGAATGTACCGGATAACCGGGAGTTCCTGGACGTTGCAGTAAACGAGTAGGTATTAAAGATTTATCATACTATTCTGCCTACCTTTCAATTCTACTCTATCTACTTTTTTCGCACGAATTCTCAAGTTTTTTAAATCACAATCTTTATACTTAGATCTATTTGGGATATGATTTTTTTTAAAGTGGCTTAGTGGTAGTGGCATCGACTTGCGATCTGTAGGTCGTGAGTTTAAATCTTGAAATGAGGAAGGAAAACATCGTCATGAAACCTTAGCTTGGTAGTAGGGCATTTTCAAAGAAGTGGAGCACCCTGCCAGCAGCTTTGTTTCCCGATAAGTATAAATTGGAAACTATGGTACTTAAATACAAAATTTCATCAAAATCGGTCCATCCGTTTAGTCGTGTAAAGGTAACAAACAAACACACAAACAAACAAACTATCAGAGTTACTTCAGCATTTGTAACATAAGTATTCTTCTTAAGAAGAAGAATATTAGTAGATATGGATATAAAATAATCTGTCGCTAAGCACATATCGGTGTAGTCCGGCAGCCTACTTGTGAGCCAGTCATAAATCCAGGTGTAGCGTGTCGCCACCTTCGACCGCAAGTTACATACAAAAGGTGACTTGTGATCGAACCCAACCCTGTAAGAAGTAAAAAAAGCAAGGATAGGGATAGTGATTTACAATTGACTAGTACTATAATTCCCTTAATCGCAAGCGATCTACAGGTATGTGAAGCACCTCCAAAATACCTGCCTTTTTCCCTAGAGATGCAACTCACACAATATCTCACCTAAAACGTGTAGGTGTGCGAAACTTTGAATGAGGGCCATCATTCACGTGTCAGGTGTAACACAGGTAAGCTCTTGGCAGCCTCCACAGATCTGATAAATAATTAATCCGAATGTACAGCCACTTAATACATTCGTACCTTGTCGTAATAACTTTGTGTTTCTTTTGTTTGAGCCGTGGAATCTGAGGATGTTTACTTCGGAATGTTTATGGTTTTGATTTCGAAATGTGTTCACAAATTTTTAATTTGAGACGAGCGAAGGATTGCGTATTATTTTTTTGTTTGCTGGCGTGGTTTGCAAGAATCGTAATAGAAAATTTAGTGAAGGAAACAAAGAGTTATTATTTACATACTAAAATTAATTGCACTGACACTGTTGTAAAGCGATTAATCCCAGTCAACTAAGCCAAAGCCACCCACTAGTCAAAAAATCATTAACAATACCTGCCAGAAGCTGCGTCATCAGTAATTGCCATTCATGTACTTGCCCAGAAATATTGTTCTGGTACCACATCATCATTTAACACCACGTGACTTGTGATGAAACGCTACACTGTAAACAAGTAAAAAAAAAAATCAGTCCCTTACAAAGTTATTGTCTTGCGCGCGTATGTTGTTACATAGCATAATTATGTATGTCGTTAGATATGTAGAATATGTTGTTTCGCCTTACTGCTATTAGTTTATGCTTAGTCAATGTAACCACATACCCACAAGAATAAACCTATATCGGTGAGGATGACAGTCGACCGCTAACAATAAAAATCTCATACCTTGATTTATCTCTAAGCTTGTTGTCCATTTATTCCTCATCATTCCTTGCCTCATCCTGCCTCCTCAGCTGGTTGTAAAATGAACTCTCATCTGCATCGTGTATAAGTAAGAGCTCCAGTGCGCCGTTCACCACCTGTAGTTTAAAGGATTTATGATATCTCTATAAGACATCACTAAGCTAGCCTATATATTGGTAAAGTGTAGGTATATATGTACACATATATAATATATAGTCAATATAAATATGAAATGTGATATGTGAAGTGTATAGAGTATGGTTCAATATGGTAAGTATGTCAGGAGCTCACTCTCGTCGGCTCCACCTAACATATACTCTCATGCCCTTTCAGGGGCCGTGGTCAGTTGTCAGTGGCTCGTTCTGGAGCCGTGGTCAGTGGCTCGTTCTGGAGCCGTGCTCAGTGGTCAGTGGCCCGTTCTGGGGCCGTCATCAGTGGCTCGTTAGTCGTTCTGGAGCCGTACTCAGCCGCCCTTTCTTCCGGCCTTACGCTGGTATTCTTTAGGAGGCCGTGGTCAGTGGTCAGTGGCTCGTACTGGAGCCGTGGTCAGTGGCTCGTTCTGGAGCCGTACTCAGTCGTCCTTTCTTCTGGCCTTACGCTGGTGCTCTTTAGGAGGCCGTGGTCAGCAGCCCGTTCTGGGGCCTTACGCTGGTACCCTTTAGGAGGCCGTGGTCAGCTGCCCGTTCTGGGGCCTTACACCGTTACCCTTTACATCACCAACACACTCTAGTCGGTCGGTGGAATTACGTTATTGTATGTCTACAACGTTGGTCACTAGCTCGAGCAGTCATTAAGTGAATAACTTCACATCGGGCTCTAACATCGCCTACCTTCTATCGGCTGGCACTAGCATTGTCAACGCAGGGTCGTTTGATTGTCATAAGTCAGATCCCTAATCATCTCGTATAGATGGTTGGCGTTATGCTCAAGATATCGCTTGCAAATGGCGGCATGACGCCGCGCTAGCGCCGCGCCGGTGTGAATTTAACGCAGATTTGTGTGTGACGTAAGTTAAGTACATATAAAACATATGAGTAATATCAATCTTAGGCCTAACACTTAGCTTGCAAACCGCTGCGGTGTCCTCCTCTACCAGTATTTCACTTTCACACATAAAATTATAACTCAGAGGTCTTACTGTCTCGAATGTTACGAGGGAAAAAGGGATGTGCAATCTATCCTTACCATAGACTATACCGCGGATCGCGGACCGCGGTGTTGCCAGTTTAGCTTCGCGAGTAGTGTCGCGACAGTTATACTAGTCCTTTGGGAACCTAATTAATTTTTCTGTCTTTTGTCCATTTTGTCTTTTTGTTGAATACATTTTTTGGTTAGGTATAGAATACATTTTTTAGTAAAGGTAAATTTTAATATACTCATCAACACACAATATGTACACTAATTTATTACCTTGTAAAATCTACCTAGATTTTCCAATAGCGTTTTCCATGCGAACATTAATGACTTCTTTGCGGTTCAAACGGCCTTCATTTCGCTTTGGTTTCGCCGCATTCAGTACTGCCAACCACACGACGTTAATATCCTACCATTAAGCCAAATCGAAATTGTTGTTCCCCTAATAGACCCTAACAACGAAACAATACCGTTGATTGCAGAACAGCTATAACAGGGGTCACGATATTACAGTAGTTGGTCCGATATCGACAAATATTTTGCTTCTCGTAACTACCAAATGGTAGAAGTTTTTCTATACACACGTTCTTTTGGTAGCAGCAGAGCTGAACTTCCAGAGGCAATAAACATTATTCTGGTAACCTAAAAAGGCAATATCAAGTTTCTTCTGCTATAGCAAAAGAAAATAAATATATCAATATAGTCAAAACAGAAACTTAGAAATAAATCTTATGGCTAGCCTTGTAGTCAAGTGGTGTGTATATAAGTAGGTATAAATGCACATACATTATTTATATTCAATGTGAATTTTAATAATAAATCAAATCAAACACTAAACGTCGACACATTTTAAAGGGTCTTTTTAAATTGGCTGGCCAATATTTTTTTTATAAACGTTCGTATTTTGTTTAAGATCTTTATGTCATGTCGTTTGCAATCTTATATATAAAAATCAATTGCTGTTCGTTAGTCTCGCTAAAACTCGAGAATGGCTGGACCGATATGGATAATTTTGATCTTGAAATATTTGTGGAAGTTCAGGGAAGGTTTAAAACGTGACTTTTATTGGCGATACGAAGTTCGCCGGGTCAGCTAGTCTAATATATAAAATTCTCGTGTCACAATTTTCGTTGCCATACTCCTCCGAAACGGCTTGACCGATTTTGATGAAATTTTTTGTGCATATCGGGAAGGTCTGAGAATCGGCCAACATCTATTTTTATATTAATTTTTATCGAGTTAAATGTAGTCCACGCGGGTGAAACCGCGGGGCGCAGCTAGTCTAATATATAAAATTCTCGTGTCACAGTTTTCGTTGCCATACTCCTCCGAAACGGCTTGACCGATTTTGATGAAATTTTTTGTGCATATCGAGAATCGGCCAACATCTATTTTTTATATTAATTTTTATCGAGTTAAATGTAGTCCACGCGGGTGAAACCGCGGGGCGCAGCTAGTTTTCTTCATGATTTGTAATCTACAAAACTCAAGTACAAAAATTGTGACGTGAATAGTGCGGAGTACCGTCATTTCGCTTCCCCCTATTTCAAATGTTCATGGCTCAAACGTTCGAATGGCTTTTGTTTAGACATTATGAGAATGTACGAATCGTCGTGAACATGGGTTTTAGCGTTTAATATCTTCGAAGCCGTCCCGCTTTCTTATCGGAAATGCTCGAGCTCTATTGTCTTTGCGCACAGTTTTATTTTTATGTCTCACTGTTGTTGAAACTTTCATACACGCTCTTTCAGTTGGCTTTAGGGTTTTATAGTTTTGTTTAGTGGAGGGCCGAAATAAAAACTTTTTCAAGAGAGCCGTAATATTTTTATGAGTCTCCAAAGAAGCAGATTTACATAAATTAGAATCAACAATCGAGTTCCTTTACAGACTATAGGTACAGTTATACACCCGACTGGTATACAATAAATAGGATTTGAGGTGTTGTTATGATTGGCTTAAATGAGATTTATATTTTTTTGTAATAATAAAAATTTATTCACGATTATAAACAAGTCTTAGATCACTTAATCACTTTGCAAAATCAAAGGAAACTGTAAATATCGCACAAAGTTAAGGTAGGTACAAAACATTCACATTATTTTTACTATTTTTTTTTTTAACAAAATTTTTGTTTAAGTACTTATGTAGGGTTGAACAAACAGGATTTAATCACTCTAGGATTGTCTACTTACTATTTTTAATCACTTCTTCACATAGATATCATGTTGTAAGTATGTATCTGTATGTTACTGTTTTGTGTTGTTACTGTTTTTTGGGTGCAGTTTTCCCAAATAAAGCCTTTATATATATCTCTCTCTCTATTAAATTCATAGTCCTGACTGATTCATTGACTCGGAGGTAATAGTGTTATGTGCTCGGAGGTGATAGAGACGTGAACTTTTCAGGGTAGATTTTAGTATAAGAATACACTAGGAAAGGTTTTTTTATAACTCATCCCTTCCTAGGTAGGCATATAACAATTTCTATGGAAAAGTATATTTCCACATTAACGGAGTCAATACACATAAACAAGTGAAAACATTGTCTACCTAGTTAAAAATTCAACAAGAAACTTCAATTGAACAGCAACGTGGTATAGTATCACAAGTTTTTCGCAATCTCCATTGAAATTGACGACAGCATCTCTTTACGAATGTCTGGTTCATTTGAATGCAATGCGTGGAGCCTCAACGGGAAAAGGCGGCACAAAGAGGGAGAATAAAGCGGGCATTGTCTAAGGAAAGTTCTAAGAAATGGTCGTTATTTTTCCACGTACCACGCTTTGAAGCGATGATAGTTCAGTAGCAGTGACACGGCGCGCAACTCGCAGTTAGCGTGGAAAAATCCTACAAGGAACATCAATTTTCAGTGAAGAAAAATGTACGTCTGCTTGTTATAATATTATCAACAATCGTACCCGCAGAAACTTTTAGTATTCTCATGATCATGGCGCTTGCAACAGTGCCGAAATATCGAGAACTCAAAAAAAAAAAAACAAATACATGGTAATATTACGTTTCAAAACCTAATTCTAAGAAATATATCGTTTGACTTTAACTCATAGCTTAGTTGTAGGGCCTTTTCTAATAGTGCTCGAACGCATAGATACCGCCTTCAAGTAAAAAAATTGTCTCCAAGCATCTATTGATGAGCTCCAGAAGCCTCACTTGAGAGCCAGTTCCCAATATAGGCGTCCTGTGGCACCACCTTCAACAACATTGTCACTTAACATCAGATGACATTTTAATAGATTTTAAAGAAATGAACATTGCGTTTTGAAAACAAGCAGCCTGTGCTATAATTTAGAAAATATCATCTTTTATAAATTAACTAGCTGTTCCCCACGGTGAGAGCTGCTAGTTGAAAATATGACTAAAAAACATTAAAAAATCCTTACAAAAAACGGCAAAGATCAAAATCCGCAATTTAACATTGTGGATTTTGTTCTACCCTTAACGCAGATTAGAACCCTCTACCAGCAGCATGAAAGTCGGGGTTGAGGCGAGTGAGTCACTCGGTTACTTAAATGAGATGTCTAATAAAAGTCATAGTTACTAAAATTTCGAGTTAATCGAGACCTACAAAGTAGGGTTCAAAGTAGTATATAGTGATTTCTGTGATTATAAAAATATTGGAACGTAATAAATCCACCCGTTTTTATAAACCATGTACCTTTTTTTGGCAATTCGTTAGTAACATACGACTCGTAAATGACATGTTAGTATCTTTTACTGATTGTGGTAATAGAAACGCATTTTAACTGTCAATTTTAACATAAGTGAAACGAACCTCTTTCATGAATTGTCTATGGATACTTGTCTTTTTACTGTCAACTGTGAAATTTCGATCAAATTTTAATGGGACTCGTTTGGCGGCAGTGAAACGGTCAACGAATAGTAAAAACACCGTCAGTCAAACGTCAAATTAAACTATTCGTAAGCTGAAATCGCTACCATCTCTATCGGTAAAGAGTCTAAAATTAAATGCACGGAAAATTTGACAATAAGATCAAAACCTAAATTTGGTATGACATTTTACTTACGGACGTTTATAAAACTGGTCCTTAGCGTGAAAACAACAAATAGACGAACAAACATTCTCCATCTCCTTCACTTTACACCACATTGCTTTGCCAGCATCAGACAACCTTGGACGAGCTAATATAGCGATATCATCTGGGCAGCTGTCAAGTCGAGAACGCTACGATTTACAAGCGGAAACTTATTGTCTGAGATGCGCTTGCAGAGATCACGTAAGCAGATTCAGATGTAAATTGGTTAAGACTTTCCATGCATGTTGCTCAGATGGTTTCTGATTGTAGATTTGATTGATTGTTGATGTATTTGTTATACTTAGGTACTTATTTAAAATTAGTTGCGCCCTGCCGATTTACACGCGTCTTCCCGTTATCCCACAGGAATCTTTTCCGAAATAAAAGTAGCTTATGTGTTAATCCAGAGTATAAGCTATCTCCACTCCAAGTCTTATCAAAATCAGTTTAGTAGTTACGGTGATACGTTGAAACAAACATGCACACATACACACAAACTTTTGCATTTATAATATTTTCTCAAACATGCTTGGAAATATGAGCATTATTTTGACAACCTTCTTCGAGATAAATTGAACTTGCTGCACTGCCCAAATATATGCGAGCAGCGGCCGGCAAAAGTTGTATGAAAATCCATATCTGTCGTGTTTAGCGACCAAATAAATTACATAGTAAACTCATATCTGTCGTGTTTAGCGGCCAAATAAATTAGTAGACTCAGGTATGTGTGCCTCGGCTTCGCCTCGGCCCACATTTAAACCTTCGTCCCTCAATGCCTACTTTTGTGGCTTTTGCAGTAATGTACTATAGTTGGTTAGTTGGATGATAAGTACTTATACCTAGTTTAGGAGCCTTCAAGTCAAGAGTGAATAGGTAGATAATTTCTACACTTCTCATCTCTACGTGCACTGAGAAAAATGATCTGACTTTCCTTCTGAGTCCTTCCATATGTTACCTTAGTTTTCCTTCTGAATCACAATTCCTTCCCTTTTGACTCAGAAGGAAAACGGTATTTCGGAAGGTCATTTTCTCCGTGTGGGTGAAAACAAGGGGTACAGCTAGTTAAACAAATCTAAACATGTGTGAGCCATAAGGGTCACATTTTCTGATTTTTCCTACATCGTCTTAGCCCTTTAACGGAATGTCAGTGTATTTTCTATAATAACCATAGCGCTATCAGCGGCGACAAGGCTGGCGTTATAAAGAAGGCTCAGAGAGGCTTAGTCTCCATTATCTCGCCGCAAGTGAGCTTCTTTATTATATACTTATAGCTTATAGTCTAGGTACAAGCGTGATTGCATGCCATTGTGAGCTTTATTGAGACAATTAATAAGAGCGAGCACAATTTACATAATATAGAAATGTATCTCTTACATTTTACATTGAAACCTAAGACATTTAAGGTCTATACGCCCTGGTCACTTGCCTATTACCATGGCAGTGCCACCCATAACTTTACATTAGTAAGTCTTACCTGGCATTAGGTAAATAGTGTACAGTCAACGACAAAAGTCGCTGAACAATCACAAACTTTCCGATTGCGTTCATAATCTTAAACACCAACATTTGACCACACTGTGATAAAAGTTCGGACTTTCCTTCTGAGTCTTACCTTCCAAGACCGATTCCTTCCCTTTTTAAAACACTTTTATTAGTTTACCTTAGATTTCCTTCTGAAAAACAAATCCTTCCCTTTTGACTCGGAAGGAAAACGGTATTTTGGAAGGTCTTTTTTCTCCGTGCAGATCATCCTTATCATCAGGTGTGTGTGTCTATTGTGGTCAAGCGCTACCTTGTAAGTTGTAAAAAAACCAAACGTTACTGATCAAAAACACATTTGGAAAATCAAGTATGTTCAGCTACTTTTGTCGCTGACTGTACCTACAGCTTTCAGTGAAACAACACACGAAGAAAAAAGATCTTTCGAATTACAGAAGGAATCAGAAGGATTTCCTTCCCTTTTGATTTAGAAGGAAAACTAATGTAAAACAAGGAAGGAAAGGGTTACATTTTAGAAGGAATCGGTCTTGGAAGGTAAGACTCAGAAGGAAAGTCAGGGTTTTTTCTCAGTGCAGTTGTAGCATTGCCTGAAATATAATATGCATAATAATATAAAACGATCAACGAGAATAGATATAACAAAAAATAACAAAATTCACAATCACATTCACACATATTATTTTAATCATTATTAAATTATTAATGAGAAAGTTTGTCAGTGAGTAGGTATGTATGTTTGTTTGTCACTTCTTCACGCTGAAACGTCTCAACGGATTTGAAAGAAATCGGAATGGAGATAGCTTATACCCTGGACATGGGCTTAACACATGGGCTACTTTTTATTCCAAAAAAGGTTCCTGTGGGATTTATAACGGGAAAACCGCGGTCGTAAACGCGGGGCGACGCTAGCTATATGCTGGATACAAGTCGTCGCACTTTTATTAGAATATTCGAGCAGAAAATCCCTGTTTAACCACCCCATGGTCGCTTGGAGGTCGATTTAAAGGACACGTCTCGCCGAGTGGTCGGGTTGTGGGAACATAGCTAGGGATGTAGATTGGCGACGGTTTTTATTACGCAACTGCACTACTCTTTTTTCCACATATTACTCATATACGAGTGGATATATACGCATGTGTGTGTGTGTGTGAGCCATGTAAAAACAAGCTATTATTATAGTAAGCAAAAGACGGTACATCATGCCATTAGACTGAATGGTGTGTCAGGCAGTTCTAGCATAATTAATGGTTAAACGAACTTACCTTAAGTGATGTTCGACCATAATTATACTAGACGTTGCATTCGAAGATATTTATTCACTTGGTAGTAATCCTATTTATTGCACAAGGCGTCGCACATAATTTTTAGAGCTGTAAAAATAAAAATCAAATCACAAAAATATAAAATTCACTGTTTCTGAACGATACCTTCCATGTCATAGGCAGTGCTGTCATCTCCGTCATACTTCATTCTTTCAGAGACACTTATCTCGTTTGTTAGTTGTATGGGCTTTAGTAGCTGGGTTCGGGTGGGACTATAAATATCTTCGAATGCAACGTCTAGTATAATTATGGTCGAACATCACTTAAGGTAAGTTCGTTTAACCATTAATTACACTTCGACGTTGCATTCTCGATATTTATTCACTTGGTAGATGTTTAGCGCTTTCACACAAACGAGATAGGCAGGCAGGATTCTAGATAGAAAAATAAAAAGATACATTAACACATATAAACGAAAAAAGTGGAGTGATTATCCACATCATTATGAACCTTACGTTCAACCTAAAACCAATAAATCAATTGATAATGTAAGCCCAATTACCGTTATTAGCATTATTGCTTGAAGATATTATGAAATACCTTTGTGAATGCAATACTAATAAGCTTCCTGACCATCCTGTTGTTCATTTTATAACATGGACAGAACTCCTTATAACTAGCCGAGGTAGGAGTGTAGCGGCTACTATGTGCTGCAAATACCAGTATTTGCACCAAACTATAAATGTAAGTATGTCTAATGTATATGTGACTTGTGGTAGGAGCAATGGATTATCTCTTAGATGTATGAATTAATTTCTTTGATGGAGGTAGCTCTTAGGTGCCATGACATCTATCTAAACTGATAATACTTTCGTTTCGTGAGGTAAGAAAGTATAACTAGATTAGGCACCAAAGTATTTTATTTGTAGGTGAAATCAGTAATTAGTCTTTATTTCTAGTAAGTGCTTCTAGCCAAATATTAATTTCCATTCGTGCGACTTACTTTAATTTCGCACTCATTGTATAGTTGACAACGCGAGGAAAGACACAAATTTTTTGGATATGGAATCAAAAGCTTTACTCTCGTTTGGATAAAATTACTACAAGTGATTGAGTACTAGGATCTCATGTAGATACGTATTTTGAATAGCAAAGTTTAATTCCGTAAACTTCTTTTGTGAATCCTATAATTTGGTCATCTAAATAACACATTTACCTGATATTAAAACAGAAGCCGAACGGCGAGTCTGTACCTGAATGATATTCAGAGACGAGAATTTGAATCCTATTTGAGAAAATAGGAAAAATTATGTAATACTTTGAATTATTATTGTTATCCTATATGGGTTTACTCTCGGGTCTTTGCCCGGACCTTTATTAGGCATTGGCGGAGCCGTAGCCAAAGCTAAGACGCCACGCTAAGGGTGAAGTGTACTATTAACACAATGCTAAAAAGTTATCGGAGTTCTTATTGAAATTATTGATATCCAATTATTATTATTTCTGAAATTATTATTATTATTATTTTTTTTAGTCTAAGTTTAAATTATAATTAATTTTGATACCCCTTGGAAATATAACTATGTTTGGTTGATAATACCTTCGAAACCAGGATATAATGCTACCAGAGAGGGTGAAATGGATCAATCTTCTTTGGAAAAATAAAAATAATAAGAGTAACTAAAGGCCTTCTTAGGCCTATTAGCTGACCATGACTCCCGTGCAGTGGCTTGATCAAAATAATATTTCTTAAAAATACAGATAAACTAGAATAGAAGGAAGACGTAAAATAAATGAGTTTCCCAATCCAATGAATGCATTGACCATAGGGTCCATAAGGTCAGGCTATGCCAAAGGATCTCTTATCCGTAATAATATGTATATATCACCTAAAACGTAAATGTGAAAAAATGTGAGACAAGTTCAACATTGTGATGGTATGTTTGGTTGTTAACTTCACATACAAAACAATTGTGGTCTAAATGGGTGCCCAGTTCTGTGAATGAATCTGAAATTTAATGAATTATAAGAAAGTACATAACATGCATAAGTAAATATTATAATCATCTGCTTAGTTTTTTCTTTTTTTTTTTTTTATATTATATGCTTCGCACAAATATTCTTGTACATAAACATCAATTTAGGGACTCCAAAAAACAGTTCGTGATTATGATCACGATAGATCACAGGCACCTGGAGCCAGGTCCCATTCAATGTTTTGGTCCTTTATTAGTTAATATATATTATTTTGTACGTATATTAAGCTATCTTTGCTTAAGCTAGTGCCAGATATCTCTCAGAGTATATAAGACATCTTCATAAATGCAGACAATAGCGGTCACTCTGCCCATGTTTATTCTGTTAATCCTTAGCAAAGCAATGAAGGCCAATGTAAGCTGATTTCAATTCTAATAATAAAGTATGCTAGTTTTGATTGTGTGATACCAAAAAAAAAACTCACGTTACAAAAAAACACCCCGCCCAATAAGGGAGGCACCTATGAAGATTTCTAGAAGGTACTTACCACTGAGTTAAAACATTATTTTTCCCAAGACGACTCTGACTTCGAGTTTGATACATTTCTCATATAAATCATTCGTAATGTTATGCAGTTTGTAATTTTTCTTTCTATACAAAGGAAACTGCAGGGTAGGCTGAGAAAAGTAACCTAAGGTATTAACAAAGGTAAAAAAGGTAAAAAGGCCCTGATTGTCAATCTGCTTAATCTGGAAAAATATTTTGTTTCGTCAGGTATTTTTAAGTTTCTTTTTGTAAACTTTAAACACATAATGACTATTCTGTAAATCTACATATTTCAATGCCGAAATGTGTTTGTTTTTTGTTCCAAATCAAAATACATCTTCGCTTGTTTTAACACAAATCTTAACCTTTTGAGAAAGTTTAATGAACCCTCCAAGCAAATTTTAAATTATGGTCATTATTGTGTAGTAAGACATCAAAATAACACACAAGTAACAACAGATCTCGGTTTCTAAGATAATTACCAACTGGTAGAGAAGCCAATGACAAACCAAAGGAAGTCATTGAAAATCGTAGGTTATCTTGAAGTTTTAAATTATGGGTAGGAACTTAAAATTACGGTTCCTTGATGTGGACATAATGTATATAAAAAACCTTACTTGGTAAATATTATCTGTGTGAATATCTTCCATTTTAAAGTCTTCAGTTGTTATTGTCCTTCATATTCAAAATGAACCTGATGTCTAGAGATGTAGGTAGAACGCCAGCCTTGCTAAACTTTGAATGAAGGCCAGAGCTTTCTCAAATTTTTTCTTTGTAAGAAGTTTAGTTTTTAGCATTTATTTCAATTTTCTATCCAACTGTATATATTTCGTTGCTTTGTTGTTATATAATAAAAGACAAGTGTTTTGTGTTCTTGTTTTTTGTTTATGATTTATGTCCCACAGATATACGTCTAGAAAATGACTGGCTTGTTTTAGCCTTTATAAGGGGTTTATCCCGACGCTTTAAGATCGTGTATAAGACTGCAGAAAACTCTAAGTTGAACCTTGGTGCCCTCCGTAAGCTAGGTCTTCAGGTATTAGGGTTTCCTTTATCGTGGTTTCTTCTGCCTTTACCATTTACACTAGGATTCTACCCAAACGTTTAGATACCTTATCATAAATCGCCCACCAAATAGTTCATCTTTCCGTACTGGATCTATGAATGCATTTTGGCTATAAAAACTCTGGTGCGGCAGACATGGCTTTTCGCTTGAGCTCGGACATGCTAGCTGCATCTGCAGTATCTGTACCTAGACCTGTCGGAATGAATGTACGGGATCTAACCCGGTTATCATCATCAGAAGACCATTGTCGCGGGTCTGGTGTCGGTGACCTTGGATGATTATGGTCGAGCTTTGCCTGGTCAAGAAGATCCAGCGCCATATCAGGTTTTGTACGTATTCACGCTTCACCTATAGACTATTTGATTCAACCAGCTGCATGTGCAGTATTGAAGGTTTTAAAGTCATTGTCCATACTCACGTTACGCCTCTTGGCTGTATGATTCAACAAGCTGCGTGTGCAGTATTGAAGGTTTTAAAGTCATTGTCCGTACTCACGTTACGCCTCTTGGCTGTATGATTCAACAAGCTGCGTGTGCAGTATTGAAGGTTTTTAAAGTTATTGTACGCACTCGCGTTACTCCTTTAGACTGTATGATTCAATAAACTGCGTGTGCAGTATTGAAGGTTTTTAAAGTTATTGTACGCACTCGCGTTACTCCTTTAGACTGTATGATTCAATAAACTGCGTGTGCAGTATTGAAGGTTTTTAAAGTCATTGTACGCACTCGCGTTACTCCTCTAGACTGTATGATTCCATAAACTGCATGTGCAGTATTGAAGGTTTTTAAAGTCATGGTACGCACTCACGTTACGCCTCCAGACTGTATGATTTAAAGTCATGGTACGCACTCACGTTGCGTCTCTAGACTATATGATTTAAAGTCATTGTACGTAATCACGTTACGCCTCTAGACTGTATGTCATGGTATGCACTCATGGTACGCACTCACGTTACGTCCTATGACTGTATGATTTAAAGTCATGATACGCACTCATGGTACGCACTCACGTTACATCCTATGACTGTATGATTTAAAGTCATGGTACGCACTCATGGTACGACTCTAGACTATATGATTCAGCAAGCAGCGTGTGCAGTGTTGAAGGTTACAATACGCCATCGGAGTAACTCATTATCAGCCGAGCATCATGCAAGAAAAAAGAATGGAAAAAATCATGAATTATGTGGGTAGTTAGAAAAGAAAAACTACGCAAAAATCATGAGGAAAAAATATCAGTTATTTTCCAAAGTATGCGCCTTTTCCCTAAAAAGGAAGGGACAAAGGCAAATTTACAGATAAAACTAACACACAGTTAATGACCACGAACTAACCTTGATCGTCCGAACTAGTTGGCGAGTTTCATATCTTGCGTTCCCAACATGTTATTATTCGTCATTATTTGGACTTATGACGATCTTTTCTCCATAACACTGCTTTCAACTAACTTTTTCACAAAATTTCCAATAAAATAACGAATTTAATCGATAAGTCGAAGCTGCGACGCCCGCACATAAAAAAGGAATGAAGTATGACGGAGATGACAGCACTGCCTATGACATGGAAGGTATCGTTCAGAAACAGTGAATTTTATATTTTTGTGATTTGATTTTTATTTTTACAGCTCTAAAAATTATGTGCGACGCCTTGTGCAATAAATAGGATTACTACCAAGTGAATAAATATCGAGAATGCAACGTCGAAGTGTAATAAAGGAGTAGTAGTTCAGCTTCATATAAATCGGCCGTCACCGGTGTGAATGTGTGCGTGAGTAACGGTACCGTGTACGCACGCACTTTTCACGCACACAATCACATAAACGAAAGGAGGCGGCCGGGGCCGCAGCCATGCACTCAGTACGGAACGCGCCGCCTATGCGTCACCGCAAGAGTAGGCAATTAACTTGTCGGGCGGCCTTAGCTAACCTACTGTTCTTTATATACTGTGGTTCTAGGGCCAGTTTTATAAACGTCCGTAAGTTAAGCGTTTTGGTAAGTTTGATCTTATTGTCAAACTTTAGTACGGAAAATGTGACAAAAAGTTTAAATTTACTGAAATTTTGTATGACGTTTGACTTACGGAAATTTATAAAACCAGCGCTTATTGTAGTGTGAGTATGTGTGTGTTTTCACTTCTTTATTCTGAAACGACTTAACGGACTTATCAAATTTGAAATAGAGATAGCTACACTTACATTGATATACATTGCACTAACAAATAAGCTACTCTTTATCTCAAAAATGTTTTTTTTTTTAAATAATGGGACAACCACGGATGTCGCCCCAGGAGCAGCTATCAAATGAAAAAGTTAGTTCATGCGCACAACGTTTCATCAAATGGCGATTATAGTTATTTCGTAGGTAAGTTCTTAAGAATGCATTTACGGCATCATGAGTTGAAAATTAGAATATTTTGGTTAGAACTGTACAGGTACTAACAGCTAAATTATTCATAGCATCTAGATGGGCATACCGAGAAACACGTGTACACTGTCATTCTACGAAATCCAGATTCGAGTGAAGCTGGTCCAAACAAGCCATAAGCCGCTTACCATGCTAGGTATTTCTGCACTTTACAGAGAGATAACCACCTCCCACCGCCTAGAAATGCCATTTGATGACTGGTTAGAAATTGAAGAACTTGCTACGTGTGCATCTTAAGATATAAAGAAAAGCTTTAATTGCCGTGCGTCTCTCAAAACCTTAAAAATGGTAGAGCCGAAAACTGTTATTATTATTATTTTTAAATTTCATCGCATTCGTCTCAATTAGGTATCGATATTCGTATAGCTTATACCTATATGTTCACATTTTTCAGTTACAGTCCAGTTCTGATTTTATTAGTATTAATATTTGTTTATGGAATTGTCTGTTATTTCTTTTGTGTATCATAATTATTTTTTTTTAGTTTTAGCAAGTCAACGGCGGCATTTTTAGTGATGCAATTAATAGATGACGGTAACCGTTTATCATGAGGCGGATTACTAATATAGACAATAATTTATTTAAAAAATTACGGATTTAAACTTCTTAAGCCCAGAGATAAAGCTATCAATGACTAAAATAAAAACATAATCTTTAATTAGGAAATTTAATGGAAATGTAGTAATAAACTAAAGTATCGATAAAGTGGAACAAAGAAAACTACATCCCCAATATTTTATGCCACATTTTCGTGTAATTTTATTCCCCCACAGAAAACATAAAAGATGTTTCAAAACGTACATAAGCCGCGCAAAGAGGCTGTCAATGTCGGTAATCCACGAGTAAACAAGTCGAAATTCTTTGTTTGCGAAGCCTGTCGACTCGTGTGATGACAGAATCGGGGACGGAGCGTCTCTATTGTCAATAATTGAACGCAGAAAATGAAAAATGTTTAAGTTCTGCGTCTTGAGGAAGAAATTATATTTCTCATAATTCTGTCTGCTCCATTTAAATTTATTTTGATTGTAGTCTACTTCTCAGAAATAGATGAAGGAAATTTTCCTCTGTACCGACTGATGTTGGCTTTTGTTTTCAATCAAACAACATAGTTTTCTTTTACATACAAAGCTAGGTTAGGTAATTGTACATAATTTTTGCCCTGCTATTTATTTTTAAGGTCCTGGTCACGCGGCTTCGCCCGCATGGAAGTTGATATTTCTCTATACAAACATTCATATCCCATTTGACTCACTTAGGTGATTTTAAAAATCCTTTTCTTAGGGTACTTTATAAAATCCACGTCTCTATCAACTCTAGTTTAGACTTTGCGTTGAATATGATTTAGGACTTTTGAATTTCGAATTTTGAATTTGCTGAATGTTTTCAATGTAGACAATGAATTAATTAAGGCAATGAGAAAAACTGCCGCCTTGATATATTGAAAATCTTTTCCATGATAACAAATAATGAATATTTTAGAGTTGACTTTTAATTTCCCGAGATGAAGCGAACGAGCTTTGTTAATTTATTTATTAAGATTTCGAGTCAAATATTTTGACTCAGTACCTTCTGATTAATTCGGTAATTATGAATTAACTCGCTCTCTCAGCTTAATTACGGAGATGTTAACGACTTTTCCAAATATGTCACGAAATTTATTTACCCTCCGTCAATATTAGGGTCATACATCACTCGCTCTGAAGATTGATGACTTCTCAGCGTTCGGTTCATTAGCGATCATAATTAGGTTTGGTTTAGACACATCACTTTTAAGCCACTAAACTAGCTGCAAAAGCGTGGTATTTTTTTGTTTAAAATCAGTTTATTTTTTCAGAATCCTAACTTGAGCTAGCCAAGCGAGCACTAGAATAATAATAGCTATGGTTTTATCACGTTGTGGTCTCAAGCCGACGTCATTACCACTGAACTAGCATCGCTTCCAATTCTTTAGTGTTTTCTGTGATTTAGCAAATGTTTTTATTAGTAAGCGGTCACCGTCGCAACACCACATCGAGCGTGGTCGATGCTTTGATCTCTTATGCTGTAACTGCTAGTTGTATCTTATATCATACTAGCTTTTGTCCGTGACTTCACACGCGTGGAATCAAGAATTAAGTATCTATATTTTTATTTTGTAGACTCAAAAACATTTTCCTGCTTTAAAATGGAGCCTTTACTTTAAGTTAGACCTCTAGTACATACATCGGTTTAAAATGAATTCAATTCTATGCAGTAGTTTTTGAGTGATGCGTGTTGTTGTCATGGCTTCTGTTGTTATAATTAAGACCCCTATATTTAGTTTTTATCGTTAGTTTTATGTCTATAATGTACAGACATCGGCCTGTTACAATTTTATTATATGTATGGATAACGTAGTTTCTGTAAGCCTCCTGTCGTGTCAGCGTCGTGTTCGTGGCATGTATGACACGGAGTGGTCGGCAGTGGTGATGTTGTGTTGTGTTAAAACTGACAACTGTCCACTCCTGTCAAAGTGGGGACGAACATGACGTCAGTGCAATCAGTTTTCATCTGTTTTCATACTTCATACTTGGCCTGCTAAAGGTAAGTTTTAGTTGCCAATGTGTGGTTTGAATAAATGGTTAGTGTGAGATAGACTGAAAATAAAATTCGTTATTGGAGAAAATGAAATATGTATAGAGGCACAACAGGTCATATTTACAAATAGAGATCTGCTTATTTTTTTTTTTGTAAAATACGAGTAATTTTAGGAATATTTCTCCGACATTAATTTGTATTCTAGCCAATAAATGACTTGAATAACTCTGAGTTACCATGGCCTGGGATTGTTCACAGATGGTGCCACGTTACGCCTGGTTCGAGAACAGGTTCCCAAATGAGGCTGTTGAAACACATCGATATTAGTTGAAGGTACTTAGGTTCAGATTCTTAATTTGACGGCAATAGCTAATCAGGCAAACAGAAGGGAATGCTAATTATGGTTTCATCGCGATGTTTCCTTTCATCTAACTTACGGTCATAGATCTAAAATGTTGTTTGTGAGATATCAACTGCTTTACTTTTACTTACGTATAACATTTTCAATATATTTTGTTAAATAATAACCTATTCAGCATCAAAAGTCTAAAATAGAAAGGAAAGGAACACAAGATGAAAGCTCTCTTCTTTATGAGACCCAAAGTTTCAGTTCATTTCTGAGTAGAATGTTTTACGAGAACGTTCAATATAGCAAATTATGCTCGGTATTACCAAGTATTGCCATTGTGCGCCAGATATAAATTAGTTCTCCGAATAAGATATATTCACAAACACGTACAAGGCGCTCCATATTCATCATAACTGTATTAAACACGAGGCGTAGTTCATATTATTAGGCGAAACGTGGGTTCTCTTATTAAAATTTAATAACTGTTCCAAAATGGCGGCCGCTTCTTGTTCTGGGTAATAAGGTGCGTGTATTCAGACCCGTTGCCAGGATCAAAGTTCGAGGATTATTGTTGTAGATAGAGATATATCACTTGTTTTGTCAGTCACTATTGTTTGAGACAATAGGTCAGACTAGTGGCTTAGCGTTTGTTACTTACTTAGTTATATTACTCGTATTTCGTAAGAAATGAGGTTGCAAAAGCATTGCGCACCATTTTGTGAGCTTGAATGCGTACCTTAATTAAAAAAACTACACTAATTCACATAATAATATAAGTAGGGTTTAAACTAAGTATATATCTCTATGCCGATTGCATAAAGACTGGTTCAGTGGTTTAGACATAAAAAGACAATGAACAAACAGACAGACATAGTTACATTCGCATTTATAATTATTAAAGTATGGATAGACTTTTGTTACTTTTACTTTTGTTATTCACGCTAAAACGGTTATTTGAGTGAAATTTTGAATGAACATAGCTTTTATCCAGGATTAACAAACAGACTACAATTTATTCTAGAAAAAGTTTCTGCGGGAAGCCACGGCGCATATTATTGAAAACGAGTTTATTTTCATGTACATTTTAAGCTGAATAATTGTATCCTCTCATAATACCTTGTGTTAATGTGTACCTATTACAACTTTGCTTTGTAGTGGGCTTACTTTTCATACACTACGAGGCGAAGGTTTGTGTCGCATCCTAATAATATCAGTGACTAGGACATACCTAATCGTAATGAATGCGGCCCTTTGGCTGCAGTGGCCTCTACCACTTGTTTATGTGCGTTAATATACGCGAAACCCACAAATTTCCTAGGTTTGTTTGAGTTACGGTGCTTCCAGAGATGTGACCTTTACTAATTTGTACGAGGTGTTATGTTTTGTTTGAAATAGTTATCAAGGTTAAGAAATATATTTTCTTGTATTAATAAAATATAACTTAAGTAGTATAAATTCTGTCAATTGTGTAAGTGTAAATTTGCATAATTATGCATAATTTTGGGGTAATATGTGTACCATAAAGGGTGTAGAAGTATAAAGTTAGATCGCCATATTTTAACCTTTCAACATGCAAATTGAAAACCAATAAATTTATCAAATAAAATTGTATTTACAAATAGGTATAATTCAGAGTCAGAACCGCAAAGAGCTCTCAACAACTGAACACAGCACATTAATGCCTACACGTTAATACCTACGTTCCACGAATGCAGTCACTTGTCAATGCCTCATCATGAATGTAAAGAGCTTCATGTACTCAAAATGTGGAATATAGTGAAAGTGTGAGCACCGCAGTACACAATTGTGCGCGCCATCAGCGGCGGTGCCTGAATGCGCGGCGACGAGCTCTGATGGCTGGGGCTCTTTTGATGAAACCATGATTACTACGTACATACCCACACGTGGCTGTGGTAGGTTGCCGCTAGATAGAGATGACTGGAACAGATATTAGTGTGTTCCGGATTGAGGGAATTTTCAGAGAAATTACACAGTGACAGGGCATAAAGATAGATGTGTAAGGCGTTTTCAATAAAATCCTAAGAGACATCCGAGAATTGTTGATAACTTTCAAGTCCATATAGAGCGAAATCTTGTTATAAATTATTAGACCACTAGCTGTTCCCCGCGGTTTCACCCGCAAGGGCTACAGTTTATCGCGATAAAAAGTATCTTATGTCCTTCCTCAGGGTTCAAACTATCTCCGTAAAAATTTCGTTAAATCGGTTCAGTAATTTAGGCGTGAATGCGAGACAGACAGACAGATAGGCGACGTTTCTTTAACTAGTTTAAGTTTGAAGTGTTGAAACGTGTTGTATACCACTATACAATCATATTATGAGTTTTGAGAGATAAAAGAGAAGATATTCTACGTATTCAACATGCTGACATCTCAGCATACGTAGGCAGGTATCTGTAGTACTGTGTAACAGAAAATTACTCCATACCTACGTGAAACACGTTCAAATCGCTCAGCAACCCTTAAAACTCAAATACATTAAACTTTTTATCATTCGTGTTAAATTTTAGGCTCCTTCAATAAAAACATAGACACATCTAGGAATCGTGAATTTGTATGTCCATACACCGGCGGGTTGACACGCCTTTGTATTGCGCGCATTCAGCTATGGGTTAAATAAAAACCGCGCTCTGCAAAATGTGAATAAAAACGGTCACACACGCTCTCATTTTGGTGCAATCAGGAACTTTCCAGCTACATAAAACTTGGGCGCTACTTTACAGCGAGGGGTCTTATGAATTACGTAACTATTTCCATTTGGTAAAGCGTTTGTATTTTAAGCCTTAAGAGACCGAGTTAAAGTTTATGAGTTTAAAACAATGCATTCGTGCGCTTATTTGTACGACGTTGTTGATTAAGATGTTAATAAAGCGGCATGAGTTCATACAACAGAGGTTCTTGAAGTGAATATAAAAAAATTAGCGAATACGAATTTGAACTATCCAGTACCAATATACAGACAAATATCAGAGAAATATGTCTGATTGTCAGTACAATTGTACTTCACAGTTTACCTATTAAATATTTAGGAAAAACAACAAGATACACGAAGAAAAAAGACCTTCCGAAATACCGTTTTCCTTTTGAGTCAAAAGGGAAGGACGTGTGATTTAGAAAGAAATCTAAGGTAAAATATGGAAGGAATCGGTCTTGGAAGGTAAGACTCAGAAGGAAAGTCAGATTATTTTTCTCAGTGTATATATTTTTAATTCAAAGTCAAAGTCGAAGTCGAAGTCATAGTCAAATGTTTTTTATTTAATAGGATACATCGTTATCACTTTAAAACGTCGAACTTAAAACTAGCTACGCCTGAGAAGATAATATAAAGATGTAAAATCAAGATAACAAGTTCAACTCAAGTTCAAGTTTAAGTTCAAGCTCGAGTTCAAGTTCAAAATTCTATACTCAATAGGATACATAATATGATCACTTTAAACGTCAAACTTAAGACTGATCCCACCTTCTTACACCGGCAAAAGAACAGGCAAGAAACGCCAAGCTGGTACTTTTTTGGGCGCGATCACTTTTAAAATTTTATTCTGATTAGGGGAAGCCCGGGCAAGACGCATAGTGTGGGTAAGACGGATATTCGATTTTATTAAAAAACAATAATAGATGGCACTACTGGACAAGCTCGTGTCGGTAAAGCACGATCTCAGCGGCCCTATGACAGTTCAAACAGAACAATAGATGCGGTCATTTGCTGTGAAAATAAAAATAAAAGTTTTTTGCTGTTTCGTTACGATTTTTGGCAAGGTATGCGTATTGATTGGTTGTATTGTGTATTAAGTGTTAACGAGTAGATTCTGTTTAATCGATTGCGTGTTTTTTGAAGTTTAATTTTTGTTTGTAACTTTTTATTCGTTGGTAGAAGTTTTGCGGTAGGATGATAAAACTTTTGAATATCAGTACTTTGGGCAAGACGGATATGGGCAAAACGGATAGCAATAAGGCCCTAGTAAAACAACTCTTAAAAAACAAAAACATCTAATAAGGCAGGTCCTGGCAAGCCTACATGCAAAATGACTAATAAAATAGTAAAGAAGTCTAACAATAAAAATCAGAAGGAAAAAACAAGTTGTGTATGTTTAGTGTGCTCAGAAGAATATATTGATCCATCTATCGAAGATTGGATTGAGTGTAACCAATGCTAGAGGTGGGCACACGAGAACCTGTACTTCTTATTCAGGGGTAGGCAGCTACTACTGTGATGAGTGCGACGATTAAAACACGAATTGCTGTAACTATTCTTTTTGCCCTGAGGGTGTATCCGTTTTACCCGGGGGGGTCGGGCAAAACGGATAGTTGGCACTTTTTTGTAATCTCAATAATTTATGTATAAGTTGTTTATGTCTCATAGTTTTTACTAGCATTTTTTAAAGATGATTAACCAAAGTACAAATTAATATGAAAAATACTGTTTTTGATTAGAATTTATTGTTATTTTTTGAGCCTTTCCCTTAACATATTCGTCTTGCCCGGGCTTCCCCTACTAATTGATTGAATTGGAGCAAGTTCACTACAATCCCAAGCTTTTTTGTCATCTAAATAGTCCGATATTTTATAATAAGCTAATAAGATTTCTTTCTAAACAGACTTGAAATTTTGCTATCGACAAGTCTTGAATTTCACTTGGGATTTTGTTGAAAAAACGTACACATTGAGCAGGTGAAAATAAAAGCGCACTGATGTAAAACTGTAGACATACCTTAACTAATTTGGACAGTGGCATTTTTCACTCTTTGCAACAAATTGTACTAAGAGTATCAAGACGATTTTCATTTGTTTCTCTGTATTAATAGCACTCGGCTTTAGGACCTTATTAATGTTCAGGGATAGCAAAATTTAATTACCTAAGTGAAAAAGGCATTACTGTTCTCCAGCATTAGGACGTGCCCAGTTACTTGGGTAAGCAGTTGTAAATCTAAATTAAGATCCCTTTTAAAACGAAGGCAGTGTCTAAAATGAGAAGGTCCTTAATTACGGCTTCGTGGCGATGTAGCTTAGCAACTGGTTTGTCTGAAAAGGTGTCGTGGGTTTTAGGCCTCTTTTTAGGTTGATTAATGGCTTCTTTTGTTCCATATTCGGTATTGGTTTCTTTCAGAACTGATATTTAATTAATAACGAGGGCTCATTGTTTTGGTTCTTTTAATTAATTCGAATTACAAAATGAAGAACTAATTTTTTTGTATTAGTTTAATTTAAATTAATATTCTTTTGAAGTGATGATAGAACAGTGGTGAAGATGCTTTCTCTGTGAGAGAAAGCTAGAGTCCCAGCAATGGGAACGTTATAGAAAACATCGTAGTACCTAATAGATATATGACGTCTCGTTTGAGCTTGTCCTTATGTATATTGGCTCTTTTCCTACTTCTATGATTGGTTACCATTTCGTATATGATGTAGCGATTGTGATTGAAGACGTTTGCTCTGACTACGTTGGCTTATCGTTTAAATATGTCACTTCTACACATATTTTTTTGTTTTCTATTAGCGTTAACGATTTTAGAATGCGTCTTGGTTAGGCCCCCTGTGCTCTTGACTTTATTACCAGTTGGATATTTCCATTCTTTACTAAAACGTTATTAAAAACTCCTTCCAATCAAAGACAGTGGCTGTGCTCACTCATAGTCTATGCAGCATTCTCATTACACCGCAAACTATAGACAACAAAAGATCTATTGTTATGGCCCAAGCCTCAATGTTTGCACTGAATCCGATTTGCGAGTTTCGACTCATTATTATTTTACCATTTCCATTTTCACCGTGTTTATGGAGTGATTTTTAAATTCAATTTAAAAGATCAGTATTTCAATGCTATTTTATTTAGTATGCTATTGTTTCAGTGGATGCTTCAGTTTCACCGTGAAATTGAAATAATTACGTGTAGTGTATATTATTATATAGATTTTACTTGGTTAGTAATAATTCCGATGAAAAATTTTGGTCAATTTTTTTTTGTGTAGGATATTTACCCAAATGCTTACATTATGTCTTGGCTTTACGACTGGTTTAGCCGCGATCGACTTTCTGAAACTCGGTATTCGCGTAACATCAGATTGCGGTCAAATGCTACCCTGTTAGATCTTAAAAAAGCCATTATTATACTACCATAACATAGTTTCAGTATTGTAATAGAATTTTTTACGTTACACGCACCTATTTGTATAGAACCACTCGCATGTTTGTTCAGAAACCGATTCGCAAGCCCCACTAATTACGACGTCAATAAGGTGGCGTGTACATCGCGGGTTGATGAGGCCTAGTTAATTGCACAACACCGCTATTTATACGCTATTGTGTATTAAGCGTTAGGCGGGACTTCCACTCAAGCTTACAATATTCACAGATAAGATATCAGTTACTACAGCTTACAAAAACTTCATAGAGTAAATTACAGCAACATAACTATAAATTTAAAATTTGAAAAGCCTTGTTATCTTGGACCGATTTTCATCTCTAACATATGAACAACTGGCACTGCAAGAATACTTTCAAATGAATAAAACCGCATCGGAATCGATCAATCCGTTTGAGAGCTACGATGCCACAGACAGACAGACAGACAACCATCGACGTCAAAATTATAACACCCCTCTTATTGCTTCGGGGGTTAATAAAACAAATTGCCTGCTCAAAAATTGTCTACCATTTATGCCGATATATACTTAGTAGGTATTGGCATAAAGCAAATCCCTTACTTATTATAAATGCGAACGTAACTCTGTCTGTTTGTCTGTTACTCTTTCACACCTAAACTACTGAACCGATTTAAATGAAATTTGGTACAGAGATAGTCTAATGCCTGAGAAAGGATATAGGCTACTTTTTATCGCGATAAACTGTAGCCTACGCGGGTGAAACTGCGGGGAACAGCTAGTAGTATATAAAATCGGAAATCTAGGTGAAGTAGAAGTGTATGTCAAACTTTAAATTGACTTCCAAGATTTCTGAAGGAGAAATAAACTTGGGTAAAATGTTTCCCTAGTTATTACTAGCTACTGAGTACTGACCTAACGTTCATATTTCGCATTGAATCCTATATTATAAAGAGCTTGAGCTTTCAGTAAAAGAAAACATCGTAATGAAACCATAGTTGATCCAGCAAACTCTTGGCTATTAACGGCTCAGTTTTATTTCCATGAAATTAACCGTATATCGAGTAAACGTACGTTCCACGATAACTGCTTTCAGCACTTTCCCATTACGTTTATTGGTATTGAATTGCATACATATACGGCTAACGATTATGCTGGCTGGTTAAACGGCATCGTATATCCAACGTATCGTATAAGCAGAAACAAAATCAGGTTAGCGCGAATCGGTTCCAATAAAATCTTATCGTGAAAAAGATAATACGAAGGAAGATTCTCTATTTTTGCGGATTGTCTATTGTAAATGACACAGTGGCTCAGTTGATTGTAAGGTACAACTGGTGATCTTAGTGACGCAGTTTCGAATCCGGGGCCAACATTTGTGTGAGAGATGTCTTGTGATCACGCGCTATGTTGATTTACTACCCACGATAGTAGATAGTATCGTCCAACATTACTAATTATGAGTAGGTTTTATTATGTCATCATATGTATTGGTTAGTTAGTGTATTGCTTGCCTGCATAGATTGATTAGATCCTTGTGACACTTACCATTAAGTTTTATTGTAGTTCTAGTTTTAAACTTATCTGTATTGTGGTGTACCTACTATTAAAGAGTTAAACTAACTAACTCCGATGGCTCAGCGATCCAAAGTGTGTCTTGGCCTCCGAAACGAGAGAGCGCCACTCTTCTCTATCTTGAGCTATTTCAGCCCAGTTGAGAGTCTAGAGCTCGCGCAGGTCTGCATCCACTGCGTCCTTCCAGCGGTATCTAGGGCGTCCGACCGGCCTACGGCCATTCGGTCGTCCCAAATAAGAACGCTTTGCCGCCCAATTCTCCCCCATGCGGACTACGTGGCCAAGCCAACAAAAAAAATAATAAAAGAATTAAATAATTAAAGACTTAATCTATCTATATTAACTATTATACCTAGTTCGTAGGTATTTTCTACACGTGTGCAATTAAAACGTTAATTGCATGTTCTAGATTTTTGTATGATAACGCCAATATGAACCCCACACATGTGACCGTGCATTAATTTTCTACCTCACTGTACACACTTACTCACGCACTTTAGTTCAGGTAGTGTATACCATGCATATAAATGTTTTATGTTCATATATGCATTAATGGCCGTACCATTAATGTAAAATTAGGTAGATATTGACATACTGAGTTAATGTAAGTTTGGTTTAAAGCGTTTTATATATAAATAATAACTAACATGAGTTAACCAAATGAGTAGAAGTGAGTGAATGTGTGAATTAACTTTATCATTTTATTTAATGATTTAAGAATCATTTCATGATGTTAAAAATGCAATATACATAGGTATAGATAGATAACGCTTTATTATTCATCACAACAACATAAAAGAAGAGATCTTAGAGCTAGTGTTACAATGGGCGGTCTTATCGCTTAGAGCGATTTCTACCAGACAACCTTTGGATTGACAGAAATAGTAAGAAATAAAATGCGGTTGGTGGTGTAAATTCATGTACATAAAAATAAATATATACAGTAAAAAATAATAACTGAATTTAAGAATATAAATAATTATAATTACATAAGATACATACACATAACACACATACATAGATACATAATGATATACTAGAGGTATCTATAGTTTTTACGTTATTTTATATGACATCTGATAAACTCCACCTCAGTCAAATGTTTACAATAGCGTTCTTAGTCGCAGAGGGTTAATACCGAAATACTAATAACAAACATCTGGTGCGCAGTCATATTCCTGTATAAATAAATAAACAATGTGACCCTACACGAGATAATCAAAAACGAGTAGAAACCGTAGTAAAAGTCCCTACACAACTAGAGATAGAAAAGATAATAGTGCTCGTTCGAGACATGAATATTAAGACCCTCGCTTTCCAAACGATTTCCCATCAGTTGCCATAAAATGGTCGAGCAAAGCGAAGATAATGGGACACAATTTCTTCTGCCACCTGAGCCTCCATTTACGATAGTCGCAACGCTGCGATTACACGTGTTCAAAGACAATTCATAGCGTTTTATGTTTCACAAGGTTATTTGAACGCTTTGGTGGATTTCATGTGTTGCCAGTGGGTAATTTTGTAGCGAAACTACGCCCTAGTTTATTTATTTAAAATGTTCTCTATATACTATACGTTTTATGTACATAAATAGATGACTATACAATAAACCAGCGACTAATAAACCGGTGGGTATGGAAACATGACATTTTGCACCGGAGTTCTTTACACAACGCAGATGAGACTAAATTCCTGGAAAATCATCCCATATGGAAATAATATATTGAATTCCCGCAGCTGAAGCCGCGGTGCAGGTCGTTAGTATGTATATTGCGAAATGTATTTATATCTATAGGCATTAACAGTGATTGCGGAGCCATAAATACCAGAAGTGTCTGGAACATCAATTAGAGCACTCTAATATCAGTGTCAGGATGCAGATAGGCGTGATGTTATCAGGCGAGGAGAATAAAGAAATCACTTGTCCCATACAACCCAACTACAATCAGCCAACTCATCAACCACCGGGACACAATTTCTAGTTTCACTAACGACATTCCGCTGAACACGCAATGCACTCTATGAGGTGCAGTCTGATCACCTCCACTATATGAAATGTAATCCCCTCTAGAGATCGGTTTACCTACCTTTTTATAGTCTACCCCGCTCGTAGTTTTCTGAGCCCGCGTGCGGTAGAACGTCCGCTGTCAGATGACGCATGTCACGCATGACATCTGGAGACGACAGTATGACAGCTCGACACATTTCTTGCCACTCGAAAAATTACAACAGCGCTGACATACATAAGTACTCGTATTATATTATTAGAAGTGCTACCTCAAAACTGTTGTAGGTACTTTTGCGAACTATGTCATATTTCAAAATTATAAAATGAGTTTTGCCTTTATTAAACACACACTTAGAAAGTCATTTTTATTAGATATAATTAGGTTGTGTGTCATGGGGAATGCCTTATGTAGGTAACAGGTTTATGCATAAGTAAAGAAAAATAATTTAAGCAAAAATTAATATAGCAATGATAAGACTGTCTGTTTCTACGAGGTTAGGAAATAGATGCCCAAAATAAAATTGTAATTTAAAAATGTAAGATGACGACTTGAACATAATAGAGGAGGAATGTTGTTGAAATATTTCCTACCGTCAGGATAGAAGGTGGAGATATATGAAAGCTCTTCGTAAAGTCTTGTATTACACACCACGCCACCGCTTTTATAGAAGCATTATTTCAAGACATTTTTCTCCATTCTTTTATGTCTAGACAATGCTTGACTTACGTTGAGTTCAAATTGGATTTGAAGTTGTTGTGGAAAGATATTTCGTATTCACATAGTGCAAATATTAACATAATATTTGACGTATTTCATCAATAATATATCCGAAGGTTAGGAAGAAAATATTCTCTTTTTCGTATATGAAAATAAATTCTAATATAATCGTTGAAAAACATCATGTATTCTTACTCCTCAAGAAATAAGTAAACTGAGAATATATTTACATGAGAAATGACAAACTAACTCATGTAAATTTACATTCATAATTCTCTTTACCTCGGCGAATACAAATTATATGTTTTGTCGTTGTCTAAGGTACAGATTAAACATTATTGCAGTATGAAGACACAGATTTCAACTTGGTAAAACTGTAGACCAAAAAATGGTCCGTCAAATTTATTCACGACATATCTACTATAGTACTGATTTTATCAGTAAGCATGGAAATTGGTACGGATTCAAATGCCTAGTGCTATTTCCCGTAACCTTTGAATACGTATTACTCACTTTCATCATACAAACAGATCAATTATTCGCGAACTCAACAGATTCACTTGGCTCTCATATTGCAGATATCATCATCATCATTTTGGATCCCATCAAGTCAAAAGTCAAAATTTGTTTCATTCAATATGATACATTGTGATCACTTTAAAACGTCAAAGTAAAACTAGCTATTATCACGTAAAACAAACCTACTAATATAAAACAAAATCAGATTAATAAATTCCCTATAGTTTGTTATGTGATGTTGAGCTTACAAATTAGGCTAACAGTTAATAAACACGTTTTAGTGCCATTTAATATGACTACATAAAATATGCTTTGGTTGCTATTGACCTAAATTTAATTTAGCTAATAATTTCATTCGTGTGAACTACGTATTATCGTAATAATTGTTTTCATTGGATCATTTCCACAACTAGGCCTGCCGCAAATCGGCTCCTATTGGATGATACGAAAGCTGACAGCTCACTGGCACAACCTGGCAAGACTGAGGTGTCACAGAAAAAAACAAATGTCAGCCATCTTGAATTCACGACCGTGCTCACCAACGCAGTAGTGTGTACGAAGTCCGACGATCATTAATCCCCCATACTTCAACACTACTTTCCATGCTTACAAAAGGAAAAATCAATTGCCAAAGCATGATGTTCAAACACTAATAACTCTTTTGAAACCCTAGTTTACCTTGGTTTGTAGGACGTCAGCTCTTTAATCACGACGGTTCACGAACCCAGCTGTATAAGACCGTAACTGGTACACGATAATTTTTTTTAACCTTAACGAAATATCGTCATAAAGAAAAATAATTTGGTTCTGAGTACCGCATTAAAACGGCATATTTTTCGTTGGATATTTTAGCGTAATGTAAATTAATACTTGAAACGTCAAGGTTTGGGGTAAGCAACTAAACAGAAGAGAAGAGCGCATCATCAGTTTATCTCTGATGGTACTTTCACCAATGAATTACTCACACACTAAGTATAATACCTATCGTGAGAATGTGTATAAGTTTTTCTTATATTTTTTTACACGGTCTCTACTAAATAAACAATTTAGAGTTACTTATCTCGTTTAAAGTTTCTAATAAAACTGTACTAATGATTTCTACATGTTTACAATCACTATTATCAAAGTGAAATCACAAAGAATAAACTTCTTATTTCTAAGAACAAAAGAACGTCTAAACAAGTGCCTGCTACTACAATGTTGTTTGGATTGAATCAGGAATAAAATATTCCTTTAGCAATAAAATTTCTTTGTTCCGTGAAACTATTGACCTAAAACCTTTTTTGTTACCTGAAAGGTATAGGACGAGCGGTTGAAGCCATGGAACTTTTTGCCCGTCTGAATGACGACTGGCAAGTGGCCAAGAGTCACCTTTGCCGATGTCTAGCGCATGCAGCACCGCCCAGCAAATTTCTAAATCTTACGTTATACAGCTTTACTTCCTGCAGTTGGTAGAAATAATCAGCTGTCAATGGAAAATAGTACACGAAACAAATACTTGCTCCGTTTTTTAAAATAAATTATGTATCTATTTCACTCATTTTCAAATTTAATTAATTTTAAAATGAACTTGATCATTATATATCTATGTTACACTTTGATATACTCAAGTTCCCATAGTAAAATTAAACGACAAGCTAGTTGCTTTTGTGCTCATTAAGCCCCATAGGACGCCACGCTTTACATGTTTTAATAATTTTAATATTTAAACTGAAACATGAAACTGAAAAGTTAACTAACTCATATCATTTTAATTGGAACCCCGGATTCAGTTCATCGTTATTTTAAAAATAAATGTTTGATATACGTTTAATAGAGAGAAGTCATGATAAATTTATAACGGAGTAAATTGACGTGTTCAAAGGCATGATAAGCAAGTAAGCCATGCCTCTACTACACTTAGATGTGAAAATAAGTATATTTGTTAGTTTACATCATTATGAAATAAGTGTGCTTAAGGTGGTCATTAAAGAAAAGGTCGTATAAGGTCATATTATAGCACTAGTTAGTTAATATTAACGAAAAAAGCACGCATCTTGTTTTAATTAGCTGACTTACGAAGCTAAATGCATGACCTTAGAGGTCAATTTACGAGGAAGTGTGTTGAAAAGATAGTTTATAGGCCAAATGGCATAGGGTACTTTTATTCCTGAAAAATGCATGTTTCCTAACATGGGTGTTACCGCGAGGCACAGCCAGAATAAAATAAATTCGATTACCTTCCTAAAGAGAAATAGGTATCGTGAGATCAAAAGAAGGTAATTGTGTTTCTTGTGAATATTGTATGTGTATTGATTTATACGTGCTTTGATGGTAAAGGAACTATAAGTAGTGTAGAGCTTATACACCATGTAGTTATGAGAGCGTTTTTCTGGTAACTATAGAAATGTATGTTGGCTACCTTTGTTTATCAATATCAAAGTATGAAGTTGTAATCGTCTTCTTTGTCAGATACTAGCTGGGCCCCTTGTTACGTCCCGCAAATAGGATTTAAGCTCCATTCAAAATTAAAATAAAATCAATTGAGCTATTGCAGCGTTGTCACTCACTTACAATTAAAAGTGTGATTACTTAAGTTAAGCTCAAATAGAAGTGTCTGTATTTTAGACTTATCACAGGTAAAGAGTTAATGCATCAGAATAAATCAATGACTCAAGAATAAGCTTATCATAATTAATACAGTGAGGATAAAGCAATCTTATTTAGCAATCTTATCTTAGTAACGACACGAACAGCAATTAACTACAAAGGGACCATTTTCCGGGAAAGCAATTAAGTCACGTAATAATCTCCACAATTATGTTCATACGGAGAGCAATAAATACGCAGAAATTAATATCGTACCAGATAGATCCATACATATTCGATACTCTGATACATATTGCATGAGACATCTCGCTTGGATCTGCCCCCGCAATGAAGACGCCAATTTCACACTTGACAGGAATTCCAATTACTTCCATTTAATACGAAATGGTAATAATGGAATGGAACATCAGATCTCTAGTTGAATTAAGCATGGAGACGGCCGTTGATTCTGATATGACTGCAAGCAACAATGTCAAATAATTGACATGAGGCGGATCATAATATGGATAAAACGTCACGGATGGATCACGTTTTGATCATAAGCATAATACAATGAAACGCTTGAAAACTGCTGGCCTTGCAAAACGTTTATAATTCAGGTGTTGTAGAGAGAAAGACATTTGTGCAAGTCTGCATTTTTATATTCGCAGTTTTCAACCATGTAAAATGTACTACGTTTTATGTTCTCCATAAATTCCGAGATTAAAGTAACCACTGTAAATCTAGCGATGCAAAATTTCAGCGGCAATTACATATACCAGTGGCGCATACTCATGTAAAATACATGAGTCCTCGTATACCAGCTGGAAAAATCTGATAAAAGCCGGCAATGTAGCGCACGCTCGCGTTTCCGTGATGATACTACAAGTTTCCTCGAGAGCGCCGATTTATCACGTAAGCGGCGAGCTATAACCCAAATGTAAGAGCGATTGGTTGCAGGTTACGGCTGAATGATGCATGAGGCGCGCACATCTGTGCACGCTGTCCTGACTCCTGATATCCATACATCTCTAATTTAACGCACACAACACGTGCCAACTCGACGTATAATTCCCACGTAATGTTTATTGTTAACTCGATGGTTATGCGCATTATCGATATCGTTTCCAGTACGGATGCCACAATAAAAATTTGCGAGCGCACACCGGGCACAGACACGACTTTGCACCATAATCATCGTCTAAAACTCAGCGTTGTTCCACTTCTACGCTGTTTGCGTCGCCCCTTAAATTTTATAATAACGGTAAACTTAGAGTATGCTTCCTAAAACTTTGTACTCGTGGCAAGGATAACGTTGCATCCCGCGGTGCTTGGCGGCGGTCCAGAGCATCGCAGCCTTGGCTTGCTCGTTCTGAATTATTTTATTACTCCATCCATAGTTATTCCATAAGCGTTTGGAAAGTAACGTCGGTTCTTACACGAATCTCGTTGTTATTGATATTTATGGGACGCGGCGCGAGTGCATTGTCGATTCAAAATATTGTTCGCGAGAGCCACTCGGTAGTCAGTGCTGTCGGGGTAATTCAGATATACGAGTCTGTTGCTGCCGCGAATGTTATGGAGTATGTTATGAAACGGCCGTTCCAGTGTTGCTTTACTATGTAATATTAGGTTGGAACTACACAATTTATGTAGCGTCTGCTTGCGCTATCTATTATATAAAACTCTTGACGAACCTAGATGAAAATGTAACGGTTTCGATTCCCACTACAGAAAAAATAAATGTACGTAGAAAAACAGTACAGGTATCTTATTTATTTCTGGGTGCTGTAGAACCCGATTCACGTAGTTTCTGATACCGTAAATAGTACTTATATAAACCAGCTTTCTGAAAATGAAAGCTTTTGTTAAAAGTAAAGAAAATTGTGTATTTAATCCTATTTGTACAGTAAAACGAAAATGCACCATTACTTTCCCGCAAACTACCAAAGAGTAACTTAATACCAGACGAACAAGTCTGCACGTGACCGCAGCACTACCTAAACTGACTAAACTGATACAATTCTTGCTGCTTATAGCTTAGTAACGATCAATTGCGTCCCTCGAAAGTTGTCGCGTGGAGTGCAGTGCAATTCGATTTGCATACTGCGATAACAGATCCAATATCCGTTGGGATGAACCGTTGAACTGTGTATATTGATATTGACGCTATATAGACACAGTATCTGATTACTTAGCTCAATAAAATCGTGAATAAATTGGATTCTTGTTTAAGTTTGATCGTTGAAAGTTCCTACTTTTATTAAAAAGACCTTCTTTTACACTAATTCCAGTCTTGGCCGTATTCCTTGTTATTATTTCTGAAGTAATGATAACTCAGAGGTTAGTGGCAAACTTGTGGTCCGTTGGCTGTGGGTTCAAATCGAGCAATAAGCTTGAACTTACGATGGGGAGAGACATAATGAAGGAATCTTAGCTTGGTAGGGGGCATTTTCTAGCAACTTCCTCTTTCAAGCTAAGAATCTGTCGCCAAGCACGTATCAGAGTATTCCAGCACCTCACTTGAGAACCAGCTCCTAAGCGTAGCGTAGCGTGGCGGTACCTTCAATCACATCTTTAGCCATAGGCACAGCATAGGTGATTATGGACAAAATATGCTTCCCTGTAAGAAGTAAAAAAGTAGAAATCCAGAAGAACCTAGTTATGTAGAGGGATTGTATTGCTCATTGCAATTATAGACATAAGAATAAAAGGTAGGTAGTTAGGTAACAATTATTGCAAAGCACTTTAGCTACTCATGGTACAAGAGCTTTCGTTTAAATGCAAATGAAGATAATATCATATTATATTATCTTCAGAAACTTGCTGTTCAGCAACGAGGCGTTGTTACTTATATCTATTCATTTCAGTTGCAAAGTTAGCAAGTGCTTCAGCACTATTTCCCAAAGCATGTTTACTCTTTCCAGTATCTGACACTAGAGCACTCTAGCTGGGAAAGTTGAGGCGGCGCGTCTTGAATGAAAACCTTCATGAGATCACTCGACAAAAGTCTGCGGAATGCCAAAAAGCATTCACTTGCAAGCCAACGTTTACATGCATCGGTAACTTTACGTGGCTTTACTCGAGCCTTATTTGTATTTGAATTGCTAAAGTGGAGTATGAAAAATGTAAAATTGCTTCGTGGTCTGGAAAAGAGTGATCTGCATATCAATATGTTAAGGTAGCCAGTAAGTCTAGACCGTGATACGAATAGATCTCAATTGGGCTAGTTATTCTGACATCTACACATTGAAGAGGTCAGTTTCAATAACCACAGTTTGGCCTGCTGGATATAGAATATTGACGTAAGCTCCATAGAAGCACCTAATGTTAAATTTCTATCTCTTATAGGGCAAACAGTGGATAGGTTATTGAAACTGGCCGTACAGCAATCAGTTTCTATACATTTGTTTATTTCTATTATAACAAAATTAATACAGCTTTGCAAGTCTTGGTTTAAACATTTTCCAAGAAAATGTTATTGTGAAATTCCATGCAGACTTAAAACAAAAGTCTTGTAATAAGTACTTATAACTTGTAATACATACTTATAAAGTTTACAAATTGGTGATTTTGTTAAATAACAATTGTAATTGTACAGCCTTCTATAAGCTTTCCACCTATTTCACCTGTATCATATATTTTTTACTTAACCCTTCGTAAAAAAATGTCTTCCACCCTCACGCGTTTTTAACTGAGATGGCGCAACGACCCAAATTGAGTCTTGGCCTCCAATAACAAAAGACGCCTCTTTGGTTTGTCCTGCACCACCACCTGCCAGTCCTCCACCTGGAGCTCGCGCAAATCCTTCATGACTTCGTCTTTCCAGCGATACCTGGGGCAACCAGCCGGGCACCAGCTATTTATACAACAAACATAATTTTGTTTACCAAGCAAACAATTTCGACAGTAACGTCAACCAAGCTAGCAATTAACCCGAGCTGGCGCTACGTATCAAGCCGCTTGTTTTTTTTTAATAAAATACCCAACGTTAAACTGCCTGCGGCTGAATTAAATCAGAGGTCATTTAGTTTTACTGACGTCGATAATTACTAGCAGCCAGCCGACCCGTTAAATGTGAACCGCTGTATATCGTCACTGCATTTGTAGGGTCAGTAACAGAGCTCTTACTGCGCCTGATACTGCGCAAATTTTTACCACCAACCGCATTTTATTTCATACTACTTCTGTCCATCCAAAGGTTGTTGCTCTAAGTTATAAGACCGCCCATTGTAACACTAGCATTAAGATCTTTCCTGTTATGTTGTTCTGTTTTTCTGTTCTTGTGGTGAAACAATAAATCGTTATTTATCTATCTACTGCGAGGCAAATGCAACTTAATTCTTGATATTTGCAAGATACATTTTGAAAAACAAAACAAAGTTGACAGGCCAACAAAGTTGAAATAGATAGATAACGCTTTATTGTACAACATAAAAGGAGAGATATAAGAGCTGTTACAGTTGGCAGGCTTATCGCTTAGAGCATGAAAGTTAGTGAGTATTGATGGATGGATGGGTGTTTATTACTCTTTCACGCAAAAACTACTGAAAAAATGTGAATAAAATTTGGATTGGGGATAGCTTACACCCTGCATTAACACATAGGCTACTTTTTATCCCGGAAAAAGGTTCCTGCGGGATAACGGGAAGACGCAGGTGAAACCACGGGGCGCAAGTAGTAATTCAATAAAATTTACCTTTGTGTAGATTTTACTAAAAGCAGTAGTAACTCTTCTGTTACCTAAACAATCAGGCTAATCTTACATAGATAACCTTTCCTTCTTCTTCTAACCAGTTCCCAACCTAGGTGTAGCGTGGTCCACTTAACAGCAGGTGATTTGTGGCCAATCACTTACTTTGTTAGATTGTAGTAGACAAATTCAAGCCTTTAGAAACAAAAATAATGTGCGTGATGTAACTAAAGAGAAATAGGTCAATTGTGTTAACTTAATGTACTGTATTACAGCATTTCAAATAGCTTTCGTTAGCATTACTGGTCTGAAATTACAAGTCGTCAGTAATTTACATCGCGTAAATAGTACGTTAATATTTGTTTTAAAGCGTCGTGTTATTTCTAATTAGGTACTCAATTCGTGTTTAAATAAAACGTGGTTTGAAACTGAATTTGCAGCATTCAGCGTTAAGTAGATATTTTGAGTTGGCACTGTATTATAAGGGGAGCTTACCATGAGGTGAACATCCTCATTTCATCTCTTCCATGTACATTTATAAACAAGAAATTTGAAAATAAATATAGGTACATTTCCGGAACAGTGAACGAGGTAGGTACTATAAGCAATTTTCTGACGCCCTCTGCCATGTTGTTTTCACTTGAAAATTCACTGTATAAATTGGACATCGCACATGAACAGCTTTTAATGATATATATTTATTTACGTTTCGTTTTATTTTAGACCATAACAGTAACGAGGGAAGGTACAATTTCCTAAGTGCGTAATAGGGACCGCAAAATAAAAGACTGGTCCGGCATTACATTATGTTTTACAGTCCAGGCGTGATGCTTATTCCTCAGACGCGCGTGAAGAATGTGATGATTTCTTTACGACACATATGCCGTATTATGACGTTAAATGAACGCACGCGTTATGGTGATGCTCGGTGAAACTAGACTCATGAAAAGTCCAGTATGTTTTATGAAATGGCATAAAAGGTTACGGTAAAAGGGTAGGTTTATGTCTTTCGTGAAAATACAAAGATTTTTTAGGAATTTACTTTCTACATAAATTACTTACGTTACATTCTAATGTAGAAAAAGGACGCTGTTAATTTAATCATTATTTTCAAAACTATTGTTTTTATTTGTCATTTGTGTGTCTTTCCAAACGCCAAATTTATTTTTTATTTATTTATTATTGGCAAAACAGACGCAACCACTTTGCCAACTCTAGGTATACCCATTGATTTATTGATCTCACACACGGTCAATTCCTTGGACACGTCGAATTGCTCTTGCTGCACTCTGCTCGGGATAATTTGAGAAAGCGTCCGGAGCGGCGGCATTCTCCTAGCCGAGGACGTGATTCGAATTTTCCCTAGGGATTCTAGAGACCTCCACACCCGGCATGCACGCCTGGTACAAGTACGGAAAATGTGCCAAATATTTTGCGCATCCTCAGTTTTTTATTTGGCTCGAAAACTGGGCTTAGCACAGAGCGGCGGGGCTTAATTTAGGATTAAAAATTTTAATTTCCTCTGCTCGCTATATTGTTGTCTATATGTGGTCGACGAACGATACTAGGAACATTACAATCTTCAGGATCACTCCTACGTGTTTAAGCTATCATGATGCGAAATAGACAAAAAAACATCATACCTTTAGCACAGTGGTAGTGAAGTGGGCTCGCCACTCATGGATCTTACAATCAGCTTGATCTTGAGGTGAAGAAATATATTGTAAATTAAACCATAGCTTGGCGGTTAGGCATTTTTTAGTGCTCGTCTAGCTAGTTACTACCATCAAGTCAAGAATCCACCCTACCGGTGTATTCCGACAACCTCACTTGAGAGCCAGTTCCTTATGCAAGCGTGGCGCCACCTTCGACCACATTGTAGCATGTATAAATACTAATCCATAAGTAAGTCAGGAGCAATACAAAGGAGTACTTACTGCTTATGATTTCTTAGTTCGTCTGACGTCAAACCGCTAAAGCTTTTATAGGACGAGATCCAATTCACATAGGATATCGGTATTGCGGAGTCACGCGTGGTACCAGGATCGACGGATAATTCGGCCTGCGCCCCGCGGTACTCTGCTACGTGACTTGTATCGCAATCTGACAACGACTTATAAGCGTGGGGTTGTAAGCTACAGAAATATCGATAGCAGCTGCAACGTTCTTTTATCGAAATCATTCTTTCATTCCTTTGTACATCGATAAATTCATATATTGACGGAGAAGTCAACCCTAAATTTTTGCATAAAAACGATTTTATATGTTTTCATTGTCATTGATTTTTCATTAGAAAGTGGCACCGCTACACTTGGATTGAGAATTAATTCTCAAATAAGGCTGCCGGAACACACCGATAGGTGTTAAAAGGCAAGGCATGTGCTTACTAGTAAATTACCTACCACCAGGCTATGGTTTCATCACGCTTTTTTCCTTCACCGAAAGCTCTGTGTACGATTCGAACCCAAGACCTATGACTGCAGGTTGTTAGCTGATGTATCGCTTTAATAATGTTGTCAACTCGATTTACGGACTAGCATAAGGTAGTTAAAATTGATGAAAGCTTCTATAAATGTACCGAACTATGTTGCATCCTCGATTTAAGTTGTTGGTGTTGTGGATTTCAAAGTTTAAAGTGTATTGGTGTTTGTCTTAGCAACTCTGTTTACGTAGAAGGCTTGCCTTAAGGGGTCTAGAGTAGGCGAGCTTATCAGAACATCATTATTCTTATTGACACAAAGTTAATTTAGTTCTGCGGAGATTGACATGGGCTAAATAATGCTAAAATATTCAAGAATAGATTGTTGAGATGTCTAACAACTTGGACAGGATTGGTATTGATGGTGTAGCAGCGAGAGACTGCCCTATATAATTTAAAATTAATATTTACAATACCGTGATTTAGTTTTGTTTGTCAAATACGTACTAAATCAATTTTCTTTGACCGAAAAATAGCTTTCAATAATTTTAGTGATGTTGCCATTTGTTTGTCTCTAATGTACTGAAAAAGAAAATGTGGAGTTGCTTTAAAATATGTGTTACCATTTCAATCTGTTATTATTTCAAAGACATTTATATCACATTCATAGTACGTATATATATAGCAATATGTATAGATAATAGTAATTAATGGGAAACTGTATTTTTGTTACTGCAAGTAGCGCTTGATACTTACTGATTCTCAATTGGAGCTGCCGGAACACACCAATAAGTGCTTAGTTATTTCGTTGTTACAATATTTTGTTCTCAAGTGGTTCTTTAAAGTTTTCTGTTTCTTAATGCATGTATTCATATTTTTTTCAATGCTTATAATTAGATATAGCATTGTAGCCACCATTTCCGGCTTGTTTCAGTATTGCCAATTACAAAACATTGTCGTAGAACTGAATGGCAATTTTGTTTTGATCAAGATCGTTGTTTCGAAAACAGAGCTCGTTATATTATGTCCGCAAATTACAGTGTTCGAATCGAAATGCTACAATGACTTTAGTTGACCGAAAGTTAAATTAACCGCTATAGTACGTGATAACAATTTTGTAATGGAATTGTGGATTTAGTTGTGTTTGTCGAGTGAAATACTATTTATATGTAACAGACAAAACAATTGCGTAATTTTTTAATACTTTTTCGATTTTGACGATTCTATTTTTTGGCTCCATAAATAGTAGGTAATGTTTCAAGAGACTTAAACCAAGTCGAAGTAAATGTTATTGAATGGTTACTTATATTACAAGTGAATAACATAATATATTTACGGCAAAGATGCTATTTTGAATCCAGAGCGAAGTGAAGGATTCTAAAGTAGAATCCTAAGCGCAGCGAGAGATTCAAAAATATTCTCCTTCATAAAAATAAACAAACTGGCCAGTAACTTTTTCATATAATTTCTCGTTTGATCTTTTTGATTGCGGAACAGTATGTCCTAATTCAAAACTCATTACTGCTTTCTATTAAAATATCTCCAATCTACTTGGCTCGCACTTATTAAAAAGCAATCATCGTTATTTGAATAGTTATGAATAGATGAGATGAAAAAATATGTTGAAATGTTCTATACTATTTTTATAAGTAGTTCATAGAAATATTTATTTACTGCATGACTTCCTACTAAAAGCAATTTCAAGAGTAATGCACATTCAACTGAAATAGAATAAAGCCAATCATGAACTTCTATTTGAAGACTTCCACAACGAAACTAGGTTAGACGCAGGCTTTGATTGAAATTGAAGCTATGACGTCATAGTTCACTGAGACGTTTCTAGGACAGTCGTGACGTCTTCCTGTGAGCTATTTTCAGTCAATTCTTGTAATAAGGCTCGATTACACGTACCGAGTTAGTAAGATACGAAAATGATACTATACTGTGAGAGAGTGGTGTGGGCGAGTAGGACACTCGCCAACTTGTTTTCGTCCACCGAGCACTCAGCCTAGGGCTAGGGCATTGTATTTCCAGTTTGCTTGGTTCGTGTAATCAAACCCTTAGCGTGGGATTGAAAGAGAGAGAAATACTGTATCTATGGTACCTTTTGCATGTTTATGCTCACGGTGTCTGTCTGAAGCTCGCACCCTATACCGTCCTTCGTTATCTTGATTGTGCTGAATTGCATATACATACTTATGTACCTAAGGTTTTTGGTTATATGATGCTTCTTATAAATAAATATCGTATGTTTAAATTATCACTCCTTGAAGTTTTTTTTGTAGTAAAGTGGCAAACAAGCAGACGGCCTGCCTAATGGTAAGTGGCCACCGTTGCTTATATATATATTTGCAACACTAGGGGTGTTGCCAATGCGTTGCGTTGTGGATTTAGAGGCAACTTCAACTTCAACTTCAAAATTCTTTATAATAATAATAATGCCCGCACAATCACATACATAAGCTCTGACCCCTAACTAGGTTTCCCTATATCTAGGGTATCAGAAACTACGAGGATCGGGAATCCACAACACCCAGACACAGATCAAATAATTGCGGTTTTTTTTCAATGCACAAATATTTGACAAATACTGTAGCGGGAATCGAACCCGCGACCTCACGCTTCACAGTTGGCTATCCGCCCATTGCGCCATATCGGTCGTCCTTATTTAATAAGATCACTTTTAAACGGCAATACGGGAATTAAGAAGCGGTCGAGACAATAACTTTCTGAAACATAAGGATGGCAAATTCAAAATGGATTAACAACAAAATGTTGAGATGTAAATCATAATATCCTCAATACTCGAAGCAGTCCAGATTTTATCATCCCCAATTTCCATAGAAGTTCTCCAAATAGAAATCTATCAAACGTAAACCAGTCCCAATTCAACACCTATAAATTTTCATTGTACGTGAACCTCCGTAAGACATATAAAATCTATTCAAAACGAGAAAGTGCTCCTTTAAATTCCGTACAAGAACAAAAGAGGGTTCTGTACAAGAAAAGTGTACCGTACCGTAACCCTTTTTACGTTTAAGGTTCAACAACCGTAAAAGTATCGAATGTCGTAAAATTGATCCCTGTAATAAAATTACATACCGTAAAGAGCGGGAATGAAATATTGTGACGCCTGTGCTGCTAAGAAAATAAATGGAGAATTTAATAACTTAAGCAAAATTGATGTTTTTTATACCGCTCCTCTCGGCACCTACTTGTCGTACTTCACAAGAAGCCACGTTTTGTTTGGTAAATGTTTTGTGTTGTTGTCATTCCATTCAGCAGTCACATTTAGCTGAAAGAAACCATTACGTACATTTCAATTCTGCTCATAAAAGATTTATAATTTATAAGGATTTCATTTAGCTGAATTTCGTCTTCACTTCTGCTATATGTTTCTGTGTTTTATATGAAACTTTATGAATATTTGAAATGATGTTACGATTATGTGAAAATACGAAAGTGGTAAAGCGTTGTGAATGCGTAATGAGGCCTTTCTTTATAGTCGAAAAAAAATTGTTTTCTCAAAAATATTTATCAGGGTTTTGTTAGCCGTAAGTCTCGCGATGTCTTGGTCCAATTAGTTTATTATTCAAAGGACAGAGCAGAGCCACTTTCTCATTTCTTTTATTTCATTACGGTGAAATTCATGCTTAAGACAAATAAAGAGCGAGCCCCAGATGAAACCGGATATCCGGATTTAAGAGCCAAGGAAACCGGCACGGGGATGTGAAGAGCTTTAAGCACTTTAAGTAGATTTTCATTTATGTTTCCGTTTCTTTTTATTTAAATTCTTTGTTTTTCACTGTGGGGTTTCAAATGGAGGGCACTTGTAATAGGTCTTGATTAAACGTGGATGATCCCAACATGAAATATGAAGAAAACAAGCAAAAACAAGCGTCTAAATTATATAGTTGTCTTACAAGGACTACTTACAGTTTCGCAGGAAATCTTCCCGTTCCATGAATGTACCATGTATATTGTTTTTGCCTCCATTGTAAAATACTCTTCTTTCTTTCTTTTCTATTTTATTTCTTCAAAAATGACACCTATTTGTCCTGAAATATGGTGGAAGGTTTGGATTATAGATGACGCCATGCTAACGGAGTCAGTAATAATTACTTTTCTATAGTATGAGACCATTGGATACAGCAAAATTGTTTACTCACGATGCAATCTTACCCGATGTTAAGCGACGATGTGGTCAACGACGAATCACGATTCCTTTCCATAGTTATTATTTTAAATTCAAAGAACAATCTCAACATGAAACTTCAAATATAAGCAACAAAAGTACGCCGAATTCTCCGTATTTTAAAAATCCTGGGTTGCCAGTTCACAGAGACCATTCCAATTATCAGGAGTTGGATTCAAGTTTCAATTTGCGAAACTTTCGACGAGATACGGCATTAAGGCAAGGTTCGCAGGAACCCGGACATAAAACTGGTTGTAATGTGACAGACTCCGCTACGGCCAGCTGCACGGGTAATGTTTCTACTCATAAAGCTTCTGACACACTAAAGAAACCGTCGGGATTGCGAAGCGACCTCAATCAGCGTTTCTAGAGAGATGTGCTCCAGAATCGCTTGCACGGTTTCAAGTAAAATTTGCATTTAGAAACATCTGCGTCACTATCGCGCAAATGTTTTGCTAGAAAGCAGCAATGTAAATGAAGGGGTTAGGACAATTTAGTGCAGTACCCTTTCTCCCTACTTTCAGACTTAAATTTCTGCGATCACTTTCCAAACATTGATTTATCTAAAAATGATATAAAAACAACCAAATTTAGGACAAAAACGGAACATTTTACAACACCAATAAAATTATATTATTTTACGTTACTAGATTAGTAATTTTATAAATCTTAATTAGTTTAAATTTTCAAATAGTGAGTAATAAGAGAAATATGAAATCCTAATTACGTAAAAACTAATTAAATTTAGGTCGGGGACAAATCTAATGACACTTCATTAATGTTCATAAAGCCATTTACAGACTAGAGCGCGTTTAAAATAAATAGAGATACGTTTAATATATTATATGGATACGTATACCTAAACTTGAGAAACATTACCTTCCTTCTGGGGCAGACAAGTAAAAACTATAAAGTCCGCTGTTGCTAATAACTAGCATAAGCTTTACAACTAGGTGTACCCCAAGCTTAGTTTTCTTTATAACGCTCAGGGTTTATCTTAGGACATTCGGGCTTGTCCTTGATTTACACATGAAAATTCCCGATTTATTGTACAGCCATTTCGGTAGTTAATAAGATGGGAAATACCTCGGGTTACCCACTCGGCTATATTAATGAGCCGGACATTTCGGGATAGAGCAGACGATGTGTTGTTTCCGTTTTTTTATTGTATTACGTTTACAGAAACAGAACCTTATGTTAGTTGGATTAGGATTGAATGTACAGTGATAAGATTTAACTGTCGATAAGTTGGCAATCCTCTTGAAAAATACGGGCTTGACAATTTATTGTGTTTAGAAGAAAAAATATGTTGGTTCATGTTTGTTTTAGCCAACCCTTTTGTTCGTTTATTTATCGAGAAATCCACATTTTGTCTTAATGAAAATGGGTGTAGCTAAACTACATTTATTTTAAGGGATGATATATATATATATATATATATATAACAGCTATATTTATATACATGTATATAAAGATATATATCTATATGTAAAAGAAATATAGCTCTGTTGATCTGGATACTACTTGTGTTAATTTGGATTTGTTATCATTATAAAGTATAACCTATTATTTACTCGTTAATGTTCATGTTTCCATATCCCATGTGCACAAGCAATTAAGAGAAATCTTATTAGTAGAGCTTATTACAAATTGTCGGACTATTTAGATGACAAAACGGCTTGAGGTTGTAGTGAACTTGCTCCAATTCAATCAATTAGTAATAAGAATAAAATTGTCAATGTGAAAAATTGGCGTTTTTTGCCTGTTCTTTTGACGGCGTAAGGAGGTTGGAACAGGCGTAGCTAGTTTTAAGTTTGACGTTTTAAAGTGATATCCTATTGAATAAAAAACTTTTGACTTTGACATTGAATGTGCAGCCTGCCAGTATTGTTGTGACATACTAATTCCAATTTAGTTAACCATCACTTATTTTTATCCAATACAATTAAAAACATCGTGCTTCTATTTCCATTTCGCGGCAAACATGAATAAATGCCGCTGGAGCCAATAATTCTAAACTGCGGTATCTGAAGGAAAATTTCAATTTGCACCGCGGTTATGAGTCGTGATCCGACTTGGAAGAAATGAAATATTATACGGCTTCAGTCGGGGCCCTGACCCATGTCAAATCAGCATTCGCAGGTATGCCACGAATTATTTACGGCAACTCGCTGCCATGAAATTTTTTATCGTAACGATAAATCTTTATTAGCCAAGTTGAAGAAAATTTCCCGACGAATACTCGCTTTTCAGGGGCTGTGTAGTGTTGATAGTGCCGTTTTCCCTTCTAAATTGCTAGTTTCTCACAATAACACCGAAATAGAAATGATATTATATGCTTTTCATATCTCACGTTTTCACAGTTAAAGGTTAACAGGTCAACTTTGCTATACAGATAGAAAACAGAAACAGTAACATATAGCTACTAAAATTAATTTTACTTTTAGCTTTACTAAAACATTTTCCTTCCACCAAACTGTCTCTAAAATAGCAGAAAACAAAACCACTAATTTCTCTACCTCTCACAATCACAACACTTGAAAAACCCGTGGTGACATTTACGTGTACTGAAATATTTGTTCGCAGCAACAAAATATTTCGCAGACACGCGGGAGGCGGGCGTAATAGTAAAACAACTGACGATCTCTGTACCATTTCCTGCTACCAGTGCATTTCCTATCCCACTCACTAGCAAAGTTTGCTCACACTGCACTCGTTACGCATTCCAAAACAAACGTTATCATAATATTATATTATGTATTATGTTATGGTACTAATACACTTCTCCGTTGTAAGTATAGATATTCAGCTTTATCTATACACTATATTGATATTAAATTATGTTCTCTGCTTACATCATACCAAGCGTATTACGCTTAGCCAAACCACCCGATATTGGCTCAGTTAATGTGCAAGAGATATGGAATATCGCATCGACCCAATCTAGCTATGGCCATCAGCATTATGTCCGCAGACATAACTTGAGAAACATTCTGTCGTCAGTCTGTCCATGGAAATGATATCACAGTAGAGATGAAAATATAGCGGTATGTTTTACTGGTTAACTTTGAAACCAAAATGAGCGTTTTCTTTTGCATTGTTGTTTAGAGACACTAAAATCATTCTTTGAAAGTTTTTTTTGTTACAACATTCGGTATTTCTTCAACACTAGTTGTGTAGTTTCTAAGTCAAACAGTGAGACTACCTTGTTGTAGGTGCTAATCTGGCCAAAATAAAATGACCTGAAATACGCAGGTGTATCGTACATATTGAAGGTATAAATATGAGCGAAGCGAGGGTTTCAATCTGTGGCAAGATGTGACCTTATCGAAAGGATCCTAATCTATATGCTTCTTATTCAGTTATTTCGAAACGAAAAGCTGTAGTGTATTTTCTTGCAATGCTTGTTGACTGTGTCGTAGGACATAGATATTGTACAAATGGCCGCATCCTGTTCAATGAATATTACATGAGGATGAGTACGATCACTTCATCATAACGCGGGATAAGCAACGCATGTCTCCATCTATTTGTCTAGGACGGCCTGAATATGCATAGTAATAATACTATGCATAGCAAGTTTCTGCGGAGACCAAGATAGGATTAATGACCGTACCCATATTTTGCGGGAAATAATCGGGCCTTCCGTGGTTGTTACAGCCTTTCCCTGGAATTAAGTGTTACAGTTTGTGAGTAGATGGGCCAGGTAGTGTTTAGGAAACAAGATCGTTACTTTTGAGCAGTCTTGTGTACAGACTACAGACGCTATTGGACTTTTTGAATTAACTTAAATTTATCTATTGCGCCTTTGAAACGTTTATTACAACACACGCCTACACAATCCCATACATACCTAGGTTTCTTTTGACGTGACAACGTCTTATAATTCGATAGAGCCGGCTGCACGCACGAAAAAACATGACTCATGCGGCGTTACCTCGCTCTGAGGCGTTCCATGTAAGGCTTGAAGTGCAAGCGAGAGCGCGGAACGAGCGACAAAGAAGCACAATCGGCCAATCGACGTTGTCACGTTCAACTATCGTCAGTAAACCGACTTTACAGACAACCAATTTTTTTTTATCTAGGCCTTAAATTCTAGGATACCTATACTTATATTGCACTTATATTCATATTAAAAGAATAAAAAAAAGTAACCTCTCGCGTGTGAAGCCGAGGGGCAGGTCGCTAGTATCTCTATAAAAACGTTTATAACACTGGAAAATGTTCTCTCGAAACATTAAACGAAAACGGTACCTACCTATTAAAGGAAAAAACGTTTAGACAAGCTTATGACCTCCACAAAGCTTTAAAGTCACTTTCATGATTACCCAAAATTCTGACGCACTGATGTTAAGACACAAAGTGGATCAAACTAATTTCAAGTTCGTTAAAGTAATTCAACTTCGTTGAACAAAGCGATTCGTTTTTTGATGGACGGATGAAGGAAATTTCTCGAAACAAATTCCAACTTTTATCTTACAATATCCAATAGTGGCTGATTGATGTTTCGAGAAATGAGCACGATTGTAAACGGAGTTTCTTTCAAGGAAAGGAAAAACGGATTTAATTATCTCTGAATAACTTACTAATTGATCAACTAGAGAACAGTCAGTTAAAGTTATGTGACAATTATTTATCGGTAGCGGCCCGCTGGCTTTGCACGACAAATATACGCCTGGTCTTGAGTTTGTACAAAACTCCTAGCCTGTTCCGGTAGTCTCAGTTAAGAGCCAGTTCCCAGTCCAGGTGTAGCGTAGCGCCATAGTTATTCGACCACATCGTCACTCAATATCAAGTGTGGTTGAAAGCTACTAAGCCAGTTGTCAATAAAACAAAATTTTCAGTTATTATTCAGTTTTCCAAATTTTGCGATAAGTTTTTCATAAAAAAATATTTTGTCTTGACCTGAAAAATGATGATTTCAACATAATAATATGTTTAAAATCAGCCGAACTAACTTTTTGTTGAGATCATAATTTTTCAGGCCGCATGTGTGGCACCTGTTTTTTATTATAGTTTCATAACTATCTGATACTAACCCACGACTAAAATTGAACATTCAATCAACACGTTAGCTTCACTAAACTTTCCAGACTGCCAATTATTAATAAAACCTCGCTCTTAAAACAGAAGCTTGTTCATTTGTTTCGTTAACTGTTTAACACACGCATCCAACATAAATATTTCACATTCAAGAAAATATATTCAAATTTCAACGTAAAGAGAGATTACCGTGGAAAGCGCGGTATTACAAACCGTCATGCAACGGGGGTTGGCAAGCCAGGTATCAAAAAGCCAGTTTTTTTTACCCAGCCTCATAAATAACGTGACATTCATCTTCTTGACACTTGAATAACACGCTGGGCTCAGCGGACACCATTAGCCTTTAAGCGAAACAATGGTAGCTGAAGAGCTGACTTTATGGCCGTGTCCATTAGTAAAGGTCTGCAGGAAAGAACATCCATGACTCACGAGCTCGTGACCGCTTCTTTACAGCCCTATATTATTAATTGCAATAAAATGACGTGCATGTTATGTGTTCACTACTTTTCAAGATACTTTGTAAGCTTTTGGCGTGATAAAGTTTCGGTGCTTAGCTTCATACATGTAAAGTAGGGATCAAACTTTTACTTTGCTTCGAAATATTCACTAAAACTGGTTTAATGTCGAAGTCTCACGTAAAGTTATTTATTAACATAAAACTAGAACTGATGCGGTATCAAAGAAGAAAGTTTCTGAAGTCACGATTTGAATAAGATATATAAATTTGGTTTTGTATGTCTATCTCTAACAAAAGGTGTTTTAAAAAAATACACCTATTTCGAAGAAATTAATTTTCAACCCCGGCTGACGTAATCTCTACCCGTTGGCAGTTTAAAATTGTTTAAGAACTTTTAGGTTGTTGAATAAATTCAATGTGCCGAAAAGAACTTTCTTTTGAAGTGTTTCCAAGATTTATTCAATTGAAATTTGTTTTATCTAAATGGCAAAACGTTTATGTCTTTGACAGGAAACTTCTCTTTACCCTCAATTTATCAAAACAAATCTAACTAAAAGCTCTTCTTTTGTAACTTCAACTCAATACTTTGCGTAAAATATTGCTCCTTTGAAATCGTTCTCTCTCTCAATTTTTAACTTTTGTTACCGTTTAACTTTTATGTCTGTAACCAAAAATTAATAAGATGAAAATAAATTCGAGTAGGTAGTAAATAATTCGAGACCTACATACAAATCTACAAAAAAGACTCTTATTCATGAGGGAAACACATTTGTTGTAGTAGTAACTTTCAGTTTATTTAAGAGTTCCGTAATCAATTTATCTACCCTAAAACTTGAAACATACGGTTTTACATATCAACATTGATTTGTTCAATAGCACACAAAACATAATGCAATCTGTTAATTCACAAATACTTTGATTGATTTTATTGTTCTTGATTAAATTCTTTAAGTATGAATGCCTAATTGCATTGTAACAACCTTAAATAAACACGCTAGAGAGTTTCAAAATGAAACACATGCATACATAACCACATATGATACATTTGAAAAGATATAAAGCCACGAACACAAGTATTTTCACGAAGCACGCGTAATGGTTTTAACATTTTGCAGACAATTCTGTCCTCACAGTCCTTATCACACGCACGCGGTTTTTGCAGTCTCCTCGTTCAATGGCGTGGAAAACGTGATAAATTACGTACTAATGCTCTTTTTTAACATACACGTACTAGGCTCGTAGAAAGAAAGCCGTATTTTTAAGCCTGATAATGTTACTTTGTTTATCTACTACGAAATACAGTTTTTTTTATTCACAAAAAAGAAAGCAAAGCTAAGATTGTATGTCTCACAAAATCTATTCCAATATTCATTTAAATCGATAAATTTTGTGGCTACAAAAAACATAACTAGAACCGGTACTTGAACTTACGACTACCGGAAAACCATTTCACAGCTCTCCCATGATGGAGCTTTGTTAAAAAATACGATCTTATTTTTGCTTTGTAAAAGTCAACAAAATCCTTTGGCTACGCGGTCAGGTCATACATTTTATTTCAATCTGAGTAAAGTTGAAAAGACTGAAAGAAGTAAATCAGAAAAATACTAAACATGTATAAAAATAAATGAAGGGGAAGCCTCCAGTATGAACCTGAAAAACTGCTTCCACGAAAAGTATACCGAGAAAGAACCCTTACGCATTTGCTGTTTATAAATAACTGTTTCATTGCTTTCCTATCGCAACATATTGGCATTCAAACCCATTTCAAGCCAAACCGCTCATTCCACGCATCGCCACTCCTAACTTCGTAACGCGAGCAAACAGGCGCGTCTGACACTGTCGAACTTAAGAGCGTGCGCGTGTCGAACAACAAACCTTTCCGCTTCGAAAGGAAAGTGGGAGCGCCCACTTTCCATAAACATCAATATTCAAATACGCGGGCTCTAAAAACTCATACGGTCCAGGTTTTTATGACGGGATATTTTTCATCGGGCGAATATTAAATTGGAAATCCCACGCGGATCCAGCGCCAATTGAGCCATATTTTTACAGGTCAACCTTTGAATATTCTATTGAGGTTGAAAGGCTGGCCGTTACTGTTTGGGTAACGTAAAGCAAACTTACAGTACGATGAGCAGTGTCGGAAATTGATGTGATGAAAAATATTTACTTTGGAGCCGTATTTTGAATCACGATCACTCGCACAATATTGTATCGGGAAAGTACTTGCCACTTTTTTTTATGTTATTTTTATGATATTACAATACAAAATCACATACAAATCTGTAATATATTTATTAGTAAATATCTCAAGCACAAATCTGATGTATGTATGCCTAAAACAACTTTTCTAATGTTTGCTACTCCTACTTTCCATCCTGCTAAATCATATTCGCAGCTGCTAAAAGCTTATACATACACCTAATTTCATAAAAAAATAATGTTGCTCGTAAATAAAAACAAAAACACTAAAAGATAGAACAGGTAAATAAAATACCTTCATATTAAAATTAATGTACCTGTTCAAATTTAACATCCAACATCAGAAGCGTCTTAATTAGACGTTTGCCATATTTGAAACAGTGAATCCTAACTCTGATTCATTCTCAGAGGAATAAAATTAGTACCTAGTTAGTGCTAATTAAAATGGGTGGGTAATGGCGACAGGTTTCAGATTCTACTCGCTCAAGATTAAACTGGTGACGAAGGCTGGGTAATTTATTTCAATTAATTCAGAAACGCGAAGCGTCGACAGATTCACTGAATCATTTTTCTCCTCGGCATAGCGAAGACGTTGACAAATGAGCAAATTATTCGATCACTTCACTATATGTCGCTGCGTAGAAACCGCCACCTTAATGATAGTAAAAAACAATACCTTTTGATTCAAAGGGTACACTGTGTGTGTGTGGTTTATAAAGTTAAGAAAACTAAAAGACCATATAAACAGTATATCAACGTTATAGGCTGATGATGACGATGACGTCTAGCCCAAGTAATTATTACTTTAAGGATTAAAATGTATAAACTAAAATGGAAATGCGGTCAGCCACTCGATAGGGACTTCGCTTTGCACACTGTTGTTTTATAATCTTACTAGTTGCGCCCCGCGGTTTCACCCGCGTCTTCCCGTTATCCCGCAGGGACCTTTTTCTGGGATAAAAAGTAGCCTATGAGTTAATCCAGGGTATAAGCTATCTCCATTCCAAATTTAATTCGGATCCGTTCAGTAGTTTTTTCCGTGAAAGAGTAACAAGCATTCATCCATTCATCCATACTCACAAACTTTCACGCTTATAACATCAGTAGGATAATTTGTATGAATTGAATATTAATACAACGTTGGATTTGCCATCGCTCAAAACGGTGAAGCAAAACATCGTGAGGAAACCGGCATGCCCAAGAACTGCAACATTCAAGGGCATGCGACATCTACCAACCCGCACTGGGCCAGCGTGGTAGATTACAGCCCATACTCTCTCTCTCTGAGAGAAGGCCAGAGTCCCAGCAGTGGGAACGTGAAAGGCTGATAATGATGATGATGATGACAACGTTGAGAAATAACCGAATTAATCCAACATACTTTTATGGTAACTTTATCTCCAACTCTGAATGAAAATCCAATACTTGCTTTAGCAGTATATTGCATGTAAATTTCCCTATATATTTTTTTTCAAAAGTGTAGTTTATTAATAGGCTTGCAACCGAGCCCAACCCGAGAGATATGGAGTCTGAACCGCTGATATTTCAGTCTGAAAAATCACTGTCGATTTATTGCAGTGGAATGCTATAGATAAAAATTGACCGTCGTACTTGGGTGCGCCAGCAGGCTATATTTCTCACTGAACACTGACGATGCCTGAAGCTTACGAGATATTTTAGAGGCCAACTTGCAGCAAAAGTTTAAGACTTGAGCATTTTTGCGACCACTTCGCAGCTGCTAGAAGTTGGGAACTTTGTTTGTGTGAATATGTGGTGGATACCTCTTTTATTCTCGTGAATTAGTAATAAACATGATCGGGAATGTGAAGATTGCACGAACAATATTCTCACCAATTTTTTTAAGGATAAATATCTTATCTTCTTCAGAAACAGTAACTATAAAGGAAAAAAATACCAGAATGTCGTAATCATCATTATCAACCGGAAGATTTACCTTTTTAGGACGACTGTCTACTAATCTCAGTTAATTATATTTTTTTACGATCTACTTATTAATCTAGATTAATTCCTTACAATATATTTATCGTTTCATCCAGACAACAATATATCAACGAAATAACTAACAAAAGCCATGTGTTTGGCAAGAAAAGCTTTCAGCATTATCTTTTCATGCTGCATTGTAAAGAAGAAACACAGGAAAAGGTAGAAATTAACCGGTAATTAACGATACACCATTTCCACCCCGTGAAAAAAATTACGGATCGGTACCGAATACCGTTATTTATAAATCATACAAGTATAAGAATATTCTGAAAAATATCAGTTCTAAAAAACAGTGCGGTACCACCCAGAAGTTTGTAATGCAAAATTCTGCATAGCATTGCAATCGTTAATGATCTGCGGCTAGTCTCATCTCATCAAATAGTTCTCTGAAAAATCTGTTACTTCGTCCTTGGTTTTTAGTAAAAAATTCATCGTATAAAGAACAGGCATTATTAAGATAAATAATTCTGTTTAGGCAGAAAGATATTAGAATAGAAGGAATAATGAGCTCCGCGGACGCGCCGTAACGAAAACAGATGGCGTTTGGGGCGAATATTTTCGTCAAAATTCTAACCTGTCTTATATTAAACACGTGTTACGTATTTTATTAAAATGTAGCAGACTTTTCTGATCAGTTTTGATGCTGGTTACAAAGCTCTGGCCGGTACCTACATACTAAAAACGTAAAAAATCGCAAAAAATAATAAAGGCAGTATTTTTTTAAGTAACCTAAAAGTCCTCTGATTTTAAATTTAATTAGTATATGCTTTTTATTTATAACTTTTTTTTTAATGTAACATGTTTCAAAGTCAAAGTTTTTGCAGACAAAAGTCTAAAAAAAAAAAAAACTATTCAAATCAATTTTTAAGAGGAAAGCGGTGAGCATTTTCTCCATGCAACGTAGTTTCCTATTTCCTCGATTTGATTTGATTTTGGTAGTAAAATCAGCCGAAGTGCAGTTTTATCTTTCGCTCAGTATTAGATCATGGTGCACGCGGATTTGACTGATGCATATTTAAAAAAATCTATTTTTTTTTTGTTTTGTTACTTTTTTAAGGCGAAAAGTCAATTCCCGCGTCATAATCGTAGGTAAGGTATACCGCGCTTTATATGAGTGATCGAAAGTATGTCGACTACGTTAAATTAATTCTGTTACAAAACTACCACCGAAACAAAATACCCTACCGTCCACACAAACGATAAGCGTAGTCATCTATCAATGTTCTATAAACCGGCGTATACTTGATACCGGTGTTCATGTAACGAGGTGCGCTTCAGTGAATATGACGATGAAATCCAGTACCGATTTATAACCAGGAATTTGTTGGGATAATTGTAAAATAGAGAGGCATTTGTTACCAACAGAGAGTCTGCTGATGGCATTATTTGGCGATATTTAATAATAATGATGAAAAAGTTAAAAGGATAATGCATCCTTTTGTGCACTGTTTGATAAAGTAGTAATTCGAAAGTAGTATATGTATTTCAAAAAACCAAAAGATATGTTGCGCATTGTCTGCGTTAATGCGTGCGTGCATGCATGTATGCCTGTGTTTGTGAGTGTGTGTGAGCTTCTGTGTGTGCGTCAATAACTTTATAAGAGAACGTTGTTCTAACGTAGCACTAGAAATGTCTAGTTAAAGCTACAAAACAGCTATCAAAGTGAATAATTCCATCCACCAAAATTTTGTATTTTCGCAGATCTTCAACTCGGCCGAGGGCAGGCCTCAACGTTTGGCTAATTGAAGCAAATTACGTCAGCTGTGCCCGCCAGAGAAACGTATTCGAAACCTACCGGGAGCATTATTGGGTTTGGATATAAAAGCCATTGACTGGTTCCCTTGTGCGTGAGTTGCGGCCTGTCAGGGCCCATTGTTTGGCAGCGATCTCATTTCCTTTGTCCGGGATGCATGGCAAGGAATGGGAGCAAATCAGAATGCTGTATTATTCGATGAATGTACCAAAACATACATAAGTAAAGTGAGCCAGTAGAAAAATCCTTACTATCCCTAATTCCCTACTAATATTATAAATGCAAAAGTAACTCTGTCTGTCTGTCTGCATGTCTGTCTCACTTTCACGCCTAAACTACTGAACCGATTTAATTGAAATTTGGTTGGGAATAGTTTGAACCCTGAGGAAGAACATAGCATACATTTTATTGCGATAAACTGTAGCCCACGCGGCTGAAACCGGGTACAGCTAGTATTTTATATACACCAATACCTTTTTGGTTCTAGAAAATTGTAGAAGCAAACTGAAATAGGAACTTAGAGCAAGCAAAGTTAAGTGAAGGCTAAAAGAAAATGAGACGTCAGAAATAATCTCAAACTGAAAAGAAAATGAAAAGGATTTCTTGGCCTCAAACTTCCTAAGTCAGGATATTATACCTACATCAGTATTATTTAATGCCTAGAGATTCTAGCTAGGGGCTTATCACGTCCTTTACTCATTGTCATAATCGCAGTACAACTACAAAAAGTATGGGTAGTTCCAGTAGTAAGTAGGTAGTAGGTATAAAGAAATTTAATATCTAATTGTCAGGTGACGAGCGCAGAATATTGCTGGGCTAGATGATTAACAATTATCATTGAACTATAAATTAAGCGCGCAACTTGCTCGTTTCATCACAAAGTTGCATTAAATTATATAGATTTCTAACCCTTCAGACTGTGAAAGCCTCGCAACTGCTGATTCATAGCTAAAGTGCCAGGAACCTAGAATAATAAAGTGTGTAAGACAAATTATGTCCGTTCATCGAAGTACCCATACTGTTGTAAATAATGTATGTTACATAATATGATGGCAGGGCAGGTTGGGCCTACATAAAGTTTATACAGTACCATGAATACCTAGCTTTACGGCTTAAGTCCCCGAATAATAGTGCTGTAAGAAGTAATCCCGTGAGAACTTGTTTAATTTGATCGCAGAATGTAAGGGATTATTTAAACTATTTCACACCGTGGAGTAACAATAGAAATTGCTTCTAAGGAAAACGGCCATACAGTATTTATTGCGCTTAGTGGGTACTGCGGTAGTTCTAAGAAAAGTACCCTTTTCTTTAGTTAGATATCGTCTGATCCCAAAGCATCTGAGCGACAATGTAGTCAAAGATGGCGTCACAAGGCCACACTACGCCTGGGTTGTGAACTGGCTCCCAATTGAGGCTGCTGGAGCACTATGATAGGTGCTTGACAAAAGATTTCTAAATTAAAAGGATAGCTAACCCGGATTAGTACTAGAAAAAGACATAAATGCGTAGACTTGAAAACCTGCTATACTCTATCACCAACCTATAGTTTCGTAACGATGATTCCTTCACTAAAAACCGTAGCTCAATTTGGATTCGAATCGACGACGATAAGCAAGTTATCTACGCAATATTTAGGCCTATTTCTAAAGGCAAGTTTAGGCTGGCTATACCAGTATTATCTGTTCACTACACTAGTAGACTAAAATGTTCTATGACGTCAAGAGTCCAATATAAATTAATACATTTATCGCCGCACCCTTCGCTCGGTTCTTAGGCGCACTTGATAAGCGAACTATATTAAGTCTATTTTAAAATCGACGCGAATGCATCTGCTTTAGAGTTGCTTACTCTACCTTCCTATAAAATTAGCACTTTTACCAGTGAGCCGGTTTAATCTCTTACAAATATGCAGTCATATAACCACTCGTGTCACAATGTGGTTCGCCAATTCCCGCCTGCTTTTGCCGTCCTACACGTCATGTCCATTGAGGTATTATAATTCTAAATTGGAATGACATGCTAATGACACTCCTGGCAACCGCTTCCATGGTGGGTTAAATTTAATTGCGGGTGAGCCTATAGATAGACTGATTAACGCTAGGTTAATGTAACTTAATAACAATACTTTTAGACAAACAATCGTGTTGCTTCATTTGTTTTTTTTTATCTTCTTTTATTTATTTTTTTCCAATTTATGTTTTTTGTTTCGCAATTCTGTATTTATTGTATTTAGCAGGTGCAGCGGTAGCCTTCAGAAAAGTACCTTTCATTTTGTTACAAGGTAGCGTTTAACTACAAATCTTATAGGAGACGATGTGCGGTTTAAGACGGTGCCACACTAAGCTTCCATCTTGCCCTGTTTTAGTTGGCTTAGTAACCAAAGTAAAAAAGTGAGGATTAATCTCTCTCACAATAACTCGGAACCTTAGTCTATGTAGAAAATTGATTAGTTACCAAAGACTTTTGGTTGCTTGTAAAGGCTTAAAGGTGGTTCTATAAATAAATTTCACTCCGAATCCATTAGGATTATTAACACAATCGGTAAAGATACCTGAATGAGAAAGGATTTGATTTGATACAGATCGTTTCGCCTTGGTCATTAACCAAATTACTTTCCGACTGATATCGATTCGTTTCTAATCGGCATTTATGTAGTAAATTTAAACTTTCGTATTGAAATTCAGATGTTTATCTATCCTCTAAGTAATTATAAAAATGAAATGGTGTTCGTTGGTAAACGTATCCATTGTGAACGGCTGGACAGATACTATGATTATTTTTTTTATGTTCGTGATTGCTCGAACAAGGTTAGGGGAAAAATATGGGTGGGTGAAACCGCGGGTGATTCTTTGTTATATGCCATGAAGTTAGTCGGTTAGTCGTTTGCTTATTCCGTCATAATATTTTTTCTAAAAACTACTCATTACTCTCCATTTAAGGTTTTATAACTCAGTGTGGTTTGAGTTACGACCTTGAACTGGAAGACATTTTGTAGGCAGGCTAGGTAACGTTAGTAAAATATTTTTTTATTCAGGAAGAAACTCCAACAGTATACATAAAGAGTAAAATCCAAATCCATTCTAGGTTGCCTAACGACATCTTAAAAGTCGTTTCATTCATTTCATTTAATTTATTCCATAACAGATAAATTTTATACCGGAAATTAACATTACTAAATCATAATAAATTATATTATATAACTAAGTCATTACAGATATAAATTAAAATTAAATGTAGGTCTTAAATTTGATGCTTTGCTTCATCACTCACGGGGAGCTGATAGGGGAGGCCCATGTACAGCGGTAGACTTCTTACGGCCGTCAATGATGATGACTGTGTTTAATGACCGTAAAAACAAGACATATTATTTTTCCGGATCCGTGAGTATACTACACCATACATCTTGAATAAAAGAGGGTAAATAAACTTTGTGCATTGCATAAACTACAATATACAAGTAGGTATGTACAGTCAACGACAAAAGTCGCTGAACAATCACACTTTTTTCTATTATCCTCATCATTTTATACACCAATTTTTGAACTCATCATCACCTAAAATCAGGTGTGTTAAGTTGTGGTCAAAATGATACCATGTAAAATGTAACAAAAAACAATAATAATTACTGATTTGAAACACATTTGGAAAATCGAGAACGAGCTACTTTTGTCGTAGACAAACTTGTCAGGAGCTATAATCTGTGTTTCTCTACATATACCTGCCTAATCTTGTAAGGCAAGTTTCACGACACACCTTGCACACAATGTAAGTGCAATCTCTATTTTATTACCCTCCTTACTACATTTACAAGCTAAGGGTCTTGTATCTCATGTTACAAGTAATTTACTACCCTTTGTTTCATTAGTGGATCGCTACTTAATTATCTTCAAACTTCATGTCCTTGTCTTGTTAAATTGTATTTCGTAGCTTCGGTACTAATTTGACTTTATGAATAAATGCTGAAGCTAAAATATGGGCTTAGAGTGGTTTTTATTTTAATGAGCCTAATGTTGGTGGAATTCAAATTAGGTATTACGTATAAATTAGCCTAAACAGTCTTGTTGATGTTCGTAATGACCATATTCTGAAACGCGTCATTACTGAAAAGGAATTATGAATAAATTAAAGAGATGATGACTCAGTGGTAATGTGTATAGAACTGATATGAAGGTTTGATTCCTACAATTAATGTAAATGAGAACATTGAGGTAAAACCATAATAAATAAATAAAAAAATATCAGGGGACACAGATTGACCTAGCCCCAAATTAAGCTCGAAACTTGTGTAATAGAAAACGATATACATACATATACAGAGAAATAACCACTTAAATAGATAGAAACTTAGGATGGTAGTATAAATTCTAGAGTTCGCCTGGCTGGTTGTCGCATTCGAGTGGAAAATCTGTCTCCAAACAGACGGTGGCAGGCCTTGAGAACCAGTTCCATTATTAGGGTTGGGCTAGTATATCCTCAACCACGGCAAGTCAGTATTCAAAAGTTAATTTGTACCTAGTACTTCTACATTTATAATGCGTGTACAGTACCGAGCTAGCGTCTTTGTTTCCCTATAGTCATCAAGTCAGAAGTGAATAGGTATCTTCACGTTTACTATCAGAATGCGTTCAGATACTAACCTCTATGCTAAAAAAATATGATTAATCGTTTATAATAAGGCTGGAATCTGGAAGGAAATGGGGGAAACTTATGCCCAGCAGTGGGACAGCAAAGGTAAAAAATGTCGTTAATAAATAAAAACCATCAAATCTACATCAAAATGTTTCGGAATCACCAAAATTTAACGGCATTGTGACATCCATCTTGCCTACACAATGGTTTAAGATAGCATTTACCATTTTTCCATTATTAGGAACATAATATTATGTAGATCAGAATGGCAAATTCAAGTAGTTAAATTAGGCATAAAGAGTTATTATTTGAGAAAAATACTTACAAAATCGTATGATAAGAAATTGATAAAAAAAATTAAAAGTTTCCTCCAAAAATCAGAAAATATCTAAATTCAAGCAGTATATTTGAAGATAATAGCTATATCTTCCAACTCGAAACCCGAACACTCTCCGAACAAGCAAAATAATTTAAATAACGTCTCTCAGGATCCAATCCCCTTTGTCTCTTCCATTTCAACTCGCTTCACGGTCTGCAATCTTTACGAAAATGGAAGCTGATGTTACCCAAAATCCATACTTATAAAAGAGTAAGTAGTTAAATGTGTGTATATATATGTATATAATTATATATTAATAATTGTTTTGTTGTATGTGAGATACCAAATAAAAATAAACAAGCAAAAAAAAAAACAAAACACACACAAACATTAAAACTTAGACATTTTTGAAGAATTGTTATTTTTTTAACGCAAAACCTACAGAACCAATTGGAATGTGGTTTTCAGCTTTTGATAATTTAGGTATCGCCATAAAACTGTGGTATGTTTTTAATGCGTTATGACATTAGAATGGTTAGATATCCTTGATAACGCGTACAATATTGCTACAACCCTAAAGTCAAAAATCTCTTGCTTGAGATTCAGTTGCACTTCAGGCGTAGCGTGGCAGTACATTCGACTACATCATCACCAAACAATCCAAGGTAAAAAATAATGTTACGCGGAGACACTATAATTGAAAGTGACTCAAAAGAGAAGAGAATCAGTGTAACAATCCTATAGTTCACGAGAGCGAAGCCGTTAGCAAACACTATACGTAGCTAGTTATGATTTTGGTGTCGTCGGCCGCTGGTCACCGGTAAATATATCGGGCGAGAATGTTCCGCCCGCAACGATTTCTATGAATATTTCATGAGGCAACAGTCCTGATCACCGGCACACCAACTATACAGCCTTCGTGCTTAATTTGTGGACCGCTCAATCTTACTCTTGTCAGAAGTCGCTTATTTTGTTGTTTTCCCTAAAGTGAGTAACAAGTAACGTTACCTGAATGCGAATAGGGTGCTGTTTAGATTAGCTCGCCTGATTTATTGAACTATTAGATGTAGATGTGCGTTGGATGGATGAGGTCCGTGTCTCCGGAAATTATTCTGGGACGGAGGAAACTTCAAAGGAAAGTAGTGTTGTATCATTCAAACTAATTGGGTACTGGCGTATACGAAAAAGTTGAGCTGAATGCGTTAATAAGGGTATTTTTATGTGAGTGGTGCGAAAAGCCTTAATAGGGTGTCTGTGAAGTGATAGTTTCTGAAAGAACGTCATTTATATCAAAGCAAAAAAAACATATATTCAATGAAAATAAAAACGTGTCTTTTACATACCTAATGTGCTTTGTTTATTTATTTATTATTATTAGAACGGATATACCATTTACACTAATCATAACGTAACTTATAACAAAATGAACATAGGTCAAATAAATCGATGTCACAATAAATAAATTTAACAACACAATAGAATTAAATTTGAGCAACAATAACAACAATAAGACAGAAAACAGTAGAAAATCAGAAATAAATTACATGTAAGGACACCAAAATATCACGCATTCGCCTCGCAATATTTCAAGCATTCAGACAAAATTACCTTCCATTCATCAGCAAACATATCACAGTCCGGTGATGGTTTGGCTCTCAAGTGAGGCTGCCAGAACACACCAATAGGTTCTTAGCAACAGATTCTTACCTTGAAGGTTAAAGGTACCTTCTGTTTTTTTTATAATGAACATGTGGTACAGTCAGCAACAAAAGTAGCTGATCATACTAGATTTCCTAAATGTGTTTTAGATCAGTATGGCGTGGTTTTCTTTCCATTTTACAAGGTGGCGCTCTGACCACAATTCATCACACTTGATTTTAAGTGATGATGTGGTCAAAGGTTGGTGTTTAAGATGATGCCGGTAGTTGGAAATTGTGTTATTGTTGAGCGACTTTTGTCGTTTACTGTACTATAGGTGAAATGCCAACAGCGAGGCGTGAGATTGCAGGCTCAATTTCCACTACAAGACAAATTTTGGGTCAGAAAACATGCCTAAGTATTTATTCCAAGTCTGGGTGTTGTGAATCCCTAAGCCTAAGGGGAGTTTCTGATACCTTAGACACAAAGAATCCCAATTAGGGGTGTTATTAAAATATAACAACAATAGTTTTGACGCAATGTGGTTCCGACGCTTTTCAAAGAAACAAACTCCTATGTATAATAAAACTAAAAGTAGTTTGAACTAGACGTGATTACTATTTTAATTAAATTACAGAAAAACTCATTAACTGTACCAGATGCTCGCCTTTTGTATCTGAAATGAAGTTTTTCTGCAAAGTTCAGAACACTTCGAGGTCGGAGTATGTCTTTTGAGTCGTATCTGCGTTCCTTGAAACTTTCATAAAGCTCATTTGGAGGTGGAATTTAAAAATGTGCATACTAGTAGAAAATTGTTTTTTATAGCAGATAACGTTATGTTAAATAAAAATAACACCCGAACAATCACATACATAGGCTCTGACCCCTAACTAGGTTTTCCCTGTATCTAGGGTATCAGAACTACTAAGATCGGGGATCCACAACACCCAGACACAGAACAAATACTTGTGCCTTTTTTTTTTCAATGCACAAATATTTGTCCTGTAGCGGAAATCGAACCCGCGACCTCACGCTTCACAGTCAGCTATCCGCCCATTACGCCACATCGATCAGTCAAAAAGTATCAACAAATTAATATTTTATTTATATTTATTATTTAGTATTTACTCCTCTATATGAGTATGTATATCGTTGTCTAGTACCCATAATACAAGTTTCGAGCCTAATATGGGGTAAGGTCAATTTGTTTGCAATGGTCCCCCGATGTTTATTTATTTAGTATCCAATTTTAAATGAAGTGAAAACCTTTTCTGTATAAGCTATCCCCAATCCAAATTCACTCAAAACCGCTGTGCCGTTGCATCGTGAAGAAGTAACACACATATACACTCACTCACAGAGTATCGCATTTAAAATGTAAAAGTTTGATATGATTTTCTTTTTAACCGACTTCAAAAAAGTAGAAGGTTTCTCAATTTGATCGTATATACCTATACATATTTTTATGTATGTTCGCGGATAACGTCATCATTTATGAACAGATTATGATGATTATTTTTTGTTGGAAAGGAGATATTCTAAGTACCCTGATAAGAAAACCAGGGTCTTATTATGGCATTCCAGAGAAATCAAAGGAAACCTGAAGTAGATATTTTCTGTTAGATGTTTTTTTATGATTGTAAATAACTTTAAGTGACTCTTCTAATTGCCCTAAAAATTCCATGTAAAGTTCAACAAATAAAGTGCCACGACTTTACTTAAACACAAAGGGTACTATCTTGTTTGACCCGGTTTGTAGCTGGGTCACACCATCATCATCGTCATTAACATTTGACACTGGCCAAAAACACAAGCCGTATGAAGTCATAAATAAAAAATAGGGATATCCACGTCAAAGCAGGTCCGAAACTTTTGCAATACCCAAATGTGCGCATCAACTACATCCCCCAGCAACTTATCATACCCCTGTAGTATATTTCCCTACCGAGGGTTATAATACAGTGCACGTACCAGGTCGCTTTATCCCACGGGGCTTCCTGGAATGAGATTCATAGTGAGCCCGCAGCTTTATACACTGATACATATCGTGTATAGACCGTATAGGCTAGCGGAGGTATGACTGGACTCCCAAGTGGCGAGCGCTATGTTAACTGCTTTGATTGGTTTTGCTGTTGGAATATTAGCAACGGACTTATGGGACGTAAAATTTAATTGTATCGACTAGTCGCTATGCATTACAAGGTGATCCGTCAGAGAAGCCACCGACATAGTCCACAGAATTAGCAAGCTGAAGTGGCGGCAGTGAGCTGGTCATATAAGCCGCAGAACCGACAACCGATGGGGTAGACGTGTTCTTGAGTGGAGACCGCGACTTGGCAAACGTAGTGCAGGACGCCCTGCGACAAGGTGGAGCGACGACTTGCGCCGAGTGGGTGGCAGTAGTTTGATGAGAAGAGCCGAACACCGGGCTCAGTGGCGTACCTTGGGAGAGGCCTATGTCCAGCAGTGGACTGATACGGGCTGATGATGATGATGATGATGAAGTATTACAAAATGTCAGACTGCTTAGATGACAAAAAAACTTAGGATTGTAGTGTGCTTACTTGCTCCAATTTGATCAATTATAAAAGAAAATCTGCTAATGTGATTGTGCTTAATAAATTAACTGCCGAGCGTTTCGTGTCTATTCTTTTGCATGAGGTCATGGGTTCGATTCCCGGTACTTCACATGTTGCGTATCTATGTCATAAGGAAGAGTAAGGATGTGTATTAACAATGGAAAGTTACAGGCTGATGACTGTTATCAGATTACCTTGTAATTTTTCAGGGAGCTGTTAACAAATTGCCGTAAAAACCTTACCCTTGTTTTGAATGGTTTTTAAAAAAGTCTCGGATCAATAAAAAACTTGTAACAATATTTTTTTGCTTTTGAAGAAAATATTATATATGATTAGAATTAGGTTTTGAAACGGGATAATTACCATGTATTTGCTTTTGTGTAATAAAAAAATATGAGTTCAAAACTGTAATATAATATGTTTAATATGTAGATATGTATTAATCTATTTTCCATAAAAATCTTAAGAAAACCACTTTCGCACGGCTGCGGTTCACGGATCAATGTACACTGGTTACCCGGACTATAGGTCGGATGATTCGATTGAGGTGTAAAGCGAAAAACGCCGGTCTAATAAAACTAATGGATCCCTACGCAACGGGTTCTGTACGCAATTATACCGAGTGAGTTTGCATATTCTAACTGGAGATTGGTACAATTGTATAAAACATTTAAGCAGCCCTTTGTTTGGGTTACTTTGCAAATGTACCTATATATTATACAACGTGTAACATAATGTCCCTATAAGCCGTGAGGGTATTCTACACTTTAAGGCAAACAAATTAAATATACAAAAAAGTACACTAACATTGTTTCTTATTCGCCGAAGAACTAAAGTCACCGACATAGCTTTCAGAATTTGCAAGCTGAAGTGGCAATGGGCAGGCCACATCGCTCGAGGAACCGATAACCGATGGGGAAGAAAGGTTCTCGAGTGGTGACTACGAACCGGAAGACGTTCTGTAAGTAGGCCCCCCACTAGATGAACCGACGTCATTATAGTTGGGGAGCCCATGATGCTAAATGTGGATTTACTCGAGCGTCGCGGAAACCTATTAGATTTGGTAGATTAGATGTTAAGAAGAATAAATGTCTTATAATGTTTCCACTTTCAGCGGTGGGGGAAGCTTCCACAGATCTTCATGGTTATAAAAAAAAACTATGACATAACATGGACTCAAGTGTGGGGGGTGTTCAGTGAACCCCACAGATGCTCCCATTTCTTAGACTGACGATTTGAAAGCGACACCAGCTCTTAGCGTATCTAAAAGTTTCCCCTGAGCGTACCCACCAATGTTAAGGGCTCATAATGGCTGGAGGTGCTCATCAATATGTGAGGTATCCTCCCATATATTAATCTGACGCGCTCGAGTAAATCCCAAAATCCCCTCTTGGGCTCCCCTACTATTATAAGAGTCGCAGGGAGCCGATGGGTGCAAATGACTAATAGCTGTTCATGGTGGCGTTCAAAGGAGGAGGCCTATGTTCAGCAGTGGACTTCTTCCGGCTGATGATGATGATGATGAACATCTTTTCATACTTGCAATGCTCTGCAATGTTTCTTCCAGAAATGTACCTGACACAGCCCTAAAACAGCTGACTATTTTTACCTATATGTTGTGAACTCTGTTATTTTATAGAACACTGACTATATATATGCCAATTAATCTGGTGCGTCAATGGTCAATTTTTTTATGAAGTGTCTACTTATTTTTAGATACTTCAATACAATTTAGCCTATAATGGCTAATAACTAATTTAAATATAACATATTAACTTGCTAGGTAGAGTATAACTAAGAATGTGTCCATTAGCACTTTTCTTATTGTCTCTATTAAGAGGAAGGCACTTTGTTTTCGTGTTCTTTATAGTACTTACTGAACTACATATTGTTCGCGCTCAAATAAACTAACTGAAAAGGTTTTGTCCTTTTCAGTCATAAATAATTAATCAAATATGTGAAAAAAAAAGTTTTATTTTTAATTTTTTTTTTTGTAAATTTAATTCTGGATGCCTTGATGCGTGGAATACCCTCACTTCAGCCTTCTATGGACATTATGTCACACGTTGTATACATACGCAAGGAAATATTATTCGGTAAATTTTCAACAGCAATTTTGGTAGGTATACAAAAATACGTGTGACTTGCCCCTTACGCTCTTCCTACGTGATCTCAAAACTAATTCATATCATGCCCCTTTGTAAAACGAATTCTATATATGGGATCTATGTATTTATGCATTGAAAAAAACGCGCAACTATTTGGGTCGTGTCTTTTTATATAGTTGAGTAATGAGGCGAGTTGCTCAGCGGGCTATGGAAAGGGCTATGCTCGGAGTTTCTCTTAGGGATCGAATCAGGAATGAAGTTTAGATACAGAGAATTCTAGTACGAGTTCTGACTCTTGTCAAGAGCTTTATAGTTATTTTTTTTTTTTTTTTTTTACTTTTTACAGGGTAGCGTTTGACCACAAGTAACCTGATGTTAAGTGACGATGTGGTCGAAGATGGCACCACGCTACACCTGGACTGGGAACTGGCTCTCAAGTGAGGCTGCCGGAACACACCGATAGGTGCTTGGCGACAGATTCTTAACAAGAGGGTGGTAGCTAGCCAGGCGAGTACTAGAAAATACCCTACCACCAAGCTATGGTTTCATCACGATGTTTTCCTTCACCGAAAGCTCAAGCTCATTGTAGGATTCGAACCCACGTCCTACGGATCGCAAGCCGACGTCACTACCACTGAGCCATCATCGCTATAAAGTTATGTATAAGTTATGTGATTATGGTTATGTATTTATATTAACAACAGTCCAAGTATCGAGATCTGAATCCATAAAACAAATACGTGGTATGTACGAGTAAATATCCCGTTTCAAAACTAAATACTATTAGTTTTAATATTTACTTATGTAATAACATATTGTATGAAGTTCATTCAATCTAAATTGATTTAATTGAAACACGATTACAATCTATGTTTTAATTCATATCAATTATTTATTGTAATCGAAACTAGTCTGTATTATCAATATAAATGAAATGCTGTTGTTTGGTAAGTGCAAACTTGAAGGCCATAAATTTGAAAATTCAAGACTGAAACATACAGTGCTTCTTTGCATGGGATTTTTGTATGAACACATCAATTATTTAAATTTTCCACTCCATTACACACAAACTTACGTCCTTAATTTTGTTTTTAGATTTACTTTTCCTATCATATTTTTCTATGGTAATATACAAAGAGAAATGATTTGATAGCTTGTTTATTCCAGATATACTTCAAAACTACTGAACTGATCTTGATGATATTTGATATAGAAATAGTTTGAACTCTAGGTTACTACGTATGATAGTATTTATTGCGATAAAATACAGTCTTTTCGGGTGAAACTGCAGGAAACAGCTAGTTTTAAATAAAACCAAAGGAAAAGGATGCTAAAGGAAAATAGAGGCAGACATGTTCTGTTTGCTAGATGACGTTAATTAACATGGATGGCCTTGATCCTAGGGGATAGTGACTTCGATCTATCTTGCGACGTCAGTCCTTTCCCTCTTCATCAATCTGAATGGAATTAATGCAGTGACCCTTGTTTTAATTACAAATATACCGTGTGTGGGTGTTTGGATCTCCTAACTACGTTATTTATGATACTCTAGATACAGATGATTCTAGTTAGGGGTTAAAGGTGTATCATATTTGTGTTCTCATTCATCTATTCAAATAAATGAAATTGAAGTGTCTGTTTGTAATTTAAAATTGACAGCTTTTCACTAAATGCATATGAATGCATATACGGTATTTAAAACATTTTTTTTAATTTATATGTCTGTTTGGTCCGGCTAATCACTGAAATGGCTCGACCGATTTTGACGGAACTTTCACTCGCAGATACATAATGTTATAAGGAGTAACTTAGGTTACTTTTATTTTAGAATTTTGAAACCTGGGGAAGTTCATAAGATACTTATTATCACGATGAACTGTAGTTCACGCGGATGCGACCGCTGGGAACAGCTGGTTAACTATAACTACCTAAACCTAGAGTGACGTCATTAGCGAGGCAGAATCCAAACTACTCGTGGTTAGAGGTTAGAGCTGCAGAGTGAGGATCCTTCTAACAATATATGCCATGTCAAGGAGTACTTACTGCCTTCTACATCTGACCCTTGATCCAACCGTCAAGCAAGAGCCTCTTTAGAGGTTGGTCGAGACTCTTCGCTATAAGGTCATTCGGCCTAAGGATCATCGGGACAATGATCGCTGTGTCAATATTTTTGAATAATTTTATATACCAATGATTCATTAACACTCTAGTGTGGAGACATCAAATAACAACATTAAAGGTTAAGTTTGCAGTAATATCAATACTATTATACCGTCTCACCGTCAAAATGACAGAAAAAAAAATCGCATTTCTTAACCAGTGGGAAGTTATTTAGTGGGTGGGGGGAAGCGTTGAAGTGAATTGACTTGATCAGGAAACCAATTAGAGGGTGAATGGTGGATGCATTATTTATAAAGTTGGCTTCGTTTATTGCAAAAAAGAATAATTGGACTGCATGTTTGGACAAAAAGAATTTTCATTTTATTAATGCTTTGGAAAGATTTGCTTTTCTGGCTTAGTTCTTTTAGCATTTTTTTTTTTGGTGTTTTGTTATAAAAATATCGAAGTAGCTATGTGTTGAGAAGTACAGTATCAAAGTAGACTAGCTGTTCCCCACGGATTCACCCACGTGGGCTACAGTTTATCACAATCAAAATTATTCTATGTCCTTCCTCAGGGTTCAAACTATCTCCGTACCAAATTTAATTTAAATCGGTTCAGTAGTTTAGGCGTGAAAGCGAGACAGACAGACAGAGTTACTTTCGAATTTATAATAGTAAAATAATAAAGTTGTGGATAATATCTATCTAAGTCTTTCGATTTACTACGCTTTAACAAATTTTAACCTACCTACGCAAAACTCTTCCACCCCACCAAATTCCAATACATCCATAGGAACAAAATTAATTAAAGTTTCAACGCTCACCCCGCAATCATTTGTCGCTCGTTGCCATGGCACGCCGATAAAACCCCCGACTGTCTGTCTTTTGCAATTTTTCCACTCCAATTTACCTATTGCTATAGATAACTACCTATAAAACACAGAGGGTGTACGGCGTATGTAGGCTATGGCTATAACTGTATGGGTGTGCTGTGTAAATCAATTTGTGTCACCCTGTTGTTTGTATGGCATATGCATTCCTCTACAGTAACACTGGATACCTTTTTCTATGGTTTAGATTTGTTTATTAGTGGGGTAAGATAAGTAAGTTGTATTATGTTCTTTCATTATCATCATCATTATCAGCCTTTCCGTTCCCACTGTTAGGACTCTGGCCTTCTCTCAGAGAGAGAAAGAGTATGGGCTGTAATCTACCACGCTGGTCCAGTGCGTGTTGGTAGATGTCGCATGCCCTTGAATGTTGCAGTTCTTGGGCATGCCGGTTTCCTCACGATGTTTTCCTTCACCGTTTTGAGCGATGGCAAATCCGCACATAACTTATTAAGTAATAGGTGCGGGGCCGAGAGGATTCGAACTCGGTGTCGGCGTCTTGTAAGTCGCACGCACCGTTCGGCCACCTTCGCTCGCAAATTATGTTCTTTAGTCGAATGATATTAACTGCGAAATGTAGGAAGATCATTCCTAGAAATATTTATACCTACGCATGACTTAACCTAGAGACTTACGGCCGTTCCCAATAAGCGATCTAACCACGGCTTGCCCTACTAGAGATAGAAATTTGACATTACTTCTATGGAGCTTATGTCAAAAGTTTTATCTTCAGTGGGGCAAACCGTGGATAGATGGGTTATTGGGAACGGCTTATATTTATTGTTTTCGTACGAGGTAGCAGTCAACTCTGTTGGCAGTTTTTTCAGCTGCCTGAAGGACTCCAAAATGGCTCTACGTCTCACATAGCTTGAATTGAAAGTGCCTTTCGAAACACAGTAGCGCTCTTTTAAAATCACCTGCCGGGCGTTTCTTGCCTGTTCTTTTGCCGGCGTAAGGAGGTTGGAACAGGCGTAGCTAGTTTTAAGTTGACGTTTTAAAGTGATCACATTGTATCCTATTGAATAAACATTATTGAATTTTGAATTTTTTGAATTTTTTTTTTGAAAATTCCAAGGTTAGACGGAAAAAATTAAGACCAAAAGTTGTAATGATACTTTTTGCTATAGTTGTAAGCCATGCGGCATGTGCGTGTTTCTCTGTCTGTCTCTCTCTCTCTCTTTCTCTCATAGAAAGCAAGCCAAATATATTTTCTTTTATCTTTCTAAAAAAAAAAAAAAATTTAAAAGAATTTATATATCGTTTTTTTCTTGTATTAATCGAAAGGAACTTCGTTCCATACGGGTGTCCCTTGACACTTCTCAAGTTTTTTTATTATGTTGACAGACACAAAACTGGAAAAACTAGTACTAGTAATTATATACATATATCACTGATGGACTGTTCTCAGGTTTGTTAGAATGAAAAAGGCTTAGTATTTATAGCTACAAAGACACAAACGCCTAACGATAAGAACATTAATGCCTAATGATTGTTTCTTTAGAACTTAAATGTAAATAATCTACTATGAGGTGATCGAAATAAAACACACGGTTTTTGTTAAAGTATATTGTTTATTACAAGCTGCAATTTACAACTCTTAACAACACTGAGTTTCTGGGAAACTTGAAGTTTACATTAATGTCACAGTGAAAGTACATATTATTATTTACATTTACAAAACAGAAATACTGTTACATTCCGATTACATTTGCCTCGGCCAAGATGTTAACGAAGACTTCTTTGAAGCTAATAATATGAGGGTTTTACCAGAAAACAAACAAAATTGCTCAACTTTTCCACTCTTACAACTATTATCCTAATCATAGTAAAATATTTTCTTGAATAAGTTTCTTTACAAGCAGTTTTAAAAACTATATTACAGAACTACTTGTAACACAAATTCCATAGTCGTATTATAGATAAAGAGAAAAAAGTGTGTATTATAAACAATGACTATGAAAACTAAGTGTGAGATTAATACAAGTGATGGTTGCGGAGAAGTCAGTCTTTACCTCACTAAATCAAGAGAGAAAATGAACTACACTTTATAATCTACTGTAGTAATCACTTCTTGGTTTAAAAATGTAACATGGCGGAAAGATCTTTCTCCATCTTCGATAAATGTAGCTGAAGTGTATGCATAGGATCCGTCTCGCTCTACTCGTACCACGTCATCAAAGCGTTCATGCAGTTTGGCAATCCTTACGATATCAGTAAATTCCGAAATTTTCTGCCAAAAATTTGGCTCGTTCCACACAATAGAGTTTCTTTCATCCCGATTATCTTTTAAGAAAGCGAATACTGAATTTTCCGGTTCGATATCAGCATATACAAAAACGTGTTTAGGACGTTTCGTCCAGGAGATTTCAGCTTGAATCTTCTTGATGTCGATGTAACTGTACATTGCCATTAAATAGTTCGGTGTAAATACTACTAATACGTCAATATCTGGATAGGGTTTGAGGCTGTTAGCCAACCACCTCATGCGATTCTCTTTTCTTATCGGAAAAATTGGTTTGTATGTTCTCGGCAATCCAATTTGAGTTTTTCCGTACTTCATTAATGCTGGCATAAATATTTCATCAACGAACTGGCTATCTCTTGAATCAAAATTGACGAACATTGCGGGTCTGTCCTTATCGTCGCTATATAGTGAAAAAGTGAATTTGTTAATTCGTTTTGACTTCGGTCTCTCTGGATCGTCGAGTTCATCATTATAATTTTTGGCTCTACAACATGTGTCCGTTTTCTTTTTGAATAATGTGTAAATCTGTTTTCTGTAGGTGACGACAATGATTACCATGGTTATGTATAAAACCACAGTTACAATTATAGACGCGATCACCGTGAACGGAATATGACATGACTCTCTAGACCAAAGTGGGCATTCGATTTGTTGGACGTCCAAGACCTGAAAGCAAACATTTTTCAGTAAAACTCGAGGAAATGATATGTGAAATTTTTTTTAATGTTGAAGTCAAGATACGTTGCTATTTTTTACTATTTAACTCATTTCATTATCTCTGTAATGTATACAATTTTAGAATGTAGGAGCTTTATCTATTTTAATTTATGTCTACGGTCTATAGCCAAAAATACATCTATATTTTTTAGCTAAATTGACCAATTTACCTTAACGATTTACTTGCGAAACTAGTTTTAATTCCAAGAAACAAAATAATATTAAGAAAAGGTAATGTTAAAGTTAGGTTGTTAAATGTATTGTTTTTAATAAATTACATAATTATTAAAATACTTCACCTGCGTTGTGTAGCTATCCAATAAATAATCAAGGAACAAATAATTAGAGCATTCACAGCTCAATGGATTGTTTGAAATCCATATTTGTTTCATTGGCTTCTTTATCAAGTTACGATATGAATCCTCGCTATCATTTTCCTCTGGCTGAAAAAAAGTAGAGTTCTTCAATATTTCAGTTTACTAACAGTACTGTAAAGCTTTGTATGGACGGTAGTAACGGTACGGCTGTACTAGGTGAGATAAAGTGTAATATGACAGTAACTCATAAAGTTTAAAAGATATCTCGTCTCATCTAGCTGTATCGATGCAATTTGATTGTGCTATTATTATTTATCGAAAGTTCTTGTGTTGATTAAATTTGATTATCTGGATTCTAACTTACCCAAAGGTGTTGAAGAAAATTATAACTTATATCCAAGTTCTCGTGTCCATTGATCCACCAATCTTCAAACGTAGTTTTGAAACTGTTATGGCTTATGTTCAATAACCTCAGGTTATAGGTTTGAGCAAAAGGCGATACTCTTTTAGACACCCAAGAATGGTTTCTCATCATATTTTCCTCAAAGTTGAGCTTATTATAAGCCAGAGATATCGACATTCTTTGTTTATTGTTGCTGAACAAATGCGAGGATATTGTTGTCAGGTTATTATGTTCCATGTTTAAGTAAATAAGACTCAATAGTGGTGAAAACGTTGTGCTGAAATAAATAATAAATACATGTTAAATTAACACGGTGTTGAAAAGGTAAAGCTTTGAACCAAAGTCTCTTGGGTTCATAAAGTTGCCCAGTAAAATATATATATTTGAAATATTTTGAAGTTCCTAATATCCGAAAATCTATTAAAAATAGCTTTGAAATTGAAATGTGATTCATCAAGAAACCCCGATTAAATTCGTAATAAATATTATGTTTCAAGTCATTTAAGTTCGGGTTTGAGATACGCGTTTCTGCCATTTACTTAAGCCGTAAGACAAACGGTACTTACCCGCAAATCTTTGCAAGTAAATTGTGATTCAAATTTAGCGTCTCGAGTCTTACTAGAGATGAGAACAACTTTTGCTCCAAGGAATTCAGTTGGTTATGGCTCAAGTCTAGTTCCAGTAAATTGATTTGGTCATTGAAAATGGACTCCGGTAGTGTTTCTAAATCGTTGTATGCTAGTGATATGTTTGTGATCTGTGGAGAGTTAGCGAATACGTCGTACGGTAACTTCTCAAGCCCACTTCTCTGAATGTAAATCTGTTTCAGATTGGTCATGCCTCCAAGCAAACGCTTCGGTAACTCGATCAGTTTAGCATCGTTGTTAAGTATGACAACAGTTTCAAGCTCCTCATTATGCTTGAAAAGATTTTGCGGCAGAGCCGAAAACTTGTTCGAAAATAACGTCAGTTTCTTCAACTTTTTCAGAGGCTTGAAAATTGACGAGGGCAGCTCGTTGAGACCATTGGAACTTAGGTCCAGTTCTTCAAGCACATCAACTCCAGTGAAAAGGTCCTTTGAGAACCAGGTGACGTTACTTTGCCACAGGGAGAGCTTTCTCAAGTAAGATAAATGAGAAAATAAGTTTGAAGATATATTGGTCATATGATTGTGACTTATTTCTAAAGTTTCCAACTTCTCTAAAGGTTTGAACAGCTCTTCGGACAAGTTTATTGTATTCGATCGTATGTTTAACCATGTCAAGTTGTTTATGTCCGTGAAGAGGTTGTCTGGCAGGTGCGAGACCCCATTGATAGACAGAAGTAATTTAGTGAGGTCTTGCAATCCAGCAAAATGTTTCCTGTCGAAATATCCGGACAGATTCTTTCCATTTTGGAATATCAATGCCATCGTTTTTGACACTCCCATGTTTGTCAAAACATCTTTGAATGAAGACAATGGCAATGGACAGTCCTTGAAGCTGACCGACTTGAACGTATTCATACGATTGGCACATTTTGGTAGTTTGCTGTAGTCAAGACTTGTTGCGTTCTCGCATTTTATGTTTATGTAAGTGTTTGGCAGTAAATTTATTTTTACTGTGCGACCTGAAAGGAATGTGCATTTGAAATATATGTGGAAATATAATGGAGTGCTGATTCGTACTCGGTTTCAGCAAACTGTAAAAGGCTTCCTACATGCGTTAGTATTTGAGTGCACTTACCGTCGATGCTGCAATTGAGTTCAACGGCGAGCGTGCCGCCGCAAACGCAGTTAGGGTCATTTGGACACATCGCCCGCGCGGCTCCAATTATTTGTAGAGCCAGCGCGACCGCTACGACACACACGAGTTTGCGATCCATCTCTGCCACGTCACATATATCACCAGTCACATCTACTTCACACCCGTCAGCTGCGTCGCATTTGCTTCCCTTCTCTTCATTCTACTCGTCCTCTTTATCGGATTCATGATTCATCGGTTCTGCGAACAAAAGATTTTTGCGATTGATACGAATTGTTTACAATTTGGCGCACATTGGAATTCATTCGGTTGGCATTGCAATTCCAACACTCGGAATTGATTCCACTATTCATAGATTACTTGCTGCGTCGACAAAAAACTGTGGGAAATGAATTGATTCGTTGGCAGATTCAATGGAACTGTCTGGTGGTGGTCAGCTCTACATACCATTATTTTTTTATAATTACTCGTTTTTAATTTATTTATACGTATTTGTTAAAAGTATGTGTCGAAATACATTATTTCATTTATGTACAAGATTTTGATAACAAAGTCTATCTGACTGATTAAATTCTAAGTACTACCTAAAGCTAAATTAATCTGGTAAGCCTTAAGTGAAGGCGTATTGGTTCCACGTATTTCCACGTTGAATTGCAACTTTACCTACATATTTCAAGTTTTCAAATAAACCTATTACAGAGAGCAACCATTCTCCGTCCGCTCCAGTTCAAAATTTATAGAGTGAGGACATTTTACGACTCGGAGACAGAATATAAATTGTCAAGGACATTTGAAATTGGTCTGAAAACATGTTCTCGATAGTCTCGGGCATCTCTTTGTTTACTTGGAATTAATTTTAGATAGCCAAACCAAATTGCAAAGCTAGTAAATAAACATAGACTGTCTCCCGATTCATCCTCCCAATTCATCTCAGAATCTTTCATGCCTACGCCGCTGAGACACAAACAACGAAAAGTTAGCAATGGAATAAACAACTGGCCAACGGGAAAATCAAATTTATCTTGTTGACATCTCTATTTTCGGTTTCCTGAAAGCATCCCCTCAAGGGATTGTGGACAGCGTGAGTTACAAAACCTACTTTCCCTTTGTTTTACATGCAAACTCTATAGATACAGATAGATCAAATCAAATAAACCACAATCCATCACTGTTCTGTTTTCTTTGATGTACCACGAAATCCGATTTAGTTCCGACGGTATCATACTCCTTTCTAAAGAACTCTTGTTTTCTTTTAATATAACTAAGTAGATTATCAGAACAAGCGCGAGCTTATTTTCTTTATCGACCACACATTGAAGGAGGTGGTTATGAAGTCCACGCGTATTTTTGTATGTATGACCACGTAACATAACGTTTCAAATTGTAGCTTTTACAATCTTTACTAAGGCTGGTTTGCACAACAAGTTAAACCTTACTCAAATCTGGATTGAACTAAATTTTCTATAAGATTTTACAAGTGAATTTCGTTTAATCGAGATTTAAATCGTAGGCCTAGGTAAACTAGTCTAATACTTAAACCTTAAGTTCAAGAGCATTATTATTGTATATCCACCAATCAAAACTGAGGAAGTATGGTTTCATAAATCGCCTACTCTCTACGTCTCTATTTTCTAAGTGAAGGAAGGCTTCTTTGACATCTCTCTGGCTTGCAAAATTACTCGTGCTAGTTGAAATGAAAATCATACCCATATTCTTTCAACTATCTCTACATATATCAAAGAGCTGTTACCGGGCAGTTATAATAGAATAAAGTATAAACGCGTATGTGCGGCGCAGACATTGGGCTCGACCGAAATAAATGACCTCTGCGTTTCGCTAACTTTTTATACGACAAATTTAACAAATGGCTTAGACTTTCGCCATAAATAACTATTTGTCAGTGGTGTTTTTGTCAATTTGTTAATAAATGTGGCAGGTAAATTTATAACTTTCTAATTGCAGTAAATAGCGTGATAAAATATAAAACTGCGAGTGATAATGTTATATATTTCTACTATATTTATGTCGATGTAAGATTTTTAGGTCTTTTAAATAGTATAATATAACCTAGAAAACATATCTTAGTACCTAGTACTTTAGTCAAAAAATAGAAACATAGCTGTTGCCAGTGGGTTTTTTCACTTAATTAACACACGTGCTAGAATCCTACGTGATAACATACATACGTCGTCGTAAGAGAACCGGCATGACAAGAACCACAAAATTAAAGAATGCGACATCGACCAACCCGCAGCGGGTCAGCGTAGTAGATTATGACCGAATGAAATGGAAACTTCTTCATCAGCTTATTACGTTCCTCAAAACAAGTATTTTTTCTCATTTAAGATTCTGAGAACAGCTCTTCATATTTTTTGTCGAAACATCCCGTCTACCCTTCGAACAACAACGTTATTACGAGCGTATATAAATTGTGTGTGGGTAGCCTCCCGAAATTAGCTCACATAACACAAAGGGTTAGAATAAAACAAAGCCAAAGAACAAACTCGTTTTGAATTTAAATTAGTTTATAAATAAGAAGTGTAATACTAAAAATGTATTAACTTTTCAGTAGGAATTCCTGATAAAGACGCTGTGGATAACCCAAATGGTTTCGAACTGTCACCTTACTTATAAAGATCATCATAGACAAAATAGTTACTTTTTGTTGAGCTGCCAAAAAGTTGCCAGTCTAAATTTCATATAGACAATTTCCTTTACACCAGTAGAAATCTACGTAATTTTTACAACCTTATAAAAGCTTGAGCTCAGATGTGCTAAGCACCTATCTACGTACTTTGTCTACAAACACGATCATAACTTCCTATATTTTCATGCTCTATATTTTCATACACTTTGCCACAGTTATTTTCAACTTTACAGCTTAAATGTTAGAGTTCGATTTTGTTTGTGAGAATTAGAAGCCTATTCCACTTGGGCTCGGTGAATAAACTCGGGGTATCAGGTGTGGTGGGGCCGTAAGCTAGTGGGATTTAAGGCTTCGCATTCCAGGTGTTGCATTTCCAGTTAAAAGCACCTACAATTAGACCGGTTCGGTATTTGCACTGTAACATTCATGGGAAGTAGTTTTGTAACGATAATGAAATTCTAGATAGCGTACGAGAATAGTGAATTCATCCCTACAAAGCCGAGATCTGGTAAGCAACCATGTTGCGTTTCAATATTCCTCTGAATATTCCAAACATGCACGCCATATTGCGCGTATTGTATGGCTCAATCTACCGCCCAATATGTCAACAATAACATCGATCTCCACAGATAATCAACAAAATTACAGGCATATAAAGCCTTAGCTTCAAGGTGACGGACGCAATGTAGTGAAAGCACGTCCGAGGCGGACGTGATTTGTGAATCAATGCGTTGTTACAACAAGCATGTAGGCGATTGTTACACATCAGTTGATTTATTACACCTACAGCATCTGTCTACCTACATCATCTAGTTGTTTAAAATGGTAATGGACGTGCATACTATAATATGTATATTTGCTTTTATTAGGTACCACAATTTTTTCTCTTCTCATTCATTGACAAAAAATATTCCACATCTTAACTTTATAAAAAATGAAAATAATTGAATTGAAGATAGCTCAGTGGTAGTTCCATCGGCATGCCACCTGTAGGTAGTTAGTGGGTTTGAACTCTGCTTTGACTCTTCGGTGAAGGAAAACATAGACATGAAACCTTAGCTTGGTGGTAGAGCATTTTCTAGTGCTGGCCTGGCAAGTTAAGAATCTGTCGCCAAACACTATTCGGTGTGTTCCGACTGCCTCGCTTGAGAGCCAGTGCCCAAGCCAGGCGCAGTGTGACCTTCAACCACCACATCGTCACTTAACATCTGATGACTTGTGATCAACCTAAAGTATTCAAAAAAAGTATAAAAAAAAATAATTATGCTTTAGCGGTCTGTCATATTTTTTTCCTTGGTATTTATTAAGTAAAACATTATATATTTTTGCTTCACGTTCGTAAAACTTAATAAAGTTTCATTCTAATTATACAAAATAACTTCCAAGAGTTCGTTATATAAAACAAGAAAAGTAATCTCAACTTTTCATAGCAAAACCTCGCAGCACAAGTGTAAGTAAGTCCCACTGATATTTTATTAACGCTATACCTATATTCTGTGTCAACAGTATTGCTCAAGGTGTTTACCTTTTGCACCCTTCCCCCTACCAACCCTGCTGTCAAAGGCACGTGCGTCCAGAACTCAAGCGTCTTGACACCATGAGTTTTATTAACGTTCAGGGAATAAGAAAATCTTGGAATATTAGACTTCTTGTAAATTTATGAGCCCAGTGTTGCAAATTTGTAGCTCAAGCTATAAATTTATTCACTCCTGTCTTGCGCTCTCTCTTCGCTATTGTTCCACGTCCTTGACGTACGGAATTCAATAAAAACCAAACATCTGTCGCGTGGTAAACGCCCCCACTTTGCAGTCGGTTTTGTGTTTTAGGCTCAGTAGAGTGAGGACAGTGTTTTGTGTTAATTAAATAAGTAAATATTTTATAACATCTCAGTTGTGAACAAAACATTTCTACTCTAACCATGTCTCATGGTTCTGTCCTTTACTCATCTTTCTAAGTAAGCACGTATAAAAACCAAAAAATAAAAATACGTAAAGGTAAATACGAGATGAGTTAGTCACTCACATACTCGTCTTTGTATTAAAATTATAAACAACTAGTTGCGCCCCGCTGTTCCAAATTCCAAATTGTATCTAAATCGGTTTAGAAGTTACGGTGATACGCAGTAACAAACATTCACACACACACACACACACACACACACACACACACACACACACACACACACACACACACGCATTTATAATATTGGTAGGATTAGTGTTAGGCTTAATGTATGTTTGTCTTTGCTAAAGAAAAGCCCTAATATGTTCTGGGAGTGTGTGTTGTGTGTTTTATAATTATGTTCCCTTTACTCATCTACAATCGTAAATCAAGTAATTTGATAAAACTACGAATAAAATTGTTCGAGATAAGCTCAAAGAGGGATAAATAATCGTGAATTATTCATTTTCATTGGAAGTATTAAAAGTCATTCGTCTTTATTTATTTCGGCAGTTATTCTTTACAGCTTTATTTATTACTTTCAATCGAGTATGACGATATCAATATATTTTTACACGACGATAGTAAAAAAAAGTAGCTAAGTGTAAGTCACGTATGTAGTAAGGAAATACGCGTAGGTAAATTAAAAGAACTGACTAACCACAGCAATTGGATTTCATTTTGATTCTATTCTTTTGATTAAGAAATCCTAATCAAACATCAAACTACAAACAAAATAAGCCTATTAGCAACAGAAGAAAGCTAAAATAAAGCTGTTCTTCCACGAAGAGACGCAAAAGAAACTACCAAATCTCTTAACGATTGTTATTCACCTTATTTAGTGTTTGTTACAAGTGTTTAGTACAAAACACTTTCGAACAGTTACCCTTTAGCGAAGTTCTACCACCCACCACACCCTACTATAATTTGTCACTTGCAGCTAAACACGCATTAAGCACGTCTGGATAGGATTAAAAAGTGTTTAGTTTATATCAAACGAAGCTTTTTTCCCACCCGATCATCCATATTTATTGTTCTCGTCATAGCTCGAAGTTCAGAAACAATTGAAATTAACTAAACGCCATACTAAACAGTTTGAGGCGTATACTAATCACTACACACTAATTGGCATAATAAACACTTGACTAAAGAAAGTGTATATCAGGCATCAGAAGTAGCTAGAGCATTAGCCCTCTGTATAAAGGCACCCGACATAATATTATCTTATTTACAAACATAAACATCCATAAAATGTTTGAAACTAGCCGTGTGCGGCCGTCATTAATATAGAAGGACGGTGATGTTTAAGCTACTCATTAGTGAGTTTAGTTTGAAAGTAGTTCCGTTACGTCTCTCCGTGAGGAAACGCCCTAACACTAAACGCAAAAGTGCTAAAACTCCAAAAAATGCTAATCAAAATCTTTGTTAAATCGTTTTGAAGACTGCATTTATGCCGATATCAATGTTGGTTCAAAATTGATTGCGGATCGGCTTGTGCTCATGAAAATCAAACAGCTTTTTCACCCTTTTGCACACCCACCAAACCAACCAACTAACTCCGACCAGTAACAAACCCTCAGTAATAATTCCAACCACTATCTCATAGGTCAGAAAAAGTGAAGTTCAGCCGTTTTGTACAGTAAAACTCACGCGGGCATACCTATATAAATGTATACCTACAAGACAATGTAAAGTACATACACACTACAGGAAAAGAGCACTACAAAGTACACGAAACTAAATTCGACTTACTAATAACTGCCAGTTTCAATAACTTATATATCGACGGTATATCCTACTAGTGATATTGACGTAAGCTCCATAGAAGTAATGCCGAAATTCTATCCCTAGTAGGGCAAACCGTGGATTATTGAAACTGGCCGTTAATTAATAAAGGTGTATTAAAACAAACAGCACCAACAAGAAATCACTACCAATACTCTTCTACAAAGCTCCTTAATTTCAAACAAACATTCTGGGAAACGGGGTCGCAATACAGAAAAACGAGGCATTGTTTAAGGATCTCACGAGATCCCTCGTTGGCTTCAAAAGGGCTAATTAATTAACTCAAGCCCCCGTAATGCTGGATATGACCCCTGGACGTGGCCCCACGGGTTTGGGGTAAAGCCCGAGGACTTATATCGTTATAATAATTTATGTAACTTTCAATCGTTAGGCAAATCACGTTTGAACCTCGTTTCGTGCCAAAAGGAATCAATCACATCTCTATTTTTTGTAAACGTAAGAGAGGGCAAGCATTCAATAATTTGTAAAGCTGATAAAGCGTAATTTAATAAGAAATTGGTAGAAAAAAACGTTGCTAGAACTCATGACAAATCTTAAGATCTTACCTGTTGCGATATATCTCATCCAAACACTTAATTTTAAACAATAGAATAATTAAACACTGACTCTTATTAAAAAAAATTAGTTTAAAATTATCTTAGTAGTTATAACAGTTCAAGAAGTTATATAACAATTAGAATGGATTGCAATTGAAATAGTTTAATTCTATGTTAACGTGCAGCGTAGCTCGTAGACGCACTACGAGTGTTGTTGCTACGAGGGCTACGACGCGACTGCCGCGCTACGGTTACAGCTGCGAGTGGTGACTGCAAAGAGAGAGATAGTTCGGCTACTTTCGGCAAGTGGCGGAATCGACCGAACACTGCTCAGTTATTTAAGGGTTGTTTTCTATCATGCGACAAAAAGGTTTTATTTAATAAAATTTCTTTGTGAAATACATACTAATGAAATATACCAATAATTGTTATAATAATATTAATTATTACACACATTTTTATTGTTAAAATATTTAAATGTAAATAAATTTAAACATAAATTACATACAAGACATACCTATATTAATATTAATTTAGACAAAAAATGGTATGCTCATTGCTCATGCATGAGTGGCACTTTTTTATACTAGATAGATAGATCGATAGATTAACTCTTTATTGGCACACCACAATACAAGGAAAATTATAACTAGAACAACAACATACTACATACACACTATACACACACACACACACACACACACACACACACACACACACACACACACACACACACACACACACACACACACACACACACATACATATACTCGTATTACATAATATACTATACTATAGGTAGGTTAGAGGCAAAATCGAATACAATAATAACCAATGGGTTTTTATAAGCAACTATAACATGCAATATCAATTTGCTGTTTTTTTCCGCCCAAACACAGCACATGCATAGACGTAATTGTGTAAATGACATATTTTTCGTTTATATTCTGCGACATGAAATATTACAGTTTGTGTTAAGACTTATCCTTGTCGCGTCAACTTTGCATACTGTAATGATATTCTTTTCATCGACTTATTTTCAATAATTGAAAGCGATTGCCGTTCGTCTAGTGCGCATGTTTTAATTCTAAGGTATTTTCGAAAGGCTTTTAAATTTTTTCTCAAATTTTAGTGTATTTTCCGCAACGTCGGGCGCATTTCTGCCTTGTTTATTTACTTGACTTTCAGTGTGTAAATAATATTACTTATCGTCGGTTCAGTTTTAAAATCATTCAGTTCAGGCTTTGACATTTTAAAGTGATCACAATGTATCCTATTGAATTGTTCCGGACCACCGCTTGCTTATGACGAACGATGTTAGTGGACTGTATACTGTTTGGCGGATTCGAGCAAGCGGCTATCGAGGCGGGGGAACGGTGCTGGATTGTGAAGGCGATTACCGTCTGTAGATATTAAAGTGAAACACCAATGATGTGTTCAGGACTGCGTGTCGAACGAGACTACTTTATTAACTAAAAATATCCTATTATATATGAAACTAGCCTAAAATGGTTGCCCATTGTTCTTATTGTCTAATACGGCTTGGGCTTCGGCGGCAAATCTTCGGTTCCTCGCTGGGTATGCAGATGTTCCGGGTGCTGTTTGTCCATTGTTTCTGCTGCCTTTGTTCGGCTTCGGCTTTGGCGGGCGCTCTCTGCTGGGCAGGCCGGCGTTGCACGTGTTTTAGGGCCCGAAATGTTGCTTGTGCTATTCCCAATTATCGTAACACTTCTATGGGTCATAAACTGCAGTCGTTCTTTTGAAGGTTCAGATTCTATTGTTTTATTAATTTGTAAAGACGACGAAACAGTGAATGATTCTTTGTTATCTATTTCTCTTCCTTGTTACTTGCTGCGTTGTAAAGTTATGACTGCTATTTGTATTTTAGTTTCATTTGCTGTTATTGTCTGTAGGCAAAAAATATTATGGGAACGTACCGCGGCGTCGTAGGTACATGACTCCCATCTGCTAACTATAAACTATTACGGTCGTCGTGAACATTCTCCCGCCGTGCAGCGACGTCCAGGGCGCTGCATTACTATTGGTGAGCGACGATCGTCGTATTCGATGTGCAGGATGTCTACCCACTGTTGCGGGTTTGAAGACTGTATGCAGGGGATCGCTTCATCAATGTCTTTAATCGGTAGGACCACCAATTTCCGTATTGGTCTCCACAGGACTTCGCCTATTGTATTGATGTCCACTGGTCCAACGATGTCGTCTGGTCTAGGGTATGTTGCGATAACTTTACCTCGGTCCCATGTGTCGCGAGGTAATTTAACATCTATTAGTTGGGCTAGGTCTCCAACTTTCGCTGTAGGTCTTCGGCTGTGAGGCTCCCACAGGTTTTGGAGCTCAGGAAGATACTCGATTTTACATCTTTCCCTGTATATCTCTGCCAATATCTGTGCGACGTGCCAGCTGGTTTTCGTCACGATGTCTTTCTTGTTGAAGTTTCTCAGTGTTGGCACTAGTTCTGGTCTCCACCACTTGAAGTGGCTTGGCGTCAAAGCTTCGAGTTTGTTGGCACTGACTGAGACGTGAATCAACGGTTGACTATTGTCTGTATATTCCGTTTCTGTGTGTTGAGTCGAGAGGACCTCTTCTTTCTTCTTTTCTATGATGGGTGAGGCGAAATTGACGCTGTGCCCGAGGGTTCGAGTGTACCCCCCATGTAGCACCCAACCTAGTGGTGTAAGTGATGCCACTGGTTGGTTCCTGTTGTCTGTTGTGATATCTCGCAGGTGTTTGCAATCTTTGACCCGGTTTCTCGGAATCACTTGCGCTGAGTTTAGAAAGTTCTTTACTGTTCGAGCTTGAATCGGCTCTTCATGGTTATTGAGCCCTTTGAGAATGAAGTTGACTGTTCTTGACTGTGCTTCCGCTTTTTTCATCTCATTTATGGCTTCTATACGCTGTAGGTCGATAGGCCTCGTTGCGCCAATCTCCTTGTACATGCTATCATCTATTAGAATTACTGTTGATCCGTCGTCGAGCAAGTTATAAGTGTCGACTGTCGCTGTTGGTCCCTTAACTTGTGTCGGGATTATTTTCAAATAAGACTGTCTTTGTATTGCAGTCCAGGCGGAGTTGATAGCTTCTGTTGATTCCTTTTCATTGCTGTTTTCTGTTTTCTCTGTTAATGTTTGCATGTTCTGCGAGCGTCTATTCTGTTGTGTGGGCTTGGAGTGAGTGCCCACTTGTTCTCGCTGCGCGTGAGAGCTGCTTAGTTCAGCTTCCTTTTGCGAGAAGTCTGCCTGAGGGCAGACTCCCGCCGGTGATGACTGCGTTTGCTGTTGCTGTTGTTCTTTGGCTTCGTCCCGCTTATCGACGTGTGTTTTCTGTTCTTCGTTCGGTGGTTGGGGTTCTTGATCTTCCAACCACTTGTGTTCACGTGTTTCCGCTTCTATCTTGCAGTACTTAGAGACATTGCCTTTGTCATCTGTTTCTTCTGTTTCTAGCACGGCTAGTTGTGCCGCAGCTAGTTTCAACTGTAAGCGAGCAATCTCCTGTTTTGCTTTCGCGATCTTCAGTGCTTTAGAATGTGACCGCGTTATTCTAACTGTTCCGACATGCTTGCTATAGGCATGCGGGTTTATCAGCGTGTCTGCGGTGGTGAGACAGGCTGCCACTATTCTGCTGTCGTGCTGTTTCGGCAGCGTGTCTGCGGCGGTGAGACTGGCTGTCTCTATTCTGTTATGCTGTTTCGGCAGCGTGTCTGCGGCAGTGAGACTGGCTGCCTCTATTCTGTTATCGAGCTGTTCTGGCAGCGTGTCTGCGGAGGTGAGACAGGCTGCCTCTATTCTGTTATCGAGCTGTTTCGGCAGCGTGTCTGCGGAGGTGAGACAGGCTGCCACTATTCTGTTGTCGTGCTGTTTCGGCAGCGTGTCTGCGGTGGTGAGACAGGCTGCCACTATTCTGTTGTCGTGCTGTTTCGGCAGCGTGTCTGCGGTGGTAAGACAGGCTGCCTCTATTCTGTTATCGAACTGTTCCGGCAGCGTGTCTGCGGAGGTGAGACAGGCTGCCGTTCTGTTTTCTTCGTTTGGTGCATCACCCTGCCTGGCAATAGACGGGGCTGCTTCTGTTGTGGTTTGACCCGACTTCTCGACACGCTTTGCTGTGGGTCCTGTTGCCTCCGTCGAGCAGGAGCATGCGACGGAGGAGTGCGTGACGAGGGATGTGTCCGCTGCTGATGCAGAGAATTCTGTACTGTAGGCTGCCTCAATTCTGTTTTCTGTTCGTGCGTCACCCTGCCTGGCAATAGACGGGGCTGCTTCTGTTGTGGTTTGACCCGGCTTCTCGACACGTTTTGCAGTGGGTCCTGTTGCCTTCGTCGAGCAGAAGCGTGCGACGGAGGAGTGCGTGACGAGGGATGTGTCCGCTGCTGGTGCGGAGAATTCTATACTGTAGGCTGCCTCAATTCTGTTTTCTGTTCGTGCGTCAGAGCTGCTTAGTTCAGCTTCCTTTTGCGAGAAGTCTGACTGAGGGCAGACTCCCGCCGGTGATGACTGCGTTTGCTGTTGCTGTTGTTCTTTGTTTTCGTCTCTCTTGTCGACGTGTGTGTTCTGTTCTTCGTTCTGTGGTTGGGGTTCTTGAGCTTCCAACCACGTTTCCACACGTGCTTCCGCTTCTAGCTTGGAATACTCAGAGACGTCGTCTTCATTATCTGTTTCTTCCGCTTCTAGCGAGGCTAGATGTGCCGTAGCTAGTTCCAACTGTAGGCGAATAATTTCCTGTTTCGCTTTTGCTATTTTCCGTGCTTTAGCACGTGATCGAGTTGACCTTACTGTTTCCGCATGTTTGCTATGGGCATACGGGTTAGGCGGCTTGTCTGCGGCATTAAGACAAGCTGCCTTTGTTCTATTTTCTGTTTGTGCGTCACCCTGTCTGGCAATAGGCGGGGCGGCTTCTGTTGTTGTTTGACCCGGCTTCTCGACACGCTTTGCTGTGGGTCCTGTTGCCTTCGTCGAGCAGGAGCGTGCGACGGAGGAGTGCGTGACGAGGGATGTATCCGCAGCTGGTGCGGAAGGTTCTGTGCTGTTGTTCGTCTCGGACCACACGCTCTGAGAGGCAGCGGTGGTACCAGAGAACGCTGACTGTTGAGCTACTCGTTCGACGGTGCGCCTTTTTCTCGAGGCGCGTGTAATCGGCATTTTGATTGGCCGAAAATCCTCTTCTGTTGCTCGGTGTACGTCTTCAAGATCCGGCTCGAAGGACCAATGTTCCGGACCACCGCTTGCTTATGACGAACGATGTTAGTGGACTGTATACTGTTTGGCGGATTCGAGCAAGCGGCTATCGAGGCGGGGGAACGGTGCTGGATTGTGAAGGCGATTACCGTCTGTAGATATTAAAGTGAAACACCAATGATGTGTTCAGGACTGCGTGTCGAACGAGACTACTTTATTAACTAAAAATATCCTATTATATATGAAACTAGCCTAAAATGGTTGCCCATTGTTCTTATTGTCTAATACGGCTTGGGCTTCGGCGGCAAATCTTCGGTTCCTCGCTGGGTATGCAGATGTTCCGGGTGCTGTTTGTCCATTGTTTCTGCTGCCTTTGTTCGGCTTCGGCTTTGGCGGGCGCTCTCTGCTGGGCAGGCCGGCGTTGCACGTGTTTTAGGGCCCGAAATGTTGCTTGTGCTATTCCCAATTATCGTAACACTTCTATGGGTCATAAACTGCAGTCGTTCTTTTGAAGGTTCAGATTCTATTGTTTTATTAATTTGTAAAGACGACGAAACAGTGAATGATTCTTTGTTATCTATTTCTCTTCCTTGTTACTTGCTGCGTTGTAAAGTTATGACTGCTATTTGTATTTTAGTTTCATTTGCTGTTATTGTCTGTAGGCAAAAAATATTATGGGAACGTACCGCGGCGTCGTAGGTACATGACTCCCATCTGCTAACTATAAACTATTACGGTCGTCGTGAACAGAATAAAGTACAATTGACTTGAATTGACTTAACTTGAAATAAATGCATCATCATCGTCATCAGCTAGAAGAAGTTCAGTGCTGAACATAGGCATCCTCCTTTGAACGCCATCATGCACGGCTATTAGCTATACATACTTCCAAATGAAAAATTAAATAGTAACAACAATGAAATAAATAAAAATAGCAACTAAAATTAAAAGGAGGCTACTGTGCACTGTGAACCTTTGATAGTTATTGCTGGCCACATCCGTCTATGGATTGGCAATAAAACAAGACACCTGCTGTCAAACGAAAAATTTCAAATATTTTCATAATACGTGGAACGAGAATAGGTTCAAAATATTTGGCCGAATAACAGCGACGAGACAGCAGATAATTTAACCTGTCAGTCTTCATTACTTTTGTATTTTTACGCTGTATTCTCACATTTCTATTTCGTTCTAAATCAGTTTAGTTTAGTTTAGAATAGCGATGTCCTCAATCGGGTTAAAATACGACGTAAACACACGCAAACACACACACAAACACACTACCACAAAACTACACATCTAACTTGCAACTTGTTTCATTTTTATCCATGTTTGCATATTTAAGTTGAAAATTATTTGATGCCATATAATCTAAACCAATTTTGTCAACAAATATGTTATTGCAAAAAATAAAAATGATATTTTTTTTTACTATTTACAGGGTAGCGTTTGACCACAAGTCACCTGATGTTAAGTGACGATTTGGTCGAAGATGGCGCCACAAAAAAAAAACAGAATAATAAAAAATAATATTATATAATATATAATAGTAATATAAAATGAACAGGCGTGTTACATATTAGGCCACATCACTGATGATAAGGTGAGATATTCAAATGCGAGCCTATTCCGAATAAAAATAAACACACCTACGCTTCTTTGTAACTTCACGTAACTAAACGGATTGTTGGGAATAACGCGGATCCCGATAATCTGTTTTAGGTCCCGCGATGGCTACCCAGCAGATCGGGGTCTACTATAAATCATTTCCAAAAGGTTTTCTGGTTCTATGTGTATATTCGCAAAAGTTTATCTTGTTTCGATTTAGGATATACGTCTGAGCCTGCATACAAAGTTACGGTGGAGTTTTTCATATATCTTGAATAAATATTCAAGGATAGGAAAGAAATCTTTAGCCAACCACTTTTACTTTGCAATATAAGAAATCGACTGTGGTTTATTTTTTGTATCAGAAATAAATAAAATAAATCTCATTTTCTCTTCTAAATGCATTTATTTATATTGAAGTTATGTCTTATTATGAAGAAAAGCTCTTGGCTGAAATTGTCCCAAAAACGAATTAGATCAATAGATCTAATTCGTTAATATAATAATATAACTGAATTAATTACGATAAAAAGCACTTACTTTTGGGGTCCATATAAATTTGCAAGCGCTCTAAATGCAGAGACAACGTGACTAGACAAACAAAACGGTAACAAAAGGGTCTGACTAATGTGTTTTTAGCAAAGGTCCTTTTGGTGATACTTGAATAACATGTGAGAAAATACGATAATATACCTTCTTTTGTTGAAATAACCTCACCTTCCTCCCACTAAAAGGGAAACTGTTCGAGGCTTTTTGCCTTGATCTTCTTAATATTAACGTGTGACACACCCGTTCACGGATAAACACGCTGCCTTCATACGTGAACAGGTGAACTTAAGGCGTTCATTACATTTTCTCTTTTAAGCAACGAAAAAACACACCTGTGTCCCGGAAAATGGCACATTTCTACTTTTTTCTCCTACCCCCGTTTGAAATTTTCGACGTACAATAATAACCGAACGACATATCCTAAGACAAGGGAAGCGTACGTTTGTTTGCATAAGTTATATGAAGCGGTGTGTTCTGCACACTGAGTTGAATATAAGGCTTTTGCGCGAATACCGAAAATATTATTTGGGGCATCCAAAACACTATTCGACGCGATACGCCGTTGGAATAAAAATTTTACTCAATAGAAAATGTGTGTTATATTTCCTTAGAGAGTTCTGTAAGAGGCCCACCTATTCCGAGATGCTTTTAGTAGAATCACTGTATCGCGTGATCAGTATAATAAAAAGAAATAGTTCGTTATTAACACACGCGCCCGGTAACACAAATCGACTGTTATTTCTTTTTTTTTTTTTTCCAAGGTTGTTTACAAATTGCTCTACGCCACTTGCACCACCGATTTAAAACTCAATTGAACGAAATTCACTTGCCAGATCCTGCCAGATCCAGATTTAAACAAGGGTTAACGTGTTGTGCAAGCCAGCCTAAAATTAACTGGTAGCTATTGAAAAACTCTATAATTACATTAGCAGTATTTAGTTGTCACAGTAAAATATAAACCCTAAAAAGGTTTTTAGATAAGTAACTGTAATGAAATAATATAGAAAACCTGAATGATGTATTTATTCGTAATATTTATTACAAAACTTTCTCGAAGCTAGCAATAAATATCTCTTACAATATACGAAAATTGAATTCAGTTGGGAGGGTAATAATGTAGGTGCCAGTTATATTGTAAGGCGGACATACATCATCTGCGTGGAGTAGGTACCTGGCCCCGAATTCAGTAGAGGATTTGAATAGATACCCCATATCATAGCGTCGTGAATTGTTCATAAATCTTCCCATATACCGTCTTTTGTTTAGCTCGTCGGAGCGCGTGAATAGGACGAGCGAAGTTTAGGCAAATTCCAATCCCAGATTTGGGTATGAGGGTGAAAACGTATCGGGCTGTAAACGTATCTGCAAGGCGAGACAATGCTTGTGGATGCTTGTAGAAATGTTAAGCCAAGAGTTTAGGAAGTTTGCAATAAAACTGCTTTTCTTTGATTTATAGTCTTACTAGTTGTGCCCCGCGTTTTCACCTGCGTCTTCCTGTTATCCCACAGGAATGTGTTAATCCAGGGAAAAGCTATCTCCATTCCAAATTTCATCAAAATCAAAAATTGGTTTAGCAGTTACGGTAATACTTACGTGGTAACAAACATTCACACACACACACACACACGCAAACATAAACTTTCGGATTTATAACGTTAGTAAAATATGGGATAGCCTTGTAAACAAATTGAATAAATGTAAAAAAAAGTTGTTCAAGTATCGCCATATTCATGAAAAATATGCTATCATACGTTTGGGGCCGCATTTCTAGCGTCATACACATTTAGCGATATTATTGCCCGTGCGTAATGTAATTTATATCATCTACTTAAATACTTAGGGTTGGCAAAGCATTGGCAACGCCCTAAGTGATGCAAATGTTCATATGCGACGGTGATACATACCTATCGTCGTCTGCTATTATGCGCATCACTGGACAACGGCTGGACGATTAGAAAAGTTTTCCGGAAAATTAGAATTGCTTTTTTCTATAGGACTTTTGTATTAACTCGAGATCGACAGCATTACACATTTATATGTGCCTACCTGTGCGAAGCTAAAGCGGGTAGCTAGTAATAAATAAATAATATTTTAAATTAAAAAGTAACGTTACCGCGAAATGTCTTTCGTACAGTTTAATTTGACGCAGTTTAACTTCATTCGTTCTAAGAATATGATAGTAAATGCGCTCCTTACTTTATTGTTCAACTTAGTTTGTGAATTTTCCTATTCAGTGAATATCTTCAGTGCCGACGAGCCGGTTAATAGACAGTTTAAGAGATTCGTCTGGTGGAGTCTAGTGCTCAAATTACTCACCAAGCGAATCATTTTCAGAAATATGGTAAACAAAGTTTTATTTATATTTTAGTAGATAATATAATAAATACGAAAGTTACTCTGTCTGTCTGTCACGCTTTCACGCTTTCACGCCTAAATTGTAATGAACTATGCATGTGCTTGTATGGGCGTTATTGCTATTAGACACATTAGCGAAGTCATATAATGAAGGGACAATTTTGTTATGCCTTTGAACCGTTCGAGAGACTATCTCATTAGGCAGCCAGTTTTCGATCTAGGCGTGGTGCCACCTTGTACCCCAACATCGCTGTACATCTGGTGACTTGCGGCTAAACGCTAAGCTGTAAGATTTAAAGAAACAAGCAATCACGGTCACCAAGGATATTTAAAAATTCATCTAGAAAGCGAGGGAAAGGAACTTCGTCTCTAGGTATTTAAATTAATTTATCGGTACGCTTGAAGAGCGAAGCGTCAGACCGCGAGGGCTCCCATACAACTCCCTAATTTATGAAATCTCAAGACGGATGAAGTTAGTATAAAATTATTATCATAATTTCTCACCAAAAACTTCCGAGTGAGTTCGCGCCATGAATATGCAAAGGGAAGTTCACACCGTGCGAACTTTTTATGAACCCTGTCAGAATATCTTGTAATGTTGCTGTAATTTGCATTTTTTTAAGTCGGTAAAAACTGCTACTTTTATAGCTACATTTTAAGAAAAATAGGCGTGAATAAAACATTTTTATTGCGCTAAAATTTACGAACCTTCCTTAGAGTGTTTGCTTTACTTTCATGTCTAGAATTTTTTTCATGTTTTTTTCATTTTACCTTAGGCTTATTGAGACAACTGACGAAAATAAAATGGAACAAAATAACCCTAGTTTTAATTACAAAAGCGGGCGTAAAATTCTTCTTTTTGTGCAACTCAGTTGCACCAGGCGAGCAAGTTACGAGGTACAAAGTCAAAGTCAAAAATGTATTCATTTAATAGCTTTAGTAGGATACATCAACTTTAAAATAGCGTACCTAATTTTGGGATAAAGTCATCAATAAATAACCTTCAAACTTTAAATGAAAACTTCACATTTTACTTAGACAACGCAGTGTGATGTCACTGAGGTAATGTTTCTACCTAAAATATACCCACACACATACACAGGCATCGAGGATGAATTCCCACGGGTGACAAGAGTCTTGCCTCACAGGTGACGTACGGATACTTTTACACTTCGATCCATTGAGGCTCTTGAGACGGTGGAAATATGTAGTCCTGTCTAAATAACTGACATATCAAAACACAATCTCTAACACTGATCCGAGAAATATGACATTTCAAAGATGTATTCTTTGTTCAGAGTAGGCATCCACTAACAAACAGCTTTACATAACTCTTATGCTGGGGCCACACTAACGGGAAATGCCGTTCAATAGCGCGATGATTGACGTTTGACATAAGTGTGGCCACGACATTGAACAACGGCATTCACATTGGCGTTTGACGTTAGCCGATTGTAGCCTTCCTAGCTGTGGACCTGAGTGCGTAAATGAGACACCAGCTAAGAGGTTAACATTTTATTTATAATAATACAGGGTCGGGGTACGCTCTCTGGTCGATGCGTTGCTGAGCCGAACAAACAACCACTGGCCTTAGTCGCGGGTAGGTTTCGTCCAGTAGGAGGTAGGAGGTAGGTGCGCAGAATATGCCAGACACCGCCGACTGTTGCCGCCGGAACGGTGAACCCTGGAATCCGTACATTATCGGGTATTTAAGTATTTGTTTACTTAAGTGTTTGACTGCCACAAGCGGGAAAGGAAGAGCGTAGACTCAATGGTTGCTTAGCAGAAATAGTGATCAATGATGAGGCAGTCAAACAAAATAACAATAATTAATAAAATAAAACTGTGAAAACATTACCCTTCCTTTTGACTACATGGCAGTCGAGTAATGTTTACACTGGTTACAAGCAAGCAGCGGAAGGCATGATATAATCATCTATACTATATTTTACACAATTGTACATTTTCGGTAATTACCGAAAATGACCCGTCATAACTTTTTATGCTAACCTTACGCTGAAATGGTAAAGTTGTATATTACAACCCGTAGCATGATTTAAACAATAAATAGCATGATTGTAATAGAAAAGGCGAAAAATGTACAACTAAAACTAAATGACAACGGATGCACAACTATCATACATACTACAATAATTATTATGATTCCATCTATAGCGTAGTGACTACATTACTATAATTAAAACCACTACACACTAAACAAGCCAAGCTTGCGTAGTGTGAAATAAAACAGGCAAAATCATTCAATCGTCGTAGGATGACGTGACAATTTTGAAAGATTTACTAGACTACAATTACAATGGTTCTGCGGTTAATAATTATGCAACACTCACCCGATTTGGGGAAAACACAACAATGTAAGCTATTGCTTAGTATATTTGAGAAATTAGTGTATAATTTCAATATGTAGTTTAATTAGTGCGGAGCGGTACGTCCGTGCGCTGGGATGCCCCGGTGCCGCTTACTGTCGTCCGGCGCTGCCTCGCCCGTCGGGGTTCCCCACTACCGGACACTGCGATAACGGTGAATTGCGAACGGAGCGAGTGAACGAAGCTACTAAGCTGAACGTAGCTGACTAGTTTAATTTGCCTTCTTTATTATTAGGTTTATGTTGAATTGTATATATTTTTTTAATGATTAGAATATAATAAGTGTAATAAAATAATTGTAGATTAGTATTTCATTTTTTATAATAGATAATGTAGGAGTTGTAACGTTCCGTTACATACCCCCCTTTTTAGGTTAGGATTTTTCCTAAAGAAAATCCGCTAGGAAGGACCTTCCCTAAGAATAATTAGTTAACTTGAAATCTTTAACATGCCACGTTCCGATATTTTTACCTGACAGATCCTCAAGGTCATACACCAGTTTTGATTTTTTGCCGACGATACGACACTTTATAAATTTAGGTGCAAGCTTTTTAGAGAATCTACTGTCTTTGTCACTTAAGTAAAAGGTGCGTTTCCATATAATATCTCCTATCTCAAACTCGACGTTTTTGCGGCGAAGATTATATTGCGTGCTATTTCTAGAGTGCGCTTTGATAAGCGAAGATTGAACTTTATCAAAAATTTTACGAAGCGCACCTAGATTTTCAGCATAGCTATCACGAGGACTAAACAAAATGTGATCTTCCATGTCCGTGTCGATGTAATGGGATCCGCAACTTATTAGTTCACGCCCGAAGACCAGGAAGGATGGCGTAAAACCTGTCACCTCACTGACAGAACTGTTTAGGGCAAATTGTATTTTAGGGATGTTAGTATCCCAAGCCCTGTGATCGTTTTCAACGAAACTAGATACGGCTATAATTATAGTTTTGTTGTACCGTTCTACCGTGTTTACTTGTGGGGTATACAGTGGGGTGTAGTAAGCGTTAGGTACGTTGTAGGTCTTGAGTAGATTACGCATAATGTTGCTAGTAAATTGTTTACCATTATCCATCAGAATTACACTAGGAACTCCGTGGATAAGGAATACATTCTCCTCTAAAATCCTAGAAATAATATCGGCCGTTGCTCGGCGGATTGGAAACAACAGACAATATTTAGAAAAGCAACAAGTTATTACCAGTAGAAAGGTATTTTGCTTTCTAGTTACGGGCATAGGACCAACCAGATCTATACTGATCATTTGGAAGGGACAACAGCAGTCCTTAGGTCTGCCCATAATACCAAGGGTGCTATGATTAGGGTACTTGTATGACAGGCATGTGTCGCAGTTAGACACGAAGTTTGTCACATCCTTATGCATACTCGGCCAAAAATATTTTAAAGACAGGCGCTTATGCGTTTTAAAAATTCCAAAATGTCCAGAAGTTGGTTCCGAGTGATTTTTAGACATAACATCATCTCGAAACTCCAATGCTATAACTTCTTTCCATTCGAATTCCCTAGTAAGAGGGTTTAGTGATTTCATGTATCGAAACAGTTTTCCATCTTCAACGCGGTAGTTTAAGTATGAATTTGGTGAATTTTGGCAACCATTAAAAACCATCAAATACCACGGGTCGCTTGTGGTTTGTGCCGGAGTTTCCGTTACGACGTCAATGGCCATAACAGGCACAGCGCGAGACAAACTGTCCGGTACCACATTTTCGGTCCCTTTGCGGTGTTTAATTTCAAAATTATACGTTGAAAGTCGTACACCCCATCGAGCCAGTCTTCCAGTGGGGTTGTTTAGATTTAGGAACCACCTTAGGGAGGAGTGATCGGTGTAGACAGTGAATTTGAGACCGTTTTCTAGGTAGCATCGCCAGTGTTCGATGGCTAGGAGTACAGCTAACGCTTCGCGTTCTGTGGCACTGTAATTTCGTTCTTGTGGTGACAGGGATTTACTCATGTACGCTATCACCTTCTCCATGCCATCTTGATTCTGGGTTAGCACTGCTCCCACGCCGTAGTCACTGGCATCTGTGTGCACTTCGAAGGGCTCAGTGTAATTCGGGCAGGATAGTATTGGTGCAGAAACCAGATAGTTTTTTAGTTTTTTAAAAGCCTCATCGGCCTCAGTTGACCATAAAAAGGGAGGAGCCTTCTTCCCTTGGGACGTTAACTTATTTAAAGGGGTTGCCAAGCTACTAAAATTGGGAATAAACCGGCGATACCAAGAAGCAGTTCCTACAAATCGCCTAACTTCTTTACGGTTAGTGGGGGTAGGATAGTTTAATATGGACTCCACTTTTTCTGGGTCCGCGTGTAAGCCGTTAGAGTCTACGATATATCCTAAATATTTTAGTTGTGACTTAAAGAATTGACTTTTTTTGAAATTTATTGTTAGGTTCGCAGTTTTGAGTTTGTCAAGCACTCGCGTTAGCAATGATATATGCTGTTCGTAGTTATTCGAAACGATTATGACGTCATCGACAAATACAAAAACCCTATGTTCGAACTCGGGTCCGTAAAATAAGGCGTCTACTAACCTTTGTTGGGTCGCTGGGGCGTTAGTCAGTCCAAAAGGCATTGATTTGAACTGAAACGTACCACGTGTAGGTATGTAGAAGGCAGTTTTAGGTCTGTCCTCCTCTTGGATTAGTATTTGCCAGAAGCTTTTTGATAAATCTAAACTAGACAAGAATCGTGCATCGCGCAGATTATCTAGAATTTCGGAGATATAAGGTAAACTGTAAGCATCCTTTCTCGTAATCGTATTGAGCTTTCTGCTGTCGAGGCAAAACCGCAACTCCCCGTTCTTTTTCGGAGTTAGTAGAACCGGGGACGACCATGGACTCTCGCAAGGTTCCACGACGTCCTCCCTCAACATCTCATCCAGTTGTTCTACCAAGATGCGTTGCTTTTCTGGCGACATCCGATAGTAACGTTGACGAATGGGGGCAGCATCCCCAGTGTCAATAGTATGTTCAATGAGGGTAGTGCGGCCGAGACCACGTTTCTCATAAGAAATATCACTAAATTGAGAAATGATATTATCCGCCCTATCCTTTTGTTCGTCTGATAGATGATCATATGCTAGTAGGAACTCAGGTTGATGAGCTGTGGTAGAAACTCCTTCCGAATCCATATGAAAAATAATATGATCTAGATGTTTGGGAAATAGACCAAACAATCTCCAGAAATCCATTCCTAATATAAGAGAGTGTTTGATATTAGGGACGACGTATGCCTTGAGAGTAAGGGTTTCGTTTTGAAAGTTAACAGGAAGGTGCATTACTCCGATAGAATTGAGTTTTTCACCACCTGCTGTGACAAACCGAGCCGTATCCTCACTCTCCAGTACAAAACCTGCTTTTGATAAAAACTCATGGCACCCGTTTCCTAGTATGGTTGTTGATGAGCCGGTGTCAAGAAGTCCGATTATTGGCTTACCGTTAATGTTGACAGACACGTAAGGGCGTGACCTTAACGCGTTATCTTGGTTCCGGATTGAAAAGACAGTATTCAAAGTAGTAAACTTTGCTATAAAGTTAAGCCAATCCTTCCACTCGTCTGATTGCCTAACAGTGCTGTCTGACCAACCCGGCCTAGTTAGTTTTTTGAGGGATCGCCTTCGCCTATTGTTTTACAATCTGGGCACTCCGGGTAACGCACTCCTTTCTTACCACACTTAAAACAAATTAGAAAATGTTCCTGTGTACATTTATTCAATGAGTGGCTGTCGGATCTACACCTAGGACAGAATACTGGTCTAGTAGGACTATTGTTTGATACAACCGCAATCGGAAAGCTTTTATTACGATTGTAGCCTCCTGTTTCGGTTTTACCTGATTGTTTCCCATAGTTAGCATTAGAATTATTATCTCGGTAGTTATATTTAGGACTATAAGCATTCGATGTACTAGGTCCTTTATAAGCGAACTGAGAGGCATACGTACTACTCGTCACTTTTGGTGGTTCATGAAAGTGAGAGAATCGCGATTTTACGTCTTCATAATTACGACATACCGATTTTAAAGCTTCGATACTGTCAATACCTGGCGAAGCAGCCAGGGCATTGGCATAACATGGACGGATATTATGCATGAGTATGTCCAACTTTTCTTCTTCTGACAATGGTTTACTGAGCCCTGAGAACATGCCATGCATAATTGAAATATAAATAGTGATATTTTCACATTCGCCCTGAGTGCGTGAATGAATGTCAGCTGCTAGACGGTAGTCGTGATCGCTAGCAGTAAAATCTTGCATCAATAGCTGACGCAAATCAGTCCAAGACTGAATCCTATCTCTATTATAACGATACCAATGCAAGGCATCGTCAATGAAAATTTCAAAGCCTAGTGATAAAATTTTATCATAAGTTATGCCTCTAGAGAGTACAAACTCTTCAACCTTAAGAATAAAGGAGCGAACGCATGTTTTTCCTGAAAATTTTAGTTTATTTATTTCCGAGGACAAATTGCGTTCACAAGTAACCGTTATGGCAGTGGCCTCTGTAGCAGTTTCAGACATAGTGGAAGCAGGTTTAGCCTGGGTTGTACTTGGTCTCAAGGAAGACAACTCTTTATACTGTGTATTAAAATTTGTAACGCAGATTTTATATACCTCTGAAACTTCAGACGTGTTGGTAATTCTATTGAGTCTGTGGTAAATATGGTGTAGTAAAGTTTCCGTTCTGCTAAAAAGACTCTTCTCAAATTTTGTTCTGAGATTTGACAAATTATTCAGTGATTTTAAAAGTGATTCTTTCACCCCCTTTAGGTCATCGCTAGGTTCCATATAAGATTCGAGAATGTCCTCCGATGGCAGTTGTGGAGACAATTTTAGTATTTGCTTACGTAGTTCGTGAACTGATTCACTTGTTCCACCACGAAGCTCGACTTCATATTCTAACTCAGCCTTTTGAAGGCAAAGGAATTTAATGACATATGCCATATTTACCTCAAAAGGTGTGTGTTGCACAAAAGAAATAAAATACTAACTACAATTGGTTGATAAGCGTGAACTAAACGCCACCAAAACTAATTACAATAGAAAATCACCTAATGTGTAGTATGACCTTTTTTTTTTTTTTTTTAAATTTTAATATAGCTAAGAATGGTCCAACGCAGACTATGCGTTCACACAATAGTTGATTTTAGTATTAAATCAAACTTAAAACTAATAATTTAATAGCCATCACCATAGAAAACTAATTACTGATAAAAACTGAGCAACACGATTCGACCAGAAGAGTAACCTGTAGTTGGGCGCCAGTGTAACCTTCCTGGCTGTGGACCTGAGTGCGTAAATGAGACACCAGCTAAGAGGTTAACATTTTATTTATAATAATACAGGGTCGGGGTACGCTCTCTGGTCGATGCGTTGCTGAGCCGAACAAACAACCACTGGCCTTAGTCGCGGGTAGGTTTCGTCCAGTAGGAGGTAGGAGGTAGGTGCGCAGAATATGCCAGACACCGCCGACTGTTGCCGCCGGAACGGTGAACCCTGGAATCCGTACATTATCGGGTATTTAAGTATTTGTTTACTTAAGTGTTTGACTGCCACAAGCGGGAAAGGAAGAGCGTAGACTCAATGGTTGCTTAGCAGAAATAGTGATCAATGATGAGGCAGTCAAACAAAATAACAATAATTAATAAAATAAAACTGTGAAAACATTACCCTTCCTTTTGACTACATGGCAGTCGAGTAATGTTTACACTGGTTACAAGCAAGCAGCGGAAGGCATGATATAATCATCTATACTATATTTTACACAATTGTACATTTTCGGTAATTACCGAAAATGACCCGTCATAACTTTTTATGCTAACCTTACGCTGAAATGGTAAAGTTGTATATTACAACCCGTAGCATGATTTAAACAATAAATAGCATGATTGTAATAGAAAAGGCGAAAAATGTACAACTAAAACTAAATGACAACGGATGCACAACTATCATACATACTACAATAATTATTATGATTCCATCTATAGCGTAGTGACTACATTACTATAATTAAAACCACTACACACTAAACAAGCCAAGCTTGCGTAGTGTGAAATAAAACAGGCAAAATCATTCAATCGTCGTAGGATGACGTGACAATTTTGAAAGATTTACTAGACTACAATTACAATGGTTCTGCGGTTAATAATTATGCAACACTCACCCGATTTGGGGAAAACACAACAATGTAAGCTATTGCTTAGTATATTTGAGAAATTAGTGTATAATTTCAATATGTAGTTTAATTAGTGCGGAGCGGTACGTCCGTGCGCTGGGATGCCCCGGTGCCGCTTACTGTCGTCCGGCGCTGCCTCGCCCGTCGGGGTTCCCCACTACCGGACACTGCGATAACGGTGAATTGCGAACGGAGCGAGTGAACGAAGCTACTAAGCTGAACGTAGCTGACTAGTTTAATTTGCCTTCTTTATTATTAGGTTTATGTTGAATTGTATATATTTTTTTAATGATTAGAATATAATAAGTGTAATAAAATAATTGTAGATTAGTATTTCATTTTTTATAATAGATAATGTAGGAGTTGTAACGTTCCGTTACACGATAATTCAAGTGCATTCACGTTGACCGTTCAAGTGTAGCCACTCACATAATAGCGTTAATAATCAACGCAATATTTATCGCAAAGATAGGCATTGACATTTCTCTTGACGTTGACCTTAGTGTGGCCTGGGCATTACGGAATTGGGAATAGAGAGGATTTCTTGCGAGCAAAGCGCACTGATATAAAACGCAGTAAAAGGTAAGGCTTTGTTTAAAACTGAGATAATTGAAGCTAGTAATGGGAACATTATAACATGACATCCAAGAGGGATTTTACGTCTTGTTTGTATGAGTTCTGTTAATAACAAGTAAGGTTGGTTAAGGCAGAGGTACAATTTCAGATTCTTATTAGATTCTCTCTTCTTCTTTGTCTTTCCAGTTTCCAGAAAAAAATAAAAGGCAATAAACTAGAAGAGAGAAAGAGTCATTTTCGCACTTATAATGTTGAAATAAGATTCAATAGATGGACTATACTCGTAGTATTCTATAAACAAACATTTATGGCAGAAACATTCCTTTCTTCTATAGTTAGTCGCAGTGCGAATAAATAGTACAGCATTTTCTTTACAGAAGCTAAGATCCCGTAGTGAGGATAATTTTTCTCTCTAATCAGATACTTGTTTTAATTCCCCTGTTCTTTTCTTAATGGTCTCTTTAGAGTAAGTAGTCTCAATAAGTAAAGCACCATAATGGCATTGCTTTTTTTAAGACTAACTACATGACTTCTTATCGTTTATTTATTTATTAAATTACAACGGTAATGATAAAATGACATTAAATCCTAGGGATATTACAAATGCGAAAGTTTGTGTGCGTGTGAATTTTTGTTACCACGTATCATCGTAACTACTAAACCGATGATGATGATGATACTTTTTATCTCGGAAAAGGTTTCTGCGGGATAACGGGAAGACGTGGGTAATACACTAAGTAAACTATAGGAACGCGTACTTATTTCAAATGCACGGAGAAAAAAGACCTTCCAAAACACCGTTTTCCTTCCGAGTCAAAAGGGAAGGATTTGTTATTCAAAAGGAAAGCTAAGGTAAAAAAGGGAAGAAATCAGTCTTGGAAGGTAAGACTCAGAAGGAAAGTCCGTTTTTTTTCTCAGTGTGAGTATAACATATTATTTGCTCCATTTGTAACAAAAAAATCATAACAGTAAATTATTGCTCGCAATAAAATAGTAATGGGGTTGAATAAACACAGTTTCCTATTTTATTACATCAAAAAAACTCAACCATGAATATTTCAACTCTGACTGAGCTTTCGTGCTATGTCTACTTTAAAAACAAAAAGTGGATCAAGCTAGTTTTGTTTTAGCTGCACTAAATTTAAAGTTTTAAGTACGTTGACCTGAATGCAACATTATTTTGATTTATGAAGAAAAAACACTACGGAGAGAAGAGGGTTAGCGTGTAGGGAAATGTTCAAGGATTTGAATGAAGTAATAAAGTAGACTGCATTGTTATCGTTTTGAAATAAAAAAAAAATTGGATTTTTACCACAGTAAATGTAGAATTCGTTCAAGTAGGTACATAATTATTTACAAAAATATAATCAAGGAAGTACACTAACTACTGCGCTAGTTCCTTTTGTTATTTCAAGTTTTTATGTTATTTCGTAAAAAATATGTCCTTTGAGAACATCCTTCTTGCTTAACGCCGGTTAAAAATAAAGTTTTTATTGTTTAATACTAACAAGGAGTTTTGATACCAAGGGCCGCCCACGCGTCATGTTATTTTCAGTGCTCACTTCCGCAGTCTATGATTTCATCTCCAAAACTGAAAGCAGGATTAAACATATATTTTATATTGTTGTCAGTGGATCTTTACAACGATATAACTTTTAATATTGTTACTTATATACTTTACGAGTATGAAACTTCCAATTTTTTTATATTTTCTTCGAGATAACTTCATAAATTCATTTAGCTGAAATTTGATACAGGAATAGATTATAGCCTGGAATAATACATAGGCTACTTTTTATACCTGGAATAGGTTCCCATGGGTTGTGGGAACGGAATCAAAATTTCTTGATTACTTTTGGTCGCGATAACCGACCTCTACGCGGGCGAAGCCGCGGGCGCCAGCTAGTAACTAATAATTTAATGGTTTTTTTGTAATTTTACAGCAAGTAAACACATACTTTCTCGTCCAACAAATTCCCCTCAACAAAATAATGTGATAGAAAATGTACAAAGAACTGACGACCGTTTCAATCAAATTGCACAGAATTATAAAGTTGTTCGTTTCATGCATCGTCATTAAAGTAATAGAGCTATTAAGTTAAACACAGACGGCATAGAGAATAGAGAGAACCCCATTGGCGTGCCGATAGTTGAGATGCCGTAATAATGGCAAGCGGTTAAAAGCTATAATGTCATGAATTATTAATAGAATAGTTTCATCAGTTTGGTTTAGTTACTGGATTGAGTCAAACTAATTTTAAAAATGTGAATGTAAGTCTTTTTCTCCGTCTGTCTGTTACCTGTTCACGACTAAACGACTGGACTAAACTTTACTTAATTTGGTAAAGAAATAGTTCAAACGCTTGGAAAGGACGGTATTTTTATAGTGATGATTTGTAGTTCATGTGGGTGAAACCACGGGAAGCAGCCAGTACAATGGTGCTAGTTCTTAACTGACTGCCAATAAAAAAGAAAGATCGAAATTTAAAAAACTACCTTTTCTCATTTTAGATGACATTATCCTAGTCTTGCTTAAAATGAAGAGACAACTTTTTTCTATAACACACTCGGTCATTTTACAACCATTTAAAATGTTGAAAAGCGCGAAGAAGACAGTGAGCTTCAAGAATTTCTACATTTTATTTTATGCCCACCTTCAACATAAAATCCTCATCAAAATCGGATCACATGAAACTTTTAGCTTCCCTACGTCTTATGACAGAGTTTAAACGTTTATAGACACAGAAGCCACTTGCCACTTGACCGGTCGTTGTACAGATGTATTTTCATGGCACACTACTATTTATTGACCTCTAAAAGACGTTTACGACACTTTTAAGCCCTACCATTCGTAAAAGTTACGCTTCAGTGCATCTCGAGCAAACCAGATCAAAGAAATTGTCTAGAGCTGAAGTCTAGACGTTCGAAGAAGTACGTAGTTTAAACATCAATTTGTATAAATAACACAGACCAGCTAGTAATTGATCCAGCCAGTAGTTGTTCCAGTCATTGATCCAGCGTTCAACTCGGAGTTAATTGCACAGTTTGCATTCTTGAGTTACGTGAACTTTCTTAAAGGAAAAATGAATACATTGGCGGGATCGTAGCACGTAAAAGGCATTGTTTTATTAAGCACAACACTTTTGTTAACTTACTTTTTCGTTTTTTGCCTGTTCTTTTGCAGGTGTAAAGAGGTTGGGACAGGTGTTGATAGTTAGATTTGATTTGATTCAATTGATGTAATATTTTTTATTGATTTTTTTTTAACTTTACTTGCAATGTTATTGTTGTATATACAGTAATATACACACAAATGCATATGATACTCACCCTCACACATACATAAATAGGTAGGTACGAGTACAATACTCGTGCATACACAGTATAGCTGTTTAAAATACTTTTATGTTAGCAGTTATTATTTGTGTATTCTGTTTTGACTACATTATTTATATTGTAAAATATGAAAAGCTGTTGGATTACTTAAATAAATGAAGCAATAATAAATGTTTTTAAAAATAGATATTTTTACCAGAGATCTATTTGGTAGCAACTGCACTGTAAATAAAATTTCCAATAACTCAAAAATAAAAAGAAATTTAAAACTGAAACAGTATCAGCAAAACTCGTTCAGTCAACGAGCAAAATGAAAATGATTCCCAATTTACCGTTGGCAATATAATTGAGAACTGGCCCGATAAAAATACAAATTGTTTGAAACACAGAATTATATATAAATGTAAAACTTTTTTCGCACAACCGCGAGCAGAGCTTTGTCGTTATGAAATAGAATTTTAATGTGAAAAAAGAAGTTTCCGTAACACCAAGCTTAACAGGGCACTATGAGGAAAGTTGGGCGAAGTTTTTTACAAGCCGACAGTGGCTGTCTTCTTTGTTCGTAAGTATTCCATAGAAGTCATTAAAGACACACTCGGCGGAATTAGGCGCGGCATTCTAATTAAACTAAACACAAGGCGCTGAGACGTATGCCTCACAAAGTACTATTTTCTCGGAAAACTTTTTAACGGTGATGAGTTGTAGCTCCGAGCGGCAATTTAAACTTTGAATGTGTAATGAATTCCTCAACTAAAGACGTACGAATTCGCTTGTGACGTGTAATTTTGAAAATTTCACTCGATTACGTAGGCGAGCAAACGTTTGTTTTGTACTGGCTTAAGTTTGCGCAAATGGTTAAAGGATAAATTGTTCGTTTGTTTTGGTTGCAATTAAAAATACACGGAGAAAAAAGACCTTCCGAAATACCGTTTTCCTTCTGAGTCAAAAGGGAAGGACTTGTGATACAGAAGGAAAACGAAGGTAAAATATGGAATGAATCGGTCTTGGAAGGTAAAAACTCAGAAGGAAAGTCAGATTATTTTTCTCAGTGTAATTTGAGCAATTGTCACTTCAAGTCGAAACATTGTTATTTTAACTTATTACAAAACTAGCGGCCCGCCTGACTTCGCATGGGTAGATTTATTAGATATATTTAGATATTTTTGAATAAAATATTACATATGTTACTTACAAATTATGTAGCATTCTATTGGTGAAAAATTTTTGATATCGGTCCAGTAGTTTTTGAGTTTATTCGTTACAAACATACAAAAACACAAATCTTTCCTCTTTATAATACCTTCCGAAATACCGTTTTCCTTCTGAGTCAAAAAGGAGAGGACTTGTGATTCAGAAGGAAAACTAATACAAAATAAGGAAGGTAACGGTCTTGGAAGGTAAAGACTCAGAAGGAAAGTCAGATTATTTTTCACAGTGTATTAGTATAGATATAGATTAGATATTTGCAATACCATTAAAATACTGAAGTGACCGTAAAATTAGGGAGCGCAATAAAAAATGTATCTCTCCTTACTCAAATAAAGGACACTACTTATTCTAACTTAACAAAAGAAAGTACTTTTTCCTGTTCACGGCACGACGGAGAATTAGGGTGTTTTTACGCGATTTAAAGCGGCATCGTAATCCTATTCTACTATCATATGTTAAATGCAAAAATTTGTGTGTGTGTGTGTCTTGTTAGCACATATCACCGTAACTACTAAACCGATTTTGATGAAATTTAGAATGGAGATAGCTTATACCCTGGGTTAGCACAAAGGCTGCTTTTTATCCTGGAAAAAGGTTCTTGCGGGATAACGAGAAGATGCGGGTGAAACCGCGGGGCGCGACTAGTATACTATTAAAAACTATTAAACTGATTGATAAAGATTAGTTTCTCGGGCTTCAATAATCGCTAGATTCACCAAAACAACTATTCATGGCATTTCTACTCTAAGGTGACACTTAGGTATGGTAGATCAATCATTACCGCATTACTTTTTCTTGGGCAAAAATAGCCGACAATTACTTTATCACGAATATAAGACAAAAGTAATTTAAAAGTAAACAAATCGTGACCGTGTTTACTAAAAGGGGCTTATCAATAAATTGAAAAGAATTACGAACCATTTGGAAAACATGGCATTACTCTTCGATCTTTTGAAGACAAAATTTATAGGTATTTATCTTATTTTTCTTTAAGGAGAAGGGGTATTTTTTTTAAAGAAATGGTATTAAATTAGGTTGTTGTTTGAAGCGATGATGACTCTGTCTGTGGTAGTCAACGTCGAGTTTTGAGCTGATACAGAGAAGTGCATGCAACTTTTAATTTAGAGCTTATTACGTTCTATTTTAGACATATGTGAATGAAGTTGCAAAAACACATGTTTCATTCTAAAAAGACGAATGGATTCAGATCTCGTGTTCCATTCCAAGAAGTTTTGTTGTGACAAAGACTTTAGCATGAACTCGATAATATAGTGGTAGGACTACGTCACAGTCATAAATTAGATACAATGGTCGGGTAGCAGTCAGTCTCATTGTGATTTATACGTTCGATTATCGAGCAAACGACTAAACTTGAAAACGTTTTGCCGCAGTAACGATGTCATAAATATTTTTGAAACAGAGACAAAACATTTTTTCCCCATTCATTGGATTGTTACCCATTCATTTTCGTTGATAATTTTTTCGTGCTTAAAAGTTTTTTAAACGTTTTTTAACTCGCAACCACAGGGAGGGCTGTGTGTTTCATTGCTTTCATTGTTTTGGAGTTTTGGTAATAATATAAAAGTAATGTGGCGTGACTTGTTTTAAAGTTACTTACCTCTAACTATTATATGCTTCACTTGTGGGTACTTTTGTTGTTAGGTTACCTAGTGTGTAAATCACAAGCTATATGTTTATCATAGTATGGATATGAACTATAAAATGTCCTAAGAGAAGACTAGAGTCCCAGCAGTGGGAACGTAATAGGCGCATGATGATAATGACTGTCTCAAATGTCTTCGACGATGGCCAACACACTAAGCTAATGAGAAAGGAAACGTGGCAAAAAAAAAATGAGTACTGCTAAGAAGTGAAACTCCTTGCTAGAGTCTGTGTTTCCCGTACACAATAATTTGGGAATGTTCAAGGGAAGAGACTAAGAGTGAACAGGCATCTTCTAGGCATGTTTGCTACACTATCGACCGCATCATCGTTTGGCATCATGCAAGGTAGCGGTCAAACGCAGGTCCATTCACAATAACTATCCAGGTGTAGCGTGGGATGACTAACTTGTTGTCAAACGCTGCCCTGTGAGAAGTAAAAAGAAAAGAAAGAACTGGAACAAGATCACTAGCTAACAATTTAATTTATCAAAGGGCAGGAGGTTCCTTGGTCCGCGAGGCAACGCTTACATACGTAACATACAAATGTAGAAGTCAATCTATTGATAAATTTAAGTCTTCTTCTTTGTATAAGCTAGTGGTGATTTCAGAGTGCCGGGTTCTTTGATGCGCGAAATAAATGTCGTAGTTACGCAGCGTTTATGCGTAGCTTTATTCCCACGCGCTAATTTATCTCCCAGTCATTCACCGTGATAACCTCGAGTAGGTATTGAGAGGAATAGACTAATGGGAGTATATTCCATGAATACATTATGGTACCTTCAGACTAAGCACTCAATCAGCAAATTCCTGGAGTTCCGTACTTCGGAAATGCGAACAGCATTTATCAATTTCACTTAACCTGTTTCGTTTTAGCGCACTACGTCGATAAAAGCTTCGCTATCACGGGATTATTTGGAAATAGAAGCGCTTTGAACTTTGAACTTTATAATGGTAATTATTGGAGTTGAAAATAAGATATTTGTGTGAAACAAATATTACACCTTTCTATTTAACTTTTTTAATACCCGAAATTAACGATATTACATGTCATAATATGTCATTTTAGTTTGAGGGCTTGACAGATTACTACTAAAATGACATATTATGACATACCCATCCAAAACCGCGGATAGCGGATCAGGATCGATTATTAATTTCGGGCGTAAATTAATAAAAGTTTATAATTTTGCTCCCTAAGATATTTTTGAAAAAACATAACTCCAAGGAGCTAAAACCGGTAATGAAATTATCTACTTAACGTTATAACTTAGAAAATGTACACAAGTCGGTTATCTAAAGCTGGCACGTACAACACATTTGTTGAAGCCGCGCAATTCGATATTTGAATTTTTAAATATTCGTAATATTTTTTTGATAGCATTCTTTAGTTGATTTCTGAACGCACATAGACAGTTTACGTGGGTAGATTAAATATTGGTTTTTTATATAGTTTTCTCAATTCAGTGAGGGTAGTTATATAGTCGTATTGCCGCTCACTGGTTCACATACCAGTCTCAACCTCAACCGATCTCTCAACTGGACTTGCAACCCACGTTTACTTTGTGAAATTACATTGAAATATCGTCTTGATCGCAGCCCCAAGCACTCTAGGGCTTCAACAGTGGTGTGCGGACAATCACTAATTGCACTAAACTGTGTGTAGTTCTAATTTGGTGGATTTAGGACGGCGCCGTCACACGAGGTCCTGAGCTGGACTATGGTGAGTAGGCTTACGATATATTACGATCTCTCACTGTGTTGCATCAGGGATATTTTTAATAGTGGTTCTCTCGCATTTGGGCATCCCTCCAAAATTAAAAACCCGCTCCCTCAAATCGCGGGGGAGCGCGACAACAACATTCACAGATTTGTCTGTGAATGAGCGCACGGCATGACGTCTAACTGCATACACATCATGAAAAGTATATTTGTCTCTCTCGCACGCGGTCAAAGTTGTGAGCGTGACAGAGATTGTTATTGTTTTGTTTTTACTACTGTATAGTGAAATTGCTTTAGTGTGAGTAATGTAAACTTGTGAACGTGCCATCTTTAGATAACCAACTTACGGCCGGTTTCAATAACCGATCTATCTATCCACGGTTTGACTTAAATTTGACATTACTTATATGGATCTTATGTCAAATTTCCATCTCTAGTAGGAAAACCGTGGATAGATCGGTTATTGAAACGCGACATTAGTCTATAACAAAATTAATTCCCATAGAAGTCAAAAAGCAATCGTTTGGCAATCCAGGCTTCTTTTATTCTACTTACGGAAAACACGCACAACACACGCACGATGCGTCAAAGGTACCAATAAAAAACTTTAAGCAATTCTCACCTTCGCTTCGCTCAAGGTCGCAATAAATGTCCTCGCTCCGATATGATCTACTTCCCCAACCCGTGGTCGGAATTATTCACACCGAACAAAAGAGACCCTGCTTTGTGGGCAGGTGTCTGAAATTCAAAATTCATTGCGTCGCAAACAAAAAGACATTTTTTTCAATACCGCATCCCATGTTTGCTTTCGACGTGTTTCACCTCTCATATTTCACTTTTGAGGGCCATCAATTCGCAAAAGCCTATTTTGGAATATTTCCCGTTTCGATTCCGGTTTTGCATTTCACTCTCTTCGGGGAAAAGCACAAAGGAAATATGTGAGCCTTGCCTTTTCATGAAGTCGTTCGATTGGATTGTGGTTTTTCAATGCCATATGTTTCCCTGGAATCTTTAGATTGGTAAGATTAATATAGATATAAGTTACATTCAAAAATATGCTTTTAAGTACTTACTTAAATTTAAAACTAGCAACACGTGTTCCATCCAACTTACATTATCAAAAGAACATATTATAAGAAATGCCTGTCAGGTTTTTTTTTTGGGCATGATTACCGTTACATTTTTTTCATAACGATAACTTGATTGCATTGAATTTGGATCACTTAATTAGTCCGATAAACATTTTATATGTACCTAAAATTTTCGTGCCTATTGACAAGTTTTGGATTTTCATTTGAGATTTTGATGAAAAAATGCATTGGACTTTAAAATAGTTGCTGAATTTATGTAGTCTAGTAGCCTCATCTTCATTAGAAAAAATGTTCCTACTTTTACTGGGACTCTAGCGAGAGGAAGAATTCTGACTTAGTTCAATGCAAACAAAAACTTTTCTCAACAGCTGTTTCTTGTTATAGGTAGGCATTCCGTTACCAATTATGGTAATTTTCCTCCTAGCTAATCTCTTTTTGATTGCACCTTTAAAACAAAGCTACCATTCGTGTAAAGTGTTCCATTACCATTAGTTTATTCATACCTAATCATGATTTTGAATTCACAGAAAAGTGAAACCAACAAAAATTATCCCTGGGGACTTACTCCTTCCTCTTATATCAGCATTATTTAAATCTTACATTGAAAATCTAGACCATGGAATTACTCTTGAAAAGGCAGAGACGTTTTGGTGACGTCACGTTTAATGTGTCTCGTAATCTCGTTCTATCTTCAGCAGTAATAGATTGTCATTCGTTCTAATCAACAATGTTTCATTAAGCTCACAGTATGACGTTGAGTAACATTATTATATGGTTAAGGTAATATGTTCCAGAGCCATGATGGTTGAAAAGTAGGCGGTTGGTCTCCTGAACTGTTTCCAATATGCATCACTTACGTAAGCACAGTTTCTTGTTTTCAACGAAACTTCTAACGTTCATGACGTCACTGCTACCTTCGACACGTTAACTAACACAAATAGTGGAAACTACAGGTAGTGAGGTACTCCACTTGCCTGCTTAAAGTTGCGGTTGCATGTCAAACTGTCCAACTTATAGCTACAGTATAAATCAGTAATACTCTTTCAACTATTTCAACACACTCACACATTCACGGACATCAAGCATTTACATAATTTGCAGCCACTGCTATGATTTCCAACGCAAAAATATTGCCACCATATGTGTCTAAAGTGACCAATTGAGGCATTTGCGTTAACTTTAATCACTGTCTTTCAGTTACACTGTGCTAAAGCGTAGGTATTTGCGTAGTCATCCATACAAACCTCGCCTTATTACTCTGCAATAAGGACCTTTTTAGCACGCTTTTTTGGTGTGAAAGTTAAGGCGCACGTTGCACCTTACACCAAGGCAATATGGGCTATTTTTGTACTGATGTAGGTGTAAAATCGATGTTATTGCTTACGTGTTCGCTTGTGGACAGACAGACGGACGCGTGACGTGCTCTTTATTGAACACTACAGCAACTGTACGTGAGAGCGACGCCGGAAAATAGAGGGCAATGAAAATACAATATTTTTTTGTAATTGTTTATTGTGCTTTTCCTCGTAAAGATAATATTATGTAATAAAATTGTAACTTATGTGCACAAAGCATTTACTAACGCCCTGATTACGACAGACCCGGCTAAGCGCCGTTTCGTAACGTTCGTAAGTTAAACATCATACCAAATTTCACAAAATTTGAACTTTTTGACAAATTTTCAGTACTAAAATTTTACAATAAGATCAAAGTTACCGAAATTTGGCATGACATTTAACTTACGGACGTTTATAAAACCGGCCCTAAATAACACTAAAACAGGTTTCTGTTTCCAAACAATTATAATTACCAAACTATTTAAATACCTACCTTTTAATAGATCAAAAGTCCGGAACCAAGTAGAAACTTTTTAAGATTTCCGAAGGCCCAATTAAAAATGTACAGCGACTAACGACTGATGGTATCGCATATACCTACGGCTTTTATTAAAGTGTTTTATTAAACGGTCTAATTACTTAGATGAACAGTACCTTTCTGAATAATTTGGCCGTTTATCTGTGACATTCGAAATAAACATTATTTCACTACTTAGCTGCGTTCTATGGTTTGCTAGAGTAAAGTTTCGAGATAAAAAGTAGGTTATAAATGTTGTGCCGATGCGTAATAATCCCTGTACAAAATTTCATCGAAATCTATACAGCCGTTTTTACGTCATTGAACGACAAACATGCAAACTTTCTTCTATGAAGGTACAGTCAGCGACAAAAGTAGCTGATCGTTCTCGATTTTCCAAATGTGTTTCAAATCAGTAATTTTTTTATTTATTTTTTTCATTTTACATGGTATCATTTTGACCTAAACATAACACACCTGATTTTAGGTGATGATGAGGGCAAAAATTGGTGTATAAGATGATGAGGATGATAAATAAAAGTGTGATTGTGCAACGACTTTTGTCGTTGACTGTACGAGTATAATATTAGTAGGATGTTCTTAAAATAGATTCATTAGAAAATGTTTTTTCTAAAAAGCTTTTTTACGGCCACTCATTAACCTATTTCAGCGTTAAATCTCGAAAAATGAGGCCTAGACACGACTCTGTTTACCTACAGTTAAATGACCGAGCGTGTAATCAAGATAAAAACGGCAAGAATGAACCAACATTCAAAATGTAAAACCTAAATAACTTTGAAGCACGGAAGCAGCGCATAAAGCTAAACCAACTAACTGTAGCAACCTTACATCAACTATGAACATTATAATGAAGGAATGATAACGTGAAATAATGACTTATATTTCCATTTTAGTTTTTGTAAACATTTGAGTTCGATAAAACAAAACAAAATCGATGAGCATACAGTCACGTCGGTACATTTTGCATCTGCTTCTATTGTGTTACTGTTTTAAAAATGCCGATACTTTCGTAGCTCATGCTTATTGTATAGTCAACGATGTTATGTACATCCCTCTCTGACGCAAGCGTATCGCGTACCTAGTTGTTGGTGTTACATAGGTATGCCTTACATCCGTAGCTGACGTCATTGAGTTTCCAAAGGTGTTACATTCATTATTAAATCCGTATATGATGCAAGTTTATTGCATAGTCAATGGTTTAACGGAAGTCTAATGTTTCTGATAGATAATAAGTCTAATGTCCATACATCCGTACCTGACGCAAACTTATTGTGTAGTCAATTATACAGCTACGTACCTACGTTTAATATCAGTACATTCCTTAATGACGTAAGCTTATTATAAGCTTATTGCTTTCTGTGCTGTGTATGCCCAATTTATGTACGTCTGTAGTGGACGCAAAGTGATATTGCATACTAAGTAATTGAGTATGTAGTCAGCACAAGCTTATTATTTAACAAAGTCATGCATGTTTATTGGCCAACGTCCGAAAATGGAAGAGGAACTCATGTCCATTCTCTTTGTCGCCATGGCAGGCTCAAGTTCAATACTACATAGTAAACCAGCACAACCGTTGTCCGTATATCCATAGCTGACGCAATGATAGCACGCAATTAAGTACTCTTTCATAATACATAGTTACAGTCGCCAAATATAGTGTAAACACGTATTATTCAAAATTTTATCTTATTTTTCGTGGAATAATCCAACCCGTTCGTGTTTTAGAGGCTAGTTACACAATTCGCAAAAGGGACAAGTCACAACAATCACACAGTTACTCCGCCATTACTTTACACGTCATTTTTTTAATGGCTTAATTAGAAAGCTTCGTTTTGCGTCGTGCTTGAAAACTAGCGAGAAACCGAGCGTTTTCTCGCGTGCCATTTCACGCCCTTCTAGAATAGCCTCGATTTTTTTATGTAAGACCGGATAACCTATAAAATGCAGTATTTACTAATACTTTGATGTTCTATTGCGGTACTGAAATTACATATTCTCATCATTCATCGTTAGCTTATTACGTTCACACTCTGGCCTTCTTTCAGAGAGAATATACACTCAAAACTGACTATTAAAAATAGGCATATCCCAGTGTATCAACGTTTGATACATGCAAATTGATATCCTTATTTTAATTAAATTAAGTGGTTTTCAAAAGTTTTTCATGAAAAGAGCGAACGTGAGTTTACATTCCTAATATTGTTAATTAGAATAATTCTAAAATACATAAATAAAAACAAAATATACATTCGTTACCAAAAGTGTTTATGTTTCATACCGGTTAAATACGGCTTTTAATCGTTTTCAGTCCCTTATTCAGAGCATGACTAATTACGTCTACACACATCCACTTGGGTGTTAAAGCGACGGTTGATAGCGGTCACTTATGTCACGTCGAGTTTCGGCGGTCGGAATATTTTGATCGATGGTCGTGAGTGGGCTGTTGAAATAGTTTTGGTTTGAAGGTAACACTTTGTAGAGAAATGTGTTACAACCATAAATTACGTCTCATAACTGCCTTCAAAAATGACCTTGCTTAACTTTTTACAGAGGTTTTTTTTCTTCACGGTGAAACGCCTCTGCGGATTTGAATAAATTATGAAATAAGAATAGCTTATGCCCAAGATTAACAAATAGACTAATGTTGATCACCTGTGGGATAGCAAATAATCGCAGAAGTAACCGCCGGGCGCAGCTAGTCAATATCAAACCAGCTTTTAAGTTTAGCAACTTTTGGGAGAACGTAAAGAGATTAAGAATATGATAAAACGAAAATAATATTTCAACTTTGTATCCATAATGAACAGACGGAAGAAGGGGACCGCTTCGCCAAGTTCCTAATTAATTAATATCGATCGGTTCTAAACTTAGGTAATTAATAGAAACGTGGTCCCCGAAACTTAGATAACCCTTTGAGAAGTTCACGTATTAATCCAGCGGACACAATGGAAAACTCGCTTAGACGAGAAGTTTTCTTGTCTATTGAGTGCGGAGAACTTGGGTCTTATTTGCAAGTTGTATGCAGTTCCGATACGATTTGGATTCGGGAGTTGAAAGTTTGTATAGCAAATAGTTCCGACGACGTGGTTAGTAAACAATTGAATTTTGAAACTAAGCTTGGATCAGGATTTTGTTGTGTCCTAAATTGCAACAGGTAACTCTGTGATTTGAACTCATTGACATACCTATAAAGATATACGTTAATGTTTGATGTGAAGAAAATTTTGCAGGCTACCAATCTGTTAGTACAGTTCCTGATTAAATTAATTATACCTATCTAAACAAAACTAATGCATACATAATTAAATTAAAAAATTAAATTAAATACAACTCTATACAACTCTATACAAAAGTTATCTCTGTAGGGCTACGAAAACTTATTACTTAACGCCGTAGCTCGTTTTAAAAACGTGTTTTTTTGTTTTTTTTTTCCTGATTAGTCTTGTGTATTTTGTCAGCTAGTTATGAGGTATGTTGAAAGCTGCAAAAGTTTTAGGAAGTTGGTTTAAAATCGATTCCAAAAATACTTAACAAATCGAAAAGCGAATTATCAAAAACTTGTTAGAATAGCGCACACTCATTCGCAATGATATTTTTTTTTCTTCTGAACATTGGATTAGATTTGGTTTTTATTTCTAACAGTTCGTAAATTCATTGCTCTTTAAATCAGTGTATAAATGGACAGGATAAATGCGGTTGAAAACAAAACTCCTGTCGTTAAAACTTCCCACTCTACTCAGATAAGATAACGATAATTACTACGACCACTACTGTGCGGACTGAATCGTTGGAATTGAAACACTGTACAAACTCGTGGCGAGATACTGTCATAATAGATTGGAACAATACCGTTCTTATCTGCACAGCAGCCGAAGCCGTTACCGCACCATTATTGCACTAAGCTAAGTTATTATAGAGACTAGCGGTGTACGATCATTACTAATCGTCATAATCGAGACATTGACTTACTAATACTGATTAAGAAATTAGTAACTTATAATAATAACGTCACTAATTATATTATTTATCCCAGATTTTTTCCTAGTTCTCAATTCAGGTGTAACGTGGCGCTACCTTCGACTACATCATCACTTAACATCAGGTGACTTGTGGTCATAAACTACTATGTAAAACATAAAAACGTATCCTTCTTCTGTCTTGGATAAGGAATTAGTTAACTAGAAGTCTTTAGGAATCTAACAGTATTAAATTGGCAGCACTTAGACCGTTTGCTAGTTCCGTCATCTCTCATCTTTGACATTGTAAATAATTAGTACCTAGGTAATTAGTAAAGGTTACAATCGAGATATCTTGAGACATCTTCAGATTCGAATGGTACCATTAGTTTTTACGGCCCACCACTACTTGTGACTCTAGTAACAGCTAATCTATAGGTATACGATGCAACATGGCGTCCTTTATTAGGTGAACGTGACCTACGAGGTAATGCGTTGTTATAAACGATGGCTACCGGTTAACATCAGATAAACCGTTTACTGATTCCGTTACGTATATTTTTTTTACTTAAAAGTAATTTTATCCAAATGGTTCAATTACTTTTAATAAGTATTAGCGAGCACTTTTTAGTAGGCCTAGTTTGATGGCTTTGTGTGATTTTTCTATACCGTGAACTCAGTTTTGTATGAAGACATTTTTTTACAAAGTGCCCAAATGGTCATCATTTTTTAGAACGAATTTGAACGAGTTTAGTTCAAGATGAACTAAACTCGTACAAATTATAATTCTGTGACAAAAGAAGTTAGTCAAACCTTATTTACATTTAAAAATTTTTAGTCATTAATTAAACAAAAACATTTTCAAAACCGCTGTATTTAATTCCCTTTTCTAAACTGAGTCGGTCATATTACTTTCTTTGGCAGTCATAAAATGTATATTTTATACCGGTTGGGCAAAATTACCACCTAGGTGGCTCTGGGTAGGCATGAGTGGAAAATATGGGAGACCCTTGCTCAGAAGGTTCCCAACCGAAGTGACGGTTTTCCCCATAGTTATTAACTCGACAACCTCGTTACTACTGAAAACCTTCTGAAGCTTGAATTTGTTAAATTTTAAAGAGGAATGTCCTTGTTGACAAGGACAGCGATATTAGTTTAGAGGGTTTTGTAAGGAAACATAACAACTAGCTTAGTGGTAGGTGATGTTTTAGTGCTACCTAGCTAGCTAGAGATATGTCTCAGGACGATGAGCACAGTGTTTTGCCGCTCAAGATTTAGAATGATTAAAGTATAGGTATAGATGGCAATTCTTTGATTTATCGATTTCAGGTCGCCATCTCTATGTCATGGTTAAATATTTTAGGTGACACGGAACCGTAATGAACAAGCACGACGCTTATCATCAGACATAATTTCTTCACTCATCAGTTACATAAAAAAACATCCAAGCTAAGAATCTGTCACCAAGCACCTATTGGTGTGTTCTGAAAGCCTTATATGAGACACATTTGGCAATCCAAGCGTAGTGAGGCGCCACCTTCAAGCACATAGCGACTAGTGGTTAACCGCTACAATGTAAGAAAACTAAAATATTTGCAATATATGAGTATGAAGCATGAAATGCATAGTTCTAGGTTACCCATTGCAATTTTTATGTGCTAACGTGACGTGAGTAGGTATTAATTATCATAAGCTGACGCAAGGTACTGCATTAGGGCATTCGCGGTTCCCTACACACCTTGGAACGACACCGGCCTTGCATTGTCTTGATACTAGGTTTGCAAACCAATCTCCCCAACTGTCACACATGTGTAATCCCTAGCGTCTAGTTTAACGAAGCGTTGTGAAACTTTTTCATCTCTCTACACGTAAACAACCATATCAGACACCTACAAGCTAAAATAAACTTTACTTCTTCACGTTATGACTTAATTTGGTCAATTAGTAGCCAAGTGTCTTCGTTTGCACATTGTTTGCGGGTTTTAATACACTTTTTGAATGCTCTCGTTAGCCTCAGTGTGTCTGCTGTAATTCTATTGCTGCTCTTTGTCTGTGGTTAAAGGATTTCAAGCTTCAAAAGTTGTTTTAATTTACTTTTGAGAACAGCTTAAGTGGCTAGTTTAGTGAATAAAAGCCCACACCGGTTTACCTAGATAACTTTTGGTTACTTTTAATTAATGTGTAGGTAGGGAAAATATGAGACATAACTGCCACAAAACTTTTCCTTCGTTATCAAACACACAACGTCACAGGATCACCCACTGGACTAATCTGAAGATTCACTGAAAATTTTATCAAAATTGGTCTAGCCGTTTTGGAGTCCATACAAAACATTGTGTGTATGTATATCACCGTTTTTATACATACAAGTAGATATATCTCCACAACGTTAGTACATAGCGAATATTGGATCAGGCTGTGGATTATTAATTAGACCTCAGTTGATAAATATCGCTCCAGGGCTTCAATTTTCAACGTATGGCTATAAATTTTAAAAGACAGGTTTTTCATTTCATCCCCTATAATAAATTACGTTGAATTCAATTACTAGCGTAGGTAGCATGGAAGTGACTTGAAAAACATATTTCATAGCAATTAAAATACTGGGATCAGATTTATCTACAAGGCTTAATTTATGATAACACTAGATTTTGTTTGATTTTGTTTTTTGTTGATTTTTTTTTGTTTTGTTCCTATTCATGATATCCTAAGCATCTCTAGCACAAAAGATGGCCCACCTGGTACACATTTATAAAATTGGTCTGGATTAGTAAATTTTGACGCTGAGTACGCGCGGCAGTACTCAGTCCAGACGTAGCGTGGCGCCATCTTCGACCACATCGTCACTTAACATGAAGTGACTTGTAGTCAAACGCAACTCTGTAAGTAGAAAAAAAGAGTGAACACAATAATTCTAGAAATAAAAATTTTAAAATTATTCAAACCGTACAACGACTGAATACTTGTATATTATCTTATCTTGTGTTCATGTTTTCCGAATCCATACATAAACCATAAAAATTTGTACGAGAAATTATTATTCTACATTAAGTTGGAACGGTAATACCAAATTAAAACCGTGTTTGAATTTTCGCAAACTTCAAGCAAATTCATTAAACCTTACATAATCAATCATTCATCCGTAAAGACAAAACACGCGTGGGAGGTTTATAATCTCAATCCTAATTAAATACTCGAAATTAAATTTTCCTCAATTCAATATTACGTTGCTCTTAATAATTTCAAGATTAATTATAGCTTTATTATTAATTAGCTCTCGTGAAGTTTAGTGGCAATGTGTGTGATTAAAGGTAAAAGCAAACCGCTACTTTGAAGAATGCGATGTCAGTTTACTAGGACTAAAAAAAAGTTTGTTGACATTGACATAGTCACTGTCAGTCGTCTGTAATAGCCGTGGGCGATTATGAGACACACGTATTAATTCACTCGATTAATATTTCGCGATATCTCGATTAAAATACTTAGTAGTTACTAAATTAGTAATTATTTAGGTATTACTAATTCGATCGATTCGTTATTCACGTCGTGAAGTGAGACAATGTTTTAGTGGATTGAATGTCTTACTTAAGATGAGGCTACGACCAAAATTAGTTATACAAATTAGTATTAAAGTTACTCGATAATGAAAAAAAGTTACTCATTTATTAATCAATTTATCAGAACATTTGAAAAATAAACGTCTCGATTATGACAATCTTTTATGACCAGCGTTAGTTTGTAGTACCGGTGAAGTTGTATGTAACATAATCGTTAATCAGCCAGTTCTCAATCCAGGTGTAGCGTGATGCCACTTTGGACCACATCGTCACTTAACATCAGGTGATTTGTGGTTAGACGCTACCCTGTAAGTAGAAAAAATAATCTCAAAGGGTAAAATTGCCACCGCCAACACTACCGCACCCGCCACTACATAGGTTTGATCGTAGCTTTAATTTGCAATATTGTGCTTCGTCGATGTGCGGTGCTTAAGTGTTGTGCATATTTACCCAAATTTTCTGAAATGTTAAATCAATAACAATTTACGTATTATGAAATATGCACAAAGGAACAGAATTTAAAATGAGAAATCCACTCGATGATATTAAAGTTTGTATAAAATAAGGCACGAGACAGGTCACCTTTATAAAAAATTCCAATCTTCGACTATATCGTCACTTAACATCAGGTGATTTATGGTCAAACGCAACCCTGTAAAAAGTAAAAAAAGGAGTTTATTAACTCTTCAGGCAGCACTGCTGCCTTGACGTCAAGATTGGAATTGTACAGTCAGCGATAAAAGTTGCTAATCACAGCCAATTTTCCAAATGTATACCAGAATGACTATTTTTGGTTAAAATTGTTTAAGAAAATCGGAATGTTGAGTATATTCAGCAAATTTTATCGTTGACTGTACAGTGACGATTTAAGAAAAAAAACTTACCGCTTCATTTAAAATAATGAAGAGTAACGGTGATGTTCCCCTTGTTTATAGCGCTGTTTATTTGAAGATAAATCTTCAGCGAACTTTCTTTAAGCCATGCTCTCCCCCTTGAAGTTACTATTAAAGTTTTTGAGTGAAAAATTGCTGTAATAATTCCACTAGAACTGTAAACGTCTTTTTAAAGTATCTGTAATTAGATTCAAGACTGAACTCGAGTTTCTTGCATTGTTTGTCTTTTAGTTTTGTTGATTACTTCGTTTAATCGTTCAATATCATTTAACTTACGAGATTTGCGTAAGGAATGTTAAGGTTATGATTTCTTATTAAATTAGAACGGAATGATTTATTCGATATTTCTTGTAGTTTTTTTTAGCTCCGTTAAAACATTGTGATTGTAGTAAATTCATTATTTAAGTTTTCCTTGTTGGTATCAGAATGAAATTGTATAATGATGTACATGTAAGTATAATGGACGCTATTAGCTTGCTTTATTAAGTTCTAAATGCAATTAAGTTCTCGCAGGTGCGTTATTGGTTGACCAGCAATAATAATATAATGAGATGACAACATTTTATATTTCATCTCATCATCATCATCATCAGCCTTTCACGTTCCCACTGCTGGGACTCTGGCCTTCTCTCAGAGAGAGAGTATGGGCTGTAATCTACCACGCCGGCCCAGTGCGGGTTGGTAGATGTCGCATGCCCTTGAATATTTCATCTATTGTTAAATTATCAGTACCAAAATACATTGTTGCGTAAACACTGTTTGTTCTCTCAAACTATTTTAACCGTCCATTTCAAATTCAATTGATCTACCGCCATAAATTAGAGTGCTTCCTTTTGCATGAAAGTACAAATTTCTATCTCGAAGTTAAAATTAGTAACTGCTATTAGAGCCGACGAGGTTAATGAAAACCGAAAATTTATTAGCAGATGGGAATTTCTATTTGTAAAGTTCTGGGTTATCTTTGCAATAAATCCCGCTGGAAAAACAAATTAAATTCATACTCAACAAATACTCGTGTCAAATCGAAGTGAAGGAGCATTTCTTTCATGGATAAGCTAACATTTTCGTCCTCGAAAGCGATAATGCGATGTAAAACAGAACCTAGCTATGACCCTTAGGTTTTCTATCTCGTAGCTTTCTATTAGTGTAATTTTCTCCAGATCTTTATAGATCTCATTTATATGAGTAAGACTTATTATGTTATTACCACCAACATGTTAAAAAATACAATACCTAAAGGCATTGCTATTTTTTGAAAATACGGCTTGGATTATTTTTAGCATTGTATAGTTTAATTTTCGTTACTCACAGTTTGGCATGAGCTGCCCCACCGTTGTCTATGATGCTATGGTTATCAGGGCCTAAAAATGTCACTGTTCACTCCTAGATTTGATGGTGCATTTTGAAACAACTAACTAACCTATTGTTGTTGTAAATATTCATTAACCATTAATCATTGTAGCTGTACACGAGCAGCCTAGTTCCCAGTCATAAAACACCTATGTGATGCGCCGAGTATTTCGGTCACGCGCCCGCTGATCACAGAATTCAATTTGGTGCTCAAAATAACACAATTTTACGTCGCCGAGCGCGGGTATCGATTTAAGCAGGAAATCGGATTGTAGCCTGTTTTAAAGCAATTAACGGCGTGTGGGTATGTTGTAGGTATTTTACGTCGAACTTAACTGGCTTACGATCCTTAGGTCATGGGTTCAAAATCTACAATGAACTCGAGCTTTTTGTTCTTGTACTTTTTAGTGGGTTGCGTTTGACCACATGACACTTGATGTTTAGTAACGATGTGCTTGAAGGTGCCACACTACTACATCTGGAATGGGAACTGGCTCGCAGGAGGGATTTTTGGAGCATATTTGTAGGTGATGATATTATATTTCAGTGAAGGAAAAACATCATAATTGAACTGTAGCTTGGTTGTAGAGCATTTTCTAGAGCTCACTTGTATACCTTGCGCCAAGTATCAATTGGTGTGTTCCGGTAGTTTATCTTGAGAGACAGTTCCAAATTCAGGTGTAGCGTGGCACCACTGTCACCCGCATCGTAACTGAAACATCAAGTGACTTGTGGGCAAACGGAACGCCATAAGTTGTAAAAAAACGATGTAGTTTTTTACAAAGAATATTTTTAAGCGTCTATCTTTATAACAAGGTTTTATTTTCTAATTTTAACTCAAAACATTTCCTAAACAAGCACAATGTTGTCATTGCTAAAACTTCCTCTGAGTAATTTACCTCTGAAAGCGACAATGCCGCCCAACAAGCATAAGAAACAAGAAAGCATAACGAGCTCGCAAATTTTACTTTTTGACAACACTCAAACAACTGTCGTTTAACTTTCCGTGTTAGCGTTGCGATTCCCTCAAACCAAGGCCTTTCACGACCTTTGTTTCCAAATATCGCTTTGGTTAGATAAAGTTCATACACGGAACTACGAAAACTTGATTTCCTTTGAAAGTCAAAGTCAAATGATGTCATTCAGAGGTGAAATATTAAATCATTGTACAGTCAGCAACAAAAGTAGCTGATAATACTAGATTTCCTAAATGTGTTTTAGGTCAGTAATGCGTGGTTTTCTATACATTTTACAAGGTGGCGCTCTGACCACAACTTATCACACCTGATTTTAAGTGATGATGTGGTCAACGGTTGGTGTTTAAGATGATGCCGGTAGTTGGAAATTGTGTTATTGTCGAGCGCATTTCGTCGTTGACTGTACCTATTGCGATCATTCAGAATTAGCAAACTGATAAACTGTCGATAAATAGGTAGGCAAATGTTAATAGATAGTCATTTCATTAAACTGAAATCTCTTTTATTCATCTACTAGTTGCGCCACGCGGTTTCACCCGCGTCGTCCCGTTATCCCGCAGGAACCTTTCTCCTAATATTTTTTTCGATAAAAAGTAAAAAAGTCTATGTGTTATTCATTGCATAATGTCCAAATAAATACATTTGTGATTTTAATTGCAGAAACTGCAATAAAATAAATTGTCATTGTCTTTGTTTAAATTCGTTACAAGTGAATTGAGCAATTTATTGGTGCCATAGCAAATACACTTTTCGCATATAAAGCAGTCTTATGATTAAAATCGATCTTATCTATTTTTGATACAAGCTTATGGTACGACAACTTGTCAGATCTAGGTTCGAAAATCTTTATATTAGATAGATAGATTAACTCTTCATTGGTACACCACAATACAAGGAAAATTAGATAGAGTAAAAAAAAAGTAAAAATTTAATGCACACTGGTTTTTTGTAATAGAGACAACATTGCACAGTTGAGTAAAGGGCCACGGAGAGGTACTGCTAAGTCCGGCTTGTACATAGTTGGGACAACATCTCATCATTATTATATTTCATACATTTTTTATTAGAGATTTGTAAAAATAAAAATGTTGTCGACAGCGCGGCGAGCGCGTGATTTCAGTATACGCCTGTAAAGTTCAAAACATACTTGCTTTCAAACTGTAGATGCAGCAAAACAAATTCAAAACACGACCGGCGAACCTACAAGTTTTTGATTGTGCAAACCATAATATTCTTGGCGTAAATTCCCAGATAGAGTGCAAATAATCCTCTGGAAAAGTTTCTAATAACGCTTCGCTTTTAGATTCATTGCACCTTGCTTGCTTGTGAAAAATTTCAAAACTTCGGCGTAGATTTAAGAGATGTTTGTGGAACTTTTAGAATGACATTAATCCCGGTAATTTCTCGTCGGTTTTTTAAAATGAGTCTAGAGTTTTAATACTCGTCGTTTTTCAACGTTCCAAGTTTAAATTGGAAACTGGAAATTGTGATTTAATGTGTCTTTATAGTAACCTTAAAAAGTATAATTTGTTTTGTATTAAGAGTTACATTTTTGCAACTCAATTTTCGGGTCTTACGGTCATATTATTGGCATCATATTCACAGTGTTTTCAAATATTTTCAAGATATTTTTCAACTATCTATTCTATTCTGTTCTTGTTAAAATAATGCTATATTAGAAATGTCTTTGCTCTATAAAGAGATGGTTTAAATTCTTAAACTCTTCAAGGATTATATAAAAATAACACTCGCTCCGTCGTAAAGTTTCAAAGTTTAGTATCTCGCGAAACGTCGCGACAGCGCCTTTACGAACTTATGATAAAGAACTTCATTTTGTGAATTTTGCTTCAAATAAAGCAAAATTTGGACTAAATGTTTTGATTTAATAAAAGCTGTTGGACCGTAGCGGAGGAAAGTTTCTCGTATTTCGCAACGTGCTGCAAAAACCATGTTGTTTTTGTTATGTCAAAGTGAATACGAGTTGTGGTGAAATTGTGCAGCACAATAAATATTAGCAAACCGACAAAACTATTTAAATGAAGCTTCAATTCATTCCATTTATTGCGATTTATTTGTTGACTTATATTCGATAACGACCTCTTTGTTTTAACGGGTAATAAATTTTCTCTATGAGTAAACATAATTACCTATCTCTTTTTTGCGTAGGTATCTAAGTATACTAAAAGACTAAATAATCTCGGTATAAAAAATGTAGTTTCTCAATCAATATGTTAAAAATATTTTTTTTAAACAATTTAAGAAACTATTACTAATTATTCCCTTAACTCATTTGTCACGTATGAAATGCGTAATTTGCGTTAGTTTGTATTTTTTGTAAGCTACTTTGTGGTTTTAAAACGCGTATGAAATTGTACATTATAAATTTAATACAAGGAAGTAAAATTACCTATATACGTCACGGCAAGGGCGCTATTTTAAATCCAGAGCGGAGTGAAAGATTCTAAAGTAGAATCCTGAGCACAGCGTAGGAAATTTAATTACATCGCCCGTAACACAGACTTTTTTGCGCCGAGTGATGCACTCTTCTTTTTGTTTCCCTCTATGAGAAAAATATTCAATAAACAGGCCAGTAAATTTTTTCATAGAACATTTTCATTCCATCTCTTAGGTCGCAGAACAGTAAGAAACTCATTACTGCCATCTGTGAAAGTCAACCTTGCTCACTTGTGAATCGATATATTAATTTTTCGTACTGATAATATGAAGGATAATCATTTTTCTCGCTACTTTCTAGAAATACTTAAATCCAATACACGTTAAGTACGGATTCAATTCAATCAAAGCCATTTCTCACGTTGGCGGGGACGATGAGCAATAACAATGAGATTCGTTAGGAGCTGTGAAAGAAATACAGTGGGAATGGTAACAGAGTTATTTAAATTGAGAGGTTCTCGTTAGCCCGTGAACTGATCGTATAGAAATTGTAACAAGGTGAGGTGAAGGTGAGGTTTACCTTCAAGACTATAGAGAGGTCATGAAAACTATTGAGCTGTTAAAATATGAAAACAGTGATTCTGTATTTGTGCAAAGTATTGTATCGTGTAAAGTACAGTCAACGACAAAAGTCGTAAAACAATCACACTTTTTTCTATTATCCTCATCACCTTAGACACCAATTTTTGACCTCATCATCACCTAAAATCAGGTGTGTTATGTTGTGGTCAAAATGATACCATGTAAAATGTAAAAAAACAGTAACAATTACTGATTTGAAACACATTTGGAAAATCGAAAACGATCAGCTACTTTTGTCGCTGACTGTACCTGAAATACTATGTATTTGTGACACATTTATTAAAATTAAGTACTAAAAAATAAAAATGCATATATTTCAAACAAAGAAATTCAATGGCAAACAAGCATGCAGACTGCCTGAAGGCAAGCAGCCACCGTTGCCTATGGATATCTGCAACACAAGGGGCATTGCCAATGCTTTGCCGACCCTTGACAACTCTTTTCACACCCATCTTAAAAGCCTGCTTTTTGATAATTTGTGACGCGTTTACCAGTGAACTTTACTTCTATGTAGAGTGATAAAAAAATACAGCAATCTTGGTCAAAGTGACCGCTTGTTCTCGTTCTAAGGAGAAATAAAGGCAAGGCGCCAAATGATTCGTTGCCAGATTTTAGCTCGCCGAGCGCAGCCCACCTCGATTTGTATGCGAAACCAATTGTTAATCAGCTGCTACAACTCTAGCTGCAATTAATGAGAGAGTTTATCTAAAATGTACACAAGATGCATCCTCTAAATTGTTTACTCTCAGACATTTTTCGTCAGCGCTTTTTATCACTTGAATAATGTATGAATGTCTTTCAAAGGTCAACGTTATACCTTTTTTCAATAAAATCCCAAGCGAAATCCAAATTTTGTCGATAACTAAATTTCAAGTCCATATTAAATGAAATCTTATTCGTGAAGCTCACTCGTATTACTCGTATAAAATAAAATAATACTAAGATGACAAAAAAACTTGGGATTGTAGTGAACTTGCTCTAGTTCAATGATAATAAAAATAAAATTGCAAATGTAATCGCGCCCAAAAACTGACTTGCCACGCGTTTTTTTGCCTGTTCCTTTGCCAGTATAAAGAGGTTGGAACAGGCACAGCTAGTATTAAGTTTGACATTTTAAAGTGATCACATGACTGTATCTCACTAAATAAGGTCCTACGAGCTTTTACTAGGCACTTTTCTCTTTGAGAGAAGGCCTGAATCCTATCATGGGAAACATTATAGGGAGAAACCTGCGAGTAAAACTGCGGTTAGAATCCTGAAGCAGATTTACCTTTGTAAAATTCCGCCACCGCTACAACGGACATTTTTGTGCATAAGTACCGCATTATTTCATATGGAATCCTTTTTAGAAGCTCTGACTTTAGTAAACGTGAAATATTCAGTAACCAAATAACTAAAAGAGGAGCTTTTGTTTAGCTTACCTGCATACTAAAATTTAAATTGACTCGTTTACTAAGTAACATTTTTCTTTTGTAAGTAGGTATATTGCTTTTGTGTTGGTAACATTGACGTGTCGAGAATCTATCCACGAAAGTCGGAAAGTAATCTGGATCAATCGATCAGCCCAAATAGTCTCATCCGTAACAGCTAAGCGAAATTGGCAAAACCTCTCAGAGAAAAAACATGCGATATCACTAGCCTACATTACAAACAAATAGACCCTATGGAGGCATTCCATAAATCCCACTTACTTTGCCGCTATCCAACGATTTAGAACTCACTCGTAGTTATAAATTTTCGGATACGCTACCGAAAATAGCTCTGCGGGTAAGGCCTGGTGTGCAGCCAAACAGATGAAATGTGGCCCAGTCGTCGCTCCATTAGGAATTAATGGGCCGATTCGAGAAATGTCATCTTCCGGTAAACACTGAGCGTAATTCATTACTTTACCCGACGCATTGTAAGGCGGTGATTAAACTGTCGACAAATTACAGATGCTAGCTTTCAGCTGTTTTTAATGAAGCGTAGTAAATAGCTGAAGGTGTAACCAGTGAAGAAATGTTTAGTTTTTTTCTCATTATTAGAAAAGTTTACATTTTTTTAACTAGAAATCGGTAAGCTTTTGACAACAGTCCTACGGTAACCGATGATAGGTCGATGATAAAGCACGCTCGCCTAAAAGATGCCTATTCATTCACTATTGACTTGAATGCTTCCAAATTATACTAATCGGGAAACAAAGATGCTGACAGGGTGTTCCACTTCTTTGCTATTCGTATTATAAATGTAATAAAAGCGTAACACTCTCAGCATTATTTGTACATAACTAATACTGTTCATGATTTACATCAACCTTACTGCAATAGGTAATGTATTTGTCCTGTATGTAGGACAATTCCGTATCGTGTTTCGCATTTGCAATACGAAGAGCAAACTAAATCAATAATTTCCAAGAACGTTACTGACCTCAATATCTAAGCCTCTCTATTGGACCTATTTGGAATTTTATATATAGGTATAACAAGTATTTCGCCTTATAGTACCTAAGCGTCCCGCTTGAAAATCACGGTTAAGTGCTGCCCAGAACTCAGAATCATATACTTTTTAGTTATTATCATCATCACCATCATCATTATCGGCTAGAAGAAGTCGATTTCTGAACATAGGCATTCCCCTTTGAACGCTACCAGCCATATTGATCTATCGACTCCTTACGAGTATTTTCAGTAGGTACCTACTCAAAAAGGCAAGTGCACTGATATGAAGAAATTGGGCAGGCAATATCAAAAATTGTGAGCTTATGAACTGCTGGTTTCATTATACTGTGCCCAGGTTCTGGCCCCAGTCCCTTGGACAAAAACAACTCGTCGACCAACAACCTGCGAGTGAAAGTGATTCATTCCGTAAATTAGCCGTTGAAAAGATGGCTTTATTTGAGCTCGCAAAGAGGGCTTTCCTCTGAGGACAATTAGGACATTTTTATGAAAATAAATTCACGCGCCTTGTTAATAAATTAGCTGGAAAAAAACATTGGGAGCGCAGTAATGTCTTGAGAGTCGTACAGGAAAAAGTTTGTTTACGAGTGAATTAAATATGGTTCCGTTGTGGAAAATGTGACTGAAAATGTTTTTTTTTTCGTTGCATATTATTTTTGATGATAATGATTGTTTGTTTTCTATGGTCATTGTTATTTGGCCGCCACTACTGTGATTAGAATATATTTTAACATAATCTTCCGCGTAATATCGTAAGCTTTATGAAGGACATATTATTATCAGTCCATCCTACAGCTTATTAATCCTAAAATATTCAACAATGTCTTAAGTATATAATTTCTAAGAACTTTCTTACTGACAACCAGTCACACGGCAAAAAAGAAGCAACATCAACAAAACATTAGTTGTACCAACTTTTACTTTAACTAACTAACTGAGATGGCGCAAATATTCAAAGTGAATCTTGATAACGAAAATCGTCACTCCTGCCGGTGCAAGTTTACATAAGTACATTATATATACTATATATATAATATTATATATTATATAGGTACCTACATCTAACATCGTTTTATGAGTGTCCATAAATATCAAGTTCAATTAATTTAGAACTGCAAACATCAACTAGTAACCTAGGTCAATAATATAAATATTGATGACGTGTATTGTAATACGTCGTCTATTACATACCATTATGTCATTGTATGCAGCTGTTTGCCTATCAGTTGATCAATGTCGATGAATGGCTAATGGACATCATACTATGACAACATACTATATTAAGTGCAAAATAAACTTCATCAATTAATGTTGAAAATTCATATGAAATTTCCCCAGGGAATAAAATAACCTATATAGTTTATCATGCCTTAGTTTTCACGCTGAAAGTTTCATGAAATATTGATACTTCGCGATAGACGATACCCAAGTTATGTGATTGATCTTTCCATTATTGATTAACACAATATCCGCGCTGGAACAAACTAATCTGGAGGAGTAACAATTGTTAAAATAGCCACTTAAGTTGTTTTCTTGCTGTAAACAACTTAGATATTGTGTATTGTGTTACCAAAGTTGACTATCGGTATCCGAGAGCGTGTTCAGGATACTAGCTGCGCGCCGCAGTTACATCCTGTATCTTGAAAAACCTCTTTTTGAAATAAAGTGTAGCCTTTGTGTTAATCCAGGCTATGATTTTTTTATTATTTTTAATGTGACTGAATGTAACTAATTAATTAATGCTGAGATGAGTCTCTGTTACTCGAAGTAAATGATTATTATTATTATTATATCTATTTAAAATTTCTGTTGAGCCGTTTCATTTCAACCACAAACTTTTGCATTTGTGTATAATGTAATTATTGTGATGTGAAGTGTGGACAAATGGTCAATATACATTTTGTATTATAGGAAAGGAATAGAATTCAGACGCTAAAGAAAATAAAAATATTTTCCGAATTCGTTACTTTTTTTCCGAATTGATACTAGATGTACTTAGGTACGAGAGAAATTGATATTCAAATCTTGTATATACTCGTACAGTAAATTTGGCAAAGGATCACTGACTATGAAATCTGGTTTTGGCATTGTGTGAACAGCAATTCGTGGTTGCCGCATGTATAAAAAACCTTGAACGCGACTGTTAAAGTGAAAAATCACTAATTTATTGCGCACAATTTATGATTTCTCGTATGCGTATACAGCGCGTTGCCAACACGGGGCGAGCGCATTGAACGTAATCCAATAAATCTGAGAAGAGACGTGGTCCGAATCCAATATCAGAACTAAAGGTTTGAAGAACAAAAGGTTGATGCGGGAATAAAGAAATGGAGTCAGCCGTTAGCGACAGGTTCGAAACTAGGGCGAAAGTTAGGGGTAACTATAGAGTTACAGACTGATCAACAATTAGTGGTCATTGTAGGTAATAAATTAGTAGTCAAATACGCGTTTTTATGTTTTCTTTTTCAAGGCAAGGTCGACGGAGCATGCCTATTCACTCTCGACTTGAAGGCTCCCAATTTATACGTACTTATCGGGTAACAAAGACGCGGGCAGGGTGTTTCATTCCTTCGCCCTTCGTGTTATAGAAGTGGAAGCGTTTTGTGGATTGGGGGCATGTCAATGGATGTCCGATGATGGAATGATTTTGTACGTAGTACTAGTCAAATATTAGGTATATTGTATGTTGTATGGCTTTATTGTCTATACAACCTCCTGTGCGATAAGGCACGTTTTGTGTGAATTATAACGTGATTTTCAATTGTTTGACGAACAATATTTGGCACAATGGGTTACTGCGAAGCGTGAGATACGAATGCGTATTAGCTGCGATACGAAAAAAAAGGTGTTTGTTTTTTTAGCCCTAAAAGTACTCTGACTACAGCCACAGTCAGCGGTGAAACATTGGTGTGTCGGGGAGTGTGACGGCGCTTCGTAGCGTGCTTACGATGTACGAGAACCTTCGCGATATCAATTTTAAAGATTACATTCTAGAAAGATAGTTATGGGTTGCACATTCTTGTAGAATTGTGAATAAAACCTTGTAAAAAACTTTAAAAAAGTTCGTAGTTTATGACAGTAGTTACCGCAGTATTGAGATTAGCACAAAGCAGATACGGAGTTCCAAAAAAAAAGTTATAGTACCTAGTACAAGTTCGTTGCTGTTTATCTGTACCTAAATCTGTACATATAATTCGTTACAGGCACATTCTATTAGGAGATTCGGTAATTTTTTCAAAATAGAAGCATATTTATGGGATATGTTCAGAATAAAAGTCAAAGAGTCATTGATGATTAAGCGAAAAGTGAATTCTGGAAGTTTTCAAACACATTTTAGTAGAACCCACATCCAAAGCTGCTTTATTGGTATTTGAAATGTTTAAGCATCAATAAATCTCCACTCCGACTAATGTTGGTTATTTTGCATAATATTACTTAGGTTAAGTTAGGACTGACGCCACAGCGGATCAAACACCCTAAATTATATTTTGAATAAACATGATAAATATATGAAATTTTAAACAAGGGTGATTATGAAATGATGATGATGATGACTCAAGGCAAAAAGATCTAGAAGGAGAGAAGGCGATTGAGTGACGCTACTTTACTGTGGTATTTTTTGCAGATATTCATCAGTAACACGCGTTATGCTAAAAAACGATTTATGTACAAAATCTATCCTTAGTTACATAAGCGTTGGGAGTTATCATTTATGTTTTGATCTTACTCGAACAAAGTTTTAGAAACTGTAAATTAATTACATCCAGCTTTAAACATCGGATACCACCCTAACAAGTTTTGGAGCCACACCAAATTTCGCCGTTCCGCAATATGGATTAGGTCAATTTAAAATGATTACCATAATTTCTTATCAAGAACTTTCGACCGAGTTTCGTTCATGAATATTCAATCGCACCCCTATTTGGCTGCTCATTCTCCAGTGTATTGCGTTTATTAAAATGTACAACATTATTTATGCCATCAGCTTTAATTTAACACTTCATTTTCGACGCATATTAAAATTTCACGTAGAAACTGTAGAACTTTAAAACGTTATATATCGATTGCGTTCAATATTCAGGCATTATTATTTATTACTGAACATTGAGCGGAAACTTTGCCGACGCTGCTAGTATAAAATTTGTTGTAACACAGCGAGTCTCGATACCCCCGGGCTACTTCGAGACAACTTTTCCATTTTCCGACGAGCGTTCGACCCGGGTATGTTGTCGAACGCGCCAAATGCAGCAGTCGATAAATCGCCCGGTCAGCGTACCAATCGCACCTCCTGTCTATGTTGCAAATCTTCCCAGATCAAGCCAGCTGGCGAAAAATATACCACATCATATTCTCAACAATAAGGAAAATCTCTAATACCATCTTCAATTTCATTATCAAACAATATCGCAAGTTAAATTAACAAAAATCTCGTTAAAAATAAATTTCTTTTATTCACAAATTTCTTTACCGCGACGACAAAAACATAATTGTAAAACTTGGGATAAGTCAGCGCAAAATTGCCTGTTTTAATTAAAAAACCGTGCGCCAAGGGCCTCGTGGTAGATAACAATTTAATGTAATGGCGATATTCTAAGAACTCCTTTATGGACGATTCGGGCGGGATCCTGCATAATGAATGAGTTTCTGTGGCTATGTGTACGGTACGGACTTAGAATAATAGGTCTGTTTCGACCTAAGCAGTAGAGAGGTCCCAGTAGCGTTATAACTTTATTTGGCAAAGGACAAACTCTAAACGTCAAAAGTATCACGCCCGACTTCCATTTGACCCTCCAGAACGTACTCGTACATCTACACACGCAGCAAAAGTAATTCCCGTATTCATGAAGCGCTTTGACAACTTTTCTCTATGAGCGAAGAAAAACTACGTTATTGTGTTTCGGGTTAGTTATTCAAGGCACATATAACCCGATTTACATAAGTTTCCAAGTTTCTCCCTCCTTTATTTACCTGTACAAAGGCGTCTCTCAAGGAAAGATGTAACACGCACACTCGCCTGAGGGCGCAGTATGGCCAATTTGCGGTGGATCTGAATTTGCCTAAACCGTAAGAGAAGGGGACAAAGACAAAAGGTCGCCTCGGTCCAGATTTATGAAGATTGCGATCCCATAAAATGTGTCCGCTGTGTAGGTGTGCAGAGAATTGATTCGCTGAAAACGCACTTACTGGAAATGGAAATCAAATGTCAGCTGTGAAATGTTTCACCGTTGCGGTGGCGGCAATAACTCTTTCCTTGCTTCTATGCAGGTTGCATTAAACTTAGTTCATACTACAAAGGTAACAGAAAAATGGATATTTATTCACTTAAGAGCGTCTTTGCAAAAAACATTCAGTTTCATCTGGAACTTGTCCCCATAAACACTGATGACTTCACCCCGTTTCACTGTTCCCTTTCATTTATGCTAAAAAGGGAAGTTTTCCCAACATTTTTTTATGATTACGTTCATTAGGAATTCCGAACTTTTTACGGGTTGAGTGAGATCAAAAGTATTATCATAATTGAAATTCATAGCTCCAGATATTTACTTTTTCCTGCAATCCGCACAGGCGCACAGTAACGAGTGTGAAAATCGAAGGCACGACAGGTAAGTCTCAATTATCGACGACGATCCTCCCTATGAATATTGATAGCGGTATTTGCATGACAGTCACGTCAACTCGTTCGTTATCGAAGAAAAAACCACTCTCTAGCGTATGCGCATACAATCATATACCGCACGACTCTAATAGTTTCATATTCAAGGTATATTGACAGTTAAATTGGCGTTTTTCAGCGAAATGAAGCTTCTATTTGCATATATTCTACTCACGGTGGTCTATAAAAGGATGGCGTGTCTCGCGTATCGAAATAGATACGGGTATGTGATGTGGGCACCTGTTAAATACATAAAGGTACGTAAACAAGAGACATGCGGACACACGGCTTGCAGCGGTATTCCCAGGCCCGCATGTGAAATTCATCCTTTCATTACCCTATGGCTACAAAGCCAAAACAGAGTCACTGTGCCTCCGACAACCCACAAACAAGCGAGCTGCTAGTAGGTAGGATCGGTACTTGTCAATCTGAATCAGTGTTGTTCTCCCGGGTGGTGCTAGCTAGATGTATTCGTGCAGTCAGTGACAAAAGTAGCTTAATATACTCGATTTTTCAAATGTGTACACTAGATCAGTAACATTAAAATTTTGATGTTTGGGGTGTTCAGTTCAAATTGTCCATGTTTAGCGATATTTGTCGTTGACCGTATATACTTTATTATATTATGTCCATATATTTCAAGGATAAATCGAATTCAGAATTCAGATTCAGGTCTATCAGAAATTAATGATGAAGCATTAATCTAATTTCCTTATAAATGGGCGCTGATTAAATTTTAATTCTTTATACTAATATTGGTGTAAAATTTATGAGTTTGTATATTATGATATATGTATCTCTAGAGCTACTGATCTGTTTTTGAAAATTCTATCACTGTTAGAAACTGTATGCAGCTACAGTTTCTGACTATGTTCCATGATAATGAAAATCCTATAGGAATCTTCATGGGAGTAATACCGCGGGGAACAACTAATGAACACAAAATTAATTTAATAAACTCATTAAAAAATTCCCAATTTCATAATAAAAATGAGATGATTCCAATATAGAGCCACGTACATACCGAAATAAATTTTAATATTCAAATTGAAAAGATTGCGAAAATAATATTTTTACCTTCGTAAAAGAAATATTCACCGATTTTAGATGGCTTAAATTAATTATGCAAATCCCTTACATTAGAAACCTCTTGAGCTTTAAAAATACGTTTTAATGGAATTTCACCTTCTACCAACTTCAAATATATATTATTTACATCAATATTAAATACTTCTTGAAAACATAATATATACCTACTTAGTATTTATATTTGTACGTACCTCTATATGTAAATAGCTGTTAAACGAGTACGTACCGTAGTTTAGTTCCGTCTGGCTTGACAACGATTTAACAGTTCACAATCAAATGTGTGGTCAGGTGTGGTAGTAACGCATAACTACATATTTATATAGTTACATGATATAAGATGTCTTTACTTTTTTTTGCGTTTTTATATGAATCTTATTTTTATCACATTATTCAATTTGATTTGAACACTTTTTAACAAAATCCCAAGTGAAATCCAACACTTCTCGATAACTGAATTTTAAGTCCATATAAAACGAAATCTAATTAGTGAAGTAAAAAAAATTAGACTATTATGATGACAAACAAGCTTGGGATTTTAATGAAATCTAATTAGTGTAGTAAAAAAATTAGACTATTATGATGACAAACAAGCTTGAGATTGTATTGAACTTGCTTTAGTTCAATCAGCTAGTAATAAGGAGATAAAAATATTGTAAATATCACCGCGCCCTAAAAAATGTGCCCAGCGTTTCTTGCCTGTTTAAAGACGTAGTTAGTTTTAAGTTTGATGCTTTAATGTGAGCACATGTAATATCATAATAAATATACAAGTTTTGACTTTGCTTTTGACTTTTAGTATTCCAAAAACGAACAATCTATAACCTACCGGTCACATGTAACAATGTCTGTGTTTATTCATGCCTAATAGTACTTTTAAACTAAAAACATTTACAGTAATTCACTTTACTACCAGGAAATTGCTTGCTATCCGACATTTCGAGCTAATTGCTAATTTAAAATAACTGTTTGTAGTTTCATTTACGAAGGTGGAGCAAGTCGAAGGAAGTATTTCGTTCAATAGTTTGTTTTTAGGGTTCAATGTCGAAGTGTGGTGTGCAAGTCGGATTTTTGTCCGAACCGTTTGAGAAAAGAAAAATATTCTAATTGGCTCGTTGCAACTTAGAAAACTAGGCAGTTTGAGGAAACATTTTGGCATATTATAGGTTTTCTGCGAGTGTTTCTTGATTGTTTAAAGCGTTTATTAAATGCTTTAATGACTTTATTACCCATAGCAGCATAGCATACCAGTTTTGATAGTATCGGGAGTACAGTTAGAACAATAGCGTCTCATATAAAACTTTTCAATAGTTTTAAGGGCATTATGTCTTCCGTGGCACTGCTGATTAAACAACAATGTTCATAATAATATGAATTTGATTGATCATAACCAAATGACGAAGTTATAAAACTTCTAACAGTAAAAGTTCTCACCGTGATGAGAGACAGAAAATTCACGTAGATACTATTTCCTATTATGTGGTAGTACTTAAAGAAATGAATACCATTTTCTCCTTCAGAAGTCAAGATGTTTTTTTCCCTAGGTTTCCCGTGCGCCGTGGAAATGGAAATGTCCGTAGGTACTTGACCGATTTTTTGCTATTATTTTTCTAGAGACCCGAGAGGCCGTGGTTAGGGTCGGTATCTCAGAGAGAATAATAAAAGCCTCGCCAGGAAACTTTGTCTTGTCGACATAGAATCCTGTAATTTAATATTTAATTTGACACACTGCGTCGAGACTTCGTTAATACTTTGTGAATTTTGCTTGCATATTTTGGAATTATGTGGTGTGCTGAAAAATATTAAACTCAATTATTTTTGACAATACAATCTTCAATGAAATGACGTTGTTTTTCTATTTCAGATTAGGAATAAGCAACCGTTACATAAAACAATATTGACAGTTTTGAAAATGATGATCGGATCATGATTTCAAATTATTCTGAAGTGTATGTAATTATTTTTCACATCTTCCTGTAAACCAAAGCTGACAGACTGACTGGTCTGTTGAAAACAAGATAGATTTGTGTTTACTAGATAAAATCGTTCATTTTCTATTTATTTACCAGCTGAATAATCGCCGTTCTCTCGTTCAGTCGTCCGCTTCGTTATCGCGGTAAACAAAGAGATCCTTCTTTCTGTCAACTATTATATTTTCCGCGGCTTCTGTCGTGATGATCGCAGCATAATGGGATAGCGCAGCCATCGGGAATTATTCCTGACGCGGCTGCATTTCCATTATAAATATTGTTTTTGTTTGCGTGTCCTGGAATCCTCAATGGAATGGCTTTGCAATAACTGCAATACAAATACGTGAATATCTACTGATGGTATTTAGGATATAATATTATAGTTAGTACAGAAACGAATCATTATAAAACCCACAATAGATATTACATACCTACTAATAACTTTACTGTAGTTATTTTAGTTTTCAAAACATTTTGATATCATTTTTTAGGTTTGGTACTTGGGACCGCATTCTACTAAAGGTTTTTAAAACTAATCACTATGGATATTATGATATTCTAGTTTTTCTGACACCCTTGTAATTTCATTACTGAAATTTTTTTGTATAATTTGTACCTTGTAAAATACCATGGACTTTTTGATGCTGTGGACAGAATACACGTAAAGGTTTAAAATGAGATACTTCATATTACATTACGGTATCGTAAAAGTGCATCACTCTAACGTAGTTAATTGATTTACCGCTTCCTTTTGCCAACAATAAAGCGGCCTCAAACTACAATTTATTTACCAACCTCTGCGTCCGAACACAGAGCACACGGGCCGAGGGAATAAAAATAAATAAGAAGCGAGCAGGCCTCGCTCGCCATCTTTTCTTAGCAATTTCCGTCGACCGAGATAGAGGGCAGGGACACGTGAAATCGCGAGTTAACCCGCTATATCTATGCGAGTCGACAGTCTGATTTACTGGCTTAATCGAACCAGGGAAGGCTTTATTACTCGCCTCCTTTGGGACCAAATTCCGGTACCGGGAGAAACGGCGATATCTATGGTATATCTCGGCATTGTCCACAGTAGTGAGGCGAATTAGAAGTTTGATTTATCTCTTAGTTGTCTGTTGTGGTTTGAGGCGTCGGATGATGAGGGTAGTTGTTATCTTGTGTTGTTCTGTGACGGGCTTCATTTTGATGTTCAATTTCCATTGTGTCAACTATTTGCTTAATGTAGCGTAAACAAAATTAGTTTAAGCTACCTTAATTTGTTTACCATTACTTTTCCCCGTAGTTGCACACGCGTGGACTACAGTTTATCGCGATAAAAAGAAGATTGTGCCTTTTCTCAGGCTCTAGACTATATCTGTAACAAATTTCTTTTAAATTGGTTCAGAAGTTTAGGCGAGAAAGTGTAACAGACAGACAGACAAAATGAGTTAATTACGCATTTATAATATTATTATAAGGAAGGATCATCTAAAAGCTCGCAAATATGCTGTTCTACTAAGTTGAAATCTATATATATATTATATATAAACTAAAAACATGTAATGCGACGTCTGTACGCCTACGTAGACATTACTACGAGATTGCTACGAGGCGCGGCCAAAACTTGAGGCTGGTAGCTAGCTAGGCGAGCAATTGAAAATGCTCTATACCCCTAAGCTATGATTTCATCACGATGTTTTCCTTCAAAGAAGCTCAAGCTCATTGAAGGATTCAAACCCACGACCTACGCGCATCGCATGCCATCATTGCTTTTTTTTTAGCGATCGCATTTGTAACTCTTTTCTTATTTCCAAGCATAATTTTCTACTGAAACTTAGCTAGAAACATGTCTATTGAGGTACAAACTAATTAATCTAAATGCATCAAATTACGGGACGTGTTGTAACCAACAGGAACATACATGAGCGCTATATGTTGTGTGCGGAAATTAATTACAAGCAGTTAATCGTTGCTCAGTTAATGCTGTCAGTCAACGTCATATTCCTGTTTGTGCTTATGCATATTAAAGTATTATTAACCTGTGCGGGAATTATTCAGCGTTATAAAATTATATATTTATCATGTTGCTAGCGACCTGCAACGTGGCTTAGCCCGCGTTGGTGTTGATATTTTTTCATAAAATTTTGATGAAACATTTGACATCTTTAAGGATTAAAAAATACAATGATATGTCAGTGAATCAGCCAGGAATACATCATCATCATCATCATCATCAGCTTGTATCATTCCACTGATGGACAGAGACTTCTCCCAAGGTACGCCACTGAGCCCGGTCTTCGGCTATTCTTACTGTATGATATCGCGCGACGCTGACAAAAGAAAGAGAAAAAGTCCACCAATAAAAAATGTACTAATGTCAAGTACCTGAAGAAGAATAATAGTCCATCAATGACTCACTGTTACATCAGTCACTTTATACAAGACAAAATTTCTCTCGGTCTAAAGGTGCCTTACCAAAATTTTCGCTAAGCACCTCGCTCGAGACGTACAACAACTTCACATCACGATGATTAACCAAAGGGAATTATTCCCCTGTTACTTAAGTATACACGTCGACACAAGCCCATGTACCATCTGGCTTGTAAGATTAATCTCCACCTACAACGGGGTATGTACCTACTTCAGGTATTATTTATGAGAGGTTTGGTGAAGCATTTCCGAGTGTGTACAGACCATTCAGGATTTGAACAAAGGTGTTTGTCAAAGGCCGGTTGAATCCAGGGCCGGATTACTTAACCCGGCTCGGGCCCCTAGGCGATTCAGTTCTCGGGTCCCTTCTACATTATAACCCTTTTCTTACTTTTTAAAATTTATTTTTTCTATCAATGAAAACTAATGAAAAGAAATTGTGATTGTTTACTTATTATTGAATCTGTCGCCAAGCACCTATCGGTGTGTTCCGAAGGTCTCACTTGAGAGCTAGTTCCTAATGCAGGTATAGCGTGATACACCTTCGACCACATCGTCACTTAACATCAGGTGACTTGTGGTCAAACGCTACCACGTGTAAGTAGTGACTAAATAAAACTTTTGGATGCATAAAAATTTTGAAATAAATTTATGTTTAATATCTTTTTTTTTTGTTTTTCTTAGTGCCTGCAAGGGCTCCTAGTCATTGCGGGCCCCCTAGGTAGTTGCCCAGTGGTTAATCCGGCCCTGATTGAATTTACCTACCATACATGGTACAATACGTACTCTTTGGAAGCTTCCATTGTTTGAAGTCTAAAAATAAACTGCTGTGCATAAAAATCTAACTCACCCTAGCAATAAGGGGTTTAATTCACTGTATTTAACAAACGTTTAACGACATAAATAATTATGCGGAAGCGAAAAACAAAAAAAAACTCACAATAAAACAAACTTTGATGTAACAGTTGAGTTACCTCACAGCAAAGTTGAAAAAGAAATATGGTTTTCTACAGAACACACTATATATTTAAATTGCTGTTGCTAAAAAAATATACTATGTGAATTCGTAAGCATTTTGTTTTGTTTGATCTAACCTGTACTGTCCCACTGCTGGGTAAAGGTTTCAGATTTGCATGTCAAATACGTATAAATTATGAAGCGATAATGGATGCTGTAAACAATTTAAAAGCTTACACGAAAAGTTATAAAGTACCTACTTTTTAATCCATTTTCCCGCATCGTATGATTTTACGAACGGCTTCCATCAATGTACATCTGTACCTATTTCCGGCTATAAAGCACCGGAATACTTTTTCACAGCACTCTATGAATGAAAGCTAGGTACCTAACTTGCAATATTCAATCTTGCATAGTCTCGAGTCTCGGCATTATAACAAGTTTACACGAGCTTAGTAAGTACCCAGCATATTAACTATGTAGGCAGGTCATGTTTGCAACTCGCAATTGGCCACGTGTAAACAAGCATTAGCAATTACTAAACATTAGTAATTCTACCAATACAACTGATGTAATGGAATGGTATCCTATTTTTAAGCAACATAGTTAGTCACTGAAACCACATCTTTTGCAATTTTTTCTATAGCAGGCTGTAAAAACCCAGTTAGCTGTTTAATGAAAATAAAATTAAAACTATACATGGCACACATTCTGTATGGATGTTTCCAATAAATTGGCAGCTTTTGAAATAATTGGCTGGTTGTTATTTCTTTAGGTTCATGTTTGCTGCCTTGAAGTTTTTTGTACCTTAGACTGGCTTGCAGAATATTCAAACTTCCACAAGTGACTAAACAGGTCAGTGCTTGATGACAAGCACTAACGAGAAGTAGCTCGTGTAAACTGCCCATTAAAAGCCATCGCCTTTGTTTCAGCCCCGACGTCTATTTGACTTGCGGCTTTAAACTCTGCTTCCTAAGAGCCGTGTTCAAGAAATGTTAATGCACTTTCGCGTTCCCCCTTTTTGCCTTGCTTAACTTCTGTTTAAGCGCCTTTATTTAAAAAGAAATTATTGAACATTATCCCGGGAGGAACCGGTAATGATCTTGTTTAATTTGAACTTTATGTCGTCCTAGAATTTTCCGCTTTGTAGGTACAAGAGAGGAAAAACAATGTGCAGAAAAACAGTTAGTTACGGTGATTTAACGTGCTCTTTCTCAGATCTCAGGTAACAAACAATAACAAAGATAAGAGTAGACTATAAGGGTGCAATTGCGCGTGTTTTTTTAACAACTTTGTACAGTTGTTGTTGGTTTATGAGAATACAAAGTGAATTATATGTGATTCTTTGATATATCATATTTATATTTTTGTAATCTTACGGGTAGTGTTTTGACCATAAGGCACTCGATATTGAGTGACAATGTGGTCAAAAGCAGCGCTACACTACACTTGCTTTGAGTACTGGCTGAAAGCCCTTTGTAGGTACAAGAGAGGAAAAACAATGTGCAGAAAAACAGTTAGTTACGGTGATTTAACGTGCTCTTTCTCAGATCTCAGGTAACAAACAATAACAAAGATAAGAGTAGACTATAAGGGTGCAATTGCGCGTGTTTTTTTTAACAACTTTGTACAGTTGTTGTTGGTTTATGAGAATACAAAGTGAATTATATGTGATTCTTTGATATATCATATTTATATTTTTGTAATCTTACGGGTAGTGTTTTGACCATAAGGCACTCGATATTGAGTGACAATGTGGTCAAAAGCAGCGCTACACTACACTTGCTTTGAGTACTGGCTTTCAAGTTAGGCTGCCAGAACTCATCGACATGTGCTTGGTGACAGAATCTTACTTTAGGGTCGTTTCTAACCAGGCTAGCACTATTGTCCACCAAGGTAAGCTGCGATCGTGGTTTTTTTCTTTCGCCTAAAGTTTAAGCTCAATACAGGATTTAACCCACAACACATACCTACTGTCATCTCTTCTGACACCTTTATTTGGCTGTTTTTAATATATTTTTGGTGTAAATGAAAATAAAATTGCAGAAGGGATTAAGATGACATTTGCTTAATAGTTATAATTTTAGAACAATACAAACAATACATACCGATTTGACTGATTAATCTGCAAAGTTCCTGCTCGGAAAAACCACAAAGTCGTGGCTAAAACCACAGGACATAGCAAATAAGGCACCAATAGCAATAAAGTGATATTGTCAGGAAGAGTATGTCATGTGTGCCTACACCTAACATAGTGTATTACCACGGCACAAATAAACAATATTTTAGCCTGGCAGATGAAATTTTAATAAGAGCATAGGTTTCGTATCGCGTTGTATCAAAGCAGCCATGCTAACATGAAAGTAAATAAACTAGAACAAAACTGAAACGGAATTCTTGGCAGTTGGCACCACTTCCAAACTGATACTGCCAAAACTTTATCTTTCATTGCTTTCCAAAATAAAACACCAACAAATTTTAATTGTTACAAAAAGGAGGTTAACTTGTGAATATCTCTTATGCACAAACTCTAACTATGTTGGTTGTGTAGCTATATTTGACCTACATTGTTGTACCATTTATAACTCAAGAACGGCTGAGCCGATTTGGCTGAAAATTGGTGGGTAGGTAGTTTAGAACCAGAAAACGGACATAGGATACTTTTTATCCCGGAAAAGGTTCCTACGGGATAGCGGGGGGACGCGGGTGAAACCGCGGGGCGCTAGTGTTTTATATTATTATAAAGTAAATTATTTTTTATGCACTAAATGAATATATACTACTAGTGACTTGCCCACTTCATTGCCCGGGTGGCATTGGTTTTCTCTCTCTATTTAATCTCTAAAACCCCATTAGAACCCCCGGGTGATTTACAAATATATGTCTTAGTGCACCACTACGCTACCCTGAAAATATCATGTCTCTAGGCCCAGCGGTTGCGGCTGCCAGAACTTGACATTTTATTTAATTAATACTTGCTGTTCACTATGGTTTCATTCCCTATGGTTTCACTCACTACAGTTTATCGCGACAAAAAGTACCATAATATGTCCTTTCCTAAGGTCTAAATTGTGTGCCACATATGTTTTTTTTTTCAAGATCTGTTTACCAATGAAAAAACATAGTTACTTTCGCATTTATAATAGACAGCTGTACCCCGCGGATTTATCCGCGTCTTCCCGGTATCAAAAAGTAGCATATGTTTAATTAAGGGTGTAAGCTATCTATATTCCAAATTTCATCCAGATCCGTTTAGTAGTTTTTGAGTAAAAGAGTAACAAACATCCATACATCCATGCTCACAAACATTGACGTTTTTAATATTAGTAGGTTAGTAAACGCCATAGAGTCAAAATTCATAACACCCTCACATAATAGTTTCAGACAACGGAGCGAACTTTGAAGCTGTCTCTATTAATTTATTCTTGGAGAATAGTGTTGAAATAAAACAGTAGTGACAGAGTGATTTGTAGGCGGAAAGTGGCGTTCCGCCTCGGTTCCGGCATTCGAATGTACCGGATACATTCCGGTGTCGCGTCGGCCATGTTTGACTTCACTCGAGCCCCGCTCACTGTATCTGGAGAGAATGCTAATAAGTTTCCCTACATTTCGGGTTCTTACAGAGTAGCGGCTTTAGGTAAGAACAATTTAATTCAATTCAAATTAAGTCAAAATTTTCATATAATTATTATCAATTTCAAATTTTATAACACTTACCTTATTTTTTTTTTGTTCGCGGTTTTTCAATAACTCCCCCACCAGGTGGACCGACAACATTGTAAGAGGGAGGGATGGATTTCAGGGAGCCGATGGATGCAAAGGGCTAATAGCCGTTCTTAGTGGCGTTCAAAGGGAAATTCCTATGTTCAGCAGTGTACTTCTTCCGGCTGATGATGATGATGATGACGATACATAAAAAGGCATCAAGTTAAGAAACTCATCTTTTAATTCGTCAGTTAATAAGATACCAAAATATCAAATAATTTTCACGACATTCAACACTGCTGACAAAGCTGTAAATGAATTTATTTAAAAAAAATACGATGAAAACACCTTGAAATATAAAGGAGGCATCAATTAAAATAAATTAGCATAATATTTAAGAACACCGAAAGTCTTTGGATTTATTTCATACAATTAAATATCATATCCAATTATGAAACATCTCAGTCCTCAGATTGTAAAGAACTAGCAAGAGGTCTGAATTTCTAAAGAGAAATAAGTTGGTCGCTTTTTACTTCCAGTCCCATAAATAGGTTAAGCAAACGGCTCGTTTCTCCACTGGCTCATCGTGACTCAGTCCGATTACGTCACTTTTTACAGTCTAACTGAAAATGTTTTGAAAGTTCCTACATCGAGCGGTACAACAGTTCATTGTAGACAGTAGTTAATTTAAGGAGCAATTATAGACCGAATTTAAAACGTTCTTTTGTTAAATCGTAACATATCATTAACAAGGGTGAAACAAAATTTAACGTGGTTGTTAATTTAGGCGTGTGATTACTTAGAAGTACGATAAAGACAGGTTAAGTGAAAGCGGAGAAGGAAAGCTTGCATTACTCAGAGAGCGCGCTTCGAGGGAAACTTAAGAACAGACTAATTTGGAAGACTTTTTCATGGCATCCATTTGCGACGTTTTCGGAAGCTGTCAGAGTCATTTATACCATTGCATGGTCTAGCGAAATTGGGGATTAGATAGTGCACATCGCATGACTGATAATGATGGCATGCACGCTCACGTTCATGAAGGAAAACGTGCATTTTCTTATCTGACTTCTTTATTTCTGCATGTTTAATGACGAGCTGAGTAAGCGCCCTTAAGAATTGTAGAACCACCCAACTTTCTATTGCAAAGTCATGTTCGGCACTGTAATGCAGACACATTATTTCTTCACTTATTTAAATCCATAATTTACTAGTAGGTGCAAGGTGCGCGTGCTACAAATAGCTCGCGGGTTGTTGTTCCATTGTTTTCATCTGGCTGCGTTACAGAATCAGTAAGTCAGTGATAAATTGATGATCATATACCTATCGATGATGGCTCAATGTTAGTGAAGTTTTGCGACGCGTAGTCCTACAATAAGCCAAACAAAAGCGCTAATGAGGTAGGTATACTTTGGAAAATATTTTGATGAAGCCTAGAGGTTTATGGTAGGGAATCTGTCAGCTTGCACTTATTGGTGTGTTCCGGCAGTTTCACTAGAGAGCCATTCCCAATCCATGTGAGCATGGCATCATAACCACATCGTCACTTAAAACTTTGTCAGACGTAAAAAATATACTTAATTACTTATTTTTTGTATTTTCCTGTATTTTTGCGTTTTGTTCTTCATAAAATGTTTTCTGGCTAACGTAATACGTGCAACTCGTTGTGATTTTCAAATTGCAACATTGTTCAATTGCTGTAAAATAACACCCACCATGAAGGGTGGTTTGCTTAGTCGTGCAGCGTTTATAATAATTTACACCCAGCAAACTAAGTTCAGCTTCGCATGTCGTATAAAGTGCGATTTTATCGTGTTTATTCCACAACAACTGTATTTGGTGGGCGGTACTCAGGAACAGTATACAGGCAGTAAAGATTCTACGTACTTGATCTAATATTCTCGTGTCGCGGTGTTTGTTACCAAACTCTTCCGAAACGGCTGGACCGATTTGTATGAAATTTTGTGTGCAAATCGGGTAGGTCTGATAATCTTTTTTTCATACCCTTATGTGATAAGTTTTTTTCATCGCCATAAAGTGTGGTCCGCGCGGGTGAAACTGCGGGGTGCAGCTGGTATATAGATAATTTTGTTTGTAGTAAGTGTCTAATATATAATTTGTTTGTAGTAAGCTTACTGTAAGTATCTAATTAACATTATATTCTGAAGCGAGGAAAGTACTCAATGACTTTATACTAACTTGGAACTATCCGCCTAAGGTCAGCGTCATAGCTGTTATAAAGGCATTAGTCTACATATTGTGTTGATGGACAGAAAATTAAGTAAAACTACAATCATCATCAGCGTAGGCCTTGTAACATCATAATGACGATTTACTTCTGTACATTCTATTTTGTTTTGTTGCGGTCACGCACTGGGTCAGCAAGGTAGGCTTTTTTTATTTTATTGCCCGCAAAACCACATACATAGGCTTCGACCCCTAACTAGGTTTCCCTGTATCTAGGGTCTCAGAAAATACGAGGATCGGGGATCTATAACACCCAAACACAGAACAAATCCTTCGCTTTTTTTTTCAATGCACAAATATTTGTTCTGTAGCGGGAATCGAACCCGCGACCTCACGCTTCACAGTCGGCTATCCGCCCATTGCGCCACATCGGTAGTCAGATTATGGCATATACCTTCTTTGAGAGAAAGCCTGTGTCCCAACCAAGTGGGAACGAAGCTGATGAATATACCTCATCGACATCAAATTTGATTGAGAAAAAATATAGCAGTATTTAGATCATATATTATAGATAGATATGTAGAATGTAGATAAAGAACTATTGCTTCCATAATACTATCCATACCACACATTAAGTAGTTTATGCTATTAATATGGACCTAAGTCCACACTCCATACTCCATACTGCTAAATAATGTGCCTCAGGTGTGTGGAGACTTAAAGTTCATTGCGCAGTCAGAGGGCGGGCCCTCCGCTCATATATCTTAGCAAACGCTTTGATAAAACCTTAGTGTGCCCCGGGGTAACTTAATTTTAAATCTATAATTACGGAGTACAAGGTAAATAAGTACGTAGTTTACGCCATTATTGTAAAAAAAATAATGTTGTTTTGGTTAAAGGCGTTATGTTATGAGAAAAGATTGCATTTTTTAAGAACGAGCGATTCATACTTTATTTGCACTGGTAGGTAAACTAAAAACAAGAGTTCATGCAAAAATTTCAAAAGACTTTTAATCTATCAAATATTTTTTGTCCTATTCTACTAATATTATAAATTCGAAAGTGTGTGTGTGTGTGCGCGTGTGTGTGTGTGAATGTTTGTTACCACGTATCACCGTAACTACTGAACCGATTTTGATGAAATTTGAAATGGAGATAGCTTATACCCTGGATTAACACATGTGCTACTTTTTATCCCGGAAAGGGGTGCCACTTTTCTAATTCCCTACCAATTTGAATACTCACACCATTTCAAGTATTTTTTACATCCTGAATAAATTATTGTTATTATTATACCTACCCCGACAAAGGCGCAGGCATTATTGTAAATCAGAGCCTACCTGGAGTATATTCAAAGGAATCCAATCCTATTGGGGCCAAGATGTGTACAGCAGCTATTGTTCAGTCTGTACCATGTATTCTATCAACCTATACACAAAGCGTTCGGTATCATCGGAATATATGTCACAATTGAGCGGTAAAAAACTCTTATAACAAGAGTTTTCGTTGTTAAAGTAACGGTATAAAATAGCAGTATATTTATCTCATCGTGTGGTGACGTTGTTATCGTATAGGTAGGTACATTTATTTTGGTACCAAATACATCTCGCATCAAAGACGATGATTATACTACGGCGGGGACGATGTGGAGCTTCAACACTTTTTGTTTCTACAATAAAAGTCTATATTTTTGCGACAAAATATGGTTAGTGATTATGCCTCAAGTACTTGCCTCATTGTATATGAGGTTATGTAGCTGAATCGTTTGAGCTTCACTTGTAACTCTGATTGCAGTCAGCTATATTATGTGTTCAGACCCTTGAAACACCTATATTTCACAGCTTCTGATTTTTGTAATCCATAGCAAACTCAACCACAATATAAAAGCTGGAATAAAAATTTGTCTTAATATAAGGTAAAAGATTTCTTGGTAAATATATGAAAGGAATACCTACTGCAAACCGCGAGACACAATGGCTTGATTTATAGCTTCCCTCTGCTGTCGACGTAATGAGATTGTTCTGTCAACACAGCTACGATACAACACGTGACCACAATAGATATACCGTTAACCGTTAACACAGCACTGTGAGTCTGCGACACAATATGCTGATAGCAATCTTAGAATTGCACATAGCTAAGAAGAGAAGTATAGTAGCGTAGGATCGTGTTTCATCATCATCATCATTATCATAATCAACCTGTTTCAGTCCACTGCTGCACATGGGGCTTCTCACAAAGTACACAAATGAGCCCGATCTTCAGCTCCTCTCATTCAACCGCTGCCTTCCGTTTTGCGTATATCATCTCTCCACCTAGCCGGAGGACACTACGTTTGCCGAGACGCGGTCTCCACTCGAGAACACGTTGCCCCAACGGCTATTAGTTCTTCGGCTAATATGTTCAGACCATTGGCACTTCAGCTTGCTGGTCCTATAGGATCATGTTTGCCGGAAGGTATAGAAGCCTTCCGTCCCGGTTTTCGTCTTCGAACCGCAGTCGTTGGGCCATGTCAGAGGCCTTCAGGGTTCATGAAAACTCTAAGTACTAGATTATATTCACCAACACGCACTGAGCCTGCGTGGTGGGTAGGATCCATACTCTCTCTCTCTGAGAGAGAGCCGGTATACCAACAGTGGCAACGTTATAGGCTGATGACGATGACAATGGGTTCCATTGTTTGCCATATTTCTAATACCGCCTCATTTGACAGTCATATGTCGTCATTATCTATAGAATAAATGCAAAACTCCAAACAAGAAAGTTACGTTTGCAGCGTCAGAGTGTTTCTCATATGGTAGTATTAATATAGCATCAGTATTTTATCATCATGTTATGATGAAATACGCTTTTCTCCACGGTCTATCTCAGAATTTATCTTTAAATTATGCTCACTCATTTAGCTCCAATTCCCGTGGTTTAACGAAAATCTGACAAGTAACAAGCCTCTGTCTTTTCGCTGTCAAATTTGAGCACCCAATAAGCCAGCGTTACTCGAAACCAGTCAGAAAGTTACATGCGTCAATCTCAATCTACTGGTTTGACGTCATGGTGTAGTGAGCGACGAGGAATTTTATTTTAGAAAACATTAATAAAAAATACGTTTTGTAACCAACATTTAATGTATAATGTATGTTAAATGTATGTGTATATGTATGTATGTGTATGTTTAATGTATGTGTATATGTATGTATGTGCATGTTTAATGTATGTGTTTTATGTTTTATGGCTTTCATTTTTATTATTTTTTAAGCAATCAAAGTTAGGTATCAAACGCGAATCTGTGCAGTTATCACAGGATTAAATAAATTTGTTCTCTTGAAAATAACTTTAAGACATATTACACAGATAAAAAATAGCATTCATTCTTTCAGATGTTTTACTCCAAACTTACAACTCTAGTGCATTCTGGTCTAACATCTACAATAAACTCAGAGCATAAAATAGACCAAACGGCGCCAAGATCTGGCTCCGCTGATTTATGAATTTCATTAAAACTTAATCAAGTGCTTTCTTCGCCTTTTTACCCCAACTAAATTGAGGTAACGAGCTTCTTGCGTCTATAATGAAAACTCTGAGAAAAATTAAAGACTGCATAGAGAATGGCGAGTTGAAATTGATACCGCAAACTTTTTCATCTGCGAAGGAATTGCCCGAGGTGGAATTCTCACAGACCTGAAAACACGCAACGAATAAAAGGCTGCTACCAGATATTTCCATTTCAATTTGTTCCTTATTCGATGCTTCCTTTATCTCGCTAATTCAAACTGTTGATGGAAAACGGTCGGTGGAAATTGGATATCGATAGGTTTTCAATTTAGCACATTGACTTATTTAGCCATTTATATTTTTTGTATTTTCAATGCAGTAATTAATTACTATAAACACGGTTTTTGCTGCTCAAAATACTCATAATAGAAAAAGATTAATATTATTAAATAATTGTTTCGGTAAAGAAAAGCGTAAATTAATTTCCGTTTCACCAAAAAGTCTGCGTTCATTTCAACATGAAATAAAAAGAAAAACGAATAATAATTTCCCATAATTACACTTTGTTAATTCTTTCTTCTTCGTCATTACGTCGCCCTTTTGTTATTACAATTTAATTTCCTTTGACTAGTCATTCATTTCTGATGAAAACAATGAATTTTTGATTAGTGATAACTTTTGATCTTATTTCATTATGTAGCCACAATCATTATCATCATATTATGTTATTCTCACTCATAATTATTGAATGACTAACTACCCTGAAACGAAACGAAGCTTTCGGGATTTGATTGTCATAAGTCAACTTTTAAATAACGAGTATAATGTTTCATCGCATCGTAACATTGTTGTGTATCGAGCAGGCTAATAAATTCCACGGTAGCGAAATGAAGGCTTATCCGATCCAATGACGTCACTAATTTGAATATCCCTTACAACATCATGAGCACCCATCGAGGATTAAACAACACATTGGGTTAAACTACGGTTAAACTTCATGTCGACATTTACGACTAAAGTTCTGTTATTAGAGGCTGGAATTTGCTTCTCCTAAGGTCATGTACGACTAATATTAATATTTGAGACTAATAGTGAACTATGTAGGGTTGAATTACTTTACTCGGATCATATTGTTGTATGGAGTTACTAGTTGCGCCCCGCGGTTCACCCGCGTCTTCCCGTTATCCCGAAAGAACCTTTTTCCGGGATAAAAAGTAGTCTATGAGTTAATCCAGGGTATAAACTATCTTCATTCCAAATTTCATTCAGATCCGTTCAGTAGTTTTTGCGTGAAAGAGTAACAAACATCCATCCATCCATCCATCCGTTCATCCATACATGCATCCATACTCACAAAGTAGTAAAGTTACAGCGCATAAAGATATTTAACATCAGGGTGACGAGAGCAGTGAATTGCTGCGCAGGATTCTGGGTAGCACTGAACTGTAATAGGCATGCGTGACTGTTACCATCAGACAAACGACTTGCTCGTCTCTTCAAACAGTTACATCAAAAAACTAATGTTAAATTACAAAGTGAAACGGTCTCAAAATTGATTTATTACATACATGGTAGCGATAGACCACAAGTTGCCTGATTAAGTGACGATGTGTTCGAAGGTGGCGCCACGATACACGTAAATTGGTTAAACGTTTTTAAGAGTCTAGTGATGCATAACTTCTTAAAAAAGTGACGGTTTACCATCTTTTAAACGGGTTCGCTTCGTTAATAAACAACAACTAGCTTATACGATGAAATGAAACACAAAAAAAAATACACAAAATTGTAAAGCAATAAATGAAATTGAATGAAAAAACGTGAAAGAACGCGTTTTTTTGCCATTTTCTTTTTATTTACATGATACATTTCACATTGCCGTCGACAATGTTGCCCGTAAATAGAATTTTTGCTCGAAGTTCACGCATAAAAACTGGCAATAACTGTCAGGAGAGCCATACAGCCACCCTTTTACCTACCTCCATAGATCTTTGAGGCGATAACTTAAGCAATATTTATACCTAACGGCCTTTGTATGTTTATCGTCTATTCAATAAACCGAATCAAATGAATAATTCTTTTTCAGTAACAATATACTTCTTTGAGATATAGGTACTTCATCGAAACGTGAATTGAGTTCTAATATTTATATTTATCAAGATTGGTGCTTGAAGAAAAACTGCTTTTCAATGTTGGCTGGGAAAGTTTTTGATATGTAATTATTTTATATTGTATAGCTATAATGAAAAATAGTGAGCTACAACTCTCAAGCTAAGAATGTTTTGTCAAGCTAATATTGATGTTTTCCGGCAGCTCTACCGTTACCAATGTACTTGTATATACATAAATATCTTAATATTTCCGTCCTCCTAACTCATCCCTCCCCCCAATTTACCCTTGACTACGAGTACCTACTTAAAAATCGGTTTTCATAATGAATTTACCAAGCCAAAGCAATTAATTTATAATGAGATAAACTACGATTGCATGGACCGGCGTAATACCAAGCTCAAATACTTACATAAGTATATATTACATATGTACTTGTACCACTTCATTACCTTATGTATGTTATGTAGGTATACATACCGAGTGATCGTACACTAGGCCTAAATGCATTTAGCACATCCATATATCATTTCAGGAGTATAGGCTTAGGCACTTTACCTAATTAATTAATGGTGTATTGTTATGGTATTTACCTAAATAGCACGCGATTACTTACGAATTATGAATCTGATTTATGATTAACGTGCATAAAGTAAATGTATGAGACTAAAATAGAGTTTATATTCATCGTCATCATCATCATCAATTGGAAGAAGTCCACTGCTGAACACAGGCCATCACCCTTGTCAACTTTCCCATGAACGGCTATTAGCCATTTGCAATTTTGGTATTCGGTCTCAATTTAAATGTTTCAAAGCAATACAATTCTGTTCTCCAACCGTCCATTCTCTGTATGCATCAAATTCGATGGAACAGAAAAAAAATATGCCGAGCCATCCGCTAAATCACCGCGTGTACAAATAAAAAGTGATTTAGAATTCTCGTAACTCTAAATCGATTTAGCACGAATGGAAAATCCGATGCAAGTTTTATTTGACGACGTATATAGTGATTTAAGTTTAGATCTTTTTCATAACGGCATAAAATATAACTTTAACAACATCAGCTTAGAACGTTTCCACTGCTTGGAAGTAGGCCTTAATTCAACGTACTGGCCTTGCTTGGCATATGTCACATGCCCTTGAACATTGTGTCTATCGGACATGCCGGTTTCCTCACAATGTCTTCTTTCACTGTCTTAAGCTATTATATTGTCAATCCACGATTATTAGTCATAGACCAAGACGAAGCCTTCTGAAGCACGCGCGTGTAACCGTCTGGCTATCACCGATCTCTATTTATGCATCGTAATTATCATGAAAGATTTGCGCGAGCTCCAGGTGGAGGACTGGCAGGAGGTGGCGCAGGACAGATCGAAGTGGCTGGCGTCTTTTGTTAGCGGAGGCCAAGACTCACTTTGGGTCGTTGCGCCATCTCAGTTAGTTAATTATCACCAATACCAGTTATATTCGTTTAGAGACAGGCAATAAAAAAAAACTGGTGCACTCTAGAAGTGCTAGCAGAAGTGACAACTGCAAGCGCCCTGCGTAGGAGCAGGCATACATTTACGCCGCGCGGTAGAAAGAGAGGGGGGTATTACTTCCTCTCCTACGCCGCGCCGGCGGTCTATACTCTCCCTCCGTTTTACGAATTTTCGATCAGATCACGTGTTCTGACGCAAGTTTAACATTTATTGCCCATCCCAAAAAAAATCCCAACACCGATAGAGAAGTTTCCACTTCAAAAAATGGTTTAAAAAGTTCGTTAGCGACATACAAATTCTATAAGAAAATTTCATTTTACAGAAGAGATATCCTGCGATAGACCTGAGGTTCAATTGAAAGAAAAGTTGAAAACATAGTGATGAAAGAACCTCGCCGCGCGAGTTCAACTCGCACTTGTCGAGTTTTTTTTTAATAGCTAAAGTTGCTTGCAAAGTTTCGGACTGTATCCAGCAGTTCGGTGCAGCTCAAAGGAATAAAATAGGTACATTTTAGTTTGTGCTACGTAATCTGTTTTGTGTATATTCAATCTTATCGAGTTAATATAGCTATTTATGCTGAGCTGAGATACCGATAATCAGCCTAAATACCATTTCGGGGAATTTTTCATGAATCACCCGATTGCTCAGTGTATTATAAGTACATAGACTGGTATGTTTAACGATTTTGTTAACGATTAACTCATATCAGTACTGGTTCGCCTTAAAGTATGAACTTTAAATGAATCTATAATGTTATAAAGTGGTAAAGATTGTGAATTTGATTATAGGAGGAACTACTTTCAATTTTGATTTCTTTAAACTAGTATTTGTTTTTAAAATTTATCTCTGAATGTCATAGACTATGTTTTATTCTATTAACAAATTCTTAGACTGGTGAAAGAAACCGTGGAGCATAGCTAGTTATGTACTTACTAACCTTAGAATAATAAGTCTAAGATAATATTGAAATTAGGTATGTAATGTGTTTCTCTTGTTTAGTCGGGATCGTGGTATTCAAGCCTTAGACAGCCGGGTAAATTGATAGTATCTTTGGCAACACCGATGATGTAACAGTTGCCACACGATGGCACCGTGGTCTGATTAAACTCATAAATCGGGCGGCAGATGGCGCACGGCGCGGTGTAAATCTGCGACCGACGGCGCATTTGTCTCTATTCCCGCGGGACCGCGATTACATCTCGTTAACTAGGCTGTACCAGATCAATCTGGGACTGTGATTCGGAAACAACATTTGTGTACGACTACAACATCGGGGAAATTAAACCGTTCGGATCGGATTATTCGATCATCTAATTTAATTCCGTAAATTAAAAAGTTGTATTCTGCATTCACTATAAATATAGCGAACTAAAGAAAGAAGAGTGAAAACAAGTGGAAGTGTATATGTGAGTGATTTAGTTATTCATTATTATTTACTAGCTGTGCCCCACGGTTGTGCCCGCGGGTTTCCAGTTATCCCGAAGGCACCTTTTTACGGGATAAAAAGGAACCTATGAGTTACTCCCGGGTAGGAGCTATTTTCGAACCTTTCATGCGAAAGTATACTTGTTGGTTGTCGGTATGTCCTCCGTTCACGCAGCAACGGAGCAACGGGTAGACGTGCATAAATACCTATATGTAGTTGATATAATATGTCAGAAACATAAGATTTATACATAAGTTACTTTGTAACCCGTGGGTTAAACCGCGTGCCGTAGTTATAATAAATATATAAGATATTTTATTATTTACAAGTATGAGTAGGTACCTAAATATTATTCAAAAGTACATACTCGTATTCGTAAGATACGAATCAGTTAACACAATCATTAAAAGTTACGTACCTTAATATTTTGAAAAGCGATGACACCGGGTTTGAATGTGCCTCCGAAAGAAACTTCTTAGCTCCAACTTTGTTTGTTTCCGTTTACTCCAAAGGCACAAATACAACTCGCGTACATACGTAACTCGCTAACTTTGCGAGCAATTTAAACTTTAATTTCGTTTTAATGAAACGACTCTTGGTTGAATCATTTTGTTTTACGGATAACATTAATTCTTGCTTCTCCTAATTATTAATAAACGGCTGTCTACGATTACGGATGAAGTTCTTATATTAATAACTAGTTACACCCCGCGGTTTCACCCGCGTCTTCCCGTTATCCCGTAGGAACCTTTTTCCGGGATAAAAAGTAGCCTATGTGGTAATCCAGGGTATAAGCTATCTCTATTTCAATTTTCATTCAGATCCGTTCAGTAGTATTTGCGTGAAAGAGTATCAAACATCCATCCATCCATCCATAATTACAAACTTTGGCGTTTATAATATTAGTAGGATAGGCCTAGTGGAGTAGGCCCACTAGGCAGACCGACGATATTGTAAGAGTCCCAGGGAGCCGATGGATGCAAATGGCTAATAGCCGTTCATGGTGGCGTTCAAAGGGGGATGCCTATGTTCAGCAGTGGACTTCTTCCGGCTGATGATGATGATGATATTTTTTTAGTGGTGGGAAGAGAATTCGACGGGCAGAACACGGCTGTTTGAAATATTAGCCGTACTAGCCGAGACTCGCAATGAAAGCGACTCGAGGTCGAGACTTACCATTAAGACTTTTGCCGAGTCCACCTGGGAAAACACCACGTTTAACCAACAAGCAGTACCTACATCAAACATTACGATATTCCATTTTGGAGGGTAATATTTCCAGTTAAATTAAAGGGCATAAAGAGACTTGCTATCTAATGTCTCAGGGTAATGAGTGTAGAGCATTTTCTCGCAAGATTTTAAACTAGAACTAGTACTTACTCGTAGTTCAAAATTCTGAACCATAACGGGCAACCGTTACGCTTACATTTAGTATGCAAGCAAGTGACTTGCTCGTCTCGTCATTTAGTTGCATAAAAACAGTCTTAAGAAAGAGACATGTACAATGTACATGCTCTGGGCGTTACTTATTATTAAATGTAGGTATTTATTACTATCTGTTCGCCCCGGTTTCATCCGCGTGGACTACAGTTTGTCGTGATAAAAAGTGTCCTATGTCCTTCATAAGGGCAAACTATCTCTAAACCAACTTTAATGAAGATCGTTTCGTTAGTTTTTATCGGGAACATATTATACACATACAAATCTTTTCTCTTTATATCCCTACTAATATTATAAATGCGAAAGTAACACTGTCTGTCTGTCTCGCTTTCACGACTAAGCTACTGAATCTGGAAACCTGGTACGGAGATAGTTTGAACCCTGAGGAAGGACTGAGGATACTTTTTATCACGATAAACTGTAGCCCACGCGGGTGAAACCACGGCAAACAGCTAGTAATAAATACCTTCATTTAATAATAAATAAAGAACATTTATACAACAACAACATTTACAACATCTTCGGAACCTTGCCTAAAGGGACTTCTTTTAATAATGTGTTGTAGTTATTAGTTTAGGTTTTTTTATTTTTTATTTCATTGTTATAGTATTTTTATAAACCTAATAAATAAAATCCAGAGCATGTACATTGTACAAGTATCTTTCATAAGAATGTTTTATGCAACTAAATGACGAGACGAGCAAGTCACTTGCTTGCAGAGATATCTAGTAGTTCTCATAGTGTTATAGGCGAGTACCTAATACCTATATACTTACTTGAAGACATAACGTAAAAGCCAGTATCATCCACTAGTAACTTGTCCTACAATACGGCCTCGTTGGGATACCGTGAATAAGTACCGGCACTGCGCCGGTTCTCGAATAATGGTGCAATTCTGTAGATTCAACGACCTATTGGGACCCCTCTGTCCCATCACTAACGGGACTGTTGTGGTCAATAAGCTTGATTTTATTTTGCTGTTTTTACTTGTTACAGTCAGCTGATTGGTTGAATATGGCGCCACGCTACACCAAATATGGGAACTAACTCTTATGTGGGGCTGTCAAAATACGTCAAAAGGTGCGTCAGGGACAGATTAATAACATAACTTCGTGCTGACATCACCATCCTGCGTGACAGGAATCCATTGAAGGCCAAAAAGGATAATAAGTTCAGGAATTTACCTTAACTCGATTAACAAATCGACAACCTTGTGGGACGTTAGATTTTAAGTGCATAACCCCAAAAACTACTGTCTAAAAAATAGTCTTTTGCCGCAAAACTTTCAGAAACATCAAAGCAGGCTCTTTTTCGATAGTTTTAATTACGAAGTATGTCTCCTAAAAAGAAGTTCCTCATTTCAATCCAAGCCACAGTACTGCTTTGGACTTTTTTTATATTAAAGAAAATGTTTAGGTTTTTCTCTGTAAGATATAACTTTTGCAATAAGACACGCAGACATTTATTACGATGTTTCCAACTTAGCGCATTCATTTTCTGCTACTTCGAAGTAACTTCAGCTTAATACAACCTGTTTTTGTATTGACATCTTTATCTGTATCCAGGCGCTCCTTTTAGGTTCCAACGACAAACTTTCTTTTCACGACAGGTAAAGCATTAGCTAATTGAGTACTTACTCAATTAATACTTTAGCATTGGAGCGTATAAAAATTAAAATGAATTTTGTCAAATTCTTCAGTAAACTTCAGTTTTGACGATCGATGTGGCGCAATGGGCGGATAGCCGACTGTGAAGCGTGAGGTCGCGGGTTCAATTCCCGCTACAGGACAAATATTTGTGCATTGAAAAAAAAAAGCGTAAGTACATAATTATTTGTTCTGTGTCTGGGTGTTTTGTGGATCCCCGATCCTCGTATTTTCTGAGACCCTAGATACAGGGAAACCTAGTTAGGGGTCAGAGCCTATGTATGTGACTGTGCGGGCGTTATTATTATTATAATAAACTCTTTTTATCAGAGACTTCACTTATGCTGGTAGGCTGCTGCATTCTGGAATCTAGCACCAGCCTTAGAAATTCAAATGCTTCTTATCTGACATTTACATTGTTAATACTAAAAATAACAAAAGACGGAATATCCGCAGGCTTTCTTTTGTTGTAGGACCAAACCACTGTGTGTAAATTAGATAAATGCACGTGAACTATTCAAATATATTGTTACAGACAGTTAAACGAATATAATTTGCGTTGGGAATTCTTTTCATTAGGGTCCCAGACGTATGAATGCGGAGTTTTCCTCGGAAAACTGGAAGTGATAACAATAGGAGGGCATTTCAATGGAATTTGCATTAGAATACGTGGAGAGTGCAGCTTGGGCTTTGTTACGAGATGCCTTCTTGTTGGAGATGTTGAAACGTACCTTGATATATTGAAAACTAGCCGCAGCCCGCTGTTTCACTCGCAGTATGTAGAAATCCTACTAAAATTATACATGTGAAAATTGGTGGATGAATGTATGTTTGTTACTCTTTCACGCAAAAACTACTGAACAGGAAATTTGATGTGGAGATAGATCAAACCCTAGAAAAGGACAAACAACTTTTTATCGCGATAAATTGTAGTTCATGCGGGTGAGACTGCGGGCGCATCCAGTAGGTACTATATATAAGTATATAAATAAGTAATTAAAAATCGTACATAGATTTTGGTTTTGATTGTATTTTAGTTTATAACCTAATCACTGTTAGAACCGAACTAATAGATATTAACAAGTGGCCAACATAATGCGAGAAATATTATGTTATAAATGGTGGTATGGCAATAGTAAAAGTATGGATGACTGGTAAGTTTGTTTGGTGGGCCCTTTTTCAGTTTATTTTATTATCATGTTATCCCATTTGCGTGTTAATCAGTTTACTCTGTAACCTTTTTGTTAACGAACGATGTTTTGAATTTAAGATCAGTTTTTCTGACGTTGTTTTTTTGGGAAATTGGTTCAGGTAGGTACAGGATATATAAAGGACGATTGTTTTTCATACATTTTCTGATTAAAATAGGCAGTAACTGTTGTATTTCTTGCTGATTTTAAATGGATTCAGCTAAATATGTGAAATGGGGAAGCATTTATCTTAGATCGGCTTGCGTTACGGTATGGATAAAATGACGCGACGGAGGGTGGCGAATCATGGAGTTAGAAAACGATGACTTTGAGAGCATTTCCAGCGGAATATGCCTGTAAAAATACTTCAAATCAAATCCAATTTCAATTTGAAGTTAAAAATTGAAACGTTTTCATATTATAATCTAATAGAAACCAACTTGGTAAGGTTAGGTTGCCTCTGCGGCATGTATACCTACTTCAAGACTAGAGAGCCCTTCAGTAGATCCACTATGGTGAGGTAGGCAAGTGCAACATCCACTAAACAGCACTCAAAGAAACCTCAGCCTTACAGAAACTAAATGAGAAATAAATAGAAAACCTTATGGGCTCTACATAGAGTGGGTTTTAGTAAATCAAAGAGGTGGAGCAATAAAGTGCATTTTGTAATATACTCGGCAGTTCAAGATGCATATGATGAGAGGAGTCGAGCTTCGTTATTCGACTGCGGAACGATGCTAATTGTACACTTGTCATTATAAAGAGTTTGTGCGCAGTTGTCACTCGATTTGCATGTTTTTGACAGATAGTCTTAGATACTAAAGAAAGTACATAACTACTTAATATTATTGAATAATGAGAATGTTAAGTTTAATATTATGAAGCATCAGAATTTGTGTCACTACTTATGTACTGAAAAAGGGCGCCCTAAGGCATCATTTGAGACTTTGGCTTAAATATTTGACAACTTTCTCACCTGGTGTTGCGTAACGATCGGCCAGAATTTAACTGCCGCTTAAGAATTTGGAGACAGAACCAAAGACCAGACCAGACCAGACCAGGGTTTTGGTGTATTTGGTGGCTAATTGCTTTTAGTTCAAACAATCCAGTAGTTCTTGAAAATATATCTTATTTTCTATTTACAAAATAGATTGGACCGTGATCTATACATATAATAAATCTGTAACTCATCACTGTCTGTACATTGAAGATAAATGAGAAAAACTTTTACTGGGGGCCTTTATTAACGCAATAGAACCCAAAACAATGGTTTTTAGAATTTTTGTCTGTTTGTCTGTTTGTCTGTTTGTCTGTTTGTCTGTTTGTTTGTGCGCGCTAATCTCATAAACGGCTTAACCGATTTGAATGCGGTTTTCATTAATATATTGTGGTTTTCTCCACTTAACATTTAGTGTTTGTTTTATTTCAATCGGTTCATAAATAAAAAAGTTATATCAGTTTAAAGCATCACGTCGGAAATTTGGTCGAGTCGATTAGATTATTGTAGCCCGGATAGCATATAGGTTCCTTTTTAACCCGGAAAAAGATTCTTGCGGGATAGTAGGGAATACCATGGGTGTAAACGCGAACCGCAGCTACCCCTATCACCATCCCCATCCCCACATTTATGTAAATGCAAAAGTGTGTTTTTCTGTTGGTTTGTTCGGCTTTCACGGCCTAACAAAACAACGAATCAGGGTATTATTTTGCATTAAGATAGTTTATGCACCGGAGAGTAATATAGGCTACTTTTATCCCGGAATAATGCATGGGTTCCGTGGGAAAATCTAATATAACGAAATTTTTCGAAATCTTTTACATGGTTGCTAGGCATCATTCTGTTGAATTGTTTACATGTCAGGAAGAATATTATTGGCATGACAATTATTGGTGTGGATACACACGTAACAATTTATCGTAGCGATGTATCTGTTCTAATTATTAACCGATCTCCGGTTATATCGAAAGTGTGCCTGAAAAATGGTTGTAGAATTTCTGGTTTGCGCAGATGAGCGACGGCAGTAACATTTTCTGTTCGATAAATCATTGTTGATCGACTTGACCGTATTTGCATAATTTTGATGGTAGCGTGTGTTTTGCTGCAATAAAACCGACGTCGGACACGGGCAAAAAAAAAGGACCTCTTTGTAAGTGGACGCGTCCGCGCGAAAGTTAAAAGAAGAAAAATATTAAGTAGAAGATTTTATACAAAGCTACAAAAACGAAAATCAAAAGATGATTGTGATTAGTGATCTTGGAAATCAAAAATCAACACACTGTAATAAAATAATATAGAGCTATCTATTTAATCCTAAGTTAGTGATTACACTATACGCTCTAATCAAACCCAAGACGTTTAAATTTGTAATGATACATCGTTACGTGTGTAGCAGACATGATCTTATTATGCCTTATTTAAGCAATCCCCCGTGAATTCAAAAAATTCTTTACTTCAGCAGACATGAAAGAAGTTCCCCGATCTGAATGGAGGTATGATGGCATACCAAATAACATGAATATCTCGTTCAAATGTTTTATAACCGTTGTAGAACTCATATCAGCGCATGGGAACGCAAACGGAAAACGTGAATATTCATCGATCACAGTCAATATATATTTATTCCTTGTATTGGATGGTACTGGACCTTTAAAGTCAATGCTTAATCTTTCCAAAGGTGAGGTTGCTTTTATTAGAACTGGATCTGGTAAGTCTGATCGATGGAATCTAGGTTTTATTTCAGAACATATCCGACAAGAATTGGTCATACTCCTTATTTCTTCACTTGAATAAGGTAAGTTTTTTGACTTTACCCAGTGATTCATACGCTGTATCCCTGGGTGACACAAAGCTTCATGTAATGAAATTAGTTTTTCAGATCGTGCTGGTACCGAAGCACAAACTCGTGAAAGTGCGTCAGCTACATCATTCTGCTTTCCGGGGCGGTACACTATGTCGTACTTGAATGGTGCTAAGTCCAAGCGCCATCGCTGTATTTTTTCGTTCTTTATTTTGCTCGTCAGTTTATTATCAAACATGAATGATACAGAGCGTTGGTCAGTAATGAGACGAAATGCCTTGCCAATGAGAAAATGTCGCCATTTCCTTAGCGATTCCACTATAGCGTAAGCTTCTTTCTCTATAGCTGAGTGGTTAAGTTCACTTTTATTTAGCATTCTAGAGAAAAATGCGACCGGTCGATTAGATTGAGACAAAGTTGCTGCGATGGAATGATTAGACGCATCCGTTTCCACGGTGAATGGTGCATTATAGTCGATAGCGTGAATAGCTGATTTGGCAATATCAGATTTTAGCCGTTCAAAACTTTGAACTAGTTCATTGTTCAGTGGAAATGATTGTGTATGAGCGAGAGCATGAACTCTTTGAGAAAAGTTTGGGATCCATTTGCTGTAATGTGCAAACATTCCTATTGCTCTTCTTAGTGATGGCAAATCACATGGAGGTGGCAAATTCAATAGTGGCCTTAAGCGTTCTTCATCTGGTTTAATAACATGGTTCTCCACGTTGTATCCAAGGATATTAATGTGAATAAAAACAAAACAAGTTCGTGATCTTTTCAAGAGTAAACCATTACAAAAATGCAATATCTAACCAGCAAATAGTTCGAGGTCCGAGACCGCTAGACAATAAGTCTACAAGAGGACAAAACGTACATCTCTTCAGAAGAGTACTCACACAGTATAACACAACAGTCAGTACCTAAACGTGAGAGCATTTTAGAGATCAAACATTACGCCACCTATTGTAGCGAAGATCATCTGCAATAGAAAATAAAATATATTGCAAACTGGGTAGGTAAGTTATTTATTTTTTAAGATTGGTACTGCAATTTTATTAACAAAAAAAATTTTTTTTAGTTTGGTACTAAGTCTTTACTTTTAGGTATGTTTATACAGAAAGAGGATAGATCCTGAATATTTTAAACGAATATTGATTAAATTATGTAATACCTACACAAACACATATTATGAATAATTCTGAATTATAATTAAATAGTTATTTATTATTGACATTATATACCACCTAAAATATGAATCTAATCATCAAGACTACTATTAATCTGTGTAATAAAATATTTAGTTTTCATAGTTGATAGTATTGCGCATTTTTATACTGACCTTTATTTTGTACATAAAGAAGGATCTTGCCTGCAAAATGTGTACCTCAATTGATTGCAAGCTAATATACTGTCTGCAACTACTATGACTCGCGTTTTCCTTTGCCGGGTCGTTTCCGGGCCCGACTGAAGTCAATATTGACTCAAGAAGGAGCATCTTGTACATAATCTTATAGAAACTGTTTGCGTTCACGATTGAAGGTTCGTCGGTTCCGGAAACTTTCGCATTTCAAATAGAATTTGCATACAGGCTACGGGGCAATATTTCCACGGAGGACCCATTTGAATATTGCTGACAAAATGGAGAAATCGAATATCTATCAGTGGAGACTTTGGACCGTGTTCGCAGCTTTTGTCGGTAACTCGATAAGACAAAATTCGTAGAAATTATTATTGAAGCGTGCTTGAGCTTGGAAATGGTTATAAAGTTAAACAATCGAAAGTAGGTACTAAAATATAGCGCAAAGTTTCTGACAACGTACCTAACTACCTACCGTTGTACAGTACTAAAAAATTTTAAATTGTTTAATTCACCTAATTTTGTTTTGTGTTCGTATCGTAAGTAGAGAATAATATAATTATGTTTAATGTCGACCATATTTATGAACAGACATTATGTGGGCATACGATGGGTAACGAAACGGTACGACAGTTCGGAGACGTCTTTACTACTCGACAACCGAACAAAGAATGACACTATTGTCGAAATGCACTGTAGTGAGTTCCAGAGAACTTCCGAGCAAAGATGGTGCGGTTTCGTTTCACATCCGTGATCATGACCAGATGCGATATAATTATTACTTCTACAATATTAGGCTGATATTATTTATCATTTTCATAATCCCTGCTATAGCCCGACAAGCACATTTACTGTGCTACATTTTCGTTACCATAAAATTAATGTTATCAACATCTGTCCGCATCACGATCGTATACAAATGTAATATTTTACTAAATTACTAAAATTTGCATACAAATGGTGTCGTTTTAAACCATTACCCAAACGTATATTAAAAGCCGCACATACTTTTGTACGTAGGAACAGTCAGCCACATCAGGGTCCATCTTTCTATAACGAACGGTTTTTCGCTTGAAATTTTTGTCTCATTGTTGAGAACTAAAAGTAATGTAACCAATTGCATACGGATAATTATGTTAACATTTGTATCCTTATCCAATTTGAATCCGTATCTGTGAAAAGACAATCAGAAGTAGTCTTTCTAGCAAATTTATGAGCGTTTGTGCAGTTATTCGTATTTGACACTCACAAACAGATGAATTACAACCTCAAAGGCTTAAACGGTGTATAGATAAGTTCTAGAAACATGAAACTTGGAAGTATAAACCTTCTGTGTGGTGTAGATATTTCACTTTAGATATTTTTTTTTATCATAGCTTTATGGAGTCATATGGGGTATTAGAGTTGGTATGGAAAAATGTTGACTGCCCCGCGGACAAAGCTGCGTCGCGAGTCGCTAGCAACATCATCTAGCCCATTCTGTAAAATTACATTTAGATATTACAACGATAACAATGATTTTTCTAGCTCAGTTTCCACAAAAGCTTAACATTATATATTTCTTCTATAAAGGCTTCCAATTGCAGCCGACTGTCCTTTGCATTTGCCACCACAGTGAGTACAGTTTTTGCAAGTAAAATTAGTTATTACGGCGCGACCTCGTAATTTTCACTTTAAATCTGACATTTGAACAACTTTTGCAATTAATTTCCCGGTATGGACAGAATGCATGCGGCTTTAGCACGCTACTGCGAAGCATTTAGAGGTCTGCCTGTGTACAAAAATTAGTAGGTACTTTGTTGAGATACAATAGAGGTTAGATTAGATTACATTTTAAAAAAATATGATTATAAATAAAGCATAGATCGAACATATTACAGAAAAATGGGTTTTTGCATCTCCAAAGCACCTACACTTATAAGTGAATAACATCATTCTACACATTCCACAGGTAAGGCACCACCTTACCAAAAATAGTAGGCAGTGTCATCTCAACGATATTATGTAAGTAAAAACCAACATCCACGGCGCTAATAAATCGCACAAATCAAAATAATTACATATCTGGTAGATTAAAAATTAATAATAACATTAAAATCGAAAACTTAAAACTAACCAACACTTGTTCTAAACCCCTAACACCGACAAGAAGCGCCCTGTGGATTATTTCATTGAAGCGATCTAAATTAACCATATTTCTTTTATTACTAAGAGCAATTTGAATCAGAGCATCGAATTCAGAAAGTACGCAAGTAATTTTGTAAGCGGCTCTATTTTGTACTGACAGGCTGAACGTGTAGGTATGTTTAAATCGAATAAGCTCTTTACAAGTTTCACCACTTACTCATCAAAACAACAATAAATAATGTTCAATCCTCTTAAGTTCGGTAGGGTATTACATTTTCCGCCGGAAACCTCTGATCCGATTAACTAAAACGTGTTTCTCATATAAACTGAAACGTAATAGAGTTTGCGTATACAAGCGTTAGTAAATACGCAGTCTTCATAGATCAAAGAGGTTGAGAAAGATTGAGTGATTGTTTGTAACCAAATTTGTTACACAATCGTGATTGATTTATAAATACCATCTAAATATATATAGGTAACTCTAAAGGTGACTGACTGACATAGTGATCTATCAACGCACAGCCCAAACCACTGGACGGATCAGGCTGAAATTTGGCATGCAGGTAGATGTTATGACGTAGGCATCCGCTAGGAAAGGATTTTGATTAAATCTACCCCCAAAGGGATTAAATAGGGGATGAAAGTTTGTATGAAACTTTGTCAATTTTAAACCGATCGGGCTGAGACTTTGCATGCATAAAGTTCTAGCCCACGCGGGTGAAACCGCCGGGAACAGCTACTAATTTATAAAAAGATAATCTCTAACCTATGTATTTTTGATGTTACTAAGTACAAATAGACAAATACTAGTTGCGCCCCGCAACTTCACCCGCGTCTTCCCATTATCCCGCAGTAACCTTTTTCCGGAACATGTGTTAATCCAGGGTCTAAGCTATCTCCATTCCAAATTTCATCAAAATCGGTTTAATAGTTACAGTGATACGTAGTAATAAATATTCACACACACAACTAAAGCTTCCTTTTATCTAAAGCAGAATAATAGCAGTTATATAAATTGAATTAATTATAACTTCAACCTTTAACAATATCCAGCTGCTCAGTTCTAACTGTAGAGTCACACGAATCTGCTTTGAGAAATAATTCCGCAACAACTATTTGACGACGGCGATACGACCAAGTTACTTATTGAAATTGTCAGCAGGTATGAGACCCGAGAGCACAAGTTGCTTTGATGTTTAAGTTACTCGCTTAATACGAAACTTTAGGACCCGTATAAGTTATATCGCTAAACGAACGCACATGCTTACATTCGTGAACTTAGATGTGAGGTGTTTGTCTTCAACTCCTTGCTTTACCTTTCCCAAGTTCCCTTTCGCAAGACAACTTTTTTGAACGCTTCATTAGGTCCAGCGTTATCGTAAACTATGTGTAATTGTGACATTAATGGTCTATTTTCTTCGGGAACTTTTTGTTTTTGGACGTTTAGTGTCTGCTGATGAAGCGTTTTCCACGTGAAAATTTCGTTTTATTTTTTCTCAACCATTATAACTGTACTTATACGTTTCCTATCCTTCTTCTTCTTCTATATCCTTCTCTATTCTCTCTTCTCTATCCTTCTATATTTCAATCACAAAGGTACATCGCCGCCATAAATTAACATAACATAAACATAACGCATCTATGTCATAGTGACAATGATATTCCCATAGTATTCAACAGAGATCCCGCATGAAAGGAGAGTTTAATAAACCTATAGAGTGGGTTCATAAAACTTTGCAGGCTGCATGTGAATGTGCTTACAGCCTTTTATATATGATCTGCAAAACGAAACGTGTCCCGGCATTTAATTTGGACGCTAAGCCGGCTTAAATCGGCATTCGGCCGGCGGGGCAGGGCCCAGTTTGTTTGATTAGTTACTTCCCTGGCCAAGTTGTCTAAGACAAACACGAAACTGCAAAACTTGAAGTTCCCTGACGACGGCACGGTGGATCCTCGACGCCACTAGAACGTTATCTTAATTAAGGCTTTGGCTCGAAAGTTCGGTGACGAATTTGTTAAAACTTGGATGTTGGCAACAGTTAGACACCCCTGGAAACTACACCAAAGAGTTTGGTCTTACTGTTAATATAGGTACCTATGCATGGTGTATCTATAGACAGACGCGCTTGTTTATTTGCTCATTCACTTTCTAGGTACATTGTTACAATTTATCAATACGACATCTTTTGTCTGCTCATTGAATACAAAACTACGCATAAAATGTTATAGGTAATTATGCAATTTCTCAGACAAATAATAATGTTAGGTGAATTATTAACAAATGATCGCTTACTAGTACAATATGTTATGTAGTATGTTTATTAGTTATAACACATATACAATAAGCCAAATGTATTAGATTGTCAACAAAAAACGAATGTAAAAAGAAATGCTATTATTTTCCATGTATATTTGTAAAAATGTGGAGCAAGAAACAAAGAGGTGTTAAAACATGACTTCAAGAAAGTTATGATAAAACCATAACTTGTGAAAAAGCCCCCAGGAGATGAGATTTGCGTTATATTTCACAATAAATCTGGCACACAATGTTATTATGCTTTCAGCGGGTAGTGGGTGCTGTGATATGGATGTAGAACATAAATTCTTCTTTGCAGCAACATCAACCCGTATATGGTGGATGGTGGATACCCATTAAGGATATCCGAACGGCTTTTCCAATTTAAGGATGCACGACGTGTATCACGACCTTTATGGCCCGAAAATATGTCATTAACGTTTGAAAGTTGTAACAGTGTCAGGATATAACATTTGTTTTGTGTATTTTACAAATACATTACAGATGTGGGAAATCCCTATCGGTGTGTTCCGGTAGCCTCAGTTGAGAGCCAGTTCCCAGTCCAGGTATAGCGTGACGCCATCTTCGACCGCATCGTTACTTAACATCAGGTGACTTGTAGTCAAACGTTGCCCTGTAAATAATAATAAAAAAAAAATATTGGCTATTTTTTTTATTTAAAATATTACATATCTGGTAGATTAAAAATTAATAATAACATTAAAATCGAAAACTTAAAACTAACCAACACTTGTTCTAAACCCCTAACACCGACAAGAAGCGCCCTGTGGATTATTTAATTGAAGCGATCTAAATTAACCATATTTCTTTTATTACTAAGAGCAATTTGAATCAGAGCATCGAATTCAGAAAGTACGCAAGTAATTTTGTAAGCGGCTCTATTTTGTACTGACAGGCTGAACGTGTAGGTATGTTTAAATCGAATAAGCTCTTTACAAGTTTCACCACTTACTCATCAAAACAACAATAAATAATGTTCAATCCTCTTAAGTTCGGTAGGGTATTACATTTTCCGCCGGAAACCTCTGATCCGATTAACTAAAACGTGTTTCTCATATAAACTGAAACGTAATAGAGTTTGCGTATACAAGCGTTAGTAAATACGCAGTCTTCATAGATCAAAGAGGTTGAGAAAGATTGAGTGATTGTTTGTAACCAAATTTGTTACACAATCGTGATTGATTTATAAATACCATCTAAATATATATAGGTAACTCTAAAGGTGACTGACTGACATAGTGATCTATCAACGCACAGCCCAAACCACTGGACGGATCAGGCTGAAATTTGGCATGCAGGTAGATGTTATGACGTAGGCATCCGCTAGGAAAGGATTTTGATTAAATCTACCCCCAAAGGGATTAAATAGGGGATGAAAGTTTGTATGAAACTTTGTCAATTTTAAACCGATCGGGCTGAGACTTTGCATGCATAAAGTTCTAGCCCACGCGGGTGAAACCGCCGGGAACAGCTACTAATTTATAAAAAGATAATCTCTAACCTATGTATTTTTGATGTTACTAAGTACAAATAGACAAATACTAGTTGCGCCCCGCAACTTCACCCGCGTCTTCCCATTATCCCGCAGTAACCTTTTTCCGGAACATGTGTTAATCCAGGGTCTAAGCTATCTCCATTCCAAATTTCATCAAAATCGGTTTAATAGTTACAGTGATACGTAGTAATAAATATTCACACACACAACTAAAGCTTCCTTTTATCTAAAGCAGAATAATAGCAGTTATATAAATTGAATTAATTATAACTTCAACCTTTAACAATATCCAGCTGCTCAGTTCTAACTGTAGAGTCACACGAATCTGCTTTGAGAAATAATTCCGCAACAACTATTTGACGACGGCGATACGACCAAGTTACTTATTGAAATTGTCAGCAGGTATGAGACCCGAGAGCACAAGTTGCTTTGATGTTTAAGTTACTCGCTTAATACGAAACTTTAGGACCCGTATAAGTTATATCGCTAAACGAACGCACATGCTTACATTCGTGAACTTAGATGTGAGGTGTTTGTCTTCAACTCCTTGCTTTACCTTTCCCAAGTTCCCTTTCGCAAGACAACTTTTTTGAACGCTTCATTAGGTCCAGCGTTATCGTAAACTATGTGTAATTGTGACATTAATGGTCTATTTTCTTCGGGAACTTTTTGTTTTTGGACGTTTAGTGTCTGCTGATGAAGCGTTTTCCACGTGAAAATTTCGTTTTATTTTTTCTCAACCATTATAACTGTACTTATACGTTTCCTATCCTTCTTCTTCTTCTATATCCTTCTCTATTCTCTCTTCTCTATCCTTCTATATTTCAATCACAAAGGTACATCGCCGCCATAAATTAACATAACATAAACATAACGCATCTATGTCATAGTGACAATGATATTCCCATAGTATTCAACAGAGATCCCGCATGAAAGGAGAGTTTAATAAACCTATAGAGTGGGTTCATAAAACTTTGCAGGCTGCATGTGAATGTGCTTACAGCCTTTTATATATGATCTGCAAAACGAAACGTGTCCCGGCATTTAATTTGGACGCTAAGCCGGCTTAAATCGGCATTCGGCCGGCGGGGCAGGGCCCAGTTTGTTTGATTAGTTACTTCCCTGGCCAAGTTGTCTAAGACAAACACGAAACTGCAAAACTTGAAGTTCCCTGACGACGGCACGGTGGATCCTCGACGCCACTAGAACGTTATCTTAATTAAGGCTTTGGCTCGAAAGTTCGGTGACGAATTTGTTAAAACTTGGATGTTGGCAACAGTTAGACACCCCTGGAAACTACACCAAAGAGTTTGGTCTTACTGTTAATATAGGTACTTATGCATGGTGTATCTATAGACAGACGCGCTTGTTTATTTGCTCATTCACTTTCTAGGTACATTGTTACAATTTATCAATACGACATCTTTTGTCTGCTCATTGAATACAAAACTACGCATAAAATGTTATAGGTAATTATGCAATTTCTCAGACAAATAATAATGTTAGGTGAATTATTAACAAATGATCGCTTACTAGTACAATATGTTATGTAGTATGTTTATTAGTTATAACACATATACAATAAGCCAAATGTATTAGATTGTCAACAAAAAACGAATGTAAAAAGAAATGCTATTATTTTCCATGTATATTTGTAAAAATGTGGAGCAAGAAACAAAGAGGTGTTAAAACATGACTTCAAGAAAGTTATGATAAAACCATAACTTGTGAAAAAGCCCCCAGGAGATGAGATTTGCGTTATATTTCACAATAAATCTGGCACACAATGTTATTATGCTTTCAGCGGGTAGTGGGTGCTGTGATATGGATGTAGAACATAAATTCTTCTTTGCAGCAACATCAACCCGTATATGGTGGATGGTGGATACCCATTAAGGATATCCGAACGGCTTTTCCAATTTAAGGATGCACGACGTGTATCACGACCTTTATGGCCCGAAAATATGTCATTAACGTTTGAAAGTTGTAACAGTGTCAGGATATAACATTTGTTTTGTGTATTTTACAAATACATTACAGATGTGGGAAATCCCTATCGGTGTGTTCCGGTAGCCTCAGTTGAGAGCCAGTTCCCAGTCCAGGTATAGCGTGACGCCATCTTCGACCGCATCGTTACTTAACATCAGGTGACTTGTAGTCAAACGTTGCCCTGTAAATAATAATAAAAAAAAAATATTGGCTATTTTTTTTATTTAATCTTACAGGCTAGCGTTTGACGACAAGTAACCTCAAGTAAGTACTCATTGTAGGATTCAAACCCACGTTCTACGGATCGCGAGCCGACCACTGAGCCATCATCGCTATAAAGCTGATGTCTAGTTTAAGCTATTTTGTAATAATATTTACACAACTGCATGACTATAATGTAAAGTTAATAGTCCTAAGTCACTTAAGCGATAATGACTCGCAGTTTAACCACGAAGCGGCGATATCTGAGGCAGCTTACTGTGGCTTCCGCTGTCGCCGCCCAAGGAGCGTTTCCGCCGGATGCCGGACGTAGGGCGGGTGCTGGGCGTCTCTGAGCGGATTCTAAGCAGGCGCAAGATCAAACACTACTGTTTCTAGGGCGATAATTATTTATGGTACACTCAATGTGTTTATAGGTATATGTTTATTAAGGCTTACTACTATAAATCCAGATTACCGTTGCAACCTATATAACTGCGAAAATCCGTCTCAGCATAGTTTGGAAAATAGCGCTGCGTTGTGCTTGCATGATTAATATGTGAATTCGGCACATGCTGAAATTACTCCAATTATAAACATGAAATAGTTACTGCAATATTCTGACTGTGCAGTGCCTATAAATTGATTTTCATTTATTTATTTTAACTTATTTGTAAGAGCCTTGTGGTAGTTTCTTTACATCGAATGGCTTGTAGTCAAACACTACCATGTAAGAGGAAAAAAAGAAAAGAACAAAAACATGTTTTCAAAATACTATCCCATAAAATAAATATCTAATACCTTATAATCATAATGTCAAAATAGCCACGAAGATGTAAAATACACAGCAAAAATATTATGCCTACCTTTACAAATTACAGTTATTGAAGTAGTATGAATTTTTTTTATGTGTGATGAGCACGAATATTTGTACCTGAGTCTTGGATATTTCTATCTATATAATTAAGTATTTATTTCTCTATAATTATAAGTATGTAACGGCGCGTAGTAAATTTAATTAAATTAACTCGATTAATTATGATATTTTGAATTAAGTCGATTGTAACGTCAAATCGATATTTTGGATTCGATAATAGTCTATGGCATACTTTTTTTAGAGCGGGTAACACCGAACGGAGTTGTAAATGTCATGGCGGTGGTGAGGTCACTTTTTTGACGGCTGCCACGCGCAATGGTCATGCGCAAACCCGTTGGCTCTCAAATCAGTTAATATTACTTTAATCCATCGTAGCAAATTGTTAACCAGTGACTCAATAATTATAATCGTGTTTACTGTAAAGTCTGTGAGTGTTATTTCTGTACCACCTGCACCTACACGCCCACCATGGACAATCTACACTCGGATAAACCTCCTGAGATATTACCTCGGCCTCCTGATGATCCGTCATCAGAAGTGGGATTACCAACAACGGCGCAGGAACACACTTCAGGTCAGAGTATTGATTCCTTAAATAGTGAGAGTGGACGTTGGAAAATGTTGTTTGAAATGCAACAAAGTCAGATGATGGAACTGATTCGTGCTATTAAAGACCCTAATGCATGCGCACCAAAGCTCGTACTGCCTGAATTTAATCCTGATTCTCGAGATAGTGACGCAAGAGCTTGGTGCAATACTGTAGATTTGTGCATGCAGGAAAATTCACTATCTGGAAGCAATCTTATTATTGCAATGAGTAAAGCACTTAAAGGTACCGCAGCAACGTGGCTGTCTCAAAATAGTTTTGCTGGAATAACGTGGCCTCAGTTGAAAGATTTATTTCTGGCTAGATTTGATTTTGTTGAAACTCCGGCAGCCACACTATGCCGGCTCTTCAATGAAAGTCCGAAGGAAGGAGAATGCTTGTCATCGTATGCTAGTCGATTTTTGAGCTCTTTGATGAGTCAGTGGCGCAGCTTATCAACAGAACAGATAGCAATTGCAGTTACCGTTGCCCACGCGACCAGGGTCGAACCAAGACTACAAAGGCTAGCATTTACTACCGAAATCGATTCACGAGTTAAAATGCAACAAGAGTTGATGGCTTTTTCATACCGGAAAAGAGGACCTCCTGTACAGGACAAACTAAATGCACCTAATGACGCTAAGAAACCAAAACTGGATTCAACAAAACGGTGCTATCATTGTGGCAAACCAGGCCATTTCGCAAGTGATTGCTTGGCCAAAAATATTCGCGATACCCCTGTTTACTCGCGCTCTCAGTTTTCAGGCTCAAGTACGTCGCATCAACCTAAGGACATCAGTGGGCAGCAGAAGAAGCCATCGCCTACTGTCTGCTTCTACTGCGGCGAGCAGGGCCACATCGCGACACACTGTCACAAGAAGGAGGCCAAATCAAGCGATACACGTGTAGAGCGTCGAGTGGATGTCTGCACCGTCAAGCCAGCTGTGGACCATTTGATAACTGAATCCGGTGAGAAGTTTTCATTTTGCTTTGACTCGGGTGCCGAATGCTCTCTGATTAAAGAAACTGTAGCTAGTAGATTTCCCGGTAAGCGACAATATAACTCAGTGACTCTGTTAGGCATAGGTAAATCTAGTTTACAGTGCAACGAACAGATTTTGTGCACTGTGACAATACAGGGGTATTCTATGCAGCTGTTACTTCATGTTGTGCCTGACTATAGTATCTCTGATGTTATAATGGTGGGACGGGACTTACTGTCACTCGGATTTTCGGTAGAGGTCCTTGAAAGTCAGTTGATTTTAAAAAAAATAAGGGTAGTCTCTGTTTGTGATGTAGGATCGAAAGTTAGTGACTTCAACAACATTGATAGTGACGTTCCTACTGATTATAGAGAGCAGCTGGTTTCCCTGCTTGAAGATAACTCTGAGTACTTTGTTGAAGGGACTCCAACCGGTAGGGTTAACACAGGACAGTTAGAAATAAAACTAGCCGATCCCAATCGAACAGTCCAACGCCGACCATATCGGCTGAGCCCCGATGAGCGACAACTGGTGCGAACTAAAATAAAAGAACTTCTCGACGCTGGTATTATTAGGGAAAGTTGTTCACCCTTCGCGAGCCCAATCTTACTCGTAAAAAAGAAGGACGGAACTGACCGCCTTTGCGTTGACTATCGGGAACTTAACAGCAATACGGTACCAGACCGGTACCCTCTCCCGATTATTTCCGATCAGATACAGCGCTTGGTAGGGGCGAACTATTTCACTTCTCTTGATATGGCTAGTGGGTATCATCAAATACCTATACGGGTAGATTCAATAGAGCGCACTGCATTCGTGACACCGGACGGGCAGTTCGAATATTTGGCAATGCCATTCGGTCTTCGCAATGCCCCTTCGGTATACCAACGTGCCATTAATAAGGCTCTAGGTGCGTTGTCAGAGTCATTTGCAGTTTGTTACATTGATGACGTCATCATACCTTCACACACTATCGAAGAAGGACTGGATCGATTGCAGCAGGTTTTGAAAGCCCTAACTGATGCCGGTTTTTCCCTAAACCTGAAAAAGTGTGCCTTTTTGAAAACTGAGGTAGAGTTTCTAGGGTACCATGTATCAGCAGGCGAAATAAGACCAAACCCGCGTAAAATAAAAGCATTGACAGAACTTGCCCCACCTCAGACAGTTACCCAACTTCGACAATTTATAGGTCTGGCGTCATATTTCAGGCAGTTTGTCCCCGGTTTCTCTCAAAAGACTGCTCCACTCTATCGATTAACGTCCGGAAAAGGTAGTATTACTTGGACACCAGCCTTTGAGAACATTAGAAAAGAAATTATTGACGTACTAACTGACAAACCTGTTTTGGCTATATTTGACCCAGAACAACCAATAGAGTTGCATACCGATGCCAGCGCTGAAGGCTACGGCGCTATATTAATGCAGAAAGTTAACGGCAAACCGCAAGTGATTGAGTACTTTAGTCGACGAACCTCCAGCGCTGAGTCTCGGTATCACTCTTATGAGTTAGAGACGCTTGCAGTGGTGAATGCTATAAAGCATTTTCGCCATTATTTACATGGACGAAAATTTGTGGTAGTAACCGACTGCAATGCAGTCAAAGCGTCTAAATCCAAGGTTGATCTAACTCCACGCGTACATAGGTGGTGGTGTTTCTTGCAAGCCTTTGAGTTTGATATCGAGTATCGACAGGGCAAGAATATGGGGCACGTAGACTTTTTATCGCGGAATCCTTTACCGTCCAGTCCACAATTAACTTCGAAGATAGAGCAGAAACGGGTTAATTTGACTGAGATCTCGGGTACGTGGTTACAGGCAGAACAACAAAAGGACAGTGAGATTAAGTCGTTAATTGATAAACTTCAGTCTAGTGAACTAACCGATGAAACTGCTAAAACGTACGAAGTTAGACAAGGAATCTTGCATCGAAAAATAGAGCGCAATAAGAGAAGTGTTTGGTTGCCAGTAGTGCCAAAAGCATTTCAGTGGGCTGTCATAAACCACGTACACGATAGCGTTATGCACTTAGGGTGGGAGAAAACTTTGGAAAAGGCTTTTTGTCATTACTGGTTGCCCAACATGAATAAGTACGTCAGAAAATTCGTGGAGAACTGCATCACTTGTAGGGTGTCTAAGTCGCATTCGGGTAAAGTTCAGGCAGAACTCCATCCTATCCCAAAAGTAATGATACCATGGCATACCATTCACATGGATGCAACGGGGAAGCTTAGCGGTAAAAAAGACACTAAAGAGTACGTGTTCGTGTCTGTAGATGCTTTCACAAAGTATGTTATTTTGCATCACACATTAAACATTGACTCCAATAGTGCTATAAAGGCTTTAAAATCAGGTGTGTCTTTATTCGGCGCCCCTACTCGGGTAATAGCAGACCAGGGAAGATGCTTCGCTGGAAATGAGTTTAGAGAGTTTTGTACTGCTCACAATATAAGCTTGCATCTGATTGCCACAGGTACTAGTCGTGCTAACGGTCAAGTAGAACGGGTCATGTCCACTTTAAAGAACATGCTAACGGCAGTCGAAGTAGGTAACAATAAATCCTGGCAGGCAGCGCTGCCTGAAGTTCAGCTCGCTATTAACTGCACAATTAACCGCACAACCAAAGCAAGTCCTCTTGAGCTGTTGATTGGGAAGGTTGCTAAACCTTTACAATTAATGACTTGTGATACAGACGATCATTTTATTGAGTTAGATGTAGTCAGAGAGCAAGCAGCACAAGCAATAGAAACATCTGCTTCAGTAGAGAAAGCTAGGTTCGATAAAAATAAGGCAAAAGTAAGGCGTTTTGAATTAGGTGATTATGTATTGCTAGAAAACCATGAACGCAACAAAACAAAGTTAGAACCTAAATTCAAAGGTCCGTATCAAGTGGCTGAGCTGCTTGATGGTGACAGATATCTGCTGAGGGCATTGAACTCCAATCGAACGTATAAGTATGCGCATGATCGCATACGGGCTATGCCTGAATGTTACGTTCCTTTGGAGTTGAATGCTGATTTGGAAACGCCTACATGTATCACAGATTCAGGATGTCCCGATAACGGCAATGGTGAGTGTTTGTAACAGTTCGTCCATTTATTTTGTTTGTTTAGTGACTATCTGTTTAGTCCATTCAATATTCTTTGTAGTTTCTGGCAGCTAGTATAGTTTGTACCTCAGCCTGTGTGGCATTGCCAAGTCAGTGTAGCACTCCCCAGCCTGTGTGGCATTGCCAATCCTGCATAGCCATCTCTAGCCTTTGTGGCATTGCCAAGCTTGCGTAGCACTCCCCAGCCTGTGTGGCATTGCTAATCCTGGGTAGAGCCTGTGTGGCATTGCTAATCCTGTGTAGAGCCTGTGTGGCATTGCTAATTCTGTGTAGAGCCTGTGTGGCATTGCTAATCAAGTGTAGAGCCTGTGTGGCATTGTTAAACCTTTGTAGTACTCCCGAGCCTGTGTGGCACTATCGAGCCTGTGTGGCGCTACCGAGCCTGTGTGGCACTATCGAGCCTGTGTGGCGCTACCGAGCCTGTGTGGCACTCTCGAGCCTGTGTGGCACTCTCGGGCCTGTGTGGCAATTCTGAGCCTGTGTGGCAATCGCGAACCTGTGTGTCATATTTGAACTAATGTAGTATTTCCGATCCTGTGTGGTGTGAGTTAGTTTGTGTGACTCTGTTTGTTTTATATCAGCCTCAGTGGCACTTGATCTTTATGGCACTCTTTGACTTTATTGATACTACTGAGATTAGGTGTGGATTCCACACCACACTGTGGAACGGTCAGAATGACCGAGTGGTTAACTGTGTGTATACCATTGGTTATTTGTTTGTCTACAGGTGACGAAGAAAACTGAAACACACGAGGACGTGTGAAGATGCAGGACGGCCGTAACGGCGCGTAGTAAATTTAATTAAATTAACTCGATTAATTATGATATTTTGAATTAAGTCGATTGTAACGTCAAATCGATATTTTGGATTCGATAATAGTCTATGGCATACTTTTTTTAGAGCGGGTAACACCGAACGGAGTTGTAAATGTCATGGCGGTGGTGAGGTCACTTTTTTGACGGCTGCCACGCGCAATGGTCATGCGCAAACCCGTTGGCTCTCAAATCAGTTAATATTACTTTAATCCATCGTAGCAAATTGTTAACCAGTGACTCAATAATTATAATCGTGTTTACTGTAAAGTCTGTGAGTGTTATTTCTGTACCACCTGCACCTACACGCCCACCATGGACAATCTACACTCGGATAAACCTCCTGAGATATTACCTCGGCCTCCTGATGATCCGTCATATGTATAACGTTGTCTAGTACCTATAATACAAGTTTGGAGCTTAATTTGGGGCTAGGTCAATTAGTGTGCAATTGTCCCTGATATTTGTTTATTTTTATTCATTTATTTTTATATGATTCGTAATTGATAATAACTAATTATCATAAAAATATATAATATATAAATATATAACTCCAAAAGTAACAAATTGTTAAGGTTATTTGTATTATAAAGGAAAACTATCGGCAATATTTCAATAATTCTTACGCCTAAATAAAAGCACAAATGTGTTTGACAGGTTTGATTTTTTTTCACGCAGATAAGAAGCAATGAATAGACCCGAGTTTTTCCTTAGTTAGGCCCTGTTCAGTGCGACGCGGATGACCTACGCGGACGTCCGCGACGGACGGTAAAATGTATGAAACCTTACAGCGCGTTCAGAGCGACGCGGAGCTGTCCGTGTCGCGGAGAGCTATCCGCGCGCGGTCGAAATCGCTCCGCGCCGTTCCTCCGCGCCGCGGACGTCCGCGGGCGGACGGTGCTTGGTTTTAATGTATTTGTTCAGTGCTCGGCGGACAGTCGCGCGGAGCGGATGTAAAGTACTGTCGTTGTCATGGCGGCTGCGTCAAATGTGCAAACCGAGAGGGTTATACAAGAAGTACGACTCGATCACGATCCGCATCGCACTAAACGACAAATTCATCCGCGGCGGACGCAAAACCTAGTCCCCGTGCGGATGGTCCGCGTCACACTGAATAGGGCCTTAAGGTTGATGAGCCGGAGAGTGACAAAGGCTACTTTATATCCTGGAAAATGCATGGTTCCGGATAAACTCCTCACACAAAACCGTACAGCTCATTATACCTACTTAATTTTTACCACATCGAAAAAAATGCCTGCGAACTGCAACGTCATGCTTATTTCAACATTTGGTTATCTGGCTCCAATAAAATCGCACGTAACAAACTAGTGCGAAAAGATAAGATAAGAGTCTTACACCTCACGATTCTCGTCGTGGACTTAAACCAGTCATCCAAACTGACCTTGCTCCATCAGACCCATTCTGCTCACAGACTGCTAATCATTTATTTTTATAACAAGCCTTTACTTTTAGGGCAACTGATGTACGTCAGCATAGTACTATATCTATTATGTGACGTCAGGCTATTACGTTCCCACTGCTAGAACAAAGACTTTCTTCTTTCTTGGAAATAGAGTATGGATCATAATCTATCACTCTGGCCTAGTGGTAGATGTTGCATGCCCTTGAATGTTGTGATTCTTAGGCATGCCGGTTTCCTAACGATGTTTTCGTTCACTGTTTTGATTAATGGAACAAGCCTCTCTATGGCAATTGACATCGTTATGATCATCTTCATCACTCTATTATATTCCTATAGCCACGACACTGGCGTTCTCTCTGAGAAAGAGTTTGAGCCATAATTAATGGTTAAACGAACTTACCTTAAGTGATGTTCGACCATAATTATACTAGACGTTGCATTCGAAGATATTTATTCACTTTGTAGTTTCCTATTTATTGCACAGGGCGTTGCACATAATTTTTAGAGCTGTAAAAATAAAAATCAAATCAAAAAAAATATAAAGTTCACTGTTTCTGAACGATACCTTCCATGTCATAGGCAGTGCTGTCATCTCCGTCATACTTCATTCTTTCAGAGACACTTATCTCGTTTGTTAGTTGTATGGGCTTTAGTAGCTGGGTTCGGGTGGGACTATAAATATCTTCGAATGCAACGTCTAGTATAATTATGGTCGAACATCACTTAAGGTAAGTTCGTTTAACCATTAATTACACTTCGACGTTGCATTCTCGATATTTATTCACTTTGTAGATGTTTAGCGCTTTCACACAAACGAGATAGGCAGGCAGGATTCTAGATAGAAAAATAAAAAGATACATTAACACATATAAACGAAAAAAGTGGAGTGATTATCCACATTATTATGAACCTTACGTTCAACCTAAAACCAATAAGTCAATTGATAATGTAAGCCCAATTACCGTTATTAGCATTCTTGCTTGAATATATTATGAATTACCTTTGTGAATGCAATACTAATAAGCTTCCTGACCATCCTGTTGTTCATTTTATAACATGGACAGAACTCCTTATAACTAGCCGAGGTAGAAGTGTAACGGCTACTATGTGCCGCAAATACCAGTATTTGCACCAAACTATAAATGTAAGTATGTCTAATGTATATGTGACTTGTGGTAGGAGCAATGGATTATCTCTTAGATGTATGAATTAATTTCTTTGATGGAGGTAGCTCTTAGGTGCCATGGCATCTATCTAAAATGATAATACTCTCTCTGGATATATGTTTTCTCTGTGAGGTAAAAAAGTATAACTAGATTAGGCACCAAAGTATTTGTAGGCGAAATCAGTAATTAGTCTATTTCTAGTAAGTGCTTCTAGCCAAATATTGATTTCCATTCGTGCGACTTACTTTAATTTCGCACTCGTTGTATAGTTGACAACGCGAGGAAAGGCACAAACTTTTTGGATATGGAATCAAAAGCTTAACTCTCGTTTGGATAAAATTACTACAAGTGATTGCGTACTAGGATCTCATGTAGATACGTATTTTGAATAGCAAAGTTTAATTCCGTAAACTTCTTTTGTGAATCTTATAATTTGGTCATCTAAATAACACATTTACCTGATATTAAAACAGAAGCCGAACGGCGAGTCTGTACCTGAATGATATACAGAGACGAGAATTTGAATCCTATTTGAGAAAATAGGAAAAAATATGGTAATACTTTGAATTATTATTATTATCCCATGTGGCTTTATTCTCGGGTCTTTGCCCGGACCTTTATTAGGCATTGGCGGAGCCGTAGCCAAAGCTAAGACGCCACGCTAAGGGTGAAGTGTACTATTACAACAATGCTAAAAAGTTATCTGAGTTCTTATTGAAATTATTGATATCCAATTATTATTATTTCTGAAATTATTATTATTATTATTTTTTTAGTCTAAGTTTAAATTATAATTAATTTTGATACCCCTTGGAAATATAACTATGTTTGGTTGATAATACCTTCGAAACCAGGATATAATGCTACCAGAGAGGGTGAAATGGATCAATCTTCTTTGGAAAAATAAAAATAATAAGAGTAACTAAAGGCCTTCTTAGGCCTATTAGCTGACCATGACTCCCGTGTAGTGGCTTGATCAAAATAATATTTCTTAAAAATACAGATAAACTAGAATAGAAGGAAGACGTAAAATAAATGAGTTTCCCAATCCAATGAATGCATTGACCATAGGGTCCATAAGGTCAGGCTATGCCAAAGGATCTCTTATCCGTAATAATATGTATATACCATCTAAAACATAAATGTGAAAAAAGTGAGACAAGTTCAATATTGTGATGGTATGTTTGGTTGTCAACTTCACATACAAAACAATTGTGGTCTAAATGGGTGCCCAGTTCTGTGAATGAATCTGAAATTTAATGAATTATAAGAAAGTGTATCACATGCATAAGTAAATATAATCATCTGTTAGTTTTTTAATGATGTAAGTTTTTTTTTTTTTTTTTAATATTATATGCTTCGCACAAATATTCTTGTACATAAACATCAATTTAGGGACTCCAAAAAACAGTTCGTGATTATGATCATGATAGATCACAGGCACCTGGAGCCAGGTCCCATTCAATGTTTTGGTCCTTTATTAATTAATATATATTATTTTGTACGTATATTAAGCTATCTTTGCTTAAGCTAGTGCAAGATATCTCTGAGAGTATATTAGACATCTTCATTAATGCAGACAACAGCGGTACTCTGCCCATGTTTATTCTGTTAATCCTTAGCAAAGTATTGAAGGCCAATGTAAGCTGATTTCAATTCTAATAATAAAGTATGCTAGTTGTGATTGTGTGGTCCCAAAACAAAAAACTCACGTTACAAAAAAACACCCCGCCCAATAAGGGAGGCACCTATGAAGATTTCTAGAAGGTACTTACCACTGAGTTAAAACATTATTTTTCCCAAGACGACTCTGACTTCGAGTTTGATACAATTCTCATATAAATCATTCGTAATGTTATGCAGTTTGTAATTTTTCTTTCTATACAAAGAAAACTGCAGGGTAGGCTGAGAAAAGTAACCTAAGGTACAAAGGTTAAAAAGGTAAAAAGGCCCTGATTGTCAATCTGCTTAATCTGGAAAAATATTTTGTTTCGTCAGGTATTTTTAAGTTTCTTTTTTGTAAACTTTAAACACATATAATGACTTTTCTGTAAATATGTAGTATTTCAATGCCGAAATGTGTGTGTTTTTTGTTCCAAATCAAAATACATTTTTGCTTGTTTTAACACAAATCTTAACCCTTTGAGAAAGTTTAATGAACCCTCTAAGCAAATTTTAAATTATGGTCATTAATGTGTAGTAAGACATCAAAATAACACACAAGTAACAACAGATCTCGGTTTCTAAGATAATTACCAACTGGTACAGAAGCCAATGACAAACCAAAGGAAGTCATTGAAAATCGTAGGTTATCTTGAAGTTTTAAATTATGGATAGGAACTTAAAATTACGGTTCCTTGATGTGGACATAATGTATATAAAAAACCTTACTTGGTAAATATTAGCTGTGTGAATATCTTCCATTTTAAAGTCTTCAGTTGTTATTGTCCTTCATATTCAAAATGAACCTGATGTCTAGAGATGTAGGTAGAACGCCAGCCTTGCTAAACTTTGAATGAAGGCCAGAGCTTTCTCAAATTTTTTCTTTGTAAGAAGTTTAGTTTTTAGCATTTATTTCAATTTTCTATCCAACTGTATATATTTCGTTGTTTTGTTGTTATATAATAAAAGACACGTGTTTTCTGTTCTTGTTTTTTGTTTATGATTTATGTCCCACAGATATAAGTCTAGAAAATGACTGGCTTGTTTAAGCCTTTATAAGGAGTTTATCCCGACTCTTTAAGTTCGTGTATAAGACTGCAGAAAATTCTAAGTTGAACCTTGGTGCCCTCCGTAAGCTAGGTCTTCAGGTATTAGGGTTTCCTTTATCGTGGTTTCTTCTGCCTTTACCATTTACACTAGGATTCTACCCCAACGTTTAGATACCTTATCATACATCGCCCACCAAATAATTCATCTTTCCGTACTGGATCTATGAATGCATTTTGGCTATAAAAACTCTGGTGCGGCAGACATTGGCTTTTCGCTTGAGCTGGGACATGCTAGCTGCATTTGCAGTATCTGTACCTAGACCTGTCGGAATGAATGTACGGGATCTAACCCGGTAATCATCATCAGAAGACCATTGTCGCGGGTCTGGTGTCGGTGACCTTGGATGATTATGGTCGAGCTTTGTCTGGTCAAGAAGATCCAGCGCCATATCAGGTTTTGTACGTATTCACGCTTCACCTATAGACTATTTGATTCAACCAGCTGCATGTGCAGTATTGAAGGTTTTAAAGTCATTGTCCGTACTCACGTTACGCCTCTTGGCTGTATGATTCAACAAGCTGCGTGTGCAGTATTGAAGGTTTTTACAGTTATTGTACGCACTCGCGTTACTCCTTTAGACTGTATGATTCAATAAACTGCGTGTGCAGTATTGAAGGTTTTTAAAGTCATTGTACGCACTCGCGTTACTCCTCTAGACTGTATGATTCCATAAACTGCATGTGCAGTATTGAAGGTTTTTAAAGTCATTGTACGCACTCGCGTTACTCCTCTAGACTGTATGATTCCATAAACTGCATGTGCAGTATTGAAGGTTTTTAAAGTCATGGTACGCACTCACGTTACGCCTCCAGACTGTATGATTTAAAGTCATGGTACGCACTCACGTTGCGTCTCTAGACTGTATGATTTAAAGTCATTGTACGCACTCACGTTACGCCTCTAGACTGTATGTCATGGTATGCACTCATGGTACGTACTCACGTTACGTCCTATGACTGTATGATTTAAAGTCATGATACGCACTCACGGTACGCACTCACGTTACATCCTATGACTGTATAATTTAAAGTCATGGTACGCACTCATGGTACGACTCTAGACTATATGATTCAGCAAGCAGCGTGTGCAGTGTTGAAGGTTACAATACGCCACCGGAGTAACTCATTATCAGCCGAGCATCATGCAAGGAAAAAGAATGGAAAAAATCATGAATTATGTGGGTAGTTAGAAAAGAAAAAACTACGCAAAATTCATGAGGAAAAAATATCAGTTATTTTCCAAAGTATGCGCCTTTTCCCTAAAAAGGAAGGGACAAAGGCAAATTTACAGATAAAACTAACACACAGTTAATGACCACGAACTAACCTTGATCGTCCGAACTAGTTGGCGAGTTTCGTATCTTGCGTTCCCAACATGTTATTTTTCGTCATTATTTGGACTTATGACGATCTTTTCTCCATAACACTGCTTTCAACTAACTTTTTCACAAAATTTCCAATAAAATAACGAATTTAATCGATAAGTCGAAGCTGCGACGCCCGCACATAAAAAAGGAATGAAGTATGACGGAGATGACAGCACTGCCTATGACATGGAAGGTATCGTTCAGAAACAGTGAACTTTATATTTTTTTTGATTTGATTTTTATTTTTACAGCTCTAAAAATTATGTGCAACGCCCTGTGCAATAAATAGGAAACTACAAAGTGAATAAATATCGAGAATGCAACGTCGAAGTGTAATCTTATTTAACACGCTGGCCCAGTGCGGGTTGGTACTGTTGGTAGATATCGCGTGCCCTTGAATGTTGTAATTCTTGGTCATATCGGTGTGCTTATCTACAAAGAAATCATTAAATCATAGGTGTATAAGGTCGAGGTCGAAATTTAACTCGACATTGTCGTTATAGTTCATCTACCACCGCTCTGTACCTATTTTTATCTTTATCTTTCTTGCCAGTCTCGCAGTGTGGTCGGCACCCTCGTCGTGACGGGAAACTGAGACGGAACTACGTTCAAAGTTTCCCGAACTTCGACTGTGTACCTTTAGCAAATATTAATAGGCGACATGTTTCAAGCTGTACCTACTTAGCATTTCAAAGACAATATGAACGTTGCCGTAGCTCAAACAGTAGAGAGAGCAAGTTTGGATACCATCATGTTTGTAAGATTAATAATAATAACACCCACACAATCACATACATAACTTTGACCCCTACTTAGGTTTCGCTGTATTTAGGGTATCAGACATTATGTGGGCAACACCCACCCATACTCAGATTTTTGCGCTTATTTTTCAATGAACAAATATTTGTCACGCTTTCGCCCACTGTCCCGGACTACCTACCTACTCAAAATTACCTCTTTTTCCCAAAGACTCGTAAAAGTAGGTACCTTTCTATCATTGCTATAATATTATCTAAACGAAAAGAAAACATGATAAGGTATTGTCTATTCACGCGAGGCATACGAAAATAAATTGATAGCTTTGAGATTTTTATTTATTTTGGTGCTCTGCCGATAACATTGAATGAGAGATGATAAAACTTGGCGTATCTTTATAAAATTTATGAACAGAATTCTCGATCGACTAGGTACCAAATGTCTAAAACATTTTTTCTCCTTTGCTCTTTAGATATTCTCAGATAATAAAAGGTAAAATATCTCATACTTATCAGAAACATGGATGTTATTTGGTAATTTTATTTTTATCTCGAGAGTTTAACACTATCAAGCAAATCAAGTAAACGACGCTATCAAGCAAAATGACGAGAGTTTATATAAAATTGGAATTATAAAAGTTTTTAGTACATAATTGTTATTCGATACCAAAAAAAACTAGATTTTAGTAATGAAAGTTCTTAGCATTGGGTATTGATTGTGACAATTATCGTCGAAGAAACTATATGAGACTGTTAACTTCCATCTAAGAAGCATTTACTGAAAATTTTGAAGAAGCAGTGCAATCAAGCAGTTTAATCTCCTCAATTCCGAACTTTACCGAGAATTCAACTTGTGATCCGCAAACTGTGTCCTACGTTTCAAGATCGAGATGAAATTTTAAACTTAGCAATCCTATTTTTAAACTTACATTTTTCATGCAACTTGGTAGTACGCGTTCTTAAAATGATATCTCAGATAAGTATATCGGTGCATTGATGTCACAGCACGATGAAATACATACTATACATATATCTCGGTATATGTTACTGTTAGGTAACATCAGAAGTGAATTTTGAAAACCATCTAAACATTATGATCAAATAATGAATCTGAATTATTCTAATAAATTACACTAATAGCTATGATATACACGAGTAGGTACCTAAATAATATAAAGTAAATGCTAATAATAAAATAATTTTTTTGTTACTAAAAGCCTAATATAGTAACTATAAAACACTATATAAGTATAAACAGACAAATACTTAAGAGATCTTTTATCTGGGGTCTTATATTCGGCAGCTAAAATAACTTGCAGATTAATTGACCTGATTAATGTTCATATTAAGTTTTGTTACAATCTGATAGTAAAAAAACGATATAAGATACAAAAATCTACATCAACATAAGATACAAATGTTAAAGAAGCTAGATGAAATTCTTCCTTCAAAGTTTTAACACAAAAAAAAAATGCTGCTAATAATAAAAAAAAATATGCTGCTAATCGAAACAAAAACATCGTGAGGAAACCGGCATGCCCAAGAACTGCAACATTTTCAAGGGCATGTGACATCTACCAACCCGCACTGGGCCAGCGTGGTAGTTTATAGCCCATACTCTCTCTCTGAGAGAAGGCCAGAGTCCCAGCAGTGGGAACGTGGAAGGCTGATAATGATGATGATGATGCTGCTAATCCCTTTTAATCTACTTATTTATTAGTATATTAGCTTTTAGACATCAAAGTGACTACGAAGATGAGTTTAGGTTACGTTAATAAGAACAGCAAATGAGCGGAATGCTCTTCCATCGTGCAAAAATATAACTGGGTTGTGTTTAAGTCAAGAGAAGAAGTATTTACTACGTAACATTTCACATCAGGTGACATCGTCAAATAATCCATATACTCAATATTATAAATGCGCGAGTAAGTCTTTCTGTCTCTTGGTTACCTTGCGCGCAATCGCTTTACCGATCTCGATGCAATTTGCTATGGAGATAGTTTAGACCCTGAAAATAGCCATAAAAATACTTTAGTCCACGCGAGTGAAACAACGAAGAATAGCTAGTTTTATTAAATAGCCCAGTGACTGAGTGACTGGCTGACTGACTGACTGAAAGTAAAATAGATTGCGTAAGAAAATATTTTTTGAAAATCATCCCCTAGAGGGCCAAATAGGGTGTTAAAGTTTTTATGAAACTTTTTTTATCCGTGGCTTGATTGCTTTGAAACTTTGCGTGTTTATAAAGTAAATAAAGAGATAAGTGTTCTACGAACTTTCAAAAATGACTGTATGGATTTAAAGAATGTATGATGATGTATTTCTTGAAAATATTTGTCTATCCGTGAAAAGCCAGGATTACTAGTTTCATGAAGATTAATAAAAAGGCAACTTTTGTTTTTTTCTGTGTATCTATCTAGGTAGATAGATACATACATTAACGTTTTGCATTATATTTTGCTGAAAATATTTTTTTATAGAACATTATGAAAATCGGACAAGCCGTTTGGCTATTACCTGAAAATAAAGAAACCAAAATTCATGACTCCAGGCGCAGTCGTGTAAAAACAATTAGATTGTGCAGTCCGCGCCATTTTGCACCCAACTAGATGACAGGATGATTCTAAAGCACAGTGAGGTGCAAGTGACTTGATACAATTAAGTTCGTTATTCCATCGTCCTCATTGTTCAGCATAGGTCGTGGCTCCGATCCAGAATCACCCTGATTCATAGACTTGGGAATAGACACGGAAGTGTTAATTCATTTCTTTGCGTAAGTTTTTGTTTATAAACTGCGTACACGTCATCGACGCCCAACTCTGATGACGTGCCGGAATTTTGTATAAACAAGAATTACGATTTATTTATTCAATAAACCTATTTGTAAAAGTTTGGGAATCTTCAAGGCAAGAGTAAACAGGCATGCCTGCACCTTCTAGGCATATGTGGTATACCTTTGACCGCGTCATCACTTAGCATCATCATTATCTTCACCCGATAAACTGTGATCTGTTAGACCAAAGTCTATTATTCTGAGAACAAACAATGAACTTACAATCCATCCAGTGCCAGTTGAGGGCCAGTTCCCAATCCAGGTGTAGCGCGGCACTACCTTAGACCACAACGTCACATAACATACGGTGACTTGTGATCAAACCTTACCTTATAAGAAGTAAATAACCATAAAAAAACCACCATTAAAACCACCACCACCATTTACCACAACCACCATTTAAAATTTTAAAAAACCCCGACATTTTGGACCGGTTTTCATCAAACACAGCTAAGAATGCCCTACGTAATTTTTAAAAAGAGCTGATATTTTTACACTGCTGGAACGATATTAACCAAAACATAGCTAAAAACAACCGCAAGGACACTGGCTTTCAAATGTAAAAAACTGCATCGAAATCGGTCCATCCGTTTGAGAGCTACGATGCCACAGGCAGACACACACAGACAGACAGACTGACAGACATCGACGTCAAACTTATAGCGCCCCTCTATTTGAGTCAGTGGTTAAAAAAGAGCAATAAGAAACATAGAAACATAGTTAAACATTTAAAATGCAGATCCAATTACTTTTGGGTCCAATCGATAGGTACATTATCTATCGTACCGACGACGTTGGGACGTTGGCTGCCTACTTCCCATAGTCGCTGTTCTTATTTTCAATTTCATGTAAAGCGATTCTATAAATTTTAAAATCGCTGCCCAGACAGGAAGTCAGATCGAAATCGTGGCGGGGAGGGGAAATTGCTCATTCTCACGCGAACGACCGCCGCCGCCTCTCGGGGAATCCGCTCTAATGGAAAAAGTTAAAAAAATATACAAAACTTTTTTATTACAAAAGCCTCGACGGACCCACTGAAGATACTACAAACTATGATGGAACACTTGTGCTCTAAATTGAATGTGTTGGTTATTGAATCAGATATATTTTTGCACAGATTTTTTTTCATAAACTACTAACTAACTAATTAACCTTATTTTTTTTATGAAAATACGTTTGTTTCTATTCATTTCACAAACATCATTCCTTTAATGTGTAGACTTTAGATAGATAAGTTAATTCAGTAGGTACCTATCTCTACTAAAAGTGTATTTGGTACATATATAATTAAATGTTCAAAATCAACATAAACACATTGTAACACTAGCTCTAAGATCTTTCCTTTTATGTTGTTCTATTTTTCTGTTGTTGTGGTGAAACAATAAGGCGTTATCTATCTATCTGTAAATACTTGTAGGTAATATACTTTTTTAGGAAAGTCAGCGATTTACGTAAAATACTTTTGAGTGACAAATTTTACTAACAGTATGCGGATAGTAGGTACAAGGATCAAAATTAGGGCTATATAATTAATATGTATCTGTATTTATTAGTATAATTTCAGCAAATCTATGCTGTTTGCATATCGGTGGAATTGCTTATCAAGGTTTTAAATAATACACTATCAATATATGTAGCCGTAAAGAAACTACAAAGAATAATTTGCAATTTTATTTCTTTGTAAAACAGTCATTCTGATTATTTTATACATAGGTAGGTTATGATTATGAGTTTTCTTTTCATCTTTTTTTATATACTTAACGAGCCTTCGAGTCTACAATTAACCGGTATCTTTCACACGTCATCATCGACGTTGTCATCACCATCAGATAAGGTTGTGGTCAAATTATTACTATTGAAAAAAGAAAACTCGCATTTCCGGGTCAACAATGTATGCGCTAAAGTACAAGTAAATAAATAAAAAAAATTGGAACCATATTTGGTATGGAGTCGTATTTCATTCAATTTATTAAGAGTGTACGGAAACCGACGGTAGGTGTGTTGTACAATATTGTGGGTGTTGTATTGACGATATCAGCTATCGATTGGTGAGATAATAACAGATAACATGACGTGATAAGTTTACATCAGTTTTAAATCGCAACACAGCTACATGTGAATCAGTCGTGTACGCTGAGGTGTTCAGAATTTAGTCTTTTTGTTTTATTATAAACGCTGTCATCATGTGGTAAGTTAAATTAAACATTTAGTGAACAATTTAACACAATAACACTACAATTTAGGATCAGTAATTTCAGTCTAAGTGAATATTTAACACGTACCGAAATGGCCACCATTGAACTTAATAATAAACTGTGTTGTGTTGTACATAAGAATTATATTCGTAATAAACTTAAATAAATGGTGTTAAAATGTGTCTTAGACCAAGGTGAAAAATAAATAACTAACTTTTGTCTGCGGCTCCACTCGCCATTTCATTAGAGTTCTAGCAAACATTTCTATTTTTCCACGGAAAGGTTAGATTTTGCTAGCAAACGTAGCCCCTGTGGTTTGCGTTACTTTAATATAATTAAACCAGTTGATCCGTTTGGCATAAATGGAAACAAACCAATCAACAAACATAAAATGTTCCACTTGTACACACATTTAAGGTAGGGAACTAGGGAAGCATAGTGTTAGAGACGTAAGGAAGCCAGGAAAGAAATATCACTGGATTACAACCAAAATTTTAAAATAGCTATAACGCTAAGTTTTGGAGGCAAACAAATCGTATTGACAGTAAGACTAGGTGCGTTCAACATTGATGTCAATTAGGGCTTCCACACAAAACAAAACAAAACTGCAAATTCACATCGCATCGCAAATATCTGCGAACTTGCATGAATGCACCACAATAACTTCCGATAAGGTTGATGTATCGCATCGCATCGCAGTTTTGAGCCCTTACCTAATCATTCGCAGACGTGGAAGAAGAATAAAGCTAGCTAGGCTATCTGCATCAAGGACGTTGCATAGATTATTATCTATACCTATAGTAAATTATAAGTCCTACCTAGCACATAGGTACATTCTATCATCTGTATACAGGGATAGGCTGTCACTACTAACAAGAAGCGTCACGGTCATAAACATATTATTTATTATCAAATATTAGTCATCAAGTAATAAATTACATACATTTATTGTTGTAATGTGATTAACGTTGAAGGCGTGACATCTGCGGGCTGTCAATGATAAGATACAACATGTTACTGTGGGTAGTTACTAGTTACAGTATGTAATTCAGCACCATTTTGTAAAACTATACTGCTACAAAGGCCTAAAACGTAAACGTTTAACCGTCAATACACGTTCCCAGTTATCTAATGCTGGCACGTTCACACTAAAGCAATTTCATTAAACAGTAGTAAGAGCAAAACAATAACAATCGCTGTCACGCTCATAACCTTGACCGCGTGCAAGAGAGACAAAGAGTCTTTTCGTGATGCGTTTACAGTGTGACCTCGTGCGCTTATTCACAGACAAATATGTGAATGTGTGTGTTGTACGTGCCAGCTATGGATAACTTGGAACGTCTATTGACGGTCAAACGTTACACCTAAAAAGAATGTAACAGTACTTAGATTTTATGTTACTTACTTTTTTCGTTTATAGCGGCTGTGTGTGCAACCTGTTATGCAAGCTGATAAGTTTGGCCTTATCGATACTGTTCATCGTTGCCGTGGTGCTGCTAATTCTCTGGGGAGTAGGAGTTATATTCAGTAAGTTCCCATATGTTACTAAGGTGTAAATCCGAAGATACCTAGCGTTCACTTGTTCGCTTTAGTATGCAAATTGCTAGAAATGGAATGTTATGTCGGGTTTGTGTCCCTGCTGAATTTTGCGAGTATGTTTTATTTTATATATTTCTCCTCTTATTTTTCTTTTCAATATTAGATTGTTCACAGAGTTTTATAAAAAGAAAGCTAAGAATGGTTTTAATTCCTCGGTTTGGTTCACACCGATAGGTGTTTGGTGACAGATTTTGAACTCAAAAGCGGTAGATTGTTAGGAAATGTTCTACCACCAGGCTATGGTTTCATCACTCTATTTCTTCATCACCGAAAGCTAAAGCTCATCGCAGGATTTGCACTCTCGCTATAGGTATGGGTCGCTAATCAAAAATGTTGTGCCTTCAAGCAACTTTAGTAGCTGACCTTAAATCTGTATCAACATGACAGCCTTTCTTATGAAATGAGATTCGCAGTCAAAAAGATAGCCATAATAATATAAAATGTATATATTTTCATTTGTTTTGATTTTTTGACAAAGTTGAAAAACCTAATTTTATAATATTCCTAAGCATTTCGAACACCAAACTTGACTAATCTTGTATACATTTTAAAACCTGGGCGTGTACAGTTTGTCGCTGACTACGAAAATATTGTAAAAATACTCCAAACCATGTTATGTCTAGTTAATCATGTTCGCCTAACTAGATTAACATTTTCGTCGTATAGGTAATCTAATCTTCTAACGATTTTATCGGCTTATGGAAAACGCTATACCTACTTATACAACTTTTGTATTGTTTAACTTTTGCTTTTCTGATTTAACGAATGTTTCATTTCTTTTCAGCGTAATCGCCCCAAACCAAACAATGGAAACAATCTGCACTACTTAAGTTATTTATTTAAATTATCATAGGTTAAGAAAATAAAATATTTTATAAGATAAATGCACCCATCAAAATCAGCACAGCAGTATGTAATAAATCTATGTATCTTCTACTTTCTTCTTTTTCCTTATTTCTGTTCCTTCTTGCGCCATCTTTGGTACCTATTTTCTTACAGATTTTTCGCGTCAATGCTATCCTGTAAGAAAACACCTACTTACTCTATTTCTTTATCTAATTTATTTTGTTTTTCCTTATCTATATAAAAGTCACTTTGCTTGCTTACATGATTCAGTAAGAAGCACAGATAGTGACAGAGAGATTTAATTAATCTGCACTTATTCAACTTACGTGTAGGCAATAGGTTACATGTAGGATTGAGCAGTGTTGTTCATATGCATAAATGAATTTTTTTATAACATTAAGTTGTGTCCTCCACATACTTCGAGCTCTGGCTCTGCGAGAACATTTTTTGATGTTTTGCGGTACAGCCCGCCCGTAGTGTATCCAAAGCCTCTACGAACTGCCTTGCTCTGCTAAAATCCTTAGCAATTCTTCTCAATCCTTGCCCCCATATATTGTTATATCGAACCTACCTTATTACTTTGAGCATCTACATATATAGCGCAAAAAACGCTCAAAACCGTTAGTAAAAACTTGGCGAGAACAAACTCAAAACAAGTCCATAGAGGTTGGTATAGTTTTGTAGGTTTTGTGTCAAGTTTTGTATGATCTTATTTGGATCTTATTCGCTACCTTCCTTCCACAGATTCTATAATACAATAGCTAAGCTACCACCTCTTTGGAACATGGTATCTTTTGTCTAACTGCTGTCACTCTGACGATTAAAACAAAATTTGGTCGTTCTTTTTGTAGCGCCATTATACCTACTTTTGTCATCTGAGATTATAGTTCATAGAATTAAGATAGGCTGTAAATTTAGGCTGTAATAATAATATGTCGAGTGAGTGAAGTCTCAAATATTATCAATAAAATATTGTGTAAATGTTTTGGTTATTCAATAATATTACTTAGAAGGTAAGAAGTTGTAGAGTTGTCAAATAAAAGAATCTAGCTCAGATTATTTTCTTTAGTCTCAAAAAATCTACATATCCAAAGCGAAAATTTGCCTTATAAGTGCTCTCTAGATAAGATGTTTGAAAACTCATCTCCTGAAGACGTCAAATTTCAAAGCCACGCGAGCGGAAGTCACTTGCAATTTGTATGTAGTCTAATCCACATATTGCTGTAGACCAAAGCAGTCCAGATTACAGCACCTTTCTCAGTCCTGTCGACCTCAAACTAGGATTGCTTTTACTCGAGAAACCAGCAACTTCAAGGACCATTTCACGTCTAAACCGTTTAACAGAAGGCCAACCATGAAACTTAATTCCGAAATTACGTGCGATTGTACCATTAAGCTAGAACATTCCGAAATCGTTCCTGAAGATACCACTTCACGTTTCGTTCGTCCTTAACCCTTCCAAGTGTCCGAACATTCCTCACGTGTGAAGACTGTGGTGAACAGCAAGTTTAAATAAAACTAACAAGCAAAAAAATCTTAACAAAAATAGGCAAAGATCAAAATCCGCAATTTAACATTGTGGATTTTGTTCTACCCTTAACGCAGATTAGAACCCTCTACCCGCAGCATGAAAGTCGGGGTTGAGGCGAGTGAGCCACACGGTTACTTGAATGAGAGATCTAATAAAAGCCTCCGTTAGTACAATTTTAGTAGTTTGCGCAGGTGAAACAGTGGGAATATTTTGTGCTTAAATTATTAACTGTGTTCTCCCTGATCTGAAAATATAGGTCAGCAAATCTTTTTTCCGTATTCTGCTTTGCTGCTTGTCAATTTAATAATCTTATTTATAGCTGGGCGTGCATGCGAGTAAGCCCTTCCAGTTATCGAGGCTATTTTTAGGTGAAAATTTCAAGACGCTTGCTTGAAATTTTGCCCAATGTGAGGGTAAGAGAAAAATGTGGTGAGAATTACTTAGCTTGCTTACATTTTGTGATCATCGTATCTAACAATGCCTTGTATAGCTATTGTATGATAATGTGATTAGTTATTAACTATTTATTATTATAGTAACCACACTTTGGTTTTCCAGTTGCGTGGCGGGTCTGCTTGTTCAATGTTGTATCGCAATAATAATTATAGTATTGATAATACTAGTTTGTGTCAAACTGATTTAATGATGTGTAAGTACAGCCTATTGTTTTTTAGATTGTAGCGGTTTCTACCAAGTATATCTGTATGTTTTTATAGCCCCTTAGTTGAAATGTATCGCATATATTACACATAGATCATATTCTGTATAGTTTAGATATAACTTAGCCGTGGGTTATTGTAAGACTGCTTGTACCTATAGAGTCAAAAATTACTAATATTACATGTACAGTCAACGACAAAAGTCGCTGAACAATCACACTTTTTTCTATTATCCTCATCATCTTAGACACCAATTTTTGACCTCATCATCACCTAAAATCAGGTGTGTAATGTTGTGGTCAAAATGATACCATGTAAAATGTAAAAAAGAAAACAATAATAATTACCGATTTGAAACACATTTGGAAAATCGAGAACGATCAGCTACTTTTGTCGCTGACTGTACCTACCTGGCCTAGAAGAGACTTCAACAGAATAAAGCGCATCCACATGCACCAAGCCCTGGAAATCTCACACCCCTTGATGTATTTGCTCTTTTCTCACGCATACTTGCAAAATGTGGAACGACCTTATGCCACATATTGTATATCCACAGTCCTATAAAAATGCAGTCCTAAATGATGGGAGACGAAATCAAAATAGTTCTTCAGGCGACGGCGACGGTAACCGCTCACCAATAAGCAGGCAGTCTGCTTGTTTGCCATTCTTATATTACATGGACAGGAAAAAATACCACGACAGGCTTACTTAGTATGCTTATCTAGTAATGTGTCAAGCCCTAGTACTAAAATGACATATTATGACATGACATATCGATCCAAAACCGTGGATAACGGATCAGGATCGATTTATTAATTTCGGACGTAAGGGTTTATATTTGAAACTTATTTCAACTGTTACCTATGCACGAAACTTTTTTTCCAGTTGTGTCGTCGGCCTCCTTTGTCAAATTGGCATTCTGCTAATTTGCGTTTTACTCATAATGGGCTTGGTATTGGCGTTACTGGCTGTCTTCAACGCACTACCATTTAGTATGTAAGTAAAAAAAATGAATAGGTCGGTACCCTCTTTATACAATTAGACACAGGCATGTGTGACACATGATCTTGTACTATTTACTTACTCAAATTTCTAGGTATAATTATTATGGTGCTAATATAAACATTAAACTTACCTAAAAGTTACAACTAAGTACATATTTTTAGTTTGCTAAATAAGTCAAAATTAAGTTATCATTAAAATAGGTACCCACTGCCATCATTATAGATTCCCGTGCAGATATTTCCTTGTTTTTTAAAACACTTTTTTCTATAATAGATTTAAGCCATAAATTTTCATAAATTCAATTTCTATTTTTTTACAGCTCCATAAAGGATTAAAATGTTATTTTAATTGTATAATAACATAACGACTGAGCTACATGGTGCCGAAGATTGGTAAGCATAATTTGTCTAGATTTGAGAATAGCGATATCTATATAAACTAGTGTTTGCCCCTGTGACTTCGCCTCCGTGGAAGTTGATAATTATGTATTTCGCCACACAAATTACAATTAAACCCTTTTGGTGATTTTCAAAATATCCTTTCATTGTGCCCCGCTTACCTACCAAAAGAAAAAAGCACTGAAATCGTCACATCTCTATCACCTCTGGTTTACATTAGACTGTGCGTTAATATATCAGTCAGGGCGAATTTGGATTTTTTGAAAATCACTCTTATGGCTCGAAATGTCGGAGGTCGCTTGTCATATAAAATTGTTCCCTGTTATTTGGTTGATGCAAAACGAAAATAGGTTATAAACTCCACTCTAGCCTAGAACGTGAAAATGAAAACTGATACAACATAGATTTTAAACAACACGAACGTCATCATGTTATACTGGTTTACCACGCTTTGGTGGTAAAGTGGTAACATTTGTGTTCGCTTACCTTTACGCCAGTTGGTTGATTGTTATAATTCTCATTTTGAAGCTTTAGATATTTTTGCCCTCTCTGGGCCTAGGTTTAGAAGAGCTTTGACCGATACTCTGAGCTCATAATGTAAAGCTTTAAGTTTTTGTTTTTTTTCATTTTTATTATGTCTATTAATGTTTTATTCTAAAGTCTTCTCCCACTTTTCTTTATATAAATACGTAATGTTTCTTAATTTTTTTTTTGTTAACGCCCAGCAAAGATTGTATTTTATTATAGTAAACGGTGGATAATGCTGTGGGTGATGCAGTTATTTCGATTTTGTATCTAATATTACTTATTATTACTGTTTATTGTCCCTAATAAATAAAATAAAAATAAAATAATAAAATAAACATAGCTTATATGCGCGCCATCTACTTGTAAGCCTTTGTACCACAGAGACTATTCGTGGACAAGAAAATACTGTTCTAACTCAGTGTAATCTGTGTGGTGCACTATGTAGTACCAGAAATCGACAACAGATGGAACAATCCAGTCAAATATCATACAACCATGTACCTTCCTACATTTTTGGCTGACATAGAAATGACGATTTGTTAGTTTATGAAAAAAATCAAGTGTAAACATGGTACTTATGTAATTCGTTTTAAAAACACAAACACACGCGCGTTGTCACGCACACATACACACGCACACACAAACATATACACGCACGTCACACACGTAGAACACCTTAGTAGTTAAGTTTGTACAGTTTAACGGCCGGTTTCAATAAGCGATCTATCCACGAATTGACATTAATTCCATGGAGCTTATGTCAAATGTCAAATTTCCATCTCCAGTAGGGCAAATCGTGGATAGATCGGTTATTGAAACCGGCCGTACATCATAATTATAGGATGAAGCCGTAATAAAAATAGGAACCGGTGTTCATACAAATGCGCTGTTATATGAAATCCAACCATCATACGTTGCATTGATGGCTAACGGTGATGCGGGTGACACAGTTGCGTAAGGCCATAGGCAAGCTGAAGGACTGAAGGTTCTGGTCAATTAATGTGATGTGTTTGAGTGATTAATACATGATATATTATGGTGCAACACCGGCTCTCTAACGATTGGGACACCTCATTGAGGAAATAATGACGTGGACATTATAATGCGACTGATGCGTAACGGCTACTGACCGTTAGACGTTCTGCATGCTACGGTAAAGCACGGAAAACATCCAGTATGCGATGTTACCCGAATCGCGAGTTTATTTTGGTTTTAATTGAGTTTTCTAATCTGATTCTTAGGCTGGTATTCTAGAATGATGTTCAAGTGTTGATAAATGCTTGAGTAGCGATGAACTGACAGCGTCAAATCTATGCTCTTAGCAAGTACTGATTATCACTTGAGTGTCTTTCTACATAGAATACCAGCCTTAGTCTTCAGTAAGCAGGAATAATACAATGGCCAACGAAATTAACAACATGTTAGGTATCATCCTTTATAATGTAAGTTTGCGCGTACATTTTTATCATTGCAACTAGTAAAAATTTAAAGCCACGGTTCGCATTAGCACTCCAGCAAGCGCAGTCGAATGCTACTGGAACAATCTAAACAGGCACTGAAATGCACTGGATCCAGTGTGAGACCCAGTTCAGTAACTAGATCGGTGGTGTAGTTTTCAATCTAACGCGCCTATCCCAGTGCAACTGGGATAATACATATTATTTTTATAAACAGCCAATCCAGTACCAGTTCAGTTCTTCCTGAAATGATTGTCACTGTCGTTTTCACACTTTAGCCGCTTCAAAATTACTGGAATAATGTAAACAATGGCGAAATATTCCAATCCAGCACCGTTGGGGAGTTACGGGAATAATGTAAACTTGGCATTATACAAGCTTTTATTATTACAAGGTCGCTATTTATTCAGTGACGAATTTACATATTTTCCAAATTACTATAGGCTGCCAAATTTTTATCGCCCCTCTACATTAATTTGTTAGTGGGTAGTGTTACTTGTACCTAAGTAAGCAACTTAATGAAATGGTAGTTATTATTATTAAAAAATAAGTAGTTGAAATTGCTGAATAACAAAAATAAACTAGTCTATGTACAGTCAGCGACAAAAGTAGCTGGGAGCTAAATGTGATTGTTTTAGAACAGTATTGTGTGTTTTTTTACAACTTATACTTTTGGCCACAATACAACACACATAATGTTAAGTAATGATGCGGTCAAATGTTAATGTTTAGGATGATGAATGTAATCGGAAAATTAGATCTTGTTCAATGACTTCTGTCGTTAACTGTACCCGATTGTACCATTTCCTATTATCGAGAAATTATTAAAACAATGGCATATATAAAATCTGTCGTTTCTTAGTAAATTTGACGCTCTTGTATTAACAGGCCTAAGCCTACTTAGCCTGCTGGTAAATTGGTTACTGTAACTGTGTTTTACTATCCATCCGAAATTATAATGCTCACCGTCGTCCGTAGACTGTGTTTATACTCTGTAGGTTGCATGACGTCACCGGGCGCCATTTTACACGTATACTCGTTTGTCTCGTTTTCTCGTCCAAATTCCAACTCGACTCGTTCGTTTCGGCATTCAGTCTGCTTGCGAGCGTCAGTTAAAAAGCCTGTTTCATTGTGTGCCAACATCGTTCCTGTGATAAACAAATATGTCTGGATGTAAGTACCAAATGCCATGCCGGTATTTCTATTTTTAGACTAATCTAAAGTTAATACCGGTTGACAATAAATATTTTTAGTAACTTTCTTATCTGTTTGTTTTTTAGAAAGTATTGTATAATACGGATGTTTAAATTGTTTTGTTTGTAGTTCGTTTAGGTTGCAGTTTTGCACTAAGAGATAAAATGGAGGCGCGTATTTTGTTTGAGGGGTACCTAGGAGGAGGTAAACAAGTTTTTTTTATGTAGGTAGGTAGGTAAAAAATTGGTTACATTAATTTTAAATAAACTGTAATTAGGTGCCACTGCCATTTTAATCAGCAGTTTAGCTTCGGGAGGTTGTGATCAAAGAGTATTATAGTAAGATACACGGAACGGTTGGTTGTGATGATTAGATACCGTATTCCGCGGTTACACCTCTGTTATTTAATGTTAAAATTAGATGTAGGTGAAAATGGACTTCTAAGATTTGATTACATTGTTAGTTAGTTAGTTATAAGTCAAGCTAATAAAAGTGTTTTAAAAAAAACATTATTTTTATAAAATAATCCTATGCCTATGCATTTGTTTGTAGAAAAACTAGCAAATAACATAAATCAGATAAATATATCTTTACATAAATACATTAGCTAATCCGTTCAACCGTTACAGCGCTAAAAAGTAACAAATATAGACACAAACACACACATGCTTATCAACACGAATTAACTTTCACAGATTAAAAAAGGATATTGGTGTCGTTCTGTTGTGCATTTTCTAAAACTAAACTAAGTTTGTCAGGTCTAAAAATATTGCCGTCATTTTCCGACCAAGGAAGTAAAAAAAAGGACAACATTACTTTAAGATCTGACAAAATTAATTTAGTTTTAGAAAATGCACAGCAGAATTGACACTAACATGATCTTTCAGTTCAAAATGCAGCCGTTTAAACTATTCTGAGATAAAAAGAAGGTCACATGCATTTCATTCACTTTTCTGACACTTTTTTCTTTTTCATTATGTAACTAACGACCGCTTATCGTAATTCCAGATCCTAATCAACCACCCGTGCACCAAGCGCCGTTCTATCCCCAATTCTACAACCCGGCGAATGCGCCTCCGCCGCAAAACTATCCGGCTCCCGGTTATCCGGCACCCGGACAGCCGGCGGCGGGGCAGCCGTTCCCCTACCAGCCGGGGTTCGCGTACGGGCAGCCGGGTCAGCCACCCGCGGCTATGTCTTACCCGGGCCACCCGGGGATAGCGCCGACGCCGGTGGCGCCCTCGGCTCCCGCCTACGGTTATGCTGGTTTCCCCTCGGTGAACCCTACCCCCGGCTATGGCCGTAAGTATTGTTCAGTATACATTATGAATCCCTGACCTTTGCCTGTGAATTAACATTTTTTTTTAGTGAAATCTATTTTGCGATTATTTTTTATTTTATTTTATGGTATAAGTGGTAACTGTTGCCCATAGACATCTGAAACATGCGTTGTCTTTCCTTCACGTCAAAACTGCGCTAGCGGTAGGTACCTAATAGGTTGAAAATGGGTATTTATACAATGTTGACCACAGATACAAAATATAGAATTCCGCGCCAAAATGTTTTTTTCTTTTGTTTGTTACGGTGAATTTTTTTACAGTTGCTTTTGGCCACAAGTCACCTGATGTTACGTGACAACGTAGCCGGAGTTGTTGCCACGCTACATCTTGATTGGAAACTAGCTCTCACTCTCAAGTGAGACTACCGGATAATATCGACAGTGGTCCTTGGCGATGCATTTCAATAATTTTAAACTTACTGTAGCAGAGCTATTTCTGAACAATGAAGATATTTTGGATGAAGCAACTGAAGTCGAATAAAATATTACCAACTTATGTACTGATCATAGTAATTTTTTTGATTACAGCGGCTGTAGAATGGATTCCCACGACGCCTAGAGACGCAATTTCTCTCAGCGACCGCGCTGTGGTCGGTGGGTATGAAGGCTACGACGGAAGCCCGCTGTGGGTCATCAGGGCCCGATTCGAAGGAGACCTGATACCTGGCAAGCTGGCTGCCAAGCATCACGCTGCTTACGTAGCTTGGGGAGGGAACGAAAACGCTGTGAAAAATATTGAGGTCAGTACCTAATTCTCCTTCCTTAAATTCTTCTTTTCCCGTTCCCGTGTTAAGTCGGCTCTCCTATTTAGCCTGCGCTAGGATGCTCTGGGGAGAATGCTCTGCTCCTGGGTTGTATTAGGATCTAAAGGGCCTTTTTTATAAGGGTCGGCTGAAACGGCTGTTGGAATAAGATCAGAATCAATATACCTACAGAGAACCATTAGTAGTCGAAACAAATTTTAATAATATAAAACCGTTTGTTTCTGAGTCATCTCGCTAATGTAAGAGTGGTGCAAACCGACGCATTATAAATGCTACTCATTTCATAATTGTTGACAAAAGTGAGGACTCTGATAACAGTTAGATAAAAATGTACGAATCGGACTGTGTTTTGGAAGATTTACTTGTTTGCTTTGTTTTATTCATTTAATAACTATTAATATTTGATTTGACTAATTACATAACTAAAGATATAATAATAAATACGTTGTTTTACATAACAAATCACCGGATCCTGCCGCATCAGTATAATACATCCAACGAATCCGTCTTTATCCAACGAAAATTTGTGATCGCTATATTTGTGCTACGGAACCCTCTACACATGGTTTAACACACACTTCACCGGTTTCTATTTCATATTATTTTAGTCTCACATATGCCATAATAGTACCTAACTACCTACTGTCTTGACGATAGAATATCTGACGGATCGGTTGTATCACTGTTCGTGTTCATGTATGTAGCGTACCCAAATTGACGATCGTAAAAAGTTCCTAGTACTTACTGGGTATTTTCAAGAAGTATCTTCTATCTCTTTCAGGTTTGCTGCGCTCGTCCAGAGAAGGTGAGATGGGTTGAGAGTCACGATGGTGTCATCCCGCCTAACGCTGTCGCAGCTGGCAACACTTCAGCTGGGGAGCCTTTGTACGTCGGCAGAGCTAAGGAACAGGGGTCATTGACTCCAGGAAAGGTAACATTTTTGTCATCGATACTTTTTTCTCTGGCACTTGCACGTATTAGGGATATGTGTGTAGTTGTATGTTGCTGTGATACACATTGATACGGTAAACGACATAAGTCGCTCAACGTCACAAATTGAACAATTTCCAATTATATCTTAGAGACCAGATAATACTGATCTGAAGTGCGACTCTAATTCACTCGGAAAGATTCCGTGTCGGATTCGACGTCACTTTCGCTTCTCGGAAACATTTTTCTAGAGCAAATAGGAGTCAGAAACTTTATCGTCATTGAACAGCTTAGAGCATAAGCTTGTCAAATTAAATATCAGTTTCCGAATTCAGATTTGCTACGCGTCTAAAAAATTGTCGCTTTTACTTTTCCGAATCTGTGGTCGCAAGAGTTTCCGAGTGAATAAGAATCACACTACTGTGGTACCGTATTCGGAAGATCGAGTATGATTAGCTGCTTTTGTCGCTGACAGTACCGTATTATTACTACTGTAGTCCTGTACAAATTCAGATTTCAAAAATCAATATGCAGAAAATACAGCCACGAGATTTGGTGAGCATCGATATCAGTTATTTTTGTACTGAAATGAAATGAGGTTCGCTTTATTCTCGCAAAATGTTTGTGCATTGAAAAAAGTGCAAGCATTAATTTGTTTTGTATCGGGTGCTGTATATTTCCGATCTACATTGTTTTAGATACCCTAAATGCAGGGTCAAGGATATGTATATGTGCGTGTGGGCGTTAACTTACTATATATTTTTATTTTTATAATTTCTCCCCGTTTCTTTGCAGATACATCCCAGTCACAAAGCTTTGTACATCTCGTTTGCTGGCAAGGAGGTCCCGCACAAGGTCTACGAAATTCTGTGCCAAGTTTAATGTTTTTGTCTCATCTCTAAGCCTGGTCCTTTGAGCAGTGGCGGATTTACACATTTGCCACCAGTAGGCTAAATATTCAAATTTTGCCGCCCTACCAACCTCTTTAACCTCTACGGTCTCTGCCTTTCCTTTTTAAATGTGTAATTTTTTTATGCATCAGACAAAAATTGAAGAAAAATCAAGTGGTGAACAATGTTTAATTGTTTGTGTGCACATAATAATATTAAAATACATAGATACGACTCTTTTAATATCATTAAAACATTTTTTTTAATTGACACTAAATTTGCCGCCCCTAAAATCTGCCGCCCTAGGCTCCAGCCTACTCAGCCTGCTGCTAAATCCACCACTGCCTTTGAGAAGCTTTAGTGGAGCCACAGCATACACTAAGAAAACATTACGTTTCAAGAATCATGGCTACGAATTAGGAAAGGGAAGGAAGACTATTGTTGAATGCTAATGCGAGTACATAATTAATATAAATTATATTACTTTTTACTCTCTGAGAGAAGGCCAGAGTCCCAACAGTGGGAACGTAGGTAATAAGTTGATAACGATGATGACATAACATTTGGGCAGGTGATGACTCGCCTTCCCCTATTATCCGTACAAGCGACATAATGTGCAATGTTGATGAGGATAGCTAAAGGGTGTCAAAACTGAGAAGTATACACGGAGAAAAAATACCTTCCGAAATACCGTGTTCCTTCTGAGTCAAAAGGGAAGGATTTGTTATTCAGAAGGAAATCTAAGGTAAAAATAAAAGTGTTTTAAAAAGGGAAGGAATCAGTCTTGGAAGGTAAGACTCAGAAGGAAAGTCCGAACTTTTTTCTCAGTGTATAGCTTGAAGCTTAGGATTTTAGTACTTGTGTCTTCAGCTAGCTCCCCTAGGCGGTCAGTTAGGGCGAGCCAGGGGTCAGGGTATTAGCCTCTAAAAGAACCTCAGGGTATGCAATGTCTCATCGTTACACACAATAGCCTCTTTTTATTTTACCACATAATTTAGCGTAATTTTTTTAAGATGATCTGTTACACGTAAGTTTTTGTAAGGCTCATGTTATTATAATAAATAGTTATATTTTTATTCAATAATTGTCTGTTTTATTTTTTAAATCTAATGAATTCACTGTTTATGGAGGCTTTCGACGATGTCGAGTGTTATGCGGGTTGCAGATCAAGAGCTATTAAGCTAAGTCAGTTTAGTCTAGCTCGCATAGCTTACGCAGTTTTTCTTGTGTGCAGACCGGAAACTATCCTTCAAGATGGGTGTGAAAAGAGTCCTTAAGGGTCAGCAACGCATCGGTAACTCCCCTGGTGTTGCAGATGTCCATAGGCGACGGTGACCGCTTTCCATCAAGCGGGCGGGCCGTCTGCCTGTTTGCCAATCTTTTACATAAAAAAAAAACTAGCTGTAGACATACACACAAACTAACGCCCGATATTAATAATCGATCCGATCCGTAATCCGCGGTTTCTGATCGATATTTCATGTTATAATATGATGTCATTTTAGTTCTAGGTCTTGACATATTAATACTAAAATGTCATATTATGATATGACATATCGATCCAAAACCACGGATAACGGATCAGGATCTGAGCTAACTAAAAAATATGCGAAGTTAAGTTTGTTGTGTATGTGTAGCTAATATAGTTGGTAATACAAAAGAATACGAGAATACACCTGAACTTGTCCACGCACTGCTGGTGTGCTATAGCTCGTTCCATTTAGCCTAGCCATGAACCACTGAGTTCAGTCGATTCGATTGCCATCACGTCATCTGGAACTCAGACTGAAATAAACTCATTTCGTGGTAAATGCAGCTGACGATTGATAAAACCTTAGCAAAGCGGTCAAAGTTCATGACATAAAATATTCTGTAGGTACGTAAACAAATGATATCCCGATAGAGATTTTAATATATAAATAACAAAATGTTGTTTATTCCATCATATTCATAGCATCTCGCAACAAACAGAGACTTGATTAATAACAATGCTAAAGAAATTATTTTTTGTCATTTTTATAAACTTGTGTATAAAAAATGCGGTCGGACAAATTGACAAATCAAATTTTTTTTGGTGGGAAGACATACCCTATAATAAGGACAATTTAGATATGACAAAACTATCTGATATACAAGAACGGGAAATTGAAAATAGAGAAATATTCAATGAAATTTTTAAAAACAGCGATGAAAAGAAACTCCCTGAAAATTTTGAAGACAATCTTGCAGGGAAACCCGAAAAAGGTCTTGGAGTATCCGAAGTAACACTTACTAGAAATTTGTTTACAATATTTGAAGAGATACTGGTTGTGAAACTTGAAAAGGTACTCCTTGCAAATGTAGAAAGAAAGCTTGATCGGAAAATCGAAGAAATACTCGAAAATAAGGTCACCAAAAATCTAGAAAATAGATTTGCTGTGAAACTTGAAGCAGTACTAGTTAAAAAACTTGAAGAGAAACTAGTAAGTCAATTTGAAAACAAAATAGTCGGAAATATCGAAAAGAAACTCGAAGAAAAGCTTGCTAAAAAGTTAGAAACAAAACTTGCTGAAAAACTGGAGCAAAAGTTTACCGGGAAACTCGGAAATTTTGTCGTAAATAATCAAGATATAATAGAACTGAGAAAGACTCTCAATAAGACAGTCGAAGAAATTGATACGAATGCTCGATCGAAGAAGCCACAAACTGAATTGCGTGAGTAACTAAAAACTCAACCAATGAATTAATTTTTCTTAAGACCTCGGGGAGGGCAAGAACGGATGATAAGACTTTCAAAACTTGATTATTTAGACATTTGTACATATTTACATTCGCATAAAGTGTTCCTTCGCCACGTTATCAGGGTCGGTATCTTTTAGGTATATAATTCTCTCATATGAGATGGCACTTGTTCACTGCTACAGTAGATGAAAAGCAAAGTCTTCGTTGTGTGATTATGGTTAGGTATATGGTTATGTTGGTTATATAAGCTAATCTGAGCGATACTGACTTTGTCCATGATGTCCAGCCGCTCATTTAAAAAAATTGTTCTTTCAGATTTAAGTCCTAAATCCTAATACCGTGTACCATTCTGTTCTGCAGATGCGCTCCCGCAGCAAATTTTCATTTCTCCAAGTTACGTGACTCCCGAAAAACCACTTCTGGAGCAACCGCTCGAACCGCTTGGATCCACGAATGGACTGCCGGTACCATCAGCGGGTATCGTATTACCAGCACCGCTACCGACGCCTGTTGCAGTCACGTTTGGAAACTCAGGTTTTTATTACGATTGTTATTATTGCTGTAATATTTGGAGCACTTCTGAGCTTCTTTATTAAAAACAATACTCTAGTTCTCATTGTTTTTATCTCATTAGATGGAAATGCCATTACATCAATGTTTTTGTTTATTATTCAGATGACTCATTTTGTTTGTTTTGCAGTTATGAAACCGATAAAAATATCATCATCATCATCAGCCTGTATCAGTCCACTGCTGGACATAGGCCTCTCCCATGATACGCCACTGAGCCCGGTCTTCGGCTTTTCTCATCCAACCACTGCCAGCCACTCGGCGCAAATCGTCGCTCCACCTTGTCGCAGGACGTCCTACACTACGTTTGCCAAGTCGCGGTCTCCACTCAAGAACACGTCTACCCCAACGGTTGTCGGTTCTGCGGCTTATATGACCAGCCCACTGCCACTTCAGCTTGCTAATTCTGTGAGCTATGTCGGTGACTTTAGTTCTCTGACGGATCACCTCATTTCTGATTCGATCCCTCAGAGAAACCCCAAGCATAGCTCTTTCCATAGCTCGCTGAGCGACCTTAAATCGGTGGACTAGTCGTGCCGTGAGTGTCCATGACTCGGCTCCGTATGTCATAACGGGTAGGACGCACTGGTTGAAGACCTTTGTCTTTAGACATTGTGGTATGCGCGACGAGAAGACTCGACGAAGTTTTCGAAATGCTGCCCAGCCCAGCTGTATTCTTCTGTTGGCTTCTTTCTCGAAGTTGTTCCTACCAAGTCGGAGCATTTGTCCTAGGTAAGTGTATTCGGGAACAACTTCGAGCGCAACGCCGTCAACAGCAACCGGCTCCGGAATGACATGTTCGTTGAACATAACCTTGGTTTTGTCCAAGTTCATCCGGAGCCCAATGCGTTGAGAAGAATCAGCTAAGCCGTCCAGCATTTGCTGCAAGTCCTGCACGGTTTCAGCCATAATGACGATGTCGTCTGCAAATCTCAAGTGTGAGATGTATTCTCCGTTAATGCTAATGCCACGTCCATGCCAGTCCAGAGTCTTAAACATATCCTCCAAAGCGTTTGAGAACAGTTTCGGGGATATTACGTCCCCCTGTCTCACTCCGCGACGCAGGTGGATATGTTCAGACTGCTGGTTCTGCACTTGGACGGTCATTGTTGCGGCATCGTACAGACATCTCAACACTTGGATATATCGCCAATCGACTTGGCACCGTTGCAAGGACTCCAGAACAGACCAGGTTTCAATGGAGTCAAAAGCCTTCTCATAGTCCACAAACGCTAAGCACAGGGGCTGATTATACTCTTCGGACTTCTGTATAATCTGCCGCACTGTGTGGATGTGGTCTATGGTGCTGTATCCTCCTCGAAACCCGGCCTGTTCCGGGGGTTGAAATTCGTCGAGTCTTCGCGCAAGACGATTCGTGATGACTCTTGAAAACAGCTTGTAGACATGGCTCAGGAGGGAAATGGGTCGGTAGTTTTTCAATAGGGTCTTGTCTCCCTTTTTGAAAAACAACACGACTAGACTCCTGTTCCATGCCTTTGGAGTTCTCCCAGAGAAGAGAACAGAATTAAATATGCATTGGAGCTCTCTTAGCACCGGCGTACCTCCTGCCTTTAAGAGCTCCGTCGTAATTCCGTCCTCCCCTGGGGCTTTTCCATTCTTAAGCTGCTTAAGAGCCATCTCGATCTCGTCTGGGCTGATTTCTGGCAGGTCTTCAGTGTAGTGGCGGGTCAGAGTGGCTCTGGAATCCTCCGTAAGGTTTTCGGGTTGAGACGCATGCGATGCGTACAGCTGGCTGTAAAAGTCCTTAACTTCCGCGAGAATCTCTGGCTTAGAAACGACGACTTCCCCGGTTGATGTGGTCAGCTTCGTCAGTTCGCTACGGCCGAGCTGTTGCACGAAGACTTTAGACCCCCGATTTTGCTCTATCGCTTCCTGAATCATGCGCGTGTTAGAGCTTCGGAGGTCTCGTCTCACGAGCTTCGTGATTGACTTGCTCAAGGCTCGTTGCTCTGACGAAGTGACTGCCGGATCTTGTCGTCGTTTCTGCATAAGCTGCAGAGATTCTCCCGATAGTTTGGACTTTTTGCCTTTGCTACGCGTTTCGCAGAATCTCATGCCCTCCCCTCGAAGGATTCCTACCACCTGCTCGAGTTTCTGGTCCACGTCAACGTCTATTGTGCTTTCCAAGGCAGCGAATCGGTTTTCCAGTTTGAGCTGGAACGTTTCGGAACCAACAGCGGATTGAAGTATGTTAGGTCGGAGCGTGGACTTCATTAAACGGACACGTTCAAGCTTGTAGGCAATATTCAGAGTGCCTCGTACAAGTCGGTGGTCACTTCCGGTTTTAAACCTAGTGACCACGGAGACATCTCTGAATATGCGCTTTTTGTCCGTCATAATGAAGTCGATCTCATTTTTTGTCATAGCGTCGGGGCTTTGCCACGTCCACTTCCGCTGGGGCTGTTTCTTAAAGAACGAATTCATTAAGAAAAGCCCCTCTTGTTCCAAGAAGTTGACGAGCATTTGCCCCCTATGATTCCTACTACCAAATCCGTGTTGTCCTACTACCGATTCGCTGCTAGTCTGTACTCCCACTTTGGCGTTGAAGTCTCCCATGACAACGTTGAAGTGGGCCTTAGAGGTGTTATGCAAGGCCCTGGATATGTCCTCGTACATACCCTCTACGTCATCATCCGAGTATGTCGACGTGGGTGCGTATACCTGAATAACCTTAAGGTTGTACCTCTCGGTTAATCTGATAATGAGGTACGCAACCCTCGTCGACACACTGGACACCTCTACAACGTTGCCAGTAAGGAGCTTATGGACCAGAAACCCAACGCCACCTTGGGATGGATGGTCTCCCTGTCTGAAATACATAAGATGGCCTGATTCGAGTGTTATGGTATCCTCCCCCTCTCTTCGGATTTCGCATAACCCAAGAATCTGCCATCTTATGTTTTTCAGCTCTTCTTCCAGCTGTACCAGGTGCTCATCATGCCGTAGCGTGCGTCCGTTAAACGTAGCCAGAGTCAGTCGGGTTTGGCGGCCTTCCGTAGCCCGGAGATTCTTCGCACCCCCTGCCCTGCCGTAACCATGACCGCCGCCTTGGTCAGGAATAGCAGGGCGGCCGAGAACTGGGGGCCGTATTCTTATTGTGTCCATCATGAGAGGATAATGCCCATAATCGCCACGCTGGGCATGCGGGTTGGCGATCGCAGAGCGTAGCTGTTCGCATCGGTGACGCTGCTGCCCGTCACCGGTCTGTGACATTTAGCTACGCTTAACTCGGATGGATATACCGCCATCTATCGGTTGATAGAGAGGAATGCTGACTATTTCCCCCCTATTCCCTTTGCCGGTTTTCACGGCACCCGCGGGATGAAAAGGGGTGGACCTATTATTACGCCGGGACCACACAGCCGAAATATAAATTAATAAAAAATATAAATTATTAAAATTTAATTATCGCAGAGGTAGTTCAATGGGTTCATACGACGAATAAAGAGGCGGTGTCTCTGAGCGACCGAGCATTCGTCGCCGGTTTTGAAGGCCATGATGGAAGCCCTCTGTGGATTATAAGGAGCCGATATGAAGGAGACCTGATACCCGGCAAGCTCGCTATAGATTACCACGCTGCATTCGTACCTTGGGGAGGTTTAGAAAACGCTGTACAGGATATTGAGGTTAGAACTTATATAAAAAACTACTTATTTTTGAGACAAAAGTAAGTCCACTGGCTACAATGGCGACATTACTGGTCTGAAGTCCGACACCAGTAACAGCAACTGGCCTATTGATATACCTAGTGGTCAGGCGATGGTAACCACATAGAGTGTCACAGGACAACCCTAAGATCAGTATATGAAGCAATGGTAGATGATAGCTAGTGATGTAGTGATAGTGACATCGGCTGAATCTTGCAAAGCAATGATGATGGACACACCGAGTTCAAATCCTCTCGGCCCCGCACCTATAACTTAACAAGACGTTATGTGCGGAATCGCTATCACTCAAAACGGTGAAGGAAAACATCGTGAGGAAACCGGCATGTCCAAGGATTGTTACATTCAAGGACACGCGACATCTACCAACCCGCACTGGGCCAACGTGGTAGATTACAGCCCATACTCTCTCTCTCTCTCTGAGAGAAGGCCAGAGTTCCAGCAGTGGGAACGTAGGTAATAGGCTGATGATGATGATGATGAATGATGATGGCTCAGTGATAGTGACATCGACTTGTGATCCATAAATCGTGGGTTCAAATCCTACAATGAGCTTGAGCTTTCGGTAAGGGAAAACATCGTGATGAAACCAAGTTTCTGGTAAGGCATTTTCTTTTCAGTGCTCGCCTAACTAGTTACTACTTTCAAGTGAAGAATCTGTTGCCAAGCAACTATTGGTGTGTTCCGGCAGCCCCACTTGAGAGCCAGTTACCTATTCAAGTGAAGCGAGACGCTACCATCGACCACATTGTTACTTAACATCAGGTAACTTGTAATCAAACGCTATCTTATAAGATGTCATAGATAAATTAAAAATTTTGGCAATCTTTTTAGGTTTTCTGCGCTGATATCGAGAAGGTAGAATGGCAAGAGAGTCAAAACGGTGCCATACCACCTAACGCCATCGTTGCAGGGCACACGTCATCTGGGGAACCTTTGTATGTTGGAAGGACTAAGCAACAAGGATCAATGACACCAGGAAAGGTAACATTTCCAACATTACAATTTTCACGGTCAAGATCTACAATAGAAATGTTTCTTTTTTGTATTTGTATCAACACAAACACCAAATCAGCTCGCTTGTGTTACTCAGTAAGTCAGGAAATACTCACTACTCAATATTAATGTTTAAAGAACGCTATCGTACTATTTATGTTTAAAAAAATGCTATCGTTTTGTATTTTATGTTTACAAGAATTCTATCGTACTAAAAAAAATGTGTTTTTAAGCACGATGTCGTATCATGCGTGAATTATCACCTCCAAGGTCAGTGGCTCCGTTGTGTAGGATTGATATGTTAGGATAGCACTATGTTAAATAGTTCCCGAAATTTTTGCTCTTCAACGTTTCAAATACTTACATAATTCTGTCATTTGCAGGTTTTCCGTAGAGTGCTCTACATATCGTTTGAGGGCAAAGAGATCTCTCACAGGAACTTCGAAATTTTATGTACCGTGTAAAATAACTAATATTTACTGTTTATTACATCGTGTACATCGTTATTTAATTAAGTTATACTTATAATAAACCCAAAATTGAAAAAAAAATTTTTACTTACTCCTTTCTATACTGTTTTTTTTTTGTTTGTAAGCCCTTTAGGTACGGTTAAAGACGAAAGTCGCTGAACAATACTAAATTTTCAGATTTTCTTAACGATCTTAAACACCAACCTTCGACCGAATCATCACTTAACATCACGTGTGTTGTGTTGTGTGAAACGCTACCTTGTACGTTGTTAGAAAAAGACAAAAATTACTGATGCAATACGCATTTAGAAAATTAAGTATGTTCAGCTACTTATGTCGCTGACTGTACGTAAAGAGCATAAACTACAAAACTAAAATAACCACTCACACAATCATTGAAAAAGCTCTAACCCCTAACTAGGACTCCCTGTATGCATAGTTTCAGAACCTGAAATTTCGTGGATCGGGGATCCATGCATACACCCAGACAAGGAACAATACATAACAATACATGACGTATTATTTTATTAATATTTGCTTCGTTATTTGTTAGAATCAAATCCGCGATCTCACGCTTTGCAGTCAGGTGTTCGTTTATTGCGCCCGCCACATTAGTCAGTGTTATATCATACGAACTGATCATCGATGGGGAAGAAAGGCGACCACGAACCGGAAAACGTTCTGTAGGTAGGCCCCCCATTATGTGGACCGACGACATTGTAAGAGTCGCAGGGAGCCGATAGATGCAAATGGCTAATAGCCGTTCTTCTTCCGGCTGAAGATGATGATGATGATATCATACGGAACATAATAATAATTAAACGAAAAATAATTTCATATACATTCATCAAGAGTTCTGATCGAGACGTCACATCGGTGTCGCGTCGAGTCGGCGAGATTATAGTTAATAAAATTATTCGTTGGTTTTCCTGTTGTATTCAAACTATGAGGAAAGAAACCGGTTAAATAACTGACACAGAGCAAAGTTATTTTATGTTGGGTATCTTTAATTCGCATTGTCATCCTCCGTTCATAAAATTATTCTAAGTTAAAGGATCCCGTTCACCCTAACCTGTAGAGACAATGTTTTCAAAAATGGTATTGGTTCATAATTCGTGCCAAAACTTTAATTTTGTCAACAAACTTTTCTCTTTTCTTCTCTTTTCTTTTCTTTTCGCTTTTTTTGTTCATTTTCTTTTTTTTTGACTTTGGATCAATTTGTTGATTGTTCCATATTTAGAAGGCACTGTGAAATATATAGCATACTAGCTGCGTCCCGCGGTTTCACCTGCTTCTTCCCGTTATCCCGCAGGAACCTTTTTCCGGGATAAAAAGTAGTCTATGTGTTAATCCAGGGTATAAGCTATCTCCATTCCAAATTTAATTCAGATCCGTTCAGTAGTGTTTGCGTGAAAGAGTAACAAACATACATACATAAATACTCACAAACTTTCGCATTTATAATATTAGTAGAATTTTGTTCATTTTTCGCTAGGTACAAGTACATAGTAATGAAAACATTGTGATTTAGCTCGCTGTCTTGTCATTGCCTCTGTGGTTTGCGAGTAATCCGAATGTAGAGACGAAAGGAACCATCATTCTGAGTATTCAAGTCAACAGCAACGCATGTTTTTTGTTTACTGGTTTATTCTGTGTAATGTTTAATATTGATAATGGATTTTGGTAAGTCGACCATGATAATCTCACACGTTTTCTATTGTACTTGCAATTTGTTGTTTAATGATAGAGCTTTCTCGACAATTAGTTTTTATGTTTTTACAATAATTATTATGCAATATTTTCTGGTGCCTTAAATGAAATAGTGCCATGATTTGGTAGTATTTGTAGCTAGTATTTTATTATTGTTTTGAAGAAATCTTAAATTAATATACTGTTTTAAACTACCATGGTCAAAATCATTAGAATTAGGTTTTATAACGGGATAATTACCATGTATTTGTTTTTGTTTGAGTTCTCGATATTTCGGCACTGTTGCAAGCGCCATGATCACGAGAATACATGGTAATTATCCCGTTATAAAACCTAATTCTAATCTTAAATTAATTATCGGTACCTAGTACTAGTTTGGTTGTGATCCCGCAACTCGTTAATATTCATGTTCCCATATCCCAATGTGTACAACCAAACAAGAGAAATCTTCTTATTAGTAAAGCTAAATAAAAAATATCGGACTATTAGATGACAAAAAAAAAAAGCTTGGGATTTTAGTGAACTTGCTCCAATTCAATCAATTAGTAATAAGAATAAAATTGTCAATGTGATCGCGCCAAAAAAATTACCTGCCGGGCGTTTCTTGCCTGTTCTTTTGCCGGCGTAAGGAGGTTGGAACAGGCGTAGCTAGTTTTAAGTTGACGTTTTAAAGTGATCACAATGTATCCTATTGAATAAACATATTTTTGATTTTGATTTTGATTTGAGTAGGTAATTATATACACTTACTTAGATAGTTCTTTGTGTTACGTCCACAGAAAGACCTCTGACTCCTACAGTCTCAAAATGAATTAATAGCTTTAGTCTCATCCGTTTTTTATTTTGTAAATGATGTCATTATTGGCAAACCAAAAGCATTTTTTGAGAACAGTAGCAGAATATAATGCATTAAAAATTCTTTGTTTCAAAGCTTTCTTCGAAACAAAGCATTTTATGCATACCCCAATCAAAATGAGGACTGTTTCCTTCTGAATCAGTTAGTCATCAGTCGATTTGAAAGCATACGTTTTTTCACAAATATTTTTATCTAACAACTCTGTTTAAGAACCATACAAGTCTCTCTGAACCGTTTTCATGATATTATTTTTAAGCTACGCGAGCTACTGTGGTCACTTTAAAGCTTCGTTCAAATCGCAGGGATGCGGCAGTTATGGTTCAAGAAGGAGAGAAGGAAAATTAATGTATTATTTATTGGGTAGTCGTCATTTGTTTTGTATTTTCACTTTATAGACGTCATACCTGACTGTCACATCTAATTCCATCGCGGTAAAATGTACGAAGGTTTACACAAAAAGTTAGGTCAAAGTTAGTTAATTGCTTTTAGTTCTGTAAAACTAAAAGCAATTCACTTAATCACATCTCCTGGACCATAACAAGAAATCTGAAGGCTAGATATTATTAACCTCGGTAGGTATTTTAGGACATTGACAGAAGTACGACTTTGAGTTCGTAGTCTTTAAGTTTATGTTTATTTTTTTTATTGATAACAAAATAAATGATGTTATGATACAATTTCAGCTAAAGGCATTTTCAATCTTTTGAAGCCAAAAAAAAGTAAAAAGACTGAAAAGAAAGCGTCGTCGGACGTCCTTAACCCAGGTTAGTAAATGTACTTAATGCAACATCAGAGTAACAAATTAGGTCGATACAAAACTTTTTATCATCATCGTCCTCATCATCAGACCTCCTCTTATGAATGCTATTTGCATAGTCCCCGTGACCCTTACGATGTCGTTGAACCACTTAGTGAGCTGCTTACCACCAGAATGTCTTATGGTTTATGGCCGTCACTCGAGAACCTTTCATCCCCATTAGTTATCGGTTTGTGGAACGATGTGGCCTGCCTCTTGAACTTTGAACCCAATGAATTAATCAGGTAATCTGTACAATAGTTTTGATTTATTAGAAATTGTTACTCTACATAGAACAATATACTTAAGCATAATAACCGTGGTAAGCCTTCATCATTTTCAGCCGTAATAACGTTCCCACTGCTGGGACTCTGGTCTTCTCTCACAGAGAGAGTAAAACCCTCACCCCTATCAAAACGAGGATCACTTTCATAACTTGATAGCAGTAGTCAGTAAATTTGATAGCATAGGTACGTTTTTTCCAGAACATTATTTTCTGATATTTTGCCAATATGGTGACTCACCGAAAGCGATAAAATTGTTGGAGACCATAACTAATTTATACTTTAGAATTTGGCCTTGGGGAAACCTTATGTGCATAATTACAAACAATTATGACGAATAAATCATCATCGTCATCAGCTTGTGTCAGTCCACTGCTGGACATCTGGACTAAGCCCTCTTCCAAGGTACGCCAATGAACCACTGAACACTGAATAAATAAATAAAAGTAGATAATGATTTACATTTGGACATAAAATGTTTACTGCTACAAGGGTAGTTAATAGAAGAGAAGGATAATTCTTATCACCTCTGACTGCTCAAATCACCAAACGGAGATAAAGCCTTCAAATTTATCTAACGTAGAAGCAAATGAATGATAGAACTAACTCCACGTTTCAGTTACAAGCCAAACCAGCACCAACAACAGTAGCCCCCACTTCATAAACCACGTCCATCACTATAACAATGGGATGGGTCCTGGAACCTCCGCTTCAGTGCCTCCCTTGGTAACGACATCCTACGAGACAGAACAACCGGGATCAACTTCACATCGTCCAGTGTCCTTTGGTAAGCCATATTGGAGGTCTTCGCCGCATTAAAATTTACTATCTAGTATTCACTATATTATACTCGCACTATATTATGCTCTTAACGTATTAAGTCACATGGGAATCGCCTAATTCAATCTTGCTTCGAAAAGAAAAATGATGATTCTTAATTTTTAAATTACATTTGACGTTTCAGGAACTTCATCTTTAGCTGATCGTAAGTATTATTTTTTCATACGAAATTATTAATTTGAAATCCGACTTTAGGACTTATAACATGAGACTGCAAATATTCCAAACGACTTTTATTAAGGGCATGGCCTGCTGATACATCTTGCAAATCCAGTGTCTACCACAAACTACTCAAATATGCCCAAAGAATAGATGAGTAGAAACTGGTATTTTTGAGCCCAACATAACAAAAAAAATCCGTAGCCCTTAACAGAGACAGTTAGTCTTATCAGATTTTCCTTTTGCAGCAGTGGAATGGGTACTATCAAAACCCGAAACTGCTGATGAACTGAGTGAGAAAGCCCTCGTCGGGGGATACGATTACGATGGTAGCCCCCTGTGGGTGATCAGAACCAGGGTCGGCGGTGAACTACTGCCAGCTAAGCTAAATATTGTCAGCAAGGGTGTGTACGCGGCGTGGAACTTAGATGAAATCATGGTCGGGGTTTTTGAGGTTAGTAGTACTTTGGTAGGTACATGATATCCAGCATTCTCCGATAAAACACCGTGGTGGATTAGTGTAACGTGTTCCTATTCATGTAATCTCCTTTGGGAGAAGTTCTAGCAGTTGTAGCTCTCGATGGTGATGAATTTTATTTCAAGTTATGCACCCTTAGTTTAGGGGCTCCCATACAAAACTGGGATTCGATGCGGCACGATGCGAATCAGATCGGAAGTTTTTGTGGTGCATTCGTGCGAGCTCGCAGATATTTGCGATGCGATGCGAATTAATTTAAAAAATATTGTAACTTTATTAAAAGACTATTGTGTTGTTTTAGGTTTGTTGTGTTCCTAAGAACAAGGTTATTTGGGTGGAAGCCAGTAACGGCACTGTACCAACGAATGCAATTGAAGGTGGAAAGACCTCGGATGGAGAAAAACTGTACATCGGCAGAGCGACATTTGATCGATCATTAATTCCTGGCAAAGTAAGTATACCTACATAATCAATTGTTTCTACTTTAACGCGTAACGTAATAATTTAAAAGCCTCTTTCTTCAAACCTGCAAATCTTTGTTCATGTTCCAGATTCAACCCTCCCACGGATGTTGCTACGTCACGTACGCTTTCAAAGCTCATCCATTTAAAAGTTATGAAGTCCTATGCGCTGCTTAAATTTCGAGTCTAAACAGTCACTAGACAGATACAGATAACAGACATTTGATCACATTTGACGACCGATGTGGTTGCATTGGGCGAAAACATCGTGAAGAATCAAGTGGGTCCAAGAACCACAATATTCAAGGGAATGCGATCAAGGGAATGCGATATCTACGCCCGTTAACTTGTGTGGTGGTTTACGGCCCATACTTTCTCAGGAAAACCTGTGTCCTAGCAGTTGATGATGATATCATAACTGTATGAGTCACAGACCCTATGGTATTCATAATATAGGTCATTATGTTTACCCAAAAGAACAATGACACGAAAACGTTTAAAAACAATTTATTTATACATAAGTACTCACTTAGACGATAAAAATGTGGTAAATTTATACTAACCCTAGTTCTAGAGTGCATAACTTAAAGATTTTAATTAACCTAAGTTAAATCTCCTGCCTCTAAGTTCGTGATCTGTATTCTCCCAAAGTTTATAAAATTGTTAATTTTGCAATTTCTTATTTTCACAATGAAATTATTTAGACCTTTAAATTTATTTTTAATTGTGATCTTTTACATGTTAAGTCCAGACTTCATCTTATTGTAATATCACAAAATCTTATGTATTATTTAAAGTACCTACTTAAAAAAACACAATTTTTTATCCTATTAGGTTGACAATAATTTAAATAAAAGCATAGGCACTTAGTTGTTTCATCGATCGCCTTATTTTGGTGAAAAATCTGAATAAAATGTAGTTAATTAATTATTTATAGTTAATCATGACTGTAGTTAGAACAACTTGTCCTGAGACTCGAATTTAAACAGTGCGTATAATAAGAAACTCAAACAGTAAGATATTATTTTTATTTACCTAGTAAATTCATACCGATCATTAGCATTTTTTTATATTTTGTAAATGCTCATTAATAATTGATTGGTAATTTTTACTAGGCTATTCATGCTCAATAAGTACCTATTCTTTATTAAATATAACTTAATTTTGCTGGTATAGTGGACCACATTTTTCGATCAAAATATTTGTTATCATTTATTACTTACATCACATACCTAGATTTTCATTTGACGTTTTAGATTTAGTACTTTACTTTAAGTTGTAACGTAACACATTTTTTTAACAGTTTCCATAAGAGTCATCTCTTTTTTTTAATTATTCTTAGTTACAATCTATAAATAATTAACTATTTATTTACTATGAAGGCTCATGCACTTAAGGGTGGGCCAGCTCGCAACAGTGAAAAATGTTCACGCATCTCTGTCTTTCATTTAATGTTTGAAAGAGATGTAACAATACGTTGCGGCGCAGTCCGCACGATGAGCGCGAACCTTAACTTATTTAAATTGTAATCTACAGAATGTCTTGATATGTCTTTTTCTTTTAGAATTAATTTTAAAACGTGGCTTTGTGGTTTATTGGTGTCGATTCGGTTTTGCATTCTCTAAAACTAAACTACGTTTGACAGGTCTAATAGTATTGCTGTCTTTTTCTAACCACTGAAGAAAAAAAAGGACAGCATTACTCTTAAACCTGTCAAATTTAGTTAAGTTTTAGAGAATGCAAAACCGAATCGACACCATTGTCTAATTAACCTAAAACAAAATGTCTTTATTTATGTTGCAACATAGTTAAAACATAAATGTAAAGCGCATTTAGGTATACCTAGGTATTATATTATATCAAACAATTACAAATTTTATTTGCACTCCGATTATATATTTTATTTTATTTTCAATTTTGTTTGTTTTTAAAATCATTAAGATTTGAAATTCAATATTGCAAAACAAATTTTTCTTGTTGGTTAAGTTAGTTGCTGAAACAAGTAGTGAAACAATGCAATAAGTTATGTATCACTAATGTTGTAGTTTACTGTTACACATCATGCTCTCTGTCAATCCCATTTCTATTTGCGATTGAACACTTCTTTATTCTCTGGTTTATTTAATACTTGAACACTGTTCGTTTTGTCTTGTTCGTCCACTTCGTAAGCCTTATTTTCAACACCTTTTACCGCTTCCACTGTTTTATCTTCTGTTGTATTGTTGTTCGAGTTCATTGCTGTATTATGTTTCTGGTTAGCTAAGTACAACCACCTGAAATCACAAAAACGTAAGAAAATTTGAGAAAACAAAACGATGTTTAAAAATATATGGTATTGTTTTAGGGACTTGAGTCTTGCATAGAACCTTATGTTAGCTAAACGAGTTAAGCAAAGCTATCAAAGTATTGAAGCCCTCGAACCATCTCTGGCCCACAAACAATCTCAATGCACAAAATCATCTCAATCCGTTACTCCGTTGCTGCGTGAAAGAAGGGCAAACCAACAAACACACTTTCACAATTGTAAGTGTGAGGATGAAGATTATATTTATTTTCTATAAGTCTAGACTCTATTTGTTTATCTCTAGTGTACAATTCTTGCAATAGTTTCTTTTTTTCTCAAGGTAGCGTTTGACTACAAGTCGATATTAAGTGATGAGACCATGCTACGTTTTGATTGAGAACTGAATCGAGTACTATAGGTGCGTGGAAACAAATTCTCGATACTCACAGAAAGATGACGACTGCAGGCATTGTGAGGGCACCACCAAGTAGGAAGAAAGCACCAGGAAATGTCTTTATAGTCGCGGTGTAAACAGATGTGTACATCGGAGCGTAGATCAACGGCATCATAGCCTCCGCCACTCCGAAGAAGGAATTCACTTTGCCTGAAACGAATAGCAATTAGGTTTATCAATTAAATAGGTAAATGTAAAGGTCACACAATTCGCAAACCCAAAAACTGTTGGAGAAGAAAAGTTCTCGATCGGGGACCACTATCTGAATGACGCAGCGTACTAAGGCGGATCTTTGTGACTCTAGACTTAGAACGAGCTAATCCGATGTTCTGGTGAAAGTTGCAAGAAAGCCTTGGAGGCCAACGAATAAGTATACGTATGTTTACTGTGGTATTCAATGAATGCGTTCAGCAGTGTATATCTTTTGGTAGATGGTGACGATGATGAATTAGTATATAACACAGAAAGTAAATCACTAGCTATAAATAAATAAATAAATATCGGGGGACCATTGCACACAAATTGACCTAGCCCCAAATTAAGCTCGAAATTTGTGTTATGGGTACTAGACGACGATATACATACATACTTATATAGAGAAATAAATACTTATATAGATAGACATATCCAAGACTCAGGAACAAATATTCGTGCTCATCACACATATATTTGGCCTTACCGGGATTCGAACCCGGGACCGCTAGCTTCGCAGGCAGGGACACTACCAACTCGGCTACCGCGTCGTCAATATAGCTATATTAGTTTAGAGCTTGTTAGTTTTCCTTATTCTCACCGCACTTCTTGTGTCATCTCTGCTTAGTTACTTTTTATGTAGGCGCTACAGTCATGTTAAAGTATTTTGCCATTTTTCATAGACTTTCAGACTTTTTGTACAAGATCATGTAGTTCCTTAACAAGTGTCTTCTGGTCTTAGGTTCGTCATTTCGCTCAAGTTGACATTTTGCATAGAAAATTTCACATAAAATATAGCTTACCCAATTCATCTCTTTCCACTAACTTGGACACCATAGATCTCATCGCGATGAAAGACGTCCCGCTGAATATTTCAATCAAAGGAGCTGCAACGACACAAAAACTTTAGGACTACTTGTTTTTACTTTGTTTTTTTTTTGTCTACGAGCGATCCAACACTATTTTAGATCAATCGCTGGAACAATAATGAAGACTACTTGACTATTTACTTGTTTCTTTTTGTCATATCCTTTCTATTGGCAACAAACTTATTTATTTAACTAGCCTCTTAATCAATCAAGTAAGAATTAGAATTTAAAAAAAAACGCTACGTCAAGATAAAGAGACAATTAATCAAGATAAATTCACTTACCAATGTATATGTGCCAAGTTTTTGTCGCGAAGGCATACATGAAACCGGACAAAATCTTGCTAGTGCACGATATAACTCCGATTATAGCGTCATCAAATTTAAGAAGATGGCTGAAGACGCCCACGGAAAACAAGGTTCCTGAAATGAATTAAGAACATATTCTAAATAACAGTAAATCAATGCAGGGATTTTCTTTCTTGTCAAATCAGGCATTTTTTTGTATGGAAAATCACGTTTTTAAAATAAAAAAAACCTAGGTTTTAAAATAATGAAGTTAAGAACCAATCATAGTGTTCCAGCAACCTCATTTGAGAGCCATATCCAAATACAGGCGTACCTAGTGTGATGCTACTTTTGACTACGTCGTTTTTTAACATCAAATTATTTGTAGTCAAACACTAGTCAAACTTCTGTTCTTGTGAAATTTTCTTTGGTGAAAAAATATTTATGAGTAATCAGACGTAGAGTAGTGATGGCTGGTCCTAATCCAAAATTCATAAGCTGCTTGTATTTTATCGTGGAATAAATAAATAGAATTTGGTTATAATTCTCCAACCAACTTCTGAAGTGCGAAACTTTCGTTTTTTGTTATTTCTTTTTGCTTCTTACAGGATAGCATGTGATTGATTTAAAAGTTGTTAAATGAAGAGGTGGTAGGAAGATAATTTTTCCTTCATCCTTTATTCCTTTGAAAGGCAGCAGATATGCAGTTAGTGAACTTATATGTCTCAGTGTAACGTGCACAACGCAACTTACCTACTAAGGAAGTACACATCGCGTAAGTAGAGAACATGCTGAAATCAACCTCATTCCAATTGAACCGGAATCTAGTGAAGAGATACATCACGGACATCTCACCTGAAATGAAAACAAATGCAAACTTTATCATTTAGTTTTGTTATTTATTTCTTACCTACCCTTTTAACATTGACAGATAATGCTACGTCTAAATAATAGAGCCCGGCTGCAATATACTTTTGTACCTTACATTATCTCTTTTATAAACCACAATGTTCTTACTTCACTCATCAATTTATATAGTCAATTTATTTAGTCATAGTCAGGTGTAACAGAACTAGAATCGCTAGTTACTAAGCTAGTACTGGTTATGTAGATATTAGAAACCCCGTCACTAATTCCCTCGAGTGACCTTCTTATATCTAAAAACTTAATTAGTTCATAGGATTTCACAAGTAACGATATATTCTGTTTTAGAGTATCTACCTGCTATTCTTTGAGTCTTAATTAAAAAATTACATTTTAGTATTCATTTCTCCTCAGCTACAAGTTAGGAATTATTTCGAACTTAGTTTACAATTGTTTTTAATTGATTTAAAACAAAAGGAGGAGGTTCTCTAGTCAAGGTGCATATAATTATGTTTTATTTATGTATGACCGCGCGTATCTTTTAACAAAGTAGTCTGATTTCGTACTTCTCCACGTAATTGTGACACTTCTAGCTAGAGACCGCATAGGCGTTGTGCAAGGCATGGCAAGTGCTAACACCACATTGCAACATGGATCAGTGATGCTAATAAAGCCTAACTATCGTGTGCCAGGGCTGTCACAGCCGCATTTGGAGACCAGACCCGATAGAAAGTGGAACTATAAATACCAAGCAACACACACTAGATAAAAAAGTAGATAAGAGCTAGTAGCCAAAGCGCGTGTCGTCAATCACCTAAGGTCTACTATGGTTTTATTCAATGGCTATTATACCTGAGATCGATGGCTTAAAATAGAACGATTGCTTACAATATTGACAGTAAGCTAATCATGTAAACGTTGATATTTGCAAATAACGTTCAATGACCCACGTCACTGTAACGCCTATGTTGACTAGACCTATGTGCCCTATGTCTTGTTCATATTTTATGCCCAAGTGAAAGTTAGTTACGGTGATTTTGCTATCATATTGAAATCGGTTAGAATTTAGATAGGTACGTCTCTATGTATTTTCAACATCAAGGTCAGATGTTGTTTTGGCAATAAACATAAAGATGTATAGAAATAGTGTTTCCCGCATCAGAATAAACCGGTTTCTAATAAATAATCTGCATGTTCGTCAAGTGAAATGTAATCAAGGTAAAGAATAGAGGGACATCATCATGAGACAGTATATCAGTACCAGTGTAACTGGATGACATAACAGCTCCTCCACAATCTAGCCGTAATATACTTAAAATAAAAACACACATCCTAATTATAAAAATAACAATTCATTTATGTACATACATATTCAGTTTAATTAAAATTGTAGATTTAAAATTATTTAGTTAGGTTTTTATAACACCAATCAACAGCTTCTGTAAATATTTAAACTTCTTGTTCACAAATGATGATAGTTTTTAGCAAAACATGATGATACATGATGTACTTATCAATCTATCAATGTGTTGTGTTGTTAATGGTTTGCTAAATAAAACCTAACAACCAATAAGATAACAAAAATGTTTTGCCACTTGGAAAATTAATGCACCCAGATTTCAAGGAATTAAATCAAAAAAGTGTTCAAGGATTGCTTACCATAAATAGGTCCAATGATAACACACAGAACGATGACAAGCATGATGACCCTCAGTCTCCTCTTGTTGGGTCCTTTCTTAAAAGCAACCATTAAGGTCTCTTTTACATACCGAACGTCGAAAAAGTCCTTTAACCATTCGCAACAATTTGCAGACGGTTTCTGAAATACAACACAGATCTTGAAAGATGGGAGACAATGGGGAGGCCTTTGTTCAGCAGTACTTCTTCCGGCTGGTGGTAATAGAGATGAAGACAGGTCTTAAACTTTATATTAGATAAAACTATGTTGTCAAATCTTTGCTTAATTGAATTAAAATTATAAATATCAAGGAAACACAGTAGAAAATCAATCAACACTTATACAATTGGTAACAAGTCACAGTGAAAGTGCTCAACCTTGTAACTACTGAAACTACTCAACAAAATCTCTTAAGGAATTAAGATAAGAGAGATACATTCTAAAGACCATTCTTCAACAGAGTGTGACACTAATTTAGGTCAAGTTGACGGACTTTTTGTGCGGTCACGCACGATCAGTCCAATTTAGTTATTCAACTTGCAACCTGTTACATAATTTATCTAAGCGCTATTAATATTCAAGGCCACCATAATCATCTTCTATGCAAACTACTTTTTTGTTGATTTAGTCTGATAAAAAGTTCAACAGGGAAGACTTTTTATAAATATTAACGCATTATATGAACTGGCGTTTATTTTTGCGTGAACGACAAAAAGATGATTAAGCGTACTTAAATGCTGTATTAGGCGATTAATGTTAATGGTTTAAACAGTTTTTAGGTAACGCAACATCTCGTTGAAAAAAACGCTATACCTACAACAAAACTCAATGAAGTTAGTCATACCTAAACACTAGGAGTGGATCAATGTTATATTGGAAAGGTAACTTACATGAACAGGAGATTGTTAAGCTAAGAGGTCAAATATACATGAACATGGACTATTATGACAATAATAGCAGTGTTTGTGCAAAACCTTGGTTTGTGCACGTAAATGACATGTAATTTCAAAACAATTTGATGCTCTTAGGTTCGGACACTTCATAGATAAACTCAAGATTACAAACAAACAATGGTGTATAGAACGTCCATGACTCACATTGCAATCTCCAAAGAAGGGTTTAAGTGTTCCGATTAATGAAATATAAGACGTTATTATAACACTGTCTGGATATTTTATCTATAGTGTTTGAAATTAAATTGTCAATGTAATCTATAATTAGATGCAAGAAATGAGATGAACCAATTGATCCACTAACTGTGTTAAATAGACAGAGGTTCTTGTTTCGTTCAATGAACCGTTTAGTCCTTGCTCCAAGGTGGTTAGATAAATAATTGCGATCATCTCTAATTATAACAATTTATATACGTACACTAATAATACAAAATATCAATTATCAAGAATTATGCGTATTAGTATTAGCACAGTCATGATTATGTTAAACAATTGATTTGTTCTCACCATTGTTGAATCAGCACGTTTCACTTCCTTGATCCTGAAGAATCCATACATAAAGCTCAGTATGTACAGTGTAGCACTAACAGAGAACACCCCGTATAATCCGATCTTCCGTACTAGAATCCCACTCAGAGCCGCTCCTACGGGCACTCCTACAGAATGAAATAAATTCACAATTCCTATCCTCAACGTTCTTTGTTCTTCTGTGGTCACATCTCCAATATAACTAAACACGCCCATGAACATGGTAAACCAACCACCTGTCAAAGCAGGGAATATTGCTTCCGTCACTGCCGCCACTTCTACTGGTAACTCGTAAAAAAAGTATGTATTAACTATGAGACCTATGCTCGTCAGGAATTCTCCTATGATCGGTAATAGCATACAGAATTTTCTTTGTCCCACTCTGTCACTATATGCACCGAGAAAGATCAAAACTCCACAAGGTAAAAACGATTGCAATACAGTCTTCCAGCCAGCTACTGAAGCTACCAGGGTTTGAACTGCTTCTTCTTCCAATGTGTAATTTGCTGTTTCTCTTCGTGTGAGGGCATCACATACGTGGTGTTCAAATCCAAGATTTACTCGACACGCTTTTTCTAGATATAAATTTTGTGTCGCCAAAGCGGCTAGCACTGAAGGCATTACGTAACATGCTAGTATTGGTTCCACTGTGATTAAAGAGATCATTCGTTTTGTTCTTTCAAAGAATCCTAAGCCTTCCCAGCTATCGCCATCTGTGCCAGCTTTCTTTTTTTCGTGATCTTTGTCTAATTTACTTTTTCTTATACTATTTCTTATGACATTAACTCTATTTAAGTCGCCACCGTTTACACTTAGACTCTTGTCAACAGTCTTGCTACCGTCTGAATTTTTGTTTTCAACAGCCATGACTGCGTTTCAAGTACCTGTAACAAAAAATAACTTTACGTATAATCGTGATAGATTAGTATTGGTCTCATTAGGTGGGTAGGTACAAAATTTTGTATTTTGTGTGTGGTTGCTGTTTTTGTCCTTCTAATTGGTAAATGATGTGGCACAGGACGTTACAATCATCTGATGATTGTCTACGTATTTAGCCTGTACGTAATTGTGCTTGACTGTGACTCGGAAACAACTTTACCCAGTCACAATGGTTTTATCACATGACAACATCAGTGTATTTATTAACATCACGAACAACCATATCTGCTGCACCTACCTTTGTTCCCTTTGTGATATTCTATCCTTATTATGTTGAGATGAAAACATCCTGCCAAATTTTTGCTGTTGATCTCATACAACTACAGTCTTAGTAGGAAATAAATGAAAGATTAATCCTTCATAATAGAATTTAATTTAACGGTTGAATACCGTTGGTTATATAAATAGGTTTTCTGTGATTACAATTTAAAGTTATAGGTACCTAATCATGTTGAATAATCATTGTAAACTAGTTGAATTTGATTCAATAGATTGTATAAATGTTCAAATATCACAAAAGGTACTTGTACTAGTATAAATCGATTGATCATAGTTAGGACCTTACACACAGACGACACAGCAGATTAGGTAGTAGTTCCTAGCTGTTGGCACTGTCATATGGCCTGATTTATCTTTATTGTGATTTTAAAAGTAATAGCATGCAGCATGACATCAATTGATATGATTCCGCCTAGAATCAGATCAGGCAATTGTAGATCACTGTAACACATATGTTCATGACGCAAAATTTTGGTTTTGATACAAAAACAATCATACGAAACCTTTAATTTCTTTCAACGGTGTCATGGCAGATTTTTTCAATCGCATTTAAGCTCAATTACGTACAACAAATTTTTATTACACCTCCCAGTTATTAGCCAACAAGTAATCCCAGCAACTGAACAACAACATTTTTAACTGAGTGTGTAATGTCGGATTCATGTGGTTTATATTTTCGCAGCGCGAACATCGGCTGCAATTATATTCAGATTTTCTAAATTGTTAGGTCTTTAATTAGCCGACACAACTCGTCACCGCGTTATTTTTTTTTGTGTGAGAACAAGAACACAATACTGCCACAGATGGGTTACTAGTTAATATGTTCCTGTACGTGACAGCAAAAAAGTTAGTACAGTGTCATCGCGCTGACCTTGCCCAGCTGATTCCGTGTTCCCGATCAAGGTCGGATGATGAGAGGCAATTTGCATGCTATTGAGCATTCATCGGAACCTACATGGATAATGCTCGTATCTCCTACATTTAGTTCAACACGTGCCAATGGAAACTGGGGACTGTTAGCTGACAAATCATTGTCAACGATCACGATACGATATCGGCCAACTAATGGACGGTTTCAATAACCGATCTATCCATGGTTTGTCTTACTACACTGAGAAAAAAATTCGGACTTTCCTTCTGAGTCTTACCTTCCAAGACCGATTTCTTCCCTTTTTTTCCTTAGATATCCTTCTGAATAACAAATCCTTCTCTTTTGACTCAGATGGAAAACGGTATTACGGAAGGTCTTTTTTCTCCGCGTAGGGATGGAAATTTGACACAAGCCTCATAGAAGTAGGTAATGTCAAATTTTTATCTCTAGAAGGATAAACCGTGGATAGATCGGTTATTGAAACCGTTCATAAGGCTGGTATTCTGGAATGACACTTAAGCGATGATCAGTACTTGAGCACAGATTTGACGCTGACAGTTCACACCAATCCGTCACTTATCGCTACTCAAGTAAAGATCAGCGCTTGAGGGTTACGGACCTTAAGAGAATTTAGAGATCCACTGCACGCACCACAAAGCACCTTGGGTCACATCACAAGCGGTCGTAATCAAACCAAACCAACAATGAAGTTCTTTTTTAAATTAATACCTTTTTGATTTTGTTTACTAGTTTGCTAAATTTAAGTTTAAACCTCTTTTATAATAAGCTTAAAAAAACAACCAAACAAGCTGCGTGCACGCAGGAGCATTCTGTACGTTTAATTCGCAATTGAAAGTTGATATTTCGAAGCAACATTGCATAAAAACTTCCATTAGGGATGGCGATCCGAGATCGATTAATCGTAGAATCGATTGTATTGGTAATGCAAATGCTATCATAAAGTCAATTTTTATGTACATAATATTTTATCGTCATAATGTATTTTTAGCTTGATTCGAAAGCAAAATGGAGTTTTGGGAAATCGATCTTTCTAGCCATCGATTTTTTCTAAATCGATTCGATTGGTGATCGATTTTTTAGGAAGAATGGACAACCCTAACTTACATGCGTTTTTCTTTTTAGTAGACTGAATGGTATGACCTTCGACAGTATGTATTCAGCCACAATTGCAGTTTTTATAGGCCATTCCTTCTTGTGGCAGGATTAACAATAAAATCACATTGCGCCTTTGTTTTGTTATAACTTGCTCTACCATGTTAATATGCTTATTCTCAAGTGAAGGGTCCTGCCTCATAAGATTCTTACATAACACTTCAACCAAGAATTGATTGAGTAGTTTCCTAATTGGTTACTAGAGTTCATTGTTACTTTGAAGGCAACGTTTTTATTCTATCTCTAGGCATACGTGCTAGCACCGTCGATCACATCGTCAGAGATTGCGGACAAACGCAACAAAAAAATGTTAGTATTTAAAAGAGACTGAGTTCAGCCTGGTATTCCAAAATAACTCTCAAGCGATACATAATCAAGCACAGAACACTAAACACACAAAACACACAAACACAACAAACACACATACACACACTGAACACTCCTGTAATGAAGTACTTGAGCTCAGATTTGACGCTGTCAGTTCATACAAATAGGTATGTCACAAACGCCCGAAATTAATAATCGATCCTGATACGTTTTTTGCGGTTTTGGATCGATATGTCATGACATCATGTATGTCATTTTAGGGGTAATACTTGACATATTGATTTATATATCGATCCACAACTCAAGCATCACTTGAGCATCATTCTAGAATACCAGCCTCAGTCTCAATCGTCACTGAAAATAAAAAACAATAAAAAAATCAATTTATTGCCACTACAACACAGACACTTATCCTAGGTCCAGTTACTTACTTATCTAATTAATTATAGGGCAATAGGGCAGCCTCTAGCCTTTTTGCAGTGCTACAAATGGCAATCCTTCATGATGAGTGGAAAAGAGAATCGGAAACGCATCGGCAATGCCCCTAGTGTTGTAAATAAAATGTTCACAGGCGATGGTGACCACTTACCATGAGGCAGGCTTTCTACTTGTTTGCCACTCGATTATATAAAAAAACCTCAGGATAGCGTTGGACTACAAGTCACCCGATGCTAGTAATGATGTGGTCGAAGGTTGTGCAACGCAACGCCTGTATTAGGTACCTCTACACAAAATATAATATGTAAGGTGAGGTCCTAGTCATTCACTATCGATTAGGTCGTTCACCATCTCGAGAATGGAGCGATAGAAAAAAGACCACTCTAACTAATGATAAACCAGTCTAGCTGCAATGGATGTTTGTGCAGCAATACTTTGGAATAAATCTGTTAGTAGTTATTATTAGATAGTTAAATAAATCGTCTCCCATATATTATATTTAATTTTGGTAAAATAGGAGTATCTTTCGACTATTGATACACTGAGGGTTGATAAAATATAATATGAACTTACTAGCATTTACTTTCCTTATGCTGCCAACATTCTTGTTTGTTTAATAAATAATTTTTCTTTTCTTTTCTTTCTATTTAATTCTAGTTACTTTTTTTCGGATTAGTAGAAAATGCTGCAGCGTTAAGTCCTTAGACATTTTTGTTTGTGCTCAATATGTACAGACTGTACTTTTGTTACTTTCATTTTGATGACGATTTGTATTTGCATTCGTAAATTTACATATTGAAAGCGACAAAGTAAATGCCTATGTTTTTGCTTGATCGACAAAGCATAGGCAAGTATTTATCTTGTTGTACAGGAACTATATAATATCACGTGCACGTTCGATAAAACCTATTGTAATTTTATAGTTAGGTACACCAATTCAATTTTTACACTTGCACCTACTTACATACGTTTGACATGCGTTTGATGGTTTGTCTATCATTTACGTAGCAATAATTGAGTTCGATTTGTGGCATGGCATAGAGATAATTTTTGAGGCAATAAGTGACAATCTTTTTGATTCCAAAAAATGTTCGGTCCCCGTGGGTGAAACCGGCGGATGCAGCTAGTTCATAACCATTGCAAGATCCATTCACTATGTTCTTGTGTAAAGTAGTACCTAACCCAAACCGATTGGCCTTGTCATAAATAAAATAACTGCAGCTGCAAATGATCGTAGTTATAAAAATAACTTGTAAAATTTTATTAAAAGAAACTATTAAAATTGGCATTAAGGCTTTACAGACTAACTAAAATGATTAATAGGCTAGCTGTGCAAGGTAATGATTTCGTCCGATAATCGTCTTTAAAGACCTCAATACATCTGATATGCGTCGACCTTATTGAATATATTAACGGTACTATGTTTATTGCAACTGTATTTAAAGTAGGCACTAAAGATTTATTTCACTCCCATAGATAGATTACAATGCAAAGATGGGCGTATAAATCGTAGCTATCATGACTTCTTTAGCATACATTGCATTGGTGCGCAACCCTTTCCTGTCCCAATCCCTATCCCCCTATGAATATAAATTCTCACGCTTTTACAACTAGGTAAGACAGTTTGTTGATTTGTCTTTCTCTTACGCAGCAACGGAGACACAGGTTGATGTGATTTTTGCGTATAGTTTAGGGGACGGAGAGGCGACATATTATATAGACTACTTATAAGCCGGTATATAATACATGGTTCTCGCCAGAATCTCCATGCATGTGGAACCGTGGGCAAAACCTTGTTATTTTTAAAACACTTTTATTAGTTTGACTTGTAACTAACTAACAATGTAATCAATCTTAGACGTCAATTTTCACCTACTTCTAATTGTCGTATCGACTTGAAACTTTGTATGTGTATGTAATCTCGGTGACAATGCAATAATTTGGTATCATCGACCTGATTTGATGATGAAGCGGGAAGGTGGGTAGGGGATCTCTGCAGTGGCTACTAGTAAACCCGTCGAGTTTGGGCTCATATGAATCGACTTGATGAGTCCAATAGTTAAAATGTAGTGTTGTCTGTTTTTTTTTTTTGTTTGAATTTCTCATATTAATAATATAGGCTACAGAGTTCGGCACAGATTACTTTTATTCCCGCAAAAACACAAATTTTCTCTAAAACGCGTATAAGGTTTAAACTTTTGAAATCTTAACCTGCCCGTGTTAAACCGCAAGTGGGTCATCGGTGTACATAAACGATGAAGTACATGAACCACAAGCCACGATTACACCTACTACCTAGATCTTAGACTGAAATAGTATTTTACTCTTCTACAAATGGTGGAAATAAAAAATATAGGTATTGTATTTGCTTCTGAATGCGGTTAAAAAGTAATGACAGCAGAGGTTGTTAAATTTGTAATAAAATATGGTACTTCAATATTATGTAGGTAAGTACTAAGTTTGTGTTTGTCTGATAAATTCTTTTTCATAATAGAAAGCTACTCGAGTACCTAGGCTATGTTTTAAGTTTATTTGCCGCAACCCCGGTGCGAAGACGGTCTGGTCACTAAGCAACTTATGTTGACATTTCCAATGCACCGAAGCTATACAAAACGCATTTGAACTTTACCTACAACTACATATAAGGGCATAATATTAGTTTTGAACACGATTCTAATGCTTTTCAAGCACAACAACAAAATTTTCCCCGAACGAGCATGAGGGAATTTCCGTATACGAAAACTGAAAAAACTATACCACAATGTTTGCGCAAAACATTTTCGTAGGCAAACACAAAAGACGTACAAAAACAACAAATGTGAATAAAAAATTGCGGAGTAGTAAAAAGCGTTTGTGCATGCTCATAAAGAATAACAGGTACTTAATAGAAACGGGCTAGGTATATACCTATTACGTAGGTATCTATCTATCGATTCCATAAAACTAAATCGAAACGCACTAAAATTGTGATGATCAGGAAGTCTGTACATATACCTAGCGCTAAACTAAGTAGTGGAACTCTTTGCCAGAGTCTGTATTTCCCGATAGTTTGAGAATTTTCTAGGCAAAGAAGGTTTAGTACACACACACCTTCAACCGCACCACCACCAACCGCTTGGCATCCGGCAAAATAGAATATTTGCGATAAAAACAAAAGAATTACGTTTTTTCAGCAGGTATTTTTCAGCGACAAAATATATTGAAAGTAATATAGCAGAACAATATCGAAACCTTATTGAGTCAAGAAGCATCATAATGTTATGCTAACATTACACAAGTGTTCGGAAAGAAGGACATACTTAAATGGCATAATGGATCAAGTACATTAACTGCGGTAATGGTTTATTTTTAACAAAAACCATTGCCGATGTAACCTACTATTTTTATTTTTATTCATATGGCGAACATTTTATTTCTAGTGTTTTAAGAATCACAACCAATCATTTTAATTATTTTTTAATGAAAAGAAGTGACGGGCCAAGTGGTAACCACGCTTACCGATTACAGTTTTGTGCTATCCAGAATTTTGACCTTCAATAGTTAAAAATCCTGCGTGGCAGTGTATCGCTATAATATAGTCAAATAACGTCTCTCTTTATTATTTTTCTATTCATTTTCTACAAATAAAGTAGATACATGTCAGATAATATAACATATTAGGTAGGTACTTAATGAAAATATAAATCAAACAAAAATATTATGGATAGTAGAAACCCTTTACTTTTAGGTACTCACTCATATAACGTAGCACTGATTGAGTTGTTTACAAAGTTCCTTAGCATACATTAAATTTCATAATAGTGTGACTGACTGATATACTCGTAAAACAATAGAAAACATGACAATATTTGAAACAAATTTGCTATGTGCAACCTATTGTTTTGATTATGACGTGTGCAATAATAATATTGTGGTGCGATGGTGGCCGAACGGTAACGCGTGCGACTTATAAGACGCCGACACCGAGTTCGAATCCTCTCGGCCCCGCACCTTTGACTTATTAAGTTATGTGCGGATATGTCATCGCTCAAAACGGTGAAGGAAAACATCGTGAGGAAACCGGCATGTCCAAGAACTGCGACATACAAAGGCATGCGACATCTACCACCCTGCACTGGGCCAGCGTGGTAGATTACAGCCTATATACTCTCTCTCTCTGAGAGAAGGCCAGAGTCCCAGCAGTGGGAACGTGAAAGGCTGGTGATGACTGAATTATAATATCTGATTAGGAGTTGGCCTGTAGCCATTATTGGCCGGAGGTGAAGTATTTGCTAGACAAGCGTGCTACATTCCATTTCCATTAGATGAGATCGTAGTTAATCGTTAGTTTAGTCAGATGTAAAGAAATATAAGGTATCTTCTTGATGTGTTTATAAAAACTTATTTAAATGCTGTAGAAAAAAAAGCATTCCTATCCATTTATTCTGTATTCAAATATTACATCGCAATACATTCATGCTTAAATTTTGAACAAGGTTAACTAAGTAATACTATCAAATATGTACTCATTGACAAATTGACATTAACAATGTCAATATTTGCAGTGACATCATAAATGCTGATTTCTAACTAACCAAATACGTAAGTTACTTATGCCATAATCGCCCAATATTGGACCAATATCAGGCATAATAGTGCCATCCTGGTATAATTAAGAACATAATGGTGGAGCATACATAATTGAAATATTATTTTACACGCAAAAACTCTTCCCAGAAGAGTCTATGCCCTCAAGATAATTCTTTGAATGTAGGTATGACTACATGATGATAGTGTTAATTAAAACCAAAATTAGAACATTATTATACCAATAATACTAAAAAGAAACAAAATACGCCACGATGGTGTATTTTTATCACACGTCCATTGAATTTATCAATTACGTGACTAGGTATGCATTTTTCAGACGATGGTTCATCGCCACCTTTAGAGTTAAACAGGTGTTTTGTGTTTCGATGATTAATACTGCAGCTATTATACTTCCCAGCTAAAATAAATATAACTAGCTGTTCCCCGTGGTTTCACCCGCGTGGGCTACAGTTTATCGCAATAAAAAGTAGCCTATGTCCTTTCTCAGGCGCTAGACTATCTCTGTAACAAATCTCATTTAAATCGGTTCAGGCGTGAAAGACAGACAGAGTTACTTTCGCATTTATAATATTAGTAGGGATTATACTTAGTATCGTACACACTTCTGGTTGTTAACATCTCGGCTAGCCATTCAGTAAAATAAAGTACCTACGCCACTATAGAAATAAATTGCTGAAGAAAATTTACAGAAAATTGCCATAAGAAAAAGAGCAGAATATGCATCTAGATAAGACCCATTATAAATATGTGAATAAATGATGTTAATTAGAAACGTATTGGAATTTATTATTAAGCGATATGTGTGTTTGTTTAAGCATTGTCCATCGTTTAGAAGTTTACAGTACTTATATCTTAGGGCGGCTTGCACAACGTTGTGTTTAAATCGTCGTTAATTTTATTTAGCTAATACAGTTTTAGGCGCTAAACAGATTTATTCCAATCTAGTTTAGCGTTGTCTTGCACGACATGGTTTCCGATGCAATTTAGTTAAACGTAATTAGCGTGTTCTTCAAACAGCCCAGATGTTCCGTATCATGCGCTCCTTGTGTTTTTTCATCAAACACGGTCATGTTAATTGGTTAACATTAGGGTTAAAGATTTGCGTAAAATCTCATTGATATGTTATAAATTTATTAAATACAGTTACTGGCTATAGATTGCCATTCAACGGGGCAATGCAACATTTTGAGAACACAACTAGTGGCAGTTTATTAGATTTAATTTAGTTAATTTGTTTAGTTTATTTTGTAATGTTTAGTTTAGTGATTTTATGATTCTGTGTTTATTTATTCCCAATGCGAGTCATCTACTTTTTTTACTACTTAGGTACAGGGTATATAGCGTTTGACCACACTTCACCTGATGTTAAGTGACGATTTGGTCGAAGATGGCGCCACACTACACCTGAACTGGCTATCAAGTTAGGCTGCCGGAACACACCGATAGGTGCTTGGCGACAGATTCTTAACATGAGGGTACTAGAAAATACCCTACCACCAAGCTATGGTTTCATTACGATGTTTTCCTTCACCGAAAGCTCAAGCTCATTGTAGGATTCGAACCCACGTCCTACGGATCGCAAGCCGACGTCACTACCACTGGGCCATCATCGCTTTTAAAAGTAGTTCACTTAATGTTGTGATGGAACTAAAAAAGAAACTGAAAACAAATCGGGCTCAACGTTTCAGATACGTCCACGTGAATGGTGATGACGTTACGGACAAATAAACAAGTATTTGTAGATACTGAATACAATTAAACCGGCACTGCAATTACTTCATTATATGTTAAGCAACAATAGAATGACAGAGCTCAGAAGATCGGATGGACACCATTACAGTTTAGATACGATCAGCTGCCTTTGTGTTATTCATGTGTGTGGAACATCATTAAAGTTTTGTCAAAGTGTGCAATTATTTCAGATAATGAACTGGAGTCCTTGAAGTATATCATATAAAGCTTTAAGGCTTAGGCTGGCCATACACTGAGAGCTCGAAGCTGTCAGAAATTGACTGCTTCAAGCTGCGACTGCTTAGTGAACTCCTACCTAGGTACTTACATACATGAACCTCTCGAGCTGTTGCAGTAGTTCACTACGAAGCTTGAAAAGTTGATCTTGCCTTTTGTTTTTAAAATTTTTCGCAATATTAGTTGTAAAGAAAAATAGTTTTAACTAACCACAATTTTGAACATGGTTTTCAGCACCATAATTTCTTTACGTCAGTTAAATATAAGACTCTCACCTTTCTAATTGTATATACCCCGTTGTTTCACCCGCATGGAAGTTTCCACAGAATTTTCATCACAATAAAATATACCCTACGATAGATAGTCTAAATTTCCAACATTGAAAGAATTTTCAAAATCGGATCAGCAGTTTCAAAGGTTACCTCCTACATTAGAACTCGTAAACTTTGCCTGTTAATAATATTGTTGTTTGTGTAGCTGATTTGTATACGATTCAAAAGTAACAATGAAATGAATTAGTAGTCTAGTTTAATTGTTAAAAAAAAATAGGTAAAGAAACTTGTGTGAATAGAAATGACTTTGTGATTATTTCTATAGAAAATGTAATGCAAACAATATTATTCTACACTTAATTGTAATTAAAGTACACAGCAAGTATTTAATAATTTTTAAACAATATTTTGCCACTTCGAGTGTCAATAAGTCTTAGCACTAGTAGTTTTTTTGGGTTCATTCCCCTTGTGTATTAGCCGATGTCAAATATTAAATTGCTAAATAATAATATGATGATGATGATGTACTTCAGAGTCATTTTAAACATTATAAATTAAGTCACCTGATAGTATTTAGAAAGTTTTTCACCTCTTTCAAATCGAAAACTTACAGTGTTAAACCACTATTCTTCGTCGAGAATGTTTAAAATCAACGGTGTTTACAATTTAGTGTCATCTAACAACTCATCCCTTTCAATATTGGAAATCAATAAACTTGTTGAATTACTTGAAAACTTATTTAAATATGAGGTTCAAGCCCAAATTACTATGTAACCGTTATGTTTAAAATGCTTTTGCGAAGAACTTATTTCATTGACTTTCAGCAATCGCTGCAGTCACCGATCTTGTGGAATTTGAAAAGGACAACAAAAGTTGTTTCGTTGGCTAGTCAAAATACTGTACGTGTAGAATTTTCTCATAGAATTTTCATGTTTAGTTTGTTTTTATGTTCAATCGAAGATAGTAATTTATTTTCAATGGGTACTAGTGTAGCTTATGTGTTGGTAGGTACTTACGTGGCGTGAATCAGGAGTAGAAGCATTAATAACTTATCATAAAATTTAGTAAAATTATTCACAACCATTCATCACTATAAGTTTTCATTTATGTTTTGTTACCCCTGTTTCTCATTTGTTTTTTTTGTTTGTTTATGTTTCTAATTTATACAACGAAATTAGAAATCAATTCGTGAATGATGGATAGTCTTTAATTTCTTTTTAATAGGTGTAACTTTCAAATATCAAATGCGCGTTCAACTTTTGCGTTTTCGAAGCGCGCGTTTTGCGAGGCGGCGCGCTTCCTAGGCGCGTTCGACACTAGCGGTAACAGCTGGGTGATTGTGGTCGGTTCGCACCGACTTACATTCTTAACCATTTTGACAAGTCGGCTTTAAGCGGATGTCCCGCGGTCCCGTGAGCGATCATCGCTGTCTAGTGTCAATAGAAGCGACGTTAATATGACCATTACCTAACAATCGATTGTTTGATTCCACAAAAGGAATATTTTCAAAAAAATTTTTGTAGTTTACGACTCTTTTGGCAACATGGCATAATGCTACACGCGCGACGCGTGACGCGCGTAATGTTTACAGTGAATATTATGTGTTTTATGACATTATGATGGATTTGCAGTTCATCGTCATCATAATCAGCCTATTTCAGTCCTCTGGACATAGGCCTCTCCTAAAGCACGGCACTGAGCCCGATCTTCGGCTCCTGTCATCCAACCACTGCCAGCCACTGTGCGTATATCCTACTTCCTACTAATATTATAAACGTGAAAGTTTGTGTGGGTGGATGGGTGGATGGGTGGATGGGTGTATGGGTGGATGGATGGATGTTTGTTACTCTTTCACGCAAAAACAACTGAACGGATCTAAATTAAATTTGGAATGGAGATAACTTTATATCCTAGATTAGCACATAGGCTACTTTTTATCCCAGAAAATAGTGATAAATAAATAATCGCTCTACCTGGCCAGAGGTTATGCAGTTATGCACTTATTCGGAATCCAATCACGATGCAAAAACTGGATCCATTCACGCAGTTGGAGTTTATAACATTGCTTTCTCTCGATATGTTTTCAAATTACAGGTAGTAAGTACCTATGGGGTTTGGACTAGACCTTAGATTCTTCAATGTATTTGTGGAAGTGTATTAAGTAAAACTACAAGTGACTTATGGGTTACGGTTTATTCCACTTTGCCCTTCTAAGTTGTCTTACTGATGGGCAATGTGGAATGTTTACAGTTTCGAAGTCCGCTGTATCTCACCAAGTCATTTTGGTGGGACAAATTAAACCTTGAATGAGCGTTTAAAATTCACATCAAAATATTATTATGATGCACTTACTACTTATGCCAGTGTCTTCGTTCATATTGCAGTTCACGCGTAGTTTTTGAGTTCGTGTTATCGAAGTACAATTATTTATCAACTGTCGTCCTTGCAACACTTTAGCTAGAGTCTGTACAATAATACTCCTTGCATATTACACTTAAAGTTAGAGAAAAGTTTGCGGATCCATACCGCCACTGTCATTAGTCCTTTGAGGGACGTAAATAGATCAACTGACCATTAACACTTCAGCCTGTTCGTTCCTTTGAGTTGTGTCGGTAGGTAACTTTGGTTTTAGGTGAACCAAATAGTTAGTCTTATCTATTTTATCATTAACCTTTTGCTTTCCCAAATCTAAGCGTCACTCCTTCTCTTAGAGATATGCTTAGTTGGGCGATTACATTGGTCCAGGGTGGGTTGTTTGGATGTTTTTTTTTTCAATAGTTAGGTATACATTTGACCACAGTCTTATCTGAAGGTAAGTGAGGTCGATGGTGGAGCACGCTTGCCGCTTGCTAGCTACCTATTCACATTTGACTTGAAGGCTCCCAAATGACTACTTCTTCGCCGTTCGCATTATAAATGTAGAAACGAAGTGCTTTGTGCGGATCGGGGGAATGCCAACCATGTACGGGCGCACACGGATGTGCACTTTAATTATGATTCTAGGACATGCCATGTTTCGTCACGATGTTTTCTTTCATTGTTTTGAGCTATGGCATGTCAATAATATCATTATTCTTTGTGTATGGTATAGGGGCCGATATGGGGTCCGGACATGGTATCAAAATACTGTCACAACAGATGAAAAATTTTCTCAAGTATTTAGACCCTAGTCATACTGACTTTGAACACGATGAAACTCTATTGTGCAGTTGACGATATAAAAATTGCAATAAACGAAAAAGAAAATAAAGTTGCCAAGACTGTACAAAAACTTTAGTACTATAACTTCCAGTCTTCCACTGTAGACAGTAGCAATGTATGTCAGGCTAAAATAATAAGCCATAGAGTTAGTTAAATGGCAACATATTCACGTGATCCTAGATCTGAAGTATTTGAAAGGATTATACCGGCCCTGACATGCATGATAGACTGTTAAACAATACACACACAAAAATATCTGAATGAAATAAACAAGCAATGTTAAAAGGTAGTGTAGCTGCAGTATTTGAAGCAATGACAGCTCAGCGATGTCTCGGTATAGAAAAAAAATCGAGAAAATATTAATTGTTGGTTGAACAATAATTTCACAGTGACCTGATACTTCCTAAGTTTCAGGGTTCTTCAGGTTTCGACTCTCTGTAAAATTAATCAATCACATTCATTTAAAAAAACTCATTGTATGTTGTAGACAACAACTTGGCAGTAGTGCTACTTATCTGCCAACGCGATGGCAGTGGAACTCATTTAGACTAGCATGGAGAGTCAGTCTTCTTTTTTCTTTGATGGCATACGATGTAAGCCTAACAAAAATGACTATGTTGTTTGAAGCCAGGGCAAATATATTTAATTTAATATAAGTGGAGAAAGAAAATATTGCTTTAGTCACTGTAGTTAATTGCTATCAAACTCTCTAATTGTACTAGAAAACATAATATTTGCATATGAGATGTTTTGTAAATAAAACCAATCCCTAACTAGATCATAATATTTATTTTCTTATTTTATAATACGATCTAATTAAACGAAAATTTAATTATCTCACTTACAATCCACTTATACTATATTAGCAATTATTTCAAGAACACATAGCAATTATCTTATCTTTCGACTATAGATTGGCCTGATGTAATCTGACATCTAAAGCATGACTCCGTCCGTTTTACATGCATGGGATTGAAGACTTGCATTTTAAGGCCAGTTGTAGCTTTAGTTTGGTTTTTTGATTTGTATTCAAAGTTAGTTGTCAAATATGTATGATAAAGTTAACCAGTTAGTCAAGGTATATTATTTCATACTACATAATTTGCCAACTGTAGTGTATCTTCATTTGTGGACAGAAGTAGGTTTCATCAGTACACTATACATAAAAAGGGTATTTTCCTATGAAACCCATTAAAATTCTATATATCTGAAGTTTCAGATACGGCGTGAACTGGATCGATGTCATAAATTATACAAAACTGAATATAGAAAATAATGAATTTGGTAAACATGTCGTTTTGCTTTTTATACTATAAATACTTAAATATTCAGAACTTTATTGTTGCTATAGTTATAATATTATTTTCGGACGACTTTTGTCCATTTGGTTTAATATTCTGTACCATTAGCCTGATGGTGAACAAAATTCTGAAAAATATTAATAACAAAATTTTCACTGGTATATTAGCGTAGTATTCTTTTATTGTTATATCTATGATAATTAATCATTTCTTTGGTCATCCAAAACTCTACATTTCTTTTAATCTTTAAAAAATAACTTGCAATCAATGTAAAACTGAAATGCAAGTCTGACTCCTTAGGATAACTAATAACTAACTATAACTAGGATTTATACTTCTGCAAAACTAAATAGAAAAAACGAATCTTTCATTTCTTCAGTTATCACAACCGTTAACCGAATTCAAAATAAATCGAATCATTTCTGTTTTGTATTACATCTCCTGCTTGACTTTAACTACTCAAATTTTCTTTTAAGCATCTTTAACATCTTAGATCTCTGTTCGTTCGTAATGCTTACATATCATCCCTTAAGTTTAACCTACACTTTATCTTCACTCATACCTTCTACTTCTCTGTCCTTTTTCTGTGGAAGTTCGTTCGTCACAATATCTAAAGAGCCATTTTTACTTAGGCGACATGCTGAGAATATTTTTCTCGCCGTTTCTTGTTTCTTCACACAATAAAGCAGCACTATGAGTATTATAAGGAATACTACGATGGAACCGACGATGATTGGTGCGCTTTTGTCCATGTCTCCATCCATCGCTGCTAGTCTAACGGTTTCTACTTTAAGAAACTCTTTAAGAGGAGCAAAGTATTCGAGGATTCCTCTAGTAGAAAGTTCGCTTTCGCCAGTGATGGTGTGAAGAACAGTCCGCCAGTCTTCACTTGCTCCGAGAGACATACCATTGCTGAAATCATCAAGGTTTGATGGTTAGTAAGTATGAATAAATAGCATCGTAGATTGCAGACCAGAAGTTTAAGGCTAATTAATACTTGAATAATGTTGAGTGACATAATATTTGTATGAAATGACAGACTCAGATCTGTGCTTAAGTAGAGATTACTGCTGGCGCGTCATTCTAGAACCCAGCCTGAGAGTCCTGAAGTTGAAAAGCTGATTCATAAAGTAATTGTGAAAAGTATATCTGTCTGAATTCTATACCAATTTTCTACGAAAAGAAAACATTACCTAAGTTTTTAAACGGTATGTAAGTATTATTTTAAAGTTTGTAAATGGTTTCCTGGTAAAGTTTAACTAAAAAATTAATGATATTGCACATAAGGAAATAACAGGCTGGCTAAATTAGTATTTTAATTTGAAACTTGCTCAGCACACTGCTTCAGCAGTTATTATAAAAAAAATCTATTTATAGAATAACAAACACTCGTATGTTGCAAGTTGAAATGGGTACTAATGTATGTAATGGTAATGGTGAGCAAAAACTGTGTACCTAGCGGTTTTTTCAGTACTGGCTCTTGGCTTAAGAATTACAGAGTAGTAGAAATATCATTATAGGGGTTTGGCAAACTTTTTAACCTTTACCACGAATTTTAGGATAACAGGATGTACTTAGCTAATCTTGTATCTATCTTAATATTATGTTAAGTTTGAGCTTTGGATAAGGAAATCATATTGATAAAATCATAAAGAGACGGGCAGCGAAGTGCTCGCTTGGATACCAATATTGAGTTGAATTTTTTAAAAGGTTTTTTGATGTACCTACTGAATCTGATAGTAGTACTTCAGTATTGCATTCTTGCATCACGTTTATGACCTCAACATCATTCATCATCACGCGAGGTAAGCAAGCAAAAATTATGTCTGCAAAGTTACTAGGCAATGTTTCCAGTATTTCGAGCGCCTTTTAATGGGTAGGCGTGGTACTTACCTACTATCAGACGAATGACCTGTTCGTCTCTTCACTTAGTTGTTTATAAGATTTTAAATTGAGCATAATATTCACAAATGTGTTTGTTTATGGACTTAATTACAATATTTGTCCCATTAAGTGTATATTACATTTGGCCTGAGAACTTCATTCCATTATTCCATTCTTCGCCTTTTTCGTCACAAGTGAAAAAATGTTTTAGTAGGTAAGTATAGAATATTTGCTGAGATTCAAAGTCTGCCAAATTAATCAATCATGATTCAATCATATAAGTCCAACTTTCTTTGTAAATTTTATATATCAGGGTAACGCGTGGCAGTTATTATTGCCGTGCAATATTGTAATTTGTTGTTGTTCAAAATTCTAGGTGGCACTGAACTGTAATGGGCAAGCGTAACGTTTGACATCAGACACAAAAACATCAGAGTGTTAGATTTGTGAAACCTTGATCTTCGTTCAGCACCGTCACCTGACTTTTAAACATTTACAACGTTGTGATTAAAATAAGGGGAGAAGGAGAAAGGTTTTCGAGTGGCGACAACGAACTGAAAGAAGTTCTGTGTTGTGTGTTCTGTTCTGTGTGTGTGTTGTGTATGTGTGTGTGTTCTGTGTGTCTGTATGTTCTGCGATTTTGTGGTGTATTAGGTGCAAATTGTTTATAGCAATTCATGGTGGCGTTCAAGAGGGGATGCCTATGTTCAGCAGTGGACTTCATTCGCCTGATGATGATGATGAAATAAATACTTATTCTATCCATACATTCCATACACTTAGAAAAAACAGAATGTTCCATACCTCAGCAGTGTTCCGACTTCCTTCGATCCGTAGATGGAGCATTCATGCAGAGGTCCGGTATGGTTAGCTTGCTTACAAAGAGACAGGAGTATTTGGAACTCTAGTACGTGTGATATCAGATACCTGAAATATTAGAGTCAGTTCTAATAATTACAGTTGTTTGTTGTTTGCAGTTATATGTTACAAATAAATTACATTATTACTATCTTAACAAGGTAATGTATTCAAATTGAAAAATATCCCCATATAATATGAAGTTGTCTGAGTAATAATAAGCTGTAGGTAAGTTTCAGCAACCAAAAACCACATGTTATTGATGATAAAACCACTTGTAATTATTTTACAGACCACAAATTACATGTCTTTAGTTATTTATATTCATACTAGCTGTGCCCTGTGGTTGTGCTCGTTTGGACTATAGTTTATTCCATCTCCTTCCCCAGGGTTTAAACTATCTCCATACTAATTCATTTAGATTCATTTTGATCTATTCAGCAGCTTAGGCGTGAAAAGGTCACGAAGAGACAGCGGGAGTGAATTATTTCCAAACGATAAAACATCCCTCACGTGATGTACTGAACATGCGAGACGACGTGATACTTTGCAGCTGGATCCAAATCACTCTCGTTCCTCGTAACTGGTGGTGACACGCCGGTTTCCTTAGTTCTGAAACATATCAACCGGACCATGAACACAAATTCATATCCTAAACAAAATAAAATCAATCATGCTTGACTTTTCAAACTGTCTACAGAAATAGTACGTATCCGAAGTAATAGAACCAATAAAGACACGTCGATGAGTCCATCGTAGATATACATAGTTGAATGATATCTTTGGAGATGCGTGCCAACTTATCTGGGACGTCCCGTTTCTGGAGATAAATTGGCCCGTCCAGCCAAGTGCCCTTGCTGGATGCCTATTATTCCGTGGGAATTTAAAGTGATCTATTTTAGAACATCATATACGCCTAATCCTTTAGTGATTTGTTTTTAAATCCGGATAAACGAATTAGAATATTAAAGATCTAGAAGGAGAAGTTCCGGATGTCAAAGTAGGAAATCCCCAAATGACTTCTTTACAGTTGGAAACCCTGCTTTGCACCTATTCTGCTCAATACTAAAATGATATGTATATATTATCGTTCAAAACGGTGAAGGAAAACATCGTGAGGAAACCGGCATGTCCAAGAACTGAAACATTCAAGGGTATGCGACATCTACCAACCCGAACTGGGCTAGCGTAGTAGATTACAGCCCATACTTGATCTCTCTCTCTGCCAGAAGGCTAGAGCCCCAGCAGCGGGAACGTGAGAGGCTGATGATGATGATGATGATGATGTATATCTTGGCCATAGTAAATGCACATAAAAAAATAGCATGCCTAATAAGGTAAAGTAGTTAAAACTATAGTACTTTCACATTTATCATGCATGCAGCGCTAGAGAGTGGAACTCCTTGCAGGAGTCTTCATTCCGCATGTGAACAGCAGGCATGTTCTAGGTATCTAAACTTGCTACATCACCGACCGGAGATAATAAACAAACGTAAACTTGTTAGGTATAAAAAAGTAAGTATTCAAATTATAAGACACAAAAAAATTGCAAGTCATTACAACCTATCTAGTTATTATTTGTTATACTCTGGCAAAGGGGGTCTAAAATAGTCCAGTTACTCATTAGTCCAGTTTTTAGGGTTCAATAAAAAGAACCGAAACCTTTGCAGAGCTATGTCTATTTGATCATTTATTACATTATAAGATTTTAAGAAATTGATATTGATTAATTGATATATTCTGTTACAAAAAGTCAACAAAGATAGAACAAACGAACAGCAGTACCTACGGTGGCCAAAATTGGAACTAACGATTATTGTATGAAAAGTTAGAGCACCAAACTGGCCTTTGAAAAAGCTTTATAAGGCACGAGTTTGTTTACAATATCTCGCGTTCTTAAGGAAAGTTTTCAGAAAAAAACGACATATAAGTAGTATCTACATAGCAATCATCTAACGCAAGGTGAGTGCGTCTAGAGACTTCGCGAGGCTAGTAGGCATCTTAGCCTTACTTGTGAAGTTCATGGATTTAAGATCAAGGTAAACCTATTGATAAGAACGGAAGAGTTAAAATCATACCGTTGGAAGTTATTGAGTTTCAACTTCCTAAATTCATTATCATTAGCGGAATTGTAAAAGAAATTAGAAAAAAAAACAAACCATAACAAATCAAATCAAGGAAGTTTTAAGCAAGCGACAGCGGTTTTAGGACGATCTTAGTTAGATATTTTGACGCAAATCGCTTACGTGGAACTTGCGTATAAATGACAGATAGGGGTTTATGTAACTAAGTTCTGGCAACTTTCACTAACTAGTTACTTGCATAACATAAGATTTACAAAGCTAGATACACTTAGCTCACTTGCACTAACATTTTGTCGAAAATATGTAGTAGAAAAACTGTGAGGAAGTTAATAAAACTACATAATCACCTCAAATCCCACCAATGTTCATTCCAGTTCTCTAAACTGCTGTTTCTGAAAACATCCCACCTCCACTTGTCCAAGACATACGCGTAAGCCATTAGAGGTAATTTCTCTAACGCCACCCACAGAAGATGGTTCAGAGTCACTTGAGGACCAGTTTCAACATTGACTAGATTTAGACCCTTCAAGTGTTCAGGCGACGTTAGTTGAATGGCAACTATATCTGATATAGCGTCGTGGAATGCTGAAAATAACAGGCGCTTTGTTAATATGCTATGCTATTACAATACGGTAGTATACTTGGTGCCTTAGAAATAGTAGACTAAACTCTGAAATATCTACGACTAGCGCATGGCCCAATGTGCACGGTCAGTGACCTGTTGGAGTCACGAATTACACGTTTTTCTATAGCGAACAAAAAAGTTAGTCATCGACTTTAACCACTGCTTCAGTGTTTTTGACTATTTCTGTTAATCACTTTAAGACTGTATCAAAACAGTTTCTTAAATTTAAGAGACTGGTCTTCGATTACCTCTAATAAATGTATATTTAGTTGTTTGAAGATTACTTAGTTGTTGACTTATTTCTTAATGGCTTAGGAGGAAACTAACAGCTAGGCTGACACGATATGCAAAGCGACGAAAATAGAAAATCAATAAAGAAGTTTTCTCAGATATTAGAAATCAAGTAAATATTAAAAGACTTGACAGCAATTAATAAGTTGTTTTGCGTATTTATTGCCTGTTTCGGCATAAAGTCATAATATTATAATAATAATAATAATAATAATAATATGTTTATTTGCCACAATAACACTTATGGTACATAATATGGTTACATTTTATACAGATAGTACTTCTATAAAATAATAACAATAAATAATAATGCCCGCACAATCACATACATAGACTCTGACCCCTAACTAGGTTTCCCTGTATCTAGGGTATCAGAAACTAATAATATTAATTCTTTATTCAATTCTTTGATAAGTTAGGCAAGTATCTCTGGTTAATAGGCAAGTATGGTTACATTTTATACAAATAATACTTCTATAATAATAAATAATAATGCCCGCACAATCACATACATAGGCTCTGACCCCTAACTAGGTTTCCCTGTATCTAGGGTATCAGAAACTACGAGGATCGGGGATCCACAACACGCAGACACAGAACAAATACTTGCTTTTTTTTTTTTTTTTTCAATGCACAAATATTTGTTCTCGTTCGTTTGGGTGTATGATAGTATGAACTGTGTTGGTAAGAGTGTTGTGTTGGGATTGTATTATTATAATGTGCAATGTATTTAGAGGTAGGTAAATAGTGCATGTGCATGTGTGTGTGTGTGTGTGTATGTGTGCATGATTGATTGGTGTTTGTATATCGTTTTTGTCAGTTAATGCAATATGGGCTTAGTCTATTATTCGAAGTAAATTCTCAGTAGTATCATAGTTAAGTTGCAATAAATAATTAGTAATACATTTATTGAATGCATGTCGGTTTAGGTTGACGATTGTTACTTGTTTACTTATTCGGTTGTACAGAGCCGGTCCTTGCCCCACGAAAGATTTTCTAGCATAACGCGTGCGGTAATACGGCAACTTGAAAATGAGGTCTTTTCTTCTCCTCAACGTGTTCATTTGCAAATGTTCTTCACTAACCAAGGCGTGTTGTCTTTGCGTTATTGCTTTTATAAATAGTTGTCGAATTGTCAGTACCTTTGATTCCTTATATAGATTCTCTGTTGAATAACGTCTCGGCTTAAAGTGCATCACTTTGAGTAATGCTCTTTGAGATCTTTCCAAAGGCAGTACATGCGTAGTAGCAGCTGCACCCCAAATGGATATACAGTACGTGAGTATTGATTGTGCTAAGGCGTAATATACTGTCAACAGAGAATCAGAAGGCAAGACATGGCGAAGTTTTTTAAACGTGTATATCATCTTCCTTATTCTTCCTCCCAAAGTACTAATGTGTTGAGTCCACGTCAAGTGCTTGTCAATAAGCACACCTAGATATTTAATGTGTTCAGTTGAATCAAGAGGAGTGCAGGAGCACGGAACGAGTTCAGTACAATTTGCGTTGTGGATCTGTAGAGAGAGTGTAGACTTTGGTTGAGTGGAAGAGTTAAGAGTGAAAGTCATAAACTTGGTTTTAGTGACGTTGACCGTTAGTAGGTTATTTCTTAGCCAGATTGCAACATTATTAAGCCCTTTGTTTGCTGATGCTTCGACATCGCTCCATGTTTTGCCGTTAAAGAGTAGAACTGTATCATCAGCGTAAGTGAAGACTAATCCCCTATCTAGTTTAAGGTCACATAAATCGTTAATATATATGAGGAATAGTGTAGGGCCAAGAATACTGCCCTGTGGCACCCCAAACCTAATGCTAGCTTCACTGCTAACCCAATCTTTGACCTTCACCATTTGTGTCCTTTCGGTGAGATAGCTAGTGAACCATTGTAGAGGGAGTCCCCGAATGCCAATGGCCTCTAGCTTCGCTATTAGGATGGGGATGGAGACTGTATCAAAAGCCTTTGCCAGGTCTAAGAATACTCCAACCGACTTTTGGCTTCCGTCTAATTGCTGAATTATTTGTTGTGTCAAAGAGTACACTGCATGTTCAGTGGAGATTCCTGCTCTGAAGCCAAATTGGTTTTTAGAGAGGAGAGATTTTGTTTCTAAATATTGACGAAGTCGTTTATTTACAACCTTTTCGAGTATCTTCGACAACGTTGGCAATAGAGAAATAGGCCTATAATTTGATACGTTTGTACCATCCCCACCTTTATGAATTGGGCTAATAACAGATTTTTTAAGAGCACTTGGAAATATTCCGCAATCCAAACTGGCTTGACATATAAGGGTAATAGGTTCCAGTACATAAGGTAAAGCATCCTTAATAACTCTGGTAGTGACACCATCCCAACCCGGCGCAGAATAAGTTTTTAGCGAGTTTATTATGGAATAAATTTCAATTTCATCTGTTGGTAGTAGGCAAAAGGAGCTCAGTTGTTTGTTCTCAACTTTAACTTTCGAAACTAGGTTTTTTTCAGTAGTACAAGAATTACTCAGAATGACATTGGCTAAATTTGATCCAACATTGATAAAGTAATTATTGATTTCGTTTAGTGATTTGCTAATATCTGGTTCTGTCCTCAATAACTCTTCAACAGGGTTGGATTTACTCGAAAAGTTACAGATTCTTTTTATGTTTTGCCATGTCTTTTTATAATCTTTCGCGCATTTTTTTAGTTCAGCTTTCTCATATATTCTTTTTAACCTTTTTAATATGTCATTACATGTATTTCTATATTTAACATAAGTATTCTTTATCTCATTATTGTTTGGTTCTTTTCTGCATTTTAGGTGCAGTTTATCTCTCTTCCGTATACATCTAATCAACCCAGGAGTTATCCAGGGCTTTATATTATTTTTGGATTTCGTGACTTTTTTAGTCGTTGTGTGTTTCTCTATAATTACTGAAACTATTCTTAAAAATGTATCTGTTGCAGCATTCACGTCTGAGAGATCTAAACAACTGTTCCAGTCGATCTTACTTAATTCTCTACCCACAGCATAAAAATCACATTTTTTATATATTTTCTCCCTGCTCAATTTTATGTTTTCCTTACTGTTTATTTGGATTATTAAGGGACAGTGATCGGTGATGGTGGCCGGTAGAAGAATAATCGTAGAATTGTGTTTGGTCCTCAGCATACAATGATCAATACAGTTGTCTCCTCTTGTAGGATAAGTATGTCCTGGTAGGAATCCGTGGGTTGCTAATAGAGTGAGATATTCCGATGTATGTTTATCGATCGTATTATTTCTAATGTTTATATTAATGTCGCCAATAAGGGCCATACAAGGAGTTCCTTTCATCTCTTGCAGAAAAATGTCCAGAGAGTCTAAGAAGTTAGTAGGGTTATTGTAAGAAGGTGAACGGTATACTGCTATGAGGCTGTAATAGTTACCTTGTGTTATAACCATACAGCTAGCATCTTCAATACTTGGTTCGGAAACGCTTACATTTTGAAGACTGTTTTTTATGTAAATTACTATACCATCATTTTGATTTATAGTCTTTTTTGTGAAGAAGGTTTCATATAAGTCCAGAGAAGGCGGAGTGTCATTTTTTTGTAGCCAACACTCTGTGAGTATAATAATATCGAATTTAATATCTATACGATTTAAAAATACTTCGAATTCAGTGATATTTTTATTTATACTTCTAATGTTTAGACTTATGACTGACAGATTGCATGTTTGATCCTGTTGTATGTACATTTTGCATTCCTCAGGCTCACTCAATGAAAATAAGCTAGCGACATTGATATTATCAATGTCAGAAGATACTTCGTTAATTTGATTCATAATAAATTTAAGAGTCTTGGCATGTGGGATGGACATCCACATGAGTAATGAAGTATGGGGTAAGTGGTCATTGAGCGTAACCGTGAAGTAGCATTGTACAGTAGGAACAGGGGACAGATTTGCATGTAGGTTAGTACTCGCATGCAAAACCGTTTCCTATATGTATGGATACGATATACATTTGTGTAGGTGTACTGTGAGTGTGAGTGTGAGTGATGGCAGTGTGGGTGATCAAGAAAGCATAAGTTACAATTTGCAGTTACAGATAATATAACAATGTATACATATAACACAGAAATATAAACTCTAAATAAAACATAAATTCTTAGACGCTTATAATAATAATAACAATGGCATCTATCATATAGTAAGTATGTATAAGTGAAATAAATACTTTATTTTTAATGATGTGGAGAACACCTGATGATGTCACGAAAAATGCAAAATGATAGATGCTAGCCAGCAAATTTTTATATGTCTGAAAATAATCTTGATGTACCTTATGAGTCCTTAAAATTATGTATAATAAAGCAGAAAAAATAGAGTATGCAAAAAAAAAAACTATTTTCTCCTATTTGTTTATGTATGTGTGCAGATTGCAGCCAAACGGCGTAGTCAATTTTAAAATTATAAACTTTATTATAATACCTGATTTAAACTTATTCAAACTTTCCTACCTGGATTTGGTCCGTCCCTGTAAAGTGGTGGAAGATTTTTATAGTGCTTGAAATACTGAACGTGGCCTAGAAGTCTAGCTGCTCTCGACAATCCAACAACTATATTAGTAATTTTTTCTCCACACCATTTTATTCTGAAAACAAAAACAATACTTGCATAGTAAGTAGTGCATCGAGTATAAATACTGTAAGACTCACGCGTCATGCCTAAATAAGTTCCCACTGCTGGAACTCAGGTCTTCTCTCAAAGACAGCCGTATTGTACCATACTGGACCTGTGTTGGTTGATAGATGACACTTGACTCACAGTCCTGGAGTAGGTATTGTGAGAAGCCAGTTTCCTCTTGATCTTCTTCTTTATCGCTTTAAGCCAACCGTTCGTGAAGTATCGCAAACCAATAAACAAATAAACCTTACCTATCATGTCAGTTCGGTTACTAGACAGTGCCAAAAATAACTTACTTGTAATTAACTCCGTCGCACATATCATGACTAGAAGGTAGGCAGTTGGCAGTAGTCATGGTATCTCCGATGTCTTGGTAAGACTGTCTAGCACTATCGAACCCTAGAGACTGATGGAAATCATCAACAGCATCGAATAAGTCCCTAGACCGGATGCTTTCGTTGTTCAGTAAAGGTTGCACTCGGTCAGGATAAGCGACTACTTTCGGATATACAACTTGCCATTCTTGAGCCCATAGGTTACCTGAAATATAAAAGCAATTATACATAGGAACAAATATGTTTTCAATTGGCTTTCAGTATTGAAAATAGACAAAAATGTTCAATGTTACAAGAAGGTAATACAATCACGTTCATTCAAAAACTCAATCTGGTTCCACACAGTCCCGCTAATTCCATCATGCTAAATGAAACAATAACCTTGGACATACCTAGAATATGAGCGGGTATCAATGTATCCTTGCCTTGCAAATCATCTCGATAAAACATTTTTAGCTTAGCCCTTACGTAATTTTGCAATAGGTCATACAAAGGTTTTATTTCGCACCAAATGCGATCAACTGTGTTTTCAAAATCATCATCTTCAAACGTGAATCGCCACATATCTCCGGCATCAGTGAAGTTCTCCAATTCAGCTACATTGTTCATTCTTTCTACGTAATCTTTGAAAATAGGGCGTATCCTTTTCCCAGTTTCATCACGATAAGCTGTCCAGTAGTATGATAATTCTTTGCTATCATTGCTGCTTTTGAACGTTGATATCACATCTAAAATAAAATATAATCTAAATTGCAGTTGTTGTTTCTTGATATAATTTGATTTGCATCAAGCGTGGACTATATATCTGTAAATTTTATCAGTACACACCTATATATTTATGTGCATTATTACTCAAATAACTATAGGTGAATAATTTTATTCCCAACATAGAAATGCCCTATATTGTATCATCATCATCACCGTATGTATTAAATGAATCAGAAATAAATAAATTGATTGACTGACCACTCATGGTTCGTACCGAATCTTCCGTGTTACACGCTGTAGCATTATAGGCACACACAGTTACACGACTCCAAATTTTCTGCATTGTATCAATTTCTTCTCTTTGCTGTTAGAAAGCAATAGTACTTATTAATATTTCTATAGAATCATCTTTTAAAATATATCGACTTTTGTATTTTTTTAACTTACCTTACTCTGAGGCATCTGTACGTTTGTGCCTCGTTCTTTGATGATTCTAATTTTTCTCTTGAATTTTGGATCATTTGTAAGTAAATAATCATTTAAATAATTTTTCTTTAATATATTCCAATACTGCTTTTTAATTTCATCTTCTTCAGCAGCTATACGTACCTTAAATTTATATAGTTTTACAGTCATCCAAACAGAAAAATATTCTAACTAGACTTAATGTAACTTACCATTTCATTCTTTTTAACCTCGTTATTTATATCTGTAACGTATGACCATAAAGCTTCTTGTGATGTTTTACAAACTTCTAAACTCAATTTGTCCATTTCTTCCATAAAAGATTCAAAAGTCACATTTACATTGTCAAGTTCTTCTAATTGATATTTAAAGCTTTCAACTACATCATTTGTCTTTACAATCAGTGATGTAGGATCTAGTATTTTCTTCATGGCTTCATCAAGAAACTTTTTTTCTCTAACATCGTCATCTACTTCAATTTCATGTCCACTTTCATCGGATATTTCTGTCGTTTTATTTGTTGAGTTCCTATCATCTGCTGACATGTCTGATGTAGGATTCGTATTGAAATGTACAGCAGCTGTTAGCGAAACAGCAATTACCAATATGCATGTCCCTGACTGAAACAGTTATGTAAAGAGATGATAACTTTGGTTTTGAGTAGGTCTGATTTCAAGTGCGGTGTGCAAGATAGGTATATGTTACGCATTGGATTCTAGTGGTATTATTTACTATAGCAAATTTCTAGGTCATGTGGACGTAACATTCTAGGATAATAAGTACTGCACTGCACGTTCATTATTGTTGAATCGCGTGAGAACAATTTAACAATAGTCTGACGTATCGGTGGGGCTAGTTGGATAATGATTACATCCTTTGCCCACCTAACGCATAGCTATACTAGATCATTGAATGTCATCAAATCTCCATTGTATGTAATAAAATGACCTTGTTTCGAAATCTTTACCGCATTGATTTAAAAGCTGACTGTAAGTAATACAATCGTAATGAATATTAAATGAAATTGTTGAGCAAATTATTATGTGGAAAACTTTTACTGGCATCTTATTAGGTTTAACTGCTAGATTAGCTCAAATTAATATGTATTTAGAATCGTGATTTTTAACCAGAGCTGAAAGCCAGATAGTAGGTACATTTTATTATAATCAATTTCTTTCCATTTTGCTAAATTGAAACATAACTACATTTATATGCTTTCTCAGAATCGGGGAGCTAGTAGGCAGATATCAAACTACACCGTAGTCACTCTGCTATGCATAAAAAAATGTATTGCTTGCTAAAGAATGTAACCATTAAAAATCTTAAAATCAAAACAGCAATTCCTAATTAAAATAACTAATTAAATATACGTACATAAAAAAACATAATGCTGCAAAAAATCCACAGGTACGCACAACAATTGTAACACTACACCCAACACATTATCAGTTTGAACTGTTATAACGATGGCTTTTCACAACTTCACACTTTCATTCCTGGCATGTTGTTTGTGAATACTAGAAGGTGTTTGGTCGTTTTGTGGTGGAATTTTGAAAGGAACAATTGGTTCAGCGTTTTGTTTTGAAAACGTAGGAACGTTGCGCGTCGACTCGCCTGCGTGTGTACATTGTTATGGGACATGCTGGGTTCATAGTCGCGCCTCAGCTGTATTACCCTACGTGTGCTTCAATGCGAACGGATGCGCTTACTTACTTAGTAAGGTTAGTTTGTGTAAACATTCGATGTGAATAGTAATGGCCATCAATTTGCTCGTTTATTAGTTTTGTTTTTCTATTAAAATTATTAGGCTAAGTAATAGTGACGCCAACTTGCGACCCGAAGGTCGTTACTTCGAATCCTGCAATGAGCTCGAGTTTTTGGTGAAAGGAAACATCTTTATGAAACCATAGCTTGGTGGTAGAATATTATCTCGCCTGGTTAGCAGCAATCTACCTATAGTTTCTAATCCAGGCGTAGCGTGGCGCCTCCATCGATCAAACTACTTTGGCATTGCGTAGGTATTGAACCATCCACACAAACAAACAAAAAATTACATCCAAGCTTCCTTATATTTATATGGATAGCATCCGCCGCCATATCCGCTTCCGCAAGATAGATCTTTAAACCTTACTGTATTTTGCCCTATAATAAAAACAATTGCCTCATTATTGCACCGAACGGGTATTTTTGTACCAATCTACGGTTGCAGTAACTATTACGCAATGTATTTCAATTTCTTAACAAACTGCAAAAATAGGTGCTGCGATAAGCAAAATAATATACCTGGTTGCTTAGAAACTATGTTTATTGCTTTGAACCTACTTGCTAATCAAACTAAAGAACATTAAATTCATGCTGTTATGTTGATGTTACAATCACTCTTTCTTCATGAAAGAAGCTAGGATTTCTGCTCCAGCTACGTCTATTTCTTCATAACCGAATGGCTCCAACGCCTTCTTGGTCCTAGCGAACCAATTTGTGACATTTTCATGCTTACTAAAGTCGTAACCAAACGCCTGAAAAGAAAATTAAGGTTGGAAGACATAGGTCTAGGTGCCTCTTTTTGGGTAAGTCATCTATAAGGGCCTGGTTTTCTGATCCATATAGCATACGAGTATGGTTTTTTGACTGTAATCAAAAAAATATTAAAGAAATGACTATAGTTAACCCAATCCCGGATTAAAAAACTACGGGCCATTTTTTTAATCCGGGATTGAGGGTCTTGGACTCAATTTTCTACGGTATGTGGAACAAAATGATATGGAAAATGTTAAGTACTTATACAGTATCTAGACGTTAGCATAATTTGACCTTCACAGGTGTTATAGAATAAACCCACCAAAAAACTTAGGGAAGGTTAGGAACTAAATCAGATTAGTAAATCAACCAGCCTGCAGGGTGCGTACTACATATTTCGATAGTGCTTTACCGATTTGTATCGCCTACGTTTCACAATAGATCGAAAAGATACCTGTTCACTCTAGATTTCAAGATTAGTTAGTAAACCCAGTAGGTAAAAACCAGAAGTACATTTTCTTATCAGATAATCTTTTAAGTAGAATCAAACCGCTTCCTACAAACGAACGATTCAACATTTTCATATCAATAATCCACCGCACTAGGTCAATCAAGATAGTTAGCTTAAATCTTATACTTTATTTTTTGTATGTAAATGAGACAAACTTGTCACTGGTCTGATGGCGGATAAGCGTCACGCGTGCCTATTGAAGTCCGGTGCCAACCGAAATTTTGATCTACAGTTGTTTAAAATCTTGCGCACTGCGATCGTCACCCTGAGATATTAGATGTCAAATAGCTTTTTATTTTTTTTTTGAAGACCTGAGTCACAGTTATCACCCATACTCTCTCTCTCTCTCTCTGTGAGAGAAGGCCTCTGTTCCAGCAGTGAGAATGTAATAGGATGATATGATAATAATGAGGAAGTAATAGGCTAGTGAATGAATAATGCGGTAGAGGACCTTTTGATGGATGTCTCCAAGGATCACTGAACATTGATAACATTATAAACCATAATAATCAATTCAGTAAATTCTTACGTTTATGTTCGTGATGGTGACAATTATGGTGACATCTGCAATGGTGAGGTTGTCTCCAGCGACGAAGGCGCGACCGTCCAGGAAGGTGTTCAGCCAACCAAGAGCCTCGTCTAGCTTAGCAGCGTTTTCATCACTGTACGCATCTCCGCGGAATAGTATTGGTATCTGAAATAGGGATTTCGAGGATAGTTTTTCACTGCGATAAAATGTTATTTTCTTGCAGTAAATACATACAAACATGCTAAAGCAATTTATCTATATATATTACTTATTTTTCGGATAGTTTTTGAGCACAAATCACCTGAGGCTAAGTGTCGATACAATATATTGCTATTTCGCTTGGTGGTAGAGCATTTTCTAGTACTCGCCTGCTAGCCAGGAGTACTAGATTAGAGAAATATTTCTACTGTCGCCAAGAATCTATCGGTGTGTTCCGGCAGCCTCACTTGAGAGCCAGTTCCCAGTCCAGTTGTAGCATGGCGCCATCTTCGACCACATCGTTAATTAACATCAGGCGACTTGTGGATAAACGCTACCCTGTAAGGAATAAAAAAATAAAAAATGTTCTCGCTACTTTGCGCGTAGATTTTCAGAGGGGAAAATGGCATGTGTGTGGACCAACGTATCGCAATGGGCGAAAAACCTATTGAGATTTGCAAAGCGTGTGGCCGCAGGCTCGATTTCTACTAAACTGGTTATATAAATTGGTTTAACTCTGGTTTAAAGTTTTATTTAATGTTGAAACATTTGGTAGAGTCAAAATAAAAAACAGTACACAAGAGTGAAACTTTGACTGCATCAAAGACGAAGCAATAGTACTTCATCTTTGTTGTAATATATGTTGTAATAAATACGTACATAAAGGTTAGCATATCTCTGGAACAGAGTGCCAAGATCGAAGTTGAGTCGCTGGTCGACGAGTGCTCGTGCCCGGGGGTTCTTCGGGTACAGAGAATCATCTTTGCCATAGGCATTGGCCAAGTAAGCCATAATAGCACGGCTGAAATTCAAATTAAAAAAATAACAACAACATCGGTAACGCCCATAATGTTGTACTATGTTTGACAGGCCACGGTGAAAGACGCGGCGGCGCGCCGTCCGTCTGCTTGTTAGCCAAACAAATCAATAGTCTAAAGTCTAAGCTAAGCTAATCCTGAAAGGCTTTGCTTTTATACATATATAGAAAATTTGAACTGACCTCTCCCAGAGAATGAAACCGTTGTCATCAATTGTCGGGATAGTGTGTTGTGGGTTCATCTAAAAAGAGAAATTTTATATTCTATTATAATTTTTGCAAAACAGTGAACTTGCGTGCAAGTTTTCATATTTCTGTCGAAAACTAAGTAATTTTTTGGTTATTTCTTACCCCAAATTGCATTTACGAATAATATATTAATTGCAGTAAGATATATGAGATTAAACAGCAATACCTGCACAGCACTTAGCCAAAGTAGTTGAACTCATTGTTACCCTAATTATTTCACTGGACAGAATTTATTTCCAACAGAAACAGTACTTGTATTAGTAACGTTATAAACTTAACGGTTACCTTCACATACTCCGGAGTCAAGTGATCTCCGTTCATGATGTTGGTGGTGATGAGTTCCAGGTCCACCCCCAGTACTCTGGCAGCCATCATGACAGCTCGGCACGGAGGCGAAGGCGGCAGGAAGTAAAGTTTGATGGGTTGTACTGGCATCTTACTTTTAGAGCGAGCCACTGCGTTGCTGTAAATGAAGTAAATAAATGATCTTCGTCATCATCATCAGCTGAAAGACGTCCCCTTCTGAATATTGTCTTTCCCCTTTGAAGGCCACAATGATCGGCTATTGACAATTTGCACCTATTGGCTACTCGCGACTATGACCACCTAACCTTCCTTTGCACCTATTGGTTTTAAGTAATATGTCGTTGGACCACCTTAGTGATGACTTAGTGTGACCTTAGTGTGTGGTGTGTGTGTGTGTTTCGCTACGCGTGGGCTATATAATAGATAGTAAAATACTATTTTTTGACAAAATGATAATGTAATAGGACTTTATGTAAATCATTTATATATATAGTATTGCTTTTAGAATCAGTAGATACGGATTGTTATTTGATTAAACCATGAAAATGATTGTAAATATTATTATGTATTAGAGCTATAAATAGTGATTTATTAATGTGCATTATATAATGGGTCATTTATTTTTAATAGTCCGACATCAATTTTTTTATCTACCTTAGTCACCAATACCATTCACCGTTTACTTATTGTTAAAAGAAGTGTGAGTTTGTTTTTAAATTTTACTAATCAAAACATTAGTATTGTTAATACTAAAAACAGTCCAAAACCAAGATTAGTTTCTTAATTTTAATCTGTGAAAAGTCACCCTTTATATTTTCCGACTCACCCAAAAGTACTTGACAAAACGCAAATAACTAAAATCGAAGCGTAAGCTTTCATGATAAAGCGACTTCAATACGAAAATCTAAAAACTCAAGTCAAAGGCAAAATAATATAAGCTCCAATTATTTCAACTGAAAAAAATAAAAAAATTGTACTTATTACATTAGTTATATAAATTTATAAGCAAACATGGTCAAAAGATATTTTTTAACAGCTCTTAGAAATCTACAAATACCGACTATCTTTCACTCACTTCGCTGCTTGAATTTTTTCGACAACAGATTTGTCCATACATTGGCCCAGTTTGATTACTTTAAAAGACACGCACAATTTTATTAGATACTACAATAGTAGTAAAATTATTGTATTTCGTGTATGACCATACAAGTAACATTGAAGGGACGTAACAAAACAAGAGACGTTCAAATAGTTACCACAAAACAAGAAACAAAATCTAACCCAAAGTTATTTGAATAATTTCTATCTTTTCTAGATATTTGTTGAGTTTCAGTACCGAAGACCGCCCTTGATAGGCTGCCACAGAGTCAAACACTGAAATGAAGCGAAGTCACTGCGCTACTGAATAAAAACTGTTATGGCGATGGACACCATAGAAACGGGGCGGTTCTTCAATAATGCTAAATCATTATGACAATGGCAAACTACAGGTAGGTACTAGTTATATGATGGATGACACAACTATAGTAGGCTTCCATGGGGGTCGCATCACGTGAAATAAAGTTCATGCTGCTAGGGATAATTTTAGCTTTTGAACTATTGATCGTAGGGAAACTTTTTTAGCGTCGTATTTGTATGTTGTATGGATTGCAACTGTCTCTGGAACTACAACTATTATTCTTACGAGTTTTAACTGTGTTTGGATGATAGATAAATTTTGATATTATGCTTTGAAAGTCCAAAAAGCTATCGAATATTATCTGGATGATGAAAAAACCAGCTAAATTGATTTTTATTTACCTATTACTTACTAAAAACATATACCTACGTGAAGATTACAGGGCATAAAAAGATGTACCACCTGATATTTCACGGTGGCGAACGCAGCGCATTGTCGCACAGGATTCTAAATTATTACGTTCAAAATTTTGAGTTGAGCTAGAGATGCTTATCATCAGATGAGCGACTTGTTCGTCTCATCACTAAGTTTTAGAAAAGGAAGAAAAAAGCTATTCCTGAAGCGACGAGAGTTCGTAGTTGTGACGTCAGCTTGCGATCCTTAAGAACCTGTTATAGAGCCTTTGATGAAAGCATCATGATGGGACCATAGCATGATAAATGGGTATTTTTCAATGCTCATCTGGCTAGCTACTACAGACTCTAAATCACTTATTATTGTGTTCTCAATCGTAGTGTGGCGCCACCTGCAACCACATCGTCACATATTAGATGGTTTATATTGAACTTAATATGAAAATGTGTTTTGAGAACCCCCTGCACCTAGTGTAAAAGAACATTCTATTAGTTAGTACCTATGATGATTATGATGGCCTCGATTTAATTTAAATGTGTTTCTAATGACGATGTCAATACTTACTGGCAATGGGGCAGGTAAACTACAATGTCATACAGAGGAAAACTATCCAATTATTCGCAATTGAAATGATAGAGCTAAAATGAATCATTTACTGCATGTTACAATGCGTAGTTGCCTGATCAACATCGTTTTCGCCTCATAATCATACACAAACATGTTTATTTGCAGCTGGGTGGCTATTGTGAATGATTGACTTCTTATAATGCGAATAGCTCCACTCAAGAACACGTCTACCCCAACGGTTGTGTCGGTTCTGCGGCTTATATGATCAGCCCACTGCCACTTCAGCTTGCTAATTCTGTGAGCTATGTCGGTGACTCTAGTTCGTTTTACTGTGATGTCGCCTAATATTAAACATTGATGCAATCGATGTTGTATCACGCATGCCTAGAAGTTCCCTGTACATTCTTGCCTTGAAGATTCCTCAATTATTACTATCAGTAAATGGTAAATACAGATTCTGGCAAGGAGTTTTACGCCTGAGATTAATAATAATCGATCCTGATCGTTTTTAGATCGGTATTTTATATCTTAATATATTATTTTAGTAGTAATCTGTCAAGCCCTAGTATTAAAATGACATGACATATCGATCCAAAACCGCGGATAACGGATCGGATCGATTAATTTCGGGCATTAGTCTTAAGCGGTACGCACTATGACGGTGACCTAATCTTAGAAAAATTAAGATTAAAATGCATGATAATCGGTGAAATTGAAAATGGACTATTGCTATTAGTTACCCTAATAAAAAGAAAACAAAGTGTACCTTATTATATTTATTATTTGTATGACTAAATATTATTACGATGCAATGTGCATGTCACCCAATTAAAATTTTCCAGTCGGGGTATCATGCCATTGACAAATTGCATGTTTGCTGTGAACTGTACCTACTTGATAACCTGTGTTTACAGTAGGTACCTTCATCACTTATATGTAAATTACAATGTAAAATTTATGAACATCACATACCTATGTAATTTTATCCAAGGACATGTATGTATTTATGTACCAAAATTGCCAACAATTTTTCAAATCACCTAGCAGAGGACAAATACTATCAGAAATAGCTTTGATACGAACTAGAATAAACTGTTGGTACATCACTAATCATCATTATTATTTAGCAATCATTTGTGTTTATTGAAAATATCTCACATGTTTTATATCTGAAATTTAACACCTACCTATATAATAAATAGTCTTATCATCGCCAAATTATAAACTATCACGCAAAGAAAATGTGAAATATACACAAATAAGATAAAATCATTTTTTATATCCAAAAAATAGTCCGAAACAATTTTATTCGCGAGGTCACTTTTTTAAGTTAACTATGCACTTTGGTATTTAATGTTTATATTAAAACTAGTATTTTTATGGCACAAAATTCACTTGTCATCCAACACTTCAACGGTCGAGGCACTGCTTGCATTATCATGTTCCTTTTCCTTAGTTTTATCTTCATCATCACCGTTTCCATCATTTATACTTCTAGTGGGTGCCTCTGGTATGTCCGACTTTATTTTATTTATTCTCTCTTCATTATTCCTAGGCTCCTCACTCGGCGCGTCGGTGATTTTCAATTTCTTACTTTTCGAGTTACCCATTTCGTATCTGGTAATGGACTGGTTCACATGAATGATAACACCGTGCTCTCTACTTTCAGCGATAGTGCTGTAGATAAGCAAATCTTTACAATTAAAACAATATTGGCCGATAACGCACCGGTTGTACGCTCGGAAACTGTATAAAAGCGAAACTGCACTCCTGACAATGTGGAGCAAAATACTTGTACAGACAAAACATTGGTATTAATACCAGTTAGTCAGAAGATAAGGCGACAATGACACATCGTCCTCGACGAACGTTACATTGACCGCACTGAATGTCGTTTTAGTACAAAGGAAATTGTAATCTATTTGTTCTCTCTGCAGTACATTAATGAACCAAGTTAGATTGAACTTTTAATAAATTTAATAAAACAATATTAATATTGAACTGCTATATATGCAACCGGCAGCGCCATGACTCATTTAGGTATACAGTTGTGATGCGTCACAGTTAAATATGAGTATCTCATCTCTATTTTTAACTCCCTAGTAAATAAGCTTAATTTTTGTAAACATCTGATTTCACCTACTTAGTTCATAAATCTCTCTTATAAACAGTTAATCTTACTTTACTGTGACTATATGATATGACATCACCCAATCTTTGAAACAAAGAAACCTTGAATGTCTGCACTTGCAATATTACCTACGCATAGCGATGTGACAATGCCGAAGCCGATAACATTGAAAAGACAAAGGTGAATTTGTTTAGCTAGAAAAAAGAAAAGTTTTGCTATTGTTTAACTTGCGATAGCAAAATCGGAAATACTTCCGTTGTGACTCATCCACAAAAGACGATCTGATACTAGACAGTCAACCACATAATGCTGTTATGTATTTGGTTCGATGTCCTTGAATCAGTAAATACACGAAAAGGAATGTTGCGTGATTTGGTAATGACCCTCGAAATGGAACAGGGGTTATTAATAGCATTTGATGGCACAGAAACCCAATAACTCATATAGATAGCCTTCCTCATGGAATCAGTCAAGTAAAAACGTTTCGAGGTAAGTTTGACTGAGGGACGGCATTTTACGTTCAATTATACCGCTATTTGTACTAGGTACCTTCACTAGCTTCGCCTTGCGGTTACACCTGTAGTTTTACCGATATCCCGCAGGAACCCTGCCTACTTACCTTGGGGAAGCAATTACTTAATTTAGAAGAAAAAAACGAGCTAAAAATCTATTTAGTACAATATTTTCTTGAACACAACGGATCTGACACATGCGTCAACTCGTCAACGGGTGCTGCTTTGGTTGTGATCCCGCAACTCATTAATATTCATGTTCCCATATCCCAATGTGCACAACCAAACAAGAGAAATCTTATTAGTAAAGCTAATTAAAAAATATCGGACCATTAGATGACAAAAAAAGCTTGGGATTTTAGTGAACTTGCTCCAACTCAATCAATTAGTAATAAGAATAAAATTGTCAATGTGATCGCGCCAAAAAAATTACCTGCCGTGCGTTTCTTGCCTGTTCTTTTGCCGGCGTAAGGAGGTTGGAACAGGCGTAGCTAGTTTTAAGTTTGACGTTTTAAAGTGATCACAATGTATCCTATTGAATAAATAAAATTGACTATTGACTATTGACTGACTAAATTAATGAAAATATATTAATTTGGTTATTAACATTCAGCTCTTCCGTACTCCGTATTTAGTTGTGCCTACTTGTTATCGGATATAATTATACGCTATACATTCTTGGAATTCATGTTATATCAATAATACCTTCATTATCAAACTAGGCTTAGGTTTATCACAAATCATAATACAAAGTAAAAGATCATGTATTTACGAAACTAATTGATAATAATTGAATTATGAATATTAATTAGTGTTAGTCACCCACGATTATACAGTTACGGTGACTCTCGACTAGTTTCGAAGATGAGAGAGTTCCTCATCATCAGGGAGTGATACGCGCGTTTTCATGAAGTCCACGTGAATATATAAAATGAACTCATACGTTTTTGAACCAGTAAGAGCTGTGTTTATGAAGCTAAATATCATCAAAAAACCCAAAAAAAATTCGTAATTTATCATCTTCAAAAATAGAACCCTGCTTCAGTAGTTGTATAGTAAGGTTAATGTTTCAAAGATATCTTCAAGTATAACATGATTTATATGTATAGCCGGGTTCTAGGAATATTTTATCTCTGAGATAATTACTGACTACAAGGCGTACAGCTTACTTTGTAATGACTTCATTACTGGTAGCACGACCTCAAACAACAATTGAAAAAGTAAAAGCTAAACCTTCTATTTGTAGTGTTAATTTATTTTACAACTTCAGACCACGACAGTACCTACGATAGCAATAAATCTTATGGAAAATTTACGTTGATCGTTTCTTCTTCTCGGCATATTTTTCTACAGCCGTGTACAGGAATTTCTCAGCCGTTTCAATGTTCTCAGGAGTAACCAAGCCTTGCAGCTGATTGACTGGAATATATTCTTCGTAGTTCAGGCTACATTTGCCGGTGATCTTGCAGAAACCAAGAGCTGTCGCTGCCCCGATCAGAATCACGAAGAAGTTGGAGACGCACCATTCGATGACTGCTACCGCGATCGAGAGTGCTGACTGCAATAGGAATAATTGTTGTTGTTATGTATCGTTTGTTTGCTGTTTTTATAATGTTATGTACCTACTAGCGGCTCGGCCCAGCTTCGCAAGGACATTTATTTTTTAAACATTTCAGTAGAAACACCTAATTTCTCTAGTCATAAATATAGCCTATGTTACTCGAGGATAATGTAGCATTCTAATTGAGAAAGAATTTTTTAAATCGGTCCAGTATTTTATGAGTTTATTCGTTACAAACATACAAAAATACAAACCTTTCCTCTTTATAGTATTAGTATAGAAAACAAATTTAAAAACTAAAATGTTCATTTCAAACTAGACTACAAAAGTTATTAAAAAAATTGTTTTTTTTTCAGCTGATCAAGTGAGGTTCTGAGTGAAAATTGTATGTATATTATGTACTTACAGCCTTATATCCAATCAAAGACCCGATAACATCGATTAAAGACGTATCTGGTTGGGCCACCACCTCGTAGCTGGGATGTGCTGTGTACACGATATCCTGCGAAGAAATTCATAAAATTAAATAGAAAACCAATGATAATAAAATGGTTTGTCTACAGAGTGATTTCCACATATTATTTCAACTTACATTACTGGAAGAAAATGTCTTCGCCGCAGGTTCTGCTGCTACAACTCCAAAAACAATGATTAAGGCAAATATTTTGTTCAGCATCTAAAATGAAATAAACATTAAACTAATATTTTATTATATACCAGAAGAAAAAAAATGATCTGCCAAAACTCAAAATTCTCTATGAATACACGAAACACAAAATCACTACAATAACTCTGAGACTCTAAAATAAACATAGCATTAAAAATAGTTTTAATTTTGAGGTGAATATGGTATATGGAAAAAAGCAATGTTGAGTCTTTTTAAAATGAAGTTAAATACGAGTATAGTAAATTAGGACCAATAGCAAATCTTACCTTGATATAATTTTTTTATGGATACTTGTTTTTATGGATACTTGTCTACCTCCAAATAGTCTTGATGAAATGGTGCACTTCAAAAACTTTGTTCTATATTTAAAGGTCCTTAATTAGAACTGTATCATCATTTAGTACTTAAACTGATAATAATTTGCACAAATTAGAACTGATAATTAATTAGTCATAACTTTCTAATGTGAAAGTGGCGTATTAGCTAATTAAAAAACCGAATTTGAAGTAATTTGCACACGTTTTAAATACGTAGGTAATTTGTTAATTTTTCATTAAAAGCGTCAACATTGTTGATAAATACGTGGCTAAACACTAATTTACTTGAGAACCATAGTTGGTATAAAAAAAATTAGAAGTTGCAACTCGCATCAAAGAAGGGGAAAATCCAAAAACTTTTCTTTTAAATGAGTTACAGATACGACCCTATAAAGCGAACACAAATTAGCACTTTTTTCTGAACAGAAAATTATAAAAAGCGTACGTACTTATTTATAGATGTAAGTTGTCACACCATTGTTCATTGTCTATTTAAGCATTTTTCAAAATATCAGATTTCATTTTGTAATTTTTTTTGTCTACATTTAAGTCAGTAAGTTTTTGAAAATAGCGATATTTTGAGATTAGTATTTGAGTTTCTACAGTAATTAAACTCTCTGTTTACATAAATTGCCTTTTTTACGTCAAATTCTATAGATTTCACGATTACCTAGTTGACATAGCGTTTTTATTACACTTTTTTTCCTATGCATTTGAAATAATTGGTTGAAAAACAGCCGGTAGGTACTCTGACTAAAACTACCTCTATTTTTGCTGTCAATTGTATTCCTAATCTTTTCGTTGTAGTTTCAATTGCAATGGACAAAGCTTCGTATTTCATTCCTGCGAACAAAAACTTCTGCCTGACGTACACATAGCAACGTGCACGCTTTATTCTAACTTGTTTTTATTGAAAGTGGTTTATTAGGTCGTCTACGAGTACATCTTACTTTTATATGTTTATGGCTATTTACAAAGGTTAAACCCATCAAATTCTTCCGGGTTGTGACCATTGTGACACATCGTCAAGTTTTTAGGACTGAAAGCCGAAACGAACGCTCTGTGAAGAGTCGCTACAGACTCACTTGGAGAGTCGTCATGCACTTCCGTGGAAAAAACGCAATGGTTTGTGACTTGAACTAGGGGTATTCGTTATTGGTTTTCTTTTTCATTGACTTGTCAGTTGTCACATATGTTGGCTGAATATAAAGATATTTCTTTATTTATTGATCACCAGCATAATGTACACCGTTGCAATTATAATATAGAGACAGTTCACACAAGTAAGGCTAAGTGTCATTACATGTATAGGTGAAGACAACATGCGACATAAAATAGCGAGGTGAATGATATGACCACTTGAATCATCTCCTGGGTCTGCACCTGATACAATATGACTATACAGACAGTATGTAGGTAGGTAACTAGATACGCATTATGATCTCTATTTCTTTACTTTTGATTGCAGTAAAATTTAATTTTATGTAAAAATGTGCTATCGATACATAGTCCTGTTAGTGAATATTGATTAGTAGCAAATTTGATCGATGTTTTGTAAATATATAAACTAAACTGAACCTCACGCAACATATTCATAACAATGATATATATTTTTCTTTCCGATAATAATACTATTTGATTTTGTACAGTATTTATAATAATGCACGTCTGGTTCATTGTCTGTAGACTAGTTTTATGTTGAAATTACTGCGATTTTGTATGTCTTTCTGACTCGTTGAATACTAAAGGTTGAATTTTATTATTTTACCTTTTAAATGGCAGTTTTGGACCACAATGTAGTCGAAGATCATGCTGCGCCGGTATTGGAAATTTGCTTTCCCGTTAAAAGTATAAATAAATAAGGTGTATGCAACGTAGAAATAGTGCCTGTTATTATTAATTACATACTCATAATTACATATTCTACGTATTTCTTTTTTTATAATTATTGTAATATTGATATAAACTAAATAAACTTTATTAAAATCATAACAGATTTAAACCATAATTTATTATAAATACTAGCGAGCTAGTGACCCAACCTGGTTTAACACTGGTAGTACTCGTTATCTTTAGCTAGATGACTTCCGGTAGACGGACGGACGGTTGTTGTGTTAATTTTAATTTGTAGGTAAAATATTATACAAACATGCCAAAAAAAACTGTTCATTCGATCGCTACCAAACTTTACTGAAATACCTGCTAGACTAATCTGAAAATTTCATCCATATCGGTCGAACAGTTCAGGAGTCCATAGGGAACATACACCCGACAATTTTCATTGTGTAGATAGATAAGTAATACCACAGAAGTTGTTGAACTCATTTTATTAAAAAAAACAATCAAAATTTTAGCCTTCACTTTTGCATTTCACTATATTTTTTCACAGCTTCTCTTACAAAAGTAGCTGCTCTGGACAGTCTCTCTGGAGTGGCTAAAGCTCTCAATTCCTGCTGTGCTTCGTAAACTGTAATTTGTGAGTCGCAGAGAGATGTGAGCTTGCAGACCCCTAAGGCGATGACAGTCCCGGCGACGAGGGCTGGAGTATTGGCTAAAAGGAAGACCGCTGCTGCTTTTACCGCATCAAATGTGCACTGGAAAATAAACGAAACATTGTGAAGCGTAATAATTATTTACTCTAAAATATGTGAACTGCTACAGGGAAATTTGAAGTGAAGAAACGTGGCAATAAAACAAAATGTAGTGGTAGGACTCTTTTACAGAGTCCCTCTAGAGAAGCACCTTTGCCAAGTAATAGCAAACATCACTGTGTCTTGGATTGAAGAGGGTAAGTAAGTGTGACAATAAGTTCTATGACTTACAGAAATAGCTGTGGAGACGAAACCTGCAGGCTGTACTTCGGTGACAGCTGGTACAATCACATTGCCATAGGAACTGCTAAAAACTGGTGCTGCTTCGACCGCTTGATATGGGTACGGTAGAGATATACTCTGAAAGAGATAAAAATAATAATTACAAAACGTGGTCATGAACATCAAATTAAAATATATAAACTGTCGTGTAGAGTTGTAGATAAGTGGAGTAAGTAGGTATCTTACTAGAACTATGATCAGAAAATATTTAGAAACGGTTATTGTAAACTTACTTGTGAAGGCCGAGTGTTACCATATTCTATGAAATTATTATCGAATTCGAGTATTTCAGCTGATACAGCTAAAGCTAGCAGCGTCGAGCAAACAAATGCGGTCTTCATCATCTGCAAAAAAAAATGTAATAAGATCACTGAGAAATCTTAGAAAAGTGGGACAAATTAGAAATACTCAAATAACAAAATTAGGTTCCTTACCATGTTCAGGAGATAATTGGCGCTAAGTTTAAGTGTTTACTTGGCAATAACAAGCTTCTTTCTATACAAAAAAATATGTTACTCACCCTCTTATACGCCCCGATTGAATTTCACAAACCGATTTATGATAATGAGATCAATTTATTAATAGGCCTTTAGGATGACTCAATGCAAGTGCACCAAACGTAATAGTAGGTAATTCCTTTATTAGAATATTAAGCTAATTTGATTGCGTAATCAATTTTCTCCTTTTTGTACCTGGTACATTTTAGGATAGTGAGCATTTGTTACCAATACTTGTCGTGAAATAGAACATAATACTCGCTCTATAAAGGTAGAGAACTTTTCGGTGCTACATTTCCTATGTTGTGTATTAGTTTTTGTTTTTTCTATATTCCGTTTTATTTTTTTCAGATGTTTTCTGTTACATTATCAGTCGGGTCGGTATGTTTAGCAGTTTTAGTGTCAATAGTGTCATCAGAGCCTACATTTTTAATACCACAATTAAGAAGTGAAGTAGCAAATATTGTTGAACCTAGTTCTATCCAGTAAGTAAAATTAACATAGTACCTTCTTAATTTGTATGTGCTATAAAATAGAGAGCTGTTAATATTTAGATTGCCCATTGTGACTCTAGTTTTAAGGTTTTAAGTTATAGGTACATTTCTTAGTGTAAGTAGTTTTTCTTCACGATGTACCTAACTTTGAAAAGTTATCTATATATTATTCTTATTGATTGATAAAGTGCCGTATAAAATTATAGAAACAGACATTTACTGAAATTTGCTGCATAATGTACGTAATTTATTTTGGGTCAAGTTTTTGTAGCTAATTGGTGAAGCAATAGGTGACGGAAAAAAATTGTTTGAAATATGTAATTAATAACGGAACTTAAACTTTATCTTCACAATTTCAGATATCAAGTGGTACCAAACAGTGAATATGCAGTAGCTTCAGTGCAGACTTCAGAATTATCATTAATGGACTATGTTTTGAGCCCTGTTGTAAGTACTTATTACAAAGCTGTTTCCAAGAACCTAAATATATAAAAAATAAACTAATATTGTCTGAAAATTATCAATAAACACGGTTAAAACCAATAATACCTTTTGTAATGTTATCCTTTTAAAGGCTTATTAGTTTTTATCTACTCTGGCTCCCAAAGTCATATTTTTCTTATCTGCAACTTCTGGCATTTATTCTAATGTCTGACTTTCAATAAACTACCAAATTATATGTACTAACGTAAGTTTTTGTTTACAGTCAGCCGTCATTGGTCTTGGCTCTACAGCTTTATCTGTGGTTTCCTGGGTGATCATCAATGGCAGCATGGTTCTACTTGGTATGGCTATCGTCATTGGATTCTGTGCCCTAACACCCTTCTGTACGCTCATTATCGAAAAGCCATCTTTCCTTGCGAGGGAAAATTTATCTTCTTTTCCATACTTGGATGAACTAGAATATTATATTACGGAAGCCTACAATAAGTATCATGAAATGCAGAAAAGTATCTAATGTAATATTTATTGTTAAATTCTATTTATTAATGTTTAATTGTAATTTAATATTCTATTCATTATGTTAAAAGTTTGAAAATACCTAAATGTAGTGTATACAGTGTACTTATATTATATCAGATTTTGAATCAGCTATGTACAACAGTTGATATATCGAAAACAACAATAAAATAAAAGCAGACAAAGATTTTTTTGTTGATAATTATTATATTTCTCATCATTAAACAATATTAAAATATCCTGTTTTAATTTAATTTAATTTCTTTAAATAGCATGATTTTTTTCAATTAGAGGTCGCTTCAGTGACCTTTTGTATCTTCTGGTATTTGTTAATAGCACTCTTCACAAAGTCAGCGGCATTGCTTATCTTTTCCAAACGTTCAGGCGACACCAAAGCCCTCATCTCTTCATGGATAGGACCAACTCCATCGAAGGTAATGGTGCATAAATTGGTGTAAGAACAAACGCCGACGGTAATGAGAGAACCGATGAATAAAACGAAGATGCTACTGAACACCCAATTGATAGTTCTTCCGACGTAGCTGACGAGAGTCTGGAAAACAACAAAATTAGAAATACTGAACAGAATGAAAACAACACTAGATATACCAACTTACATGAACAAGGACCTCAATATTACGTATGAGTACAAAGATCATGAATAAAGATTATACTAAGGAAAATGTTAGAACATGTACCCTTGAATCAGGAACTTGGCTCCATAGTAATCCGACAGCGGTAGTGTCAGGCTCCATCAGATAGCTGTTCGGTCCATTGCCATACATGTCGTAACTGTAAGTGACACAACAGCTTATTAAACACCATGTACCTAAGATAAACTAAATGCAAAAGACAAATTAGTTTAGTAGAATAACGAACGTACAGAATTAAGGCATCTACAGAACTTGATAAAACAGATGTAAACGCTAAGGAGTTATGATAAAAGACGACATTGCTGATATTCTACATGAATAAGATCAAAACAACACTGACCTATTTGATGCAGCATAGCCAGTATCGTAGTTATATCCGGGTGCGTATGGTATGTCAGGATAACCCACGTCAGCTGGTGCTGGGGCATAGGCGTAACCAGGGATAGTGAGGGCATCCTGAAATTGTACAAAGTAATAAGTTAGGGAGTATTAAAAAACAAATGAAAAAACGATGAAAGTAGTTTCAAGATGTTACTTACAGCTCTATTAACTTCAGAAGGCTCGTTAGGCTGGTCAGCTAACATCGGGTCATTTTTAATAACAGGATCCCTAGGCCTCACTGGGGCAATGCGAGCCCTTCCTTGAGGAAATTTATCTCCTCTATATACAGGGTGCTTAGACTCAGCGTTCGTCTCCTTGAAAGCGTGTGTTTCAACTGTTTCACTTGCAAGCTCCGGTTTGAACGTCGCATGTTTTTCGAGAAGACTGTATGTTGATGACACTTCTGTGGTAAGAACTGGAATAGCTGCTGCTAAGAGCACTATTATTAGTGTATTTAACATCTGAAAAGTTAAAAATAAACATATTGAAACTTATACTTTTGTACATCTGCTTTAATGATGTCGTAAAAAAATGTTTATATAGTAAGCACAATTGCACATTACAGATGAGTTTTGAATTTCAACAGCAATCCTGCGCGGCAATGCAGTGCGCTCATCACCTTGATACATTAGATGTCAAATCTCTTTATGCCCTGATTGAAAATTGTCTTTCAATCCGAAACACAGTGGTGTTTGCACACTACTGCTAGGCGTTTGAATAACTGGTAAAGGTATGCCAGGTACTTCTCCAGGCGGACTATGCAAATACATATATAGAAAACAACAACAAAATTTTAATAAAATCAAACTTACCATCATTTCTATCTTCGGAAATGCTGATCCTTACTCAAAGGGCTTCTTTTTGTAACTGATGGATGTTCCTCTGCATCATACTCTATTTATAAGACGCTTCTTTAGGATAAGTCACCCCGAGACTATCTCAAAAGTATTGTTTCGCGAAAGAACGGGACGTGGGAATGGCGATAAGGATTCGTCAAAACGTTGGAATTTGTAAATGAATAGTTTAGAATTGCGCTGTTTTTTAAGCGATGAGTAAGTATTTTTTTAAACAATAGTTTTATGGAAACATCGCTTTAAAAATTATGTTATGCTTGAGTTATAGAACAGTCTCATGTAGATGTATTTTCATGACAAACCGTACCTAAGTGTCATCATAATTATAATAATACATATTATGTATATAATGAATAATGTTGTGAAATTGTAGCAAATTGCTACTTTCAATCTTAGGAACAGATGGTGGATAATGCAATTTAGCATCAAGTCACAAAAAAGACTTACAAGGTAGTGTTTGACTTCAAGTTACCGATGTGATTGAAGATGGCGCCTTGTTGTACTTAGATCAGGAACTGTATTTCAAGAGGGGCTGCCAGAACACATCGGTAGATGCTTAGCAACAGATTCTTAACCTAGGAAAATAGCTGCAGTTGAGCAGTAGAAAATGCTCTACCATCATGCTATCTATATGGTTAACCGAAAGCTCAAGCTTATTGTAAAATTCGAACCCGCGATCAAAGTGGCGCAAGTCAACCGTCACTACCACTGACCTATCATCGCCTCAAAGATAGATAGAGATTTAATTAGGTCATCATAAAACCTACCTAAACAAGACTATACCACAATAAAAGAAGTTGTGACGTTTTTAGTCATTGGTTTTGATACCTACCCACTTACAAGGCCATACCTACCTACTTAAGAACATTCAATGTGACTGAAACAAACGTCTAACATACCATCGAAAAGGTTATGGATCGATATTTGTAAATTATTCAATCGTCATTGAGGTTTCAAGGAAACTTTGAAGTCTAGTAATAATACGACTATTAGGCTACTGAATAAATCAATCGTTAGATACCTACTTGAGACAGGCGTATTTTCTTACGAAAGTTATTCATAAGCGTAATGCTATTATTGAAATCTTACTAATGTAATTGGCGAACTGGGCCTCATGATTTTTATCACATTAAAAACAATCTAAGTAACAAAAAAAATTTGTAGGAACTACGCCTGTGCCAACCTCCTTATTCTGTCAAAAGAACAGGCAAGAAACGCTCATTTTTTGATGAATTTTTGGGCACGATCAGATTAAATTTATAATTTTATTCTTATTATGACTAAATGATTGCATTATTGAAACTCAGGGGTAGTATAGCTTTCTAGGAGTAAACGAATATTCATACCTTTACAATATTAAACAGTACATAAGTAAGTAGGCAATTACATATTATTATCTAGTTCAAGATAAAAAAGTGTTCTATTTTTTATTTTTTTATGTAATAGATTAGCAAACAAGCTGACGGCCCGCCTGATGGAAAGCGGTCACCGTCGCCTATGGACATCTGCAACACCAGGGGAGTTGCCGATGCGTTGCCGACCTTTGAACTCTTCTTCTGTTCTTGTTTTATTTTGTTTGTTTTCCACGTTGAAATCTCAACGGATTAGGATACAAATATAATATAGGTACCATAGATAAAACTAATATCATTTTAATACTAAACCACGGACAAGGTCTTTAAATTTTACTCTAAATAACAATTCAGTTTTCAACCAGTTATTGCCTTGGACATACCTAATAACTAAAAGCACGTGACTTAGAAAAACTTAGAAGCGATAGCTATACCTACCACATAAATAAGTAGGGTAGAGTGACCTAGTTTTGCGGCACTTTTCTACGTTTTTATAGGTCGAGTAGGTATAGCAACGTGATTTATTATGTAGTTTAACTTATCAACTTCAATAACAGGTTCAGTCATATTCTTGGTGGTTGCAATGAAGGTAGCCAGGTACCTAGAACTTTACTTTATTTGGCTTTAAAGGGCTAAAACTCCAGTAAAGACACCCAAAAAATAATGTGCCAATATTGTGTCAAGGAGTAATTATTTCGGTTGGCATTTGACATCTGACCAAGCGCCTGAAAGCGAGCGCCTGGACATACAAAGCAAACAAAATGTTGCGAGGTGTCAATTTAAAATGGACAATCGCTGCTTGGAAACTTATTTGTAATTAAAATATCAATTTGTAAATCCTAACTACTAGATTAAAACCAACAAAATTACTCACCAATAAATAGTAGACGAGAGCTTTTATTAAACAGCGAAACTTCAACGTAATTTGATAATATTAAATTCAGTTAGTTTTATAGGTATGTACTATTGAATTAAAAAGACATAGGTAGTACACGAATATATCTAAGTGTAAAGATAAAAACTTCATAAATTCATACGAATTTAATGAGACAAAATAAATATTTTGAATTTAATATTATAAACACGTAATGCCTTCTTGTTGATTTTTACTTTGTTTTTTTTTCTAGGAATGACTTTGTTCAGTAACTGGCATTCTATTTTAAAAGTGGTTCAAAAACAGATATAACGATCAAAACAAGATAGTCAATTAAGCGTACCAATCTACAGTAAATTAGTCGAATACCAGCTACTAAACTAACTAGGTAGTTAAGTATTTAAGTGCAAGGTTTCCATACCGTTTTACATATTCCCAAAACAACAGGATCTCTTGCTCCAGAAAAGAGTTCATATTTGAGGCAACCATGAAGACAGTCCAAAGTTAAGTAGGTTAGCGCTTAAACAAAACCTATTTAACCGTATAACATTGATAAAACAGTCCAAACTTTTTAAAGTTAATTTTCTTTTAATGTTTTAAAAAGAAAATTATTAACACCGGTCTTAACAAAACTTTTTCAGGCGCTTTCACGTGTACAGATGTCATGTGTTGACTAACCGGCCACCCAACACTTAAGCACGTTCCATTTTCAAACACGTGGAAGTTCAGGGTTATACACAAATCGATTCCCATTCATTACGCTACTTTCAAAGAAGTAATGAATGCTAGCCAAGCAGAAAGGCTGGATAGGTAGATGTTTATAAACAAAACACCAACCACTCCAAACTGTTGTATCTTCCGAAGCAGGAATAAAATCATCTTTTACGGCCTTTGCCACGGTGGCAATCAAATCATTAATTTGTTACCACTGGTTCAGGATTTTTTATTTTTTTCTACCTTCTAATAAAAGCTTTTCTACCATGTTCGACCTTCTTGACACAAGATCAATGTAGCAATTAGAGAAAAATAGCTATTTTTAAATTGAAGATAGTGATATAATATTATTTAAGTGATTATTTATTTATATTGAACACCAGCATAATGTACACCGTTGTAAATAAAATATTTATTTTACGTCATGCTGCTACAGACCTAGAAAAAATTAGGAATTCAGGCTTCTATGGTCTTACTCTCGACCGCAACACTGTTTACAATACTTCAAACTTCGAACTGGCCTAAAAAAAGGTTGATACCAAAGAGTTTCTAATTATTTCAAGTATAAAAAAAACCAAGAAAATTCCCTTTTTTTACCAACGAGTTTTTTTATTATTCTATTTCACTTAAGCTGTCAAGTATAAAAGCCCAAGAAAATTCTCTTTTCAAATGTTTGTTCTTTGGTAATAAGACCATTTTGTTTTTACGTATCTTACTAGAAGTCCTAACACATTATTTGTAATCATGAAAAAAATTCCTTATGAAGTGCAGTCTCTACTTAGTGCATCAAATCAAATTAACAATCACTCCAAAGCTGTTGAAGAATTAGTGAGTAATATATTCTAACTCTTGATTTGGTATTTTTTGTATGTAATAATACAAATCTTAGAGTGCCATGCGACAAACAAATGCCAATTTAATTTTATTAAAGTAATCAAAGTATTGTATGTTCTTACTATGCCATGGTTCAAACTAAGTAACTCCATACCATTTCCCATCAGGATCTGTTCAACGGTTTAGAAGTGAAAATGTAATAAATAGACACAGGGACAGAGAGAGCTCAAAATATGTTTATTTAATAAAATGCATGTGATCACTTTATAACGTCAAACATGGGCAAAAGAACAGCTTACCTACATGGTTTTGGTTTTGTTTTGAAGCGACGGCTCAGTGCTAGTGATCCGTAGGTCGTGGGTTCGAATCCTACAATGATCTTGAGCTTTAGGTGAATGAAAATATCGTGATGAAACCATAGCTTGGTGGCAGGGCATTTTCTATTGCTTGCCTGGCTAGCTTCCACCTTCAAGTTAGGAATCTGTCGCCAAGCACCTATCGGTGTGTTCCGGCAATCTCACTTGAGAGCCAGTTCCCAGTCCAGGTGTAGCGTGGAGCCATCTTCGACCACATCGTCACTTAACATCAAGTGACTTGTGGTCATCCTCTACCCTGAAAATAGTAAGAAAAAATTACAAAAACATAAGTAATATGTAGTTACCTTTTTATTACAGGTATACAATGCATTAGACGCTGGGGCAACATGCATTGCAATAAGACTCAATATTCAAGAGAACACAATACAAGTTATTGACAACGGCTGTGGTGTATGCCAGAAGGATCTTAATGTCATTGGTAAAAAGTACATGACAAGCAAGTTTAATAATTTATCCACTCTGAAATCTGCACCCGAAAAGTATGGCTTTCGTGGCCAGTCACTTGCAAATTTATTAAACGTATCAAAAAGTCTAAAACTAATATCTCGTCATGAAAAATCTGATGAGACATGGATGAAGTTATTTGAATATGGCATAGAGAAGCAAATAAAACCATGCAACTCACGGCCTTCAAAAGGGACTACAGTAGGTGTTTATTTTATTTACTTACTAGCTTTCACCCGCACCCGCGTCTTCCCCTTATCCCGCAGGAACCTTTTTCCGGAATAAAAAGTAGCCTATATGTTAATCCAAGGTATACGCTATCTCCATTCCAAATTTTACTCAAATCCGTTCAGTACTTTTTGCGTGAAAGAGTAACAAACATCCATCCATCCATCCATCCATACTCACAAACTTTCACGTTTATAATATTAGAAGGAAGTAAGATATCAAGCAGACTAACGACTGCAAAATTGTTATACCTACAGTTAATAAGTTCTTTTGAAAAATATTTCAGGTAGAAGTCAAAGGATTTCTCTACAATCTAACTATCCAAAGGAAATCAAAAGATATTTTGAGTGAGCTACAGGCCATCAAGACATATTTGGAGCATTTGTCCTTAGTTCACAGCAATATCTCATTAAGCTTGCGAGATGATTCAAAAAATGAGATTATATTTGTAATGCACAAGCACAGAAATATTTACCAAACATTGTCAAGATTATACAATATTGAAATGAAAGATTTTCACGAGTTGCAAGTGGAAAAAAATGAATATAAAGTAACAGCGTTTATAGGGAAGGCTGTTACTGAAACTAGAAAACATTTTATATTTTTAAATGGAAAGTTTATATCAAACCCAAGTAGTAAACTTCATAAAATTATTAATAATAACTTGAACAAACATTTCAAATTGAGGATTAAGAAACCAAAACTGAAGGTAAATTTATGTAGTCATCATCACCATATGGCTAATCATTATTAGAGATAAATATGAATACCTACTTATTGCCCGTGCAGGGAGTGAAATTTATTACGTAGATTGTAGATTAATCCCACACAGAAACGTACGCCCTTAGCAATGATAATAATTGTATGAGCACTTCACGTTTCCAAATTATGTTGAACCCTAAAAACTGCATTGAAATCTATCCAGTTGTTTTAAAGTCAATAAATAACAAATACATACCTAATAGACAAATATTCTAAAGATTACGTGATGATTATCGCTGTTTAACGTATCTATTACCAAAACGACTTTATAAAATACCTAATAATGTAGAAGGTGAACTTTGTTTCAGAATTGAGACTGTATAATATTTTGCAAATTTCAGAACATCAATAATGATGAAGAAAGCCATTTGTTTCAAAATAAGATACCATATTACTTCATATTTATAAAATGTCCATATATAGATTATGATTTGAGTAGCTCACCCAAACAATCAGTTTTAGAATTCAAGGATTGGGATCTAGTAAACAAAATTTTGGAGAAACTTATTGTTTTTTTTAATGGTGGCACAAGTCTTAAAGAAATAACTGAAGAAGAAAAAAATAAAATGACCCACAAAGCAGTAGATAGCAATACCAGAGAACAAGTTAAAGAAATTATGGAAAATATTTTAGGTGCTCATAAAAAACCAGGAGTTTCTCACATGCACAATGGCATCAAAGGTAATGTCATACACATGAACAATCTATCTCTTATTCTTACTATCGCATTGTGGGCTATAATAACAAACTTTTTTATTCAGGGAAGCAGGTAAAAAGAAAACCGAAGAAATCAGGCAAAACTACTGCAAAAGTGTTAAATCATAGTGATTGTTCCCATAAACCAAAGCATGAAGATTGCTTGGTCAACACAAATAATCTCAATGTAAATAAACTCAAGAAGAATAAAAGAAACAATACAAATGAGCAAGCTATCAAGAAGTATTCCAAACCCAATTTTACGAAATCACGTTTTGGAACTCAGACTGGTAAAATATTTAATTCGAAGTTCAAGAAGGTTTCCAGTAATAACGAAATGATTGCTCATATAAAACAACCTCAAAAGCGATCAGCCAAGAATGCAAAGCAATATAAAAAGTCTTGTATAGACAAAGATCCAATAATAAAAAAATTTGAAATGGAAACTGATTCTGTCAAGAAAAGGTGTGCTGAACTACATCAAAAAACTGAAAGTTTGCTAAATCGATTACATAATAGAAAATGGGATGTATTTGTTCCTGAAAATATGCACTTTAACAATGTCACGAGAAGTAATGTTAATGTTACCATCAATAAACAAATTACCGAATTTGAAATTAATGGTTTCAACCCAAAATCGACGCAAAACATATTGCCTAACAATAAAAATGGCGTTATTAGAAAAAATAAAACATTTCATTCTAACTATGACCTCGTACAAACAATATTGAAAAGTCAACAAGTTAGTAATTTTGTGCCACAGAGACAAATAGTAAATGAAACCGTAAATTCAATTCCAATCATGGACCAATTAAAGCCTGAAATTAATGCGTGTGGGGTATACGAACCTATGAATATAGAATCAGACAAGAACTCAAGAGAATCATTGGTAACCTTTCAGAGTCATAATTATTACGCTCATCAAAACGTTGTTATAAATAATTATGAACACCAAAGTAGCTATTATACTAATATGAAGTTAAAAAACAATACAAACTACACCAGTAATTGTACTGATCTGCGATTAAACAATGACGACTGCCAGAATTTTCATAAAAAACCAAGGACTTTCATAACAAAGCAATCCAGAGATAACTTTGTAATACCAAACAGAAAACACAATAACAGTATTTTCAAAAGGAAATTAACTGAAACTGGATACTCGAAACAATTTAAATCATATATTGAAAGACTGTATAATCAAACATCTAAATTGTTCAATTTAAAAAAACAAATAATGGGATACACAGGTGAATCATCGTATACAATCGAATTCACGGAAAAAAATATTACTGATATAGGTAATGATTTTAGGAATATAACTGACTCACCAAACAATATTCCTATGAATATTGAGGAAACATGGAAACAATCAGTTAATAACGGTAACAGAATTCATACGGATGACCATATTTCAATGAATGCGAATACATACACTATATCAAACATTGATAGCAACGGCTATACTGTAAACGATGACAACTGGGACATTTACGGCACTTATACCGTTGAACAAACAGATACAATTAAAAACGAAAATAAGGCACCTAATGATGTTATTGGTTTTGATCATGAATTCCAAAACAATAGAAACTATATATTTGTATCTAAATCACAAGAAAATTCTCAAAATGAACATATATTAGACCCAGTGAATGTATGTGAAACAATTCTAAATAACCAAGAGATGTTATGCAGAGAATTCGAGTTTAGTTTTAACAGTAGGCAAAATAAATTTTCTAACCATCCTTATCTTCCAATTGGTGGTTATACACACGAAAATGAACAAAATAAAGGGGTAACTGAAGACATACATCCAAAACATGATGATATTATACGAACTCAAGATACTTTACAAGTATCACATCATTTCAGCCTACCCAGCACCATTGTTGATATCAGTAATCATGCCATTAAAGTAAATGATAAGTCAACAAACCTAAATTCTAATCACAACCCAATGATACAAAATATACTGTTAGACACAACATTTGTAAAACAGCATAATATTCAAGATAATGTCCATAATATAAACCTGGAAAAACTAAAATTAAGCGATTTTAATTTGAGAAACAGGTTGAGCTTTGTACCAAAAGGTGAGCACTTTGACATTATTTAAGTTTGGTTCAGATTTTCGCAATATTTAAACCATTATATTATTATTAATATTAACATACTGACCTTTTGCTTTCAGGGATGTCTCCTATATTTGAAAGGAAAAATGTTTGCGAATATAATCTATCTAGAGATTATTATAAAGATGTATGTGCTTTTATTAATTTAATCTCTCGTAGGTTTACTACACCAGAAATAACATAAACTTATTTATTTCAGGAAATGTATAATAACTTTGCTGACAACGTTCGAAACAATGCAGACATTTTTGTACCAAAAATACAAGAAGCTAAAGAACTTACAACTAAGGCCATTGATAAAGTGAATATCAAGTTAAATAGAGATAGTTCTTCATTGAAATTCGATGGTCACTCTTTGAAAGGTGCTAAAGTAAGTAAATTTTGAAATCTTACTTCTATTAATACCATCCTATAGTTAAAAACCATCCCATATCCTTGTAGCAAACTAGGTATTTAGTAAAAATAATTATTTATTTTAAAGGTTCTAGGACAAACGGATGAGAAATTTATAACTGCCATCATGAGAGCAGGAAATGATAAGGAAGCAACATCAGACTTTTTAATACTATTTGATCAACATGCAGTTCATGAGAGGATAAGACTTGAAAACAATTTATTAGGTAAACAGTTATTTGAAAAGTTTTAGTTTACTAAGTGATAAAATGAACATTCACACGTCGTCTTGCCTTCTTGCACTTTGATTATTGATACATCATTGAGTTCATCACCTTAAGACAGGGCTTCCTAATCTGGGATCCATGGACTGAGGGAACCATCTAAAGAGTGCCATCCCTCCAAACATTAATTAATTATTAATTATCTACAAGCATCCTTGCATTGTCCAAAACAGCTTCTCAATATAACATTAGGTACTGATTTTTTTTATTACTCTACAGGGTAATGTTTGACCACAAGTCACCTGATGTTAAGGGATGATGCGGTCGAAGTTGCACCACGCTACTCCTGGATTGGGAATTGGCTCTCAAGTGAGGTTGCCGAAACACACCGATAGGTGCTTGGCGACAAACTCTTTATATTAGATAGGTATCTGGCCAGGCGAGCACTAGAAAATGCCTTACCACCAAGCTATGGTTTCATCACGATGTTTTCCTTCACCGAAAGCTCATTGGAAGATTCGAACCCACGTCCTACGGATCGCAAGCCGACGTCACTGCCACTAAGCCATCATCGCTTTAAAACAGTAACAAATCTTTTTTGAAATTCCCTTGATTCTTTTCTACAATTTTATTTCAAAACTGACAGTGGGAATTTTTAATTTAAAAGTGGTCTGCTACAAAAAGCTTACCCTAAGCCATCACAAAGTCTCATAACGCTGCCTACAATGCTCTTCAACAGTTTTGTTTATTTTTAGGTTATTTCTATGACAACCAATGGAAGCCAGTAAAAATAGATGACGTCATTTTAAATATACCCGAAGATGATATTCTGTATCTGCATAACTATAAAGATAAGTTTGAACAGTTAGGCTTGCAGTGGACGGTTATAAACAACAATGAAGTATCTATTGCTGCTATACCCGAAGCTATTCTCGGAAAGAATCCCAGACAGGTAAGTAGGTACATTCACAAGCCAAAAATGTGTTTTTAGATAAAGTTACATAATTTTTTTTATATATTTTACTGGATAGGTAAAAAAGTGACCATACTCTTTTTACTTTATTTAACTTAATAAGGTGTGTTTTTACACTGATACCTTCACAGGTGGATAAGGTAATAAAAGCTGTAAAAGACTTGATAACTGAAGAAATAAACATTTTAAAAATGCAAGGAGGTTGTGTCTCATTGTACCCAAAACCGATCATGGACCTCGTTTTCAGTGAGGTAAAGAAATGAAATTACCTCGATACCTAATACATACTTCTATTTTATATAAACTACATATTTTAATAAATCTAACTTTTGAGAGATGAATAACCATAGATATTTACCTAATTTATTATTTTATTTTAATACTTATCCTACACAATATGAAAGTGTTTTAAAAACAGTGTCCTTCTATATACGTGCAATAATTAATTTACTAATTATCAATTATTAATTAATCACAGGCATGTAGATACGCTATAAAGTTTGGAGATAAGCTTACAAAGAGCGAATGTGTAGAGCTAATAAAAATGCTTTCCGATTGCAAGACACCATTCCAATGTGCTCACGGTAGACCTGTAATGGCTGTCATTATGGAAATCATGTCGAATCAGCTATGTGATTATAAGGTACCTATGTATAATTATTTTTATAATCTACATAGTAGCAGCCCGCCCCGACTCCGCACGGGTAAGCAGACATAAAAAGTTGATTTGCTGAACGAGTCTTGATTTTTAACAAAAACCCTACAGAAAAAAGTACCTATCAACTGTTTTTTTCCAAATATTTCAAATTTTAATAAATGTTTCACAGGTAAACCTTCAGAAAATAAAGGAATGGAAAGTATTAAAAGCATGAGTAGAGTAGGTGGTAGTAATATAATTATAATGAGTACGGTAAGTATACAGAATGTTAGACTTTGGTTTTAATAAAAATGTATTGAACTAAAACAAATTGTCTTATTTCATTTTAAATTTTTGCACAACCCTGACTTCAACAGTAAATAGATAGGTATGGTACTTAGGTATATTATTATGTTCTACATGATTTCAAACTGTCATATTTCATTTTAAATTTTTGCATAACCCTGACCTCAACAGTAAATAGGTAGGTATGGTACTTAGGTATATTATTATGTTCTACATGATTTCAAACTTTCACAGACTATTGTCTATTCCGCAAATATCATTCCGTATTTCGGTTCGTAACCATTTGATGAAGGGAGCCACCCTCGTGTGGACGTCAGGAAAACCAACTGCGCACGGTATACCCCAAGAAACTACACCGACGAGTTTATCATCTTGTATTATTGGACTTCCAGAGTCTCCCTGTAAAAAAAGGAAGAGCTTGATAGTAGTAGGTAGGTAGGTACATTACTAAGTAGGTATAATTAATTCAAAACTTGTTTTATGATCCAGTAGTTTACAAATATAATCCAGTCCAGGCCTTAGTAGGTACCTGGTACATGACACAACTGCATAAAAACACATTAATCGAAGTTTCATCAAGTAGGTAGGTGCTTACTGCTTAGTGCTTAAATTCAGTTTCCCGCCAAGACTATACATGAAGAAAAAACAGTATAATCGATTTTTAGTTTCGCATTGTTTGTGCATTCATCCAATCTAGTAATACTTCTAGGTTTCTTGTTCGATAGCTTATGAACAGGCCGTTTTTTATCAACCCACTCATTTTACATTACTTGTGCGTTCCTGAACCATATTTAAAAAAGTGTTTTAAAATAGTTGCCTCTTGCAGCTCTAGCTTGACCACAGATTTGCTTGACTTTTCAAAACACACTTTTAAAAAGCTGTCAGATGAAAAAAATGTCTAGGGCTAAAAAGTATTGAGTGTTACCAGGTGAAACAATGGAAAGTTTCCTGACAGCTGATCAAACGTAGTTCTTATACCATGGATAGATGGAGCTAGCGACACATGAATATATTATTTATTAAATATGTTGTATGTAAAAAGCAAAGTCAACGAAAGTATAAACTTGGTAAGTATTTTTCCTCCGTCTTCACAAAAAAGGGAACGTTGAATTATACGATAGATTAAATATGTGGGTACTTATGACAGAGGTACACAGTTATGTATCTAATTTAGTATAGTATACTTGTCCCAAAGTGTGTGACAGTTTATCAACGGAAAACCAGAATACCACCGTGTTTACCCTTTTCTATCTACGAATAAGAATGTCGGTTCACTGTTTGGCTTGAAAACTTACATTACAAGTTCCTTGTCCGATTTTAGTGAATGTACAAAACATATTGTCATTAACTTCTCTTGTGTATCGCATAGCATATTGACAAATTTCTTGACTAAAGACAGGTATCGTCAGCACATGCATTTGATTACTAGATGCTCCGTTTACCTGTGAAGTTAAAATAATGAAATATTTTATAATAATATATACCAATATTACTATTACAAAAAAGTTAAAGCTGAAATACAGAGATATTTCATTATAAATTTGATTATTTTGATCATACTTATGTATCACGAAAATTAATATGTTATTGATAAATGCATTCATACCGTTTGTGCTCCAAATCCACTTAAAAATACTATATCACCTTCTGTCACATGTTCTTCCTGCAATGAAATAATTCTAACAGTGTTCAAATCAAAAGGTTTTTTGACTTTTAGTAATGCAATATCGTTGACTCTTGTAGTGAAGTTGAAAGTGTTACAACTATTTATAGACGCAACTTCATATTGCATACCACCTTCATCAAGTATTGTAGTTCCTACTACGACCTTTATGTGTTTGGGTTGAGCGCTGTAAAAATAAATTACGCCTTTTGGTTACGGCAGTTAAACTTAAATTATGTAGGCAGATTTCAGAGTAGGTTGAGTAGGCTTGAGCCTAGAGTGGCAGATTTTAAGGGCGGCACATTAAGGGCCAGCATTTTTTTTTAATTTTGGATTGGGAACTGGCTCTCAAATGGAGCTGTCTGAACATACCAATAGGTGCTTAGGGACAGATTCTTAACTTACCCTTTAAAACAATGAGCAGCAGTTACTACATGCCATTTTGACACTATTGCTCCTCCACATACATGATGCCCCGACAAATTTTGTAAAGATGCATGAAATAAACCAAAAGCTGCAGGTGCTTCATTACCACCTACTATTCGTTGACCTGAAATCATTATTCGTTAAATACTCAAATACATTAATTCACATAATAATGCAACATAATTTTAGGTAAATAGCGACAAAACAAACCTTTGACCACTGAATCCACTAATATAATACTAAATGCTAATAAAATAGCATTTAACACGCGAGACATGGCCATAGGAAACTGGTTGGACAAAACTATTTTCAAAATTAGTACGATAACAAACTATTTAAGTTCTAAAATTAAATTAACTCACTATTACACTCGTATTTGTATAAAGTACTTATTTTTATTACAAAAAAAACTTTATGTTTTTCATTAAAAAAACCGCTTATCGATGTTATCAATTTCTATCAATCGCTATCAGTGATAATTATAGTTTCTTGATCTAATTTATAAGATAGCTTATTGTTTCGGAGCGTTCAATACACAAATATATACCTACCTAGATAAATATAGATACCTACTTATCAAGAGCAAAACCGAGTTGCAGAATTTACGCTGGTATTTAATATTTTTTCTAACAAAACACATAAAACTTGATAGCCAGATTAAGGTTTAAATTATAGCCCTCTTTATCATCATACATAAACATAGGTATCAGGTAGCAGTGGGTAAGTATAGCATTCATTTTAATCTTTCTTCAAGTATTGTATTGACATAGAAGCCGCTGCTACAGTTGTCCAAGCGTTATCATAAACATCAGCCTTGCCTTTCTTTTTGGAAAAAAAAACGTTTTGTTATAAAATTTAGAATTTCTTTTTTTGCTATTTTATACTTACATCATTACTTAATTTGACGTTATACCTGCCTATATTGTGATGATGAAGCCCTTCACCGTTAATAGTAAACAGTGTATTTGGATAAATTGAATCATAACAAATAAGACTTTGATCACTACCGTCTCGATCATTACCTTATGATAGGCTAGCCAGATAATGATTTTTGAAGTATTTTAAAGCTAGATAAAACCTTCATAACGATTGTATCATTTTTGCACTATCTGCAACTACCTATGTCTAACTGTCTATATTTTTTAAACGACTAATAAATTGCGATGCTGATTGTGGCCAAACGGTAATGCATAAACCTTTCAAGGCGCTGACACGGAGTTGGAATCTTCTCGGCCCACACCTATGGTTTAATGTGTTATGTGTAGATTTACCATCGCTCAAAACTATGAAGGAAAACATCGTGAGGAAACTGTCGTGTCCAAAAACCATGCGACATCTACCAACCCACACTGAACCAGCGTGGTAGAGAAGCTAAGAGCTCCAGCAGTGGGAACGTATGCTGTTGAAACGTTTAGTTGTTGATGATGAATAAGTTAATGTTTTTTTTAAAGTAAATTGTACTAGGATACATGACTGTGACTATGACGTCACAATACTAAACTCCTAGAGATGTCCAGTCCAGAGCAACACTAATCGTATTTTTATCAATTTTGGCATCGTTATCTAAGGTGACACACAGAAACAGTGACGTCACACACTTCTCGATCATAATTATCTGCTTTTGTATTTTGGAATCTTAGGCTAGACAAATAACTATAGTAATTTTAACTATTTATCTAGCTATCTAGTACCTATATACCTAGTTACCTATTACACAAGCAACCAAAGAGTATAATGAGGTATAGGGCCAGCAATTACAGCGTAAAAACGTCTAAGTAGTTTAAATGGCATAGGAATGTAGAAATAGATAAGATAAGCATCATGTTTTTGTTAGATAGTATCGAGAAGACTTCTGATTTAGTGCCAAACAAGATTAATAACAAAGGCAGAAATTCACTCACTGTTGCATGAGTCACGCATGTGAGCTCAGTCAAATGCAGTAACGTTTTATGGCAACTCTAAAAATGCATGTCATGGCATGACAAATGACATATAGAATCTTGTCTCCTGTCATTTGTCAGTTTACTCAAATATTGAACTGGAATTCAATTTCAAAGTCAATTCACGAGAAATTTGAGAAATGTTTTTGCTGGCTAAAATGTATCATGAACTTTTGTAAATTTTGAACCATCAATTCAATATCCAGTGCACTTACAGTTGAAGTACTTTTGGTCCAGATTAAGGGTAGATTAGGGCTGAAAGTTATTATTGTAAAGCACAAAATAACAAGTAATTTCAAGCCTATGTTTCAAGCTTTTTGAGAAATGGATATTTTGAAGGCAGAAATTGCTCGAAAACGAAAGCTGCTCGAAGAAAAGAATATTTTGGTAAGTATCTAGCTAATTATTAAAGTTATTAATGTTCATCGATTTAACATAATAAGTTTCTTTTCATTAACTTATCACTTCATGTTTACAATAGGTAAAATTAAGTATTTGATTTAAATAAAACACTCATATCAACTACTTAGTAAGTCCCTAATTAAGTTAACAATACGTTGCCATTAACAGGACACTACCAAAAATAGAAGATTCTTCAAAAGGGGAGACTTGCTAGCAAAAGAGCAAGAAGAGTATTTGAAGAAATACGGCCCTCAGAACATAGAAGAAGAAAAACCTATTGAGGAAAACAAATCTGAGAAAGGTTTGTGGAAAATACCTTAGTTTACTTTATTTCTGTAAGCTTTGTTAAACCACTCTCATGCTAGCCCACAGTAAACTTGTATTAGTGTTAATGACATTAATGATTTTGTTGACTGATTTTTTACTTATATTGAGAAAGAATTTAGTTTCCTAATGAGTCTCCTAAGATAGTATGATCTTTATCTCATAAATCATTTGTTGAGAAATTGGCTTGTAGCTTGTAACTTCTCAGAATAGAGATTTAATCTCATATCAGTCTAAGTCTGCCATGCCGATGGTCCAAATGACTATTCTATTATTCTTTTCTAAATGCAGTTTTATATGCCATAAACATTAGTGTTATTTTCAGGAACTTCTGTATTAATGTTTTAGGTTTATCTTTACTCCTTTGCAGCTAATAAGCATGAAAACTCAGAGTCAGATCAGACTGAGAATGCTTCACTGCCAAGAACAGAGGTCATAAAGAGGCTCAGGGAAAGAGCTCATCCAATATTACTCTATGGAGAAAATGAACTTCAGTCATTCAAGAGATTAAGAAGGATAGAGATTCAGGAGCCTGAAGCAAATAGGGTAATGAAGTTTTTATATTATGTCATTCTATCAAATTAATTATGATATTAGCAAAGAATTGTGACTGTTGAGGATGTTTATTGAGCAACCCGTTGTTGAAAACAATATTTAGAATATAGAAAAACAAAATATAAATTCAAAACAAATAATAAGTATAAAAAGGTTGTAAACGAATTGCGGTGCTGGCCACCAACAGTGACCTATGAAAATCTATTCAGTATAATTGTCGTAACTCTAATCATCTGGTGTAGTGCATAAAGGCAGCCAGACTATTTAAGTTTGCGTTTGGAGGCAGCATATTTGCATGATCAGCAAAAATGGAGAAGCAATATACTCTAATAGCTACATGTTTTTCATACAATGTTGTATTTTTTTCATTTATTTAGAAAGCTAGTATTTCACTAGATGTTCAACAATGCTGATGCAGTTCAATGACTCCTGCGTTGTGGATCATACTGATTTCTTACACCCCTATGTGATGAGATTAAAAGGTTGTTGAACTGATGATAGGTGCCACATTATGCCCAAAATTAACATAGTACATCTACTAAATTCTACAAAAACTGAGGATGCAGTAACTATTAAGTAATCAGTAGAACTATGTGGGAGGACCTCAGTCTTGTATTATTTTGTTTCACATGTCCACATATTTTTTTCTGTATTATATTATAGGTAAGTTAATAGCTGTATAATTTCTGTTTCAGGGTCTAAGAAATGATTTTCAAGAAGCTATGGATAAAGTGGATGAAGCCTATTTGAACGAAATTCTTGCGCTAGGGACACATGTGAGTTATTTAACAAAAATTTTTAACATTCAATACATTCAATATTGGAAAAGCCATGATACTATGTGTTATTTTTTTTGTGTTTGATTTCTGTTCTGTGTTCTCCAAAAGATTTTATTAAAAGAAATGTTAAAATATAACCTATACTTAATTATGTAGTTAGTTTCTTTTTTTACAATATTCGTTATTGTTTTTCAGAGTGAAAACGAAAAAACGCTAAAGGAAGAAGCTTTTGATGATACGGTCACTTATGAACTAATTCAAGAAATGGCTCAAACAATGGGACAAGGCGATAGGAATCATGATATGAATGTCATCATGACTCTTTTGCAGGTATATTGTATAAGTAATCTATGTACAGGCAGTACCATTTTATTATTACAATTGAAATACTTGTATTCATTTTCGTACCTGGATCCCACAATACTATGTTTTATTCCAGTTCCTCCTAAAACTTTGGGGTCAGCAGCTAAACTCGGCGACGGCGTCCGAGAAGACAGCCGTTAAGCACAAGATGACTCGGGCGACTTTCCAGCAAACACAAGTGTACCTGAAGCCTTTGATGAGGAAGTTAAAGAAGAAAAACCTGCCGGAGGACATTTGCGACAGCCTCATGGAAATATCGAAGCATTTGTTAGAGAGGAATTACATAATGGTAACTACAACTCGGATGGGCAGCGTTCGGGAAATTACGTGACATCTTCTCGTCCAACATTCCTCAGAGCCTCAAGACGAAAGTCTTTCAGCAGTGTGTGTTGCCAGTGATGACTTATGGTACTGAGACGTGGTCTTTGACTGTTGGCCTTTTGAATAAGCTCAGAGTCACACAACGAGCCATGGAGAGAGCTATGCTTGGAGTTTCTTTGCGTGATAGAATCCGTAATGAGGAAATTCGCCGAAGAACCAAGGTCACCGACATAGCTCTCAGAATCTGCAAGTTGAAGTGGCAATGGGCAGGCCACATCGCTCGACGAACCGATAACCGATGGGGAAGAAAGGTTCTCGAGTGGCGACCACGAACCGGAAGACGTTCTGTAGGTAGGCCCCCCACTAGGTGGACCGACGACATTGTAAGAGTCGCAGGGAGCCGATGGATGCAAATGGCTAATAGCCGTTCATGGTGGCGTTCAAGGGGGGAGGCCTATGTTCAGCAGTGGACTTCTTCCGGCTGATGATGATGATGATGATGAACTACAGTTGATGATAGTTTAAATAATGTTAAATATTAAATAGAATCAATTTTTCTGGGTAGGTGAGGTAAACGGGCAAATATTTCTAGTCAAATTACCAAAAAATATTCACTTATGCTGTAGAAATATTTCGTATCTTTGTCTCTACTAATGTCTACAATCTAAACTATGTAAAAAGGCAGTCTTAAAAAAATGTCTGAGCAAATATAAAAAAAAAAATTGGTGGTAGGCAATTTAAACAAAAAAATCTAGTCTAATAATTTGGGGATGGTTTAAAAATATGCTGTAAACGGGAATTAAATGAAATCCAGTTATTTATAATTTTATGTGGTTTATGTACCTATCTACTACAAATATTATAAATAAATAAATATAAATATCGGGGACCATTGCACACAAATTGACCTAGCCCCAAATTAAGCTCGAAACTTGTGTTATGGGTACTAGACAACGATATACATACTTATATATACAAATATATATATATGTAGATGGCAATATCCAAGACAATATTGTTTATATTATGTACCTACTATTTTTCAGGCCAGCGACGCATATCTGCAAATGGCTATAGGAAATGCGCCCTGGCCAATAGGCGTGACCATGGTGGGCATCCACGCTCGTACTGGCCGTGAGAAGATCTTCTCCAAAAACGTAGCCCATGTGATGAACGATGAAACTCAAAGGAAATACATCCAAGCACTGAAGAGATTGATGACGAAATGCCAGGAATACTTCCCTACTGATCCATCAAGATGTGTGGAGTATAGTACATCTATATTTGACACTTATTAAATAAAGTATCTAGGATTTTCTAGTTTTATTTTATTATGCTCTCTCTAATTTTAGAGCGCGTCAGTGTTACCCAATGCCCATAGTATGAAGAGTCCTACGATATCGAATTTAGGCCTAACTTGTAGACTTGTAGCTGGATAACATCTCGTCTCATCTTCATTTGAATATTTTTTTTGATACACTTAAATACTTGATAGTTGACATTGGCAAAATACACTAATCGTGTTACGCCTAGAGAAATCTCAATGATATTTATTCGAGCAGTCAATGTCAATACGCAGAACTATATTAATGTCAACGTCACTGTCAAATCAGACTTCATTTTTGATATTGACATTTTAAAAATTGGGCAAACCGCAAATGTTTTGTTTTGGATTTTTAGTTTTATTTACCTTATAGAACAGTATTGTATTGTATTCCATTACAGAATAATGACATTAGATTATTTAATCAAGTTCCATTTGCAAGATTTAATTAACATTCTAGCAGAAAAAGATAACTTAGGTTATTACAATATAAAAATTGAGTAAGTTTTTCTCACTGCGAGCCAAAGATCCATATAATTTAAATGTACCTATTACATTCTTAACTCTGGCGTTTCCTTTGCAGCTTTTTAAAATTATTCGAATCATATCCTGATGTTGGAGACAAAGTTTTATGCACCCCAGTTGAAAGTCTACCGGCTTGTAACAGGGACATAATTAAAGCTCAACAGAATCTAATTGAATTCGAGGAACACAAAGAAACAATCTCAAAACTTGAATATTTTTATTTAAAAAGGAATGTCCACGCAAGATTCTTTGGATTGCCAGTATGTCCAGAGTTGCATAGGACAGTTTTTCCCAAAAATGTCGACCTGGGATGTTTTCTGAAAGTAACTGGTGAGTATGTGGGTGGAAACCAAATCCAAGTTAGAATAGAAGCTTGTAGCTGAACAGTAGGCTGCTCATTTGTATTCATTTTACATCTAAGGTGCTAAAACATGTATTGTTTTTTAACTAAAGATGTACTTGATGTTTCTTACATTGTTGCTGTAAAATTTTACCGTGGAATCTTCAACACATCTTTTCTTGAAGTAAATAAGTACTATCCGGCTTCTATAAAAATGCTTTGTTATACCTTTCTAGGCACTGTTGTAAGAGTGACACAAGCAAAAATGTTAGAGTATCAAAGGAAGTATGTGTGCACCAAATGTAAATATGAGAACTGCGTAGAAGCAGATTTTGAGTACAGATACATTCTAAAGCCACCTATCAAATGCAGAAATGATAACCCAAAGTGCAGGAGCACTACATTCACACAAGTAAATTTGGTATCAAGGGAACATTGCAAAGATTACCAAGAGATTAAAATACAGGTAAAATAATAAAAGACAACAATATAGTTGGGCTCAATTTACAGTCCAAGTTTTGTGTTTTGGACCTTTTGAAGCGAATTTAGCTATAGGTAGTGATATCGATATGTAACTCATAGGTAAACATACTATAACCTTGACAATAACCTTGAGCTGTCAGTGAAGGAAAACTGTGATTAGTCTATAGCTTGGTGGTACGGTATTCCAGTGCTAGCCTAGTTGGCTACCTTCAAATTAAAATTGTCTCCAAGCACCTATAGGTGTGATCCAGCAGCTTCTCTGAGAGTCAGTTCCCAATCCTAGCAGAGCGCAGCACCACCTTCCACCACATTGTCACTTAATATCAGGTGTCTTGTAGTCAAATGCTGCCCAGTAAGAATTTAACAAATACAAAAGCAAGTAGCGGAATATCATTGAAAACACAGCAGTAGTTAAGTTAGGAAACTTATTAAGTATGATGTAAAGAGTGTTGCAGTTATTATTCTATTTGTAATTGTTAATGTTTCAGGAACAAGTGAATAAGCTTAGTATTGGGACGATACCAGGCTCCATGTGGGTAGTGTTGGAAAATGATCTCGTAGACTGCTGCAAGCCCGGAGACGATGTCATTATTTGGTAAGTTTCAATAAGAAATGGTAGCAATTACATTATGGACATAAATAAGACCTAATGTGAGCATTTGCGAGTCAATTTTCAGAGAGAAGAAAAATTTGTTTTTTTTTACCGCTAGGGGCGCTGTACATACACTTGCAAAATTAACACAACTCAACACACCCAATGTTAAATGATGATTCAGTTGAAGATTGGTGTTGAAAATTTTGAATTAAATCGGAAAATTAGTTATTGTTCAGTGACTTTTGTCATTGACCGTACACCACAATACAGAGAAATTTAAAACTGTGTTCTGCAGTTTAAGCAAGATAATGTAACAATCAGACTGAGGGCCGGAGTTACTTTGCCTATTATAACCTATATTCAGACATAAATGCAGTTAATACATTTTTATTTTTCTAGTGGCACAGTACGTCGTCGCTGGCGTCCTTCCGTCCAAACCAAGAAGTCTGAAGTAGAGCTAGTCCTCCAATCCAACTATGTAGAAGTTTGTAATGCACAAAACTCCAAGGTGGTGACTTCAGCGCCTGACGTTAAAGAGTGCTTTGATGAATACTGGGCGAAATATGAAGAATGTCCTATCAAAGGACGAGATCAAATTTTGATTGGAGTTTGTCCACAGGTAACAATATACATCACATTTTACCAGTCTTTATCTTTTGTTCTAGAATCGCTCCAATTTTTAACCCTCATTGGAGACAGAGGCGTGTTATATATATAAGTTTAAAATGTGTTTGTCTGCAGCATTGTAGCTCCAAACGGAATAACCAACTTTGATTTTGTTTTTTTTATATTAAAGGTGACTTAATCTGGAGTGCTCTTAGCTATGATTGTTGGGGCTTTTTGAAATGTTGTTTGTTTTAAATCTATACCTAGGTATTGATTGTCTTTGGAGAGCTATTTAATGTGATAGTATTTATGCAAGAAAAATTATACTCCACAAATAATTAATTACTTATTCATATATTATAGGTATATGGCCTGCAGCTGGTAAAACTGGCAGTCCTACTCACTGTAATCACTGGATCAAACCACATTGTAGATGAGGCTGATAAGAAATCATCTGAAGAAGAGAAGCATGCAACCAGGGTGCGTGGCCAATGCCATCTGTTGTTGGTGGGAGATCCAGGTAAATCTAATATTTTCGGGTTTTGTCAGTGAAAGTTACTTAAGTACATATAATAATCTGCCAGTAATGGGAGAGGCACTGGAAGACATTCTGTTGGCAGACCCCCTACTTGACCAACGACATTTTAAGAGTTGAGTTGCATGCGTGCAAAAGGATAATATAAAAAATAATAATGTATTATTATATGGTACTGTTCAAGAGGAGATACCTATGTTCAGCTGTGGACTTCTTCCAGCTGATGATTATAATGAATGGCAGAAAGGCTGGTCTCGCTTTTTTGAATATATTTTGCCTTTTTTCTGTACTAAACTTTGACTATATTATCACTATATTCCAGGCACGGGCAAGTCTCAATTACTTAGGGCTGGAGTAGATTTAACCGCGCGGTCGGTCTTCACTTCGGGCGCCGGGAGCACTCGAGCAGGCCTCACTTGTGCTGCTTTGAGGGTATGTAAAAAGATATTTTTTATTGCTGCAGCTATCAATATTCACTCACATTTTTCAGGATCGGATCAATAGTTCTGGAAAGTAGCTGTTGGATTGTATTGTATTAATAGTCTAGAAAAATTATTAGAATTACATTATGGTTTTTGATTTTCAATGTCTCCGCTAGAGATAAGGTAAATACTAGTCAATTAAACTTGGTCAATTAAAATCAATCAAAAGTATTTAGAGTATTATTTAAAATATGTACAAAGGTTGCTTGCTTACAATATCCCTACTTATATAGAAATGCGAAAGTAACTCTGTCTGTCTGTTACGCTTTCACGCCTAAACTACTGCACCGATTTAAATGAAATTTGGTACAGAGATAGTTTGAACCCTGGGGAAGGACATAGGATACTTTTATCGCGATAAACTGTAGCCCACGCGGGTGAAACCGCAGAGAACAGCTAGTACTTAATAAATGCTCATAATATTTTCCAGGAAGAAGGCGAATGGCAACTCGAAGCAGGTGCCTTAGTACTGTCAGATGGTGGAGTGTGCTGTATCGATGAAATCTCTCAGTTGAGAGAGCACGACCGCACAGCTATACACGAAGCGATGGAGCAACAAACTATATCAATAGCAAAGGTATAAATACAAAGTAGGCAATATAATTCACAAAAAATCTACAGTAGGATAGCAGTTGTAGGCTATGTCGAAGGCCTTTGGGTGGTTTGAAAATACCGACACGGGCTGGCACTAGCCTATCTGCCAACCTGTACAGGACGTGGTTCTAACCACTGAAGTAAAAAAGGACAGCATTACTTTAGGACCTGTCAAACTTAGTTTAGTGTTTAGTGTCACCAGTGTTTCACTTTGTAGTCTAAATCATTCTGCAACTTTCAGGCTGGCATTGTTTGTAAATTGAACACTCGTTGCGCTGTGATCGCCGCTTGCAATCCAAAAGGACACTACGAAACGGACCAGCCACTGAGCGTCAATGTGTCACTTGGGACTCCTTTGTTAAGTAGGTAGGCATCCTACTAATATTCTATATGCGAAAGTTTGTATGTATGGATGGATGGATGGATGTTTGTTACTCTTTCACCCAAAACCTACTGAACGAATCTGAATGGAGATAGCTTATACCCTGGATTAACGCATAGGCTACTTTTTATCCCGGAAAAAGGTTCCTGCGGGATAACGGGAAGACGGTAAAACCGCGGGACGCAACTGCGTCATAGTCATAGTATAAAATACATCATAGTCTCATAGTAACTTCGGTTGAATCGTTATCTGAATATAATGTTCTCGTTTTATAGGCGGCTCAGTGGTAGTCGGCTTGCGATCAGTAGGTTGTGGGTTCGAATCTACAGTGAGCTTGAGCTTTCGGTGAAGGAAAACACCGTGATGAAACCATAGCTTGGTTGTAGGGTATTTTCTAGTATTCGCCTGGCTTGTTACCACCCGCAAGTAAAAATCTGTCGCCAAACACCTATTGGTGTGTTCCGGAAATACTTATTAATAAACTCCAGCACAAATGATCCGATTTTAAATTTTTTTGTTTGTTTTTCAGATTCGACTTGATATTTATATTGCTGGACTCAAAGAACAAAGCTTGGGACAAATTAGTTTCATCATACATACTGTATGGAGGAGTCAATACTACACAATCAAAGAAGCCTTGGAATATTGAAAAATTGCAGGTCTAATACTTTCATCTTTACTTTTATATTACTATTTATAAAAGTAGAACATGGTCTGTTTGTTTGTTTGTCTTACACACGAAAAATCTTTGCATTCCTGTGCAAAGTCACAGGGCGAGTCGCTAATCACCAAAGTAGCTGATCAGTTTCCAAATGTGTTTTAGATCAATAATGTTTAGTTTTATTTTACAATTTACAGGGTAGCGTTTGTCCATAACACAGCACACCATGCTAGCTAAAGCTGCTTCATCTATTCCCAGTACTCGAAAGAGAAACTGATTTTAATTTAACCTCTAGAATATGAAATAATATTTGGTGAATTTTGTTAGCTCTTGTTTAATAGCGAAAAACTATTTCAGATGTACATAAGCTTAGTGGGGCCCAGATGCACGGCAATGACGAAGACTGCGAACATTATTTTGCAGTCCTACTACATGATGCAAAGAAAATCACAACATCGGGATCCATCGCGAACTACGGTCAGAATGTTGGATAGTCTTGTCAGGTATTGAATCTACTCTATAGCATTTGGGCAATGAAATTAACGCCACGCTACACCTGGATTAAAAACTGGCTCTCAAGTGGGGCAGCCGGAACACACCGATAGATGCTTGGCGACAGATTCTTAACTTAAGCACTTGAAAGTGCCCTACCACCAAACTATGACTTCATCAAGATGTCATGGAACAAGTCTTTAACCAACTATGTATACTCTAAAATAATCAAGATGAAGTCAAACACAAGAAAAAAAAGGAGTTAAGAGGCGCTGCGGTACTCAAAGAAGGAATATTTTGTATATGTTACAGGTTATCACAAGCCCACTGCCGTCTAATGTACCGCACAACAATACTACCAATGGACGCGATAATAGCAGTGTCTCTCGTCGACTTATCAATGCAAGACTGTACCCTGGACGATACAGTCAACGCCTTACATTCCACATTCCAAAAGTACCCAGATTTAGACTACTTGTGCCTGGCAAAGAAACTTCTAACAAAGCTGAACTTGCTTGAAATATGGAAAAATGAACTATTGTACTATGGAAAGCTATTGCAAGCAGATCATAAAACTCTAGAAGCTGATGTTGAAAATTGTAACCCTAAATTATTTGCAACACATGATGATGTCACTGATGATAGTATTCAGCTTTCAGCTTCTTTAGTTACAAGTTCGTATTTCAATAATAACAAAGCTAAACAAGATGAAGGTATAAGATTTCTTAAAAGCAAAGAAAATGTTAAAAACGATGAAAACATCACAAAAGGCGTGAATGATAAACTAGCAGCAACTTTAAAGAAACACGCTAATATGAATAAACTTGCAAATAAACTACCAGTTGTACAGAAGAAATCAACAAATAAGCGAAAAAGGAATAAAATAACCGTAGATACAAGTGCAATTAAGAACAACATTACTAAGAAATCCAAGAGAGGTAGTGATCAAGATTCAGATGGTAATTTTGAAGATGATAAAGAGATTTTGAAGGCAGTGCCTAGTGTAAATGATGTGTTTACTGATTTGGGTATTGGATTTAATTTTGGCAGTGGTAACACTCAAAATGATACAAGTTGCTCTGAAATAAATGAGAAAAATAATGGAAGTGTTGCAAGTTCAAAAGAGAATTTAAATGGCAGTATCAAAGTAGGCAGTGATATGAATGATTGCAGAGAGAGAATTATTAAAGACAAAACAAAATCACGTAATAGTAACAGTACTGATCAACCAAGCACATCAAAAACTATGAACAAATTAAAACAATTTTCGTTCAACAAAAGTCATGATTTCGATAAGTATGAAGAAAAACCATTTAAAGATAAGTCACCAGTTAAGTCTGTACGTAAATTAGATAATGATGTCAAGGGAAGCAGCTGTAATGTATCTAATGAAAGGTCATCGGCTCAAAGTTCACAAATATCTATATTTGAGAGTTCCGACTGTGATATAGATTTAGATATTTGATCATGTTATAAAATAAGAAAATAAAGAAGCAATGTTTTGTTAATAATAGTTTTTTTAATTATTTACAAACTATTTACAACATCTCGAGAGAAAAAAAATTTGCTACTAAATTTAATACATTCTGCTAGTCTTTTGATTCTATGACTATGATTCTTGAGAGGAGCCTTTATAAGCATCTGCCTCGTAATTTTCAATGAGCAAGTTCTTGAATCTTCTAGCGGTTACAGATATGTTTTCATCTGTGGGTGCAATATTGATGATTTCCACTCTGGACACATACAGATGTTCAGGGTTCTTTGGGCTAATCATTTTCACTAGGTCAATTTCATCTCCTAACCTCACCTGTAACAAGAGATGTGTTGTTATTACATTTTATATAAATTTATTCGTTTTTACAATAATTTTGAAATGAAAGTGACTTACCGAAGCACTCTTTTTCATGATTTTCTTTCCATTTACCCTTATTTTACTTTCATAGAAAGATTGTTCTATTTTACTGAAACACGCAATAAAACAGTTGGTATCAATTACATTTATACTAGAAGAGATTAAAAAATTCTTTTCATAGTTTTATTTTTAATGGATTTGCCTTTGACTGCTATCTCTCCTTACAGTTTGGCTAAATGTCCGAATGATGGAATGGAATTTCTTTGCTCTGTTTCTTACAAAAAGATTAACCTTTTACTATTAGTTACAAGAAATCATATCGTTTTTAAGATGGGGCGTATTAATATTACTTACTTTCTTGCTACTCCTAATGCAGACTTTAAAATCATATCAGTTCTCATGGAAGTTGTGTTGAATTTGACAACCCTTGAATCTTTCGATAAAGATGTATCATCATCCACAATCACGTCTTCATCATCAGAGTCATACTTATTCTGAAAGAGAAAGAAATTGTAGTGTTCTATCTTTTTGAGGTCTTACAGTTTTTCATACAAGAAAACTTCTGCTAAAAAGTACATAAGTTCATGTGAGATAGTGGCCAACTCTGCTGTCAGAATTTTCACGCGGCGGTGAAGTCTGAAAAATATTTACTTTATATACTTACTGTTACAATTTCAAGCAGACGTTTTCTTGTTATAAAAATGTTTGTGTAGGGTCATAGGCCTATAAATACAGTTCTGACGAGGAGTTCTCACAGTTGATGTAAACATAAAAGTGACATAGGTATTTATCAATTTATCGCGTACACACGCCATATCATAAACTATTGGAACGAATGCGTACCTTTTTCGATTTAAAACGCATTGAATCGTAAAGCGTATTACGAGGATGTTGGTTGAACAGCTGATAGGCAAAGTGTTTATTTACAACACAGCAAAAGGTCCGTTTGGTCCGTTCGGTCCGTTCTTGACTGTTTATTCGATAAATTAAAGTACGTATCGGAATTCGTTTCCAGAGACTCATTCTGAAAACTATAAACACAATTCTAATTAATAGTTTTTATTTTATACAAACTTTATAATCTATTGTAATTTAATATGTACATAACATAACCTAAAATCTAAATCTAAATTATATTATTATACTGTCAAGATGTCATTATTGTCAAGGGCTGACAGTGACATCGAACATCTTTCTGTGTTTGAGTGACATTGACATTACAACAGATAGCATATTTTTTTATAGTTCACACGGTCTGTGTATAAAGCCGGTGTCAAGTATTGAATGTTTAAATTAATAAATAATGGCTGGTGGTCTCGATGGCCTGTCCCCGCAACATCTTAAAGATCTGTTATGCGGGGCCACCGGGGATACCGGCCGGGCGCTTTTGATTGACATTACTGCACTCATTAATTTAATGCTGTCCGGTAAAGTAAATGAAGCTATAGTACCTTTAATTTATGGCGCCAATTTATGTGCCCTGAAAAAAAAAGACGATGGCATAAGGCCAATTGCTGTGGGTTGCACATTTCGCCGTATTGCGTCTAAGGTCTGCTGCAAGCACATCCTTCCAAAGCTAACTGAATTGTTTCAACCCAAACAACTTGGGTTCGGTAGCAAGGGAGGGTGTGAGGCAGCAGTACACGCACTAAGAACTTATTTACATAAAAACGGAGGAGAAGTGCTTTTAAAGGTGGACGTAAAAAACGCTTTTAACTCTGTTGACAGATCCACTCTTTTATCCGAAATTTTTACCCACATTCCGGAAGCCTACAATTATTTAGTACAATGTTATGGTCAAAATTCAAAATTATTGTATCGAAGTAATCTAATTAATTCTTCTACAGGCTGTCAACAAGGTGATCCGCTCGGGCCAGCCATTTTTAGCCTTGCAATCCAACCAATAATTTCGGCCCTAAATTCTAAATTAAATATGTGGTATTTAGATGACGGTACCCTGGGAGGTGACGTGTCCACTGTGTTACAGGATCTGGCTTACTTGACTGACAAATTCCGTTCTATTGGCCTAAATTTAAATTTCTCCAAGTGCGAATTGTATTTAACAGATCTCGTCCAGTCTGACCAAAGGGACGAGATTATCCAAAATTTCAATACTTTGGCACCTAACATCAAAATTTTAAATAAACAGACACTTCGCCTTCTAGGAGCTCCAATTCTAAATGAATCTTTTCCGCCTTTTATTCAAGAACAGGAATCAAAATTCGAAGCAACCACCGGCCGCTTACTCAAAATTCATGCTCATGTAGCATTCCATATTATCCGGTACTGTCTTTTTGTGCCGAAATTTAATTATGTTTTAAGATGTAGCCCTTTTTGGATGTTTAGTGATTTACTATTTATTTTAGATGAGGCCGTCAAAAATACCTTAGTCCAAATTCTAAATTGCAATTTATCTGAATATTCTTGGAAGCAAGCTTCCCTTCCCATTCGGTTCGGTGGCCTTGGTATTCGCAAAATTTCTAGTGTTTCTTTACCGGCGTTTTTGTCCTCTGTCCACAGTACCGCCGAATTATTTAATAAAATTGTTGCTGCCTCAATTGGCAATGTCCCAGTGCGGTATTTGGTCGAGGCCAGCGACGCCTGGAGCATGGTTTGCCCGAGCGAGATTCGTCCGAAAAAGCCATCAATTCAAAGGCAATGGGACGAGCCTCTTTGCAAAATCGTGCAAAATGAATTAATCTCAGGATCCAGCAACTTTGCGGAGAGAGCTCGTCTCCTTGCCTCGGGGCAGCACGAATCTGGGTACTGGCTCCGTGCTGTCCCTTCGGCCAATATCGGGACGTTATTGGACAACATGACGTTCTCATTGGCTGTAGCGCTCCGCCTAGGAGCGCTCACCAATGGGAACCATCGTTGTCCATGTGGGTCCGAGGTTGATTGTCAGGGCCACCACGGGCTTTCTTGTCGTCGTAGCGCAGGTCGTAGCTCACGCCACGCCTCCATCAATGACATTATCCGTCGGGCCCTTGCCACCGTCAACGTGCCGGCTATTCTAGAGCCGAACGGTATCGCACGTGACGATGGTAAGAGGCCCGATGGTATGTCATTGATCCCGTGGAGTCGTGGGCGGCCTTTGATCTGGGATGCGACGTGCGCTGACACTCTGGCGCCCTCCCATCTACAGGCAACTAGTAGGGCGCCAGGTACGGCGGCAGAAACTGCTGAAAACCTCAAACGGAGGAAGTATGCATCTCTTGGAGATGGCTATATTTTTGCTCCGTTTGGGGTTGAAACTCTTGGTCCGTGGGGTCCTGCCGCTCTTATGCTTTTTAAAGAGCTCTCCAAGCGCCTCGTTGACGCCACGGGTGACCAAAGGGCTGGCGCTTACCTCGGTCAACGAATCAGCCTAGCCATTCAAAGAGGTAATGTCGCCAGTCTCTTGGGCACTCTACCTGTAGGCAGCGACCTAAATCAGGTTTTTTATTTGTAGATGTTTAGTTTTATATAGATAGTTTAGCTTTAGTATTTAGTTTAATTTTTTTATCCAATTGTATATATTTGATTTGTTGTATATTTAAGTACTTTAATAAAATTTATGTCAAACATAAATAATCGTAAGATGATGTGAATGTGACTTTATATGACACAGCTACAAGCCAGGTCAAGCACGATAGTCCCATTTGTTTTTAAATTAAGTAGAGTGACATTTTACTTAAACTTTACACGGACTTTTTTGGCAACTACAAAAGTCACTACAAGTTTATTTCGATTTCCCACACTCGCAGTACTCGTACACGTACAAGGCATATCATAAATTATATTAAATCATATCATTATCATTCCGTTCGAGTAGCTGTTATGTTTTAGAAATGTTTCTGAAGTCGATAATATAAAATAAAAAATACCTAGGATGAAAAGCATGAGCGCTTATCTTATCTAGTCCGCAGTAGAACCTATTTAGAGCACTTAATGTAAGAGGAATAAAAAAAAAGCTTTTCCTTATACCTACTACTACCTAATTAATTACCTACCTACTTACATATTTATATTATAGGAGGTAATATGATATGATAGGTATATTATAATCTAATCCTGTTCGCTTTTCATTTACCCAGAGATGGGAGCAACCACCCCACTTGTTTTGTTTCCAACATTTGGTTCACATCAAGCTAAAACCGGCAGTTTACTTTACGCATGATATGTTTTGGATCAACTAAGCTTCCTTGCTCGTCTTGCCACCTACCAATAACTTAGTTTTTAGGTGGATACCTACCTAAGTTCTCGTTTTTAGACTAAAAGTTCTTTGAATGTGGTTTCGGTGAATGGAATCATCATTTGAAACGTTCAAATTCGTTGTAAAAGCTTTTATGTTGTAGGTTATAAAGAACCCACGACAGCGGCACAAGCCAACGAGCTATCATTGATTCTATTTACGAAACAAGTAGGTACTCATTTGATGGCAAGCGCATCGCAAGTCGCAAGCCCAACATCTTATTGAGGACAAAAAACCTAAAATCCGACTTTTTCTAAATACATAATTATCTTTATACTATTTATATACAAACAAAACAAAAATCTCTTTTTATGTCATAAAAAAGGTACCTCCCACAATCACGGCTAGAACCATACGGAATCAAAATAAAACATTAACATACTCGTAATATAAAAGCATTTCACCCTCGTCATAAAAGACTTTTCTCCAGTATTTCAGTACAATAATTAAAGCGGTCGAGTGGTATCCAGGGCCACACTTTATCACGTTATACACGGTTTGTCTTTTAGTAACATGTGGACACATGTCATGTCTCGCATTCGAAACGGACTTTTTATTTCATAATGGGGTGACCATCCGAAATTATGGTTAAATTTTATATTTACTTTTAAATGGTGTTGATTGTGTTGTGCACTTTTAAAACTAAACTTAATTTTACAGATCTAAAACTAAGGCTGTTCTTGTCTTATTCCGTGTTCAGAAAAACACAGCAATACTTATAAAGCTGTCTAACTCAGTTTAGTGTTAGATAACGCATAATAATCGACACCATGTCTCAGTCATTACATTGATTAATCACTCTTAGTCTTACAGATTTGCTTATTAGAAGTTCCTACTTTGGGAAAAACAAAAGAAACTTTCCTCTCGGGGAGGAGGCGTTTTGTAACAAGCTTTAGGGCAAAGGCACCTTAAATTAATACAAAATTAATTTACTTTTTTCCATGCCTCTATGGCTCACTTTTCCCGAAAGATTCTAGAGGAAGGGAAGAATCTGATAAAGTATAGCTCTAGAAATCTATAGAAATATCTAAAATGCATTTAATTGAATGATCTTAATTCTATTTTTAAGTTAAACCAAATATTTTTACCTCTCCGGAGAAAGGAGTTCAAAATGGTGACTCTATTTTTATACGAGATTATGTCCACGGTAAGTTCAAAGAGTTTTTTAATTTGACACACTTTATGGCTTTGTCTCTACGTTTTGACGGGTGTTGGGTGTAAAAGATAGGACGTTATGGGGAGTGTTAAAAAGGGATAACACATAAAACTCCTGTGTGCCACTGGATAAATAAATGAAAATTGACATATCTATTATTAAATATTAAGTAGGTAGAAATGGTCACAAAGAATCATTTCTACAGCGCCGCCGTATTAAAGATCAACTAAACTTAGTTCTTAGGCGCGACAACATTAATTACAATTTAATTCTTATTATCATTACATAGGTGCCATATTTATAGATGTATGTAATGTCAATAGATGTAGCTAAATACAGTAAACATACAGCAAAGAGGCAGTAAACTTTTGTGCAAATTAAAACGCACGTTTAACGAGTGCTCCCGTTCGTGCTACCGGCCCTTTACTTTTTATCTCGATTCCTGCAGTATGGACCTACATTCCTCATTTTACGTCCGATAAACTTGCAACTCTAAAGTATTTGCGCAGGTAATGTAATGAGATTAGGGGCAGGGGCGGAGACTCGAATGGGCAAAAAGACTTATTATGTTCAATATGGAGGAATCGAACATTCTGGGACTACGGTCCTCTTAAGTAGGTAGGCTGCTTTGATACGTCCCTATGATTCGGGACTTTTTGAAATGAGCTTACAATTGGTATTATGTAGTGTATTAACTTACTAAGTACCTAGTACTAACTATACCTACTTACAACAAAAGGTTTTTTAAACTTCTTACTGGGTATGAGAACGAACCGAGAAATCGAAGAGCTGGTGGCCGAGCCGAATATCATCGACGAGATTAAAGCGCACCAACTTCGCTGACTCGGCCACCTTGAAAGAACGGGAGAGGATCGTGCGGTCAAACGAGCATACAGTGGACGACCGAGTGGCCGTCGCCCTGTCGGCCGTCGCTGGAAAGACGAAATCACGAAGGATTTGCGCGAGCTCCAGGTGGAGGACTGGCAGGTGGTGGCGCAGGACAGACTGAAGTGGCGTCTTTTGTTATCGGAGGCCAAGACTCACTTTGGGTCGTTGCGCCATCTCAGTTAGTTAGTTATGAGTAGTGTTTGACCCCAAGTCACCTAATGTTATGTGACGATATTGCGGTCGAAGGTCAGGCCACGCTACACCTGGATTGGTATTGGAAGATTCTTCTGCCCCCCTAGCAACGCGCCTGCTCTCAAGTAGTTTCTAATTGCATTCCCGAACAATAGTTTACGATGCTTTATGTAACCCATGCATAGAGGAAGTTGTAAATACAAAACTCTGGTTACAGTTTATGTTAACAATGCTGGTAACTGAAGTTGAGTACCTTTATAATAAGCAATATCGATCATAAAATAATTATTAAAATGTTGTGAGTAATGTTGTAATAGTGCTGTGGTGGGTAGGTAAATTGCACTATGAATTCAAAAAAATCCTACTAATATTATAAACGTGAAAGTTTGTGAGTATATATGGATGTTTGTTTGTTACTCTTTCACGCAAAAACTACTGAACGGATCTAAATGAAATTTGGAATGGAGATAGCTTATACCTTGGATTAACACATTTTTATCCCGGAAAAAGGTACGGCTGCGGGATAACGGGAAGACGCGGGTGAAACCGCGGGACGCAACTAGTAAATGTAATAAATTCATCAGTTAGAATACGTTCCTACTGCTGGGACTTAAGTACCTCATCTCTTAGAGAAAAAGAAAGTAATACTGAAGAGAGTGAAAAAATCCACACAGTTGCTCCAGTGCGGGTTAGTAAATGCCATAGCATTATGTGGTTCTTGGTTTCTCGCGATGTCTCTCTTCAACATGTCTACAAAATTGCACGTCACGAGTTACGACTAACCAGCAATGGTAGGCATAGATCTAGTTAAGATATATCTACTTAGGTCAATTATTCATGACTCCATAGAGATTACGAAAGCAACAAAGTAGGTTTAGTCTATGAACTAAGTACCCTACTATCATGAAGGCCAATAAAATCTCTACAGTTTCCTGTTTTTGGATATCTTCCAACAATTCCTGGCTTGCTGGTCTTTCTAATCTTGAAACGACGACTACAGAACAGACTATTTCCTATTTTCTTGGTAGCGTCCTGCCTGGCAGTTGGCACTACCAATTTCCTTTGAGAATTGTATAAAGAAAATAGAAAAGACTTCCTCGAAGCTCATATTATGGTAGGTACCTACGTATAATGTGAATTTGTAAAGAGCTTTTCTTTTAGGTTTCTTATTGCATAGAATCTTCAATAAAACCGGTAAAAAGCACAACGAGCGATGGTGGCCGAACGGCAACGCGCACGGCGCTGATACCGACTTGGAATCCTCTTGGCCTATTTGCCATCGCTCCAAAAGCTGAAGGAAAACATCGTGAGGAAACTGGTATGTCCAAGGACCATAAAATTCAACGGCACCGGACATTTATATACCAACCCACACTGGGCCAGCGTGAAAGATTACGCCCCATACTCTGTTAAGGCTAGAGTCCCAGCAGTGGGAACGTAATAGGCGTAATTGATCATGAAAAATACAACGAGTTACAAGGATTGTTAAGCTATGAACTCCATAATCTAATGGTCATGAATAGTTCAAAAAATCTGACCGGAAACCGTCTAAATTTCCTATTAGGCTCTCTGACACTTCCCGCTACGCTGTCGATCAAATCTTTAATATAGCATGCAACCGACTTCGAACTAACGGGAGCGAGAAATTGAATTCCTCGCTGCAGCATACCGTTTATCATCCGTAGGTGACACTTCATCATGTCACGCCGTCCACCTTCCTTTGTCAACCTATTGGAGTGTGACACTCGTGACAGCCGGTTGAAACACCGATTGTGACTTGAACTTTCCTAATAGTCCAATTACATTCATGTCACTTTGGAATGCTGCAACATGAGCGATTGGCTATGGTCCTCAGAATGAGGTTTTGTAATCTTGGTTGAAGTTGTGAAGGACACGCCTACTTTCCATACCTTTATAGGTACTCTATCTTTACCATCTTATCAATTAGGTACTTACATATTTTTCGCTTCTTGCCCGTACACAGTTTGTGATTTGTGATAGTACCCTTCACTGGTCCATAGTTGATTTTTTTAAATAAGGTTATTGATAAGAATGGTGTCAATTTTAAATAACCATAGTATTTTCTTCCAGCAATGATCTATTTTATTCCGCGAGTTTTATTAGGTACGGCGGAAAAATAAAAAAAAAACTGCTTTCGATTTCGCTTTCACAGCTTGAAATTTATCATCAACGTTCAACAAAAATTATCAATCACCGAAGGCAGAGCAAAAAATATAATCTCTATGACACACATCGATGCTATTAGCATTTTTTCTGTATAAAAAGGTCTGGAGCGAGAGCTCGTCAGGCTATCGTAGGCATCACGGCTAATTGATAACGGACAACTCGCCAAATGTACGTGACACAAAATCAATATCGCCAATGATGGATGACTCTGAATTTTAATTAAACTCGCATCAACCTGTTAGCTGACAAAATGAGCTTATAATAGCTGGGAGTACAGTACACCCAACTATAGTTACGAAAGGTTATATTTTGAACTCTATTTCTAGAGATATACAACTCACATGTAGACGATTCTTGAGGTAGATTGTAACACACGCGGCTTTCTGCTTGACTACCATTAATCTAGTCGCTGTTTATCTTTTCTAAGTGCTTAAGTAAGAGTCGGAGATATGAGATGAAACGTATGATATTAAATATTAAAGGGTACTTGGTCGGCGGAGACTGGACCAGACAATGTCTTCGATATGACTTGAAGCAAAGTTGCTCTGGTAATCCAATTTTCACGACTCTCAATATTTTTCTTATAATAGCATAGGATATAAGTAATAAAGTTAAACTTAGTAGACAATAAATACAACATCGGAACTCCATAAAAGTATATTACTCATAACTTCATCCTCACTAATATAAATGTGAAGGTGTCGTTTTCCATCTTTCACGCAGCAATGAATTGACGTGATTTTTTGCATACAGAGGGGCCGGAGAGTGAGTGACATATCACCATCAGCCGGAAGAAGTCCGCTGCTGCACATAGGCCTCCCCTTTTGGGCACCACCATGAACAGCTATTAGCCATTTACATCCTGCGGTTTCCTGCGAGTCTTATAAGTGACATTCGCTACAGGTGTAGCGTCACCTTTGAAAAAGTACATCGTCAGTTAACATCAGGTGAATTGTGGTCACACACTGGTGGCTGCGGTTCTACGCGGGAGAAACCACGTGGCAAACAGTCTCGTAAAGTTCATGAACTTAATAGCAAATAATTATAATTGGAGCAGCTGACCTAACAACAAAAGGCTCTCGTACTAGTCGCAGTCACCAACTGTTTTAAGGAAAGACCCGGGACAGTCGACCCCCGCTGTGTCGGAGTGAATAACCGTGAAATGACTCGTAAAACTTGCATTAGTGAGGTAGTTAACTGACTCCCATCGTACGTACTCCCATGGCCCATGTGGTCCACTCATAAACCAAATATTAAGACACCCATCTTCCTCATAGTTGTTATAAACAAAGCACTAAATTGGGAATATTAATACGACTGCAAAGTAATGTGTGTGCCGAAATATCGAGAACTCAGACAAAAACAAATACATGGTAATTATCCCGTTATAAAACCTAATTCTAATGTTTTTGACCATGGTAGTTTAAAACAGACAAATGACAAATGTCAGTTTATTAACGTTTTATAAACGTCCGTCAGTTAAATAAGTGACGGACGTTTATAAAACCGGCCCTTAGTGGGTTTGTCTTTCTTAGGCTGTTATGTAGGTATTCTAGAATGAAGCTCAAGAGAATTTGAGTCTGACATTTCATACAAATATGTCACTCAATCGCTACTCAAGTATTGATCAACACTTGAGCATCATTCTAAGATACCAGCCGTAGAGTTGCAAATGGCTACATGCGACGGTTACCATCAGGCCGGCCGTCTGCTTGTTTGCCATTACATAACAAAGTAAGTTTTGAAGCAATGATAGATCAGTGGTAGTGACGTTGACTTGCGATCCGTCGACCGATCGTAGGTTCGAATCCTACAATGAGCTTGAGCTTTTGATGAAGCAAAGAATTTTCTAGTACTCACCGCCAAGCACCTATCGGTGTGTTCCGGAAACTTCCATAGAGAACCAGTTCCCTATCCAGGTGTAGCGTGACACTACCTACCTTACCCACCTTACTTGTAGTCAAACGTTACCCAGTAGTTTCAATTTCTTTGTTTTGTATCAATAAAGAGTTAATCTATCTATCTAACACTATTAAATTTATTTTCTGTATATAGAAAACTGAGCAGCTGCATATTTGTATGAAGATGAATGAACTCTGCTTCTACGAAACAAAGTATAAATAGGTAACTAAATAGGATGCACCCACTTTCATTACCAAAAGGAAATAACGTGAGCATCCGTATCATTCGTAAATTGAATGGTTTTATCAAAACGCCCCACGGAACGTATAAGATAATGCTACAACGGGCCTGTCTTAATACGATAAACTGCTTAAGGCCAATAAAACTAAACAAGTTAAACTGCCCACGGACAATAAACCATCCACCCAGAGCCCTCAGGATATAGTTGCATCAACGATATTCGACTTTCCTACATAGTGTTGCCTCATCAACATTTCGGAACAAACAGAGAAAAATTCTCTAAAAAGTCTAAATGGCAGATTTGAAAATGACGTAACAAAAAAGGGGTCGATGAAAAGAAAATAGGTAGCTGATTCTTTATTAATTTTATTGGTAATTGTTAGGTGTACTTTTTTGTCATCATGACTGAAGCTGGAGCTTATTTTTTCAAAAGTATCTTCGGGAAACGCAATGCGTGTTTGTAATTTATAGTAGTGTCAAAAATTTGAATTTTTATATTGGTATTTGGTCTGTCTCATTTTTTTTTAAGATAATTCAGTTCCTCGCAAATTCAGGCCACCGCTCTTGGAAGGTGTCACAGTGGGTTCAGAACGGGCGATGTTGACGACTCCGTCATCAAACCAAAAAACCAGATTGGTTCCTGTGATTCTCAGCATATCTGGCAGCCCGCAGCACTATTTCCACTGTTATTCATATTTGCCGCAAGGAGTTCCACACTCAAAGAGATCATAATATCAACGATGAGTAATGTCCATACGCCAGATGTATCAAGTAAGTAATTGACATAAGCAGACACGCAAACAATAAATTATTGTTCCTATCACGTTGAATTATTGTGAAGAAATACGAAACATTTTCTACAATCTTGATTGCGCTGCTAGAACCGTACGACTGACTGTCGCTTTATTATCTTTTGTGCGCTTGCCAACTTAAAAATGTAAGTAACCAATTTTTTAAAATATTCAATGACATTGTAAATAGCCAGCGCGTATGGCGTATTCTGTATGTAAAATAAAAGCGTATGTCTTGCAACAACTGCTACTATCAAGTGGTTCAGAGCTTTCATGAGATGCCGTCAGTAGGTATACAGAATTTTCAACACAATCTTGAAACTGGAGAAGGGCCAGCATATAACTACTGCATTGCAGACAGCGATTTGATAAAACTTTTTAATTCAAAACTTTTTGTTAAAACGTGCTTTATCGATACGACATACGAGCAATTTCGGTACGAAAACCATAAAAAACCAACGTTTCATACATTAATGATTACAAATTTTGAAATAGTGATGCTATGTAATTGCAAGATATTTCCGGCTGCGGTGGATTACGGCCCATACCAACTCTCTCTCTGAGTCTGAGAGAAGGCCAAAGTCCCAGCTGTAAGAACGTATAGGTTGATAATGATGATGATGCGGGCGACTATTTTGCTAAGCGACTTAAACTTCCAAAAAAAAGCAATTAAAGGAATCTTTTCTAGCACTAAAAGTACATGACTTTTAGATATACATATATCGGGATCGGGAAAGCGTAACAATAAAATAGTCGGGTATATAAATGAGCCTGTAATGTTGTTCCCTATCCGAGGGCAGAGGTCAGCGGGAATATCACGAGTTACATTGAGTGGGCGGATTTTTACTGCACATTTTTAGTAGAAACAGTAAAATAAACTCTGTTCGAATGTCCTGGGCGTCATTGTTGTGCTCATCCTCCGTCTTTTTCTTTATGGACAGTACGAATAAACTGTTTGACGCTTAACTTTTATTAAGTGACTGTTACTGTCTACGAGTGAATCGGAATTTTCTGAATGCTGGCAATATTTTTTGTTACGGACTCTTGTTCAATATTTGTTTGTTTTGTTGTTCGTGTAGGTACTGCCATTCTTCCTTTCTTTCCGTTGGCATATAAAATTTTATTATTTACATTTAGATTTCTTTTTGCCTCTAAATATTTTTGTTTTTGTTTATATAAATTAAGTTGAGGTAAGTCTAGATTTATCTCTCTTTCTCTCTCTATCTCTCTCTCCGTCTCTCTCTTTTAAGCCCGAGTCCCAGCTCCCAGCAGTGGGAACGTAATTGGCTGATGATGATTGATTGATTCATTGATTGAAGTCTAGATTTACCCATACATTTTTCCACTGTTTCCATCACACTACGATTTTCTATTTGTAGAATAAATTAAGAGTAACAAAATGTAACACACACTTTATTACTACAAAACGCTCGTTAAAATATAACAAACTATCATAGTTAATAACCACATTAAACGAAGCACTCCACTAATTCAATTTTCGCTGCACTTGCGGACCTTTTTATTCATATTGTCACATTAATTTGTGCGAAGGGGACATTCTGCGGGCAACGTGGGGGCAAAAGATGTTTATCACATGCACGTAGTAACGTTATAAGTCTATGATCACAAGCTATAATTTATCCTTTTGGGATTAGGCTGATCTGAACTTGGCTCGTCGTATTACTATTATTTATACTATGGCGTGGTGACCTTGTTAAACGTAGGGATGTGTAAAATTATATTTGCTATAAAAGAAACTATTCATGTGATATTAGGTAAAAGGTATCAAATAAAAAAATGTTATGATAACTTCAGTTAAAATGCATGTAAAATATCGGCATGTCATTTAGGACATTCTACATCTAGTCATCTACCAACTCGCACCGGCCAGCGTGATAGATGGACAGGATTCTGCACTGTCAAAGATTAACTTTCTGGGTAGCACTGACTGTAATCTACGTATAATATACCTAGTGCACCACCCTCTCATTTCGATGTAAGTATTGCGTAACACGATATTTGCACTACTCATTGAACTCTAAGCATCTGCTCTCCCATCGCTTGGCAAATGACTTATCTATCTGATTCTATTTAATAATTAAAAAACGTATGTATTGTTCTAAACCAATATTTAATATATAGATAGGATTGCATAGCAATAGCTGAACATAAAAATAACGAATTTAATTACCACCCTTAGGCCCGCTGCCCGTATGTCATGTCAAACCATCACATATTGCGTAAACATGCCGACATCGCTGTGTGAATTTTGCTCAATTTTTATTAAGCAGCTATACGAATGGTTTTTATTTTTGCAAGTTAGTAGATATACCTATAATTATTTTTAGCTTAATATAATAGTGTTCTTTGTTTTAAAACATGCTGGATATGATACGCCCATAACTTAAAAAATATGCATGTTGTCTATTAGAACCTCAGCTTAAAAACTTAAAGCTTGCAGCAGCAAGACGAATTGTTCTGTTTAGAAGGACATTGTGTTTTATGTTTCTTCAGGTTTTAGTTGACACACTATTTGATGTAGAGCATGTGTAAAGCCATTGTAAAGTATACTTAAATGTAATCACGTACATATTTCCAAACCAATACATCTCTATCATAAAATAACTGGAGCCATAAAATTAATTCCCAATTTCATTATAAATTGAATGCTGTTGAGATTTTTTGTGCGATAAGAAACCCAATCTTTTAGAGCCCTTACAGTTCATTAAAAATCCCTCGTTCGGAGCTAAATAATACTCTTGCATAGATTAGTTAAGAGTTACTATTAGTGCTATTAGTGAGGGGAAACAAAAGCAAGCAAGTACCGGAACTAAACCACACGGTAGTGTACCTTGGGGAATAGGCTCGGTAGCTATGTGGTATGAAACTGGATAGAGGAGAGATTTATTTTAAAAGAGAAATAATTCCATCTATCGGAAAATATTAAGTGCATATGACAATGAGAAGAGGGTCTAATTTTTTATTATGAACAGTATGTGTGATAAAGGAATCAATTTTGATGGAATTTGGTGTGGACCTAGTTTGAACCCCGAAGAAAGACAGAATACTTTTATTGCAATAAAGTGTAGCCCACGAGGAGACACCGCAGAGAACAGCTAGTCATCTAAATGATACATATTATAAATGCGAAAGTTTGTGAGGATGTATAGATAGTTGTTTGTTGCTCAATAACGCCAAAATGGCTGGACGGATCTCGATGAAACTTGGCACAGATTCTAGTCTGGAATTTTATCCCGGAAAAAGGTTCTTGAGGGATGACGAGAAAACAGCGGGTGCAGCAGGTATAAAATATAGGCAATCAGGTACAATCCAGGTGTAGCGGGACGCCACCTTCAACCACATCATCACTTAACATAAGGTGACTTGTGGCCAAACGCTACCCTGTAAGCAAAAAAAAATAACTGCCTATATCATACCATACAGCTACCACGGACGCAGCAGATGTGGCTGTGACTCAGACGACTCAATTACACATTAGATAGTTTTTGTGTGGCGTCGATACCGAACTATTCTGTTTACAACTCTACGAGTGCGTTGAACCCTCGATAGATCAAAGGGTTGCTTGTTGCTGGGTGGTTGTTAGTTAAATTGACATTGGTTAATTGGTCTCTCTATTTTCTTTTACTTCGCTTTAACTCTATTATGTAAAGTTGTAAAAGTTATTGGGAACTCCGTTACGTTTGAAATCCAGAGTGCATAAAATGTGTTACTAATAATACTAATCCGACTCGAAGTCTGTTTTAACAATAAAGTGCGCGTTTTAAGTACTTGTTTGTTCAAAGTTGTTACTGGTTCAACATACCCTTAAACATTTCGCTTATTAAGCTTCATTTACAATAGTGTAATCCTCGGGATATGTTTCTAATTTAATATATCCTTTTCCGTTGTATCGTAACTAACGCTTGTCTCGTCTTTCCGCTCAGGAACTTATTACCATAATATAGCATGTCTCCTCTCGTCGTACAATACTTATCTAAAAGTTACTTGTTTTGTCTACTTCGTCGCTAAAAGGGAATACTTGTACACATAAATATATGCCCGCTGTTAAACGCTTGTCATTGTCAATCCATTGCTCTTTTTATAGCCCGATGAATGTGCTGCAAGGCGTGTTCTTGAAATTGACCCTTATCTTCGGTCATTTTTTTCGTCACACATGTTTCGGATTAGCACTTCACAGAATGCTTATACGATTTGTCGTACAGGCGGCGGAATGAGTCAAGTCGTAAACATGATTTTTGACAATACTCCTTGGTCGTTCCGAGTAGGATTTAAAATTGTACCCGACAATACGCACCTCTGCGCTGACGCCTGTACGTAAGACCTACCGCAGAACTGGTCGTAATTTTTCGTCTTAATCCCGTGTAATTCATGAAAGTTTTTATGAGATGCATACGCTCCATAAACAGGGCTTTAGACTTTAAAAATATCATCTTTAAACCTCTGAGTTATTTTTATAGTTGAACTTTCAAGTGTTGCCACTCTATTATTTTCGACGTTACTTGCCATGGGTGCCGTTAGGTTCTTGTTAATAGCTTCTGAATGAAGTTATGCTCTTTTGTCGAGTAGCTTATTGATGCATGACATGTCGACAGTACTTAAAGCGTTCTGCTTATTACATTCTCGCATTCATAACCACCGATTTGAATGTAAACGGAGGATATGAAAGTTTGTAGCGTTATAAATTTAACGTACCGTTGCAACTTGCATACCTAAGCAGGTGTGTTTTACGTCCTATTGTTGGCCACGGCATGTTGGTATTGTAAACACTGTCTCCAGAAATTCAAACAAGCAATTTGAGCAAACACGTTGGTACCCCGCCGTAATGTGCAGGGTACATTGTTGGTTGACATTATCCGCTGCCTTGTCGTGTGCCGCGCGACATTTGTTCCCGCGTGTGTCGTAATTGTTGAATGTTTGTCATTTGTTTTATCTGTTTGCAGCGACATATTACCTGTAAATGCCTTGTGTCGTTTCTTGATTTTAACCTTTCAAATACATCGTGGAGATAATGTTACATTTACCTGTTGGGAGGATGGAAGGACTTCGACCATCAACTGAGTTAACGAAGAGAAGAGCTAGAATGACAAAACTATTTGGAAAAAAAAACACAAACAAAACTTTTAAATCTTTGGTTTGTTGGTGACTTTTTTAACGTTGCGTTTTGCTATGACGCTAGTCAAAAACTTTGTCTGCTGTGCTGCGACAATTTGAAACGACCACCCATCAACAAAAATGTTACCATAATAATGTATCACGTAAAAAATGACCGAAACCGCCTATCAAAACGTTCATCCACGCAAAACAAACAATATTCCCAGCCTCCTTGGGTCATGATTTATTTAGTTATACATTTGTTTGCACGTTGCGTTTTGTTCTTATTCTGTGACGGAGTGCAGCTGGCACGACAGATGTGCCAGAGGACCACTCGAGACTCCCTCAAGTCAAGCACCTATGAACTGGCTTGAACTTCAATTTCCTAGAAATTATTGTTGAAAGTGTTTTCATTTTCATGCTGATTCAAAATTGAAAGTTATTAGAATTGACTCTGTTGCTGTTATTGGAAGTCATGGTTGATGACAATACTTATCATAGTTGTCAAGTATGAGCTTGATCTTCCTATCAGAGTTGTCAGCATGTATTCTAAGAATTTTGATTTGTGTAACATGAGATATGATTATTTAGGTTTGGTTTTTAAGTCTCTGTGTTTAAAGTTGTGGATTTTTTCTGTATCTCTCTCTCTTCTTTATTCTTACCCTTACTAACCTCACACTTATATACGTACCTCCTAATGGTTTGTTGGCTGTTGATTTGTCCTTCATTCACGCAGCAATAAAGTGATTTTCTGCAAGGTAGTTTATGAGTCGGAGAGTGACGTAGCTACTTTTTAACCGACTGCAAAAAGAAGGTTTCTCAATTCGTCTATATTTTTTATGTGTGTTCGCCTATAATTTCGTCGTTTATGAACCGATTTTGATGATTACTTATTTTTTTGTTAGAAAGGAGATATCCCAAGGGTACCATGATAAGGAAACCAGGATCAGATGATGGCATCCCAGAAATATCGAGGGGTATAAGAAGTCGGCTTTTTTTTGTTAAAAATTACTATCTCTAAAAACAAGGTTCCTAAAGAAATTTCCACGCGAGTAGAACCGGGAGAAATACCAGATAACGTACTAAACTTAGTAGCCCCGTATTATGGTAGCTCTAAACCCACTCTGCCTCCACATGAGATGTAATAAATAGCACGAGGTGGCTGGCAGTGGGACATGCATGGCTTGGGAAGTTAAACGAGGCGGGTACCTACTGGGCTAATCTATTGTGTATGAGATGGTGTACGATCGCTCGATTGTCGCTCTGCAACCTGCATTTATGAAGGGCCGGGTAAAGGATTACAGCGTCGCCTGCAATAGCGTTGCTTGCAAATAGGTGCCTGGTAATTAAAATCAAATAAAATATCAGACCATTACCATTTATATAACAAAAAATCTTGAAATTAGTGAACTTGCTCCAATTCAACTAATTAATAATAGGCATGAAATTGTAAATGAGATCTCTTGCCAGTTCCTTTGCCAGCGTAAGGAGGTTGAAATAAATATTTTTTGATTTTCTTTTATTTAAAATCCTTTGTTATTATGATGTTTTGATTCTAGTTCTTAAAATACTCGTATTACGATATTCCTGAGTATGTTATGTTTTTCGTACTAACTTATTTATCCAACACAGATTTATTCAGAGCAATACGAAATCAAAGCTCTCCCGTCAAACCAATTTCGCTGGCAGTGCTTCAAGTGCCATATATACACGCTGACAGATAGGCCGCGTTTACATATAGATAACCGTTCAATTGATAAGCAATCATACAACATATTATTTTCAACAGCTCTTAGAATATTGGATTTTCAATTTGCTTTCACAAATAAGTAAGTAACTTTGAAACTTCTCAATTTACAAAACTGTAGTCAAAAATCATAAGTAGAGGCTCTAGTAAGCTTGTTTTAATACTCTAATCCATATATTAAACGAGACGGGGGCCCAGGAAAATTTTCGAAACCCGGATGTACGTCGGACCGCAGAGGGGGTTGCCATAGCAACGCGCAAATTTTGACGTCTAGGTGTGTTGCCAACACTCGGTACAATGTTGTGAGTATTGGAGAGTTTAGCACGTCTGTACAGTTAGGGGGCCAGTATAGCCCAATTTCAGTGGCCACGTTCATGAATCCGACTATACTTTATGGGTTGGAAGTGTATGCAGCGCGCGTCGGGTCAGAAGGGTTAAAGTTATGAGTCTTTGTTTTGAATTTTGTTTTCTCCCTTCGTTGCGCCTCGGGCGTCCATTTAGTAAATGCATTAAACAAATTACGACATCCTTGTTTTGTCTGAGCATTCTCGTTGCCACAACGAGGTGGGATGTACTTGTAGAGAAGTGTAGTTAGTTTGAAAGATAGTTTCAATGTTCTAGGAAGAGCCTTTGCATTGTTATGTATGCTCATTGCTGCAAATGACTGGCACTAAAAACGTTGTGAAATTTTTAGTTATTCTGTTTCATTAGTTCTTCTAGCTATAAGGAATGTCATAATATTTTTACGACATGTAAATTATGAGTAAATAGAAATGCTAAACTTTTTTGCTCTTCAAATTATAACGCCTACGAAATGCCGTGGTCAAGCACTTGAAATCGTGTTCAAACTCACCATCAAAACATTAGAATTCCAATAGTAAGAGATTAACGGGACAGATTCGCGAGTGCTCTTCACTGCACCTAGCTTGGCAAGTGCTTGACGCTCGGGTAATTCAAGGGTCCTCTACTGGAGAGGCATCGAGCTATCTGTTTAGCTGGCCGAGCGGTGGACGGTAAATTGCGGTTTGCTGGTGGGATGCTGCGGATGTGGAGATTTCGTAAATAATAGTTAGTAGAAGATTTGTTAAATTAAACGGTGCTGGACGTCAATAGATTTGCAAGTAGGTACTATTTACTATATTTATTGCATTTTCTACTTGCGTCTAGTTTGCGAAGTAAGTAGGTAGGTACTTGACGATCGGACGTCGGTCCTTGACTATACAAGTTTTGGTTTCCTAACTATCTGTATGTATGATATCTATATATCTATTTGATATTAAAAATGTTTTGTAATTTGTAACCCATAGACTTTTATGGATCAATTAATGATTTATAATTATTTTATTTGATATGCAATATTTTCAAGACCAACCATTATGATAAATTACTTATTTTTTTCTGATGCTGCTAGATATAAATCACACTTAAGTTAAGACTGTTGCCAAGCATTAATCAGTATCTGTGTGTTTCGGCAGGCCCACTTGAGAACCAGTTCCCAATCCAGCTGTGGCGTGGCGCCACCTTCATCACTTATCATCAAATGACTTGTGGTCAAACGCCACTGCCCCCTACCACTATGTAAGAAGTAAAATAAAAAAGTTATCTATCTATTCATCGATCATTGATTCCCATACCTGAGTTATTTTGCAGTACTAATAAACACCTCCATGTACTTTTCGTTCCTATTACCTACACCTAAAAATAACCAGGCGGTCATTAAATCCATTTGCTTTGCACTAGCTACATTAACTGAAGTACTAACAAAAACAAACTCCAAGACACTTTTATTGAGTGCACTAGAAAAGAACAATACAATAAAGAGACAGTTACAATGTTTTTATCAGTGTTCAAGTGACTCGCTCGAGTGGCTGGAACCAGTCCCGGCCACCGTTTTAAAACAAAACGGAAAAGTTTAAATAGGAAAAAGTGAACCCGGGAAGATAGTGAAAAAGAGCAGGGCAATTTAAAGTTTTACCGGCCTTCAGGGGAGGGGAGCCCGCATTTTATAAGTTTGGCCAACAGTGAGTTTCATGACGCCAACTTTTAGATTTTTCACGATATTGGGGCATGGCCGCTTAACTAATTTTAAAGTTTACGAACAGGGGGTGATTGCGTTAAAAATAGAAAAGTGCTCCAAGTGGCTGATAAAGTTCTGTTTTCGGAAAAATGTGAAAGCGAGTAAAGCTTAGTTGATCAGGTACGGATAAAACGTGAAGCTAGGTGCAGTTATGTTGGCATCATCACAGCATTAGCCCCGAGCTGTTTCCAGTTAAGAACAATAACAGCAACAGACATAATATCTCATGTTTACTAAAACAAAACTCCAATATCGCGGCGCGGACCAGACAATGCCGCATTTTAATTTTGTACACGCTTCCTTAACAATGGATCGTAATAGGGCCGTAGATGAGACGGCAACCCCACCGCTTTGTTCCTCGCTGGCAACACTAAACAATACCTGGTGAAGTTGCATTATCACAGACCGTTTTGTCTGTCTGTACTGGGGTTCAAATAGAAAGCTGTGTACGTATGTGTGTACCGTGACAAAAAGGAATGTTTTTCCCACGATAAGAAGGGGTGCTGCGTTGTGATGATTACGGTTATCTACGATTCTCTAATGGGCGCTATCATTCAAAAGTATTATTTCAATAATGTTCCATTCAAGTTGTTAGGACACTTCAGACAGAGCCAAGTGGTGTGATATGGTACCTATGTGCAGTCCAACGTCATGGATGTGTTTATTGCTGAGCTAAGCACGTTATTCACAAGTGAAAACACAAAGTACTTAGAAAGTGTCTTATCTGACGATAGCTTGACCCAAATGGTCCAAGATTTATCACACCACCTTTTAAAGTAATGCCAGGTTATCGCTATCACTAAGCACACTGATTACGTCCTAACTTTCACACGATTGCGCAAACGCGTGCGTTTTTGGTTTAGTGTTTATTTGGAGAAATAGTTATAGAGTCATTGTGATGTGACGGGTATGGATTGCTTTGGGCGTTAACTGTAGGGTATTGAGTATTGAGTAACAAGTAGGGTGAAAATGCGTTTAGACACCATACCAGTGATACTAGTGCGCTTTCATGTTCATCATGCGTCTTCTAATTGAAATTTTTATTGCGAGCCTGTGCGATATTGATTGCCATAAGACGCATGAAGCTTATTGTCTACATCTGTGCACTCCGGTCAGTCGTAGGTTCGTAGTTCCACCGGTGACGGATTAGTATGCGCTAGGGCATGCGCAGAAATCGAACTAGTTATTAACCCGCTACGCAAAAAGAGGGGTGTAATAAGTTTGACGTCGACGTTTGTCTGCGTGTGTGTCTCTGTCTGTGGCATCGTAGCTCTTAAACGGGTGGACTGATTTTGATGTATTTTTTTCAGTTTCCTTGGGGGTTCTCAGCTATGTTTGGTAAAAATCGATCCAAGACGTCAGCGGGGGTTTATTAAATTTTAAATTTATAGTTATAGTGAATTTGCGCTATTGCGTGAGCTATGGTGGCCCAGGCATCCGTCAGAAGATGTAACATGAACATGCAAGCGCAGTGGTGTGGACCTTGTCAGTAACGTATATACCTTGCTATCAGTCAAACAGAAGCCGCATCGGGTAATGATGCCACGTGTTCAGTCCCCACGTTGTCCGAACGTCATTCCGTCGATTGGTCGTCTATATTCCAAACCGCTCGATATTGGCATATTTCCGCGAGGGAAACACTCGCAAATTGGCTGCGGTTTGCGTAATTTAGTTTGTGCTTAATGAATTGGATACACGTCGGTGAATAAACTGTTGTTCAATATGCATGCCGATGTTTTGTTTCGGTAAAGCACTTTGCTTTTGAATAACTATTCAGTATCACAAATTGCTTTGTTGTAGTGTTTATTATTTTATTGTTTTATGAACAAATAATAATGCAGTGCCGTTTTCATAAAAAGTATTTGATTTAAATTTTTTAGTTTACAATTAAAATGTTTTTTTTTTGCTTTGGCTAGCAATAATAATATTTTGTTCAACCGCCAGTAGTGAGCCGATATTACTAAGCGCCGGTTTTATAAACGTCCGTAAGTTAAACGGGTCGGTAAAATTAAACTTTTTGTCAAATTTTCCGTATTAAAATTTGACAATAAGATCAAAGTTACCAAAATTTGACATATAACTTACGGACGTTATATAAAACCGGCCCTAAGTTCCGGTTTGAAAGGCATGTGTCCTGTAAAATTCAGAGCGTAAAGAGATTCAACATCGAATATCGCAGGCTGACGATGGCAGTACATTGCCGCGCAGTATTTTGAACTGTTGAAGTTCAAAATTCTGAGTGGCACTGAACTGTAATGGGTAGTATGGGTACGCGTCACGCTTAGCATCATGCGAGCACTGGCACGAAAAAACATACCCTTTGAAAAAAGTATCTAGACTTCTAGAGGTACATACTTATTTATACAGAGACATAGAGGTCAAAATAGTCAGGTGTTTTAGGACTGTGTCAGGTACATTTAATTTTCTGGAAAAAACTTCGCAGAGTTTTTCAAGTATGACATTTTTTTAATATTCTTTTTTGTAAATTTATTTTTACTTTTTTTTTGTTTGCATTCTGTCTCACTCACTAATTACAAGCGACCTCGTCGAGCCTTCCATTCCGGAGTTGGATATGGGATCTCGGTCTCGGATATGGGATATGTTATTTTTTTTTAAAGGGAATGAAGGACACATATCTGCATTCGGATATATGTATATCCGAAGATTATAGTTGTGTCCGGAGTTTCCCATGGCTACCACTCACATAATAGCGTTAATAATTAACGAAATATTTATCGCGAAGATAGGCATTGATATTTCCCTTGACGTTGACCATAGTGTGGCACGGGCATTACGGATTAAGTCGCAGGTAAACAAGTGAGTTTCGAATACATCCAAGAATACTCGCCCTAAATACACTCGTCCCCATAAAACTGTCAGTGCGTCATCGAAGGCGTGTTCCAGCAAGTTTTACGGCGAGAATGACGCTCAGACTCGGGCAATATCTTAATGGTCCCGATTTTTAATTAGGCATACTGCACAGACAGACGGAAGTGCGAGGGTGTAAAGGTGATTCATGATTCGCGAGATGAGGCGTTTGCGAACTCGTTTTTGGAATACTATTATGTTTGTTATTTATGTGAGTCTCGGTTAGGTGCCCTACACTATACTGCATGTATACTGAACAGTACCTAGATACTTTTTTAACCCCCGACGCAAAAAGAGGGGTGTTATAGGTTTGACGTGTCTGTCTGTCACTGGCACCGTAGCTCGCGAACAGAAGAAGCCATTTCAATTTAGTTTTATTTTTGTATAAAAGGTGAGTTACGGGTGAGTGTTTTAGCAATGTTTGATGAAAATCGGTCCAAGATGTCGGGTTTTTTTTTTAAATAAAATTAATAAAATAAATTTATCATTTTTTGGCATCATTTGTTCTCCAAATACAAACAGATAACTTTTAGCTCTCCTTTCCGTGTGATCCCGCATTTTCCGTGATAAAAAGTAGGCAGCCTACCTCCTACCTAGCCTACAATTATGATTACCCATGGTATAATCATTGAGCTATCTACTGGTGACTGACCGAATATTGCTGTCTACTTTATTAATTACGTTAATTATTTATCACTCAGAGAAAATATTTTCGAGACAGCTAGATAAAAAGAAGAGAAAAAACTGGATCTGTTTAAAAAGGAGATAAGATAGCCTTTTTGATACTTCACTAATGGCTATAAGAAAAATTAAATTCATTAGTTATGATAATTATTATGTAATAAGTAAGTATAATAATATGGCCATAAGAACTAATAAGTTATGAATGAATATCATTTTGTAGAGATCGTATTTTCATCAGTTAACTTGACTGTCTCTACATATCGGTATCCCACTGTTTATAATTAAAATTGGTTTTTAATGCATATGTACTAAAAGTTAATTACAAGAATATTAATTACTAATATGTAAATTACTGTTTATTCAAATAACTTGAAAATAAAATTGAAATAAATCACCAACTTACTAATTACCAATAATGATAATGTTTATCTACTAAATGTCAAAATATTAAAAATAACGACGATATTAAAAGCTCACAGATTTCTTATCTGACCATTAGTAATCTTACTTAGTTGATACGACTGCAATGAGTGATTTAACGTTTTTTTGTAAGATTTATCAGTAAATAGTTCTGCCTTAAAGAATGCTCTGTTCATTCTTTGATTGTAGCAACTGTAACGTAATCTGGGCTTTGGACGATAAATCACTCTGAGCTTCCTCAATTACTTTTCTTATCGAGGTTAAAAAACACAGGCCGGCACTATGCGATAACTTTAATAAATCACTGCGGTAGCTATGTCTATGAACGTAATGAAAAGAACTGGGACGGTGGTATCTTTAAGGCCTGATAACTTGATGTCGCTAAGTCTAAAGATTGAAATATTGTACGCAAAACCTACACGTACTTTTTGAAAGCGCGCTGATATATTGAGTTCATGTCTATCAATACTACTCTAGCCATACCTAGGTAATAGATCGGGTAAGTTGATGAGTGGTTGACAGTAGTTGGATGAGAATAGCCGAAGACCGGGCTCAGTGGCGTACCTTGGGAGAGGCCCTGCTACAGTGGTCTGATACAGGCTAATGACGATGATAAAGTTGATGTAACTAATCCTAAAGATGAAATGCGGTACGAAAAACAACCAACATGCCTAGTTTTAAATGCGCCCTGCTATTTTGAGTTCATTTATAAATCGCTAAGTTACGGAACAAATTATTCAAATATATTATTTACTTATCACACTTAAATCACATGCATAAACTTAAAAAGCAATCATAAACACCATTTGAATTCGACCTATAAAGTGAAAATCAGTCTATGATTCAATAATCAATTACCCTTTAGAAACAAGTGCAACCCGTTCTTAGTCATGCCTTGTAATTAATTATTAGGCACCTACCTATCTACTTAGAAAACTTGCGCCAGAACTCAAAAGGTTGCCTGTTGAGAATTACAAATTTCAAAAGTACTTAAAGTTTTTGAATTCATTTAATTTCTAAATCGATTGTTGACATCTTTGAATTGTTTGAAATCTTTGATACAAAGTTAAATCTATTTTGCGTTGTTCCTTTGGCAGCTTTAAGCCCATCGGACTCGTGAAGCTTAGAAATTTTCATTTAAAGTATTAAATATCGCAAAATTTGTTGGTTTTATTGCTATTACAGGATCTGTTCATTTTCCCTTTTGTTTTAGCCTATTGCATGGCTACGTAAGTATGTAGTATAATTATTATTCAAATTTTGGTAAAGAAATCAAAGTGTGGAAATGTGAAAAATGTGAAATGAGCTCCCCCCACAGATCTTTCTGCTGTGCTACAGATTGCAACCCTTCAAGATGGGTGTGAAAAGAGTTCTTGAAGGTCGACAACGCATCGGCAACTCTCCTGGTGTTGCCATAAGCGAACCATAAAATGTCCATAAGCGACGGTGACCGATTTCCATCAGGCGGGCCTCCTGCTTGTTTGCTAATCTATTACATATCAAAAAGGAAAATTACACCAAAATTGTGTTCGTCTTTTTTGTGCAACTGAGTTACGAGATCAAGCAAGTCACTCGCCTGATAGTAAGCTTCTTCGTGCTTCCCCTTACAGTTCAGGCAACCCAAAATTTTGATTTTCACTGCGCTCGTCATCCTGAGATATAAAATTTTAATCCAGCTTATGCATTGTAATTTCATTGGACAAAATCAGTTTTAGACTTTTGCAAGTTATATCGTTCTGAGTTAAAATGTTAGTTAGACAATGGTACCGATTCTGTTGTGCATTTTCTAAAACTAAACTAAGTTTGATAGGTCTAAAAGTTTTGCTGTCCTTTTTTGATCACGGAAGTAAAAAAGGGGCAGCATTACTTTTAGACCTGCCAAATTTAGTCTAGTTTTATTAAATGCACAACAGATTTGACACCAATATTATGTAAACCTAGTCTTAGTTGATTCTGTTTACGAGTCACAACAAAACTTCTAAGTTACGAAACTTAGATACTCCTTAATAACTTTGACAAACTGAAGCTCGAACTGAAGTAGATGTTGCGTGACAACCCTGAGCTTTACCCGGACGATTTACGATCGGCAACTAATTGTTAATAACCCTATAGTTTACAGTTACAGGAGTTCCAAAACAAGGGATGAGGACAGCCCAGAACTTTGTAATGCAGTCTTGAAATTTAGAAAAAAGTACCCCTTTTTGCTGATGGTGTAACAAATTCTGTACGTGCTGTGATAAATTATGTATTACCTGTTAAGACTAGCGTGCCGCTTATATCTCATAATAAATTCTTTACTCTTTGCTATCATTAGACTATCCATCCCTACTAATATTATTAAAAAGCGAAAGTAACTGTTTAACTGTCTGAACCGATCTTGATGAAATTTGATAGTATGGAGATATTTTGAACCCTGGGGAAGGACATAGGACATTTTATCGTGATAAATTTATTTATAATATGTATTAGTATGGTTTAGTCTGGACGACGCATGTGAAACTATGGGGGGCACAGCTACCCACTATAATATAATAGTGACGTTTAAAGTAATAAACATCATCACTTTTATTAATTAGTTATTTTTGTTCTAAATCTTGGTGTTATAATTTGCTTGGATTTTATTTCTAGTCTTGATATTAGTCCTTCGATTTCAGTTTCAAGACTGATGCGGAGTTGTAAACTTATAAAAGTAAAGGTAAGTGGTTTCCGTGTGGAAAACCAGGGGCTGAGGGGTGCAAGTAATTGGATTTAGATTGGATCGAATTACGAACTTTCTCTGCGGCCTTTGTTTTCACAGAAAATTACTTTTTGATGGAACTTATCAAATTCGAATTTGGACGAAAACTTCACTTCAAATACGAAACAAAACTTTTCCCACACGAAAACTTGTGTTTGGTAATCAACATCTGATGGTATGTAAACATTTTTTTGATGTGGGTAGTTACAAAATCCTAACAACCTTAGGAATTATGACCAAATACCGGTAAGGGCTGGAAGTGGAAACATAAAAAGGGTTATGCATAAAGCTTTAAAGTTTAATGTCGGCAATTACTTATTTAAATTATATTTAAGCGGATTAAGCTTAATTTATTGTGTAGTATATTATCCTGAAATGTTTGCGGGGACTTTAATTGCGGAAATCCTAAGGAAGGTACTTTCCTGGAAGAATTAAGGCTTTCTTTAATATGATGTCCTTAAGTACTCAGTTGTATTTATTCAGTTAAGTTAAGTATACTGGTAGTTTCGGTACATTACCCTAATTGTAGCCAATCTCTCCCAATCCGGCACTCAGCGTGAGTTTCGTAGCATTCTCGCATTTTCCTGATGTCTGGTGTACGTATGATAAAATAACATTTTATATTTGAGAGTTCCCCAGTAATATTCGAGTCAGACGGTAAGCTTCCGAGCGGAGTGCATTACCGTAGACCGACCATGTTTTATTTATTCGTCTGGCAGAGCCGAACGTACGAAAACCATTTCTAGATTTGATCCTTCTCTTCTAGGCATAGAGTGCAAATTGGATCGGTGGATTTTTCAAAAACTGTGTACGTTGAGGTGTTTTTGACTGGTATATACGTAGAGGAAAATGGTTACATTATCTACAGCCGAATTTCAGCCTTTGGCTTTACCGTGGCAGGCAACCGTAAAAAGGAGCAATGTATTTTAATCTTGCATTTGAAGGAAAAAAAGTGAAGTGAACAGATCAAATTAACACATCAATAGTACTACCTCAAAAACTACATGCATACAATTTTCTAATTATTTGAGTTATATAAATAAAAGCACAGTAAATACTCGCAGCATGTGAGTGTAATGAGTAAAACTATAATAAGATTCTAGCACTTGACAGATGGACGCGTAGAACTATGCACTAAAAAGTTCTGATTAAAACAACCTGTTCTTGTCATCACTTAGTAATCTAAATGTTCAAAAAAAACAGTGCATGCACAACTCGTATCCATAAAACGACTACGAAATCCGTTCAACACGCAATCCGATCTTGATAATTGGGCAACAAATTGAAAACTGCTATAATTTAATCTGCTCTCTGAATAAAGTTCACATTAAAACGTCAAAATAACATTAAGCCCGGTTTCCTGCATGTCCTATTTACGGCAGGGAAAACGTGGACCAGTTTTGTTATCACAAAAGTACTTAATTCAGTTAATTTATTTTATCCGATACGAAAATGCAGTGAATTAATTAAGGCTGCATTATTAAATTGGTAATTTAAAGTGGGAAGTTGGGAACCACCAGCGGGTGGGAATTGAATTACTTTTGCTGGTGAAGCGATGAAACTTTAATATTCGTAGGCTTTTGATCCAGGATAAAAATGTAAAATGCTCAAGGCGCGGCGGCGACTATAGCCGAGCTGTGGTGGCGCCCTAGTGCATGGGAGAAATACATAGATGTAGTAAATTCTCTAGAAGAGTCTCGTTGAATGACATAGGTACTTATTGACGGAGTTACAAAAGGTGAAATAGAGCTCAAATAGACTTCAATTATAGTTTGCGTATAATCAAGGCACCAAAACAAAAAAGTTCAATTACTAATCCTGAAAGTGCATGTATTCGATTACGAGCTTACAAAATCATAATTTTTTTTCACCTATTAGAGCTGGTTTTCATGATTATTTATTAGCTCCCCAACACAGTGTACACTCATGCATTCGTAGATTACAAAAGCACTTAGAAAAGTAGAACCTAGTGTCACAGGCAGCATTTGCAGGTGAGGTTCTTTTTCATAAAAAAAAACAGCTTCACTCTTCTCTCTGCTGGATCCTCACATTCTTTCGAATTTGCAAAGCAGTTGAAGGCTATCTAAGTTACCATGATCATCATCAACGTTGCAATGATAAAAATTAGGTATTATTTATTTTTCCACTAGCAACAATTTTATTTTTGTCCGATCCTGCTCTCATACATCCAAGTTGTCCATCTCCGGGGTGCCTGGCCGCAGGTTTAAACTAATTAGCCCCCCTGGTCTGTGTCAATGTTGTCGCAGCACGTGGCCCGGTTTAATGCCTGTGTCTCCATTAGTGCACCCTCGGTTTAAACACCCTGCATGTGTGAGTGCGATGGTTTGCCAAAATTGATTTGTGTACGTTTGATGTTCGCGAGAGGGATAAGGTGACCATTTATTTTTTCTCTCAGAACATGACCCTAAGGCAATGTTTATATTGAACTCTGCTATAATAAAATTAAATCAAGGCTAGGTTTTTTTTTCATATGAATGGAAACTGTTGGCTTGATTTGACTATCAGAACGGCTTTCACTACTGATACTTCTTTTAATTATCTTTCATTTTCAAGATTTGACTAGGTGCAACGCTGTGACGCTCTTTTTGAAGTTATTATCACAAACAGGGCTGTTTTTTTTTACATAAGTGGGACGTTTTTGATGGACAGCGGGACATAAAATATAGCTTCAAAGCGGGACGTATGGGTCACGTTTGTTAGGTATGACTTGATTTCGGCAGTATGTCATGTCGTATCTAGTTGTGCTTAGCTGTGTTGAAATAATATTGTGCTAATACGCACATGATTATGGTTTGTGTTTTGTTAGCCTTAATGCTGGTTCTTATTATTCTGACCTTATGAAGCATATTATAGGCATGTTTACATAAAGGTAGATTAGTTATAGCGTACTTTTGGAGATCTCTGATTAGGTGCTCTATTTTTACAGGGTGCATGACAGTGCTTCAAATTATCTACTTCTAGAATGCGTCAAATTAATAATTATATTAGTGTATCGGTAGAGAACGAGTAGATAGATTTGATAATGGTACGCTTATAAATATTTAACATCACTTAATGTTGTACTCTTCCAAAGATGTAAATGTATTCAACAACTGTTATAATACATAATAATACTGACGGACATTGCACCGCAGCAATGCAATAAACAAGAAATAGTACATACATCACTTGGCTTGCACTACTGCTTAATGCCTTTTGTAAAGAATTGAAGCACTTAGTAAAAACTAAAATGGAAAACTACATGTGACATAGAAAATTACTTTTATTTTATAGACAAAGACAAAGTAGGAATACAATCTTGTCGGAGCTTTATCGTCGTCGTGAGGTGAGTTCTTACATTCTTTAACATTGTGCTTTGTTGATGATACTTTGCCGCTAGTCTTGTTTCAGCTGACTCAGCAGTTTTCTCAGTGCCTTTTGCAAACATTTATTTGTTATTTCTCATGTCAAACCAATACAAAAGTTGGACAAAAAGTTGCTCTTATCATGTCGTAAGTAGCAGTGTTACACTTGCTTTGTAAGATAAAGAATGAGATAGTTGAAAAGTTATTGTTTTGAGAGGGAAGAAAACTTATTCGTTAGGTCATAGGGTCATTTAACTATAGTAGGTACGAGACAGATCAAATCAAATCAAATATTTATTTATTGACATAAAAGTGCGATATGACATTTATGACATTTATGAGTCCATAGGCTCCTGAACTAGTGTAAAGTGTATTTCATGCGCCAAGGCTACTTCCATCATATGACTTAAATAGTCATGTCAAGCCTAATTACGATACATACCTACATAGTTTAGTTTTAAACATAAATATAACTTTATTAATCGCTAACCGCACCGTCAAATTACATAAATCAGTTCTATCTCTTCTTTCTGCTTTACCATTTTGGAAAGTCATCTTTGTGTCTTCGTATTTTTGCTAAGACATCTGTCACTCTCTCTTGCAAACGTGATTGATATGTCACGTCTCTAGCTATTTAGATAGTATGATGATATCGTATCAGTCTAATTGTTGTAACTAAATATCAGAATGAGATAGTTGAGTTTTTCTCCCCTCCCGCTCTGTAAGTGTAGCGTGACACTAGTGGCGCCAACCCCGCCAGCTGTCAACGTCACTTCAGCTTGGGTGCGTGACAGGTCCCGTGCGATGATCCCCTGCAAATACATGGTTATTATATCTGTTAGTTACTCTTTATGTACTGCGAGGGTTAAAACACTTGCAAATAGGTTTTGACTATAGCCTACTAAGATTTTGCTTAGCACTCTTTTCAAGATGATATTATTTTTGCAAAAACGTGGGATGTTTCTAGTCAAGTTGCAATTGAACCGTAAACGGAAGTCACGAAGTAAGGAAATAATTCTAAGACCAAAAGCTCACTGGCTTAGGAAAAGTCTCCAATAAAATGAAAGATACTACAAACTATAAACCGTACCGTGTATATCGTGGTAACAAATCTATTCTTCACGGACGTACCTACCTACAACCTACATTGGATTATTCGATCGAAGTGACATAAAATCTCACCCGTTCCGAGTTTGTTTACAAACAGTAATAATCCGCTTTCTTTCCGACTGTTCAGTAGGTACAAATATCTATCGTAAACGTAAGGTTATGGTATGGATATATGGACGTAGCCAGGATTTCATTTCCAGGTGAATCGCGATATCTTAAAGTGAGGAGTTGAGGACCATAATTTTACATTTGATATCGTTTATGTACTTAAATAATTCTATTTTTATTTGGTGTCATTTGTATCGTGAAATCAGTTAAATTCTTAAATGACAAATTTATATTACTTATCTATTTTGCGAAAACGAGAAAAATGTATTGGGTATCTATTTATACCTACATCACACACATAGGTACCTAGTTGTTGTTAATAGACCGTTTCATACCCTCAAAGTTAATTCCAGTTCTAAGGCCGTTATTGGAGAATGACGCTAAAGTGTTGATCAATATTTGAGTAGCGAATAATCGCTACCTACTAATATTATAAACGTGAATGTTTGTGAGTATGAATAATAGATGGATGGATGGATGTTTGTTACTCTTTCACGCAAAAACTACTGAACGGATCTAAATGAAATTTAAAATGGATATAGCTTATTATACCCTGGATTAACACATAGGTTACTTTTTATCCCGGAAAAAGGTTCCTGCGGGATAACGGGAAGACGTGGGTGAAACCGCGGGTCGGAACTAGTGTGACATATTTGTATGAAAAGACAGAGTCAAATTTGTGCTTAAGTATTGATTAACGCTTGAGCGTCATTTTAGAATAAGGGCCTTGGTAATATCAAGTCATACAGGTAAATATTAAACTCACAAAACGAATCTACATATCTTTGAGGGGTTCGAACCCCCAAACAGCCCTAACTACGTCTATGCTGTTCAGGTTCCGCGCACGCGATCTCATTCTGATCGCGATTTACGACACGAGAACGATATGGCGCGAGTTGATTTCCGAATAGGCACGCTTAGGTGTCAATAAAAAGGTGATAGGGTTGCGTTCTGAGCGTTTGATGAGCTCTCGATGTGTGATCATTATGTTCACTCGTTTCGATCGAATGTCATTGCGGCATATAATAAAAAGAAAAACATTGTTGTTACTTAAATGTGCGTAGTACGTATTGCTTGATAACAGTCGATAACCATCATCATCATCATCATAATCTATTAAGTTTTTTTTTTACTTTATACAAGGTAGCATTTGACAAGTCACCTGATGTTAAGTGACGATGTGGCGCCACGCTACACCTGGACTGGGAACTGACAATCAAGTGGGGCTGCCGGAGCACACAGATAGGTGCTTGGCAACAAATTCTTAACTTGAGGGTGCCAGACGAGCACTTGAAAATGCCCTACCATCAAAACCCATGAAGATGGCCTGTGTCCCATTGATGGGACTTCTCACAGAGAGAGTGTAACCGATATCTTACGATTTCCTTTACCAAATGCTCAAGATCACTGCAAGGTTTGAACCCGCAAGTTGACGTCACTACCAGTGAGCTATTATCGTTTTAGCCTCAAGTGTTTTCTGGGTCAACATTCTCGATGTCCTTTACAAGTTTAATACAAACTAACCTTATACAATCTGTGAAATAGTTGATTTTAAATAAGGCAATTCTCAACTCGCAATAAAAGCGCCTTACCTTGATAATCCTCTGTTTCTTGTCAACATAAACGTAATCCTTATCCCTCTTTATTAAAGGAATACTTCGATACTCGACTTTTTCCGTAGATATCAACAAGTTATTCACTCTTGTGCCGACGACAAAGTCTTTGCTTTGATTTAAAGATACACAAATCAACAAACACAGCAAGAATAACACCCACTTCATTTTGAAATGGTTGTTTAAACATTTGAGAACATATTTAACGATATGTAGAGTCGCGTTGGTATTTAAGATTGAACTAATGTTGGAAGGAAAATAAATTTATCAGTGCTGTGTGACCTTGTCTTTGTGACTCAGTAGACGTCATGACGCTGTTATAGAAATATTAATCAGAGGTCAATAGCGTGCACTGTTTAAATGTTAAGTCACTACTCGCAAACTTAAATCTATAGTTATTTTGAATACACTATTGTTAGTGGCTTGTGGACTTTACCTTTGATCGAATTGTCACTTTCAATCAGATGAAATGCCGAAAGCAAATGCTAAAGTTTGGTTGCTTTGGTTTGATTTATTGCTCAGATATTACTTTTCGGGTGTTGGTGCAATTTTTAAAGGTTGAAAACTTAGGTATATCTTTTCGACCCTCAACAGTTCAAAATCCAGCGTCACAATTTACTGCGTTCTTCACCCTGAGTTATTAAATCTTAAACCTCTAGTTGGATCTTTGCTCTCCATTACGTAACGTAGTATTTTTGGCAAACCACTGCTTTCAGTTGAAGGACTGGCAAAAATGTGGTACTTCCAGGCAGACTCTGCAAAAAGCAGAGACTGTTATGTATAGAGTAAAGGCACACTATGTTTTCACAACAACTACTAAAGCTTTTAGCTGCAGCGTGATGTTAAATTATTAATGTTTGATTACAATATTACTGCTGTTTACCATCACAAACTATATTAGCCATCGATCAATCACCTCACTAATAACATCAACAGGAATTCCATTTCATCCTTGTTGACATAACATACTTTACTATCGCTATGCATACTATCATATCTGCATCCGTTCGTACGCATATTGTACGATGCTCTTCTAATCTACCTCCTCTATTCAACTAGGCTATCTTAATACGTATTTAAATAACAAACCAATTTTTCTTCGGTCCGAGATAAATTGTAAAGTGTCTGTATCTAACAGAAAAACCTAGCATTGCATTGTGCATTTTTCATTATAAAAGTAACATAATACCTATATGTTAATATCACTCTCTAGTTTTTAAACTATCTCTTTGCAAAAATCATTCGTTGCTGTATGAAAGAGGGACAGACCAGACAAACTGAAAACTTTCCTTTGTTTTCCAGTGCTAATGTTTTTTAATTTCCGTAAATTCTGCTGCGCTGTAAGAAGCAAACGTTTCCCTTCTTTACAAACGCAGTGTAGTTAATATAAACTACGTCCACACACTACGACAGGGCGATTTACTGCGTACATGCTGATTTCCACACGGACTACCTCGTAACTCCTAACTAACCTACAACTCGGCACATTTACCTAAGTACTAGCTGATACTTATTCTGCTGCGTTTACCCAGTAACTGTTACCTATTACGTATGTATATCACAGAACATTTACTTACATAGTCTACCTACTGGCTGTAGGGTACTCTGTGTCAACATTTACCGAGTATCTACCTACCTACTGTAATGTATTCTACGCTTGTGCATTTAGAATAATTACCAAGCACACCTATAAAATGGTGAGCGTTGCACTCCACATTTACGCTTAACCAGGTGGAAAATTGGACGTAACTTTTAAAGTGAATGGCTTTTATTCCAGAACTGTTCCCCGCGGTTTCACCTGCGTGGGCTACAGCTTTATGCATGCAAAGTCTCAGCCCGATCGGTTTAAAATTGACAAAGTTTCATACTAACTTTCATCCCTTATTTTATCTCCTTGGGGGTAGAATTAATCAAAATCCTTTGCATATCTACCGCAGAAACATTAACCGTTAAAGGAAATGTCTTGTTGAATGGAAACTACGATTCTGTAAACTTAGTGCAAAATTACATATTTCGCATGTTGACTGGTAGTAGTTGGAAAAGAGAAGCCAAGACCCAGTTCAGATGCTTGTTTTGATTGTCTTGGGACAAGCCCATGTCCAGCAGTGGATCTACCGCAGCTAAAAACGAGTTAACTCTGCTGTTAAATAGAACGCTAAAACATCTACAGCTCACCTACATCTCAATTTTACTTGCCTAAAAACCTGCCAATCCGTGTTACAACACTCTACTTGCCGTTTCTAGTATAAATCGATCGAAGCAATCTGCACTAAAGCCAAGAGCATCTCCCACGTCAATTAATAATGTACAGCCCGAAGCCCGTGAGGTAAGCGACTGGCTACCTCACTGAATATTGAGATAAATATCACTGGCTAGAGCATAAATTGATAAATTATGAGGCAGTATCTATACCTCTGATTCCTCTGACCTCTAGGAACACAACCATTTCAATTACTATGAAAAACCGAGCAAACTTTAATAGTATGGCAGAATTCTTTCCAAATGGAATCTGCTAGAAAACGACTACACCCATTTATCATCATCATCATCATTATCAGCCTTTCACGTTCCGACTGCTGGGGCTCTGGCCTTCTCTCAGAGAGAGAGTATGTGCTGTAATCTACCACGCTGGCCCAGTGCGGGTTGGTAGATGTCGCATGCTCTTCAAAGTTGCAGTTATTGGGCATGTCGGTTTCCGCACGATGTTTTCCTTCACCGTTTTGAGCGATGGCAAATCCGCACTTAACTTTAATAAGTTAAGTGCGGATTTGACTTAATAGTCATAGGTGCGAGGCCGAGAGGATACGAACTCGGTGTCGGCGTCTTGTAAGTCGCACGACTAACCGTTCGGCCACCATCGCTTATTTTTAATTAAAAAATATATACGTTTTTCAATTTTACGTACTTAATCAAAAATAAACTTATCAATAAAACTAACCTTCTAACACTTGTATTTCTCAATTCTGAAAATTAGGAACAATCATTTTCGCCAGTAAAAGCTTCACATTAAACAACGGTATCTCCCTGACAAACGTTGGCTCAGGAATGCGAAATGACTCCGCACTTTCGCGGCACAAAGTGTTTAACTATAGCATTGTCTCCATATTTATGCTAACTCAGTGACGGTCATTACTTATTCCGTGTCTGAAGCACGCAAAGCTTTCCACACATAAGCTAACACACACATGCTTCCTACGTGAGTCCTAGAAATGCAAACGATTCCACACTGCAGCGCTAATTAGTCAGGTTTAAGGGTACGGCTCAGTGCGCTGACGACAAAGACGCGAAAGCAATGGATGCAAAATTAATAGCGTCGCGCAAAGAGTCGGATTCGCATTGGAGTTGGAGATAAGTGCGTGCGGGATGTTATTTCAAACCGAAGCTGCCACGTCATCGCTTTGATCTTCCCTCGACTTTTTGCCGAGCACTTGTTTAATGTGACGACAAATAACTCAAACAGGAACGCGGTACTCTTTTTGATTTTATCAAAAAGTGTGCACGAGATGTTCTCGTGTTTTAAATGTGGACTCTTCATTAGTGAGATCACCCGCAGGCTTCTCGGTTTGTTTGTGTAAAGATCTCAGAGATTTGCATTTCAATCCTGCGCTGTTTGCAGGGGATATCCTTTTAAAGTTTATTGGTTTTCTATACTTATCAAATGCTTTGTCCTCATTAACTGACTGACTTATAAAAAACGTACCGCCTGAACTCCTGGACGTAGATACTTGAAATTTGGATGGTAGCTTCTTTTGATAATGTTAGCCTTTTTTAAATCACCTAGGTTTCAAATGGGAAACAACAAATTATCTGAAAAATTTTAAACTTCGACGTGGAGCCGAAGAGCAAGTCTCTAATTGGAACATAATTCATACTTTACGTTGAAAGGTGAGACATGAAAATTAACTGTAAAGTGGTATTTATTCAGTAATAGCTCAGGTCAATCGCAAGTGGAAGAAATCTTTAACACCTACTTTTAAATATCCAAAAACAATTCAAAACCACTTTAAATAACATAATAATTTAGGACCTCCGATGACCACAAATGTAGGTATAGTACGCAAGTCAACAGAGCATGTCTGCCGCCATATCCGATACTCATATCTCAATCGCGTCAAAATTGGAATTTTAAATAGAGTGAAATGTACGTTGCGTCGACTTCCATTTGGCGTGATTGAGCCCCGGGTATAATGGAGCGAATGAAGCGCAGCGAGCGTCGACGGAACGCGCCCGGATAAAATGGCGGACATACCCGGATCCCGGGATAGACGGGCTTCATTAAAGTTTTGCATAGGATTTCGCATATTTTCTGCATATATTTTAGAACGGATTTCATAAAAGGATTCCGTGAAATCTGCATCTGGAGTAGGTTTTCTGTGGATAGTAAAAAGAGTAATAAAATGAATGTTCTAACTGTAATTTTCCAAGCTACTGTTTATTAACGTTTTTAATTGCAACTAAAAATAACGAGGATTTCTGCATACTTCAAATTTGAATATGATAACTATACTCACACGAAGAATGTTACAAAAGTTTGTATTTCTTTGAGGCATTAACTACCAAAGTTAATAACTTTGGAAACGTAATAGTATTGTCCCAGTCCTTACACTACAGATAAATAAATCCAAAAGGCACTATATTAGTAGACTCCAGTTAACTCAACAATACATTAATGCGACAGCCACTCAATGGCACATTACTATTCACCGAATACCCTCAAACAATGATCGACGTCCGACGTCCGGAAATGCAATTAACAATGTATTCTGGAAGAGGAAATATCAATTCGACTGACGGGGGGATTGGCTTGCGTATAGTTTAAAAGCCCGGTCACCGGACAGACGACTCAATTATAATATGATCATGTTATGTGAGCTGGAAGGAACACATTTTGGATGGCACGGTGGGTGTTCTTTTTTTAAATCCAGACCCATTACGGCCTGTTATTTGTAAAGTACTTACATGTTCGTCAAAAGAGTTTTTTTTATCAACTCTAGCGGTGTCAAAAGCCAGGATAAGTTCTGCAAAAATTATAATTACACTTCGACGTTGCATTCTCGATATTTATTCACTTGGCAGTTTCCTATTTATTGCACAAGTCGTCGCACATAATTTTTAGAGCTGTAAAAATAAAAATCAAATCACAAGAATATAAAATTCACTGTTTCTGAACGATACCTTCCATGTCATAGGCAGTGCTGTCATCTCCGTCATACTTCATTCCTTTTTTATGTGCGGGCGTCGCAGCTTCGGCTTATCGATTAAATTCGTTATTTTATTGGAAATTTTGTGAAAAAGTTAGTTGAAAGCAGTGTTATGGAGAAAAGATCGTCATAAGTCCAAATAATGACGAAAAATAACATGTTGGGAACGCAAGATACGAAACTCGCCAACTAGTTCGGACGATCAAGGTTAGTTCGTGGTCATTAACTGTGTGTTAGTTTTATCTGCAGGATCAGTGGCTTTTTGGTATATTTTTTTGATTATGACGTATTCGTCATAATCATAGTCATACTCGTAGCTATTGCTAGACTCGCATAATTCAGAGCATGCGACATCTACCGCACCAAGGCAGCGTGGTAGATTACAGCTGATACTCTCTTTCTCTGAGAAGGCTTGAGTGCAGAGCATTTAATTAATTAATAATTAACGAATGTGCCAAAATTATTATATCCATGCCATACTAAGTTAGCCCATAGCCATTTCTTTGCTGAGTCGGGAGTCGAGACCCATTTATGGCAACTCCTATTATATTTTGCTGGTGGCAACATACAGCTTTTTTGTCTGTATACTGTAGTCTTTATGTATGTCTTTATGTATGTGTAATGTCTAAATTTATTTTCTTTCGTCTACAACATATTTTGGGAGTAGTATGTAATATTCAAGTGTATATTATGCAAATAGCCCGCTATAACCATTACCTTTATGGTATAACAATCGTAAACGTTAATGGCCAATTAGTGACTAAATGGATTAGTAACGCGCTCAACACATTGTGGTAACTAAAACTGAGATGGATGTTAACTACAATGACGATGGTTATGTAATAAATGTGATAGACAACAGGCCATGGTAACTTTATTGTCTGTGCATTCTTTTTTTAGTTCTATAAGATCAGCGCACATTAGGGCGGGCTGCACCGCAACGCATTGTTGCATCTCTTTCAAACATTAAGTGAACGACAGAGATGACAGAGACAGAGAGAGTGTGCACGAACTACCCTGTTACCTTGAAACTTTCCAAAGGCTCGCGACGATCAAGTGACGATGTGGTCGATTACATGATATGCCTGGATAAAAAATTGGCTCTCAGGCGAGCCTGCTGAAACATACCAGCTTGGTGATAGATTCTTAACTTGAGGTAAGCAGCTAACCTATACAGGCGAGCACTAGAGAATGCCCTAGCACGCCATGGTTTCATTACGATGAATTATTATTTAATTAAAAACCACTCAAAAATTTGGTAAGCATCACTCAAAAGTCACTACATGCTCTCTGAAGTGTGAACCTTGTAGTCCAATGCTGGAAAAGACAAACAGCAGTAGCTTGCTTCACCAGAAATTTATCACTCATAATTTTGCAGAAAAGCTCTCATAACGTTATGACTTCTAATTATAATTAGCTGCTATTAATTAAAGCCCGTTGTAAAGCACGATAGTAAATCGAATGTAATAACACAATTATGCGGGCGACATTAAACTTCTGTATTTAAGACGTCGCGTGGCAGACATTGAGGTGACAAAATAATTTTATTTTCGTCAAGCAACTTGTTTGTGATAGCGCTGAGTATGTGCAGTAAATTATACGTTAATTATAGCACTGTGAATTTTTAATAATAGATATAGCATTTGACCACTTACCTAAGAAGACGACGAGATTGACGATGGAGTACGCTTGCCTAGAAGACACATAAGTATTTTTTACGATTCCCAAATTATACTTATCCATCAAAAAGATGCTGGGAGGGTGTTTATCTCCTTCGCCGTTCGCATTATAAGTTGAAGCAAAGAGTTTTAAGCAGATCATCGAATATTGTAAACAATTGATTTTTTGCGAGAACCATTTCCCAGTCCAAAGTTAGCGTAGCACCACCCACCTCCACGTTGTCACTTAAAAGTTCAGATGATTTGTGGTTACATATTACCTGCAAGGGAAAAAACAAATGAACATAACTAAGTGCCTCCAGATATAAAGTCTAATTACTTACATAAATACATAGGCTCTATCAAACCTAACAGCACCCTTTCACTGCTACAATAAATCCTTCCCTATATATTAGGGAGCTTACTACCAACAAGCCGGACGTTACAGCAACTGATTGCAATTCATAAAGTTCTAAATACTTCTAATCCTAATTCGTTCCAGTCCGATGTATACGTCTGAGGTAAAGCCTCTATTGTGCGAGCATTACGCTGGCTTTGTTAAAACCGTATTACAAAAGAAAGACACGCGAAGTATCGGTATAATGCTTCAAACACGACATAAAACTTTGTAGGTTGGAAGTGACGGTCAAGTATGATTACTCGCGTTTAGCCTGCTAGAAATCTCATACTATTTAAAGAACAAGGCAAGCAGGTCATGCTCAAATACTGCTGCAGTGTTGATAAATATGCATATAACATTATAATAATATCCTAACATCACCATACCATATCATCAATCAGCATCGTCGTGAATTTGAATCTTCTGTACTCCGTTTAGAACAGTTCACTTAGGTTACTTCTGCGCTTGCGTTGAAATTTGAAATATTTGGTCGTTAAAGTCTTTTTGTCTAACGTATCTGTAGTAGTTAGTCTCCCTATAACCAAAGTTATCTCTGCGAATTATTTAATCACTGTACTATTTATATCAAGGAAATACAAAGTTAAAGGTACACGCCTAAAAAATAATATGGGTGGCGTTTTATAAAACACCGAAGCGAAACTGCAGGAATCAAACTTGACAGTAGCTGCTAGCCTACTTGCGTGTCCGTCAACCGTCGCGACACGCGATCCGGGAAAATTATATTTTCGTTACATGTGCTGAAATAATATATACTTTGCGCCAGTAAAATATTAATAGGCTAATCTACATGATGTTTTTTTAAAGGTTTCAGTTACGAGCCGATTAATATTCATTGAGTGAAGTGTACACGACGCTTGCACAGAAATAGTACATTACTGCAACGGCCGTAAACGTAGGCATTATGGAAGAAGGTGTGAATGTGGGCCGAGGCAAAGCCGAGGCACACATACCTGAGTCCATCAATGCCTAGTTGTGGCCAAGGCTTGTATAGTACTTTTCTCAATAAATGCGCGGATATTAAAACTAAGTAAGTAGTACCTGGGCAGAACTTTTCTCTTTCGAATTTCGCAGCAACAAATTTATATTACGGCTCTTGCCGCCTCTTGAATTTCAGGTGGCGTTAAAGTAAGATCACACTTCACTCATCACAATTCACTCATTGTCTTCACTTGAACTCATTTTGTCAAATACAATTAGTTTTCAAAACCAATGACGAACAACGAACAACAAAAAAATTTCCCGCGTTCTATTGATCGATTGTTTTTTTTTTTCAACAAACAGGTTTCTATATCTAAGCCGGTTCGGAATTTGAATAAAACCTTTGATCAGTTACCTCCTTGGTTCCCATTTTCGGAGTAAAAATCGTTCCATTTTTAAATAATACGAACGATATGAGTTTAATATGTAATTTATTTGGTCGCTAAATACGACATATATGAGTTTTCTATGTAATTTATTTGGCCGCTAAACACGACACATATGGTTTTTCATACAAATTTTGCCGGCCGCTGCTCGCATATATTTGGGCAGTGCAGCAAGTTTGATTTATCTCGAAGAAGGTTGTCAAAATAATACTCTTATTTCCAAGCATGTTTGAGAAAATATTATTCCATAAAAAATGACACACTTAAAAACATTCTGATGGCCAATGAAAACCACGTCATTAATCTATTCTTACTGGAAATTAATACCTACCTTGCACTGGGCCAGCGTGGCAGATTACGGCCCATACTCTCTCTCTCAGAGAAGGCTAGAGATGCTGATCTATCCACGGTTTATCCTACTTTACCTTTCTGGAGCTTATGTCAAATTTCTTCGGTTATTATTAATACCAGCCGTCTCTCAGTAATTTATCAATCTATTTCGTAGCTCGGCGTGATATAAGTTTTATTACAATTATTTTTATTTGAAATTGCTTCACATCAAGTACCTATAGGTATGGCATTTACGATAACAATCCGACAAACTGTCTGCGTCTGTCTGAAGAAGTTCACACATTTTGAAGTTATTGGCAAATTCTTGACATGCGTCAACTCGTGAACGGGTGCTGCTTGTGGGGTCTGGTCTGCTTTGGTTGTGATCCCGCAACTCGTTAATATTCATGTTCCCATATCCCAATGTGTACAACCAAACAAGAGAAATCTTATTATTAGTAAAGCTAAATAAAAAATATCGGACTATTAGATGACAAAAAAAAAAAGCTTGGGATTTTAGTGAACTTGCTCCAATTCAATCAATTAGTAATAAGAATAAAATTGTCAATGTGATCGCGCCAAAAAAATTACCTGCCGGGCGTTTCTTGCCTGTTCTTTTGCCGGCGTAAGGAGGTTGGAACAGGCGTAGCTAGTTTTAAGTTGACGTTTTAAAGTGATCACAATGTATCCTATTGAATAAACATATTTTTGATTTTGATTTTGATTTTCTTATGAAAATAATTCCCATTTTTTTTCCTTTATTATACCTTTCCAATAAACCGTCATCAGTGAAGCGAGTCATCGTTCAGGATAGCCGACCGCGCCTCGTGACCTCACCGGACGGAGCCAGGGAAATTAGCGACTCATTGTTTTGTTTACATTTACACGTCAGCATGAACGCGGATTTATAATGAAAGGTGTGCGGTCCTGGTTTTGTAAATTATAAAGTGTTTTTTTATAACATGCAGAACATAACATCGCCATTGTCATGCAATGGCTGAAGGTGGCACCAAACTACGTTTGGATTGGGTTCTGGCTTTCATCTGTGGCTGCTGGAACTTATCAATAGGTGCTTGGTGATGGATTTTTAGAAAATGCCATACGACCAAGCTATGATTTCATGATGATTTCCTTCACCGTAAGCAAGATTTGAGTACACCATGCCCTACGGGTTGTTAGCTGACGTGACCATAGTTATCATAGCTCTAATAAATCAAATAAATGAAGTTTTTTTGGTTCCTTTTTGCCTATTAATAGCGTTTTGTTAGATTATGTTTAAACAACATTATCATATAGGTACAGGTCCTGTTTGTGTTGTAAATATCTAGCTATTTTTAGCTATCATCTCTTATATCTTTTCGAATCCGCCCAAAACTGCTATCCCTTTTCAATCATTTTTTATGAAAGCGTGACTAGGGCCCATAAATTGTTAGTTTTGCTATTCACAAATCGGTTCGGACTTCCTTTATCCTTTAAGACGTACGAAGAACCAAGATATCCACTTGAAAGTGCCAATACGATGTTCAGGGGTGGCTTTATTTGTAGGATGTCTACACGTTTATAAGTCTCAACCTCCAGAAAAATCTACAAGTGCTCCGTAAAATTTATCCAATCTAAAATCTGAAGGTGTATATACTGTGTAAGGTTTAAGTCTTTATTTCAATTATTTTTATCGTAAGTGCAAACACTATTTGTGAGTTTGAAAGTTTTATCTAAGCTTAAGTTTATTTGCAAGAACACCTTTTTGATACCTCGTCTATTGCTACTATAAAGTAGTAAGTAGTAGTCGAAGCATGTTTAATGGTTTTTTTTTACTACTTACAAGTCACCTGATGTAAAGTGATGATGTGGTCGAAGATGGCATCACGCTACACCTGGATTGGGAACTGGCTCTCAAGTGAGGCTGCCGGAACACACCAATAATAGGTGCTTGGCGACTGATAGAAAACAAAAAAAAGCTTTTTTCTCATCTCATTTAAATCTGACACATGGAAACCGTATTTATCCTCAAAGCTAGTGCCATAGAGGGTAGATAAGGGCCTTCTCTCATATTATTATTGCAAGGGAGCGTGAAATTTTGCAGATATGTCCTGCAATGGACGGGGCCGGGGATAATGGACCTTGTATGTCGTTCGGCTCTCGAATTTGATGGTGTTTGTCGAGTTTGAAGCTTTTTAATATATTTCGGATTATATGAGAGCAGCTTTATATTCATATTTCATACGATAACTTTGTGATGTCGGTTTTTAGCAACGTATTATAGAAATAATTAAAAAAATTAATAACAGCATAATGGATAACATCTAGTCCGGATTTTTTACGAAACAAATACTTTTATAGTCAAAATGGGATTTATTTTAATAATGTTTTTACAATTTACCTATAGGGTAGCGTTTGACCACAAGTCATCTGTGTAATATTAATGTCTTTTGGTGGTGAAAAAAATCTTTCTTTATTTTATAGAGTTGCGGTTGTCCACAAGTCGCTATGTAGACGTCCAAGTGGTCGAAGGTGGTATTAATTACGCTACAACTGGATAGAGAACTGAGTCTCAACTGACGACAATATGAATGAATTCATAATGAATTCTATATCGTAGATCACGTGTCCATTACCAACAAATAAATTGACATTGAAAAAGCCGTGCCCTCTCTAGAGACCGACTTGGGTTCCGAAGGACCCTAAATGCACCAATTAGTGGTGAAAGTAAAAATGCAACAGCGGAACCGAACATTACCTAGCAACCACCAACCCCATGGGACAGGGGTTCGGTCCCACGTGGTGTCTAATGGTGTTTCTTTGCTCAGAGGGTGGTTTGTTTCGCTCGCATATGGTCTAGTTGTTAAATCAATGAGTGCATGGCGAAAGAGTGGCTGAAAGTGCAAAAAAGTACTTTTAAAAGTGAAACGCATTTAGCAGCATTAAGGGATGTATTCTGTACAGCTATTAAATTGTCTTTGAAGAGCATACTAAGCCAAAACTAAACTTAATGTGGCGGGCTTAAATCGAAACTGGCTCTCAAGTGAGGCTGCTGGAACGCACCGACAGATGCTTAATTGCTTATAGTGACGGATTTTTAATTTGATACTCGTAGCTGATACAATGTTCTCCTTCCTGATTCCACTCAACTCTCTTTAGTCGTTGCGTCCTTAGATGGGAGAAAACAGTATACACAAACTTTCGCATACTATAATATGATTGTCTATAATATGATTGTGATTAAAGCCTATCATCAGGTAATTTTGGAAAGTAGATAGATATACTCGTATCTTGAGTCCATCACCCAATCTCGTATTCTCGTGTCCACACAAATCGACCATTAAGTTCTTAAGATAAAAATGTAATGTGCTTAAGAGATTAATAGACATTGAGACAGATTACGTTTCACAGCAAATGTACTTACTTAACTAAATAGGTATAGTATCCATCATTAATCTTATGAATTTATTAGCTAGAAGTTCAGAGTACTTTCTGAGTGCGAGGGCGGCCGACATGTTTATTGCTTGAAAAAAGATAAAATACAAATGTATGGATAGTTCTAACATTTTTAATTCACGTCTGATTCCCTTTTCTTGTGAGTTTTTCTAACTCTCCAATGTTCACGCAGAGAGACACGCTTGTAAGTCTGTCAACAGAGCATGGACATTTTTTTAACGTCCACTAGTAAAAATAGACAATTTCTCCCAATACTGCTGCGAAGTTAGACGAATTTTCATTTTCAGTTTAATTAAATACGAGAAACCAGCGCGGGTGCGAGTAGATTGCTATCATTCGCTTTTCTTATTAGTCATTCACTTTCGCAGCCGATGAGAGAGGGAAACTTCGTACTTGACTGAACGCGAAAAAGGGAGCGCGCTGCCGTAAAGTAAAAAGATTCCGCCCAAGTAATGAGAATATTTTGGAATGAGACCGTTTCCCAGAGGATCTCTGCAGGCAAGGGAAAACGGAGCGAATAATCTTGAACATGCCCTGATATCAATATTACAGCCGTCCGTCCTTCGCATAAACAATGGAAGTTATTGAGCGGCGGATTTGCGGATATTTGACGAGAGCAATTGCGATCTGGACAGACATCAACCCCGTGTCGAACGGCCGATACTGTCCTCCGAACAGGGGCTTTTTACAACACTCGAGGGAAATTCGCCAATTCCGACCGTAAAGCTCCGCACAGACTGAAAACATTGGACAACAATTTGCCGGCATGTTTTGCAAGCTGCAACAGTGATGTTGCGTGAATTTATTCTATCGTTTGCGGCTACGGCTTGAAGTCCTGTCCGCGATCGTACCGTCTCAGCTTCGATGTCGTAAAATGCCCAACAAAATGACTTTATGTGGACGTTGGTCGGACATGCTGCCATGTTCGACCGGCTGTTCTATTTTAATGCCTGAGTTTTATCGTAGCTGTCTTCAATTTGAATTTTAATTCGACATGCTCATTGCTACAACTGTAATGCATAATGTATTTGCTAACTACCGATCTTGCTGGGGATGACATCGCAGAATATTTGCTTTGCGATACCTGTTTGATTACGGAGATACGAGCCGATAATGGGGTAGAAATTAACCATGAAAATTTCATCGATTGAGGTTTAATTTTGCGTATCGTGAAGTCATATTGGATTTCTTAAGCAATAACGCAGTCAGAGGTAGTCCTAGAATTAAAAACTTGAACTTTGTAATGTCTGACAATTTCGAACTAACGAGATTGTTAATGCTACATTAGGTATATATATATACCTACCCGTAGTTTGCGTACTGATAAAATTTCTTACTTCGATTTTACTAAACCATACTTGTCTTACAATTTTTTACACACGTGCGCTATATTTTTTACACAGTAAATTTAATCAAACTGTCTACAACCAGCTCCACCTGCAGTTGAAAATTCATTCGTAACGTTTTTTGCATGGCTCTGCGGGAGTGTATTTCCTGGCCCCATTTCAATCTGTGCTACGCCGCATGGTGCATCGGGCAACTGAATTATATGTATTGCGTTAGGATTCGACGGATGCAATGTCTGTGTTTTTTCCATAGAAATATGTAGTTCAATGTGAATCTATATCTAAGTACCTACTAATCTTCACACTATTACACTTATCATATCCTACTGTAATATTATAAATGTAAAAGTTTGTAAGGATGGAGGGATAGATGTGTGGATGTTTGTTACTCTTTCATGCAAAAACTATTTAATGAATCTTGATGAAATTTGGTATGGATAAAGTTTGAACTCTGGAGAATGGTGAAGTTGTATAATTATGTATTACTCTCTTATATGATCTATCAATCAATTTTAGTGTTTATATAAGGTACCTAATGTACCTATACCTACTACGCCACCGGTTCTATTTCAGTAAAAATTGAAGTCTTCATGAAAAACAACAGAAATAAAAATATATTAATATTTAAGCACAGTCACCTGCCAATAAAACTGTGACATTCTCTATTGATTAAATTCCATGGCTAGAGATAGACTTATTTTCCACATATATGTTTCCAATATTAAAAACAAGTTATTTATGGAATCAAAAGTTGTTCCATTGAATTTTATTGTTGTTTATTGACACATGGGATTGGACAAAAGGAAATAAAATCAAGCTACAAATAGGGATGCACGTCAATTGAAAGCTTTACAATTTTTACAAGCTGTACAAATAAATATACGATATAAAATATACTACAATAGTTTTTGTTTTGGTTACTACATTTATTGTCAGAAAATATTCCTAGTGTTTGTTTCGAGTGGTCTTTTTACTAGGTACATTAATTACTTCTAGTCTCTAGTAGTAATATTAAGAAGATGACGAACATCATATTATGTGAAACATGTAATAAACGTCACGAGTTTGAACTTGTGGTGAAATTAAACATCGTGACGAAACCATAGCTAGTTGTTAGTACATTTTATAGTGGTCGCCTATTTGTGTTTTCGTCAGGGATTAAAAAGAAACATTGCGTACCGACTACCACAATCCCTACTTAATGTAATGCGAAAGTAACTCTGTCTGTCTGTCTCGCTTTCCGCGCTTTACTACAGATTTGGTATGGAGATAGTTTGGACCCTGAGGAAGGGCATAGGATACTTTTTATCGCCATAAACTGCAGCCTACGCGGGTGAATTCACGGGGAACAGCTAGTCAATAATAAGCTTCTATTGAACATTACAAAACTTCCTTCCTCGAAATGTTTGCCTAACGACTCAATCTCTATGTTGCAATCAAACTGTTCAGGGACAAGGGAAATTTGAATATTGAGGACATATTTCATGTTAATTAATTCGTTAGTGAAATATTATCATTGGACTGTCTTTTTGTACTCGTGGCGCCCCGTGGCGTCGACACACCCAAACACGGGGTTTTATTAAAATGTCTACATTGTGTAGGTACATTGTGTCTTATTATGTTTTTACAATGAACAAGTTTTTTGTCAGCCATTTATTTTGAACATACATGCTGTTACGTAACTTTTGTTTGAATAGATATTGAAGAACAACAGACACCACGAAATAAGTAGATACCTAGTATTTACTGACATTTCTTTAATAAATAATCTTCTTATCTAATTCTATTATTCAACCATTTCTTCACATCGGTTATCTGGTCCATGGTATTAAGCTAGTTTATTTATTTAAAAACTAGTTGCATCCCGCGGTTTCACCCGCGTCTTCACGTTATCCCGCAGGAACCTTTTTCCGGGATATAAGTAGCTTATGTGTGAATCCAGTTTATAAGCCATCTCCATTCCAAATTTCATCAAAATCGGATTACGATGATACGTGGTAACAAACATTCACATACACACACAAACTTTGGCATTTATAATAATAGTAGGATTGCTAAGACAGTGCAATATACAGATACATCAGACATCATCATTACTTCAGTTTTTTAATGTAAGTTTTTCAGGAAAAAACAATAATACTAAAGACAAACACACGACGCCTTACAGTAAGGCTCAAATTTGAATGCACAAAATTCTAGCACCTTTGTTTCGTACCTGAGAGCTTTAGCTATCACGTCTCCGCTTTTGTATTCGCAGGTCCTTTTATTATGTTACACTGGGTTTGCATTGCATTGGAATTTCCCATGTCTGCTATAACCTAAGTGCCTCGACGTTTCAGGGAGAAGCGGAAAATAGTAAAACAGGTGCCGTATACCTATGTGACTATGTAGAAATTTGTTTAATCCAATCCGTTACTATTTTATTTATTTCTCTTTTTTGATGTATGCGTTGTTGATTTGTTTTTCTCTCACGGCGCAACGAAGCAAGGGGTTGGCACGATTTTTTGCAAAAGAGAAAATATAGACCGTAGAATGACCTAGTTGCCAGAAAATGCATGGTTCTTGTGGGAATTTCCAAGCGGGGCAGTACAATTATCGCGGTTTTTCCCCATGGCTTAAACCATCTCCATACTAAATTTCATCAAGATCTGTCCAGTTCGGTTTAAGCATGATTAAGTATCATGGGTCTCAAAGAGTTACTTTAGCATGAAATATAAAGTACTAGCTGTTCCCCGCGGTTTCACCCGCGTGGGCTACATCACGATCCTATGTCCTTCCTCAGGGTACTATCTATCTCCGTACCCAATTTCATCTAAAGGTTCAGTTGTTTAGGCGTGAAAGCGAGACAGACAGAGTTACTATTAGATCGCGTTTATAATATTAAAAATATTAGGGATTTATTAATTTTAGAATCCAAATGAATAGATTCACTAACTATTGTTGAACCACACTCGCAAATCACCGTCTACGCGGTTGACCAATCACGCTGCATTTCACAATTCAAAACGTCTCTTTATTACACACTGCACCGGCATTTTCTGGAATTTTCCGGAAAACTGCTATAATATTAGCGTACGTGGCGCCACCGTTGCGATGAATTCAACTAGGAAGGCAATTTCCACTTTATAGCGTGCGATGGAGATCGCGCGTGGCAGTACGGTGGCAATGAGTCTTGAATCATGAACGAGGAGGGAATAACGTTTGTAAGCTTTTTGAAGTTGGATCATTTATATGGAGTGTAAGGGCATTTTTCTGTACGTTCTATATTCTACTATCCAAATTCCTATCATCAATGTTATAAGTGAAAGTTTGTGTGCTTATGTGTAAATAATGTGTGTGTATTGGTGTGTCCCGGCAGCTTCACTTCAGAGTTAGTTCCCAATCCAGGGTTCCAATCGTGGCGTCCCCTTCGATGTTCAGATGTTACTGACATACATTTCTATCTTTTCGACCACAGATCAGCTGATGGTAAGTGACGATGTGGTCGAAGGAGGTCCCTTGATACACCTGGATTGAGAACTGGCTTTAAAGTGAGGCTACCGGAGCACACCTCATATGCTTGGCTAAATTTTCGAAGATAACGTGAGCGAGCAAGCACTTATAAATGCCATGGCATTAATGGTTTTCTCCAGTGATAGCTCAAGTATATCACAGAATTTGAACTTAACCTAACAGGTCGCAAACTGACGTCACTACCACTATCATCGCTTCAAAATATATTAGATGTCTCTGAAAAAGTATCAGATATTAAAAAGTTAAACGATGGCCACCTAAAAAGTCACAGATTAAATTCTTCTTTATTCGCCTGGTGTTATGAGATACACCGTCTTGGATGATCATATTTTAATACGGAACATAACAGGTGTGTCTTACTTTTTTCATTTTATTAATATACCTATCCAATTTTGCCAAGCAGTTGAGTGAGTGTTGTAAAAATATTCTTACGATGAAAATGAGAATAAAAGGAAGTCTTGAAGGTTTTTATAATTTAATAAGAGTTTCTATAATATTCTACCATAACTATATACTTTTAGCGATCTACCTCGCGGGTTCATATGCAAGGATTTACCATTTTCTCATATAAAATTTACCACCCATTTGATCACCTTCGGGGATGATTTTTAACAAATCCTTTGTCAGTCAGTTAGTCAATCAGCGAGACTACGTTTTTACATATTTAAATAATGGTTTAAAAAAAAGGACTGTTAATTAATTTATTATTATTATTAGTCTCTTGGGCACTCTACCTGCAGTTAGTTGTTAGTTAGTTACCTGCAGTAGTTTAATTTTCTATTCAACTGTATATATTTTGTTGTTCTATCATATTATATCTAATAAAAGAACTTTTATTAATTATACTTTCCAGGTATCTTCCTGGTGGTGAAACAAGAAAAGAAGAACAATGTGTCTTTTTACATAGAAAGCGTGAGAGACCACAATTCACCTTAAAGTGGCGATGTAGTCGAAGATGGCTGGATTCTCAAAAAACCTGTTATCGGCATGGAATACATGGCGTCAATATATGACAATCTACATCTCATACAGGTCGATATTATTCACGATTTCAGAAATAAAGAGGGGCTTAATTTAAACCCCTGAAAATGGGGCTCAATTTCCTCAGAAACCACACATTTCTCCTGAAGAACTCCATTCAATTTCAATTTGCCACCTTCGGAGCTTCGAAGGTGGCAAAGAGTAACTGTCTCGTTTACCCAATGCGGTTCCCCAATCTAAAATACTTACTCCGTTTGCTCATGAACATTGACGTACCTTTTCACAGAAACAATTTCATCTCACAGTTTCAGCTTTTCTTTGAGCTGATATGGATTCTTATATTGACAAAGTACTAAGTACAAAAGTTATATTTCAGGATAGTTTGTGCCAATGCCAATCCAGTCAATTCAAGAAATGAGAAGGTTAAACGAATGAATATATAAAATTTAAGTATGTTTTATCTACATTGAAGGTTAAAGAAAAATACGAAAATTGGAACCTAAAGCTAAAACTTTTCTGAATTTGTTCGCAAGCACTTCTAAAACCATTTTCACTGCTTTATATTAAAATTGATCTATTTCAAAAACTACTTTTACCTATTCAGTTTAACATAAACTACATAAAGGTACCTAATATGTATAATGTATGCATAAACGTTGTTTTTGATTGTTTGCATACTTACTAGACTTACTTAGGAAACTAAACATAGCCTTAAAGTTAGTGTAGAACAAGACACCGCAGAAAAATGAACTGTTTCCATTCTAATTTCATGCACAAATCCATCAATGGATTTCATTTCTCCTTTTATGAAATAGGAAAAGACAACACATGTTTTATCACGCATTATGCAGATAGCCAGTAAGAAATTCATAACGAGCGGGTCACGTTCTGTGGCAAACATAACAGTCGGTTTTATTCTTACCCGCGCACTCCTTCCCCTTTAATATTTACCAGGTGTCGTTAAGTCCCCCCCCTTTTATTGCAAGACTTGTAATAATCCTCGCAAACTCTCCGTCAGTGGAGGTAATAACAGCTCTCTATAAACATCACCTTTGTTTATTATACAACATGCTTTGGCCGAGTGCTTAAGATGTGATATTAAAATTGCATTGTTTATGGGTGTATTGGTGATTTATTTTCTAATTGTTTTTCAATTGTTTACTGATTGGAATTTCTTGGACTTATACAGAACGCCACTACGAGCCTACACTGAGAAAAAAATTCTGACTTTCCTTCTGAGTCTTTACCTTCCAAGACCGATTTCTTCCTTAGTTTACCTTAGTTTTCCTTCTGAATCACAATTCCTTCCCTTTTGACTCAGAAGGAAAACGGTATTTGGGAAGGTCCTTTTTCTCCGTGTATGCTGCTATATTCTTTGATAGATTAGTTCATCTGGTTTTATGGAAAAGCGAGTATGGAATTCAGGAGAGATTCTCTATTGTGACTTGAATATGGTTCTTTTCAAATCATTGAGTCTTGAAAAAGCGACGAATAAAAGACCAACGTATCTGTCGACGGTATATAGAGTTACTATAGCTAATTAAGATTTAAGGCACAATTAGGACTTCTTTTGATACTAGGTATACTAGGTTTCAATTTAGCCGTTGAATGTATTATCTACTTGTCCGTAAGTTTTTATTTGGCTCTATCTTACCCGGTAGAAAATAATGAAGCGAGGTTGTTTTTGCAAGACAACATATAAAATCCTATCTCCATATACGCGTATTTGCTCAAGAATCAGAACTTTTTCCCCAAAAGCTCAGTCAGACAGGCGCTCAGTCTATTTTTGCAGAATAAAAAGGAATTGATTGACCCAAATCCCTGGAATCGTAAAGGCATCCTCCTATTTTCCTTTGTCAGCTGAAAGTTGGCATTAGCCGCAATGAAAAGGTTTCCTATTTTTATAACTGGAGCTACTTTTATCACAGCTGACTAGACCTAAGACCAACCTATGGGTATTATATAGATAAACTCTTTGTTGGTACGGCCAACGACAAAAATCGCTGAGCAGTAACAAATTTTTCGATTTCCTTCATCAAGTACGGTGAACGACAAAAGTTCTTGAACATATCAACTTTATGATTTACCAAAGCATCTTTAGCAACAAAAATGGTCAATCGGGTACAGTCAGCAACAAAAGTGCCTAGCTGATCATTCATCGATTTTCCCGTTGTGTTTTAGATTAGCAATTTTTGGTTTTCTTCATAACTTACAAGGTAGCGTTTGACCACAACACTGCACACCTAATTTAAGAGACGATGCGATCAAAGGTTAGTTAGTTAAAGATGATGAACTTTATCCGAAAGTTTGTTATTGTTCACCGACTTTCGTCGTTGACTATACACATTTGGAAAATTGGGAAGGATCAGCAACTTTTGTCAATAACTGTACCTACTTATTATTTTTTTATTTTTACGTGCGTAATTTGTCTGTAGAGCAGTAAACTAAAATAAAAGATGAAGATGTAGCGCGTAGTCTCCAGCCAGCATTACAAAACCTACGCAGATGAAGTCCCGGGGAAGTAATTTAGACTTTGATAATAAATAGGAGAGATTTAGTTTCATCGCCTGAGGGCCGTATTACCAGATATTGCTACCTGTAGAGTAGCGGTAACAATAAGTAGAGATGAGAGAGGCAATTTTGTAGGTGTACTGGACTCCAGGTCGGCCCTTGAAAATGAGGGGTATTTTATTTATGAATGTCTTGAGAAAACGGTATAGTCATTGATTTTAGTGCTCTGTACTCGTATTAGATTGCAGTAAAGTTCTTGTATACTTTTAGGTACCCATTTACCGATATAGGTTGCTTTGACCACTAGTATTTTACAATAGACAATGTTTTTTTTGTTTGTAGCAAAAAAAAACAAAAGGTACGCTTTTTTGAAGTAGTTATACCTACAGATAAAGGTGACACAACATGAGGTAATTTGGAAGATATTGCTTTCTAGTATTAAGTTCGCTTATTCTAATGTAGTTACCAAAAATGTTTGTTTGTGCAATAAACAATTTTCTGGATCTTACTTCCCACCGAACCATTTACTGGCAAATTCAGCAATCCGCAGTCCAACCCGTAAAAAATACGAAAAACAATAAAATTTACAGCGAGCTCACAAATAAAATTAACGATAAATTGGGAGCTACCACAGGTCCACCTGCTCCCAAGGGTCCGGCAGACCAGAAGCCACTTCCGCGTTGACGAAAAACCTATCGGCGTCTCTTTCATTCTTTACTAAAATAAAAGGGATAGAAATACTACATTTGTGGTCCACATAAGTAGGTACAGGACCGGGGGTCACTGGTAATAACTCAACGAAATTGTGCCCTCAGGGCGTAGCACAGCGTAAACAATAATAAATACTGACCGGCTCCCAAATAAGTCGTTATGGCCAACAAACCGCTAACTGGTTGTGGTTTATTGAAAAAACGAACACAATGTAATGTAAACAACACACTCATTTCAGGCAGCTTTATGAACTAAGGTCCCCAGGGTTACTTTAATGCTCTTTCGTATATTCAGTTCATTTACTTTACAATCACCTGCGATGGAAATATGTGTTTCTAAATTAATTGTGAATATTTCTATTTGTATAGACTTTTTCTAATCACCCAGGTGGCAAGCATGTTATTATTTACTACACGCACATACAGAAACTTTCGCATTTCCAATGATGAAAGAAGAAAAAAGAGTAGGCCTGTATTTCAGCTGTCGGAATTTGATAGGTTAATGATGATGGTGCTAAATCACAAACATACCTAACACTGACGACGCGGTAGCCGAGTTGGTAGTGTCCCTGCCTGCGAAGCTAGCGGTCCCGGGTTCGAATCCTGGTAAGGGCAAATGTATGTGTGATGAGCACTAATGTTTGTACCTGAGTCATGGATATTTCTATCTATATAAATATTTATTTTTCTATATAAGTATGTATATCGTTGTCTAGTACCCATAACACAAGTTTCGAGCTTAATTTGGGGCTAGGTCAATTTGTGTGAAATTGTCCCAGATTATTATTATATTATTATTATTATATTACTGAACCCTAACAAGAATTTTCTGTATATAGAGTACCTCAAACTACCCCCTTGAATTTCTCGGACGACTGCGAACCCTTTAAGAAAAACTAGCTATAAAAAAATATTCTGTTTTCAATTGTCTTGCTGCTTAAAAATCAATTAGAGGTAACTTTTTACAATCAACTTGGTAAACACTGGTTTACTCAATTTGGATTTGCGGTCAGAACAGCAGCTAGCTAGTCAGCTACCATAACGTAAATCTTGTCGCGAACCTGCTAAGATAAGCTCACGAGCCCCTAGGGGTTCGCGTTCCACACTTTGAGATATCATTATCAGGGGTATCAGAAACTACGCGGATCGAGGATCCCGAGACACAGACGCGGAACAAATACCTACAACGCTCTTTTTGTCGATCCAGAAATATTTGTCCTGTAGCGGGATTCGAATGAGTGACCTCAACTATTCGGTTATTCAATTACTGCATCGGTTGTCGAGATCAAGTATAAAAATGTTATAAAAATTACAATCGGGGGGCACGGCAGTGCTACATTTATTTTACATTTATTACATTTATTTGTCGAATAAACAAGGTCACCGACATAGCTCTCAGAATTTTCAAGTTGAAGTGGCCAATGGGCAGGTCACATCGCTCGATGAACCGATAACCGATGGGGAAGAAAGGTTCTCGAGTGGCGACCATGAACTGGAAGACGTTCTGCAGTTAGCCCCTACTAGGTGGACCGACGACATTGTAAGAGTCGCAGGGAGCCGTTGGATGCAAATGGCTAATAGCCGTTCATGGTGGTGTTCAAGGGCTTATGTTCAGCAGTAACTGAATATTTCAGTACTCAACGAAAACAAATGCATATAATTATGTATGTTGTAAATATCCCATTTCAAAACCCAATTCTACTTTACAATACCTACTGTTCGCTTCCTACCTGCATGATTCCCCAGATCACATCACACGTCAGATAGGTGGGTACGGTGCTCTACCCTCTCACCCCTAGGGGTTGTCAGTTCTGCTAATAGCGGAATAGTGTTACTACAGCAGCTGTCACTTATCATTTGCACCCGTGATTAAGTATTCATCTTAATTTATGAGCCAGCTCTGTACTCTGTACACTTTACTCCAAACAATGCCATACATTTTCGACTGTAAAGTGAGAGATCACCGCAACGGGACAATTAAATTATTTGTGCCTTGAAAAAACAGTAGTACTGTCAGCGACAAAAGTAGCTGATCATACTAGTTTTTTCAAATGTGTTTTAGATCAGTAATGATTGTTTTTTTTGACATGTTACATCATAGCGTTTTGGGCACAACATAACACACCTTATTTTAAGTGATGATGTGGTCAAAGGTGATGTTTAAGACGACGACGGTATTCGGAAAATGTGTTTTTTTCAGCGACTTTTGTCGTTTACTGTACTTACGAGTATTTACCTATCTATATTTGTTTAAAGTCTGGATGTTGTAGATCCTCAATCAACGTAGTTTCTGATATCCTAGTAAGGGAGCAGATACTATGCATGTGATTGGGTGAGCGTATTGACTTGGCGTCTAAGTAAGTAAAAAAACGTAAGTAATATACGTAAGTACACTGTTAATAGACATTTTGGGCATAATGTATGAAATGGCGACAATGTATAAGATCTATTTATGTACCTAAGTATACAATTTTGAAATCTAAAGCCAGCTAGTTCGTAGTGGCAAGCACGTCTAGGCATTGATAAGTACTCCAGTTAACACTTAAAAACCAGTTAGAATATTACCAGCTCATAATTTGATGTAATATTTGTTTAAACATGTCAGTACTAATTTAATACCTACTTATTCAAGTTATCTTGAATTTAATGACACATAAGCAGCTTATTGCTAAGCTCTATTCACGAAAGATCAAATCTTTACCCACGCAGTTATATTTGAGTAAACTGATAATAATCACAGAATATGGAGAGTTAAATTCGCACAATCAATGAAAAATCTGTGTAGAATATTACTGTGACGGAACGAAGTTCTTCTAAAAAGCAATAAAGTTAGTAAGTATGCAGGATCAAAAGAAGTAGATTGATAGATAGATATTATAGATAATGCTTTATTGTTTCACTACAACAACAGAAAATAGAGCAACTAGCAAGGAAAGATAGAACAGAGCGAGCTAGAATAAAGCATAAACTCGATCTCGTCTCTCGTCGAACTCGCCAAATTAACTATAGAATTTAGGCGATTTGTCAGATAATGATTATTTTAAGTTTCGATTTCAATGACCACCGTTAGAGCTCAAAATCAGGTTACGCAGAAATAGAATAATTCCGACATAAAATTCTATGAGCCTTAACGTTCCATATCCAAACATTCCTTTAGATTGAAATTATAGCTTTTCTAGCAATAAAAGCGCTATTAAAATGGCACTTTCGACACCTCAGGCTACCGGCACAGGAAGATAGGCACTATTTACGGTCAGATAAAGGACCAAAACTTGTTCATTGGTTCTCCATTATCCTTAATAAGTACGGATTAGTGAGGGCAGGGAGTGACTGAGCCATAAATAAGTGGAAGAAGGTCTTTATAATGGGAGTTTATGGTCCCAGTAGTTTGGCAGCGGGCTTTGCTTGGCAGCGCTCTTGGGCATGCAGTGGATCTTTGTTTATTGTGTTTTAGTATCCATTACTACTATCTATTACTTACTACCTAGAGAGCTTAGCTTGTGACATACAGACAAAAGAAAGTTCAAATCTAAATCTAATTCATGAATAAGTAATACTTACGTTAATTTTATCAATATAAAATAGGCAGATGATTAGTTCAAATCAGTATATACAGTAGGTACGAGTACTTAAGTAAAAAGTTCAATTCTTTGCTTACCTAATCTTTTTCGGAAGAGGGCTCAAGTCGATGATGGTTGCTTTAGCAATAATAGGTAAGTTACATTTTTTCAACAACTCCAAGGAGCTGTTTAGTTTAATTTTATACTTAATGTTTTAAATTTAATACCCATGATATAAATTAATGATGTGAAATAAGTACGTGAACTTTGTCTGTAATAAACATACAGACAAAGTTACCTTCCTACTACTAATGTAGCTTAGATTTTACGCAGCGAGGCTTGTGCTTACGTAGTGATAAGTAATGTTTACGGACCATACATTCAGGGCAGTATAATTGGTTGTGGGTAAGGGCACGTATATAAACTTATACCTTGAATTCATTATCCTTATGGTTCTGGTGGCTATTTTAGATTAGAGGCTCTTATGGACAGCTCTTTACTTTATTGGGACGGTCAAGTTTTCTGGCAGCTCACAGTTATTATGATAATGAAGATTTCTTTTAATAACATTTTAAAAGGTTATTGAGTAGGTTATTAAATAGCAGAATATTGGCTATGTAAAATTTTAATTTGTGTACTATCTATATTTTGTATTGATACTCTGCGAGAGTTACTTTCTTTGTGCCTTTGCCTGTATTTTCCAACCATGAGGAGAGATATAGAAAGGATATAGAACATACTTTTATTGCTACAAACTGTTGTTCACAAGGGTGAAACCGCGGGACACAAATAGTACCTAATACCTATGCTATATTGATATCTAAATCATTCAAGAGGGTCAGCTGAGTCAGAAAATCTCATACAAAACTGAACATAAGAATGATGAGAAACGCGGATGAGCACGATTTCCGTATATTTTCCTCTCGAATTACAATAACGTTTATAGCAGTAGCCATTATATGTTTTCTGTATACCATAACAGCTCTCGCTCAGGTTCGTAGTAAGGACCAACCGTTCCAAGAAGAAGGGGGTTCTTTCAGTCATATAAACATCCAGGAGAAATATAGGTATTTTCACTAGATACCTATATTTTATCTAAACTCTATAGAAATACCAATAAAATAAATTTGAATTTTTGAATTTCTCATATCTCAGGTTGACGGGCGCAGATCATTGAAAGCAGGATTTTGAGCTGTGGGAGTTCAAAATTCTGGATGCATGGCACTGAACAATAGGGCAAGTCACTTAACATCAGGTGACTTGTGGTCAAACGCTACCCTGTAAATAGTAAAAAAAAAGTACGGCTAAAATGCAAATTAAAAATGCAGTAAAATGAGAAAAAAATAATTACATACATGAAAGTATTTGTAAACTGATTCGCTATGTTAGAGTGGGCTGGTGTCTCTTCTCCTATGACCTATAATAAATAAATAAATAAATAAATATATCGGGGACATCTGCACACAAATTGACCTAGCCCCAAATTAAGCTCGAAACTTGTGTTATGGGTACTAGACAACGATATACATACTTATATAGAGAAATAAATACTTAGATAGATAGAAATATCCAAGACTCAGGTACAAATATTTGTGCTCATCACACATAATTTGCCCATACCGGGATTCGAACCCGGGACCGCTAAAAAAAAGATAATTAAAAGAAGACTCGGTATAGTAACTATTGTAGAAGATCTAAATGACAGATTTAATGTTGCTGCGAACCCCCAAAATGCTCCTCCTTTGCCGTGCCTGTTCTCAATGTTACCCGAGATTAGATTTCCGCTTTGTCGTGTGCAAGAAGCGGAAAATATCCAAGAAATTCCTAATTCGATCAGTTCGTAATCCAATTATGTCCGCCCCTGGGGTTAGGGTTTGCAACCTCGCATGGTTTATGCGTGCCCGTTTCTGCCAATCTCGTTGAACCTACGTACGTATACGCATATAATATATACAAGACTGTCTCTTCGTGGTCCAGATTTGGTATATATTGTACATGATGAAATTAAAACTTGTATATCACCATATTGGAGCGTCAAATATCAATACAAAACCGCAATCGATTTGAAAAAGTGCAAGTATTTTTAAACACACAATATTTTTTAGAAAATCTATCATATAGAAATATAAGGCAGGCTGCAGGTCCTCGGAGCAGTTTATAAATCAGCTAGAACCCGTTTAGATACGTTAGTTTTTTGATTTCTAACTAATTACCAGCATTCGAAATTCGTACTAAATTTGATTCCCAAAAGAGTAATCTTTTAAAAAGCGTCCTTAAGTAGTAAAATAGTACATCTACTTGCTAAAATATGGTAACATTGAACTTAAATCGTTTTTGACAATCAGTTGAATCCAGTAGACGCAATTTTTCTAAAAGCTCAACAAGAAGAAGCTCCGCCGTTCCCAAGACAGATCAATACCAGCCTTCCTGGAAACGATTGTCAGTTCTCATTAGTCGCATAAAAATAAATGATATTTAGGAGCGGACCCGACGGGGAAAGTCGGGAGAGTAACAAGGAAATCTCCCACTTCCTCATCTTAGTAATTGGCTCACTAATGTGCTATTGGCGCAAGCTTCGCAAGCTGAATAAAATGTTTCAGAGAATCTACAGTATATATAATTTTTAAAATTGATATTTGCTTGCATTCATAAAAATATACTAAAAGCTGCCAATCATCTGGCTGCAATGTGATAAAGTTTTAATGAATACTAATCGCAAAATATTTTTAAAGGCTCAATAGTTGTGGTCGCAGTTTATTTCACCCGCATTTGTACTCTGTGGCCACTATCCAAGCAATATGTCAAACACATCCGCTGGGAAACGGCAGAGCCGTCACCTGCAGATATTTGTCAAAACTCATGCAAAACAATCTTATACGATACTACTATAAAAGCCTATCGCCATTGGAATTTCGTCACTATTTCATGCAGTATAAGGGCCTGGTATTATGACGATGTACATCATAAAATGGAAAGTGTTTAGGACGTTCGACCAATATTGTATCAATATATGTATTAGGCTGTCAAATTGCGGTCGCGCCTGTACCTCGAAACTGCAAAGATTTATTGCCAAACTTTAATCGTAAACCGATCTCCTCTTTGTTTTGGAACTATTCAAAGATTCCTGAGTTTGAAATTCCTATAGTTATGGTATTCCAAATTTTGAGGATGTGAATAATAGTTTGGGAAGGCTTTACTTGAAAGCAGCTGCGTTAGTAGTTAGTGAAGTAATAAGCATTGCCTTCGGCGAAATGGTAAATTAGATCGTGAGGAAAGGAAAATTACCAATCACATCAATCAAACGGAACGTTTGCACAAATCGACTGCTAGAGGTCGAATATAGCGTGACTCCACGAACTTACATGAATCGAATGCACCTTAAATCGCGATTGGATCACGTAGTCACTTCATTTCTCGACTGCTAGGTACGGGAGGCACCTACCTGCTCCCCCGAGGGTGTCTGGGTAATTTATGACCCCAGATAACGAGGGCTCACAGCGGTCTTATCGACTTCCCCTGCTTTTTTTACTTCGCTTTCTCTAGTGCCTTTTTTCGAAGCAAATCGACTATTACAAACCCCTATCAACCGGAGACAGTTGTGCAAAGGAACGATTGCGCCTTTTTTACCGTCTAGACTTTTTATGGAGGAATATTTTAATATTCTAATTTTGTAAGTCAGCAGTAGAACAGTTGAGCCATCTGGTATTATAGTTCATGGGTTTTATGGTTGGGGAAAAAATGAGTTAAGAATTTTTGGAGCAGCAAAATTTTTTCACGACCGGATATAAAAAGGATAGAAGGTATAAAACTCAGTAAGCATCTAAACAAAATGGGGAAAATTTGAAAGCTCAATCACTATTCCGTGCCTGAGCGTATAGCGAATAGTAACAATTTTCTGAAACGATCCTTCGCTTCCGAGCGACATTACTGTAACTGGCTGCCATTTTTAGACATGCTTGTTTTTAGAAGCCATTCTGCCCCGTGTTTGATGGAATTGTATTTTTACTAAGTTTCTTTGTAACAGATTTGATATAAAATCTCTTATTATTTTAGAATCAATTGGCTTTCATGATTTTGACTGACATTCTAGAACACAATAACTTTGACGTTTTAATGTGATCATAATATAATAATGTACATATCCTAGAAAAAAAAAAACAAAAAAATAATAATAATAATAATATAATAAATAAATAATAATATAGATAAATAATTTTTAATTTGAGTTTGAGTTCGGGTAAACTTTTTATCTTGTTTTATCTTTATTAAAATTCAGAATATACGTAACAAGATAACACAAGATGGGATTTGTGCCCCGAGGATATAATTTAAGTCGATGTAAAACGGCAGCTGGCCAGCGGTGTTTTGTTATAGATATGCGAAATGATTACTGGGAAAAAGGATCGATAAATGTATACTTATCAATTCGCTATGCGTTTTGACTGAGAACTTTTTATAAGTTGTGAGAACCTTTGGTCGTTAGGTTTTATTTGTTGGTGAGAACGTTGTTGTGAGAACCTTTGGTCGTTAGGTTTTATCTTAAAGTGAAATCAAGAGAATTTTACACCTACTTCCCTAGCCCTACTAATACTATAAATTTTAAAGTAACTCGTCTGCCTATCTGTCTCGCTTTCACGCCTAACTTACTGAACCGATTTAAATGAAATTTGGTACGGAGATAGTATGAACTCTGAGGAAGGACATAACAGTATACGTTTTATTGCGATAAACTGTAGCCCACGCGGATGAAACCGCGGGTAAAGTTTTCAATATTTGTGCCTGAAACTAAACTAAGTTTGACAAGTCTAACAGTATTACTGTCTTTTTCTAACCACTGAAGTAAAAAAAAGGTACTTTTAGATCTGTAAAACTTAGTTTAGTTTTAGAGAATGCAAAACCGAATCAACACCAATGACAAGAATACGGTATGGAAGTAGGTTGCAAAAACAGCTTTACCAGTAGATGGCACAAAAGTGTTTTGAGCGGTAATACATTTATTTGCACGTGAAATGTTGTGCCTTTTGTAGGACGCTGATTGGTGGCATGCTATTGTGCAAGCTTTGAATTTCCGCCCGCCCTAAAAGCTCCAAATGTAATGTTCAGATCTAGCATTCAATAAACAAAACACACAGCTATTAGATCATTCTCTAAAATATAGCCGATGTTTCCGTGTCGTAATTCAAAATCCAATTTGTGTTAGATTGTGTTTCAGTGGGAATAAATCGGATATACCATTTGTTACGATGCGATGCGTTTTCACGATTTATGTTCGGGTTGCTATTGAATTTTGGTTTGTACATTTGTTTTGGAGTAAACGCCTTTATCAGACTGAATAGTGTACTGAATTTGTATCGCTTAGGGAAAACTGTTTAAGTACAAAAACATTAAATTAGTAATTTATTATAGGTAGATATATATATACAAGTTAGATTCTTACAAGATTCCAATCAATATACTTAGTGCTAGATTTATGATTTTTGTAAAAGGGATACAAAATTCTATTTCATATTATTGAAAATATAAAACAAGTACGGAAGTGATTTTCGAGTTTTTAGTTAGGTATGGGGGTCTTAGGTTTGTTTACAAAAATTCCATAAAGAGTTTGGCGAGAGTAAGGGTATCAAGACTTGCTTTACTCTTTCGCAAATTTTTGTTTTTGTGATTTTTAATTAAATATTTGTTAGTTCTAAGTAACTTACAAACTTTATCAAATTCAAGCTTTGGTCTGTACAATGAAATCAGCTTTGTCCCATAACATTAAGCATACAAGTACATTTAAATGTTTAAACATTCAGGAAATGCTATGAATAGTAAGCAATTTAATTATCGTAACTACCAATTTCCTGGCTGAATATACACAAATTCGAATTTGTTTGACAGTCAGTTGAATAACTCATCAACCAAAATTAACCCGTTGAACAATAAATAAATAAGTAAGGTTGAGGTTATTATTTTCAGGTTGCAAACTCAGTTGTAGCAACAACTTCTAAATTCCACCTTCAGCATTAAAAGATATATGGTGCCAAAATAAGTGAACAAAACAGTCTTCCTGTTTGAAGGATAATCATATACTCCTTAAGTTATACTGGGTACAAAATGTGCATGCAATTTCAGCTAGCCTTAGGACTTTGCAATGCCAATTCTTTTCCAAACAAAAACTGGTGTAAGCTTCAATAAAATAATATATTCAATCTCTGTCCAAATTTACCAGATATTACCGAGTTTCCTATGACGAAAATGGCTTAATTAATAAAAATATTGCTATGTGAGACGTTCCGGAAAGCTCGGAAGCGGATCCAAAGTGAAGGGTCGCTATTAATCATTCACGTTTCGCGCCAAAACGCCTTTCATAAAAATATATTAAAAAGTTTCCCGTCCCGTCGCCGTTCATGGCAATTCCACGCCTTGTATGTTAATTTTGTCATAAAATATGGATTACGCATTTTATGACATTAGGTCATTTTGAAATGGGCTCGTAAATAGAGTAATGGTCTTTTGACATATAAATCTAATAACCAAAGAAATTATTTTCACCTAATTATAATTTAGTAAAGTGCCTCAAATTACTTCCTTGCACCAATTAATTTGCTGCAAGCTTAAACATAGAAAATTAAATAATTCCTTATACCTTTCGAGTGGTCATATATATAACACCATTTTAATTATAATTCATATCAACTGGGTATTATCTTTTGAAGATGCTTGTGTAAAATGTGTGAAAACATGAATAACATTTTATGAATATCATAAATATTTGGTATGGCAAAAAAAAAATAAGGAATTAAAATTCTATATTTTCTACCAACGCCAATCTCACCTCTCCTATACAATTCACGACCCTTTTAGAAATATTATTGTACTGAAATTACAGCTCTTGGAATTAGAACCTCCTAGGTCCTATAAATACGTTTTACCCGGGGGGTATAGATTGCCTCTTGCTGCAGCTACCAGTAATTGATATAGCCCAGGGGCGTATTAGAGAGCCATTAATTAGATTTATCTATTGATTTATGGGCGGGTCGTGTCCTGGCAGTTTTTACGTGGTTTATAATGGGTTATTTTCAGCGTGACCACATTCACACTACTTCACACCCATTAGACTTAGAGGAACTGGATGGAATAATTTTATTTTATTCCATGGGAACATTTCCGGGTCTTAAAAATAGCTTATGTTTCGTTATTTTATACAAGTGTTAATTAATTTTGTCGATCCATAAAATGTTGCGTAGACATAAACAGAATAACACAAAAATATTCGCAAAAAAAACACGAGTATTAAAAACATGTCTTTGAAAAAAAGGTACTTTATTTTTATTTGATACTTCCAGCATCATTGTGAAACGAAACGGTTTCAGAAAGTAGAATTGGAAGTGAACTGAGAGCAGCCTTAGCTATTTACCTAAAAATGTCACATTAAAGAAAATAAAGTGCACCTGCTCTGCTGAAATTTTTATTTTCACGAGGTACTTACTTCAAAATTATTACTAGTTCACCTGTTCGCCAGTCCAGCTTACTCCGATATAGGTAATTTTTATGCAACCTGTCTCGAGTTACGACGCTAAACACCTGTCTAGATGTTAAAGTTTAAAAATCACGCGTTGTTTCAGCAGGAATAAATCGTGTACCATTAATCCATACATATGTTAGATGTCGAGTCAAACTGCACACGGAAAAGCTCTCGGGAAAAATCAACTCAGCTCACATATTCCTTCGATTTTTCCACGTCTCATTTGTTACTTGTCCTAACTTTCTCAGTACGTGCGAGAAATTCTTATTTTCCCACTTAATAAAGTCGGAGCCAGATTTGAAGACAAGATATCCTCGCGACAGCGATGGTGATTTTGAACGAGAATTTTTCATTCATTTTTGCTCGCAGTTTGCTCTCTTATTTGAAAGTTTTCTTTTTATATCTTGTGAGTTGTGACATTCTTTCCATTTGTAAGATTAAGCGTAAACTATGCTTTTATATGCAATGAGCAAGTTAATCTTCCGATGGTAAATGTCACGCTTGCCAATTACAGTTCAGTGACTTCAGCCATTCAAAATCCTGCGTGGCAATACGATGTGCTCGCACCCTCAAATATTAGATGTTGAATCTATTTGGCCTGTTTACCTATCATTGGAAGCATAGCCTTTGAATTCGGAACGCAGTATATATGCACATCACAGTTTGGCGGTTAAATAACTGGCCAAAGCGCATGTTGCAACTAACCTAGGTTTAAAAAGTTTGTTACACTATTTCAGAAATGTCGGATAAAGAAGACACCAAATGGGATTAGTAACATTTAATTATATGTTCCGATTATTTACCTCGAAAAGTTCAAAGTAAGAAATATGGCACGTAAGCCTGACGAGAAATGTTGTATACATCCAAGCTTCCACAAAACCTACGGAATCTCATCGTTTGAACAAACTACCTTTGCCGTCTAAACATCTCTCCGAGTCAGCAATACTCGTTATGCCGTACCTATAACCGTTTCTCCAAATGTGCGGACGCTCATTGTGCACCGACTATCTTGACCGAGTTATTTGATCCTTTACGATCCTAGTCCCTTGGTATAACAACTATAGTAGTAGGTCGTACCTGGAAATGATCCGAGAGAGAATGACCACGAATTGTTATAATTATAATAAACTAGCTGTTCTTCGCGGTTTCACCCCCACGGGTCCCACAGTTTATCGCGGTAAAAGGTATCCTATGTCCTTCCTCAGGGTTCAAGGTATTTGCGTACCAAATTTTATTTAAATCGGTTCAGTAGTTTAGGCGTGATAGTTATACAGACAAATAGGCAGACAGACAGAGTTACTTTCGCATTTATCATATAAGTAGGAATTACACTTCGACGTTGCATTCTCGATATTTATTCACTTTGTAGTATCCTATTTATTGCACAGGGCGTTGCACATAATTTTTAGAGCTGTAAAAATAAAAATCAAATCACAAAAATATAAAGTTCACTGTTTCTGAACGATACCTTCCATGTCATAGGCAGTGCTGTCATCTCCGTCATACTTCATTCCTTTTTTATGTGCGGGCGTCGCAGCTTCGACTTATCGATTAAATCCGTTATTTTATTGGAAATTTTGTGAAAAAGTTAGTTGAAAGCAGTGTTATCCACTCAGGCGATGCGGGCTTCGATGGTTACCCGCGCGTCGCGCGCTAAAGGGCTGCGGGTAACGATCGAAGCCCACAGCTGATTCAACGACAAGTGTTCTAAATAAGCCTCTATAATCGACTATTGGCCGTGATACACGATTATAATCGACTAAAATCATTACTAGTTGAACAGCACTATCGGATAAAAGAAAAACATCTATGGATGTAAAAAAAAAATAGACACTGGCTTCAATTTGCTTTTTTAGGTACAACTTTACAAACTTGTGGAGAATTTCGTATTTAGAATTGTGAAGTGTTTTACAGTATAACTAGTTATTGATATTTATTTTTAGCAACGTGTTACCTATCTAATTCTTATTTTGATAGAATTGTTATTTACTTTGCTATTTGGAAATTTATAAACATTTTACAACAGATGAACGTAATAATTTCATGACGACAAAGTTAACGTGGTAATGTATATTTAAAAATATCATATTCATTATAACAAATCATACTAGTGCAATGCCCAATCTGTCTACTTTCTGAAATAAGTTTCAGAAATTAAATAAGTTTGCTAGAAATTAAGTAAAAACGACAATATCAAAAAACAATACCGCGGTATTTTGCGGTTGGTGAATGTGTTCGGCCGCGCAGCGCTTTAGAGACGGTAAGGCGTGCAACGGCAGCGCCTGAGTGGTTAAGGAGAAAAGATCGTCATAAGTCCAAATAATGACGAAAAATAACATGTTGGGAACGCAAGATACGAAACTCGCCAACTAATTCGGACGATCAAGGTTAGTTCGTGGTCATTAACTGCGTGTTAGTTTTATCTGTAAATTTGCCTTTGTCCCTTCCTTTTTAGGGAAAAGGCGCATACTTTGGAAAATAACTGATATTTTTTCCTCATGATTTTTGCGTAGTTTTTCTTTTGTAACTACCCACATAATTCATGATTTTTTCCATTCTTTTTTCTTGCATGATGCTCGGCTGATAATGAGTTACTCCGGCGGCGTATTGTAACCTTCAACACTGCACACGCTGCTTGCTGAATCATATAGTCTAGAGTCGTACCATGAGTGCGTACCATGACTTTAAATCATACAGTCATAGGATGTAACGTGAGTGCGTACCATGAGTGCGTATCATGACTTTAAATCATACAGTCATAGGACGTAACGTGAGTACGTACCATGAGTGCATACCATGACATACAGTCTAGAGGCGTAACGTGAGTGCGTACAATGACTTTAAATCATACAGTCTAGAGACGCAACGTGAGTGCGTACCATGACTTTAAATCATACAGTCTGGAGGCGTAACGTGAGTGCGTACCATGACTTTAAAAACCTTCAATACTGCACATGCAGTTTATGGAATCATACAGTCTAGAGGAGTAACGCGAGTGCGTACAATGACTTTAAAAACCTTCAATACTGCACATGCAGTTTATGGAATCATACAGTCTAGAGGAGTAACGCGAGTGCGTACAATGACTTTAAAAACCTTCAATACTGCACACGCAGTTTATTGAATCATACAGTCTAAAGGAGTAACGCGAGTGCGTACAATAACTTTAAAAACCTTCAATACTGCACACGCAGCTTGTTGAATCATACAGCCAAGAGGCGTAACGTGAGTATGGACAATGACTTTAAAACCTTCAATACTGCACATGCAGCTGGTTGAATCAAATAGTCTATAGGTGAAGCGTGAATACGTACAAAACCTGATATGGCGCTGGATCTTCTTGACCAGACAAAGCTCGACCATAATCATCCAAGGTCACCGACACCAGACCCGCGACAATGGTCTTCTGATGATGATAACCGGGTTAGATCCCGTACATTCATTCCGACAGGTCTAGTTACAGATACTGCAGATGCAGCTAGCATGTCCCAGCTCAAGCGAAAAGCCAATGTCTGCCGCACCAGAGTTTTTATAGCCAAAATGCATTCATAGATCCAGTACGGAAAGATGAATTATTTGGTGGGCGATTTATGATAAGGTATCTAAACGTTGGGGTAGAATCCTAGTGTAAATGGTAAAGGCAGAAGAAACCACGATAAAGGAAACCCTAATACCTGAAGACCTAGCTTACGGAGGGCACCAAGGTTCAACTTAGAATTTTCTGCAGTCTTATACACGAACTTAAAGAGTCGGGATAAACTCCTTATAAAGGCTAAAACAAGCCAGTCATTTTCTAGACTTATATCTGTGGGACATAAATCATAAACAAAAAACAAGAACACAAAACACTTGTCTTTTATTATATAGCAACAAAACAACGAAATATATACAGTTGGATAGAAAATTGAAATAAATGCTAAAAACTAAACTTCTTACAAAGAAAAAATTTGAGAAAGCTCTGGCCTTCATTCAAAGTTTAGCAAGGCTGGCGTTCTACCTACATCTCTAGACATCAGGTTCATTTTGAATATGAAGGACAATAACAACTGAAGACTTTAAAATGAAGATATTCACACAGCTAATATTTACCAAGTAAGGTTTTTTTTATATACATTATGTCCACATCAAGGAACCGTAATTTTAAGTTCCTATCCATAATTTAAAACTTCAAGATAACCTATGTATTTCAATGACTTCCTTTGGTTTGTCATTGGCTTCTGTACCAGTTGGTAATTATCTTAGAAACCGAGATCTGTTGTTACTTGTGTGTTATTTTGATGTCTTACTACACATTAATGACCATAATTTAAAATTTGCTTAGAGGGTTCATTAAACTTTCTCAAAAGGTTAAGATTTGTGTTAAAACAAGCGAAGATGTATTTTGATTTGGAACAAAAAACAAACACATTTCGGCATTGAAATATGTAGATTTACAGAATAGTCATTATATGTGTTTAAAGTTTACAAAAAGAAACTTAAAAATACCTGACGAAACAAAATATTTTTCCAGATTAAGCAGATTGACAATCAGGGCCTTTTTACCTTTTTTACCTTTGTTAATACCTTAGGTTACTTTTCTCAGCCTACCCTGCAGTTTCCTTTGTATAGAAAGAAAAATTACAAACTGCATAACATTACGAATGATTTATATGAGAAATGTATCAAACTCGAAGTCAGAGTCGTCTTGGGAAAAATAATGTTTTAACTCAGTGGTAAGTACCTTCTAGAAATCTTCATAGGTGCCTCCCTTATTGGGCGGGGTGTTTTTTTGTAACGTGAGTTTTTTTTTTTTTTTGGTATCACACAATCAAAACTAGCATACTTTATTATTAGAATTGAAATCAGCTTACATTGGCCTTCATTGCTTTGCTAAGGATTAACAGAATAAACATGGGCAGAGTGACCGCTATTGTCTGCATTAATGAAGATGTCTTATATACTCTCAGAGATATCTGGCACTAGCTTAAGCAAAGATAGCTTAATATACGTACAAAATAATATATATTAACCAATAAAGGACCAAAACATTGAATGGGACCTGGCTCCAGGTGCCTGTGATCTATCGTGATCATAATCACGAACTGTTTTTTGGAGTCCCTAAATTGATGTTTATGTACAAGAATTTTTGTGCGAAGCATATAATATAAAAAAAAAAAAAAAAAAAAAAAAAAAAAACTAAGCAGATGATTATATTTACTTATGCATGTTATGTACTTTCTTATAATTCATTAAATTTCAGATTCATTCACAGAACTGGGCACCCATTTAGACCACAATTGTTTTGTATGTGAAGTTAACAACCAAACATACCATCACAATGTTGAACTTGTCTCACATTTTTTCACATTTACGTTTTAGGTGGTATATACATATTATTACGGATAAGAGATCCTTTGGCATAGCCTGACCTTATGGACCCTATGGTCAAAGCATTCATTGGATTGGGAAACTCATTTATTTTACGTCTTCCTTCTATTCTAGTTTATCTGTATTTTTAAGAAATATTATTTTGATCAAGCCACTGCACGGGAGTCATGGTCAGCTAATAGGCCTAAGAAGGCCTTTAGTTACTCTTATTATTTTTATTTTTCCAAAGAAGATTGATCCATTTCACCCTCTCTGGTAGCATTATATCCTGGTTTCGAAGGTATTATCAACCAAACATAGTTATATTTCCAAGGGGTATCAAAATTAATTATAATTTAAACTTAGAATAAAAAAAAAATAATAATAATAATAATTTCAGAAAAAATAATAATTGGATATCAATAATTTCAATAAGAACTCAGATAACTTTTTAGCATTGTTGTAATAGTACACTTCACCCTTAGCGTGGCCTCTTAGCTTTGGCTACGGCTCCGCCAATGCCTAATAAAGGTCCGGGCAAAGACCCGAGAATAAAGCCACATGGGATAATAATAATAATTCAAAGTATTACCATATTTTTTCCTGTTTTCTCAAATAGGATTCAAATTCTCGTCTCTGAATATCATTCAGGTACAGACTCGCCGTTCGGCTTCTGTTTTAATATCAGGTAAATGTGTTATTTAGATGACCAAATTATAAGATTCACAAAAGAAGTTTACGGAATTAAACTTTGCTATTCAAAATACGTATCTACATGAGATCCTAGTACGCAATCACTTGTAGTAATTTTATCCAAACGAGAGTTAAGCTTTTGATTCCATATCCAAAAAGTTTGTGCCTTTCCTCGCGTTGTCAACTATACAACGAGTGCGAAATTAAAGTAAGTCGCACGAATGGAAATCAATATTTGGCTAGAAGCACTTACTAGAAATAGACTAATTACTGATTTCGCCTACAAATACTTTGGTGCCTAATCTAGTAATACTTTTTTACCTCACAGAGAAAACATATATCCAGAGAGAGTATTATCATTTTAGATAGATGCCATGGCACCTAAGAGCTACCTCCATCAAAGAAATTAATTCATACATCTAAGAGATAATCCATTGCTCCTACCACAAGTCACATATACATTAGACATTTATAGTTTGGTGCAAATACTGGTATTTGCGGCACATAGTAGCCGTTACACTTCTACCTCGGCTAGTTATAAGGAGTTCTGTCCATGTTATAAAATGAACAACAGGATGGTCAGGAAGCTTATAAGTGTTGCATTCACAAAGGTAATTCATAATATCTTCAAGCAAGAGTGCTAATAACGGTAATTGGGCTTACATTATCAATTGACTTATTGGTTTTAGGTTGAACGTAAGGTTCATAATAATGTGGATAATCACTCCACTTTTTTCGTTTATATGTGTTAATGTATCTTTTTATTTTTCTATCTAGAATCCTGCCTGCCTATCTCGTTTGTGTGAAAGCGCTAAACATCTACAAAGTGAATAAATATCGAGAATGCAACGTCGAAGTGTAATTAATGGTTAAACGAACTTACCTAAAGTGATGTTCGACCATAATTATACTAGACGTTGCATTCGAAGATATTTATAGTCCCACCCGAACCCAGCTACTAAAGCCCATACAACTAACAAACGAGATAAGTGTCTCTGAAAGAATGAAGTATGACGGAGATGACAGCACTGCCTATGACATGGAAGGTATCGTTCAGAAACAGTGAACTTTATATTTTTGTGATTTGATTTTTATTTTTACAGCTCTAAAAATTATGTGCAACGCCCTGTGCAATAAATAGGATACTACAAAGTGAATAAATATCTTCGAATGCAACGTCTAGTATAATTATGGTCGAACATCACTTTAGGTAAGTTCGTTTAACCATTAATTATTTATTTGTCAGACAGATGTCCTTTTTGATGTTATAGAACCACCGACTGACTATCTGACCTAAATTCAGCCAAAGTTTTTTCAGAAAGGTTTTCAAAGTAGAAGTAACATAAGCGCCATCTTAGACTACATCGTCGGTGAACATCAGGAAGACTTGCGGTCAAACGCAACCCAGTAATAGTACAAAAAAACAATGTAGTAGAAAGAGAACTGTAGTGTAATATCTGAAGTTTTCTTACTTGCTTCTTACCTACTAAATCAAAGTTGAAATGTTACAAAGCAGACTGATGTATCATTCTGTGAATAATCATTCGTCTTTATTGGTATCGATTTGATATGGGTCTGCATAATTCTGATTCGATCTGGAGCTTGGAGTAGCATGTCAAATGCAATAAATGTAATATAGGTAACTGAACTGTTCGGTACTATTGAATTATTTTCGCATGTAAAATAACCATTAAATTTTGTTAGAATAATTATACCCAGCGTAACATGCTTGAAAATGTGAGTTGTTGCTATGTTATAAACTTATATAAAACCTTCGTTTCATAGCCTTCCTACCAGTTGCCAGGCGATGATGCGGTCGATGGTATAGCACACATGCCTAAAAGGTACTCGTTCACTCTTGCTTTGATGATTCCCAAACTATAGCGATCGGGAAACACATACTCTGGTAAAGAGTTACACTCCATGATGAATGTGGAAGCAAAAAACCCTTTATGCGTGCAGGCAGAAGATCCACCATATACCGATGATGCCTCGATATCTAGAGGTCCGATGATGGAGGAATTAAATTGTGAAATTCCTGAGCACACTCACCAAAAAGTATCAGACGAAAAACCGACTACCAACTCTGCGTCGATGTTCAAGTCTCTGGAGCCTAAACTCAACACGCAAATCCTATTTATAACATCTAAAACTATTCGATGGAAAACTAATTCTTAGATTCATACCTACGTCCCACATTGTCCCATCCGTTCCACTGTGGTTATTACCGCTCTTATATGATAAGAATGTTCGAATAAAATACGAATTGATTCGATATTGGGACAACAAAAGCCTGTTCGATTCGTCATTCCGATATCGCTTTGTTCGGTATAAATTGGTTTTCTGAATGTGTTATGTCATTTTGAGTATGTTTCTCTCGAAATTCGATGTGATAAATATTTTATTAACTATGTATTGAAAAAAATGTTATATACATTCGACTTACCTATTTATTTTTTCACTGAGTATTGGGAATAAAATTACAACACCAAATATCACATGAGTGGCGGCACATGGGAGTAGGTATGAATCACTCACAGGGAAAAAGTCTTTGATTTTTTTCAATGAAAGTTTGAGTTCCAGAAGCGTGACAGAATACCGAAGTATTAAAAGTGAAACCTTACTGCTCCTGAAAGCTAGTTTTAAAAACATGCTTACATAACATAAGTAGTACGTGTACTTTACTGACTAAAATCTTATACATCTTATTTACCTTCTAAATTTTTGAATAGGGTTTATAGGAAGGCAACGCTAATTTAGCTTTACAGCCTCTAGAGAAGGGTATCTCTATATACAGACCCCTGAAAGCGAGACGCAACTCGGGCTTGGCTTGTTTTCGTTCACAACATGTACTTCACAAAAACTGATACAAATATGTAGGACATTTTCTTCATTTCAAATGCTGTGTTTTGTGAGAATTTTCCCATCTGGCAACAGGAAAATCCACTTCAATATGTTTTCGGGTTTTCACGATTATTGTGCGTAACATACAATTTTTGCTATGATACATTTCTAAGAATTTAGTGTTACAAAGCGTTTCGGGATTACGGACCGCTCTAAGCTATAAGACCGCCCATTGTAACTCTTGCTCTTAGGTTTGAAGTTGTTTTTGTGTTTGTGGTGATACAATGAGGCATTATCTATATACCTATCTATCTACATTTCTTATGCGAGTAGCATGTTTGCGCTGAAAACTTTTTGCCAGTAAAGGTTTGGGTTCCAGGATAGGGGCTAATGCCTCATGATTAATTGCATCCTAAAAACTTTTTCTGCAAATCCTTCCTTGTAAAACCCTCTCGCAGAAATGTTATCTGAATTTGCGTACATTAAGAGATGGAATTTCGTAGACAGTGAGTGATGTACGAAAGCCGGATTAGCACTGAGCCTTGCAACTGAAAAGTACTTTTTTGGGGGTGGTTTTTGTACTCAAAAACAACCCCCAAAAAAGTACTTTTCAGGAGTAACTTAGTTAAAACAAGGTGGAAGAATAGTTACAACAGAATGGTTGCCCTTACATTTAAATTGTATGTATTTGTGAAGTTTATTGCTTACTTTAGCACAAAATATTGAACAAGGAGGATCAGGTTAGGTACCTACCAGTCATCTTGGAAGATCAAGAAAAATTGTGGCGACGTTCATTTATTTGATGAAGAACACCTGTAAAATATTATAGATATATATTATACAAACAAAAGCATTATTCAACTAGTTTAGTTTTTATCAGACATGATAAAGTTAACTTCAATATAAATGTAATATGAAGTTGTTTTATGTATTACAAAGGGTAGAGCAGACAGAACAAATCACACTACCTTTTTTCTTTTTTCTTTTAATCTAAATTTTTTTTTTTAGGAGCATTGAATCGCACAGCGATTATGTCAGCTCCATTGTATCCAATCAATTTTTCTACCTACATAACAAATCGTACAATATTTTGTAAAGTGTCTTGGCGGCTCCACTCAATGGAGCAGACAAAACACCTTGAACTACTCCGACCTCGACAAAATTGGAACCATACTGAGTGAGCATGTGTGCTCTCATTGTCTGGCTCCGCACACATTCCACCAGAAGATGATGTGCGTCTTCTGGGACTCCACAAGAACTACAATTAGGGGAGTCTGTTGTTTTCATTATGTAGTTAAATTTATTGAAATCACACTACCTGAATAGTGCTTTTTTGCAGGTCTTGTAATAGGTTTAATTTTGAGGTTCAGTATGTATCACAGTCAACTGTTTTGCAAGTTTGTACTTACTTTACCTCCTTGCGTTTTCAAAATTCAAAAAATCCGAAACATTAAAGAAGCTCATGAAATCCACACTCGCTAATCTTTTCTATTAACTTGAAAATTTTAAAATTCAGTTCATAAAAGTGGTTTAATTAAAAAGTAAAGTAACAAGAAGCCGCCGGCCGAGGAGTGAGTTGCAAATCCTGCTTAGCCCGGGATATTGCGGAACTTTCCCGCGCCAAAACCGTTTTTCATGCTCATGGGGTAGCTGCCGTACTAAAGGTGGCTACTCGAAAGTAAATAACTCGACACAAACGAAAAAGTGCAACAAATGGAAACTGAAACACGTTAGGTAATAGATAAAAGTACGGTTACGAAAAAAATAAACTAAGTATAGTATCTTATATCTTCTTTACATAGGATATGTACATATTATAAACAAAGTCGTTTTCCGCGTCTGTTCGTATATCCGGATTTTGATGTTCTTTTCACCATCAGTTAGATAATTTTTCATGGAAGGTTTTTGTAGATATATAATATAGTAAAACCTCATCTAAGTTTTATGTAGGTAGGTAGAAAAAACAACATCGCGACCAAATCACCAAAAATTAAAATTTACATTCACATTTTCACCTTATTTTTGTCTAAATTATAGCTGTGCGAAGCCGTGGCGAGTTGCTAGTAGGTACATATATTAAATGTCAGTCTATTTCGTGCCAGTTATAACTGCTGGTAGGTACTTTTTTTTACACCGGTTTGCTGGGGCACGGGTTGTAATCAAGCCTTATCCCAAAGAGAGATGGCCTGTAATCGAGTTCTTAATATTATTTGTATTTAGGTATTTCGAGTTTTCGTAGTAGTTTTCATGTCACGACGGTGGTAAAGCTGTAAAGCCAATATTAATTTCAGCCACAATAGAAGTTACAGCCTAACCTGTTTCACATTGTATTGCAATTTGTAAATTTTACACCACAAGTTATGGCAATATGAGCGTGCGTATACCTAATCTTTTGATATTCTAAATGCTGATATAGTTGTCAACTTCTTTAAGGGGTAACGTTTGACGCCATGCTACGCCTGGATTGGTAGGTACCTCTATCTAAAGTGAGGCTGTTGGAGCCGAGTGCACCAATTAGGGGTTTGGCGCCAGGCGATCACTAGAAAATGGCCTACCACCAGGCTATGGTCTCATTACAATGTTTTCCTTCACTGAAAGCTCAAGTTCATTGATATTTTGATCCTACGACGCAATCGCAAGCCAACATAACTACTACTGAGCTATCATTGGTTATCATAGCTCAAAAGCAATTCCAAACGAAGTAAAATGTTCATATACGTCTCGTATGCTTAGCAATTTCATTGACTATATTGCCCTGAAAACTTGGTGCTTATGAATTTAATATGGAGGTAGGTATTCAGAATGCAAAAGCACCCCATCAGCAGATAAAGAATTAACATATTCCATGAACATGCAAAATAGGTAATCTAAATATTGAGGTATAGGTTAGTATTAATAGCCTTCTTTGGCCTAACTTTAATTCAAAAACAAGCATTAAGCTACTATTATGCACCATCGGAATTCAAAAGCAAGCCAAATTCTTCTAACCGCTACTTTCCTGAGATTTATGGGTAGTTCTAAAACGCAACGTTACAATTTCTGGCTCGCGGAATCAAGAACGAGGTTGTAGACCGAGAGCTGACAGATATTGTGATCAAGCTGTTATTGGTATCTAAAGTTTGCAGTATATCATTTAATGTGTCAAATTATGTCCACCCATATATTATAATTGTGGTGTATTGAATATGTCAATTCATAAACGTCTATTTTAGTCGTGACAACCTATTAACCTGCGCTGGGTTGGCAGCGCAGAGTGGTGGATGTCAATAATAAAAAAAATAATGCCCGCACAATCACATACATAGGCTCTGACCCCTAACTAGGTTTCCCTGTATCTAGGGTATCAGAAACTACGAGGATCGGGGATCCACAACACCCAGACACAGAACAAATACTTGCGCTTTTTTTTTTTCAATGCACAAATGTTTTTTTGTCCTGTAGCGGGAATCGAACCCGCGACCTCACGCTTCACAGTCGGCTGTCCGCCCATTGCGCCACATCGGTCGTCGACCAATAATGTCTATGGTAAAAGACAGGCAGTGTAGTGAACGCTGATATGATGATGCGTGTCTATTGTTTGCTAGATTTTATAGAATTAATTAATAAATAGCGTACTAAAAGGCCTTACAAAATAATTAAAATGTAAAAAATATCAAATCAAGTCATCTTTCAAATAATAAAAAAAACATAACTGGTAAACATACATCCGTTTGGGAACAATGATGCCACAGGTACAGATACACACTACAAATTTTTAAATTTTTTTTCGTCGGGGGTTAAAAAGGTTGGTCAAACGACGTTTTTTGCAGTGACATTTATGTGAGTTGACTTTTATCGCTAACCGCTCTCAAGCTAACATTATAAAGTCTGTTTAAACTCCATATGTTGAGCCAATAAATAGCGTCTACTCTTGTGTTGTGACTTGTGAGGTACCCATTGTTTCCTAACTACGGCATACAATGGATAATATCCATATTAAGATATCCACACACACACACACACACACTTAAGCGTAGCTTAATTATGGCGTCGCCGCTTCTTGTGACTTTAGTTGTCTTTGTGTTTGTAGATAAGGCTATATCTAAACTTGTAATGTTACTAGCTGAGCTTTGCAGTTACAAAGCGATATTTCTGCCATCCTTAAAAAAAGTATCCTATGTGTTAATCCAAGGTGTCAGCTAATCTCTTTTCATATTTCACTCAAACCCGTTGAGTTGTTTCACCGTGAAGAAGTGACGAACATACTCACTCACTTACAACTTTCGCATGTATAGTACTAGTTAACTTTAACTCTTCACCTTACAATGATGTAGTTTTTTGTATCTCCAATTATTATTATTAGCTGTTATCAATTATTAATTTGCCTTCCAGATGATTGAATGCGTATGTTCAAGATAATTAAAGCGAACAATAAAATAGTTCAATCTTTAATCTACCGTCATAATTTAACAGGAACCCATCCCCTTCCTCTATAAAACACCCAGCATTCCAATTAGATATCCGACCAAGTCTAATAAAAGTCACACTGCGCTCTCCACTCTACAAAAATCCACCTGACAAAATATTCTTTACAAGTATTCTATAACCGCCTGCATAATCTACAATGGCGATAACAATCTTAAACTCCTCCATTTAAAGAAATGCGCTCGTAAAGTATCACATTTTATTTCGTGCACGTGCGAAGTACTTTATTTTTTTCTTTTCTCCGGGAAACTCGACGGCGGCGTGTGCAAGGAAAATTAAAATAAAGCTTGAAAGTTGCCAACAAGTTTTAGTACGTCTACAATCACTTGTGCCTCATAAAAAATACTACAGACGAGTCGACGGATCCGCAGACGGGTATTCGCGTAGTAGACAGAAAGCAAGCAGGACCTGAGTCTCCTTTGTTTTTCTTTTCATTTGTTGCAAGAAGTTCGTTTGTTGGTTGAATTGAAAAAGCAGCCTCAAGCGTATCGTCTTTGTGTTTTTTTCAATTTCCGCTTCTTTACTTTGGGACTTTGTCGTTGCAAACTTTACTGATGTGCTAAATTTTTAATCAAGTAGTTTTCAATTCTGTAGCCAAGAATGTGAAGATATTATGTTTGTGTTTTTTAAGAGAATTCAATTTGTTAACGTCTTTGACCTTTACATTGTCTCAGCCTCCAAAAGCGAACAAATTGCGATTACAGAAATTCAGAATTGTTACCTTATAAAGTTTATTACATGATTATAGATCATTTCACCTAGCTAGGGGGTAATTTAGAAATGGCATTGTAATTTATCTTGGCGCTAAAATAGCTAGAATTTAAGTTACATCGTTTGAAGTCAAACTACGAAAGGCGGCTCAAGCTTTTAATAATCCTACGCATGTTAGGGTTGGTTTAGAATACAAGCGACAAAGGATAGTAAAATTAAATATTGTAACAATTTTATTTATTAATTTTGCAATGTGATTTTTGTATCGTTATACTCGTAGGCAATATCTTCTATTTTTTACTTGAACCAGAAATTCTATATTCTTATTTTCTTAAATCCTCCTCATTAAGCCAACATTGACTTTTTTTACTTTGTAAAAGGAAGCGTTTGACTACACTTGATATTTCGTGACGATGTGATCAAAGGTTTGTATACCGAGTTTTATATTAGGTACATCGATAGGTGCGAAGTGACAGATTTTTAACAAGAGAGTGGTAGCTAACCAGGTGACCCGACGTATAGATGGTAAGACAACGTCGCTATCATAGTGACAGTCAATCACAGGACAAACTGTGAAGTTATATACGAGTACGGGATTCAATAGGATGATGGGAAATGTACTTGTATGTTTAATATTCATTTGCTTAGTGTGACAACTATTCAGTCTACAAGTTCGCTTATAACTTGGACGTCGTCTTTACATTTCTTGATAGTCTATTAGCAGGTTGCAAATTATACGCCAGACTAGATGCTGCAGGTACATAGATCTGTGCGTAGGCGTAGGCGCCGACAGATCACTGGATATGTATGTACTACATGCCTTTTAAAACACTTTTCAATGGAATACCAACCGTAAATTGACACTTATAAAGTCGTTTGTGGACAGATTCGAAATAGTAGAAAACTTCAAAGTGCATGCAATGGGCGGTGATCGCTTTGAATTTAATATGATTGGGTGAAAATTGCAAGCGTGATGAGTTTTAATGAAAGTTTCAAGATGATTGACGTTTGTGCAATGTGCGAGAATGGTAATCAAAGTTCTAAGAACCGTGTTACGCGCTAGTTTTGTTTTGATAGATCATTTTGTTAGAACTTAGAGTGGAACTCCTCGGTGCGTATTTCCCGATTGCTATAATTTTGGAATCTTTATAGCAACAGGCATCTAGGCATGCGCGCGGTACCTACCGTTAACAGCATCATTGTTTTGCACCCAGGCGACAGTGTAAAAGTGAAAATAATAGGTATATAAAATAGCTATGTTAAATGTACTACGTTTTATGATATTTACAGAAATACCGATGCTTTTTCTTTTTCGCCCTAGCCTGGTTATTTTTATCCTTTCTCTTGACTGACTGACAATCAACGCACAGCCTAAACCTGAAGAGACATATTTTCTGTGTAGCTTTCTTTGTAGGATGCATTAAGAAAACATTATTTTGAAGATTGCCCTTTATCATAGTCAAATAGGACATTAAAATTTATTTGGAAAAATATCACGACATTAATTTCCACACAGGTGAAGCCGCGGGGTAGATCGCTAGTGACAGCAAACAATTGTGCTAAATAATTTCCCGGCAGTGAATTCCGTTATTGCACAATGTGCTTTGATTTATGCCTAACACTGCATGGTAATGAATCTTCAGTTGGAACTAATATGATTTACTTGAGAATGTTGAAGTAGTATTTATTGCTGGTATGTGTTATGTACGAAATCTGTAGAGAGTAGAGACTACGGCTGGAATAAATTGCTTGATGCAACCAACTGTAAGAATACTGTCCTAAGACACCACACCACCTTTGTTACGAGTGAAGTTAATAAAAGCATGTAAAAAACAGCTGCCGAAATCACTTTTACATACCACATATCATATACTAGGTATATATGTTATAAACAGTCAGGCCTAGGCTAGATCCTTCATCACCGAAAGCACGAGTTCCTTCCATATCATGTTTTTCATCCATTTTTCTAATAACCTTAACACCTAGAGGTAGGTTTCTTTTATATTTACTCTTCTCGGCCATTGTTATAATGTTCATCTAAATACAATTTTTTTTTCATACGTATAAAATATTTCACGTCACAAACAGTTGTAGGTACTGAGCACAGTTTCTGCTCAAAATTGGTTTCATAGATTCTAAACTGACAAAGCACATCATGAAGTCATAGTGAAAGATGTAAGAACTCATCAGTCGAACCAATAAAATAGACATTTTAAAGTAAGTACAGCACAACCCTGCAGTAATCAACTATAATGTTTTAGACTAGCTTCTAAAACGCTGTTGTGCGTTAAACCGAAGCTCCACAGAACCAAGTTCGAACCATTGATTGATGAGAAGACAACTGGCGCGTTTTGCATCCAGCTATTTACGGGCATTTCCTCTGCTTAACTCGTCTACTTGATAAATAGCTGCCACCCGTGTGTTGTGTAACTTGTAAACAGTGACGGAGCTTACTAGAAACCACAGCTTGGTGGTAGGGCATTTTGGCTAACTACCACCCTCAAGATAAAAATCTGTATCCAAGCACCTATCGGTGTGTTCCGGCAGCCCCACTGAAGAGCCAGTTCCCAGTCCAGGAGTAGCGTGGCGCCATCTTCTACCACATCGTCACTTAGCGTCAGGTGACTTGTGGTTAAACGTAACCATGTTAGAATTAAAAATATAACCTGTTCTTTCGTACGTTCGCCATTCACTGCCAGACAAGAAGAAGGACTTTTTAGTCGAAAGTGAACATTTATTTTACAGGCAAGTTTGCTATATCTTCGACAACGTCGTCGCTTTCCATCGTGGTCAAACTGTAGTCTAGGAGACCATTTTGAGAAAAAAAGTCTGCAGCACATTTTTTTGGGAAATGCTCAGTGATCGAATACGCTCTGAAATACCACCATAACTTTCGTTTAACTTTTTTCAGCTTTGATTATTTGTTTCGGCCCTTGCTTCCTCATTATGCGATAAATAAAAGTGTAGTTTTATTTGTAAGAATCTTCATCACTGCTTTCTGTTTTTCGAATCACCTCCGCAGAGGTGACTCCTGGATTTGCGCTTCACTTCACTTCTTAGGATAGAGAAAATAAGCCGATGGCTTCCTTGTTAGGGTTGATAAATAGCTGTTTTTATGGAGGTGGGTTGCTTCATGTTGTAGTAAAGGGTTTGAAATGAATAAATAAACACGTAATAGTTGGATCAATGATGATGAATGATAGCAGAGTGACTTGTACCCATTGCTTATTGGTATTTATTAATTTGTTTTAAAAATACAGCCAAATTATACATAAGTAAATAACTCCAATTAATAGTTCCTCTACATGGAGTAGAGTAGTTCTATGTATATTTTCACAATTACATTATATTGGTTAACATCGACCCTCCCTAGCACGGGTATGCAAATATAAAATATAGTTCATGTATTGTGTGTTAGTTACTGTTCTTGGGTTCATAAATGCCATAGAAAAAGAACATTCAGTGTTTCCTGTATAATCCAATTTTCCGAGCAACTTATCTATTTTTATTTAATTTTAAACTTTATCACGAACAGCCTAATATACCCAGCCGTTTTCAAGGGATGCGCTTACCAGCGAACACCATTTCCTTATCCAGATTTAGCGGGACGCCACCTTTAACCTCATCGTTACTTGAGATCAGGTGATTATTTAGAGAACTTACTAAAACGAGGTGTCATTTTCTTTCGTCTCAGTGTTTTCTTCTTACAAGTTTGTCTAAGAAGTGTGTAATAAGATTAGCGATCTGTTTATCTAAGATCTTGTTATAATGATAACAAATCTCAAGAGGATATCGACAGTCTCTAGAGAGGTTTTTGCATCAAGAAGTGGTAGTTAGCTTTAACAGGGAGAAAATGTGACGCTAATGATGTACCTCGAAGGGTCTTGACAACGCGGTGCGGAATGTTAAAGAGATTTCTGCGAAATGACGAAAAAACGGGGCTTCGATTAGTTTGCAATTTGTTATTTGCTTTGAATTACAATTTTAGCTGAATGCACTTTGAGGTTTTTTTTACGTTCAAGATTAATTTTTTGATAATTTTACTATTAGTAGTATATTGTTATCTCTTGCCAAGAAAATTATCGTCTAGTAATGACCTACTTTTATATTTAAGAGACTCACTTGAGAGCTAGTCCTAATCTGGGTATATCTTCAACCACATTGTCACCTAACTTCAGATGACTTTTGTTCAAAAGCTGCTCTGTAAGATGTAAATAAAAGGATAGGTACCTAATGCTCTATGTCTTTTGATTGCCAGCTCTACCATCGATTTTTACTCTCCTACATTTGATTTCTTCTTTTAAACATTGTGGCGAAGCTAAATTCAGCGAATTCCCCATTTATCTTTCTCAGTATCGGCGCTAAGATCTTGAGTCTCGAATGCCTTACGGACAGTATAGCGGCTGTCTTCGACACACTCGGTTAACGAATGAGGAGTGTCATCGGGACACCCTCATGTTCTCTGAACTACAAACTAGGCATTCGAAGAATTTTGAGTTGGTATGCTGAATGAAAATTAATGGTTCGAATCGTTGCAGCACCTGTAGCTTAGTTAAGTTTCATAACTTGATAATATGGACGTAATAACCACATGGCTAAAATAAGATCTCTGCTTTTAGCGTTTCATTTGTTTATGATTCATTTGTTTCGTGTTTAATTTGTTTCGTTATCCATCTAAGATCTTCATATTTTAGGGAAGGTTTTTAGGTTTTAGGTTTTTTTTTTGCCCATCGAATGACGTATCTTTGTTTAACATAGTTATAACCATGGACTGATAGCAAATCCATGAAATTTTATATAAATAGCAACAGAAAACTTTTTAGAATTTTCTGTATAGTTGTGACTAACTAACAAGACTTAGGGACTTATGAATGACTTAAACTCTTCTTAAAACAGAAAGAGAAGAATTCGTTTACATAATTATTGTGGTATCATACTACGTTAAATGTTCTGTTAAATTCATTAGAAGTCCTTATTGTTAAAATTACTTTTAAGACAACATTAATTTCAAAAATATAAACTATTTCGTTATGATAAAGATACATCGTTTGAAAGAAAAGAACGAAGAAATGTTAATTTGCGCAATCACAAAAAAATTAAGATAAAACAAAACAAAAGCATGCGACTTATCGCTAGTTAAAGTTTTATTGACGTCTTGAGTAAGATGGTACGAATAAGTTTTATCTATCCCATATGTATTTTGAAAATTAAGGCAAAGTGTGGGAAGACGCTACTATAAATTTAACATGATTTGAATTTTTATTCCCTCTCGAGGTCAAGTAACACATTACTGATCCAAATGTTACCATTTGTATGACGTCGCTACAACTGTTCAAACTTTATAACATTTGAGATCTTAATTATGCATCTATGTAGGTTACTACGCAATTTCTAAGGCATTATTAAAGGCCCGGGTCTCACAAGCCTCGTTCTTAGAAAACTGAAAGGTAGTAGGTACCTACCCCTTCACTTAAGCCAATCAGAGAGTACCGAAAACAAAAAAATACCACCACCAAAAATAAATAAGCCAATAACTATTTACAAATAATAGCTCGTAGGCCCACTGAGTATTGCATTTTTTATTTTTATTATTTGTATTTATAAGTTCTTGTAATTTATAAAATAGGAGCAAAAAGGTTGACACGACTGAAAAGGAGGCACTTTGCATTATTTTTCTCTGCTAGTTAATTTACGCATTGTTGTTTCGATTGTTTACCGTACCAGTACAGAAATAGCACCACCAATTTGATTATAATCAACCCTCTATATTCAGATTTATCCTGAGATCACGACCTTAAGATATTACTAATAAAATCGATAAAGTTAGTGAAGTTGTTCAGTTAATTACCTAAATTATTGCGCTCATGTTTCTTTAATGTACACTATTAATTAACGATAAATAAGTCTATTGATATAATAGGTATGGGCGCGAACAGATTAAATAGTTGACAGTTATTTTCATAGTAAAATTTTTATTCTTTATCACTACTAAATATCTAAATATAAAATTATATGTTAAGTATGTCATTGCAATAAAACAAGAATCGCCTTAACATTGTATCAAAATGTATTTCAAAAACACTGTGAGTGAAATTTCTAGTTTTGTCACGTCTCTAGTAGGCGACACCCGAAGCTACCGTTTTCCTTACTCATAACGAATTCATTGAATCTAGTTTCATGTATGAGAAAACTTTTAAGAATCTGTCAACATTTTGGTACAATGTCAAATTGTAATCGCATGTGTGGCAAATCTAAGGCGGACTTTCAAAATGTCTATAGAAAGAAGCTCTTTCAATTTTTTTGCGGATTTTTCAACGTTCTTGCATATAGGTACAATTTGTGTTTTCGTCTTCAATTTTCACTGATTTTCTTCTGAATCATGATTATGTGCAGTAAAGCTTTGGACATAAAATAATCGTTTCGCGGCAAACCTTTGTCCACTTGGCAAACCATAAGAATAACCTAAAGTGCCCGGTTCTGTTGAAGTACCTATAGGAAAGCTTTATCCATACTTCCTACCAACGTTATAATGTGAAAGTTTATGAGGATGGATGGATGGATGTTTGTTACTATTTCACTCAAAAACTACTAAACGGGTTTTGATCAAATTTGGTGTGGAGATAATTCAAGCCCTGGAAAAGGACATTAATAATTTTTATTGCTATACGCGGGTGAAACCGCGGGGCGCAGCTAGTAATATTATAAATGCAAAAGTTACTCTGTCTGTCTGTAAGTTAGTTACCTTTTTACGCCTAAACCACTCTACAGATCTTGATGAAATAATATGGAGTTAGTTTCCACTATTGGAAAGGACATTGAATGCTTTTTATTGCAATAAAATTTAGTTTACGCGGGTGAAACCACGGGGAACAGCTAGCTCTAAACACTTTACATATTAATATCGTATTATTTTTTTGTTCAATATCACATTTCAGATAATGGCATACACATAATCAAAACCTGTTCAATAAACTGATGCGAGTAATTAAAAAGAAACGTGAAATTACGTCGCTTCAATAATAATCTGGTCTTCATTAAATTAATGCGAAAGCTTGAAATAAAGGAGTGTGTAAAAATTTGATCACAGTGTGTGTCTTCACAAACACGCTAACACACACGTAGTGATGGCCCAGATAGGTAAAATGACCAGTAGGGAAGGGACAACCGGCCAGATGGATAAATGACGTCGTTAGACTTTGGGACACGACACGTATTGGGATCGGGGATCGAAATGGATGGCGTGTTGAGAAGAGGCCTATATCATACAGTAAATTGATGGAGGTTGAAACTGAGCTGATACTCATTTCAGTAAAGTACCTAGACTTAAGTAATAAAAGGAATATTACTTAAAAGATAATAATTTAAGTTTACACAATCCAGGTGTACCTAGCGTGGCGCCACCTTCAACCACATCATCACTTAGCTTCAGGTGCCTTTTAGTCAAAGGCTAACCTATAAAATCACTGGAAAAAAATATACAGTATATACAAAATATATACAGAAAACAGATTTGAAACAGTTGACAAAAGATGCATCACACTTTTATTTATTTACAACAAAAACTTATGGGTGCTATGTAGCTGCCAGTAAAATTACTTCTCTTCTATTATCATACGCCTTTTACGTTCTCACAGCTAGAACACAGATATTCTCTCTCAAGGAGAGAGAGAGAGAGAGAGAGAGAGAGTACTACTAAATAAAATATTTTCTCCAATAAAACATTATTATTAAAATGAATGTCCAAACCTTCATACAAATTTGACATTCTCCGTTTAATCTTCGCAGTTTGCAAAATATATTGTCTTTTAAGATGCAAATTGAAGTTCAAAATACTCGTATTAAATTTGTAAGCTCGTAATTATATTTTTTGTATATTTTTAAAGTAAGTACTCATATAAACGTCTGCAAGATGTTTATCATAAGCTGTAAGCGCTACCGCTACAAATTCATTTAGGAGAGCGCTTGGGGCTGATAGGACTTCAAATGAAAATTTATTGCGTGTATGTTGGGTTTTTATTACGACAAAGGAGTTTTTATTTCTACATACATAGTTTTACTATAAAATAAATTTAGTTCCAGGTGAACATGTGAAAATGGGTACTGTCACGGTTTTATAAAATGTAACAAGCCATTTTCTTAGTAAGCCGTACTGAGTCGTTTAAAAAAAAAGAAGGAGGGCTACTTGTTTTGTCACGCGTAGGTATTGGCGGGAAGTTTTTCAGGGCGCAAGGAAGGAATAAAATATTATAATTACTGGAAATAACTGCTTGTATGAGGAAGATGATATTTTTATAACTGAATAATTGGAACATATTGGAGTTTCACACTACTTTTTGTTATCACAAATTGTAAGGGATTTTTAATAATAAATTCAAGCTAAACTTTTTGTATGACCCATCATTACGTCGTCGTTTTGATCGCGCTCAAGCCCATAATTTAACAAATGGAAAAAAAAGATTTCAAAGGCCAGCCTCACCTATTAGCGCTCGCCTATGTATGGGTGGTATTGTGCGAACTGTGAATGACCTCTTCAGCATAATAATGGTCGAAGGGATGCGCAGGAGCGCGTGCGGAGGGGAGACCGGTTTGAAATTAGAACGTTTTTTATTCAAACTTCGAGCCTTTGTCGGCGCCCGCCCGGTGCGCATGCGCTAACTCGACAAATGCGTCAAATGAAATAAGCCGTATTTTATTTCCTTTCCTATTTTGAACAGGCTTCAAGATTTTTTTAATTATGGAGAGGGATGTTTGGACAAAAGATTATCGAAGGAGTTTGGGGTACCCAATGTTTTTGTAAACTGCTTTTGTGTCGATAACGGCCTGATTTTTATCAGCGTTTTTTGAAGGTAGGAAAAAAGTAAAGCTGCCATTTGCTACCAGGTGTTAATCGATCATTGTATTAAGAGAGCTTTAAAAAATTGCCAATACAACAAAATAGAGCCGAAAAGCCCTCTGGTTGTAATTAGTCCCAATTATAAGTTTAATCTCGGAGTCATCCTCTAAAGTCAAAATGTCAATAAAACCCTTGAGTGTCGTAACTTCTACCTAAACTGTAATCTACCCGCAAAATTATTAGTTATCCCATAAACTGAGTATAAACTATAAAGCGTTAAACAGTCACCATTACGCACAAGTAGGTATTAAATGCTTACGCAAATTACGCGCTATAAAATAACAATGCTTGATAATATGATAATAACCGAAATAGCATTTAATGGCATGGAAGACATAATAGTCCATTACTATTATACCATCATAATATGGATTATTCCATACGAGTACTATTCTTCGTAGGTCAAAGGAGCTTTAGTACTTGGGAGGTTTAAGTGATACTACACGTTATATCTATTAACTTAGAATAAAGAAAGAAAAAGAAGTAAGAAATAAAGAAGATCATCGTTATATAATTTGGGTCTTGGATAAAACAGAGTTGCAGTTGTAAGGAAGCCAAGATATAGCATGATGCTGAAATGAAATTAAAATTAGAAATAGCACATTATATGAATTACATTTTGGTGTAATTTTGGTGTTTTTGTCACTGTTGCAAGCGACATGATCTCGAAGGTACAAACAAATACATAGATGTAAATATCCCGTTTCAAATCCAAATTGTAATGTCAATGACCATGGCAGTTGAAAGAAGTATACACTTAAGGAGGTTATAAACAAAAAAAAAACATGACCACAAGCAGCAAAAATCAGGGTTTTCCTATAATTTCTAAGATCAGACCCCGTAAGTGCTGTTTGACTTTAAACATAGTGGTCGCTTGTAAATTTACCAGTATAGATAGATATACCTGATAGTCAAACTACGTAAAACTGGTAAAGCACGTAAAGGCACCATAATATATCCCCCCATTTGGGACACGGTAAACAGAGATGAGGAGCGAGGCCGAGATCCGATAGTGCAACGCAAGCCTCGATCCCGTCCGGTCGTGCGGACGACGCGACTACGGAACGCGATGCCGACATCGACACAACTTCGAATTTAAAAAGTTACAAACGAACACTGGCCGTAACTATGACAGTTTCACTTTTTAAATTGTGACTTTTATACTTTTTAAATCTACATTTTTAATTTTAGTGATGTGCTAAACATGTGAATTATACATGGTGCGATAATTGAACATAATTCAGTGGCAGTATGGTGGATGCTGGTGTGAATGAGTGTGATAACAGCGTAAATGGAAGGAACCAATTCGTGTTTCTTGTGCTTGTGCATTTACTTCTGATCGGACTGAATGGAACAAATGGTAAATATTTTTTTCATTTTTTATTTTCTGTTTAAAACTGTAGAGAACTTGTTTGCGATTGCGGGTACATTTTAACTTGAAAACTTTTGAAGAAGCTTGTATTACTAAGTTTTTAAATTGTAGAGGTAATTTATTCAAAACAATAATAGAACACTTATTGCTTTTTTAATGTTTGAAAGCTTTATTGCTCAACAAAGAAGCTTTAGAAAAGCTTTTAACTGTTATGCTGAAGCTTTTAACTAAACAGTAGTTAACTGTTCGATATCTTTTTATGATTCATTTTTATTTTGACTCTGATAAATAGTGCTTATTAATTTAATATAAGAATAGGATTGAGAGTTTTGATCACATCAGGTTTATTTCGTAGTTTCATGCACTTAGATGTATTATTAAACAATGATTTTACTATAAATGGTATTTTAAATCATTTTAGTATACATATAGGTAAATTAATTAATTATGGGCAGGGAATAAGCTTCTGCTTTAGCTTTCATTTAACTTACCTATTGTTTGTTAGAGAACTAATTTAAATTTTATTTTTTAAATAGCTCTTTGTTTTTTTTACTATCCATTTAAAGTTCGTTTACATCTGTCATCAAATCATCGCGCTTTATCAGAGAAGAGGTCATTTCTATATTTAACTCTCAACACATTTATCCAATGTACACAGACAAGAATATTTACACATTTTGTAGTCACTATCAAGATATTGCCTCATTCATATACTCATAGCTCGCCTCATGGCTGCCCCATAGTCATTAAGAGCACTACCGTGAACTTTTTTCATTACTCTCTGACTGACGTTTTATCAGATCGTTACACTATCGGTTAATTAAAGTAGCACGGGCCAATTAACGAAATGTATTTCCATGAAGGCACCAACCGTTTCGGTAGAACAATGGAACCTTTTTATTTTTAACGGAGCTTAATTAACTTAACAGTGGCGTTAAATTACTAAAAGTTGATAGCGGGAGCGACTGACGATACCTAGGTATTCGATTTTTAATGCATTGCAGTCAACGATAAAAGTACATGGAGAAAAAAGACCTTCCGAAATACGGGAGGAATTTCCTTTTTGACTCGAAAGACGATAAACTTTTAGCAATAATAATAAACTTAATTACTGACGCAGATGAAAAAAAACAACCTGTCATTGTTAGGTAATTCTTTGGGTCATGTCATCATCAGCTTATTACGTGTCCAGAGTCAAATCCTATCCTAGAAATAATCTATGAGCCGTAACCAAACCAATTCAATACTGCATTCACGTATATTATTAGCACGCAATTTGCAGCTATTCTTCCAAAGAGTTCTCATAAGAAAAGTTGCATCTAAATTAAAGTAACAAACTGACGCCTTAGATTACCTGTCCGATAATGTCATCTATATAAAACCCTATATAAGTCTCTCATCATCATAAGCCTACGTTCCCACTGCTGGGACACAGACCTCTCACAAAGAAATTCCACCTCGCGGGCCCATTACGGATTGGCGGATAGGCTAGTAGCCAGCCCGTGTCAGATTTTTCAGACCGCCATAAGGCCTCTGACATAGTCTAATGACTGCTATCCTAAGACAATAAGTATAGAAGCGCATATAAATGTAGTTGTAAATACGACAAGTGGTCACCCATCCAAGTAAAGACCGCAGAGAACGACTAGGCAAACTCCGCTACGAGCGCTTCCGTCTTGTGCCTCTGGCCCTTGGCATTATATTTATACACGAAAAAATCTTGCTCGACACTTTGCATTCTAATAGACGTTTCTTGTTACGAGACGAGAGCTGTTAAAAATCACCTTTTCCCGAATGTGTGTCAAATTTGCGCGAGAATAATTTTCACTTTATATGCGATCTCTTTAATGAGGCCCATTACATTTATATTTTCTCGTTTTGTTAGCTCTTTTTCTCGCCATTTTAAGGTGGCGTTGTCGTGGAATTTCAGACTTGTAAGTGTCGGTTGACGTTTACGAAAGCTTCAAGATTTTTCCTTAATCTAATAACAACCGAACTAAAGAGTTATTTGGGAGCAATATTCAACGCGAACATTTTATTTCTATATCCGAACTTTTGTTTTCACAGTCTGATGTAACAAATATTTAAAAAAAAATGAAATAAAAATACAGTCGAATTGAGAACCTCCTTCTTTTTTCAAGTTGGTTAAAAAGCAATAAGCAATTAGGTATTCATTTATAATAAGGTGGGCATGCTTGCCTAGAAGATTCAAGATACCAATTCACTCTTGACTTCAAGATAATTGAATAAATAATCTATCGACGTGGCGTATCAACAGTTTAGATATTCATTAAATAATTGTCTAATTCAATTATTGTAGAACAAAATGTCTGCAGCAAGCCAGTTAGCTTTTGTAAATTCATATTACGAACACAACTCTCTACCACATGTTCCCGCCTCCATGATTAAAAAAAAAATTAAATCAATTTATTTACGCCGCCCGTTGCACCCACACTGAGCGCAACAAAAAGGCAAACACGTCAAGATAATAACATTGTGACCGTTATCAGTGACAGTGACAAGTATTAATAAAGAACAACTACCGCGCGGGCTTAACCGCTGTCAGGGTTACCATAACGTGTTAAAAAAAATGTTATTAAATTATGTTAGGCACAAAAATGACGTTGTTCCTCACCTGTTTGGTCTTAATTGCTTTGTTTGCTGAAACTGAAATGAATGTAGAACTTAACTGTTTTTTAAAATGACTTTAGTATCTGCCGATTGGTTGTTGACTTTTGCCAGTTATTCAACCACCAATCAGTGATGTGCAAGCATTACTGTGTTCCGGATTGAAGAGCAATGATGATGACCTTTTTCAATTTCAGAGCTAAAAGTAAAACGTCCAGTTTACACTTGGCAAGTGATTTCAAGTGATTTTTACCTAAGCAATTGATGAACGGGTTCACTTAACCTTGCTCTTATACAATCCGTTTACTCGCTTGTTTCAACTTTAAATTAAGTTAATTATGATCCGCACTAGTTGAATGTAAACAAGCCATAAAATAAAAAAAGCTGGCAACCTTAACCAGAAACAAAAAATATATTAAAAAAAAAATAACAAATAAATCAGAATTATAACAATACCCGCTTTATCTATACGTCTATCTTAATGCAGCGGAACGAACAAACGGACAAATAAAATTTTATTAAGAGATCTATAACCTTTACCGATAAGACATGCGTCATGAATAGTTAGAGATGGTTAAAAGCGACCAACTGACCAACGAATCAATAAAGTGCATCTTTTGTGTATCTTGGAGAAAGTGTCAGACAATTTACTTATCTATGGAGTTCAGAAATTAACTTAGATTTTGACCACTGTAATTTATGATTTCAACAAAACACTGTGCACTAGAGTTAAGCATTGCTTTTTAAAACACTTTTTTTAAAGAAGTATGTGTCTTATAATGATTGTATCATCGTTATCATCATAATAAGCTTGCTTCAGTCCACTTCTGGACTTGGTCTCTATCAAATTACGCCAGTCAGCCCATTCTTTCGCTCCTATCCTCCAACTACTTATAGCAAGCCACTTTGCGTATGTCGTCGCTCCACCTAGCTAGAGGACGTCTGTACCCCTAGTACAGGTTTTGATAGTTTACAAAAACTATAAGTTTTCGTTTCCATCCATACATATTTTTTTCAGCAAATCTTACCGAGACTTGGAGGAACTGAAATCGTTAATACGGGCTATTTTAAATCGTTATAATCATATTCCAACAATGTTATTGAGTTACTTTTTGAATTTAAGCAGATCGAGTTGCCACTTTGACAAGTCGGCGGTGGTAAACGTCGACGTTTACGAAAACTTTTATCGTTTTCAAAACTTGTACTAGGGGTACTGATCTTAGATTTATTTAAGAACTAGCTGCGCCCCGCGGTTTCACCCGCGTCTTCCTGTTATCCCACAGGAACCATTTTTCGAGATAATAAGCAGCCTGTGTCAATCCAGGGTATAAGCTATCTCCATTCCATTTTTCACTCAAATCCGTTCATTCGTTTTGCGTGAAAGTGCAGCAAACATACATACATATCTACATACTCACAAACTTTCACGTTGATAATAAATTTATTTAAGAATAAAATAATTGCTTGTAATTTTTTTATGGAAAACAACCTAATTAATGTCCAAATTATAAACGACATTAAGCGAACTATTTCACTTGTCTAGAATAAAATACTTATCTTAATATTTTATCTTGTATACGTAACGATTGTCACTCCCAATTATTTAGAATTGGCTCCAAATTCTACTAATTGTATTTTCAAAATCTTAACCTACGTACCTATACAAAAAAAATTCTATCACTATGCGATCGTTCAATTTGAAACTAAACCTGCTACTACAATTACTTGAAAGTATCTACCTCTTTTACTGTGTATGAATGGTGATGCAAAATAACTGCTATTATTTAGAGGTTCTGCACAACCACAGTACAACAGTGGCATAACTGACCTCAAAGTCAAACACGTGCAGAATCTCGAGTGCAGTTCCGAACTTCGAGACCGACTCTTCAACAAAAATGTCAGGGGATGACAACGTCGATAACTTGACATTTGCCTACCACTTGAAACATATTCAGACCTTTTGTATTGGGCCAAAAGAAGAAAAAAACACTTATATTTTTCTGTAATTTTTTAGAAACTTTGAGTCATTCAACTAATTATTTTTTTCAGTTTCTATTGTTTGCACGGATGGGTGGATGCTTTGAATACCTTTAGATCGCCTATATATTATATAGGTATTCAAAGTGGTAACCGCATTACCAACCATATTTACGGAGTTCTTTTCGGTGACAGTTATGAACGCAAAATGGCGAACGATCGCGGCCAACTAGTTTTTATAAACCGATTTGAACGTTCATTTCTGTTCTTTTGTTTCATCTACTTCTACCAGTGAGTTTCTGCACGTTATACATAAGTCATTTGCTATATCGGGCTAGTACACCTATATCTGTGCCTATATCGAGCCGGTTAGTTACAAACTGAAACCATTTTCTTTCTTAAACGTTTCCTTCTATTTGTTGTAGCACAAAATCGAGCACCGCGCATCAAAGAGCATCCATCTAATACAGTATCGGGCCGCAGTGAGCCAGCCACGCTGCGGTGCGTGGTTGAAGGTCGACCGAAGCCTTCCGTGCAGTGGTACAAGGATGGGACACCGCTGCTGCCTGCTGAAGACGGGCACAGGGTTTTGTTGGAAGATGGACTACTGTTTTTGAAGTTAGTTTTTTTTTCTGTGTCTAGATTTCATTAATGTTTTTTCACATTCATCAACTGATAGATAGATAGATGAACTTTTTATTGGCACAACATAATACAGAGAAATTTAAAACTAGAACAACAACAAACTTAATGGTAAAGTGTATTGAATGTCCTAAACTCCTAACGTACACAAACAAAGATATATTTACCAAAAATATATGAATATAATTTGTCAACGTTGACATTTTCAACGATTATGAAAATACGGATTTGTTTTCGCAGGGTGAATCGTGGTAAGAAGGAAAGCGACGAGGGTGTGTATTGGTGCGTGGCACGCAATCTCGCTGGCGAGGCTGTCAGTCACAATGCTTCACTCAACGTCGCCGGTGAGTACAAAATGAATCAAATTTTACCACCCAGAAAATTAAGTCGTAATTTCCTATTTTCTGCATCAGATTTAACGTACATGACTTTTTCAGTTCTACGAGATGAGTTCAGAGCCGAGCCAAGAGATGTTCACGTAGCAGCAGGTGAACCTGCCCTTCTTGAATGTTCGCCTCCAAGAGGTGTTCCTGAACCTACAGTTCATTGGCTTAAAGACGGACAGCAGTTTGACGTGGAAGTTAATGGAAGGTAATCGCAAATTTCCTTGGCATTTCACATATCTCGTATGTGCAAATAGTTGAAGTAGAAGTTATTAAATCAGATTTTATTTTCAGGGTAACAATAACAGATACGGGAAGCTTAAAAATCTTAGAAACGTTACCAACCGACAGTGGTCTATTTAGATGTGTCGGATCCAATATTGCTGGAGAGAGGCAGTCAAGGTCCGCTGCGTTAATTGTTTTGAGACGGCCACATTTTGTCGTGAAACCCAGCAACGTCACCGCTTTAGTTGGACAGACTGTAGAGTTCAACTGTCAGGTAACTTCAAATCAAGCAACATTATGATTAGAAAGTCTTTAAAATGGAAGAGTAATCGTTTAATCAAACTCAATATGTTTCAGAGCTATGATTCAAATGTTAAAATAACATGGTTCAAAGAGGACGGAACGCTACCTTCTTATGCCACAGTAGTTCGTGGGCTATTAAGGTTAGAGCATGTGTCAGCAACCGACGCGGGGATCTATTCCTGCCGAGCAGACAGCCACGCTGGCAACAGTATCACCAGTGCAACGCTCACCGTATATTGTAAGCCTACATTCCCGCTCATTTTATTGCACCAATAATTCTGTTGGAACTATTTTAATACGGCCATCTGTTTCAGCGTTACCGCACTTCACGCAGATACCGTCCAATCTGACCGCATGGGAGGGCGATGTGGTCTCCATTCCATGTGAAGCCAAAGGGTTACCGACACCGACCACCTTTTGGATACTGGAAGGAACCCAAGACTCTTTACTTTTCCCAGAATGCACAAAAAGCAATTCAAGTTTATTATATTTGGACGGTGCACGAGCAGAGCACAGCGGTAGGGTAATTTGTACAGCTGTCAACGCAGCTGGAAGCATCGTGAAAGAGGCTTATCTCAAAGTACTAAGGAAAGGAAACAATAAGTTAAATGAGCGCTCTTCCAGTCATGAATTTAATATTGATTATGAACGTGAGACTCACATGACAGTGTACGAACTTGTTCAAGCGAGGAAATATTTGCAACAAAACGTATTAGTTCTGAGGAGGGTGGAAGCTTTGTCCTCGACTTCGCTGAAAGTTGTTTGGGACGTGAGTATCTGTAGCTACCTGTTTCTTGCTATCGCACAAGTGTTATATCTCTTTGTTCGTAACATACTTTACATATTTCAGGTGCTAACAGACTATAATGAATATCTGGAAGGTGTTAAAATTTGGTACAACGGAACAACTTTAAATTTGCGCAATGCAACAGAAGAAGAGAAAACGATTCCAAATCCATCTCATTCAGAGAGTACGCTCTGCTCAAACGGTTCTCTGATGAATGTGGATAACAGTGGTTCCTCAAGTTATATACTCACCGGATTGCTGGCGTATGAACAGTATGAAATATTTGTGATGCCCTTTTACAAGATGTTGCTTGGGAAACCGTCGAATATGATGTCGGGGTATACTGATGAAGACGGTAAGGGCTTTGTGGTTTGTTAACTTTTTGAGCACGATTTGTGATTATCTTTTGTGTTCATGTGTAGTTTCTATTTCAGTACCATCTGCGCCACCCCAAAGCGTGACAGCCGGCGTAATAAACGCAACGTCGGCGTGGATACGATGGGAACCGCCACCTGTGAGCACGTGGAACGGCGAACTCACAGGTTATTTGGTAAGTTTTGCTTTCATTCCAAACTAGTTAATTGTCTGCTGTTCGTAAACTTTTACGTAACAGTAATTAACGTTTGGGGAGAAGCAATTAGGCTGCAATTATGTACCAACAGTAGCGTTAATGAGTTTATGGGAAAGGGCTGGTGAGAGCTGATATTGTTTTCACTGGCATTATCGTGATAATTAAAGACCTAGAATGACTCAACATAATATGTATGTGCACCGTTTATGCTACATCGTTACGGCTTATAAAATTAATATTAAATTTTATGCGTGTGCAAGTTAAAAGCTGAAACTTACTATGTTACACAGAAGAAGAAGCTTGTCTTTTTTGTCTTGTCATCTATAAATGTTGTTTTATCTCTGCTGGGTATCAGCTCCCTACCATAGCCATAGGCCTATTCTCGATTACACACTCTAGTATTTCGTATTGGAATTTTTATGAAAAGTAGCGGCATGCAATATACGCGGTGGTGTCACAAAGCTGTCACGTGACAAAACGAAATAAAAATACTACAGTCGTGCAGCCATCGCGCATCTGTCATTTGCTGTCGCGGCAGTCGCATCACTGTCGCTCCAGCAAAATAAACAAAAACGTTTAGTTTTCAATTGTGACACTGGATATTGCGTAACTGTTGGCTTTAGCAAATCTTTTGTAATATTCGCTGTTTGTATTGTATAATTGTCTGGTTTATGGCGTTACGCTGACTGCAAAACAAGCTCAAAATTGGAGTTAATTAAAACCAGTTTTCTCTGTTACTGTGATATGTAAAAAATAAAACAATGTAGTACATATATTAATTTAGATGATAGGTACACAGCAGAAGATTTTTAGGAAAAAATATAAAAATAAAATACAATATCCAGCGGGCATTTTTTTTAAAACTGCCTCGAATAATTTTAGCTACTTTCTCGTTACACGTTCTGTTGCCTATGGGCGGGGTGACGCTACTGAGATGAGTACATATCATCGTTTGCCGTAGATTGAGATCCGTGTGAGTGGCAGCGCTGGCGGCCGAGTAGTGGGTCAGATGTCCCTAGGCGCTCGCACCCGCGCCGCTGCCGCCAGCTCGCTCCGCGCGGGCGGGCGGTACAGCGCACGCGCAGCCGCCGTCACCCGACGCGGCCACGGACCGTTCTCTGCTCCTGCGCAAATACACATGCTTCCCACGCATTCGCTGCGACACTATGTGCAGTAAGTAAATTAGTAACTCGTCGCATCTAATGGCATCATTCGATTATGAAGATGTCTTATATGGTGTCGATTCTACTATTAAGTTACATGTCTCATTCCACGACGCAACCACCAAACTGATCATGAAATTAGTAATTTAATAATGGCTATAATTGAGATAGTAGTGTGCATTTTTTTAAAAGTAAACTAAGTTTGCCAAGTCTAAAAGTAATGATGTCCTTTTTTACTTCCGTGGTCAGAAAAGGCCAGCCATACTTTTAGACTATGTAGTCGAATTTTGCTTATTTTTAGAAAATGCACAACTGAATTGACGCTACTATTTCGATTATAGCCATTATTAAATTACTAATTTCATGATCAATTTGGTGGTTGCGTCGTGGAATGAGACGTGTAATTTAGTAGTTAATTGACACGCTTGGCGGTATACGATGCGTCGCGTGAAGGGGGGATGGTACTGTGATGAAGTAGAACTAATCTAGGATTAGTAATACATATAAGTAACGTCATTGATTACGGAATAAGTGGCATACTCATTTTCATAATCGATTATCAGAATAAGTAATGAGTAGTAAATGTCTCGATTATTCTGATTGCATACCGCTAATTGGAGAGTAACTAATTGCCAATCTTTGTTCTAGAACGGAACCCCCAAAAGACACCAGCATGCCACCTTTATTCAGCGAGACATGGCTGCTTGCTCTATGCCTTACTCTATTCTCCATCATCATCATTGGCCTATTCAGTATTTTCTACATCAAAAGGCGGAACAACATCCAGAGAAAGAAATCCACCGGTAAGAGCATAAACTTGTGTACAAACAGATAAATATAAATCAACTGATACTCAAGTGGACGTAATTGAAACATTGAATCCCATTGTAGGTCAGTCGATTGTCACCGCTCAGCAGTGCCTATTGAATAAAGACACGATCTGGCTAAGGGACAGGCCTGTGTTTGCGCCGCCAAACGATCCCAGTTTAGACGTAAGCAGCTGTCATCAGAGCCTTTTACATGGTGAGTGAAGTATTATCGAACTTAAGAAGGAAGCACTTGAACGTTATCTAAAGAATTATATCAGTTTATCGCTTTGGCTTTTTTGCTAACATATTTCTCACGATGATAAGAATTTCATGGTGAATCCATTTGGAATTGTAATTGAATCGAGATTTAGGTAGGTGTACCCATTCTACATGTACGTTTTCATTTAAGGTGGACAATCGACGAGCATCCTCAGTGTTGAGCCGGAATACAGCTTACCACAGAATTCCATTCAAGGCTTAGACACGTCGAGTGTCGACAGAATTCGAAGAGGACCACCGGAACCGTACGCATCCAGCGCCATTTACACAGAACTCAATTTCAAGGTACGTACATACAACTTACCGATAAGCTTCATGTGAACTCCGATGTTGACTCAAGATTAGATTACTTGAATTTGCATAGCCTTGTTTATACATTATTAACAATATCTCAAATTCCGTGCAGGACAATAACGAAATCGGAGACCAGAGGAATTGTCCAGACAGGCGATCCCATAACAACAGCATTGTTAGATCTTGTAACGGGAGCATACAGTATTCAAACGGGGAATGTTCCACGTGTTGCCATAGCACGTCCAGTAGATCCACTAAGGATTATCGAGAGCCAAGACACGAGAACGCGCATAATGAAATTAATGTGCTAGAGGACGATTGTGCGTCCTGTCACACCAATAGGTCCGGATCGAGGAGCCGACAGGACAAAAGCAAAGTGTGTCCAGCCAGTGATTTAGAGTACGACTATCCACAGTGGCATTGGCTCGGAAGGGAGAACAGTTTCAAAATTCCAATCCATGTGAGCAGACATTCGAATGTAGCGAGGTCGGAGCAGGGCTGTCAAATAAATCTGTGTGATATACTGCCCCCGCCGCCGTATGAGGTAAATTGAAGTTGTTTGCACTTTTTTCCCCATACAATCAGTGTTTGTCAATGTTATGGATGACCCTCTATATCTGTCTGATGTAAATATTTTAATTGTTGCAGAGTCCTGAAAACAAGAACGATTGCGGAACAGGAAATTCCTAGAATAGTAATTAGAATTTTGATTAAAAAAAAAATACGAATCGCAAAGCAATAATAGGCCCTATTTCTAAAATCTTTTACAGTTGTATCGGTAAGAAAGTTAGATACATAACATAAATATACATAATAACATGGTACATATTGAATGTTATTACGTGGTATTCCATTCCGGCAAGCCCGTTTGGAGTGGCACGAACAAGTCTATTTCATAGTTAAGTAAGCAATTATCTCGTAAACAAACGACGAAAATTTGCTTTTAACTTTACATAGAAAATGTTTAAGCAAAAAGTAGGCTGTGCAAATATCGTAACGAGAAAATATATCTCGGACTTTTGACACACAAAGTGTAGGATACCCCCGCTAGGTGAAGTGAAGATATACGCACGGTGGCTGGAAGCAGTTGGAAAAGGAAGACGAACACTGAACTCAGTGGCGTGTCTTGGGAGAGGACTATGATCAGCAGTAGAATGACACAGGCTGGTGATTCTGATAAAGATATATTTCCGTGCTACTATATTATGACGTTAATTTGTTCAGACTCGGGAGTAGAATACCTTATTTTATTAGGCTACGCATGATTACACAGTATATCAAGGAAAACATATTGGTTGATACCTTCAGATTCTAGAGTCTAGAATATGTTAGACATGTGGTATTTTAACCGTCGTAGTTGTGCTTGTTTTTTGTATTGTAGATACTGAAATATCGATATTTGTAACATGTAATTTATTCCTAATCTATATTCTAGTCACTGGTTAGTAGGACTGGTTTACTCTTACCATTATGGTAAAATGTGAAAAAAAAATGTGTAAAAGTATAAATGTATTAGACTCTTCCGTATAGGCGTGTTTCCCCAGCAACTTGTTCGTTATGTTATGTATGTATGTGATTTGGCAAAAAAACTCAAGGTTGTTACACTTGGACTGCAATCAGGTTAGATTTTAAAACCCAGCATTTACTGCCATATACTTTTAGTGCTAGAACCTTAGTTATGTAATTTTTGACTGTGATATTTATAATTAAATTTGTGTATTTAGAATTAAATGTAATCGTTAGTGTAATTATGAACTTTTCCCCACTTGCAAATTTTAAACACGTGTACACTTTTGTAATAAACAATTTTAGCAGTCATTGTAATCGAAATATTTTCAGACCCCGTTGTGTTGTAACTTTTAGATAAAGAATACTGAAATATAGCAACTTTAAAAGAAAATCTTGTGTCATTTATTATTATTTGCCTTAAGTAGATTACGATTGATAACATAAAAAAGAACTTAATAACATGTCAGAAAATAAAAATGAAAATTTGTTAAAATCAACATGAATAAATAGGTTAGGTTAGAAATTACTGGACAATAAGTTTACGTCAAAAAAAAATGAAATTGCTTGTCTGCTCTCTGTTCTAGATATAAATAGAAGAAAGAAGATAAGAATAGTTTAATAAAAATTATAATTTTGGAGATTATAGATAAAGATTTTCTTTTTCTTTGAAGTTTTAAAAGAAAATTCTTAATTTTGATTTTGAAATATCTAGAGCAGAGAGCTGACAAGCAATTTCAATTTTTAAATATTTTTTTTATTTTACCGAAAGCTATTTAATGAACTCTAAACTTAGTAACTGTAGTCAGAATCAGAGTCTCAGCAGAGGCTGATGACGATGGTTTAATCCAGATTGAAATTTTTTGCAAAAATCGAATCTAAAGGTACTAGGCCGAGAAAGCATCACTTTTTCCAATACTCATTGAGTTTTCTAAAAAAACAAGAGATAAACTGCTTCAAGCTAATAGGTAGCAGAACGTTTAAAATACATACATATATTTTGCTACCAATACATAAATGTCTCCTATGCCATAAGTATGACCTTAAAACCAAAATCAGGATAAAATTGTAGGTGAAGTAGAAAGATTCTATAACCAGCTCACAAAGTTATACAGAGATTCTAGGAACGTTCTTTATAAACAAACAATTTTCAATTTATATTATATTAAGCTTTCGTAAAAGTTTATGGTGCTATCAACAACATCAAGCAAGTTAAAGGGGACATAAATAATACACAACTTAGTAATGAAGTATGTCGTTACCTACAGCTTACAAGTTTTGTTCACCCGCTGAAAAGCTGTCGTAAAGCAATGAAAGTTACCTATGTAGAGATTTATTTAAGTCCGTAATTCCGTTTATAACTACTAAGAAAGTTACAACGTTTAATAACTTACTTGTGGCTGATTTGTTTACGACGTTGTAGATGGCAGTTCGTAGGGACAGGAATGATTAAATAAAATCAAAATTAGGAAGTAACTTTTGAATTTGGTAGAGTAAAAATTTCAGAGACAATTATTATGGTCAACTAATAAACCAACTCATCAGACAAAGAAATAATAAATGCCAGTTTCAAATTATTTAACAGCTCAATTTCAAAATGATAAATTGTATAAATTCCGGAAGATTTCCATTAATCACCGTCCACCATTTACAGGATTTATGTCAAAAATTCCGAACAGTAGAATTCGCTCCAAAGGGGCATGCATGGGCGTAGCCAGGTTTAGTTTGGACTCACGCCCCCTTTTCATGAAACCTAAGAATTGCTAAAGAAAACTTGCTCTGAGATTCCTACCATTCTTTACAATCAAAGCTAGTGGTAACCTAGAAGCCTCCCCTTTCACAGTGAAAATACTACCAATAAGCACAAACCGTTTTGATTCAACTTGTTAATAAGAAATGCAAAAGAGTGGAATTCCCAGCGATGGCCGGTATTTCCAGGAAAATATAACCCGAGGGTGATCAAGTCATGAGTGAATAGAAGTTTACTATACAAGCTACAACCTTCGACCACATTGTCGCTTTCTATCGGGTGGGGTCGTGGTCAAACGCTGGTCTAGCCTTTTTAGACATTGATCCCCCTCAAAACCAAATCCTTGCTACGTCCATGGATACGGGTTAAGAGCATTTGGCTATAAATCTGTGAGCCCAATTTATTTCTGTCTTTCGTATTCGTATCGGCCACGTTTATAGCGGCCACCTTTTCGGAATGAGCCACCTTTTCGGAACGTTTCCTTTATCAGCGGATTTTGTAAAAGGAACAAAGGGACCATTCGATTCAAATTACAGTTTGTGCTGTTTGCGGAATATTCACCAAGGTAAATGCTAGGCGAACTTCTAATGGGGTCTTTACAATTGTTGGCGGGCAATTACCTTACTTGAGGTCTAACTATAGGCGTGGTGGTTACCATCTGACTAATGTTGCTCAATATATATTTTAGTGTGCAAACATTACTGTTTTCTAAATAGAAAGGCAATGTTTCCAGGTGAAATTACAGGACATAAAGTGATTTAACACCTCTCTCAGGGTAACGAGCGCGGTGCATTGCCGCGCAGGATTTTGAACTGTTCAAGTTCAAAATTCTAGATGGTACTAAACTGTAATGGGCAAGCGTAATGCTTACCATCAGGTGAGTGACTTGCTCGTGTTATCGCTCTGTTTCAAAAAAAGGCTAGGTAATGAACATGTTCTCGTTAGCACTAATATTTTTACAGCAAACTTGCAATTTTGTTTTGTTTTTTTAAAAAGGTCGTGTTATTTTATTGGTAAATATGCAACAAAATCATCATCATCTGGCTATCACGTCCCTACTGCTGGAACAGAAACACAAGCCCTTCAGATCAGAGAGTAACTGATTAAATCCAAATAAATATTCCTGTGAGTTACATGCGAGTGTAATTTTCTTATAATAAAAGTTAACTTCAACTTTTAATATTACGATAATGTTGTTATATACTCCTTTGTGTTATCTTGTAGGCATTTATACAACGACAATAACCGTGCTGTTTAACACACGTTGTTCTAGTTTATTGACCTCGTCAAGTTATAAGGGGTAATGTTTTTATGGATGTCTAACTCGACTGCCGCCGCTATAACAGTGGTGATAGGTATTGGTTGTGGACTGTTGGACGTTGCTTTATGACAGCCAATACGTATAGTAACACAATAAAGAGGTCGTTATTTTTATGTTATAATACAAGAAATAAAATATGTTAGAGCAAAATGTACCTTTCTGAGTATTATGTAAGCTTTAACTTACCATCTCTTCTAGTGTTTTAGGTTGATCATGAATCTCATAGTTTCGAACTCTATAGATATAGATTTTTTTAATCATAGAGGGTAGTGTTTGATGACAAGTCATTACGTGACGATGTGGTTGAAGGTGGTGCCACGGTACGCATGGACTGAGAACTGGCTCTCAAGTGAAGCTGCCAGAACATACCAATAAATGCTTAACGACATATCCTGAACTTTGTAGCTTGGTAGCTACTTAGCTTGCCAGGCGAGCAACGCAAAATGCTGTACCAACAAGCTATAGATTCATCTCAATGTTTTATATCCTTCAAATCTTATTTTGAGACCAGAAATGAACGTTACTGGTATGTTTGTTTTGCACGCTGAAACAGCTCAACGTATTTGAATGAAATTTGGATTGCAGATAACTTACATGGATAACGAAAAAACTGCCGATGTATCCGTGTAGTGCAATTTCAACGGTATCAAATCAGATCTATATCCGTTAGTCTAATACTAACTTTAGGATCAAGATCCTATAGATACCTATTAGGTTAAGACATTTACACTTGTGACTTTAGGTTTATGTACAGTTTATGCCCAAACATGAGCTCTTCCATAAACATGAAGGCAATAAATGTCAAAGTTTCAATTTAGCAAACATATTACGTAGGTAATTCATTTCTTCGAAGCTTACAAATATAACAATGTAACCAAGTATTCATATTACCAGTTAAAACTAATTTGCGATTGTAATTTATGATAATGCTTAGCTTCTGGATTTATTTCCATGACAAAACATTTATCATGAGATCAGGGGTAAACAAACGGAGTACGCGAATCGTAGGCATCTTATTGCAAACCTTCTATTTCTGGATGTGCTTTATATTTGTGTAACTTGGTCTAGCCTTGTAGGCTGCGTTTTTAGAATTTCTGGCTACTTTATTAAAAGGAAGGGTTTTTGGTGTACTTATTTTTTTATTTAATTTATAACATTGCATTTGAAATGACGCACGTAGTAGGTAGTAGAGTAGTCAATATTGTGCCAACTATTTTCTGGACGAAACATGCCACATTATACTTAAATAATAATTAATATAGGGAACGGAAAAATAATACTGGAATTTGTTATGATACAAGACTAATATTCATTCTGCAATACGCAATTTAATTTAGAGATGAAAGTCGGTTATGCAAAAAAATTCAAAGCTTACGTAATGTGCATATTATCATCATCATTGTCAGCCTGTGTCAGTCCGCTGTTGAACATAGGACTCTTCCAAGGTATGCCACTGAACCCGGTCTTCAGCTCTTCTCATCCAACTACTGGCAGCCAATCAGCGCAAGTCCTCGCTCCACCTATATAGGCAGAAGGAATCCTACTCTACTCCACTAAAGAAAACGTCTACCTCAATGATTGTTGGTGTTGTTGAGATTTAACTAGGAACATATATTTATAGGGAATATGACCTACGTTCTAACTTACCTTCGATCTATACCGCATTTCCCTCAAGACCTAACTAATCCATTAGTCAAACTAGACAGAAAGGTATTATAAAGTGGCCCGTAGGGATGTTATCCTCATTTTCAGTTCAGTTCAGTTCCCAGTCCAGGTGTAGCGTGGCGCCATCTTCGACCACATCGTCACTTAACATCAGGTGACTTGTGGTCAAACGCTACCCTGTAAATAGTAAATAAAATAAAATAAATTTTCCACTCTCCTGATCATTGGTTTTTCGATTTTAAAGGGTAGCGTTTGACCACAAGTTACCTGATGTTAAATGACGATGTGGTTGAAGGCGGCGCCACACTACACCGGGATTAAAAAATAGTTCTACAATGAGACTTCTTTTACAGACCGATAAGGGTGCATGGCGACAAATTCTTATTTTAAGGGTGACAGCTAGACAAGAAAATGCCCTGTAGTGCAATCACGATGTTTTTCTTCAGCAAATGGAAAAACCACATAACAGAGTTATAAAAATATCTCCAACTACATTTCATGACTTTCAAACGATCGTCTCATTAGTATGAAATACCCAAGTATAATATAGATCGTTCAATAGTTAAAGTGTTTGAAAACAAGTAGCATACGTACAATCAGCATCAGAAGTCGATAATAAAACAAAACCAGAATTTCAAAGCTGATGTTAGAAGTGAAAAATATTACTTTTACTTATGCTTAATTATGCAAATAACAAGTAATTATTAAAATAAATTTTAACTAGCATTTGTAGCAATTAAAAGAAAACGGATGTACAATTTATGATGTAACTAATAATTGCATTCTTCACTTTTGAAATTTTGGTTTTGATTCTGATGCTGACAGTACAACTAACACGAAATTCCGAGGTAACTTTGGAATCGTTGAATCTCTTGTAACGATCAAAATGCTAATAAGCTTGGAACGAATCAGGGTAGGAATGTAGGACATCTGTCTCCTACTTAACTAAGTCAATTTATGCGAGAACCGAAATCGCGGTCTAAATTTAATTGTTCTCGACTAAGACATAAATCTCGTGAAATGCTGGAGGAAGCAATTTACATAAACGTCACCATTTCACCATTTATACCTTCCTTCGGAGATGTCTATTTATAGTTTTGTATATGTATGGAAGATTCTGTTCTGGAGCATTGTGTAACAGGAATAAATGAATATGAGAGAATATTAGTTTGAAGTCTTTTCACCTTTTGTCCATTGTTATTTGAAAAAGCAAACTAACATAGGCTGTATGTACGTACCTAATCTCGCAACTGAAATCAAACTCACAAATCTGACTTTGAGAATCTGCAAATACTTATTACTAAAATCAAATTTACAAATGAAAAAAAAAACAAAAAAAAGAAAACAAATTATATCTTCAATTTTTTAAGCAGTCGAAATAATCAGAAATAGTCAGAAATTAGCTGTATACAAAAGTATGTACAAAATTTTAAATATAATTGTATAAATAATTGAATAATAATAATAATACATTCTAACGATAACACATTCATTGTTCGTTGTTATTCGTTGTTTATACCTGTTACTGAACTAAACCTATATACCCTTTACATGCGTCTGATACTGAAACTCCATCCAGCTTAGCCGTGGGTATTTCCATAATCCTGAATATTCCGTTACAAAGGGCTGTCTGGATACCAGTCGAAGGTCACAATTAGACGAGCCGTTTAATTACGGCATTCGGGTAACAACCAGGCTTCGTCTCCCTCAGACTTTTAAGGGATTCCTTTGTGTAAGGGTGAGGACGCAGTATGGCTCGAGTAGCGATTTCAAGTTTCACTAATGCTGCAGCGCCAGCGGTTTGCTGATCTTTGTTTATTTACATTGGAAATTCTTCCTCTAATGTAGAGAAACTCATAGTCACAAAAAGTCAATAGGATACGGGGGTTGAGGTTCTGTAGATAGATCTCTGATCTCTTACTAGGATTTCCTGTGTCTATGGTATCAGAAACTACGCGGATCGGGATCCTTATTTTTTCAATGCAGAAATTAATATCGTAAATCAAACTGAAGCCGTAATTCACAGTCGGGTTTTCACACATTAGTCGTCAGCCCAAAGAGATGGTATGTCTTATTTATATTGTTAGACAATGTATATTGGAGACAAAGATAAGCGAAGCGATGCTATTCAAAGTGCCACTGACATCGTTCTAAACAAACCATGTGTAAACATGCCAATATCAAGACCGTTCCTACTGTAATGCTGTAATACAAAACGCTGTCTCTTATAAAATACACACATCGCCTAATCCAGGGTTGACCGTAAGTACGTAACCCGATAGAAGTGTTATCATCAAGTCAAATTGGTAGTCCCCGGTGTCACAGTTACAAAGGGTAAGTGCCAATGCTGTAAGTGTTTTGGTTAATGACAGGAATGTTATGGTATGGAGTTCGAAATCAGAAAAGGTAACAGATGGGTAACAGAAAAATGAGATTGGAATTTATAAACAACAAGTTAATGTTTAAAATGAAAAATTGTTTCTGAAAAATGAATTATATTTTATTATTCACTCCTCCTTTATTATTCACTCACCTTCAAGTTCGAACAAAAGCATTTCCTGCACGAAAAAAATAAAACTGCAGAAGTATTTTTTACGCTGCTACGTCTACAGTTTCAAGTAATTTTGCTATCTGTCGATTATTATTAGGTGCTATGTATTTATTTATATTCTCCCAAGAAATAATTATACACATAACATTACTTGAAACTTAATTAAAACCTAATTATAATACCTACCTATTATTTGAAAAATTAAAACGTTGCATTTAGATTGTTTTACAGGTAGAGTGCCCAAAAAGGCGACATTATATCTCTATCTTTGGGTTGTCTGGAAGAGATCGCTCTGAGCGATAAGACCGCCCTTTGTGACACTTACCATTAAGTTCTTTGTCTTAAATTTAATTTCTCTGTTTTGTGGTGTACCAATAAAGAGTTAATCTATCTAATCTATCTATCTATCTATATCTCGTTGAATAGCCAAACTAATTCGCTGGCCGAGGTAGGCATCATCTGTTTGATCACCAAAATAGGATAGTTATCTTTAGATCCTATTGTAAATATGACCTCTTATCACACTAACCTTTTGATAAAGGAATCAAACAACTGCATAAATTAATAACTAATCATGCACATAATTGCAATTTAATGACATGCGAGATTGCAGTTAAACGCAGGCCTATTTGCAATAAAAAAGATACTCTACCTTCTATTATACTATTCCTAAACCATCATTTATGTGGCTTGCCCTGTCATTACAATCAATTCAAATCACCCTTTTAGTTTCCTCGCGATTCCTGATAATCTGGTTTATTAATGCATGACAGTTATCTCTACCCATTTTGTTGAAATGTAGAATGCATTTATAGAATTTCCATTATTTTTTACCGAGTTAATGGAGTCTATTTTATAAAGGTATATAACATTTTTTTTATAATAACTTACAATAAGTATCATCATTATTAGCCTATTACGTTCTTACAGCTGGGACATAGGAATTTTCTCAGAGAGAGGATATGGCCATAATCCACCACGCAGACCCAGTGCGGGTTGCTAAGTGAGTATATTATACTTACATACTCGTAATTATAATAACTGGCAAATATCAGTTTAAATCCTCTGACAAAAAAATCAAGCCTCAAACAACCCTAAAATCTTTATGAACTTCTTCAAATACAAACAGCATTCATGGTGTACCTACGTCTTAACTTATAATAAATATTTAGTGACAACCATTTCTTTTATTTCCATTTATACCTTCCAACGTTATAAAACATAGTCAGTGGGCTGCGAAGTTAAGTTGTTTTAGTTCATTTTAGCTTTTACTTCCTTTTCATTTGCTGTGCATTGGATACGATCACAAAGGAAAAATAAAAAGCACAAACGCACGCTACGAGCAGCGATTTGAAATATCTTCGTATTGTAAATCGACCGTTTGTGAGTACAGAATTATCATCACTAAAACTGATTTATGTCGAAATTATAAACAAAGATACAAATACTGACACCTCGTAATACCTGGCTCAAAGTTTAAATTTAATTTCAAGATGAAAGCGTCAGATTTAAGTTCTAATATTAAATTAAGTAATTGAATGGAACTTAACGTCAAAGTATGTTTTGACTTTGAAAAGGGTCTGTCTGACCTTAACCTAAAATATTGCTAAATGAGATTAGCGCCAGCGGAATTAATGGTCGTGAACTTTGATTTATTGAATATGCCTGATTAAATAACGTCTTGGAGACGTTTATCGTAAGTCTCAGCAAGATGGTAACAAATTACTGTCTTAAGAGATATCAGCCAACCCGTTATCTACGCGATGGACGCCCACACGAGATCGAGTTTTACGGCGTTCCATTATCTCTAACTACACTAGCACCGCTGAAAATAAACTTCGACAACCCCTCGCTTTTATTGACACTTCGAAAATTCCGACTGAATTTGAGCCATCTTCAGAAAAGGATTTAGTTCGTATCACCGACAACGTCAATCTTTTACTAGTTTCCATTCTGTACTCTTTTGAGCTATGGTGGCCGAACGGTAACGCAGACGACGATACCAAGTTCGAAGCCATCACAGCACTACCTTTTTCAGATTATTACTCGACCAAATTTGCTCAAAATTGCAAGAAAAACATCGTGAGTAAACTGGCATGTCCAATTATCCAAGAACCACAATATTCAAGGGCACACGACATCTAACAACCTGCGCTGGGACAGCGTATAATGGTAGATTAGGCCCATATAGTCTCCGTGAAAGATGTTCTGTGTCCCAACAGTGGGAACGTAATAGACAATACATATTTCAATCCTTATAAAGTCTTTCCGTTTAAAATAGTTTGATTTGAAATAATGGCCACAAACTCATTTATATTCTGATTAAGAACAGCTTCACAGAAGTCTTGTCTGTCCCCAAATTACACTAAAGAATGTTCGACTCGCTCCGCTAGTTGTTAGACATCCTTCCCGAAAGTATTTGGCGTGCTACCTCGGCTGAAATGTTTGCAAAAAGAGAATGTGACATCAAAGCAGTGAGGCGATCCTGTGGCGACGTGATCCGCGTTAGAAATAAACGCGGCAGTCGCCAGTGGCGGTGGCAGGATCATCCTGTCTATAAGTGAGTTCAAAAGTGAACTGTCAACTAGATAAATGTGTGTAGGATGTGCCAGTTGCAGTTGCCAGTTTTGGGTTTAGCGAGGACTGTTAGAAATATGAACGCGTTTGCAAAAATAGGATGTTCGCGGATAATTCACAATGTAGGGTGGAATTTAGTGATGTTTTCAAGTTTCATTTTATTTAGCCGATGGTTCAGTTTTATAAACTAACAGACTACCTATATAGATGACAATAAAACTTGGGATTGTAATGAACTTCAATCAATAAGTAATAGAAATAAAATTGTAGATGTGATCGCATCCAAAAGCCAAAAAGTAACTTGTCATCTGTCGGGTGTTTCTTGCTGGCGAAGGAAGTTGGAAAAGACGTAGCTAGTTTTAGGTTTGACTTTTTAAAGTGATCACATGTAAATAAATAATTTTGAGTTTGAGTTATATCAAGAAGGGACGGTTCTTCTTCATTTTAGCAGAAACGAAACAGTAGTGTTGAAACTATAGGTTCGTTGTAGGGTATTTCTAGAGCTCGCCTGGTCCCCCAGTTAAGAATCTGTAGCACAAACATATCGGTGTGTTCTGGCTACCTTACTTGAGAGTTCTATCATCATAATCATCAGCCTATTACGTTCCCACTGCTAGGACTGTGGCCTTCACTCAGAGAGGGAGATGGTTGGTAGATGTCCGATGCTCTTGATCGCTGTGGTTCTTGAAAGCCCTATCGCTTTATTAAAAAAGTTTTAACCTATTCTCATAGTGTCCGGCCCATGCAGTAGCAACAAGAGCAGTCACCGAGACATGCTCTCGCCCACGGGCGCGAATGTCCGTGTCGAATCCACCGTGAATTATTTCAGACGGTGCGTTCGTTACAGCGGACACTCTACTTTGTTCCCGCTCCTCGCTTTTGTTCGCTGCATCGATAATATTTCTTGGAAATGTACGGCTACGTTTATAAATTTCTTCATTAGTCAGCGTAGGTAGATGCTTTAATCATGATGTATGGAATTCAAGGTAACCTGCAGATATTTTAATGTTAAATTGTCGAGACCTTTGTGTTTAATTAATTGGCCTACTAGTATTAGTGAAAATGCTGCTCATGCTGATTTATGTTGTAATTTACAATTACGCGGCACAGCTTTGTAATTGATAAATTGTAGAGTGAAATGGCAAAATTGTAACCTATAATGCCACGGGTACTATATCTATAGACAAGCTTAATCATCAATATTATTCCTTCAGATCACAATGTTCGATTCCGTTCTATTTTATAAGCTTGGGCAATTTCCCTTTGCAATAGCGTTCCACTTTCGCAAATTTAAACCCCGACGCATACAAATGCGCTGCGGTTACGTTATTGACGCCCTCGCTGAAATAATTATACATTATGCGAGTTCCGAATATTACCCGAATCCCTCGAAGCCACGTTGGGCGTAGGTAATGGCTCGTTAAAGTTGATGAGAGCTCGCGCCCTCGCTTCGCCTGAGCTGCCTCGCTGCTTCGCTGCCTCGGCTCGTTGCCTCGAGAGTCGCTGACAAGGCGCCGCGCCGCGCCTTCAACCCATATCGCCTGACAACTTTAATTTGGCAGCGGCTATTGGAAGAACTAACACTAAAAGACAGAGGAATTTGATATTAATTCCTTTAACTATAAGGTTCAGGAATTTATCATCAAGTAAAAACATGTACGAAGAAGGATGTAAACAGCAACGCACGTTAAGGTTGTTGTAATCTAACGAGTTTGGTTTTCGACAGCTTCTGTCATCTCTGCAAAACGTCTAAAGACCTGTTGTTGTGAAATAACAAGACGGATTAAATTTATTGCCTCACATTCTAATTAAATCGAATAGCAACAAGCTAGGAAGGAAGCTTTAATTAAAATAATGTCATAAATCAAGCAAATTAAGTCTGCGTAGCTAACGCAGTCGTTAAAGTTTGGAATAGTCACTCATCTTGTATGTGGGTTAGATACCGATCGGTACATAGATACCTACGTTCGTTCATATTGGTATACAGTTGGGGTGACATCATAAATGTCAGCTGTATCAAAATAATGTGGCGGTGACGCGTCGGTGCGGCGTGCAATGCAAAGCAGGCTCTATATACCGATCCCTCTAATTATATCTAACGGGCTCAGTGCCGTTTACATCGAGACATTAAAATTAACTGCCGAGAGCGTTTGATCTTTCCATTAGAGCATCACTATAAATAAGTTTCTAATAAAAAGACAAGTAATAAGTCAATCTTACGGTCGTAAAAGGTGCGACCTGAAACAATGTTCGACCATCTTATTATTTCGAAGCTCGCCGAAAAAGTTGTAAACTCGAGATTGAACGTCGTTACTTCGCACAGACTTTGTTCTTTTTGTCGGCTTCAGCACATTGGCATTTTGCATCGGGGACATTTCGGTAGAGGCTTTTAATACTTCGTAGTAACATAACGACGCGGAGGGTAAAAAACCGGCATAATGTATTCGTTTATTTTCGTTGAGATAAAAGTCGCACGCGTTGCATTGTTCTGCAAATGACGCGTAAAAACAAAAGGCGAGCGAGACGCGAGCGAGTCGCGAATTCGCTCAGCTCACTCGCGCTACATCACTCATAATTAATTGCAGTAATTCGCAGAAAGTGGTCGACAAACAAATACCGGCGGTGAAATGTCGCATTATCACTTGTCGGCGTATTCATAAATAAATTTAATATCAATAACATTGTCGGTCAGGCCACCTCAATTATTCCGACGACGGATATAACTTGTGGTGCCTTGTTTTCTGATTGTAAACAAGTTACGGTTTTGAAATCTGTTTTTGACGTTGTAAGAGCGGGTGGCGGTACGAAATTACGAGGCGAACCACCAAACAACTTGTTTTTTACTTATTCGCAAGTAATGCTATAACATTTTACACACGTTGTTAAACACATTAACATTATTTTAATGGTGTATTTCGTTTCAGTAGGTAAGTAATAGGTAAGTATACGTACATAATATTAGGTACGTAGTAAAACGACCGTAGCATAGGTACCTACCCAAAACACTTATTTTGAACAAGTTTGATATTTTTTTATATTATGTCTAGACATCTTATTTTTATTACACTCATATATATAATATCACTAGCGGACAGCTACAGCTACCTTGGTTACATCCACGTCGACTACAGTTTATCGCCATAAAAAAATATCTTAATGTCCTTCCTTAGAGTCCAAACTACTAAAATCGTTCAAGTCGTGATAAATTATGAACTCAAGCACACCGCAATTTCTAATAGATATGAAATTAAAATAAAAACAGATATGGCACCGTAACCTAAGAGCTCCAACAGTAAAGATAATAAACAATATCTATAGAACGATATAGACAAAAACACGTGCTAAAACAACATCCACTTTACCCATACACGCCACACCATACTATCTGCGATATTATCAACGATTGAGTCAATAAACCACTACGGGCACTACGGCACTGAAATGCTTTCCGATCACATATCTAACACTATACAAAAACAAGGAGTACACTGTCTCTTTCAAACGCTTGGGAACGGACAAAGAGAAAAGATTATAATATCATGTTCAGAACAAAATTAAGGCCAAACCGGGAGTAGCGTTACCTATCGATAGTCGACTACCGATAGTTAATCGATAGTCTATCGATTGCCAACCAATCGCAATACTATCGATAGTAAAACGAGGCAATACTATCAAAAGCTTTTTTATTTTCAAGTAACAATATTATCGATAGTTTTTTTTTTATTTACGAGTAACAATACTATCTATAGTATCGATACTATCGATAGTATATACTTTGCGAGCAGCAATACTATCGATAGTATTGCTATTATTCGATAGTATTTCGTTTTACGCTATCGATAGTATGGCTTCTCAGATGAAAACTATCGATAGTTTTACAATCGATAGTTCGGCAACACTGACCGGGAGAGTGTCCAACGAAATCGAAGGAGTTACTTAAGCGTTGTTTGTTCTATACGAGAAAGCTTTGCACTTGGCTTTTAGCGCAATGCACATTAATTTCTTCGAGCGCATGTACCACTTTGTCCGGCGTAGAAAATAGCGTAAAATTCTAACGATGGTTTGCCAGAGCTAAAACTGTTCTAAGTAGTTTGTAGATAAGCGCTTTCTAAGTTACCTAGTAGGTAGTTAGTTACTTTTCATTATTTATTTTTCGAGATTCCCCTGGTTTTTGTTGACCTGAACTACTGATAGCTGATTAATATATAACAATTTTTCATTTTAGTTATCAAACCTGCGATTTCTCTGCCTTTTGTAAGAAACCTTTCCTGGTCCTGGTCAAGTTAGCCTAAGTGTTAATCCAGGATATAAGTCATTTCCATTCCAATATAACTGAAAGACGTTGAATTGTTTTAGCCTTAAAACGTAAGAAACTCGCACAGTCACTCACAAACTTTAGCATTTGATATTTTTATATAAGTGCCTACCTACTTATAAAAGAGGGGATCTCATTTTTAAAAAGTCAAAAAAGTCAATTTTTATTTATTCAATAGGATACATTGTGATCACTTTAAAACGTCAAACTTAAAACTAGCTACGCCTGTTCCAACCTCCTTACGGACCTTCCTTACTTTACACGTGTCTATAGGCTGTAGGTATACCAATAAAAATAAAAATATGTCTTATTAATCAAAAGAAATGCTAATCTAGCATTTATTTAACTACTATAGCTTCTCTTCGTGTTTTTCCATTCTCCTGCGGTGAACTTTTTCTGAAATAAATAGTGGGTATTCGTGTAATCCAGCGTCGAGGCTCTTTCCATTCCTTTCATTAAAATCCTTGGCATGAACAAATCTTACCCATAAACTTTCGCATTTATAATATCAGTTTGATTGTTCTAGCGATTGATTGCTGACTTACCTGATGAAAGGCAGCGATGCGATCCCTGACTAAGCAGGCTTGCTTTTCTGCTTCAGAAGATATCACCTTTCATTTCCTTCCAATTAAGGCAGTTCTCGCTACATTGTGTTGTAATATAGCATCATTACTCGGCCATAATGAAACCAGCTCGCCCGGTTATGTATTAATTGTGACGGTATAATATACACTGTCATAATGCGCTTTCAGTGTTTAACTAAGGAAAACGTTTTCATTACTCAAATTACAGACAAAGGATGTTAGCATATTCAAAATGCGTTCACGAAAATTGTGCCTTTATACCTTAATTATAAACGTATGAAATATGTTCAGCCTCAAATTAAATTATAATTTTATGTTACACATTTTTCCTTATCCCGTCGATCAGGAATATTAAAATAAGAGCAAAACGTATGTCTGCGCAGATTAATATCTTGAGTTATATAATAATGAATAAAGCAATTTGTGGAATACTCGATAAATTATGCAGTCTGAGCTTCCTTGCTGAATATTTCCATGTTTTTATTTCGCCAATTCTTAAAATATATTCTGTTTACATCTCCATGGTGTCAAAGAGACTTAATTTACTTTTTTATAACACAAACATGGCGTACATTTCATCGCATTTCCCTAATAAACCAGCGCCAAGAAAATACACAATAATCAGCTCATTTGTATTCAAAATCGGACACTCACACGTTATAGGGTGTACGAGGTATTTTGCCGACTTTATATTTGTTTCGACATTTTTCCTTCGACCTAATTCGGTGAAATGTCATCGAAATATAAAAAGGAACGTATCATTATGATGTTCTATTAATCATGTTGGCACAATGCATGTCATGTTAGGGGCTGCATGAAAAGGCTTGAGCCATTACACCGGCAAAATGTTTGGCTTTATGGTTTTAGGTAAAATGTTGATGGTGGACGGGATTACCCGAATTTATTTTATGTATTCGGTAAACTAACTTTATGTATATTGCGTGTTGTTCTATATTCTGTGGTATTGCTTCTCTCTGTGTGCGTCACGTATCCACTCGTAAAGTTTAATGACTTCATCGTTCGCGTCGGCTGGGAGCACGTTGACAGACCCATAGCAAAAATTGAGGATTGAATTGCGGAAATATTTTTTTACTGACTATAGATAGTTTTAATTTTATATCTAGTAAAAAAGCTTTTCACTTTATTATGATGCTGTTTTATATTGAACTAGCGACCTGTCTTGCCGCTTTGGCGCTGTGGAATTTGATATATTATTTATATCCATACAAAAGTTAGTATCCCATTTGAACCCTTTAGAAAAAGTCCTTCTTTAGTGCATCCCTACATATTATTATCACAAGTCTGGACCAATTTGAGCGCTAGTTGAGGTTGTGCGCTGATAATACGTATATTTAAGTAAATGAGTCAGGACGTTTAATTTTCTCTAAATGGATATTCTGTAACACAGATTTCATAAATAGTATTTGAACGATAAATATAGAATTTAGTGACTCAGAACCCGGTTCAAACGTTGCATCAACTGAATACGTTTTACTATGAACTTCTGTTTCTTTATCTTTTTCAAAGTGAAAAGGATTTAAATATCGGAAGTTTATAAATTAACATTCCGCTTTATTCGTGAGTAATCGATGCTGAAGAAGACTTCCAAATTGTATTTTAGGATAATACACTTTTCTTTTGGTTTTTATTTCATCTCTCCTCAAATCCCTCCATCATTCATCCTTAAGGTTAGCAAGTGCATTTATAGTAATACTTTTATACTGCAGCTGTTTTGTTTCTTTTCTCAGACGTTGACTCATTGCTAAATACGTTGACGACATGTGGATGTCGTGAAGTTGGCTGCTAATTTACTTACGTCTCGCCCGGCCGATTATTTTAGATTTGTTTGATCTACATACATTCAAATTAGGGTCTTCCGGAAAACAGTTTTGCTTTTGTGAACTTGATATACTATTCATCGGTAACGGTGATAATGATGATGATGATCTTGAACTTTTGGTAAAGGAAAAACTCGTGATGAAACCATAGCTTGGTGGTATAGTGCTCACCATCACCAAGCACCTACCTATAGGTATGTTCCAGTAGCGTCACTTGAAAGTCAGTTCCCAGTCCAGGCATAGTAGTGTGGCGCCACCTGTAATCAAACGCTACCTTGAACGATACAAAAACAAAAAAACTATTGACAGCCAACTAAAGCTCTTCCTATATTTTACTCTTCCTTTTACTTGTTTCATTCTGCATCATATTTCAAAAAATGCTGTTGAAAGATTTGTCATGAAGCTCTTGACTCGTCTAAAATGGTTACCAATTATCATAAACTTGCAGTGATGATCGTAGTTTATTGCCTACAACCTTGTAATCCAATGCGGCACTCGTATTACATAGCTTACCGCTGACCGTTGCATTTCAGTGATTTATCTGCTCAAATCGATGCGCCATGGCCGACCGGGGGTATTTATGGGGGTAGTTCACGGTTACAGTCGTGTAAAACAGCATTATTGTGCATTATGCGTGTCGTGGCGGGTCGACGATCGAAACGGCTCAATTATGCGCGCACCTAAAATAACACTGCGTTGAGTCCACGGTGCAGTTCTGTGGGTGGTCCTCCACTCGGAATAGAAAAGTGAACGCTTAGCGTCTGCGACGGTGGCGGTAATAAGCGCATCTCCTCACTTCGACTGGCTGTCGAAAGGTTAATCGATTGAGGCAATTCATTAATTTGTCGTGTTGCTCTACATTTGTTATGAGCTCGATTAATTTGTATCGTTTCTGATTTATTAGCCTTTTGTAAACAAGATGGGATACGAAAGTTTTTTATTGTTATTATATGGCGTGTGTTGAACTAATTTAAAAAATATACTGATTTATTCCTCTTGGCCCCGCGAAGTTGTCCCTGTATTTCCTAGCGTAATAGAGCCAGAATATAAGTATAACAAAAGAAAATAATCCCAGATGTTCTTTTGTGATAAACAAACTGGGCTTCTTTGTTAGGCCTAAGTTAATTTCAGATATCGTCCTTTTGCTTGTTGAGATATTTATTCTGCGGTTAAGATTTAGCCGACCAAATATCAAGCTTGTTTGAGATTAATTTCCTGTCCCACAAACATTGTTTATCTAATATCCAGAATGTTTATTTAGGCAAAAACGGCGTCGGTAAAATTGATGCAAGTCATTCGTGAATGATATTTTTGTGGAACTGCTGCTTACAATGTTTATAATGTAAACACCGTGGAAAAATAACTTTCAATTTTTAAAAATCCAAGTAGGTACTTACCGGGGAAAGTGCTTAAATGTTTATTTTACTGAGTGTCCATACAAGTTTACTAGACTTAAGATAAATATATACACACCGGCACAATTAGCGGAACAGAAAAAAAAGTGAGACTATGAGATAATAACGCATATATTTGACGAAAATGTAATTAGACACAAAATAACAAATTGATTAACATCTTTTAACAACGACTTTGAAAAGTCTTCGTTATTTTTTATTGAAAAATAAAGAAATTTGAAATAAGTGAAATTTTTAGATGATTATGAACCATCACAAAAAATAAAAAAAAAATGTAAGCATTAAATGATTTAACAATAAAATTAAAGCAAAATTAATAACGAGTGTTTCCCCCTCTTGCTCTGATTACGATTTCCATTCGTCTGGGCATGCTACAGATTATGTTATCGATGATTTCTTGAAGCAACCGCTCCAACTCCTCAAGTAATGCATTTCCAAGTTCATTCAGATTGTTGGGGGGTGGCATTCTGGATTTAACCCTTCTTTTTAGCAAGTCCCAGACATGCTCTATCGGATTCATATCGGGGGAATTTGCTGGCCACTGCATCACCGGTATACCTACGTGGCTCAGATATGCCTGTACCGATTGTGCACTATGAGCACGAGCATTATCTTGCATTAGAATAAAGTCGTCACCAATAAATGGGGCAAATGGTACACCATGTTCTTCTAAAATGTCTCTGATGTATCGATCTGCTGTCATGGTCTCTCCTGTGACTATCACTAACTCCGTGCGAGCTCCCAAACATATCCCTCCCCAAACCATAATCGAGCCGCCACCATAAGCCACTGTGTGTTCAAAATTAGACTGTATGTGGCGTTCTCCTTTGCGTCTCCATATTCGCTGTCTCCCATCGATCTGTTTTACGCAAAGGAGAACGCCACATACAGTCTAATTTTGAACACACAGTGGCTTATGGTGGCGGCTCGATTATGGTTTGGGGAGGGATATGTTTGGGAGCTCGCACGGAGTTAGTGATAGTCACAGGAGGGACCATGACAGCAGATCGATACATCAGAGACATTTTAGAAGAACATGTTGTACCATTTGCCCCATTTATTGGTGACGACTTTATTCTAATGCAAGATAATGCTCGTGCTCATAGTGCACAATCGGTACAGGCATATCTGAGCCACGTAGGTATACCGGTGATGCAGTGGCCAGCAAATTCCCCCGATATGAATCCGATAGAGCATGTCTGGGACTTGCTAAAAAGAAGGGTTAAATCCAGAATGCCACCCCCCAACAATCTGAATGAACTTGGAAATGCATTACTTGAGGAGTGGGAGCGGTTGCTTCAAGAAATCATCGATAACATAATCTGTAGCATGCCCAGACGAATGGAAACCGTAATCAGAGCAAGAGGGGGAAACACTCGTTATTAATTTTGCTTTAATTTTATTGTTAAATCATTTAATGCTTACTTTTTTTTATTTTTTGTGATGGTTCATAATCATCTAAAAATTTCACTTATTTCAAATTTCTTTATTTTTCAATAAAAAATAACGAAGACTTTTCAAAGTCGTTGTTAAAAGATGTTAATCAATTTGTTATTTTGTGTCTAATTACATTTTCGTCAAATATATGCGTTATTATCTCATAGTCTCACTTTTTTTTCTGTTCCGCTAATTGTGCCGGTGTGTATATTTGTATAATTACGACTGTTGCAAAGCAAACCTGCAAATGCAAGTCAGACGCAATGTTAACCAGTTGTTCGGCTGCGATGCAGAATGCAGACAACGCGTTAAATCAACCTGTTTAAACAAACGGTGCAGTTAGCACCGAAATAATTTCGCTAACCAAACTCAACGGTTGCATGTCCCTTATAGCATAGTTTTTTGAAGATCTCTCAGGGAAGCATTTGACCGCAAGCCATCTGATGTTAAGCGTCGATGTGGTCGAAAATGGCGTCACACTATACGATAGCAATAAAATAAATTGGGTAGCAATCGCACTACTGCACCGGGTTACGATGCTGTCAACGATTTATTTATACACCACAGATTCGTTCCTCCGCGTTGACAGTTATAGCCCCACTCGGATATTACACTTTTGCACCACATTCCCACTTCTGAATTATGACTTATAATAACCAAAGACAGCCTCGGCTCGGAACAAACGATCTGAAAGTTGCAAAGCCTAACCTCTCACCGTGCTCGAAGTTTTTCGCAAATTCATTGAGAAACTTTCTATTACCAATTTTGTTATTCACTCGAGCATTCACAAAGCCAACAACCTCAACTAAATAAACAATCAAAATTGAATTATAAATAGCCTTCGTTAGCTATGAATGAAACCTTTTAGTGGAACTCAGCCACTTTCGTACTTTCGAAAGGGCTTAGTTAAAAGACAATAAACGTAATTTACAACTGGACGCTGTCTTTATATTTATTTATCCGCCGTTTAGTTCCATGCAAGTGCCATAAAAGTTTCGTAAACTATCGGAGTGAGCTGGACGGACCTGGGACAGATCGCTCATCCCGTCCATATTTATAGCTGTTTGATTTATTTTGTTATCTCTTTATTGCTCGACTAACGACAGCATTCTCTTCTGAAGATTAATCACTCACGTCAGCGTGATTTAGCAGAGCAACCGATACTAAATGCGCGCTATTTAGAATACGATCCCAGTTTTATATATAGATGGGACGCAAAGCGGTTAAATGTCCAATCGTCGAGATAATATTTCATTAAACGGCCGTTATAAATGTGGGAATAATTGGATATTGTATTTCTAAAGGAATGCCATTACAGTTAACAATACTTTAAGGAGTAATAAACGTGAGCGCGAGGCTTCGTGCGGCCGTTAAGTAAAGCTAATACGCGTTGTCATGAACATGTTAAACCATTCGCTGCATACAACCGCCCACCTGACTCGTCTTTTACCGACGTTACGGCGAAACGCTGAACTCTATGTGCGCGATAAATTTAATTTCAGAAGCGATTATTATTCTCTTATTACCGGGTATTACTATCCCATAAGTGTTGATAGCTTCGCGTGGAAAATTAAAAGGCTATTATGTGTCGTCCCACGCGGCTTGTGTAGGAAAGTTAAGAGTTTGTTCCCAGGGGTTTAGACCGGACATGGTCTAGTACAAGTGTAGGTACAGTAATAGGCCTTGCGCGGGTTGAGCTGAGACGGCCCGTGGGTGGTGGCGCCACAGTACCGATACCGCAAACATGATACAATAAACAACAGTACGGGCAAAGCTGGTCTAAAAACCGAATTACCGTAAAGTTGTAGTAGAAGTACTCAGTAGCAGTAGTCTGGTTTATTTTCGGGATGACAAGCGCATTGAGAGAGAGAGAAAGACTTTATTTGGGAAAACTGCACACAATAACAAGAGAAAGAAACGCACAAAAAACAGTAACATTGTACATAAAGCCTTTAATATTATGTAATGGTGCGCACACTGCTGCTGTGTACGTACAGTACCTACCCCCAAAAAGGACTTGGCTAAGCATATGCTATTGCATTGCGTTCACGCACAGGATTTGGAACTGTGGAAGTTCAAAACTCTGAGTGGCAATAAAACGTAAAGGGTAATATCATCGGGCGACCTACTTCCTCATCTCATTTCTTATTTTAATAAAAAAGAAAATGCTAACAAGCATTGGCGAGCTCAACTTATATATTGTGTTTGTTGACCACACGCAAGGCGAAAGCAGTTTACACTTTTTATCCGTATAGCTTGGAAAGCCTCATCATCAGCCTGGGTCGGTCCACTGCTGGACATAGGCCTATTCCAAGGTACGCCACTGAACCCGGTCTTCAGCTCTTCTCATCCATCTACTGCCAACCACTCGGCAGAAGTCTTCGCTCAACCTAGTCGGAGGTCCATCTAGTTGGGAATCATGAGATAGGGTTATAAGTCAGTTTGCAAAGCTGTAGGCCAAATACTTGTACTTGATCTACTGTCATTTAACTCCTTCGCAAACTTAACACAAGTCGGACCTGCTATCGACTAGGAACTGTGATTAGTAGCGACGGTCTTTCAATAATTACCATCTCAACGAACCATTTCGACGTCTACAAGACTAACGTACCTATTTGTAATTTACAACCTTACTCCTCGAACTGCAGGCGTTTAAAATAATTACAAGTTGATATAAAACGATACAATTAATTAACAGTTCCAGCAAAATAGTCGTGTTTCAGCTTGTATTTACCAAGTCAAATCAGCCACTTAATTTCCGTACTGACAGGCGTAAATATTTCTATATTGCACAAAATTGCTTTCATAAACATTTTCTACGGTTACCAATGGCAGTTCAAGTGTTATAATGTAAAATACAGTCAGAAACAGAGTTAGTACATTAATATCTGAGTTCCATTAGGTGTGAAAAATAAAGTTAGTAATGGTGACCAACGAGCGAAACAAATCATCGCAACGTCCGTTGGAACGTATTTCATACAGCATTTACATTTTTTTGTTCCGTTTGTTAAAATGGATATTTAATTTCCGTGTCAAATGATGACGTGTTAAGCGATAATGTGAAATGAGTGAAATGAAATGGATTTCGCATGCGTGCAGCGTGATGTTAAGTTTTCTGAGTGGCAGGTGTCTAGTTATGTAAATATTCGTGTCATTCAGGAGTAATGTAGCCATGCGTTTACCTTTCTATACGGATGGAACATTTCACAGGTATCGTATTGGGTAGGTACATAATAATGCTATGGAGAAAAGAGAATGGATTCTATTAGGGAGAAATGCACGAGGCCAGGTTTCTTCGAAAGCTTTACCTAACTACGACGATTTTCTGTCAATCTTATAAATTATCAAATATTTTTTTTACCTTGGGCGTACCTTGGGAGAGGCTTACGTCCAGCTGTGGATTGATGATGATGATGATAATGACGAAAAATTTTATAATTCTTTGTTTCGAATACGTCAATAAACCATTCAATTAGAATCATGCTAAAATTGTACTAGACCTTGAATGTGCTAGACCACAGAGCTTTTTTTCGTTTCGATTTAGACACAACTAAGGTGTAACACTAACCAAATTCTGTAAGCTTTTGTTTAAGTCCTGGTCCTGAGAAATGATGGTGATCTCACTTAGAAACCAAAACGTAGCTTCAGCTGCAATACATCAGAGTAGTGAAGCAGTAATTAAGGCGCTGGCAGACTCGCCAGAATTTACCGCCCGCCCCGTTGCCACTATTTGCATGATAATTTTCACTTATGAATACTTATTAAGGCGCTATTGCACTTATAAATATTTACGGCTAATCTTGTGGATCGAGTGGGAGGGCCAGAAGTCTTTAGATGATTTTCTTGTTTAGCCGCTGACAGGCTGAATGTCTTAGTGCGTTCAAACGAAGAGTTTGTCTATGCGTATAATATTTATTATATTCTCTCATGTGTTGAGTGTTAATTTCGAGGTGCTGTAATGATGAATGATGGTTGTAATTCTTGCTTTAATGAGCGTTTTGTATTGCTCATCTATTCATGTGCGAGTTTCGATTATGAAACTAGAGATGGGTGCCAATTGCTTTCTGTTTCTTTTGGTAATCCAGATATTTTAATGTATTATTTTTAGAACAGGAATATATTTTTATACCTATAGTAAATAGTAGTTTACAGTTTTTTTTTTTTATATTTAGAATCCGTTTTTAGCTTTACAGATTTTATACTACATAGTTTAATTTTGAAATCACAAAAAAGCGGTATAAGTTTTTTTTCATTTTAATGGAGTGACAATAATGTTTGGTCATTTTCCTAGCCTTATTTTGGGTATATGATAAAAAAAAATCCAAGTAAAAAAACCAAGGACGAATCCTAATAAGCATGAGCATCAGGCATCAAATTTTAAAAGAGTAATGGAAATACAAGCTTGAAACTGTTAGCAGTAACCTGGAACGCCTACCCAAAGAAAGATAACAAGCACTTTTCAAATTAAAGTCTTAACTTTACTTATCTCTTTTACATGCAAAATTTTATTACTTCCACAAAGTAAACGCAAAGGTAGATAACAAGAAAAGGGTCTGTTTTAACGCGAAAACTTTCAACCTTCTGATCTACGCTCCCAGGTATGGAAACTTAAGCCTGATAAAGTTATAAAATCGCTATTCTCCCTGCGTGACCCAACTGCCTAATGTATTTTCTATCTAGGGGATGTTTTATTGAAAAAGTTCAGCTCGTGAGGCGAATGGTTAAGGGCTGATAAAATATGATAAAATATGAATAATCGATCCCCTGGAAAAGGCTTTACCTGTAAATCGGGAGATGGCCTGCGGGGAGTGGTGAGGATTCTTTATAGAGGTCGTTGGGTTATGGAGGTTATACTCGTATGTTATCTATGGATTAGAGGTACATAAGCTGCTCTATCCCAGGTGGAATTTATGACTGGTGTTATTAAGTTTATGAGAGTTTATGGAAGAGTTATTAACCGTGTCTTTAATTTATGGATTCATATTTTTTTATTTTTAGTGCTGTGGTTAAGGGGTGTTTTAACTGGATTTGGCGTGCTAACTCGCCATATTGGTTTGTGGTTAGTCCCACACTTATAATGAACTAGTGGTGCATCCTCATCACGAAAGCCACTGCTATAAATATTTCTCTTTTATTTTTTTACTACTTACAGGGTAGCGTTTGACCACAAGTCACCTGATGTTATGTGACAATGCGGTCGAAGATGGCGCCACGCTACACCTGGACCACTAACCTTCTATGACAACTGGTTGCCATGAAGGACTAAAACATCCTCGTAGACAACTGGTTGCGCAACACAGTTGCGATGGCGGCCGGAAGGAGCTCAGCTCTTTTAATTAAGGTACCAGATTACTGTCAATATCCAGAAAACCTAAAAACCACTCAGACTACTAAAACCAAGTCTCAGAGATCCTAAAGAAGCAACAAGTTTCGTGCTGAATACTGTTGTTACTGTAAGGTACTAATTAGAAACTGAAAAAACGCGTTCGTTTTATTTCTTAAGTAAATTTCGAGATGTGTATCAATATGGACCAACAAAGGGCTCATCTAAAATGCCTAAATTCAATACAAGTAGGTACATGAGAATAATGGAACTAACAATGCCCATACCCATATTAACGACAGTATATAATCTTAGCCCATTAATCATGTATTCATAACCTCCGTCAATCATTCAGTGACATCCGCAAACGCTGCGGTTTACCCGCCTCGCTTCGTTTACATTACGTGTGGGGGTATAGAACAAGCTTGTGTACAAGAAACTATGTTTATTCTCCTCCTTCGTTTTTTTCAGTATATTCATTTGCTAAAAACAGAACGTCCGATGCGATATTGCTGTGAGACGTCATAAAAAAGAGACAAAATATATTCGACTTAGATGCGCAGGACTCAGTTTTCCTAGCGTATATACTAGGTAGCTAGGTACATAACAATCGGGACGGTATTTTGTAAGATGCGGATTTAAGCTGTGCACATAATCTTCGTATTCAAATTTAAACTATTTTGCTGCTTTTTCAGAGTGAGAAGTAATCGAGAAGTCAGTTTGTAGATATGCTACTTAACTGGTATGAACTAAACTTACGTAATTTCACGAATATTTATTCTATTAAGTGACACCAGTTGAGGTTAGTGCCACGTTGGTAGCTGCAAATCTGATAAACATAGCAGAATATTTACGAGACTGTCCCCAAGGCAATGTTTCATGGTTGTTCCACCAAAATATAAAAAGGATGGATGTTAAATGTCGATTGGAAGATGTTAATTAAGCCGATTAAACTTTATAACTTTGCAATTTATCGATACAACTTAACTCAAACTTATTGAAACAAAATCGCTAATTTAGAAGCCAGATAATTCTTTTTCGTCCCAAAAATAGAAAGAACGGGATTAGGTCAACTACTCTCCTAAATTAAAGGTGAATGAAGTGAACAAGGGAATGGTAATTTCAGAGAGTGGCCGCAATCCAACCGAATCAGCAACTGAAAATAGTTTTGATTTACGTTAGTTTTCCTTGCCGCATTGATGAATTACAAAAAGAAAACGTAAAATATCTCAACGGGTTGATGGTGACAGCATTTTCTGATCAGAATTTCTACCTAATAGTATAGCAGGTGAATACAATAGTCACCTGATAGCGTTAAGATGACTAGTGATGTTAAGTGATGGAAGTTGTTGATGATAGCACCTCACCCGGATCAAACGATGTATAATTCGAACGATTTAGCTAGCCAAACGGGCATCAATACCGCCAAGCAGTTATTTCATACGTTACGTACGCAGTATTGGAAAATATAGAGACTTTTAATTTTCTATCTATTTTCTAATACCTTTAACTAATATACAGTAAGTCTTAAATCTTTGAAACAGAACTATACAGACAAACCGATTAACGTAATCTAATTTCGGTGTAGACTACTGTAGACAGAAACCACTGCGCGCTTGAAATGTGGTTTCGAAACAATATCGCAGCCCGACGACGTCCAGTGTTTAACCTGCCTTCATGTTTAATATAATGACAGTGGATTTAATGTTTCAAAATGTTTCTACGAGAAATTGCATAAAATAGTGTTGTTGAGGTATGTACCTATGTAACAAGTAGAGAAAACTGGCTGGTTGAGTTATGTTTGGAAACTTTGTTCATACAATGTTATAAGCTATAGTTACATTTAAAATATTGTTAGTTCTATGGAACATTGTTCCAGTTAATCTTCATATTAAGTTACAGAGGACTAAATATTTGCAAAATTGTTGTCTTACTGTACAGGAGCCAGTACTTTAATTAAATCAAGTAATGGGATATTGATATAGGTACTTAATTATACCATCACCTATTATGAGGGTGTATGTTTGTCACTTCTTCACGCTGATTCGGCAACGGATTTGAGTAAAAGCTTTTTATCCCAGAAAACCGGAACCTTTTCCGGGAAAACAGTGGGACATATCTAGTAAGTTATATAGGTAAAGTACAATAACAACACTGCAAAATTTACCTCTCTATGGATTCGGACTAAGGTCTGTATGATTGTAAAAGTAATAGGTGCTCTACTAAACTCATCCACTGTCATTACCTTTGATGAGTTTGTTCAAAGGAAAACAAAAGGAATGACAAATCATAAAGTCATGAATCCCAACGATTTAAACCGCTTCTCAACCTAACATTACGGTGAAAACACGACCCACTTTATCTAACTCATTACGGTAAACACGGTAAGAGCGATATAATTAAACAGTAATTTATTATTGTTTTTATCACAAAACACGCCATCCATTACAATTAAGATATTTTTTATTTCCACTTTCCACGCAAGCTAGAACAAACAGTAAAAAATCTTTCACGACCTTTTTTCCTGCTGGAACAAATTGCTTTGTAAAATGCTTCTATAGTGCGATAGTGCTTCACTTTTGCTTTTTTGATAAACTATATCATTATAAAATTTGGCAATAGGGCACAATACAATGACTTGGCCACTCAGTTACCTGCTTGGACATATCTACCAAACCCTGAACAGGTAAGTAAGTCTGATAAAAAGCGATGCAGGCAAATGCCTAGAATCTTGTATAAAGAAAACTCCAATTATTGGTTTACAAATACAATAATTATATTTACAATAGTGTATACACGTAGTTCACAATAAATCAAAGAAAATGATGGTAGCACATAGCATGATTTAATGGTGGTACAAAAAAATAGTTTAACACTTATCTGGATAAGGACTCGTCGTAGCCTCCAAGGATCCGACCGTTCCAACCCGGTTCTCCCTCTATTTTTTTAACTCTCACTTTATCACTACCACGCGAACCAAAAATCGACACCGGACTGCCTGCCTGGCCTCCATCTTTTTTTTACCAATCGTGTTCGCGCGCTTTTAGTCAAATTCATACTTTTGATAAACCTTGTGAATTAGATTATTTATGTTTTAATATTAATTTAAATTATTAAAAATCGAAACAATAAATTACCGAAATATGTTTAGTTAAAATAGCTACTACAATAAAATTCAGAATTAAGGAAGGAAGTTGATCCTCATCTGTTAGAGTGAGGTCATAATTGGTTGTATGCTTACAGCTCGGCCATCCTGCTAAGACGAGCCCCTCCGTCTAAAGATACACTATCCTTATATAATCACACTAGACCAATCGTATCTAAACTATAAAATATATGACTTTACAAAAAGAATAACACAAAAAATAATATTAATCATAACAACAATAGTACTGTTCATAATAACAACGAATTATCATAACGTATTCTAGTTTGATTTACAAATGCTCTCTATCTAGTCTGAATTTAATTATTTGCCTGTATTTACACTTCTTTAAGTATATCTAAGAACTTATTAAGTAAACCCTGATTTGAACCCGATACATCCTGAGTAGACTGACTTTTTTTGTCTAGATCCTTAACTAAGTGACACGACAGACAAGAAAATGGAGAAAAAGACTTGATAATATCATTAAAGGAGTCCCAAAAATAATGAAACAGGAGACAAAAAAACTGACTAAAACAGAAAGTAAAGCTGGTGAGATAACATATGAAATCGCAAATAATTACACATATATTACGAATTCCGTTAACTCAATAAGATTCTTATACGCCAATGTTCGCAGCATCGTAAAACCTGGTAAACTTAATGAATTGCGATGTGTAATAGAAGCTTTTGAAACCACCTTACATATCATAGTATTGACGGAAACATGGATCAAGAATGACAATGAGGCGCTGAGACTTAACCTAACAAACTATTCACACCACTATAACTACAGAACAACATCTAGAGGTGGTGGAGTATCGATATAATTATGTACATAATAACCTAAAGCATGAATTTCTTGATGAGCAGTGCGAAAACGGCAACCACTATCTTTGGATATACATATCTAGAAAAACTCTCTCTAGATATTGGAGTAATTTATAAACAACCAGGAGCTAACGTACAAAAATTTCTTGAAACTTATGAAAATCATTCAACAAAAAAAAAGAGCTATTGTGTTTGGAAACCTGAATCTTAACTTACTTAGCCGAGAGAAATCGAATAAGGCATATAAAACTATACTGAAAGAAAATGGTTATAGAATACTGAACAAGATTGATAGTAGGAACTGTACACGTATCACCGAATCTTCAAAGACAATACTAGATCATATATGTACCAATCTAAAAGATACCGCATTTCACATGGCCCTAATTGAAAGTTCCATGTCAGACCATAAACAAATTTATTGTGAGGTAAAAAACGTTAAATTGGAGCGTCAAAAACGAATGCAGTACCAGGCACTTAGATACAATAAGCTCTACAAGAGTGTTGAGGACAGTACTATCAATAGCTTACATGATGAATACACGACATTGGAAACTACTTTACTACAAGCCATCTCTCTGAACAAAGTCACCAAAACCAAACTTCTAAATTCACCACAAAAAGTCTGGATCAACAAGCATTTTATTGAATCAATAAATACAAGAAATCTACTGTGGCATAACCTCAAGCAAACATGTGAAGACGAAAAGCTAAAAAAAGAGTATTTGCAACAAAGGAATCGAGTTCACGAAAGTATTCAGACAACTAAAAATCAATACTATTATAAAGCATTCAAAAATTGCGAAATAAATCCTCTTAAAATGTGGCAATGGCAACTCATAAATAACTTGGCAAACAATAAAATAAAACAGAGTCCAACTCCTCCTAAACTGAACACCCCATCGAAATATACCCAAAGAAATATACGAATGTTTCAACAAATTCTTTTCCAGCATTGAAGATTCAAAGAATTTATTGCATTCCATAATGCACAATAGTTAGTCATAATATAATTAAGATTAATTATGGACCCTGTTGGGCACAACAACAATATTACTTAAAAACTAGAAGAGAGGAGGACTGCCATCAATCAACAAAAAAAAACCCATTATTATGCCTACTAAAACCTATGTAAGTCTGTCTATATATTTAGTAAACATTTCTTGCAATTAGATTTTGTCGTTTAGGAATTCCTGTATAGAATAATATGATTTTTCCTTTAAAAAGTCATTTAAACATCTAATACATTTTGTGACATTATGCTGTTTTTTTTCAAAAATTCCGGAAGCTTATTAAATATTTTTATCGACATCACAAGTGGGCCAGAAGAATGTAGCTTAAGTCTTGAGGTAGGTAACATAAGTTTTTGTCTATACCGTACTGAGCGGTTTTTATTTCTAGGTAAGTCTTCACGCCTTGTGTACAATTGCGGATTGTTACGAACAAATTTGCATAATTCGAGAATGTGTATACTAGGCAAAGTAAGGATTTTTAATTTTTGAAATTGTGGTTCACAGCTTTCTTTTGGACCTATGTTGGTCAGTACACGAATTAGTTGTTGATTGGTGCAGAACTTGCGAATAAAATACCAAAAACAAACCGTAAAAATCTACCCGAACCAACATTGACAAACACACAAACTAACCTATTATTAGAATTAAATCCTGCCAACACGCCAAGCTAAAATAATAAGTCAAGCTAAGCTAATGCCAAGCTAAAATAATAGACAATCTAGACTCGAATACAAGCACTGGCATAGACGGAATAAGCACAAAAGTAGTAAAATGTATTAAAACCCTAATCACTGATTAGTTAACTCAATGCATTAACAGATGTCTAAACGAGGGTCAATTTCCAGACACTTTAAATAGCTAAAGTTAGCCCAATCTTCAAAGCGGATAATAAAACGGATCCTGGAAATTATCGCACGATATCTGTGCTGCCAATACTTTCGAAAATATTTGAGAAAGTGTTACATAGAAGGCTTAGTGAATTTCTTGAATCTATCAATTTCCTATACAAAAAACAATATGGCTTTCGCCCCAAGGCAAATATTAAACTCAACATAGATAATAAATTGATAGCAGTGGGTGTATTCATCGACCTAAAAAAAAACTTTTGACACTGTTAGCCATGAGATACTACTAACGAAGCTTAAAAACTTGGGAGTCCAAGGGTCCGCGTATGATATTTTTAAGTCGTATCTCACAAATAGATTTCAAATTGTCAAGATCGATGGAATACAAAGTACGACTAGACTGATAACTTACGGCGTTCCCCAGGGATCAATCCTTGGACCACTGCTTTTTCTCATCTATATAAATAGTGTACAGGATATTGGCCTTAAGGGGGATCTCACGTTATATGCCGACGATATTAGTCTATTTTACCCCGGTTGTTCAATGGTTTCAATAATAGAATAAGCACAACATGACTTGGACCTCTTATTTAATTGGCTGCAATCTAACCTACTCAGTATAAATGCCTCTAAAGCCAATTTCATTATATTTTCTGCTAAAAACAAAAAAAAATTGGTTAGTATCCAAATCTATCCATCAATGGAGAAATAATAAACAAAGTTGAGAAAGAAGAGTATCTTGGCTTAATTCTTGATAATCAACTGACGTGAAAACCACACATAGACAAGATAAGAAATAAACTAACGTCACTAACAGGATCACTTCGAAGTATAGCGCGATGTCTCCCGAAGCAGGTACGGTACACTATCTATAGCTCCATGGTGAAACCTCATATAGACTACCTGATCGAAGTTTGGGGGACGGCGGCAAAACCAAACTTACAAGTGTTGCAAAGATCACAAGATAAAATTATCAAAGCTCTATTCAGATATAACTATTTAGCACCCTTGGTAAAGATCTTTAAAGAAGCCATACTTATGAATTTAACTCAATCATATAAATATAATACGTGTGTTCTTATAAGAAAATTTTAACCAAAGATGTCCACACACTAATTACATTTACAAAAAAAATACAGGTTCATCAACGATTAACATGGCGGGCCCACGATATTTTTAAGAGCACCTAGAACTAATTATAGTAAGAAAAATATAATAATTTCCTCAGAGATATAAAAGAAATTAAGTCGCTGAACATCTTCAAAAAAATATTAAAATCACATGTGTTAAAAGATTTCTCGTCAATATAATAATAATTAATGCAAATCAGTAAAGCAAGTTAGTAAATTAATATCATATAAATAATAGTGAATTCGATACTCACGTTAATTAAACATTATAATCATAATTATGTAAAATCTTACATTGTGTTTTTTTTTTTGTTGTTTTCAAGCTATTTTGTATTATAAAATCCAGGCAAACAACACTACAACTGAAACATTATGTATTATAAAACCATGTTCAAATGATATTTCGGACAAAATAATATTACAAATTAAAAATATCAAGTGGTATTAAATGACTTTTAACAGGAGATAATTATAAAATAAAATGTAATATTATTTTGAACTGGATATAATGTGTATTATACTAACATATCAAGCTACGCCTAATGGCAAAACACTAACTACGATATTATCATCATATGACTGTTGTCTTGACCGAGACTTAAGAATTCCTACACGAGAATCGTGGCAACTATCTGCCCTAGTAAGTGTCTGTTGCACATTATTGTATTTAGTTGAAGAAGAGGGGTGTTTTTGTACACAATAACGCTTGTCAGCAACTTTAACGTAACTATCGTCCGAATCATGATTACGTGGATGGAAACTATCTTCCAGATCATGGCGATGCACGTGGTAACTATCTACCAACTCACGCCGACGACCCTGGAAACTATCTTCCATATCTGGGCGACGTCCGTGGAAACTATCTTCCAAGTCAGGACGACGTCCGTGGAAACTATCTTCCACATGACGTGTGCGGAAACTATCTTCCACATGACGTGTGCGGAAACTATCTTCCACATGACGACGTGCACGGAAACTATCTTCCGAATCACGATGACGTAGACGCAACTGGCCGGTAATTAACCTCTACGATGGTTTCGGAAGTATCGCTAGAACTACCTCTAGAACGAAATTGATAACGCAAACGCTTACGAACTCGAGACGGGCGGACCTCAACAGCCGTTTTCTTTTTAAATCTCTGGCGATGTCGCATTGGTGATCTTGATCGATCAATGGTATCACAGTTGGCTAAAGAAGTTATTTTCATGGAACTCTCTGGTGTTCTGCGTTGCCGTGAACGCGATAACCTATTATTATGTGGCCGTAGAATTGGCGAGTGTGTTGTAGGAGTTCTTTTACGTGTCATTCCTTTTAAGACCGTATTATCAGAATAATGGCCACTCCTACCTTTTTGCTGGATACTTGTTTCTTTATCCAGTTTGCACGACTCATCGACTGATCCACGCTGCTGGCACGTTCCATCGGATCCATGCTCAGAGTCGGCAACGTTCAGATTGTCGACTTCGCTTTCCATTCTCTGAAACTCACATTGTTTGCATTAGTACCACATCATGATTGTAATGGACGCTTACGGAAGCAGGGCTACTATAGAAAAAACAAAAAATAAAAAAACCCTAGCTAATATTATTTAAGAAAACACAATTATGCACTAACACCATCATTGACCTTTAAATAGGATAGGTATTTATTAAGTAAAAGCAAAATGCTATATGTACTACTAAAAATAAATCTAAAGAAAGAAACCAAAAGAGAAAAAAAACATGTTACCCTCTTTTTACCTTTTTTTTATTTATTAACGTAACGCATACATTAATGGGGTCGGCTAGCTATCTCTCTAGTAGCAGCAAAAACTTAGCATCAAGAATAAAAAAAATCAAAAACATCCAAAGAAAAAAAAGCACCATGAAAAAAAAGAGAAAAAAAAAATGTTACCCTCTTTTTTTCTATTACTAGTATATAATAAAGTGGATCATTCTATATTGCACTATAACACACTACATTAAACTACACCAAATTATCATAAAGTATAGCATCAAAATTCAACCTAAAAGAGAGAAGAAAAAAAAATAGTTGTGACTTTGCTGCGAGTTTCATCATTCGTGGGCTAGGTCATACGAGTGATTTGTAACAAATACTCGCTATCCCGCTTCGGAGTTATAAAGAAAACTCCAATTATTGGTTTACAAATACAATAATTATATTTACAATAGTGTATACACGTAGTTCACAATAAATCAAAGAAAATGATGGTAGCACATAGCATGATTTAATGGTGGTACAAAAAAATAGTTTAACACTTATCTGGATAAGGACTCGTCGTAGCCTCCAAGGATCCGACCGTTCCAACCCGGTTCTCCCTCTATTTTTTTAACTCTCACTTTATCACTACCACGCGAACCAAAAATCGACACCGGACTGCCTGCCTGGCCTCCATCTTTTTTTTACCAATCGTGTTCGCGCGCTTTTAGTCAAATTCATACTTTTGATAAACCTTGTGAATTAGATTATTTATGTTTTAATATTAATTTAAATTATTAAAAATCGAAACAATAAATTACCGAAATATGTTTAGTTAACCCTTTCACGACCATAAGGTTATAAAACTTGTTGCTACAATTTTAGGTGTTTGTACTGACTCATTAGGCTCTTAAAAAATATAATTTCAAATTAAAACATTTCTAGATATCATACTTTTTTGGGAATTTTCTGGGACAAATATGTCCCAATGGTCTCTAAGAGATACTTTTCACTCGAAAAATCTACTACACTTTTATAAGGTTTGCTTATAGGATATGGGGTAATATGTTATAAATAATACGGTTTTATTGTAGAAATATTATTTATTAGTGGTAATCAGCGAAACAATTCCTTTCATTGGTATAACATAGATGAACTTTTCATATAATACATATTGTTTGTTTGATTTTTTTTATATTTAGTACAATTTACTTGAATTTACGCTTCTCTTCCTAGTAAAGGATTTTTTCATGGGGTGCGGTAGTAGTTGCCGCATCACAGATTTGCTCACTGCACTTTTTTGAAGTATCTCACGGGATCCCACATTGCCTGGTACTGAAACCGTTTACCAAACTCCTGGCTTCATTGCATTATGCCCCTTGAATTTCATCATAATTATGTTAGTCGATTGATTATTTTTCTGTATTACTGAGGGGATTTTGAAATGAAGAATTGAAGTATCTATTCTTGACCGAATTTTACAAGGTCGATCATAATCATAATCAGTGTCTCTTACTACTTCATTGTCACAGAAATGAAGATTCCTGTGAATCTCTTCAAATCGAGCCCACGGCATAACATTCTATATAAATGGTACTGCCATACCTGGTTCTGTAGACCAGCAGTCCCTCAATCATGGCAAGATATGACAGCCCATGACTAAATTCATACCAAGAAACGCTTTCATTTCTTCGAGTTCTATAGTCCTGTCCATTTTCCTGTAAATTGTCTCCTCTACGTAACTGTTATCAGCCATCAAAAACTGTTGTATTTCATTTTCTCTAAGTTCGAAAACGCCGGTACCCTTACGAAACGTATTCTGTAATGATAAAAATGAAAAAGATGAGGGTATTTGACAAAAAATACATCGGTTACTTGTGGTACTAATACATTTTGACAAGATAACTATTCCTCATAAATAGTATCCCTCTACGCTTACAGGGACACCGGTGTCCCATTACGTTTATAATAACTTATTGTTATACTCAATAGAAATAATAATTTTATATGTATATAGAATGAAAATATACTTACCGGGCAATGATTTTTTCACACTGTAAATACTAAAAAAATAGTTTTACACTTCCAAAAAACTTATGCAAAATGTATGATGAGCACGCTAAACGAAGTGTCAGTTTCCAATAGCCATAGAAAAATAACTAAATATTTTATTTTGTGTATCTATAAAAAATAACGAAAAAGGTGTGTTCTGAAACTATTTTATTACAAAAAGAAATAAATTAGTTTCTTAATCACTCTCTTATTGTATTATTCTTATTTGGGACACCGGTGTCCCCGTGGTCGTCAAAGGGTTAAAATAGCTACTACAATAAAATTCAGAATTAAGGAAGGAAGTTGATCCTCATCTGTTAGAGTGAGGTCATAATTGGTTGTATGCTTACACTTGGGAGTTTGGCATTAACTAAAACACAACATTAACGGAAAAACAGTTTTTGTTCAACTTGTTCGATTTTTAGCTATACAAATACACATAGCTTACCTATTCAAATATACGAGCACCAAGCGGCTTTTAATAACACCGCTACGTTTTCAGTTTGTAAAACCCTGACCATTACGAAAACACCGTATCACCCCTATTAAACAAAAGAGGAACAACAAGGAAGCTCCATTCCGTCGACCACATTTGGAATCACTTCGGCAAATCCTCCGAATGAACCCAAGAAAAACAATAGTAGAGTAATAACACCGTGATCCAGTGAAATGGGGTCGTTACGGAGTTTCTTTTAAAATAATTTGGAGTCGCGCCAGCGCAGGCCACGGCTCGCAACTGGTGGCAGTCTTAACCTCTAATACCTTAAGGATTAGGTGTGCCGGGTTAAATCGATATTTTATCGATCGTTCATAATAGGATATATTATGTACCTGCTTTTTTACAAACATTGAACAAGGAGTTATTAGGAGTTTGGAAATACATTTCGCAGCCATGAGATAATAGGTTCGTACAGATTCATACAACACAAAAACAATGTTTTACCGTTCTAATTTTTTAAATATTTTTATTAGCTTTACTTTTTGGTATTGCATTCACAGTAACAAGGAAATTATTGCGCATTGAATATCATTTGAGAAATTGATAAACGCAATAATAAACGCATAGGACATTGACTAATCAAAGTTAATTTACTAATTTATGGATATTATGGGCCAAAAAGGCAGTGACGAAATTTAAAAACCACCACATCGATATACCGGTGTCGACATAATTATGCCTAGTCACATCTCTACTTGTATTTAAAAGCTTCGATTCTATTTACCGTTTTGTGCTTTGCATATTTAAAGTAAACCTTATAAATGTTTCGATAAAGGTAAGAGAGGTTTAATAAACGATTTCAGAAGGTAAATGAGGTGGAGGTGGACTGTTTGGGCACCCTTTGTCCGCTTTGGGAATGGCCTTTTCTATAATAAGATTATCTATAGACGTGATCAGAATATTGGAGTTCATTTGCCATACTTTATCAGCAATAGAATCAAGTATTCGCTGGCTTTGAATCTCATATTAAATTAGATTGAGTAATTTTTACAATAACTTACATTTCTTTTATGGTAGCGTTTGATTACAAGTCACCTGATATGAAATGACGCTGTGGTCAAGGGTGGCGCCATGCTGTACCTACATTGGGAACTGGCTTTCAAGTAGGGCTGCCGGAACACACCGATAGGTCATTGGCGACAGATTCTTAACTTGGTAGCTAGTTAAGCGAGCACTAGAAAATGTTCTGTATCACAGATCACAATATTTTCCTTCACCAAAACAATTGGTCGCATACCGACGTCACTACAACTAGGCAACCATCGCTTCACTATCCAAAATCATCTGTCATCCGTCAAAAACACGGGCTGCGCCTGCACTTCGTCTTTTTTTTACTACTAACACCCCCCGCCTAAACAACTAATACAATAATCTGTCTTTCTAATCAGGATACTTATTAAAAAAGAAAGTGCAATAACAACTTTCGTTCGCATTCTAGTTTTCATGTCAATTAAGTGAGCCTACGTTACTAACGCTGACAATTAATAACCAATCTACCCACAATTTACCCTACTACACTGAGAAAAAAATTCGGACTTTCCTTCGGAGTCTTACCTTCCAAGACCGATTCCTTCCCTTTTTTACCTTAGATTTCCTTCTGAATAACAAATCCAATTTAAAATCAGAAGTTAAACGGTTTTTTTTTGTTTTCGCAAGGTCTTTTTTCTTCGTGTAGAGATCGATTTTTAACGTTACTTCTATGTAGCTGGTGTCAAATTTCTATCTTCAGTAGAGTAAACCGTGGATAGATAGGTTATTTATAATGGCCGTAAGTCATATCTATGGTGTGGTAACTGGTGAGATGCTGCAACATATTTGTGTACTGTTACACGATCCATTAATCTTGTCAGCTTGATTAATTTGACACCCAACCATTGTACACATTACACACGCACATAAATGAATTAATGTGGAGTTCATATTATTTTCTCCTCAAATTTTAATTGAACGATGTAATCAAGAGAAAAGTTTTTCAACACCGAACAAAACGAACGATCGTAATTCTCTTTATATTACGTGACACAGAACTACAGTTCGGTAGTTAAGTCTATAAAGTTGCCGTGACCCTCAGAGCTTCACTTGTTATGACTCCGTCGCAGTACAGCTGAATACCAGTAGATCAATGTACAAAGCTGTGTACGAAAAAACTAAAAAAGCAATAGAAAGTTTTAGAGTCGAATTCATACGTAAAGTCCGCTTAGATCTTTAGCTCTTGTAAAAATAAACGTCAACTATATAAAACTCTATAGTCTTTGCGGTGTTTCTTCGCAGGTCAAGACTAAATTTTGCACCGTGCATAAAAAAAAACAGAGGTGTCAATTTATTTTTTTATGAAATGTCTATGTGAACATTTCATGGAAAAAATAGAATAAACAAGATGTATTGGTAACAACACCATTTTACCAGTAGTCTGCATGTTTGAATTGCAGATACTTTATTCAAATACTTACATCAAAATTTCCAAAATTCGTAGATCTGGTATCGTACGAAGTTAGTTAACTGTTATATAGCATCAATTTTATTATGGCTTCGTGGCACCAACGCCACTAGTTTATGACTAGTAAATTTCCCGTCAAACGTAAACTTTTTGGGTATAGGAAAACTTTGTTTTAGAAGTTCGTATGAGAATATAAAATTATGAAATTTTAGATTCGCATTCAAAGTGTATTTTTGCAATTCCCGGCGAAATTTTTTTACTAAAAGATTTTTGTTTATGGTTAAACTGGCGTTGCCTCGTAGTTTCACTCATGTGGTTCAACTGTTTATAGCGATAAATAGTATCCTATGTCCTTACTCAGGGTTCGAACTATCGCTAAAAATAGTTGAAGAAAAGCTGACAAACAGTGAGAATTACTTTCGTATTTAATATTAATAAACATAATATGCTTCAATATCTTTCTAACACGATATCACAATAAATAATCTTATTCACAATTCACAACACGAAGAAACAAATAGACAAAACATTTCCGTATCCTACTTTTGAAATAAAAACGATACCTACCTCTCTGCAAACCAATCAAAAACCAATACGAATACGATGCAAGACACAGATACGTTATCACCCAGATCCGATCGACCGAAACTCATCTCACGGAAATATTGCAAGCAATAAAATAGCAATATCCGAGAGTACGAAAAATAAGGAACCGATTGCGACCTCTAGAAATCCCGGATGAAAAAAAATCGTATGCATAACCAATCGCGATTGGTCCGAGATCGAATCAATACCATTATGATAATGTTCGGTGATGTAAACATAAAATTCTTGTATGTTATGCATAACAATAAATCGGAGTGCTTTATCGTAAGTGCTTTACCTACCTACTTTTATTTGAGAAAATTATGTTTGCCAGAGACATTTTTGAGGTTTGTACGAAAACACTCGGAGAGAATGCCTGAGTTCCAGCAATCGTAATGTAATTGAAAAATTTATCGAGGTGCATACGCGTTACCTTCCATCAAATCATCGATTAAGATCAAATGCCCTTTAAAGAGATAGAAAAAACGGAGAATAATAAATAATGCCTGCACAATCACATAGGCTCTGACCCCTAACTAGGATTTCCTGTATCTAGGGTATCAGAAACTACGAGGGTCGGGGATCCACGACACTAAGACACAGAACAAATACTTGCGCTTTTTTTTTCAAAGGACAAATATTTGTCCTGTAGCGGGAATCGAACACCCTTCACAATCGGCTGTCCGTCCATTGCGCCACATCTTTCGTCAAATAAAACAATATAGGTAAAATCTAAGAGCTGTGTTACAAAAGGCGGTCAATTGTAAATTTTATTCTTATAGCGAAGGGTGGCCTTTTAAAAAATACCATATTACGAAGGCGATTTTGTGGTACACCATATTAAAAACGAGGGCACTTCACTGCCCTGTCCGTATTCTGAGATTACAACACAAATTAAATTTCATTAATACCGTACTCCATCATTCGAAGAAGCCAACCATTCATAATTTCTAATTCGATCGATCTGATTACCAACGCAATGTTTTGTTCGAGAGAGGCGGGTAAACAAAACGCTGCGTCGGATCACTTCATTTTGCAGCAGACGGACTCACTCGTCTCTCTGTTCGAATGAATGAACTCGATCTCGATGGAGGGGAATTGGATCGGTCGGCTATTACGTACGATTTGTACAGAAGTACGGAATATAAGGTTTCTGTCGAAGTCAGCAGAGGGTTCGAGCTTTCTTCAAATGGAAGTAAAGGTAAACAGGCTAGAATTTTTAAAGAAAAGGTTTGTGGTAAAACCTTTTTTAGCTGCGCCAAAACGTTGAACTTTTCTTTCAAATATCATCATCAGTCTATTACGTTCCCACTGAGCTCTGAGCTTCTCTCAGAGAGAAAGTATCGGCCGTAATCTACCACGCTGGCCCAGTGCGGGCTGGCTTGGATTTCACACATAATTATATCTATCTATCTCAAATGGACGTCGATAGTAAATTATTATAATTTTATTTCTTTTTACGGTTTTTTATTAGTATGAGGCAAGCATCTGAAAAAAAATAACGGTGAAGGAAACCGGCATGTCCAAGAACCACAACATTTAAGGGCAAGCGACAACTAACACGCACTGGGCCAGCGTGGTAGATAACGGCCCATAGGTACTCTCTCTGAGTGAAGGCCAGAGTCCCAGCAGTGGGAACGTAAAGGCTGATGATGATGATGATGATGAAGCAATTGACTCATCTAATGGTAAGTCATGACGAGGTCGATGATGGATCATGCTTGCCTAGGACTTTTTTATTTTTTTGATGGATCTAAAATATTTTCCTAGATAACAATGGCTACGAGAATACGTCGGCAGTGAGCAGGCAGCGGGAGGCTGAGTGATATTGACAGATTTATTCGCGTACGGATAAACCCCGGATTGCGACTGCCTGCATTTTTTACAGCGTCCCGCATGCAACGCCGATGAATGCCTCCATTGGATATAAATTAATTGGGTTGTGAAAATTTTATGAACTTGGTACGTGAATAGTTGGGTAGTTAATTAATAAATAGGTTTTTGGCATGACCCTGCCTTGATTGGCACTGAGTAAAAAAAATATTAGAAGTTTTAAATGTATTTTACTTCTATTTTAACCAATGGGACGCGAAGTTACGACCAAAGGTAGATCATGCATTTGTTTATTTTATAATCTTCACTGATGATGATTATTACTCAATGAAGTTTGAAAAAAATAACTGTTAGTTCATGATGATAATCAAATTGCAGTCTGTTTCAAGGACGTTTATATCACAATTATGACCATCTAGTCTTGTCAGTATAGGTAGTTACATAAAATCCTGTTGAAGCCGCCTATTTTGATAAATAAATTTTTGAATCTTTATGATAGTTATTGATGGCATTCCTAACGCACATATTATATCTGACAGTTTACGCGGGTTGAATAAATAGCTTTGATATAATTTCGCAATCTAGTGAGGGTAGTTCTATAGTTGTATTGTCGCTCGCTGGTTCACTTCACTCGTCAGTCAACCGAAGTCTCCACTGAAGTTTTAACCCGACGTGCTGCTTGTATAGCAATAAATTCAGAAAAACTTTAAAATATTGTCGTCATCGCAGCTCCAACGCTTAAGGGCTTCGTCAGTGGTGTTTGGAACAATAATTTGTTACATCGTGTCTAGATCTGAACTGTATCTATCTAAATTTCGGTAGATTTAGGACGGCGCCGTCACACGAGATCTTGAGCTGGACTATGGTGAGTAGGCTTACGACCTTTTACGATTTCCCACTGTATTGCTTCAGGGATATTATTTTTCGTGGTTCTCTTGCATTTGGGCATCTCCCTAAAGGAAAATCCCGCCAAGGGATCCCGACACCAACTGTTTTTATCCGACTTCAAAAAGAAGGTTTCTCAGTTCGACCGTATAATTCTTTTTATGAGTGTTTGCGGATAAATCGGCGTCTATGAATCGATTTTGATGATTCTTTTTTTTGTTGGAAAGGAGATATCCCAAGGGTGGGACCATGGTAAGGAAACCAGGATTTGATGATGGCATCCCAAAGAAATCGAGGGGAACCTAAAGTTGTTTTTTTGTTTTCCTTGTAAATTGTAAGACATAACTAGTTCCATAGCTCAGATTTCCGATATATTAAGTGGAGCTTATTTCAGATCTGTGGAGAAACACACACTCCATGCTCACAAGAGCGAGTGCATCGTAAAGTCCACCGTGCGCGGTCCCGCCACAATTTGCTTTTAACAGCATGTGTGACAAGGCAAACGTTGTTCCCACTATCACAACCTGAGTTGTGTGTTGCTACTATAGTAGGGCTGCGTTCAAAAACGTTCTAGGTATGGTAAAATTTATCCAAACGCTTTCAGAAATATTGAAAACTGGAAATCTGACGTACTCTAACGTCGCCTTAAGACCGTTCGGAAACTCGGAAAATTTTCAGAAACGTTCCAGGTATGGTAAAATTTGTTCAAACTCGTTCAGAATACAAATTATAGAAGGTTTAGACATTACCTGACATTAGAATTAGGTTATAACGGTAAAATTACCATGTATTTGTATTTATTTTGTATGTTTGTTTTTATTTGTACTTTTTTTTGTTACAAACCCTAATTCTAATGTTATTGACCATGTTAGTTTAAAACAGTATATTACCTGACATTACCTTACCTTCACCCAAGAGTGTGGTTTCTGAACGCAGCCTAGTGCTAGTTTTGCAAGTACCTACTCTTTTACACTTTACAGGCGTTGAATGTTTTCTGGGAGTGAAATAAAGCCGTTTTTTTTTTGTTTCTTGCTATTTTTACAGCTCTTTAATATTAGTGTACGTAGAGAAAAATTACCAGATGTTGGGTTCAGTAGAAATATTAATAGATCAGTTGATACGAATGAACAGAACCCAAAAGATTTTTATTTACATTTTGACCTCAAGTCGTCTGATTTTAAGTGATGATGTAGTCGAAGGTGTCGCCACGCTACACCTGGAATGAAAACTGGCTTTCAAATAACCTACCGGTACACATCGATAGGTGTTTGGTGACAGATTGACTTGAAAGTAGTAACTAACCAAGCGAGCAATAGACAATTCCCTACTACCAAACTATGGTATCACAGCGATGTTTTTCTTACTGGAAACTCAAGATCATTTGTAAGCATCGAACTCACAACGGTCGCAAGCCGACGTTACTAACCATTGAGCTATCATCGCAACAAAAATTATCAAATACTATTTTTTATTTCTCCACGCACGGTTGTCTGGTAGAACTCGCTCTACAGACAAAACCAGTCATCGTAACACTAGGTCTAATTTTTTTCCTTATTTATTATTATTGATATGGTTAAACATTATTTAGGTATACGTCAATGTGGAAAACCCCAAAATTGCGCATCTTATTCCTTCAAGCAAACTTCTTCTCATCTAGTCTTGTAACGATTTCGCATCAAGTTACTACGCCTCCGTTGGCGAACTAAAATGTCAGGGTTGCCTACTAAGCTACCTGATGCCATCGTTTCAGGTTTCATGGTATACCCGTCGCGTCTAGCTGCGGCAAGGAAGCGGTAATTTCCCTTGAGATCTGGTATTGACGTGGACTCGCGTGAATCGTTTTATTGCCATAGCTAGTAGTTATAGTTAGTTGGGAGCTACGGGCATGGGGTAGTTGCTGTTGCAACGTGTAATTTGATAGGTAAGCAGGTAATGCGCTCGTAGTCGTTGTTTTGAATTTGTTCTAGGTTCACAAATTGCTTTTTTTGAGCACATGATACCTGATGTTAAGTGACGATGTAGTCGAAGGTGGCGCCACGCTATGCCTGGATTCGGAACTGATTCTTTCAAGTGGGACTGCCAGAACACACCGTTCGGTGCTTTGCGACAGGTTCTTAACCTGAGGGTGATAGCCAACTGGTTTCATGGTGGTTTTTATGTTTACTTTATACAAAACTGACCATTATTTCAAAGTTTATTAGTCTAACCAACAACATAAAAAGAATTAATCTAGAATCTCGCTAAGTCATTTCTATTTAATCTAATCTGCTCTTTTGTTTAAAATTGCTTTGAGTTACCACCGGTTTCATTTAAGGTATGAAAGTTAGAAACTATACAGACAAACATAAATTTTACCCAAATAATCTCTACCAATTTGAAACAGCAGCCCTTATTCGAAACACCAGCTATTACAGAGAATTCACGGATGAAACGTTAAGTTACTTTTGCTAATGGTTTTTTAAGCTACACAATTGAATTAGTTTTCAGCAATTAGCCGAAACATCTAGACTTTCATCTATTTTGTTAGCAGTTCTCATTGCTTAACAAAGAGCTTGTGTACTTTTGTTTGCCAAAGTGCACCTAAATCTAATTGTTTTAATAAGAAACTACGAATTTTTCGCCTACCTTGACTTGAAATGAGCCTGGAATGAATGAGCTTGAATGTAAAAGACAAGTTCTTCTTCAGAAACTAGTGCGATTTTTCTTACTCACACATGTAAATGACAAGACTTGAGTTGTTTGCTGATAGAAGGCGTCAAACTTACTTGAAACATAAACTACTTTGCCAACGCAATCGCAACCTAGAGCTTTTAATACATTATTTCTATCCCCACTGCACTGTGTTCGACATAATATTTTTCAATACATATTTATTTTCTATAAAATTTTGATATAACATTGAATTACGTAACTAAACTAAAATATACAAAAAAGAAAAAAAAAATATTTTATTATTAAATTATTTATTTTCTTATACTGCTTTTCTACTGATAATAACGTAGGTACATTTAAATAAACTACAGAAATAATTTCCCTTCAGAATATTTTCAATACATGGTGCGATACTATCACGCCCAGCAATGACTTTGCACAGAGATAATTCTACGATATTGGATTTACAAACGGCTTATCCAGCTCTAATAACACAAGAATGTAACACCTAGCAAGCTTACACGACAGTATCATCTAATCCCCTGGAGTAATGAGTGTAATAGTAGTAACAGTGTAAGTCTAGTTGCAACTCATTAATTGCTACGCTACGGCGCTTTATGGCTAGGTAAAGCAATAATATTGTCTACTACTATATTACAAGTTTAACAAGCTAATGTTGAACTAGAAACAAGGTTGAAATTAAAGGTAATTGTTGCCAATAGTAATAATCAAAGTACAAAGAATTATGCTAAACTAGCGGTTCTCCGCGGCTTCACCTGCGTTTGCGATAAAAAGTAGTTTATGTCCTTTCCTATTCTTTACATTATCTCCATACTAAATATCATTAAGATCAGTTCAGCGTTTTAGACGTGAAAAGATATCAAACTCTAAAAGATACAAACAAAAAAAAACCAAAATGATACAATGTTTTAGTATCGATGTCACATTTTCACATCACATTTTCAAAAGATTCAATTCCTGTTTTATTTAAACACTTAAATCAAAGTGTGTAAACTTCCTTTTGTATCGTGTGAATAAATTATTTCAAAACAGTCATTGAAATTTCAAAGTTCGTGCGTTTTCAAGTCACAGAAAGCTCCCAACCAAAGATCAAAGGGTGCCATTAATTTAGTTGATTGGTAATTTTCAGATCCCTATTCACCAATTCCATGTTGACGGGCAATTACTATCAACTGAAATCATGAATTTTACTTAGATTATAGATTTACTCTGTTTTATTTCAGGACTCAGATATTTTTGTTGGAAAAGATCCAGTTTTGGCGTGTGATTTAGTTGACGTATCCTTGCGATAAATATTACCAATGAAATACTCTCTTCCTCGTTTTTTTGGAGAAATAATGATAACACCGACGACATCAATGCAAGAGCCGTAAGAAGCCGATGGATGCAAATGGCTAATAGCCGTTCATGGTGGCGTTCAAAGGGGGAGGCCTATGTTCAGCAGTGGGCTTCTTCCGGCTGATAATGAATGATAACAATCAATTTGTCATTGCGATAGACTCTTTCGATATACTATATTTCAAACTCAGAATACATCAAAGCTAGCCAATAAGTGAATGAAAAAATATGTTCTCCAAAATTTACCATCAAAACTGAGATAAAACTTTTAACAATACCGTTCCGTTTTATAGAACTAGAAAATTATTCCATCTGCTCGTTCTTTGTTTACATACTCGTAAATAAAACAGAAGAGCGGTTCTTCCGCCAACATTTTTTGTGCAACTTTATGGTTTAGGGTGGAACCAACCAAGTACCTACGTAAAGCGATCAAAGAATTGCAAAACTTTAGATTAAACTACTTTACTATTTTACTTTTATTGTCAACCAACCAAAGCTTTGCAAAATCATAATTCTGGTCCTGTACTGTATTGCACAGTTTTAAAAGTTCAATGATGATTCACGGTATAGCGTTTGAATATAATACACCTGATGTTTAGTGACTACGCAGTTGAAGGTGGCGCCACGCTACACATTGGATTCCTACTAAGGCTGGTGACAGATTCTTAACTTGACGGTGCTACCTAGCTGGAAGAGCACAGGTAAATGCCCTACGATCAAGTTATCGTTTCATAACGAAGTTTTCCTTAATCGAAAAGCTCAAGTTCATTGCAAGAATCGAACCCACGATCTTCTTACTTGGTCTTACTTGGTCGCTGCTGCTGAGCTATCATGGTTTCAAAATACTTGACATATTATTACAACATTACGTTTTGATATAATCCTTTATCAAATGAGTTGTCTTCACTACATTTCCCTATGACAAAACATCGTTATTTCTTGAAATTTTATATCCCTCATCGAATCCGATCTGATTCCGGAGTATCGCAGGTTACAGTTTTTCGATTTCCCATCGTTCTTTGTTTGATATTCATGTTTTGTTTTCTACATATTTGCTTAAGAATTCAAAGTCTTCTTGTCTGTATAATAAACGTGTTTATATATCTCGCGAGCGAGACTCATAGCTCGGAATTTCGCAAAGCCTTCGCCGCTTATATTGCCACCTGCGATAAGGAGACAGTATTAGGGGAATGCTGAATGTATTAACCAAAATAAGACTTTGTTTCGTCGCGCGTAGAGGGAAGTTTAGCTCGGCAAAAGACAATTAATATAAACCTGATGTACCTTTGAATTTGTGACTGTTGCAGGAGGAAAGAGAATATCTATAATACTATTGGATTTGCATTTGTATAGGATGACTGCGAGAGGTTTATTGGTTGTGATATTGAAAAGTGTGCAGATACGAGAAATCGCATGCATACATTTCTCGTTCATCAAGCTGCTATTCGTTTTATGTTTCAATATTAATAAAGATTATTAGTATTGCATACATTACTGCATCAGTGAAGCTGTTAGCCTTGCAATAGAAATCTTTCACAATAATAAAATGAGGAGTTTATAGTTTGGAGTTGATAGACATGAATAATAGAAAAGTCAGCAATACCATCACCAAAAGGGTTAAAAACTTATAAATAAATTACTTGAAAAGCTATATTATGTAAACTGATTTGAAACAGGTGATTTTTCAAAAATATTATAATTCAAATTAATTTAAAAGCTTCGTACTGCTTAGTGATCCCATGACGCTATTAGCATTTGACCCAAACATTTTCTAATAGACTACAAATCTGCACTAAAAACCGGAGGCTGTCTGCTGATATTTATGGGCTCGAATCGAAGTGAATTGACGTAGCGCGCCAAAACCTTGTCAATGGGGCTGATAAAATTTGATGGGGCTTCGTTTGCAACCCCGAGTCGATCCGAGGCGCACTCATGTTACTGTCGCGTCGTCCAATCGAGTTTTAAGTGTTTGCTTGTGAAGCTAGGCGTGAAGTGTCAATTTTGCACTTCCTATCTAAAAGCCAAATTTGCTGTACTATCGAAAGAAATTGGCTTGATAAAGGATTCATAGTGTAATAAAATCACTCATGTTACTGTCGCTTCGGCCAATCGAGTTTTAAGTGTATGCTTGTGAAGATAGGCGCGAAGTGTCAATTTGGCACTTCCTATCTACAAGCCAAATTTGCTGTACTATCGAATAAAATTGGTTTGATAAAGAATTCATGGTACATATAAAATTAGTCATGTTACTGTCGTCACGTTCAATAGACTTTTAAATTGTTGCGATACTGATGGCGGATAGTGTCAATTTGTCACTGCATCAATAAAAATAGGTGCTTTACTTTTATTAAGAGTATGATACGTTTTAATGTAACTGAATGGAAAATGATAACGAAGCATTTCGTGTAAATTTTTCATAGCCTATTTTGGTTCACTTGCTAACATTTAGTTATTCTTCTTGATACCAAACCACAGTAAGAGAGTTTATAGTAAATTCATTACTATGGAGTTGGTTTTTAAATTAGCCTTTTTTATTGTATAATTATAGTAGTGATAGATGAGATTTATCAGTGTCATTAAATCTATTTAGAATGACCTGCATTTTGGTGCAAGATGTTCACACACCTACGCGTGACATGTGGGCACGCTAATTTATGACGTTATTAAAATTGGATCGAATAAATTTCTACCTACTATTTTGCCACGTTTGACATACAGAATGAAATTCCAGAATGAGATATTTACTAGCGTTTTAACGACGCCCGTGAAAAAGCTGTAAATAACTGTTTAAATTTACGACTATTTTTGTAAGCGAAAGAAATGTAAACGGGCTTTTTGACAAAAGGTTAAAATGCAGCGTCAGTAATAAAAGTGCGTCAAAAGTTACCATTGTTGAATATTGACTAAAGTAGGGACCTTGTTTGTTTAGGTAACGAAGTTTGGCCCGCGGGCATGCATGGTTCATCGACCAACTATTTAACTTTGGACAATATTGTGCTTGTTATGGGGGACGCTTGTCTAATGAAACAACTTTGAAAAAGCCGGTGGAATCGGTGTTATGAATTCGTTTGTAGTGTAAGGATATGTAATAAATAGTCATAATGATACATTACGCTTCACTTAGAGATTTAAATTATCGGTTTGTCTTACAGCTTATTTCAATAACCTATTTCTATATCTAGTAGAACCAACCGCGGATAGATAAGTTATTGAAATTGGCTGTTGGGATTTGATAAGTTTTATTTAAATTGTAAAATCGTCAAGATAAAGTCTTACGTGTAAATAATGAAACTAGCATCAATCCGTGCTTACATTGAAATTACAAGTTGACATATTTCAGGTACGACAAAATTACCTGCCATTTAGTGTCTATCTCGCGTTATATTTAGGTTGTGATTTGATCATTGTATGCAAATTTTAATTGCTCTGTCACCTAAATTGGGCTTCAAGTCCCTGAAACTTTAGACGTTGTTAAAACCGAGCATCTATTAGGAAATAGCAGCTGTCATCATAAGTTACTGCTACAATATCAATAGTTACATTCCTATTCAATTTGCGTCGGAATAAGGAGATTTATTTGTCACCATCGGCTTTGTTAGGTGATTTGTCATATCTGCCTTGCGCCATTAATGCATTTCGCAAGTTGCAATCCTCACGCAGGTACCGGAGTCGGGAACCGAACCCACGCACCTGATTTGCAACGGCTCAGTCAGTAGGTGGGACAACGTCTGTCACTAACCAACGCCGTTGTTATTCTGATGTTTATTTTATTTGTGTAGGAACGGGCGCTACTTTCTCGTGTTGAAGTGTCAGTTGAAGAGAATATAAGTGCCATAAATAACTATTTTTTATGTTCAGATGTCGGAAAAATCAATTCTGGCGTATATAAACGTGAACAGAATGATGAGAAGAATTGAACATGCGTATTTATGTATGTTAGGCAATCTCTATCAATATTGAACATTTTCCTCTGACAATCATAATAACAGTGATATTGTATGGTATAGTATAATACCACTATCATGTCACCAGTAAATAATAATGGTAATGTGGTCATAGTTTCAGTGGCGTCAGCGTTTTAGCTGTTTCCCGTTGATAGCATGTTTTAACAGGTATTTTGTTTTCATGATAATTAAATTATCTTTCCGGCTGCCAGCTTTTGTATTTATGAGCGGTAGGTTTGTTTACTAAACGTTGTCGTTTAATATCATGTTATTACAAGCCTACATGAATTATTATGGTAAACTAATCTAAGAATATGTTGGAGATTGCGTACATAAAAAAAATTACCTAGTTGCAATAAAAGAAATGGCAATCACATCAATCGACGAACCGATAACCGATAGGGTTCTCGAGCAAGGTTCTCAAGTGGCGACCATGCACCGAATGACGTTCAATACCTAACTATAGGTAGGCCCCCGCTAGGTGCATTGATAATATCGCGAGGAGCTGATGGATGCAAATGCCAATTTAAATAGCCCCCCCACTGGGAGCACCGGCGACATAAAAGAGAGCTAGAATGCAAATTGCAAATAGCCATTCATTGTGGAGTTCAAAATGGGAGGCATATGTTCAGCAGTAGACGTCTTCCGAATGACGATGGTTTATCGTATTGCTTCATCTTATTTTGTCTACAACGCTGCGTCTTAATCTTGAAGTAAGTTACAGTAATTCCAGAATACTACTCCAGATCCTCAAGGGACGCGTAGGACGGTTACGTCAGCACAATCGTGATTTTATGCATTTCTTGTTGCGTATCAAATCAGATATAAATGCGATCGTCGAGATATCAGTACGATGTTTATTCCGTCTGCATTTGTGATTACGAGTAAATCAGGGCAGAGGAAGGACGAGACTGGTTGATTGATATTGCAGGAGTGTTGAAGGAAGCATGTTTCAATTGTCGCGTCAGTGAGTTTTGCAAGGCCATTTGTCTTTGTCTTGCTCTTATTCGTACTACAACGGAAAACTAAGACCCTATGCTCATGCAGTTTTGAAAATATTCTGCAACTATAAGTAGGTGATAGTACCAACGTTTAAAATAGAGAAGAAGTGGGTCATCAAGTTTAGTATGTTATCCGTTTTATTGCTAATATGCACAATGTACCTATTAAAGTAAAGGTAGCTAAAGTGTAATTGCAAACTGTATAGACTATAGAGTTAGAAGACACTTCTAAGAAGATCACCCCTGATTGATAAAATATTATATTAATGGTAGAAGTGTAAAGATGTGAAGAATTTTTTGTTCCTACAGGGTTACGTATGACCAAAGGTCACCAGATGTTGGTAACGATGTAGTAGAAGGTGGCTACACCGCTTCACCTGTATTGGGAACTGCCTCTCAAGTGGGGCTGCCGGAACACACCGATAGTTGCTTGGCAACAGATTCTTAACTTGAGAGTGGTAACGACCCAGGCGAGCTCTGGTTTCGATACGATGTAACCATTCAAGGTGATGTAAAGTTTACACCAGGACAGAATCCGCCTAATCTCTGTAGCATACTAAGCTATCTACGTAAGCTACACGTTTAAGCAACAACCCCTAACTCTGCAATTTCCTAACCATAGCTGTAATTAAAACTAAGCAAGCTATATATTCACTCTAATGACTAGAGCGAGAAAGGGAAGGCTGTATGTAGAGCGAGAGGTGTAACTAAGGTTAAATTATATTTACTCCGTGTGCTGAATACATGTGACAATGCTTATGGTGCTTCCATACTTACGTTTCATAACGTTAGTTCACGTAATTCTACGGACCGAATAAATAATGTACCATATGTTGTGAAGATAGAAGATTAAAACTTACTCAAGACGGTGAATGAAAGCTCTAGCTTTGTTCATTATAGTAAATAGACAGGTGAGATAACATGTGTTATATTGGATTAAGAAGGTAGACTATGTAGTGTAACAAATCTTGCGAATCTATGTTAATTTAGATAATTAATTTATTTCAGTCATCAAGTTAGGCAGAGTTGTATTACATATTTAGTTCCACAGTCGACACAATGTCGATAACTCGATATCGATGGCAATTATTTTAGGCTTTCTAAAATATGTATGTCAAGTCTTTCCGCTGTGCTACAGATTGCAATCCTTCAAGTATGAAAATAGTTCTTAAAGGTCGGCAACGCATCGGTAACTCCCCTGGGGCTGCCGATGTCCATAGGCGACGGTGACCGCTTTCCATCAGGCGGGCCGTCTGCTTGTTTGTTAATCTATAAATGTATATTGAAGTGATTAGAAGAGATTATCGGAAAATTAATCATTCACTACTGAACACCTCATGACGTCAATCCACCTAGTGGAGGGCCTACCTACAGAACTTCTTTTGATTCGTGCTTGATATTTATGTATTTTGAGAGCCGTATTAAAGATTGACAATAATTATACTCGAAAAAAAAACTTTTCGTGTATCTGCTAATATAGGAAAGCACAGGCAGCGTGTATATGCAGACGGTATGACAAGTATCTGTCCTATTATGTGGCACAGTATATTCAAACGAAAGAAAACTAGATACACCAACTCCGAGCATACGAGTTCTTTATGCTATTATCATTCTCGTAGAGTCATCCCAGAGTTGTAAGACTTTGCATAACCGCTGTTGATGGTACGAGATACGGAAGTTTCAAATCCTTTGGTGCGTTATCCTTGTTTGTAGATGTTTGTGGATGTTCACAAACTCGTCTTTCCTGCTTCGTAGATATAAAAGGAAACTTTCTGGTAAATAAATAGGGATAGGAAAGTTGTGTATGTAACAACACGAAGTTTTGCAAGTTGTTGGGAGTGGTAATGATTGTGAATGTTTATCCAAACACAATGACGAAATGGTACGGTAGAGTGCCTTCCTAACTAAATAAAAGTTTCACAAAGTTGCGTATTTCGAACTAAATTTGTTTGCTATCTGGGAATGATGGTGGCTGAACGGTGACGTATTATTTAGTAAGTTATTATGTGTTTTATGCGCGGTATATTATCAATTATTTCTCAGTTATAACTCTTTCTTTTTCGCTAGTAAGTCTATAAAAAAGACACGTTAAGTCATAACTGCAAAAAATCTTGTAAGAAAATTTAAACTTATATCCTTACTAAGTAAAATTAAAACTACGAAAGTATCTCTTTTTATTTGTCTGTCTTTCGTCTTTCACGCCTAAACCATAGAACCGCTTGAATGAACTTTGGTACAGACTACAGAGACAATCTAGAGCCTGAAAAGGACATGATAAGCTACTTTTTATCGCGATAAACTGCCCACGCGGTTGATACCACGGGGAATAGCTAGTATTCTCATAAAAGACGATGAGCAGACCTTAATTAGGTTAAACTAGTAAGTAACGATTTTAAGTAACACTCATCACTAATTAGTTTGCCCTCACCGAACATAGTGTTTATGTTCACCGCTACAACACTAATGGGAGATGAGCCATCGAAAGCCTAATGAACTATCAATAAGCATTTGTAGTAATTAGGGTAACCATTACTCATTTTTTGGACGGTGTCCAAGTTTTTAGGTAATGATGAAATAACATTTTGTCAGGTTTTTAAGAGCACAGCTATATAGTAATAAGTTAAAAGACTTGGGTCGTTTTAGGTAAATTTGATTAGATTAGTTCCATCTAATCCAATCCATACTGTTACTTAAGCCAAATACCCAATACACATCCCACCTAATCCACGTACGTACTTAGCATGAAATCCAAGGAGACGAAGCAGACGGTAACTTCTCTTCTTATCTTATACGTATTTTAAGTAGTCGTCATGAAAAGTCAGTGAGGAACTGGGGTTAGATGGAAAGCGTGGAACGATAATTTGATGTAGGTACGTGGAAATGTGGATTAGGTCCAGCCTAATCTAGCGGAATAGGTATCTTGTTATTGAGTTTAATCTAATCTTTATGTTTACCTTACTACCTTTACTACCTAACCTACTTAATAAAACAAATCTGTACATTATGCTATTTCATCGTAAAATGTTGAATTATTTTTGCGTGACTTGTCCAAGATTGCCAATAACCATGGTAACACTATTCATACCTGTTTTGTAAGGACTATTAGAGAGGATTACAATTATAAGCTTTGAACATTGGCTCCGACTGTCGAGTTATGGAATAAGGCATTGAGTAGGTGATATAGTGACTTAATCGCGTTTTCAGATTTATGTTCCGTGTTGTCCCAATAGCTTTGTTACGACATCAACAAAAATGTGTCTTTGGATCGGTTGTTAGTGATTTATTACTCCGTTTTTGTATTGCAAAATCGCTTGCTAGGTCTATGAGAAAATTTGGGCCTTGGACAAGGCCTTACAAATATTACTGTTTATTTTTATCTTCATTCATAGGAGCCATAATTATATAATCGTTTCTTAAAATAGATTGATTCAAAACTAGAAGACATTAAAATAAGAATATTAAGACTAACTTCTATGCAATTACAAGTTTTCTAAACCTATTGCCATTTCTAAACACCTAAAAAAAATATGGTCATGACACAACAAGAACATATTATTCCCGTTCCCAGATACCTATAACAGCTTGGATTAACTTGAAGCTTGAAGTAAGTTTTCGTACCGCAAAACATTTAGTTCAGAAGTTCGCTTGACTTAGCACCCGATAGCGGAGCTAAGTTATCTAAGTTAGCTCAACTTAGCTCTGCTGACTTGCGGGTGGGGTTTAATGTAATATTATTATGTTGTCGCTGGGATGAGGGATCGTTAAATGTAGAGGTAGGTATAGTTTGAAACTTGTACTGCAGTTCTGAACAGATGCAATATAAAGCTGCATAGGGGAATATGCTATTCTCTGCTTCGCATAGGGTTAGAAATTACATGATTTAACTTTATAGGTATACAGTTTAGGTGTTATAGGTATCCAAATAGTATCGTGTAAGCCTTACAAGGCGCCAACATCAAGTTGGAATTCCATTTCCGCATGTGCAAATTCTCCTTCACTCAAAACGGCGGGGCAAACATCGCGAGAAGCCAAGAATCACAATATTCAAGGTCATGCGACAACCACCAACTCGCACCAAGTATGGACCATACCACCTAGCGTGGTAGGTTATGGTCCATACTATCTCTCTGAGAGAAGGCCAGAGTCCCAGCAGTGGGAACGTGGAAGGCTGATGATAATACCTATGTAAGTACTTTGGTATTTTATACTTATTAAGAAAGGAGACAGTAAGTCAGATTGTTAGATTTAGTTTATGCTAAATGAAATGTTAATCTAGTGATTTTGAGCGGCAGAGCCTACATGATCTATTTTATTAGTGGTCTGACACCTTTTACGCCTGTAACTTAGAGTCTAACTTATTTAGTTCACTTTTAGTATAATCTAATCTGCAAAACTTACTAATCATAATATTATTTTGAAATACATAACGAGTTACTTGGTTTTTTGAACTCTGATGCATATTGCACTATGATATTTGAAGTTCCACGGCATTGCTCCGACACGAGGAGTGCCATAACGTATGAAAACATTTTTTCACGCCACCCTGTAACTTATGCACAAGTTGTCACATAACTTATTTGGTGCGGCGGCGACGTCGGCTCCAAAAATAGACGCCCTAAAGTTTTTAATAGTGGCTTTGTGAACCAGCGGCGCCTTGGCTGTCGACGAGCGAGACGAATTTTATGACTGCGAGCACAAATTGCTCGTTTTCCTTCAAAATATGCTTCGGAGTGCTTGATGTTGAATTCTTTTGTAGGACGTGTGAGCGGGATGTTGATATTAAAATATGCAAAACTGTATTGTAGGTAAATTCAGAAAACGTAAATGATGTCAGCTTTTCTCTGTTGTGCATTTTTGCTGTGTTCCGTTGTGTTTTGCGTGTTGTTTTTGAATGAGCGCTGTGGATATGGACCGACACCAGACTCGGAATTCGCTCAAGAACTCAGGATAGAGAGGAGTGGCGCTCTCTCATTTTAGAGGCTAAGACAACACTCTTGGTCGCTCGACCATCAGAGTTACTTAGTTAATTTTAATTTGAGCTATGATAACCAGCTAGGCTAATACTAAAAAGTACCCGTCATTTGTAACTTACAACTTACTGATAAAAACTGTCGTTAATTTATACCTACATGTATGTTACCAATCAAAACAATCAATGAACAGGGGAGACCGTGTTAATGGAGACATCCGTGCCGTAAGTGATTTTTAATATTTTCGGGATGTATGTGTCGCACTAAAATAGACAAAACACTAAGGGGGAAGTTTTTGTATGAAAAAAGACGGTCCCTAAAAGATTTTATGAAGTGTCTATTTTGGTATAGAAAACGTTATACCTCTAATCATACTGTGTTGTGAAAACAAATCAGTTGAGTCCAAAATGAAAAGATTGCCCCAAGGAACTGCATTGTTATCGGTTTGTCGTTCGATTCGGTCTCGGCCCTTGCCAATATAATTTTCCTTTCACCATATACCTACGCTAAAAGAAGAGTTAAACAGTTTAAACTATCACCAAACTATTTCACAGTTACGTAAAACCGTTTGCTTTACATTTGCTATCCTTAAAATGTACCTTACTTACGGTCGAAGAATTTCGCTAACTTAACCGGGCGTATACACAGACAATGCGCTTCGACTGCGAAGTTTTAGCTGTAAATTTCAATAGCATGCAAAAGCCACAAATTCAGCTGTAACTAGTTTAACCGGTTCAAGTTAGCCCAAAGTTGGTGTTCTTGTAGATGAACAATCGCTGACGTCGCCACTGCATTTGCATATTGATTTAGGAATATGAAATAGCTATTATCGACTAGTCAAATGTCGGTAAAGTTTAAATGGAAAACAATTTGGTTGAGTTTAATGTGGATGCAAATTGTTGAAGTTTATTATAGAGAGTTTCGGTTGATTTGAATTTGATGGTGAGGATATTTTGATACTTCAGAAGACGGAGAGGGAGAGGCCTATTGGCCAGCAGCAGACTGACACTGGCTGATGATGATTATGGTGATCAAAATATGCATATATTGGCATTGCCAGAATATACAAGTTTTGTTACGGTAATATTTACGACGTTTTTCACGTCACATTTGGAATAGTATGTTTTTATTATGTCTGAAATAGAGTTCAGTATTGTATTGCAGTTGAGTGCACCTACTTAAAATGAATATATTTTACCTTTCAAAACTGCTTCACATAATCCCCGTCTTAGGTATGATTTAGGATTAGAATAGGCATTCTAAACCTGAACCATTAGAGCTCTGAGTAAGTAGCCATATTGTTAGAGGTATAAAATAAAGCTGTTCTTATAAGGTTTGTGCTTTATAATGTAACAAGAAGTCATGAAGTCACTTAAGTTTACGACGCAATTGTATGTAGGTAGTTTGCTTTATTGGACTGTGAAAAATTGTTATTGAATGATTTGTATTGCCGTTGAGAAAGCATTATTAATACTTCTTTCATATTTTTTAAAGACTAAATGCATTGCTTCTACATTTGCAAAGTGAAGTAGAACTGCCAGGGCCTTGCTCCCTAAAAGTATAATTTGGGAGCCTTCATGGCGGACGTATGTACAGTCAGCAACGAAACTAGCTGATCATACTAGATTTCCTAAATGTGTTTTAGATCAGTATGACGTAGGTTTTTTATACATTTTACGAGGTAGCGCTCTGACCACAACATAACACACCTGATTTTAAGTGATGATGTGGTCAAAGCTTGGTGTGGTGGTGGTAATTGAAAAATGTGTGATTGTTCAGCGACTTTTGTCGTTGACTGTACTAGGCTAGCATACTCTACCATCGACCTCATTGTCATTTACCATCAGATGAGACTGGTCAAATTCTTAGCCATTGCAATGCTAATTTAAAAACAAAGAAAGAACGACCCCTATGTACAGGATCAAGACAATGTTTGCCTGATCATAAGCAAAACGCCGCCGCTTATAGCATATATCTATGCTATATCACTAACATTACGTAATTGGAAACTGTTAATAAATTATCTAACTAACAAAAGAAGGGTTAGTGAAAACTACTTTTAAAACAACAAAGCGCATAAGTTGGTCGCGTCGCGAGTCGAATGCATTAAAGCATAGTGGTCACGATAACACAATTATGTTTTAATTTATATACGCCGTAGTTTTATCACGCGAACAGCCCGCTCGTTAACACGCACCCTTATCACAAACACAGTATATTTTAGTCTAGACAGTACCTAAGATTTCTCTATCGCGGTTTAGGTAGCTGTCATTCGTGCGCGATATGTTATACTGACAACACAAAAAACTTAGGTCTACAGGAAATACTTCTACAGTGCAATCGAGCAAAGTAATTAGAAAAATGTGATTGAACAATATGCAATAACTGTAAGCAGTGTATTTATTACGTTTTACAAAATATACCGTACTTAGATACCAGACAAACCAGGTATAGGTATGAGAAATATCATACTTAGAAGCGGACACTGAAATAGGGTGTTCTTCAGCCTTAAAAAATAAATATAATTATTAATAAACGTAAATAACTTATTTTATATCTACTTTTTAGTGGAACAGAATCTTTTCATTCAAGTTTTGATACTGTTTTACACTATGCTAAAACTGTAAGCTAGCTGCTTAGTACTAATTATTAAGATAAATATTACTTTATCCACCTTGTTTTTGGAACATGTCGTTAACATGATTACGTATAATATTTGTAGGTCCGTTGACTATATAACGACCAGTTAACATAGTCCTTTCGCGATTTACAACGGTTTCTATATTGTGCTTTTTCGCTTTGTTTTCAGTTGAATTACGATCATTTGGCACGACTTAATTTAATTTATTTTGTTTACTTAAACTCAGTTCTTGAAATGCCCGTTTAAATTATTCGGGTTGTTTATGTTACCTATTTCAAAAAGGTCAACGTTTCGGTGAAACTAAAACCATAACATTTGTAAGTTTGATACTACCTTACTACTCATACTGAATTATTTTTTCGCGTAACATTTTTATAAATTATATCTATTGAATTTGATTTACCGTGACATTAATAAATGCGTTCAAAAATAGTAAGAATTTATTTTATTATTGTGTTGTTATATTATTTTTATACACTCTCACACACTCTACTGCTTTTAAAACACCAAAGGACTCGAGGAGGTAATCTTAATAGCCTGTCCTGAGGAATTATAATTTGTGTGCTACATAGAAGTAAACTAGTGTGATAACTGATAACTTTCTTGATATGTGTGATAAAAGCTATAATTTAGCACACCATTAAGTAAATAAAGAGATAGTCGCCACGTGACCAGAACAAGCGTGGCGTGGTACCATAACCTTAAATCAGAGATGGGGCTCTAATTGCTTAGAAAACATTAGCAGAGTCAAGCTTGGTACAAGTTAGAAAACGCCAGCGAGTTCGGAATTTACAAAATCCTTGTATTAAATTTATTTTTCAATGACATAAATATTACCGCCTCTAGACTAAATCGTTATCAACCGGGCTCACGTCTCGGAGTATAACGCACGCAGGTATATACACACACAGCCCGTTAATTTATCGTATACATAAGTTATATCGCTCACTCGTTACTAAAGATAAACCTAAAGGTACCTTAAAAACCATATTATGCAAGTTTAAACATAATTACAAAAGAAGATAAAAATAAAAAATAAACAGATGTGGGTAGTTGGCGAAAAAAAACTTGCAAATAAATATGAGCAAGCCTAACAATTATTTGCCGAAGTACTAGCCTTTTCCACTAAAATGATAGGAAATAAAGGCAACTCTATAGATTTAAATATCGTACAGTTGTAGGTAACTAAATAATAAACCTGAACTAACCTTCATCGTCCGAGCTTGATGACGAGTTTCGTAATTTGTGTTCCAAATGTCTTATTTTTCGACGTAATCTCGAATTATGACGATCCCGCTTCCTTTTACCCATAGCACCACTTTGAAATAACTTTTTCGCTAACTTTCCAATAATTTAACAATATTAGTAGACAATTTGTTGTTGCGACGCCTGCACATAAAAAAGGAATGAAGTATGGCGGAGATGGCACCACTCTCTATGACGTAGTAGGTATCGTTCAGAAACCATTTAATTTCATATTCTTGTGATTTGATTTTTCTTTTTACAGCTCTAAAAATTATGTGCGACGCTTAGTGCATTGAGAAGTGAAACTACAGAGTATAAATCTGGAGAATGTAACGTCGTATGTATAATACCACACAGCTTCACTATGGGAACGTCACATTTTCACATTGTTTATTTTCAAATTGTAGCCTTTTTATTCTTCAATACTTAAGAGTAGAGTTCTTATCGTTAGATCATTTTCCACTTAGTCGATCTTCGGCCATCCTGTTAACTTCTTAGTAGGACATGACGTCAATCCTTTCTTTGTCTTTCGGTTGGTATTCTCAAACGACACTCAAGTGTTGATCAATACTTGAGTAGCGATTGCTTGACATATTTGTATGAAATTACAAACTCAAATGTAGTGATTGTCGCTTGAGCGTCATTCTAGTATACCAGCCTCAGTTCATTTATGTTTTTCTTAGTAGGTATATCTCTCCTTCTGTTCGGTAGCCAGTATTAATAAAAAACAATGTCCTGACGTGCTGTTCAAAAGGAGCTACAGATAATGGCCAAGCTTATGCCTCAGACCAAACCAAGTCTTACATCGCACTGCCTGCGTTTATAGCAAGACTGATAATTTTATTCCCCCAGCGCAGACGCCGGGGTCGATAGGTCGGGGGTTGTTTAGCCTTGTGTGTAAACGATCCTGGCTAGGACAATTTGATTCGCAATAAATTGCATTTATTTCAATGTCATTGTCGTTGGTGCATTTAGAGAGATATCTCTCACGGTTATTTGGGGGCAGTTTAGAAAAGTATTGACGGATTTTGTAACTGTACCATTATTAAAGAGCGACAGAGTTATTTGGAAAAATATAGTAATTTTAAAATGAGATACATACATAATATGTATATCTAGTACAAAATATAGATTTTTCTAAAAAACTAATAATAGTGTTTTAAAATAGATTAATTTGGAAACTCACTCGTCGCCGTCGGTCAGAGCTGCCTCTCTATAATAATATGGATAACTTTGTCAAAATAATGTTTTTTTTTTATATTGACTTCCAATAAAACGAATAAGATTGTATTGGGATGAAAAAAAGAAGAAGAATGCTCATACAACCCGAGAAGAATTGGAAAATAACTTTTATATGGAAATTTCTTCACGAGTTCTGTCAGCTTTTATTGTCGCTTGACATTTTCCAACACATAACATATGAATGTCACCTAGTTATTTTTAGTACAACAATCTCCCTCTTCATACCAGGCATTCTCAATCTTAATTAAGACGCTCTGCACACTCGCGAATTTCACATTCATTGAATATTACAAAACTATTAACAACTACCGCAGTAACATCCAACCAACCCCAAAACAACCAGGTTCATTACAAAGCGTAACTAAAGCCGGGTACCACCACGCATGGGTCGATTAGACCGTCCACCCTTCGCAGGCACCCTTCACAATTGCACTGCAGTTTTATTATTATAGAAAAGAGAGACAGAAAGAGAGGTAGTGTTTTTGTTTCGGTCTTTGTCATGTTTAGGCTCAAAATAATGTTTAGGGTGATGTAGACTGAGTTGTTTGTTGCAGCGACAAACAATTCAAACTAAAATGCTAAAAGAAACTTTTCTAAATTCATACGACAAAGATCTAACATTAAAGCATCAATCATAAATCTGAAAGTTTTGTAAGTGAGTAAGTGTTGTGTTGTTACTTCTTCACGCTGAAATTCTCAACGGTTTTTTTGGTGAAATTTGGAAAGCAAATACTTAGGTACCTTACCTAGGTATACATTCAATCATTCTGGAAACAGCATTACAAAACTTTTTATTTGCTCATCGATAATGTGCTCTAAGTTAAGTCACAATTTATTGTTTATTTAATTATACTTAGGTTTTTCTTTCTATGTTTCACTCTGTTTCTGGATCAATAAAATATTATTATTATTATTATCTCTTCATTTATTTTTTTTCTTAGGCAAAAGTTTTTTACATTAATTTTATAAAATAATATTAAACAAAATTACTATAAAAAACTTAAACCTAGAGTGCCGCCGGTAGCGGGGCAGGACTTATTATTATTATACCTTGGACTAACATTGGCTACTTTTATAAAAGATTTCTATGAAATAAAGGGTAAAACGCGGCTGTAACCGCGGCACGCAGCTAAGAGTTTTAAACAATTAGACAAAATTTGAAGTGGCATGTACAGTCAGCGTCAAAAGTCGCTAAACAATTGCAAGTTTTCCAATTATATTCATCATCTTAAACACTAACCTCTGACCGCATCATCACATAACTTCAGGACTGTTGTGTTGTGGTAAAACGCTACCTTACAAGTTGTAAGAAACAACCAAACATTATCGATCTAATACGCATTTGGAAAATCGAGTATGTCTTTTGTCGCTGACTGTACCAAAATAATATAATTTATCCCTAGAAAGTAATGTAAGAAACACAATAGCGCAAATTTTTCCTTGCTTTATTTCCAGCCTTACAATGTAAACAAGGCCCTTCTAAAAATCTCGCTGCAGAAACGCGGCGTATGTTTGCCTTGTATCAGTTTACGGTACATTTAAGCGTGGTTACGAAAGCGAAGCTGCTAAATTGTCACAACCAAAATGAGGGAGCGCAAAAATGAATTCGAGATGTGTATCTTCATCCGTGTGAGTGTAAAGGAGGCAAACATACTCTACGGCAAATGTTTGATTTTGAAATCACAATAAAGTTTTTGAGGACAAAAATATCAAAACGAAACAGACAACTGAAATATTCCCATTATTAATCATACAAATCCTGCAATGGATTATATTATAAATCTGGGGAGGGGTGGTCCATAATAGCACGAGGCCAACAGCGCTTTTACGAATCAATTATGGGATTATGTGAATTACAGAGGGTGATCATAATAATCGATCTCTATTAGTAGACGTTTTCCCCTGCGAGAAAAAAAACTTCAAGGTGGATAATAATGGGTAAAAAATTATATATAAGGGCTATTAAAGACCTGTGAGAAACAGGGTAAGCCATAATGCAAAAGCGAACCTATTTAGGTATATCAAGTTAAATGCATACACTGTCATCACACTATGACACATTAATATTCTATATGTGAAAGTTTGTAAGTGAGTGCATGTCTGTTAATTCTTAAAGCTAAGACGGCAGAATGGATTTGAGTGAAATTTGAATTTATAGCATAATGACTGGAATAACATATAAGCCTGAACAAAAAATTTCTTTTCGGCCACGTTTTCGTTAAATAAATCCCAAACAAAGTCAGCTCAGCCTCGGACTTATACGGCCGGTTTCAATAACCGATCTATCCACGGTTTGACATAAATTCGACATTACTTCTATGGAGTTTATGTCAAATTTCCATCTCCAATAGGGCAAATCGTAGATCAGTTACTGAAACCGCCTGATAGGGAGGGAACCAATCATTTAACTAATCGATCACTCTGATTAACACTGTTTTTTTGTGAGTGATAGCTTAAATCACTGGCATTTTATAGTTAATTTAAGCTATTACATTTAAGCATTTTAATCAAAGTTATGCCTTCACATTGCCACGTTTGTTATAGAGAGCTTTATAGCACCTTGCATCGAGCGTTAATCGCCATATAATTTTGATTGATAGCTCAGAGCTTTTTACTTATTTTTCATACGAATTTACGTTATGGCCTGCAATAACGATAATGAAAATATAGATGGGAAGAGTTATGGTATAATAACCGTTATTTATGCTGTAATATTCAACTAATATCCTCTCGAAAAATGTAAGCCTTCCGAAGCTTTTTCTGAAACGGTTTATGCTATTTTTATGTTTTTGTTTTCGGCTTTATTTAAACCGAGTAGTGGTGTGCATGTTGATACAATTTCTATTTATTATCAGTGTGTTCCGGTCTCAATTGAGAGCTTCTAGATGTAGCGTTAATTAACATAAAGTGACTTGTGGTCGAAAACTTCCCTGTAAGAAGTAAATAAAATTGATTCAAAAAGTATATTCCTACTAATAAAGTAACTCAGTCAGAGTCTGTCTCGTTTTCACGCCTAAACTACTGAACCGATTTAAATGAAATTTGTACGGAAATAGTTAGAACCCCGAGGAAGGACATAGGATACTTTTTATCGCGATAAACTGTAGCCCACGCGGGTGAAACCGCGGGGAACAGCAGGTGTGCCAATATAAAATTGCATTTATGAGCTGACTTACTGAAAACTTTACAAAGTGCTCCTGAGAATTGCAAACGTTCTCATCTAAACGAAGATAAGCCCTCTATTACCTAGACGTGCAAGCACCATGTGAACACGCTATCCTGAAAACGTACCATCTAAGCAATTTCCACAGGAATTAATTCCTCCACTCTAGGAAAATCGCTGAGTTAAAAGAATTTTATGAAAGTTAAACGAGCCGGAGAGTCATTGCATTAAGTAGAGAGGGCTTTGCCAACACTTAATTAAGAATTCACCCCCGTTCACCCCCCGTCTACCCTCTAGTCACAACAAAAGATTTCATCCAAGCTATCTTCATTAAATTCAATTCAATTTTTAATATATTATACCCATAGAAGCTTCGTAGTCTTTACACGTGCGTCTCATTTATTTTGCAAAAATTTATCGAATGTCCTTTGTGCCATCCATTATAAATGTTCGATTGGAGAGTTTTAATTGTAATTTAAGAGTGTAATAATTCGATCTGTCTGTCGAAATGTAATAATTTTATCTCTGGTGTTCTATGTAGGTAGATTGTCATAAATATCTCTTATGTTTCTTTTTATTCAGCTGCCGGTCAGGAGGTTGTTTTTTGTTGCTCTTTACCAATCTCAAAATATTCTTAACCGACAATGCTTTTTGGGGTAACGTGTTGCATCGTTACAACATCAATTTCAACCGGAAGGTTTTTGGTATTCATGTTACTTTGTTACAAAAAAAAGAAATCGGATTATACGTTTATGTTAAAATGTTCTATCCAATTATTTTTACCAAAACAAACGAGGCTTTGTATGACAAAACACAATAAATGGCAGCAAATCGAGTAAAAAAATATAACCGTTTGGTTGAACAGAAACCCGTAACAATGCATAGTCGATGGCACATAACAATTCCATTGCGAAATCCATTCGGCTCCACTCATCCGAATATAGTATGACATGGAGTCAAATTATGTTATCGCAGGGATCAAAGTTAGTTGGTCGTGTATGGTGTATAGGGTTTTTCTATCAAATTATACGAGAGCGCTTAAAACAAGGATCTAAATGGTTTTGAATAAAAATATTTCATTCTTTCCAAAAGAGAGACGAATATAAATACTGATAAATGTAGGTAAGGGAAGTGGAAGACCGTGGAAAAAGTGGATGAAAGTAAAGAAGACAATGAATCGATGACGACTGAGAAAAAGACGTAGGTACAAACTGCGTCGATCTCAAATCAATTGGGACCCGAGCAAGATGATCATGTCCCGTATGCCCCAAGGTGCCGGCCGCAATACAATGACTACAGCAGCAAGCAATGCAACGTAAGCAAGCAAGCAAGCAGCTAACGTAAGAAACGTTTCCTATAATAAGAAGGTGATAAAAATCACAAAATATTTAACATCAAGTGATTGTACTTTCAGTTACTTACGCGTATTTTTAAACATTTTAAAAATCCTCCCGTTGATATCTCGATATGTTATTATTCATTTCATATTGGCTTTCCAAGCCGGTAAAGTTCCATTTACTTTATTACAATTTACATTTTTCGATTAAATTTGCTTCAGACATACAATTGTTTCCGAGCAGAGTTGTTTTAATCGTAGCATGGACTACTTGGGATAAAAATACGGAGCTTCAATTAGTTCTTATTAAAAGTTGGAGGAACGAAGTAAGAAGAATTTTATATTCTTTTGCGACTCCTCTGTTCGAAATCCTGACCAGTTTTATATTGGACTAAATTTTTAATTGCTGCTGTTTAAGATTTTTGAGTTATTTCTACTTTTAAGTGTTCTTTTTTCGTAGTGATTATTTAGAAACATTTTCGAGTGCATCAATACAGTCGTCACTACTAACTCCGTGTTTTCAACAACCATTTTACGGATATACATAGGAATTACATACACGCTTTGGTTCATTGACCAGCATTAGGCTAAGTTTGGCCGATTTGTGACTGTATCATTTATGTGTACGTATATTGTTTATTTTAACCTTTTGTGTTATTGTTACAAATAAACATATTCTATTCTATATGTAAGACATCATCATCATCATCATCATCAGCCGGAAGAAGTCCACTGCGGAACATAGGCCTCCCCCCTTGAACGCCACCATGAACGGCTATTAACCATTTGTATCCATCGACTCCCTGCGACTCTTACAAAGTAAGTACTTATTTTATACTACATTTTGTTACTTGCCAGTCATTTCTACTACAAAATGTACTCCATATATTGGGTGAACCAGAATCGCAATGAAATGAAAACGAACTCGACTCCAGTTAAGTTGAATTATAACGATGCGTGCATTTCCCAATGCGTTATTACGACCTTCCGTGCAATTTGAAATTTATCTGGCATCAATGCACATAAAGCATCAGATTTATGCATTGCGGTGCTTATAATGAGCACGAGAGCTGTCGTCTTCAGCCCAATAAAATATTAAAATGACATTAATACTCTCTGCGCCCGGCATTATTTTTATTTCAACAGAACATAAACTGATCGTAACTTGAAACAAAGTATTGGCCGACATTCTCATGTGGATGTTAATAACTTGGATTAAATGTTATTTGTGGTTATGTCGTTACATTAATAGAGCGTTAGAAGAATAACTTAGATTTGAAAACTGAATTTTACGATCAGTTTTAGGGTTACCAATAAGCGAGGTTTTTAATTTGAACTCATGATTTCACTAAACACGTAACCTTAAAGTGGTCGTAAATTTCAGTTATCAAATCTAAGTTATTCTTCTACCTTTATATTAATATAACGACATAAATTAAGAAATTAGGAGCATACATTAAAAACTTCGGCTGTTGCGGACAAGACCTAAACTTTTTGTGATAGTTAATTTACCTACTTAGGAACGGATATGGTTTCAAAATTAATTTAGATTGCAATTTCTACATGCAAATACAAAGTTGTATTTTATAGGGTCGCAACCCTGAGCAGCCCTATGAACATTGCGATGTTCACAGCTTCATTTCTCTACGAAAAGGACAGCTCATCACTAACTGTTAGTGTGTGTGGCCCAACAGGGTTCATATTGATCCTTATCCTATCTATTGTTACATTTTATGGAATGCAATATTTTTTTTCCTTTGACGTTGCATTTGTTTTATTAATACCCCTATAACATTTACCCAAAAAACAACAGTGATGTAAAATATGTGTTTTAATAAAATAAAACTGTACTAAGAAAAGAGGCTAGCAGCCCTAGCTATAATGAACTACACATACTACACGCGGCGAGTTCGAATCGTTTCGGAATAAACATACATTTGCAATTGAAATGAATTCAGTAATATGAGCGGTGACAAGTCTATTATTTTTGTATAGCTGCAGTAGGACAGAGGGCATTACCATAAACGTGGTTAACATTAATTTAGCTTATTGATGGATAAAACATACAGCAAATGAGTTTGGGATGGATACGGTATAATGATCGACAGATCAGTTATCTAAAATTGGCACGTACAACACATTCACACATAAATTTGTCTATGACACTTATTCATAGACAGCGTGACGTCTCACTGCTGCTTACGCATCATGGAATATCTTTTTGTCTCTCTCGCACGCGTTCACGGCTATGAGCGTGACAGAGACCGTTATTGTTTTGTTTATGCTACTGTGTAATGAAATTCCTGTGGTGTGAGTGCTGTGAACGTGCCAGTTTTAGATAACCCAACTGTAGCATAGCGGCCAGATAACATTTGACCACACGTTAGATGTAAATTTAGGTTGGGAATCTTTTAACCTTACATAATTATCTAAAGTATAAGAAACTATGTGGATCTAGAATCCGCAACACCTAGATACGAAACAAATATTTGCGCATGCGATAACGCTTTTCTATTATCTCTTTCATTTATTTCGTAGCTTCTGGTTAAACTCAGCAGGCGGTCTGAGCTGAGGGAACGCCGCGCCGTGGTAGCAACACTCATTCGCATAGTCACCGTAATTAATGGTTAGTTCATTCTGACTTACTTAAACCAATATGAAGGCTAATTTTATTGTTATAGGGGATAAATTCCCGATTGGGGTAATTGCTGGAAAATTAATTATGGAAATAATCGTTGTACCATCTACATTTTACGTCGATATGTTTGAGAATCTGAAAACTAGGCCAAATAAACGCATTTCAGGATAATATGTAGGTAGGTAGCTGGTCCTATAATGGTCTTTGAATTGTTATTTTTCAGAAATTGATAAAGTTGTTTATGACTTCCCTACCTATATAAAATAAAATATACATAGGGCTACGTTTGACTGCAATCATGGCTAATATTAAGCGACGATGCTGTCGATTAGCATTAGCACCTATACCTAGAAGGACCTGTTCAGTTCACTTTTGCCTCGAACATTTTCCAAGATATAAGTAACATTTGTTGGTACTTTCGTGGAAGTAAGTATTATTAATGCCCCCCCCCCCCCCCCACGTTTCCTTTATCTTTTTTACGAGATAAAAAAAACGAAAATTTTGAATTACCCGTGTGTAAAAAGTACTTTGTGTGAATCATAATCATAATACATCATTTCGCGTCCCTTTCAGACTCGCAAAAGTATTTCGCACTCACTGAAAAAAATCCAGATGTTGACTCTCTCAACAAGCAAGAACCGAAATTAAACCGTAATCTACAGCGGGACTGCACAAAATGAAAACGTGTACGTAAATTCCAAAAGAAATTCATAAGGTGGGTCCTGAAATACCTTTTTTGGGGTGCATCATAAATCAGCATAACGAGGCAGCCTTCCGTAAGGTGCCCCCTCGTAGCATTAAGCTGCTGTAATATTTTCTCACTTACGACAAAATTTTCTGTCTCCATATTTATGTCGGGAGCAAGTTTCCTTGAGAGCTGTCGTCTCAAGCTGTAAGGTAAGTTACACCGGGAAATATTCAGAGCTTAGCCGTGAGCTATATTTAGCACGGTTTATATAAGTTCTTACTCTAGGAGCACCTGCGCAGACACTATATTATCTTAACTAGAGATTTCCTTGCAACGTCTTATTTCTGATGCATTTTGAGTACGCTTCAACACATCACACTTACCCCCAAGTCTACTAATATTTAGTTTTAAATGAGAAAGTTTGTGAGGATGGATGGATAGATGCATGGATGGATGTTTGTTACTGTTTCAGGAAAAAACTACTGAACCGATTTTGATGAAATTTGGTGTGGAGATAGTTCAAACTTTGGAAAAGGACATAGAAATACTTTTTATTGCGATGAAGTCCACGCGGGGCACTGTGGGGCGCAGTTAGTAAAAATGTAAATGCGAAGCCTAGTGCTTTCCGTGTGCCCTGACCACTTTTCATACTGCCTTGGACCTGACCGCAAAATATTTTGTATAAAAATGTTTGGTTTATGTCAATGTCACTTGACAGTGACAGTCAAATTGCTAGTACATACTAGATTAAAAAGATTAGTTTTTGTTCATGTTTGGTAAATAACGTTGATTTTAATGACTTATTTTAAGTAGAGCCGACTTCCAAAGCGTGAAACGGAATAGCAAATAAATTGCGGAGTGCGTTCAAAACATCCAAATATCGTGTAAGTTAAAAATATCCTAAGAAACTACGAAGTTAAAAATCAATATCTTTTTTTTCTACACTTTCTATAAAATATCGTTTGTATAATCATAATACACAAAAAAAAACAATTTTTATCGTACATAGATCGATTTCACATGACCTCGGGTTCGTTTTGACCATTGTTCTTTGATCCTTGTCTGACAATGGCATCCAAGAAAACCTTTGAAGTCGGTTTTCTACGTTACGTTATTTCTCAATTTAGCAGCTAGTCTATGCCTCATCGATCTAGTGCACGGTCACTTCTGGTTATTTGTCCATCATCGCAACCGATTCCCGTTTATAACAAGCATTGGACGGCGCTTTGATCTAGACATAAATATCAAGTATACACTGTGTTATTTCCTCATTAAAATGCATTATTTATTTACATAAAACTTGCGAGTTGTTAGAAATTGAGAACTTTGAACTTTAAGATCGTATAACTAATAATAGTTAATTGTTGAATACATAAGTAGCTATCTGGTTTTATTATGAGAATATTATTTAGACGACTGAGATAGTTTAATCAAAATCTTGAAACAGAAAATATGTTAAAAATTATATTAATCTTTTAGAGAATTTCCTCCCGTCCCGAAGGCTTCTTCATAATGCAAAATATTGTTACAAAATTATTCTGCTAGACATAAAGACTGATTTTTTAATTCGTGAGTATTTAGCAAATATTCAACACAAATTCACTATTTCTTAAATTAAATAAAACACTTATAGTATGCTGGAGTTTATATCAACGGGTGTACAAATGCTAAATGTGATGTTGCGAATTCGATTATCGCTACGAGAATAATAATATTAACAATATGTGCAAACTAAAAAAGCACATATATATATAATATATATATGCATTATATTATGTTTCGTGTTTGATTGCTACGAAGCCTAGATCGTGAGGAAACCGGCATGCCCAAGAACTGCAACATTCAAGGGCATGCGACATCTACCAACCCGCACTGGGCTAGCGTGATAGATTACAGCCCATACATTTCTCTGAGAGAAAGCCAGAGTCAGAGATAATGATGATGATGAAGCCTAGATCCTCATAGTTTCTGATACCTAGTTAGGGGGATCAGCTTTGTATGTGAGCGTTTTTTGTTTTGTTTGTTTGTATGTGGGCGCTACTTTATTATCATTACTAGTTGCGCCTTGCGGTTTCACCCGCGTCCCGCAGGAACATTTTTCCGGGATAAAAAGTAGCCTATGTGGTAATCCAGGGTATAAGCTATCTTTATTCCAAATTTCAGTAGTTTTTGCGTGAAAGAGTAACAAACATCCATCCATCCATACATATAAACTTTCGCGTTTATGATATTAGTAGGAAGTAGGATGTTTTCAAAAATCCACACCTGATGAAATGTGTGTAATTTTTCGTGCTATTAATTAAATATAATTTAAATTCCGATCAGAGTTAACAACCATCGTAAAACTACCTCTACGTAAGATCCTGGTTTATGTTTCACCGAGCAATCGTAAACGTTTGCTGGATATAACGAGATAACTACTCTTTATCAGTGTCAGAATCTCAAACACGAATGTGTGGAGAGCTATCGGTTACAAAAAGCAAGGTGACAATGACAGTCTAAGAAGTTTTTTTTAATTCTTCCAATAATGGTGACACTGTTAATATAACGCCAAAGTGGCTAAAAAGATTAAAATTATGAATACGAGTAAAGTTTTGGGTGCTTTCCATTAAAATGCGGGTCAGGAAAGAAGGCGTGTGTGTAACTGTAGGGTGCAGCTAGTATAACAGTCATTTTCATAGAACTATTTTTTTATAATTTATAACAAATAGCTGTTCCCCGCGGTTTCACCCGCGTGGGCTACAGTTTATCGCGATAAAAAGTATCCTATGTCCTTCCTTAGGGTTCAAATTATCTGCGTACCAAATTTCATTTAAATCGGTTCAGTAGTTTAGGCGTGAAAGCGACATAGACAGACAGACAGAGTTACTTTCGATTTTATAATATTAGTAGGGATGTTTCAGTTCACTAATTTCAAAATAAATTTTCGTTTATAGCTGCGGTTTAAACGACCGTTGGCTATTATTCTCAGTTTCTCAACAGTTAAAGGTAAGGACCTACCTGTGTCAATTAGTATTCACAGAAGTCTTTAGTCAAGTTTCTCAAGTTACATGGCAAGTAACTTGGATTTCGATTTGTGATTCAAATAAAACAAGTAAACCAACTTCAAAGTCTTTAATCTTTAATTGATGAAATCTAAATATTCACACACCTTTGCAAGTTGTAAAAATTGTTTTTAATGTAACATTCAACTACGTTTCATGGGCCGTCGACTTCCCACCCTCAGTCGTGAGTTTAAATCTTACAATGAGCTTGAGCTTTCGGTGAAGAAAAACATCGTCATGAAACCATAACTTAGTGGTTGGGCATTTTCTAGGACTCGCCTAGATGTGTACCACCTTTAAGTTAAGAATCTGTCGCCAAGCACCTATCAGTGTGAGATGGTCGCCCGATATCTTTGCCCGACCAGTATAAGTTGGGCGACTTGGGGGGCTGAGTGGATTAATTCGTCGCTCCTACTTATATGCTGCTACCATACTCAGTCCTTTTACTGTCAATATATATAGACTGACCACTTCAAGACTGATTACTTCTAACTGGATTAAGGCCCACTTGCACCACCGATTTAAATCTCAATTTAACGAAATTCACTTGTCAAATCGTATGGAATATTTAGTTAACTTCATATTTAAACAATGTTTAAAATGTTGTTCAAGCCAGCCTAACATACATATACCTACTTAATTAAACTTCACAACGTCGAAATGTATAAGTACTAAACAAACTTTGTTTTGTTGTTGAATATTTTTACCACAAAGTTTTATTTGTAGACTCAAAGCTGTACGCCCACTTCGCTAAGTCTTTGTTGGCCCTCATTTAAAATCAATCTCTGCCATTTTATCGGGGGTAGTAGACACACAGAATATATAAATATAAGTTGGTAGAGCTGTGTTGCCTACTCTACTAAAAAAAATCTCTTAACATTGTTGTTCAAAATAAAATGATTTGGTATTTTACTTTGTATGTTATAATCTCAAAATGCAATGATATAAATTCAGTACTTTTGGGTGCTTATTTGACATACTATTAGGCATTTAAAAATAATCTAATACATAAAACCAAAAAGTATTTATTTAATAACATTTTAAATGTTTAGACGAACAGAAAAAAGAAAAAAACCACACAAAAAGTGCATGGTTTTGAAATTTATGTTCAATATTTTTTATTACATTTCATTGACATAATAACCACATATTATTATTAATGTGTCCATTAAGTGACAAAAAGTAAAATTTACCGTGAGCAGATACTAAACTACCAGTTCCAATGGCAAATCCGCTACGATAGCAACATCAACAAAGAGGCGAGATTTTGGAGAGAATTCGTAATTAAGCTGGTGGATCCTCTTTACTTAATGGGGATCCTGTCCGAAAGCTTTAGAGCAAAGTAAAGTAAATGAAAAGAGCCGCTGTCTACCGAAGTCAGAGATAAGATTATCGGGTAAGATAAAAATTTAATTTGCGACCATCTTACATTATAGCGGGTGTAGAATGAAATTGAAGTAAAGTTCCCAAAAACAAAAACAAAACACAAAAATTGCATCGATGATTTTTGTTTTGTGAAAGTATAACAAGCATCAACAAGAGTTCATTTTTGAATCGACAAAAAAGAGAGGTCCGTCTTTGTGTTATTTTTTTATTTATTCTTTACAAAACTTTTTTATTCGCTCAAGATTGACTTTTTGGTTCTCACAAAAATCTTATCCACTAGGTATTAGAATAAAATAAAATTAAATGCAAAAGAGTAAATTGTGTAAAAAGAAAAGGTATGTAAGTCAATTGATTTTTATTCTGCTCAAGAAATAGGTAATTCATTTATATTTATTCACAAACGCCCTGAATGGGTTAGTCCACTGATCCCCATTGACTTGCCCCCTCATCTCAATCTCAAGTTGACTCGTAGGTAATAAGTAATTAAAAATTTCTTACAAAAGTTCTTTATAATCAAACATTTCATAACTAAATCAAAACAAATGTATCTGAAAATTAAAAGTTCCAGCTGTATATATGATATCATACTTAATGATAAATTACAATAAAAACAGGTACCTAATTCATACGTGGAGGTTCTCGCGCCCCCATAGGGTTCATTAAAAGAGAATGGATGCCTGTAATTACGCCTTGTTCCACTAATATTAGCCTTTTATGTTTTCTTTAGTAATGTATTGTTTGCATTAGTTTAATAATATGGCGCTGGCAGGCCCACATTTGTGTAATTAAAAGGGTAGAATGAGGTAATTAACCATAATTATTATCATTAGTTAAGTTCCCAAAAATAGAGTCTATGGCAGGTTGAGATTGTCTTGAGTAAAATAAATTAATGTGAGAGTATTCAAATTATAATGTGATTTCCCACCGTTTGAATTGTTGAAAAAGCTTCCAGTTTGAAACGCATTGTATAGTCGGTGTAATTAGGTACTTACTTATTATGAAACTTGAAAACTGATATCTGAGGGTGACGAGTAAGCCACACAGAATTTAGCAATGCAAATTTCTAGCTTCTGCGCCAAACGAGTAGGTTTGGTCCAGGATCCAAAATCTTGCAAACTCTCGCCACTTAACTGTATCAACAAAGTGCTAACATAGTTATCGAAAGAAAATACTCTATTTCGTTTGTCAGGATTGGGTAACAATTGCACCCAATATAAATTTCAGTAAATAAAGAAGTATATTTTCCAGTAGTGAAATAAAACAAGTTCATTAGAAAAGAAGAAAAGACGGCGGGGTTACGGGCCATTGCACTGTCGAATATTTCAAAATTGCTCAATGAAAAGTTTCGAAATACTACAAACAATCCACACAATCTACTGGCGTCTTTTGTTCCCGAATCCAAAGGCAAACGTACCGAACGTACCAACAATTGGATTCATTTATCACTATCTACTTCCCAAGCAGGTGTGCCGGATGGCAGCACGTGTTAGCTCGACAATAGGGCAACAACGGTTCCTTCCGCTGCAGACAAAATACTTTAAATCGACTGCACAATGAATTTGGTAATGTTTACACAGTATGAAACTAGTATGGACGCCGGCGCCGTACGAAAGTGCTGTCACGAATCTGTCTAGCAGGTAAGATCACTTCATGCTTGCAAGCCGATTAAAGTTTAAAATATGTTTTAAGTAGTTTTAAACAACGTGTGATCACTTTCAAAGTTAACTACTTATTCCTGTTCAAACATTTAATCCAACTTTCTTATACTGGCAAAATAAACAAGCAAGAATCGCCGTATGATTTTTTACTCACTTACCGATTGTATTGTTATAAGTTCACTGAAAACCTGAGCTTTTTGTCATGTATACACCTAATCTAGAAGCTTTCCTTATTAGACTATAAGGACTTATCGACAAGCCTAAGTAATTTTTAGGTTTTGATTGGGCATTCAGTAAAACAAATAAGTTATTACTACAAGTAGTCTTTTTTTAGTTTTAGTGATGACATTTTAGAGTGAGTGTCCATACTGTTTTAATTTTGTGACAACCTCTTATACAAAAAATATTTTACCTACATATACCTATACTTATTTGAGCCAGCACTCGAACATAGAAGCGAAATGAAGAAAGTTTCGTACATTCAATTTGATTGATCGTTCATCACTTCAATTGAGAACGAACGAAATGGAATCGAATCATGTAGGATGGTCATTAATCTCTTCTGAATAGTACCTGTGAGCAGCATTCATTGTTACTATATAGGTACTTGTAGGGCTGAGAGAGTGATGAAATCTAATGAAAAGCCTTAGTGACATTAGTGCTATAAAGGTAAGAAGACGATGACAAAAAACAAAAGAATAACGAAATAATTTTAACAAATAAGGTGACATCGTTTATATGCTAGAATACATGCATATAAGTGTAAAAGTTGTAGATCACTGTAGACACACTGCTTTACGCTATTTCAAACTGTGGTTTCAGTCGCGTAGACTACATTTTATCGTGATAAAAGTATCCTATGTGCTTCCTCCAAATTATTAAAATACCAAGGCGTGAAAAAGTTATAAACAAACAGAGTGACTTTTGCATTTAAAATATCAGTATGGATATGATCGTTTCGTAACAATTACTATAAAATCAGAAGATAAATCAAAGCCCTTCTTCTGGCACTCGCTATTTAGTCAACGTCTTTCACACGGTTCTACGTCTTGTCAAAGACAACGGAAACGTTGTAAATTGTCGTGGAATTTTACAGTTAAAATTAGATAAAAAATGTCCAGCAATCAGTCCTCGGCCACTGAGCGCACTTATTTATTCGTAGGTCGAACCGATAGGTACAAATGTGCGGTTGACACTGTTAAATGGGTCTGGCATGTCTGAGTAATGCCTCCCGTTGCCTAACTTGTCTTAAACTGGCAAACAAAACGCTTCGGAGCCGCAGATTTGTCAGTGGCCACGTTGTAAGATAGTTAACGTAGGCTGACAAACGAGGACCGTGAACTATTTGCATTTATAGCCTTTGGAGGCTTTCACATTGGACACTATCAACAGGTCGTAAAGTCACACGCACTTTCTTAGACGAAGAATTCTTCAAACATTATTAAAGCTAACTATAAATATTTTATTAGATATACATATTATCTTGGTGGTAGGACATTTTCTAGTACTCGCTTCTAGTTGGCCAAGCATCTAGGTGTGTTCCGGCAGCCCACTTATGAGTCAGTTCCCAATCCAAGTGTAGCGTATGCCACCTTTGACCACATCGTCAATTAGCATCAGGTAACTTGTGGTCAAACGCTACTCCATAGGTATGTAAAAAAATAAGACTAATAAACAAAGTGTATATTTTATATCGTAATAGGTATCTTTTTTTAATGTAGGTACTCGGCCATCTTTGTCACGCTGTCACTGTCACAAACATGATTTAAAAAAAATTGAATGCTTGTTTGGATGTCAATTTCAGGCGGCTGAATGTCGGTACTGTGAAAGTATGGTATTGTTGTCCTAAACAATTTATGATTTAACTTTTGGTTCCACTCCTGTTTAGTCGTTGTAAGGCTGTTGTGTAGGCTGGAATGTGGAATCGTTACATCCATCTTTGCTTAAAACAGGCTCCCAGTTGCTTTCAAAACTTAGGCGATTAAGGACGCTAAATCATAAACCATATTTTTCAGCTCTTTTATTTTACCCATTCGTACTAACATTCAATATTTACAAAAAAATTACACAAAGTACTAGGCAAAGATCTAATCCATTTATTCCAAATATTTTGATCCTATTCGGCTTATCTCCCCTAACACATCCTCTTCATTAAGTTAATGAAATCCCAAAATAATAATAAAATACCAAAAATAAATCTGCTTCACACTCCAATTCAAGGGTTTAGTGACGCGTAAATATCAATTACCGGCTTATATCGGGGATATCGGGAATTTTGGAAACGGACCGTAATTGGCCAACCCACCCACTCAATCCCGCGCGGTTGCATTCTCGAATATTGCTAATTCATTTTTATTACACTAATATATCGACGGAATTGTTCCCCCGAATGGTAATTATTTTAACTGTAGACCCGTAAAATTTTACCCTGTTAATTAACCTTAATGTTTCATATTCCGCGTCCACTCGCCATTCTTTTAAAATGTCTAGTTTTTATAGCTCATTGCTAGAGCGTAAAATGGAAAATAATTTTCGAAAATTTCCATTTAAATGCATTTGCCGACGATATGAGTGTTAGGTAAATAAGTTTAATTTACGAAGGCAGTGAATCGCGTTTTCATGAAGGCGATTATTTTTTGCGAAGTGAAAAGTTTCAGTCGAATTTTGCAACGGCAGCGAATAGGGAATTTTCATTTGAATAAGGTAGTGGCATAGGGAAAAAGCTGTCCATTTATTTCCCTATTATACGGGAAATTCAGTCCCCTTAAGCCATACGTCGGTGGTTGACACGCATTGTGCTTGTGATTAATGATTTACTACCCAATTTTCTCTAACGTAAAAATGTCTAGGCCTTTAATGTATGATACGAAGGTTATTATTGCGAAGGTGCTGCGTGAATCAGCTTTTTATACTCTATACTAAAAGTCAGAATGACATGGCTGTAAAGAACTCGAGTTCGTTTTGTAAAAGTTATTAAATAATTTATTGATTTTTTCACTTATTGTAGAAACCGTATAAAGTCTAACAAAAATAGCAGTTTACTTCTGTGTTATGGACCTTTGAACTGCATACAGTCCAGGTAGAGAGCCAACTTGAGTCGAAACCTTGAATTGACGTACCATTAAAAGCTAATAGAAGAAATCTAGTATCTTTCGCCAAGCACCTATTGGTGTATTCCGCCAGCCTGACTTGAGAGCCAGTTCCAGTCCAAGTGTAGTGTAGGCCACCTTTGACCACATTGCTGCTCAACGTCTAGTGACTTGTGGTCGAGTAAAAGATGAAAAAAAACTTCTCAAAATTTACAATCAGGTAATAAAATGCAGCTGTATGTAATTGAGAATTATTTAACATTGACTTTCCAGTACGCAGAGAGCTGACTTCTTTATTAAACAAGCATCCGAATCTGATGAGGAGTGTTCAAAAAAGATAGCAAAGAGTTACTAAGTTAGTTCCATTTATGTAATTCCATACTCATAGGAAATTAGTGCTCCATTTTTATATGCGCACAGCACACATGCATCCTTTAGTTGGCAGCATCAAAGATAATGGAGGCAAAACAAGCCAGTCTAATGCAGCGTATTATATTTCAGAACCAACAGACAGAAAGACAGCACGTCCTAGTGTAGTGTTACATGCATATGGCAAAGGTCGTGAATAGAACGAGCTTGTTTTTATGGAGTGATACGAAAACAGTTCGTAAAATGCTTTATAAATAGTTACAAAGTCTATGAAGACTTAAACTGTACGGGACTTGTTGTAGAGTTAAGAGGCTCCCATATAGTCGATAGTCATAGAACAACAATAGGCAGTAAGCAAACTTGTTGCCTGTTCTTTTGCCGGCGTAAGGAGGTTGGAACAGGCGTAGCTAGTTTTAAGTTGACGTTTTAAAGTGATCACAATGTATATCCTATTAAAAATATTTTTATGATTTTGATTTTTTTTATTTATAAATTTTAGTAACTTTCTATTTTCCTATTTCGTAGGAAAGTTTGCTTACGCTTAGTTTTTTGAATCGTATTTATTTGCATCCATCATTTATTATTATTAATACGTGTTTCTGTCAATCCCTTAACAAACATGACATGTTTTAACCATTACATCTCATCTCATCTCATCTCACCTCTCTCTCTCTCTCTCTCTCTCATCACTCTCTCTCTCTATCTATCTCTCTCTCATCTCTCTCTCACTCTCACTATAGTTGCTCTCTTAACTATAAAGACAAGACGACAGACCTCTTCTCAATAAAACCAAATTCCCAAGTTTTGGCGAACTTATTTTACCGCAAGTTTTAAAAGTTACATTTACTGAATATAAACTACCAAATTCAGCAAAAGCTCTGTCATATCTTCAAACGAACCGAAAGAAAATTCCTTTGAAAACACCCTGACAAATCGTTTTTAAAAGGCGAGCTGAATGCAATGATAACTCTGCAGGTCCCTACAAAAGACTTGCATCTACATAATCGATGGCTTATTGGTATTCCCCTTTACTTCTAAATTGCAAATTTTCCGCACGATTTCGCTCGACGGAATACATTTTCAAGTCGCGATACCAAACGCAACTATTTTCAGTATTTCTTATTCACGGTGTTGGTATTTTTCTTTTACGGCCTCACACTGCTTTTATTTTATTTACATAAATTGTAAATGTTTACTTTGTCACGTAAGGTTCATTTTATTTGCTACTAGTTGCGCCCCGCGGTTTCACTCTCGTCCTCCGTCATCCAGGAACCTTTTTCCGGGATAAAAAGGCCTATTTGTTAATCCAGGGTATAAGCTATCTCCATTCCAAATTTCATTCAGATCCATTTAGTAGTTTTTGCGTGAAAGAGTAACAAACATCCTTCCATCCATCCATAATCACAAATTTTCACATTTATAATATTAGTAGGATATCATTTTGTAACTTTCATGAGAATTTGTTCTCAAAAGTTAGCTTAAATTATCTCAAAATTAGTAGATGAGTTTTATTGGCAATATACACGACAACTAATGTTTTCTTCTCTAATTTTAAATTTTCTGTTTGACAAAATAGCCTTCTCTACTTTTGTCAATGGGATCATAATTCATTAATTTTATGGGTCATTAAAATGAAATTATTGTGCAAACAATATTAGCTTAATTCGTGTCTCGAGGCCATTTATTTACAATTATGTTCTTATACAATAAACAAAAGTAATTGCCTAATTATTTAAGGTCGGGCTGGGTCTCGTTAATATTACGTTGCTTTGCAAAGCTTCGTGGTAATTTATCGTCTGTTGTTCTACAATGTTTTATACTACGGCATACTGACACTTGTTTTGTTTAGTTCCTCAACTCGACCTTAGCATATTTTAAATAGTTGCCTCAACCTTATCCGAGGTATAATGGTGAATGTCATGCTCATCTCGACACAGCATACATACCTAATACCTATACAAGTTCAGAATAATTATTAGGATGCTTTACTTTTCTGTTATAATTAACGTATATATGTTTGTTTTTAGTATGTTTTGTTAAGGTAAACACACTTTGACTTTACATAGTGACATACAATTCAGCTCAATTACTTACTATATAGTATTGTGTATTTGTATCATTTAAATCCATGTCATTAACTCACAAGATAAAAAAAATCAGCGATAATAATATTCATATTTTCTTAACCTTTCCCTTGAGAGAGGACGACTTTGAGTCAAATCGAGGAATTAGTACGAGTGTAAATGAATACTAAGGCTTTGTTTAGGTAAATTATGGTCTGGCTTTTCAATTATGTTCGCGCAGTTCTTTAGTTTTTTTAGTCGCAGTCGAGCAGAATTTCCAACGACAATTCTTTTGCAGTGGTTGATTTACATAATTCGTTTTCCTTTTGAACGAGTTCCCACTTAAATGGAGCTGTGAGCTATGGTACCTATAAGTTTCGTTTTAATATATTTATTATGGGGCTTGTAGATTAAATTTTGCATGTTTTTATTTGAGTTGAAGGCTCGTTAGATAAAAATAGATATAATTATCATATAAATACCCTAGAATAGGATTTTACGGGTTCTACCGACTCGTTGTGTATTTTTTATCTAATTTAATAGCAATATTTTTTTAAAATAAAATATAAATGAAATTCAATTTCACAAACCACTTCTTTTACGACCAAAACAAAATATCGTTTCCACAAATAAAACCTAGAGTAAATCATAAAGGTCGATTTACGACTGTAACTAAAATGGAAAATGTAGAGCAGTAAATATTTACATCTCTCCGTTTGATCTGTGCAGACACAGAAACAGATAATAATACAGAGTCACGTCCCGGAGTGTTTCTCTTTTATTGCATACGGATTTATAGTTCAGTTCACGCGCACAAATACCCCACGTATTATTTTATCTGATCTTAGTGTGAAATATTCAGAACTTTGAAAGTGACCGCTGCTTAATAAAATGTCTTATCAATTTTACTGAGCACGTGTGCAGTAGATACGCATGTATCTCACGTGAGAGAAATTGTATTTTGTAAAGTTTTCAGTACTAAGAAATATGAAAATAAAAGATTTATCTCTTACATACTAATGTTTCTACTTTACTTAGATAAAACTCAATTAAGACGTTGATTAGTAATCATTGCGTTGCAGTGACGGATACAGTGATATTACAGTGAAAACATCGTGATGAAGCTTGGTGGTAGGGTATTTTCTAGTACCTACTCGCCTGGCTAGCTACCATCCTCAAGTTAAAACAAATCAAACTAATAAAAGTGTTTTAAAAACTGTCGCCAAGCACCTATCGGTGTGTTTCGGCAGCCTCACTCGAGAACCAATTTCCAATCCAGGTGTAACGTGACACCATTTTCGACTATATCGACACATAACATTAGGTCACTTGCATATGTATAGTCAAAAGTTATCCAGTAAGTTGTAAAAAAAAATTTCTAGACTCCTAAAAAAATTTCGAGTCTCCAATGAAAACATTTTTCAAGTTAAAAAGTATGCCAATAGCGCCGCAAGCACCACAATAACTACCCCCTAAACGTGAAGATGGCGTTTAGAGAACCAAATTGGGGATCATTCGATTTGCATACAAAGCGGCCAGATCTGCCGGCATAGCCATCAATGACCGGGACTACGAGCACTCATTTGCGTGTATGTATGCTGAAATGCGAGAGAGCTACTACAGGTTTAAATTGATGGGATTTATTAGAATGACAAAATCTGTGTTTCAGTGATGGATAAGTTGTAAGGGAATCGTTTGGCTTGGTATGGACATGTTATGAGGAGGGATGACAGTCATATTACAAAAAAAGTGATGAATATGAAAGTTGATGGATGGAAGGGAAGAGGAAGACCAAAGAAAAGATGGATGGATTGTGTAAGGGTTAATATGAATAAAAGGGGAGTGAATGAAGCAATGACGGCTGATAGGGGAGAGTGGAAGAAGAATACATGCTGCGTCGACCCCAAAAAAATGGGACCAGGGAAAGAAGAAGAAGAAGAAGAAAATCTGTGTTTTAGCGCCGTGCGCTGACTTCTAAGTGAGATAGCTAACATATTTGATTGTGTAAGCATTGTTTATTTTTTTATTGTGTATGTTCGAGGGGCTACTAAAGCTTGCGAAAGTATTGGACCTACTTGACACAAAAAACTCGTGTCTCTTGAAGCCAACTGTAATACAGAGCTCAACAGATGGGTTATTGTAATTAATCGATATGGACAAGCACGTATTAGAGGTAACTATCTATCACGTTCACGTGTTCTCGAGTGGGACCACGTCTCGGCAAACGTAGTGTAGGTCGCCCTCCGGCTAGGTGGAGCGATGGATGACATATATGCAAAATGGCTGGCAGCAGTTGGATGAGAGGAGCCGAAGATCGGGCCCAGTGGCGTGCCTTGGGAGAGGTCCACGTCCAGCAGTGGACTGAAGTGGGCTGATTATGATCTATCAGTCATTTAATTGTGTAAAAATAAAAAGGCTTTTGAAACTTCGTGTTTCCTATTTAGAGTAGACCCCAAAGTACGTTGAGTCGGATTTGGGTAAACCGATTACTATTGTCGTCGTTTGGCATGGTATAGTCAGTGCCAACGCTGATTGCGGTTCAAAAGGTCTGTTATTAATTTATTGTAGGCTTTTGTGACTTTTGATTGATTCAGTGACACGAATATAAAACATGGACTGTACCATTATATATGCAATTAGTAAAATATGATCAAATTATTTTAAAACCAGCTAAGTACATAGTTATTTTGAATTGAGGTGCGATCGGTTAACTACGGTCAAACGCTGGGCTATTTACAGTTCAAGAAATCGCATTCATACTTTTATAATTTTAACTAATTTATAACCATTAATAGTCACCATTACAGCACACTAAACCTAGCCAGTAATTTCTGAAAGTTTACGATATTTTTAAAGTCGGTAATAATGTTTTAGTAGTAAGTACTATATTAAAAGTTAATTGTAAAACAAAGCCCAGCGTTTGTGCTAACTGCTGTGATAATCCGATTTTGTTTAGATCACACATCTGGTGACATTTTTTTTATTTTTCAAAAGAGATAGGCAAGCATTTGACCACAGCCTCACCTGATGGTAAGTGATGACGAGGTCGAAGATGGAGCATGCTTGCTTAGAAGATACCTATTCACTCTTGACTTGAAGGCTCCCAAATTACTCGTGGTGACTCGTGGGTAAAAGCTACATTGAAAAGATGTATCTTTGTTCTTTTCTATATACTTACAGGGTAGCATTTGACTACAAGTCACCAGATGTTAAGTGACGATGTGGTCGAAGGTGGCGCCACGCTATACCTGGATGCTCTTTGTCTGTGTACGGTCTTTATGTTCCAAACTGCAAGCATAGGTACTGCACTGCAAGTTAGCGTACGTGTTCACCATCCATCCACTAGAAACAACATTCACAGTGCAAGTTGAGTAGACATTCACGTTGGCCGTCGCGTCACGAAAATGATATTTGAAAATTGCAAAGGTATCTAGATCCCATTGCGCTGCTGTTTCGTTTATCTGAACTAGATATGTTACTGAAATATGCATATAGAGTGGGCAATTTTGTTGGTAAAAATGTTTTTTAAAAAACATCTGCAAGCATTTTGAGTTTTGATTGAACAAAATAATCAAAGATCTAAGATTGAAGGAAGAGAGAAGGACTGTGTCCACAAGTAGACTAATAGATCTTCAGGCTGATGATGATGAAGATCGAATGACATAGTTTAAGATACATAAAAGAAGAGTAAGAAGGTTATGAACACAACATCAGTGATCCATTTTGGAGCTTTAACCGCACATACCTACTTACTAGCTACGACCTCATTTACAACAATTACAACCGTTAAATTTCGCGTTATCCCACAAGAACCTTTACTAGGGTAAAAAGTGAGGCTCTAAACTATCTTCATTCCCAATCTCACTCGAATCCGCAAAATTTCAAATTTATTTAAATTGTGCGCTGAACGGAAATAAACCTTTCACTGCTGTGTTAGTGTAATTATTGTGAAATGATTTAACATAACTAGCGTAACTATTCCTAACTACTCGTTACAAGAAGAAAGCCATTTCAAAAATTACACTCTGCACAAAATGCATTTTTATATCTTCACACTATTCAAGACTGTCTTCAACGAGTCAGTCATACGAAAATGGCGACGATGCGCCAAGAATACGCCGGAAGGCTGACGTTTTCTACCGTCGCTCACACGAGACGTAAATTCAAAACGTCGTAAAATATGAAAAATATCGAGGAAACGGTCTCGGCTTCGTACAGCAATAAAACTTACACCGCAACGGACAATTTGAGGGAAAACTTCAAGTGTTTAAATAATGAACAGGATTTTTATCGTATTTTCAAAGTTGCGGTTGGAGCGCTGTTTTAGTTTATGTTCTAGTTTCAGAGCTAAATATTCTGGGTAATTTATCTTCGGGTTAAACTTTGAGTTTGGAGTAGAAGTGGGGTCCTAATGGCTGTGTGAATGATACACAGAAGTTATCATAATAAACGACTACTTATACTGACTTGACTGTTTGACCGTTGGATTATTTGAATTGAAAGAGCAATACAATAAAATTAATATAAAAAAAACTAACAAAGAAACAAATGAAGTACTGTGAATAATAATAATAATAATACACTCAGATACAGCAGAAATGATCCTGTTTTGTTTGTTTTCAATGTACAAATACTTTTTTAGTCTGTAACGGGAATCGAATCCGTGAGTGGCTTCGCGATTTTCAGATGGCTGTCATATCCACTGAGTCATCGTCAGTGTTATTAATATCTTCTAAACTATGTACAAAATCTATATTCAATATATCAAACATAGCACGACCATAGACTAACCCTTAGCCTTTTCGAGCAAAATACAACAACTACTTTACCTAAAGTAAAAACAAGCAAGAAACAAATTAGTTTAATATCTTGAAAGCCGGGCAAATTACAGTCATAACTTGTAAACAATTACTTAGGTTTTATTAACAATTTTAAATCATATTCCAGCTTGTCTTCGAGCTCGGTCTTGATGGATAGGTAGCATTAAAGTAAACAAGATGTCCATTTCTCAACCGGGTCCATATCTCCTACTATGATAGACCGCTGCGCTACAAATAGCTACAATTTACAAAATTATATCAGTGATAAATGTGGACTAGTTATATATTTTAGTTTCCGAATGTTTGTTTTGATAAACGTGATTTACAGTATCAACATTTTATTCGGAAACTAAAAGATGCTGCCTGCTTGTATCCGTCTCATCTTATTTTGAAATAGCGACTAGTCTCGGCTGCGAACGAGTATACAGGTAGTTTTATAAGAAATGATTTTGAAGTAAAGTTTTAGGTTATTTATCAATAGCGTTTAAAAACTTGAGGCTATTAGACCTGAACTTTATTTAATACATCAAATAAACTCTAATCAAATCATTAAAGTAATGTGAGCTGATAAAGCAACCATCAACTAACTAAATCCGATGGCTCAGCGACCCCAAGTGTGTCTTAGCCTCCGAAACGAGAAAGCGCGACTCTTCTCTATCTTGAGCGATTTCAGCCCAGTTCAGAGTCTGGAGTTCACGTAGGTTCGCATCCACCGCGTCTTTCCAGCGGTATTTAGGGTGTCCGATCGGCCTACGGCCATTCGGTCGTCCCAAATAAGAAGGACCATCAGTTGTCTCCTTTTTCTCCGACTTGTTTTACACTTTATGTGATTTCTTACTGAGACTCCACTTTATCAGAATAAAACATAGTCTACGACACGCATGCCTATTGTGGTGTTCTATACTATGTTCTGCTATAGAAGTCTTCTGGCTAATGATCAATCACCTTTTCGGTCCTTACCTTTGAAAAAAAAAACCGATAAAACCATACAACTTGTCCGCCAACAGCCAATACAATTTTCATCGCGCATCCGTACAGCAAGCACGTAGCAGCCAATCACTCGCCAGCCTCCCAACAACCTCGTTATGATGTTCATTTACGCCTCCACTAATATCATTTCGCGTGTTTCTTCTCCGTCGATGTAGACACAATAAGAGCAACCCGGCTCGTTAATCGTACCGAGTGCCGGCGTAATTAACTTTGCAGCCAGAGAGAGCGCAGATTTACGTGGACCTCGGGCACAATTAAATTTGCATAGGAAATTACACAGAATAAGCCAAGAATAAGTTAGTCCGACGAAACTAAATTTTATGGTCCTAGCGAAGAGCTGGCAAGTACGCTCACCTATCATAGTTAGTCACAAAGTCGCGTAATTGCACACAGTACGCTACATTGTTTACGTCTTTTTTAATTTTGCCTTTTCACGTTTTTTGTAGGCACCTTACTGAGTTTACATGCTTTGTATTTTCTTACGGCTCTTTAACTAGACATGTACAAATAAAAAACCTAATTTATGTCTCTTATCATGCCCAAAAGACTGGTGACAGGCCTTTGGACATCCGTGGTGTCAACAAGGCAGTTCTTTAAAAGGAGTTCGCACGGCAGATTCCCGTGGTCCAAGAGCACAAAGATTTATTAAACCTTTCGAGGTTAGGTTGAAGTTACAAAAGTAACTTTGAGTCTTTCCGCCACATCATCACTGCCAACTGACTACGTGCACTATTATATGGTGGCCGTATGCAGCATTTTCAAACCAACTTCACTTCAGCCTTTGTGTACAATAAAGGATATAAGAACATAAAAATCTGATTACGCTAAGTGACAAACAGCAAATGCGATTATTTTTCCGCAATGCGCGCTCACACATTTGGCGTTATTCCAACACCAAGTGACGATGTCAACTTGTGAGCTTTGAAAAGTTTGGCCATAACGACCTTTCATACGAGCATAACGTACTCAGCCTTATAAATGCTATATACAGAAAAGTAATATACCATATCTCTTCTTCTTCTCTTCTTAGAAATACGTTAATACGTTTTTGTATTGCACATTTTGAACAGGATCTAATTCACCCAGTTGTAACCTACCTACTAGTAGATTTCTAAAAGCTCTCTAAAGCTTACGAGATGCCAAAAACCAATTGACCTTAATTTGGTACTTATCTAAATGCCTCTAAGGAATTCATTTGCAACCTCATAGGATCACAGTGTTTATTTCTCTGAAAACCTGTTATCCTCCGAAATGGTTTGATTTTGTTTTGTTTTCTTAACCCACGAGCACTGATCAAAATTGTCTCTTCTAAAATTTGTTTACAATAGTTGAAAAAGCTACACATGTAAGCTATTGGTAACATGATTAATCCTTCGATATAAGTAGATGAAAGCAAATTCATTTTTATTTGTAACACATGTTATCGCTTTTACTAACAGTTTATTTACAACCAAATGCCCGTAAAAGCGTGTAGAGCATATTCAAATCTTGTCTTTTGCCGCCTGAGTGTCGCCTTCGAACTTTGACGTTAAGATGTGGTCGAAGAAAGTAGAAATACAGATGTATTTTATTCCGGTTAGCCGGATGTGAATGTCCATGCAGATAATTAGATACAGGCTCTGCCTAGTGTGAAGGCTACTGATTGGATACACTGAGGGTAGCTATAAGATAATTTAAACTTAGTAGCATTTAGTTTCCTTATATACCTACCTATAATTCTTGTTTGTTTAATTAAACTTGGACCTTTGGTAAGACCAAATACATGACATTAACTGGCTTGGAAATCATTATTTACTAGTTGCGCCCCGCGGTCTTACCCGCGTCTTCCCGTTATCCCCCAGGAATCTTTTCCGGGATAAAAAGTATTCAAATTCCAAATTTCATCAAAATCTGTTTAGTAGTTACGGTGATACATGAAATTTAAAAATCTATCTTGAGATAACTAGGCGAAGTATAGGCAGATAATTCAAATAAACCGATAAACCGTGACATTGCTTAGATGATATAAATTAATTACAATGTAAAAGCTGGCTAAGATAATTTTGTGACTCTAGGATTAATTTTTAAGGTATTAATTAAATATTGAATTCAGATATTCAACCGAGTCTTTTTTTTCATACTTACATAATTTGACCACAAGTTGTGTTGTTGTGTGAAGTGACGATGTAGTCGAAGATGGCTCTGGGAGATTGAAGTTAAAGGAAGTTGAAGAAACAATGACCGGAAAGGCCGGATTAGCGCCGGATGCATAATCCCTAAAATAAAGGAGCTAGTATATTCTATTATCCAGATTGTTCTCGCCTCTGCCAAAATGTGCTACATTGTAGATGCCAACGGGATGTTTTGCTCGCCAACTAACTTTATGAGATATGGTGTTTGTTGCAGACAATGCTTTTATGCTACTACAGTATATGTTACGAGCTTGAAATATTGTTTATTTTTCTTGTTTGTTACTATAACGGTTATGGCCCATTATCGTTGCTCTTAAGATTTCGAATCTAGGACATGACAAAGTTCATACATGTCTTGTGTCTCAGAGTAGACAATGTATTAGACAGCGCTGTCTGATGCACAAGTTTTGAACACTATAAGTAAATGTAGATGTTGCATAGAAGTCTTAGTTTGAAACCGTCCAAAGTTTCACTCTACTCAAACGAAGACGTACACCCCTATCATAATAAAGTTATAGAGAAGTGAAAAGTAGCGCGTCTTTTTGGAGGTTTTAAATTGACTCATTTGTATCAATTCCACCCATCAGTCAAACTAGATAGATCGCACTAAATTTTAATTATTGGGCTCTTAATAAGGGAAGCTACACACGACACGGTGTAGTTTCGTCACTCCTGCGATGATGGCGCGTCTAATTGGTGCAGTAAATTTAAATAATACTGACACTTTACTGTCGGTGCCGGACTAATTGAGAGAGAGAATCGTAAAAATAATTTTACTCGGCTCATTTGTACTGAGCTTAGTTTTAATTTTATTTCTTTTACGGCTGGTAAGCCTGATTGGACAGCCCACGTTTCTATCTTTAGATGTGGGTTTTAATTTACTAGTGGAACGAATTTTAATTCCTTTTCGTGCGAGAAAACCATTAACGTATTTTTTATTGAAGTTTTACCACGTCCAATGCAACGGAAGTGATGGTCTTAGCATTGTTATTTTCATTGGTCTATCCGATGAATTAATTGAACAGTTTTAGAAGAAGCTACTAGAATAATTATTATTAAACTAGTTGGGGAAATTTAGTATTTACTCCGTACGTTTTGTTAGTGTTTCAGATTTCACAGCATTTTTTCTCAATTTACAAATTTAATAGAAGTTGACGCCGATGTGTGATTGTTATTAAGTTAATTTGTGAGTAGGTATGTTAAGTTTATTTAAATTGAAAATAGATTTTTAGAATTGCTAGGTTGCCTAGCCTAGATTTTTAATCGAGAGTGAACAGATATTTTCTAAGCTAGCATGCTCCATCATCGTCCTCGACATCACTAACCATAAGGTGAGACTGTAGACAAATATGCTTTCCTATTAGAAAAAAAAACTTACATATAAGTAACTTTTATCATAAGAACTTTATGCTTTGTTTAAAAAAAACAGTAGGTATTATGACATAATGTGTGTCACACCTATGCTAAAATTAATAGTACCATCATGCCTCTTGGCAAGTCGTTATCTAATGTTTACTACCGAAGTGGCACTAACTACTTGAAAAGTGAAAGTGTTGATGTAATAAGCATCAAGAGGTAGTACCACCTCTGAAATAAACGTTCCTAAGGTAAACGAAACATCGTCTTGGAATTTTTATGGAAGCTCTAATTAACTTTACATTGTTTTGTTCTTGGCTGAAGAATCAGACTAACTGCGTTGGAACTGAATTGATGATGAGCACAATTAATTTAAATTTAAATGATATGGACAAATGACAGTGACAGTCAGTCCGTCAGTGACATTGAAAAATCCCCACGCACTAGCTAAAAAAACTTAATAAATTTGCAATACTTAATTATGTAGGTTCAGACATCTGAGAATAAAGGGCCAATACTCCTGGATTCATCATCAGCCTGAAGAAGTCCACTGCAGAACGTAGGCTCTCCCTTTGAACGCCACTAGGAACGGCTATTAGCCATTTACATCCATCGGCCCCTGCGACTCTTGACTCTTGGATTACGTGATTACAACTTATAATAACTATAATTTACACTCAGGTGAGATCAATGCAAGCCTATAATAAAGATAATTATAAAAATACAGGCAGCCAACCACTAGTGTTGCAACACTATCGATAGTTTTCCTCCAAAAACTAATCGAAATCTTGATGAAGAGCACTTTGTACTCCGTCAATAAATAGTAATGTTTTGAGCTATCGACACTATTGATAAAATAATTGATGTTGCTGATATTGGTCGACTATCGATATATCTATCGATCGGCAACACTATCGACCACGCCTTGCCCTTTCGTTTTTAAATCAGTGTGCTGTATGAATTTCTATGCAACGACTTTTGCATAAAGAATTTTTTAATTCCTAACGCGCATCTAAAGCACATTAGACGCCGATATTTTCAACTAATTGTTGTAATCATTTTACAAATTCCTACAATACAAGGAATCGAGAAATCATCATCCTTGTAAAATTATGTACTGTAGAATGCTTGTCAGCAAAGCTTTTGTTGCATGCTCACCTCAAAAGCCGTATTTATTCATTTTATCGTGCTATTAAACCAAAATGAATATTTCAATAGCTAGTCGGACACTCGGCGTAAATAAGGGATGAAAAAGAATTTAATGCGACCTCTAATGGTTAATTTCCCCCAAGAGCTTCATTTCCCGAGGTCCAATGTTCAGAAAACTTAGTTAAGCTTTCTTATTGAAAAAGGGCAAGGTGGAAATGAAACTCTTAACTGGTAAGATGAGTTTTCTTGCATATATTATAATGCTGGTTGAACTATTCACTTTCTTTTTAATAGGGAATATGCATCGATTTTTTTTATTTGTTTAATCCACTTATTACTTCGTTATAACATAGTAAAAAATATAAATCCTGTTAAAATCGTTCAAATGAATTTTTAAAATAATATTTAAAGTACCGATTAAATTTGACCTGTTTGAACGCCCTTATTTTTGATGACGTCACATCACTCGTCCAGTACTGTTTTCTCTATGTAATGACAGCTAATATTTAAGAATTTTCAGTTTATATCGCTTTTTCGACAATGGAAAAGGCTAAAAAACCATTTTATGGACATTGTCTTGTACCAGACTGCCAAAACACTATAATAAGTACACCGGATAAAGTGTTTTTTTTCTATTCCAAGTGATATGAAAATACGTAACTGTGTAAGGTTATGAGAAGAGATGAAGTGTCTCCATCATCGTATTTACTTTGTTGTGAAGATCATTTTAATGTTAGTGTATTGTATTTCGATAGTTAACATGGTGTGAATTGGTCAAAGTTAACTTTTGCAGACATAAATATTTTGATTATCAAGTGGAAGAAACTAACTCTGTTTACACCAAGTTTATACCAGCCTGACCTTTATCATTCCTGTCTTTTCTCCGGAGATTTATTTTAGATTGAGAAAGATATATAATATAAAATACAACATCATGAGACAACAAGAGGGAAAATTTATGCTTCGGTTAAAACAAGGTGTTGTAGCTCATATGTGAAACATATTATGTTTCAGTGCCAAAAACAAAAAATGCCACCACAAGAGAGAATGTGTGCGATTGAAAGACAAAAAATATCGTTATTATATAAAGCTCTCACTGAGTTTGCTGTCAAAAGTACAAATACTTTACTCCACAAACAAGTTACTATGAAGCCGGGAACAGTACTTTTCATATTGAAGGCTGTGATGATTATTAAGCAAGGCCCAGTATATCTCACATGGATGTCTCCGAGATGAAGAAGATTGAAGCCTCTAGTAATACAGACCAAGTACACTGTGATGAAGCTGTGCAAGTAAATATTAGATCAAAGTACAAAAGTAAAGATGTCAATGTTAATTTAACTATTGAAAAGAAAAATGTACCTCTATTTCAATAATGTAGGTAATAATGTTACTCTGTGGTTTGACAAAATAATATGCAGGATGTTTTAATAAAAAAATGAAATAATTATTCCTCAGTTTTATTTTTAGGTATGCATATTCAGTTAATAATTAAAGAAACTTGAATAACAAAATACAGATACAAATGAAACCTTAAAAATTAAAATCAAACTATGTTACCTACTGTTACATATAAAATATAACTCAGCGGACGAAAAATCTGGATTTTATGCAAAATATGCGGTCATCATAAAAGCATCTATTTTTGGCAAATTGTCCGATCGTGCTTTGACAAAACCACTTTCAGTCATTGTTCTTGATGTTTAGTACTGTCACTATATACCAAAACTGCACTAGGCAATCGAAAACACTACAGAAATCAATTTTTAAGTAAATTTTCTTCATATCAGTATGAATATCGAAGCCAGACTGCGCCATGTGACGTCATTTTCGAATCGACCAATGATGAAGCGATTCGCAAATTTGAAAGTAGCACGCTTATTTTGCACTTTTTGATTAAATTTTTAAGGTATTAATTATCAATTAAATAAGTAAAATAAGTAATAAGTAATAGTAATAAGTAAGTTAGTTCAAACGATCCAATATATGTGCCTATATATATTAAATAAGAAAATAATGGTTTAGGTGTAATGCCAAGACCATAAAGTATAATGGAAAAAAAAATCAAGTAAATCTAAATCACATGCATATTCCCTATTGGCACTACGTTTTTTATTTGGCGAGGTCACAGGCAATCGTCATAGAATGCTATTATTTGTTAAACTCTTAAATTGATCCTACAAATTTGAAAATCATGCGCAAATGTTATATATATGCTATCTATTCATTATATCCTGTTCTTAAGAAAAAAAAGAATGAAATGGTTTCATTCTTTCATTCTTTCTTTCTTGCTTTAAGTTTATTTTTAAGTTATTTTTTCAATTACTGTAACAAAGAACTAATCTCAATTTTAGCTAGATTTTGTAATCTTATCCGTAATATAGACGAAGCAATTTCATATTGATCGTCCAATTTTCTACGAACTACTTCAACAAGCTATTGGAGCTTACTTGCTGATGCAGCTAGTTTTAAATAATTCACGTACACGTTTCATTTTCCAAATGACTTAAATATTATTTATGCAAAATTGCTGTGTACGGACGATATTTGAACTGAAACGACTGCTGTTTTTAATTTGACTGCAGTTATTTTTATTCTACGGACGTGATTAAGCTAGTTAGTTTTCTGACTACCAAAATGCGCTTTAAAAATACTCATAAACATGTTACTTGAACCCGTGATGACATCGTCAAGAATTGAGAAAACTCCGTACTTAAGACGACTGCTATTGCAAGTAAATAATGTTTACATCATTGCAGATGTTTATTACAAATGGTATTAAGTATTTAAACATCATGCTTTTATATTAATTGAGCTCTACTGTATTTTAGTTGCCATGTATTTGTTTGTTGATGGGGATTATTTTAAGTACGATGTTCTGTTCAAAATTAAGAGTAAAAAATGAATTAATTGTACCAGCACACCAGTTCCACTGGCGACACAGATATAGTACCTAAAAAGAAAAGCTCAGCAGAGCCATTCCTCGTCAATTTATTACCGGTTTAACCGCAAAACAAAACGAGAAGAAAACAATAATGTGTTGTTTTGAAATACGGGCTTCGGGAAAACGCCTTCCCCCGTAATGGCTCGATTTTTCACTGCAAAGAAACCCGATGAAACGTTACGGCCTTTTTCTATAATAAATTTGTGTCGGGGGTCACACTGTTTCCTTTTTTCATTCATTTCTAAATTCAGATTTATTGCCGGCTGGGCGCTCGATACAATAAATAAACAATTTCCGTTCGTTTGGATTAGAATCAAAGACTGTGGACATGTTTACTGTAAAATCTCTCAATGAATGTTTCACGGTTCTCTAATTAAGGTAATTACGATTTTATAAATATGCTACAATGGGTTTTTTGTTTGCAATTTTGCTCATTAGCAGTCATTGCCACGGTAAGTTTTCGGCGTTCAATGAAGTTTTCAAGGCAAGCCTGTTCTATCATCGACCTCATTAACATTTACCATCAGGTGACATCGTTATCAAATGCTATAACATATTGTTAATAAGAAAATGAGATAAGATAAGCTTCTATCAGCAGCTTTTTCAACGAACTGCAGCATCGATCAGTCCGTCAACTGAGACTAATAAACGGCCGAAGCAATAACAATATCAAAAAGGTGAGTCATGACTCTAGAAATTCCACACGTCATTTAATTCATATTATTGCACTTGAGACCTCAGAACAAAAATAGACTAATCAATTATTCTACAATTAGTACATAATTGATAACATTATATGTCGCAACTATGACATAATGTATATAATTAATTTAACGTTTCAGTCTTAGTTAACAGTAGAGACAGTACGATGATGTCCCGATAAGATCATTTCTGCATGGATGTGCCGAGCTAGCCAGGCATGCTAAAGGATTGTTAAGTTTTAGGGTTGCCACCAAAACTATGCGATGAGAAGTAGCAGAGCTGTGCAACGCCGTCACTCTTTCCAGGCTGTATAACGAAGCTTAGTAGTGCAAGAATGCGAAGTTAACTCCTTTCAATAGCAAGAAAGTGGTGTGTCATCTATCAACTAGCAGTCCAGTAGCTCGTATAGTATACCACGTACCTTCCACACCTTCCTTCCTTTCTCTCGCACACCTTATAACTCAAAAACTATTAAAGACCGATTCAAACCGACCGATTTCAAACACTCTTACACCATTAGAATGCTACATTATCCCTGAGTAACATAGGCTTATACGTTTATCCCAAAATGTTTAAAAAAAATATCAAGCCGCGAAAAATGCGAAGCCGCGATGAGCCACTAGTTCTAAATATAAGGAGTCCTAGTTAGGGGTCAAAGCTTTATGTTTTTATGTGGGTATTATTTCCGTAACAGCCCATGGAGGCAGTGAATAGTGGTAGCCCAAACGATATTGCCCAGACTTTTGCTTCGAATTCATATATCCCATACTGTTCACCCATCACGTTTCAGTGTGGTGCGCCATCTGCCACCGGATGGGAACAATGAATGCCTTCAAACAGATAAAGCGATGATGTACGACGTCTCGTAATGCTATTTTGTTGCTTTATTATGGCTATAATATGAAGAGCTATATTATGTCGATTTATGTAGCGGGTAAATTAATTTACTTAATGATAGTGTTAAGAATAGGAGAGAGGTGAGAGAACAGTGTTACCATGACTTTTTAGATCATTTAATAAAACATTAAGCTACTTGTATGGTTATAATGAGTTGTATTCTTCGATGTGATGAGGTCATTGTGGTTTGAAGTGATTTGAAGTCCTAATTCATGGCTGACGAGAGTTATTGATTTAATTGTTTATTGCCTTAGAATGATGCAAACGAGGTAAGTCATCAGATTTTTAGGAATACTTTTTATTATTGCGAGTATACCGTTGTTTGATCGCCATCCGGCACGTTGAAAACTGATGATGCGCTCGACGGTGCAGCAAGCATTAGAAGGTACCTGTCCACTCTTGCCTTAATGATTCCCAAATTCTAGCTATCGGGAAACAAAGACTCTGGCAAAAAGTTCCACTCATTAGCCGTATCGCTTAAGGAAGCAAACGATTCACTTTGTGCAGATGGAATATCCACCATTATTAGGTATCATTTAATAAAATAAATTTATTTAAAGAGTAAGTAGAATATAAATATTAAAATAAAAACACTCAACTAAACCTTACAACATAAAATAAAACTACCTATCAAACTAAACAATACAACTATATAATTAATATTAGCAAACTTGTCTAATCTGTGGTAGTAATAACAAAGTAGACCAAAAAGGCACGCCTCGGTGAATCATACCCACATAAACACATGAATCTCTATGACATATAGACTACCTACACCCAAATCAATTTGAAATATCGACTCCGCCCTAAGCCGTACCTAATCCGTACCTCCCAAATATAGCACTAATAGCATGACCCCCTACAAACTGGATACAAGTCCCATTACGGAGGGACCCGTATAGACCCGTGACCCTAAAACGCCCTAAAGTCCCAAGGGCCGATCCGCTCGTTATTTTGCATTAACGCCAAAACTTCCGATGTTAATTCCCAGTTGATGAGGAAAATTTGTAATGGTGTTAATTAAGAAAAATAATTTGAGGATATTGGAATTGGTGTTGTACTCGTATGTTGGTTTTTCATTAACCATTCTTGACTGTATGGTCGACATATTACTAGCTGTGCCTCGCGGTTTAACCCGCGTGGACTACACGTCATTATTGTAATGAAAAGTATCCTGTTTCCTTCTCCTGCGTGTAGATTGGTTGTACGGTTTAGTCGAAAAAGGGTAACAAACAAAGAGAATTACTTTCGCAGTTGTAATATCTATGACCTTTCTGGTTTCCTTTCATCCATTCTCAGTTTAAAAAGGCATACAATTTGTCAGGACTTCTATGATTTTTGTTCCACGTGAATTATATCTGTGGTAACAATTACTTAGTAAAAATATTTACATATTCAATGTATTTCTCCACCTTACATAGAGTACACGTACAACTTATATATCCTTCAACTTATTCGACGGACAACTTCTTTTCAAAACTTTTTGTTTTACTGCCAGCGAAGCCGACTCATTTTCAGATGCTCCCTGTTTTCCGGGGACTGAATTAATTTAAACATTTTCAGAAACAAAAGGGCCAAAACATTTGACGAATATCGCCAATGAAATCTCTGAAGCTTTATAAAGTGAGCCCCTAAAACTCTACAAGCTTTGACAGCAAGGACCCAAGTCTCGAGAGGGATGCACCATGACTGGACTTATTTTATAGAGTTATTAGTATCGATAACTAATCGATATAACTAGACTGACGGGCACAGAAATCTTTGTTTTAAGTGAGCATTTAAAAGATAAATTTACGACTATCTCTATACAATATGTAGACATTGTAAGAAATAATAGACTATAATGTAAATACTTTCTAAGCTTTAATTATCAAATTCCGTTAGCATAATTGGACGTGTTTTGAGGACTTTCTAAGTAAACTGAAATAAAACTTTAAAAATAAAGTTTCTCGATTAGATTTTTCTTTTATTTTACACAACGTTACTGTATATTTTCCATATTAATGCCATGATGTATTAGTAGTATGCGATGCGCAATTTATTGCCGCGCAGGATTTCTGGGTGGCACTTAATTGTAATGAGCAAGCATGACTTTTACACATTTCGTCACTTATCTAAGTACATATATAAAAAGTAAATACTTCGATGGCTAGAGTTTTCCTTTACCGTACTATTGATAGTAACAATAAACCGATATAGAAGTATCGATATGACAAAGCCTGCATCCCTATTCCCTGAAATGGACTTGAGACTTTGCCGATTCCTTTAAAACCTTCGCTTGGGGAAATCGCTTTTTCATCCTTCGTAATGGCGGCCGTTCCGGGACATTTTAATTAACTCCAACTGGAGTGCTTTTTTTAGTTTCCTGATTATTGATATAAATTCGTCTGAGTCGAATATAACTACTTACTAAGTAAGTAAGTAGTACTAATAAGTAATCTGTAATGTAACACAGACTTGAAGAGGTGGGCTAACTCCAGGATTACCTGTTTGTTCATATAATTATATTAGTTTGGTCCATGATAATTATTTTTGAATACTCATATAATTATTATTATGACGTCATAACACTCGTATTATTTTGCTGGTCTATAAGAAGTAGATCCGTAGGTACGTAGATTTTATATATCAACCGTCTTTTTTTTAGAAAGTGCTATGATTTATGTGATTCATTCTCTACGAAAGAAAAAGTGCTTAAAAATATATTATGAATGACATAATTTATTTACTTCAAGCTACGCCATCATCGAGACGTTATGGCGTTGTTTTCGACACGTCCCTGCCAAATGTAGGACACATTCATATCATATACACAAAGGATTTTTTTATGTCGACGATAAAAAACACTCATGATATTATTCTTGCTTTATCGTCGGATCCGTATAATTGGTGTGAATAATTTCTCACTTGGCGTAATACGGGATATTTTTATCTGATCGTCTTGTTTTTGGGGCATCTGATATTGAGGTTATATACGCAACATACACATTATCATATAGAATAAGAGTTTTTTTTGCTCTTTACCCGGTAGCGTTTGACGATGTGGTCGAAGGTCGCGTCACGTTACACCTAGATTGTTGATTTTGATCGGAATGTTAATGCAGGTATTGAAAAACGGAACCACTTTTTTGTATCTATCTATATACGTTAGTGTTTTTATGTCTACCTAAAGCTGTGAAGACATTATCTATAGATAAAAAATCTAACAGCAATTTATCGTCTGTTTTTGTCTCTTTGAGAACAAAAACGTGAGATCATCGCATTTTAACAGCATGCATATTAGGTACCTATTTGAATATGAATTTTGCACAAAATAACAACATTATCTACCAAAAACATTAGCACATAGTTTTCAATTCTCAACCATGATGTCTCGTATGCTAATTCAAAACAAAAGTAGGTAAATTAAGACACATTATAAAACAAACTCCGTCCAAATATCTCCGACAACACTTAGCATAAATCCTTTGTTAACATTCACGCTTCATTTAAATTCTTTAACTCAGCGGGGGACTCAAGTAAGTGCGTTTTTTATGAAGTCTTTAACCTTTAACTCATAAACGGGCTTGAATTTTAATGAGTTAATATATCAATACATCATCGAGTTGCCGCGGTTAAAGAGTTATCGACTCGCGGGTTTTCGCTTCACGGCGCAGCGGGGAGTCTTCGAATCTAAGGTCCCGACAGACCCCTGGTGAAAACAAAACAACCTGCCCCTTTCATTGTGCGTGACATGAAACATGTAATGAGTACATCGAAGCAAAATAGCCGACTTTTAGAACTACGATGAATACTTCTAATATTTATTATTGGAGTTGTCTGTGTGCGTGTGATTCATTTCGCATGTCATCGGTCAATAAAATGAACAGTAAAGAGAGGCCTACACCTCACGGCGAAGACACGCGACTTTAACGACGAACTAAAAATATTTATATGCATAAATTAGAAGACTATTACCATATTGTCACGGCATTGCCTTGTCCCGCTAAGCAAATACTTGTGCAGTTGCCCAACAATATTCAGAGTTAGCATAAAAACAGTAAACACAATTCTCATGGGCCATTACTCTTCGAGTGTTTGTAAAATAATCAAAACGTTAGGCCACGAATGTTTGGCCAGAAACTCGTTAACTTTGTGATTTATTTGATTTGATGTCTGCAATAGTTTGATAGCTCAGCTTTGGACGCCACTTCAAAGTCTTGCCCAAACGCAGGCTCGGACCGGCTGACCGACCATTCGGTTGTAGGTTTTCGTTTTATTTGAGAAAAGTCACTTACCTGTTCAAATATAAACTTGTGGTGATTTAAAAATATATTGATGATTGGATTCGTGCTTATTTTGCAGGAATACATACATTAACTGCCATTTTTGGTATAGGCACTTTAAACTTACAAAGATAGGAACTAGTTTCTCCTTCTTTGGGTACCTACGAATTAGAGATGAGACACCATTCTGACTCTAGGAATTTTCCACTTAGCACTACCGTTCCAAATTTTCTTTACCAGGGATAGCGAGGTTCTTATCTGAACTGATTATTTATCAATATTTTTAAACATTTTGACAGAATGAGGGCAATTATTGTTGGATTGTTTGTATATTTTTATCCTCATCGAATCTCAAGATTTCAAAACACGAGAACCGCATCTCTAAAGACAATGTTGATTTAGAATTCTGTAAATTATATTATATGTTGTTTGAGCACTCTGTTTACATTCGAAATGATAAAGACCACCCGTTGTGTGCGCGCATACAAGACTCTGTTTTACGCCAACAGTTGGTACGCCTCAGAGCAAACGAAATAACCAAACAAACACGATCTGGGAAAGCGGTTCCGTTTGATTTTTTTATTTACACAAGGAAACGGGGATTTCATTGAGGGTTGGCTGAGATGTTTGGCGATTTCTGATCGTATATTTGCGGATGAGTGGGCTTGTGGTTTTTTTTAAAGTGTGATAATGGTCTCGGTTCTAGGGTCCAATTCTCGCGGCGTGATATTTTATTACATTCGATAAATATCGCAATAACTGTCAAAATTATGTATTGTGCCCCTGATCAATGTTCTTTCTCTAAACTTAAACTAAGTTTGACAGGTCTAAAAGTATTGCTGTCCTATCCTACGGATCATGAATCAAATAACTTCTTATTTCGTTTCGTTTCTATTCATTTCTATTGTTTATGTACTTTTACTATATCTAAGCTAGAATAGCACATCACTTAGCAAAGCTGATTAAACTTCAAGTTTACCAGCACCCAAATTTTCTATTCTTTATCATGATTCGCCCAGATCCATTATGAAGATATCAAGTATTTTCACAAAATTAACACTTCATTTCCCAACAAAAAACTATCACAAAGAGTCTCAGTAACGACGTTATCATTGGAAGGAAAACCCGTCAGCCGTTGGAAAGCATGGAAATGCGACGCCGACGGCGACGGAGAGACGAGGCGAAAAAACACGTTTCCGACGTGTGATTGTACATAGTACGAGGACTTTTACTTGGGATTTGGACACAGACTAGATGTAAAGAAAACAAAATTGCAACCTCAGGTAACTGTAACTGTTGCTTTGTAGCTCAACCTCGCGCAATGAGGTTTTATCGTTGACGACGTAGATACAAGTGATTGAGACATATAATTATGTTTTGTCTAATAATATAATTTTATATCTACAATTTTTCAAATTTGTAATTTTGATTGAAATCGGGTTTTTTCCAAAGAATAAGAAAGTCAACATTCCTCCAGCCAGGTGGAGCGACGACATACGCAAAATGGCTGGCAGCGGTTGGATGAGAGAAGCCAAAGATCGGACTCGATGGCATACTTTGGGAGCGGCCTATGTCCAGCAGTGGACTGAAACGGGTTGATTATGATGATGTTAAAGAAAGGCAATAAAATCTCATCTATACACTGTGACGCTTCATAATCATCTCCTACTATGTACAAGGTCCGACAGTGGGTAAGATTCCCCGTTTGCGATAGCGTACACGGCACCGATGGCAACGCGGCGGGGGCGATACACACCTATTTGTAATTTACTTAAAAATATGGCCAAAGATAAAACCGAGAGCCTCCCTTCGCGGCTAATTCCACGCTTTGTTATGTGTCCGCTAAAGCATTGCGAATTTGTATAGCAAGATAACGTTATAGCAAGATATCTCTTGAATGAGAGGTATTAATTTTAGATGACATTGGTAAGGACCGAAAAACCGTAATATTACGGTACAGTCATATATTAAGGGCAGTTATAGCTTTGTTTGTTTTGTGGTACAAACGAAATATTATTGCTGAGTTACGTGTCGTATACGTTACCGGTATTTCACCAATGTTTGTCTTATATAGTGATCAATACTCGCTACGCTACCCTCTTCCCTATCTGTAACATTATCAAAATGTAGTATAGTACATATTAAAAGGATTAGAATAAACAATAAACACGCTAGTAAGTATTTGTATATCTCCTACTGATAATCGCTTGCTGTTAAGGAGTAGGTACCGCTTTCGGCTCTCGAATGTTGTTAAGCAACATATTACTTGAGTGAGAGATATTAATTTTATTCCCTATCAAGCATCTAGAACGCTTTGTCAAAGCTTTGATAAACAGCAAAGATATATATTTCAGCAAGGTATCTTTGATCTGAGACAACTTACCTACTGCAGTATTTAATACTTTTGCATTTCAACATTAGCATAAATATAGCTCTTTGTCGTAATAATCTCTTCCAGGAAGTTAACGTAATGATCATCAGCATCAACCCATAGTACCTGGTACTCCAGATCCTGGATGTTGTATTTGTTTTATTGGACATCGCTGTTAACGCGCTCCTCTTTTGAGCTGCTGTCCTCCACCCGCCGAAGATTGTTGCGTCACCTACGTCACCATAGTCATCCCTTTATTTTCTAATTTTCTACTGTTTTCTGTCCTACTGTTATTATTGTTGCTCAAATTTAATTCTATTGTGTTGTTAAACTTATTTATTGTGACATCGATTTATTTGACCTAAGTATTCATTTTGTTATGAGTTATGTTATGATTAGTGTAAGTGGTATGTCCGTCATAATTAATAATAAATAATTAAATTAACTACGTTTGTCGTATGGTCTTCAGTCGATGCAAAGACCAGTTCTGCAGGTAATATGCCCAACTCATTGCTACCTCTTTAAGTTGCTAAATATTTGAATTTCGTTTAATGAGTACGGGTGCCACGGAATAGGCTACGTTAATCCTATATTTTTAATCTCTCCACACTCTATGAAGTAGGTAAATAGGCCCCGTCGCTGTGGATAGAATATGTTTATCCTGATCCCTGGTCAGATATCAAATCTAAGGTCTAAAAAACAGTGTTGATAGAGTTGGCTAGCCAGCTTTATAAATCCGTGTATATAGCATTTCTGTCTATAAATAGAACGCGCCATTTGCATATGCCGTCTATTTATAACTTAATGGCCTCCCATCGAATCCCGTGAGATACAAAACAGGCTCAAACTCGAAATTAGTTCGTGAAATGTTCAAACTTTCGGGTTATATCAGTTTAGCCAGGATTAAATTTAACGTTGGGTTTTAATCACTGTCATTTCTGCTTACCATATGGAAGCTGTGTTTGGATTAAAGAGAATTTACACGATGCCAATTGTTGAGACAATCCAATAAGCCAGGGCCTTCAGCCAGTGGAAATATGTGTCAAAATGGATTGAGGAAAATCTACTTTGAATTTCTTCTATTTCACACGATGCCTGTGATAAATTGGCTTTGTAGATTGTCTCCATAAACAGCCTCGTGTAAATGCTCCATTATTAAAACACTTTTATTTTTTAGCTGTAATGGGGTTGATTGCACTTCTTTTCGCAATGTGCTTTAGTGATAAGGGTTTTTTAGCCTTCTTCTGTCAATCAATGATATCAACAAAACTATCGTGCCCATGCGTAAGTAAAAACCGGTACTGGAATTCTTACTTGTTCATTTGGTATGAACACTTAAATAAATTGGTCACATTGCGTTTAATTAGGATTTCTGAGTTGTGTTTATTTTTTTCTCCACTTAGCTAGGTACCTATCAAACCTTAAACCGTTTATGATACTGAATTTTTACTGAATATAATCTTGAAAAACATTTCAAACCTTCATATTATGCAATGTTTTGTTCAAACTGTTGATTTTAATATTGTAAGCTTAATTTAAATAGGCTTTCGGCTCTCTCATGTTCATTATACAAAAAGTTTCATACAAAGTTGGACCCCCGTTTGACCCCGCATAGGGGTCGATTTTCGCATAATAATTATATTTTCCCAGTGCCTACGTTTCTACAATACACAGATAACACGCTGTTCAAATTTAAAGTGGTTGGACTTGTGTTTTAATTTTTAAAATGTCTGTAGGTACTTTTTAACATCTCTTTTTAGAATTTCGTTTCGCAGAATCCTCACAGTATGAAATATGACCACATCGTCACTTAACATCAGGTGACTTGTGGTCAAACGCTACCCTGTAAAGAGTAAAAAAAAAAAAAAAAAAAAAAAAGAAATCAACAGATTTTGACTATACACATTCTTATTTAATAAGATGGACCGATGTGATTTTCTGATTTCACGACCAATGTATCGCAAAATAGCCAACGGTGAAAGGTCACGGGTTCGATTCCCGAGACAGTGCAAATGCAAAAAAATACACGTATTGATACCGCATCTGGGTGTAGTGGATAGATTCTAATACAATGAAGTCACAGGGGATTTAATGGGCAAACGAGTCAATTCTAAAACTTTATTTAATCTTTACTTCTGTCGTTGTGCCCTGTGCTTTCCCAAAAAAATACAATACAGCCCTGATATGTATATCATAGACAAAGGTCCTATTTAAACAGGCGTTAGTCATAGCTACCATTGTACCATAAATCACCAAAAACAGGCACCGACGTTCGCGTGACCGGAGCGCCACGTGGTGTGCCGATGTCATAATAACTCTGTGTTGATTTTATTCAGCCGTGACTAATAATTTTGGGTTCCTGTTAATTGTTGCGATTAATAATTGGGTATGGTGATAGAAAATGCAAGAAATGACCTGTATTAGAGCTGGTTTCATATTATTGTGGCTTCAATTTGTGTAGAAATATTCAATTAAACAGGATTTGATAATTACGTGCACCTAAATGATGGACGAGAATTTCTTTAAAAACTCACAGGCGATATTTTTATCTGAAGTCAACTTATCACTCTTACAAATATTGATACCAGAATGATGAAAAGTTTAAAAAAAATAACCTCTTAATAAAATTTAAGTAGCGATGGGCGTTTTCGGATATTTAGGACATCGATGCGCACCGGCATCGGAGATCCGGCATCCGATGCCCGCATCGTTATTTGGCATCGTAACAAAGTGTTGAGTTGCGTAGGGATGTGACTAGGAGATAAAAAAATCGATTAATAAATAATCGATTTATATCTCTTTAAACAAAATCGATTTGAAAAAAATCGATTATTTAAATAAAAAATAATCGATTTTATTCAATATTTTTTTCCCAACTATTCGAAAAGTTACATTTTTTTGTAGATTGTAATAAAATTACCTAAAGTAAAAAAAAAATCGATTTAATTTTAGAGAGTAAGTAAAAAATCGATTTTTCAAATTTAGATAATCGATTATAAAAATCGATTAAAAGAAAAAAATAATCGATTAATATAAAAATCGATTATTTTTCACATCCCTAGAGTTGCGTAGATCAAGATATTATGATAATAGAAACTGGTGCGAGCGTGAGCGATAAGATTGTGTGATAGAATCAAGAATAATAATTTCAGATTGTTAAAAAAGTTTTTATCATCCCACAATAAATATTATGGTAAAAATGTATAAAACGGGAAATAATTACTACATTCGGCCTTGTGATAAGTAACGTCACGCCATCTATATAGATTTTTAGGTTTCAAAACTTTTAATCGAGATTATGAAAAATATAAATTCCGCTATACATAGTAGTTACATATAAATACAATAGATGGCGTTGAAAGATACTATGCGGTTATGACCGAATACGACCGAGACCACGATATCGATGAGGCCCGAATGCCCGATGCCGATGCGGCATCGGCATCGGCATCGAAACGACGCGCCGTTTCGTTGCCGATGCCGTGCGGCGATGCCGATGCCGATGTGTGCCGATGCCGAGCAACGCACGAGACGTTTCGATGCGCATCCGTTTTTCGATGCCTAAGGAATCGGATGCCGGCATCGGGTACTGGCATCGTTATTTGGCATCGTTTTTTAGAAAACGGCCACCGCTAAATTTAAGTATAACTTATATAACTAAAATAACTAATATATAACTAAAAGTTATATATGATATAACTTTTAGTTTGAGGGGCTTAAAAGCTATACACATCTTTTCTGGAAACAAGTTTTTTAACGGAATACTCTGTTTTAAACTTCAAAATAAGGTGTCCACCAATTCCTCCGATAACTTACCAAGAATCCTTGCGGGAGTCTTCGCACCTGAAGTGCACGACGGGAATTGGAAACCGTAAGTAACTCAACAAGTATTAGGGTAAGGGAAGGGAAAGAAAAGAAAAACTCGGTACCACCGCCATCTGTAGGCCTTATCTCCACTCATAAATATAGTACGGGACGCCGGAACGAACGACTACGAATTATGGGTCCGAAGGTACCTTTACTCCTCTTTTAAGGATAATTCATGCACCCTCGTCTCTGTTTCATAATTTTACGGACGTTTTTGTAATTATTTTCCAAAGTTCGTGACTTTTTCAACGGAGTTTCGGTTTTCGTGTTTCGTTTACAATAAACCGCTTTTGAATGTGATTCTGTTATGAACGAGTTTGAACTACACCTTGAAGTTTTGGAGTTGATTTATTATAACGTGCCTAAGTTAGTTAAGCATGGCTAATTAAATTTGGTTAAGGAAAAAATAAAAGTTATATTATTATAATTATAATTTAAACAAAGTTTTCGTTATTTTTAGAGGGTTCAATTTCTGCTACGGGATAAAATTGTGCATTTTAAAAAAGTACTTATTTGTGTTGGGTCAGAGTGTGGTGGATCTCTGATCCGCATTGTTTATTTTATTAAATGATGCCCTAAATGCTATGTTATTAAGTGGGCGCTATTATATAAAGTATTATCCCTAATGCCTTACTAATATTTTACATGCAAAAGTAACTCTGTCTGTCTTTCACGCCTAAACTACTGAACCGATTTAAATGAAATTTAGTAGTACAGAGATAGTATTTAATATAAGTAGTCTAGAGCCTGAGAAAGATATAGGCTACTTTTTATCGCGATAAACTGTAGCCCACGTGGGTGAAACCACGGGGAAAAGCTATTATAAAATAAAATTTGAATAGACAAGTCTTTTCATTCACTAAGCATGTATGATATTTTATTGCGAATATCAACGCTCAGTAAATTAAGGTGGCTATAACTATTCTCTACTAATAGCTCATCAAAAACATTACAAATTCGTCTCAAGGCCTCATAAAATAGATGGTGACTACATTTAAGCAGACAGCTGTGACACAAATTGTTATATCCTTGAGCAAATATTTGACGCCAGTAGTTAGATACGTTTGCAACATAATTTATCACAGATTGGTATGATATCTTATCTAAAACTGTTTATATTGTCTACTTATGCAAGCAATTTTTGCTCTTATGGATGCATGAAGATAGAAAAAATAGGATAAAGAAAAAAAGGTAAGTATTCGAATAATCATTATTTGCCTGCACATAATATATAGCTTTCGACTATTTTCGAAATTCACAGGAGGTGGGTTTTTTAGTCGACGCGTAAGATGTTTTATTTTACAGTACAATGAAATAAGTCAACACTTGTGCCAAATAGCCGCCTCATTTAATACCCTCAAAACAATATTACGTCTCAGCCTAATCTCCAACCACAATCCTAAGAGTAGGTAATTTAGCTCAACAATGCCTACATTCATTAATTTTTCTTGTCATTCCTCCGACGACAGGGCTCTTCCTCTCCAGCCTTCTCATAACGAAGCTACGTACGTCCCTTTCAATTTTTCTCTGTCATGTTGCCTCTTGACTTCCCGACGTACTTCCCGTTTTTACATCAGAAATTGCTCTTTGGGGTGCGTTGATTAATAAAGAAAATAAAAATTCGCCGAGAGCGGGCTCGGGGGATATGTGATTGAGAGCAGTCACGTATACGTTTGTGCAGCGAAATGTGATTTCATAACTTATTCAGCGCGAACATGAAAATTGATTTCGTGGCCTTTCAGCATATTTATCGACTTCGTTGTGTGAATGATGAAAGTGTTCAATGAAATCAAGTAGAGTGCTCTCTATATAATATGGAATGCATTGATTTTCTCTGTGAACGTTTCTTTTAATTTACTCCATTTCACCATATAAGTATTGAAATATTGCAGTTAACAAAAAGCGGTAGTTAAATGAATATGTTTATATAGGTATGTAACAGGTAATTATTTCCAAAGTGAACATAGGCAAGCAGCTCTCCTAAAAAGAAACCTGAAGTGGCCTTCACTGAGAAAAAAATCTGACTTTCCTTCTGAGTCTTTACCTTCCAAGACCGTTTCCTTCCTTATTTTGTATTAGTATTCCTTCTGAATCACAAGTCTTCCCTTTTGACTCAGAAGGAAAACGGTATTTCGGAAGGTCTTTTTTCTCCGTGTTCGACGTAAGTGTCAATTACCTCTTCTCATTCAGAAGATTGTGTAATTGAGAGGAGCACTTGTTCTGTTTGCAAAGTATTATGTCAAGCTTCAAAAGCATTTTCAAGGGGCACAATTAAACATCCTTCTACGTCACACAGTTTCATTTGACAAGAGGCATCCGACACCTGGTGTGAAATGCAATCAAGTTTAATTATTGAGGGTATTAATAACAAGGGTGCAGTGAGGGTGAGTGAAGCCTTGTTGCCATGGCAACGCCCTCCGACGCAGCACAATACGTGTTCAGTTATTTATGAGCTAAGCTGATTACAAATGTAATTATTAGAGGCTTTCGCGATTGGTAGTTGTGGTTGACAAGATTATGGAAACTGCGGAGGCATGAGTTTCTGAATTGATATGTTACAAATGTTACAATCAGGGCAGAATGTTATACAAAATAGATAGTTTGGTTGGTTCATTTCATCAAATGATAGGATTTGATTTCATTTTTTAGTTAGTTAGAAGTGAAGTTAATAAAAGTGTTTTAAAAAACAATCAACCTCGTCAGTGTACCATTGAGATTAGTGATGTGTTTATTAAGTACCTAAAAGTTCACTTTTTCAATAAAATAATATATGTAATTAAACACTTCTTGAAATATTAAGGTGAGTAAATATTATTCTCGAATTTGATACTTTCGACGGAGCAGTTAAACCACAGACTACTTCGAATCCACTATCTAATTTTCCTTTTAGTTTTCTAACACTTTCTGAGATCTATCGTAAGAACACGCGGCTGCGCTTTCAAAATGGTTTCACCCTCCAAACATTCAAAATTAACAATCGCTTCATTTACCTACATAAATAGTGAATATATTTTTATTACATTTTAACCCGGGACAGAATAGTCCCAGTACTAAGTAGGTAAGTATTAATACCAGTTTGTATACAACTCTGTGTCTAAATATATCCGAACCCGTTTATGAAAAGTGAGAGGATTGTAACTTTACTTTTAACAAGCAATTTGCAGGTTTATTGGTCAGTAAAGTATGTTTAATTGTTCGGATACACCCCTCAGTATTGGCCAATTAATTCTTTGCTTTCAATAAAATGTATCGTAAAATCGCAGGATGTTTTGCAGCTGGTTTTGATGTTGAAACTTTTTATCGGATACCTGTATAGGTAAGAACTGATTGATTTATTTGCACAGCATTTTTTACGTTCAACAATTATTTATTGTTAAATAATTAATACATATTCAAAAATATTTGACTACCGATGTGACGCAATGGGCGAACAGCCGACTGAGAAACGTAAGATCGCAGGTTCGATTTTCTATACGTCACAAATATTTGTGCATTGTAAAAAAGCGCTAGATTTGTTTTAAGACTGGGTGTTATTGATCCCCGATCCGAGTCTTCTAAAGGTCAGAATTATTATTATCTGTTATTAAATAAATTCATCTACACATTTTTCTCTATAAACGTTATTGAATCTAAAATGACATAATATTTTGAAAACATATTTTCCATTAGAGGTGCATACAGAAACAACAGTTATTAATGTAATAAAAAATGTATTTCCCTATAACGCTGGCCTGTTTAAATATGTATTACAAATTACTCTAAAGGTATAATAGTAGGAATCTTGTTTCAATATATTTAATACAACACAACTGTGATTTTGTGGCAAAGTTAAAAAAGTCGCTTGTTCCTTTATAATGAACACTAATTGTCTAATTAATAAATACTGCATTAAAATTGTATAAGGATATCAAACATTTAAAATATGTACAAAACAAAATCGAGAAATTATACTATATCACAGTCACTAGAAAGAGATGAAAAATCTAATCGCCTAGAATCTAGGCGTTGTCTAAGCCCTAGATAATAATATTTATGTACTTAGCAGTCTATTAATAAACACGTTCACAAAAACTACATTCAATCTTCCTAGACCGACTATTACACCATCACGCAATTGACTCAGAATTATTCTGTTAAAGAAATAAATTGTTAAGTAAAGTATCCCGTTTCTTTTTCCTAACGTAACTGTACTTAAATCAAATTCAGTTTAGTTGCTATGGAGCTAAGTAGTAATAAACAAACACATAAATCGTTTTTATAACGACGAACGGTTAGGAGTTAAATTTTGAATGTTATCATCTCCATTATTAAATTAATTAATGGTTTTAATTTATCCAGAAAAACTAACATATTTAAGAAAATGTAATGTTTCCCATTACATATCTTAGTTTCAGTTGTAATAAAGGAGTCGTACTTAGGCATTTTTAATTAAAAATCCATTAGCATTCAACGCATTGCTAAAATATTTTATCCGCGCGCTTCCTGTTTATTTATTACGTGACGGTGTGATGGCATCCACTTAACGTTCGGAATATTCAAAGTCGCTTTTTACATTATGTACATTAGTATACCTAGATTAACGTTAATATTGCTTACATTACGTACTAGTGATATTTGTTTTGAATGAAAATTAACTTCTATACATATGACTCGAACAGCTTGATGTCCCTGAGTGATTGGTAAATGCGTGCATTTCACGATAAGGCGACTCTCTGCGAAAGAAAGAAATTAAATGGTCAAGAGTTTCAATGGGAATGTATGCTCTATACTATATCACTTCAATTGTTATTGTTGTGAGTGAAACAAAAATCGATTTCAACAGTACCTCTCGTATGGTGGTGGTGGCAAAATATCGCACAGATTCATCCTGCAATTCTGGTCACTTCTTCCTGACGTTGAGCATCTTATATCGTGTTCGTGGCTCATTTGCGAAGAATAATTAATTTCTTGACTTGGGTGAGTAGTATATTTTATATCTTGACCAGATTGAGACGGATAATGCATGTCCTTGCCATGTTTACTAGCATAGTGGATCTCCTGGGCAGATTGAGGAGAGTATTTCAAATCTTGAGCAGTTTGTGTTGCATATCGCATATCATGTGCCTGGTGCCTAAAACTATTCTCTCTTCCCAGCCAATGCCATTGAGGATAATCATACTCTACTTCCGCCATTGTCCATTCCTTATTACCATCGTGATGGCTTGACGATCTCGAGTGATTTGTCTTGCATGATGGGCAGTCTTCTATGGACATTTCGTGTTCATCATCATTACATTTTGTCATCTCACTGTAGTCTTTTGTTAATGTAGAGCTGCTGCTTCGACAGCATGTTGAACATTCTTCGTTTGAGTACTGATTGCTTTCTCCATAAGACCTAACCATACTGTTATCGTAAGACCCTGGACTTACGGCACATTTGAGACATGAGTCTTCTGCATCAGTGTGACCCTGAAAAATATCATTGGTATAATAATATGACAAATAAATGACCAATTACTGTTCATCATCAGCTGACATTTACTTCCAACATTCTGAACATGTCATTTCAGAGAACTCTAGAACTGCGCTTACCTGGTAATTAAGTTCAGTATATATGGCACTTGAAGCGTAAGCTTCTGGTTGAATTCTCAATGGATTTTCTTCGGGTATGGGATTCATTGTACTAGTGTGTTGAGGAAGAGTATATTCGGCTTCCATAGCCATTGTTGAAATTGTACTACCACCTGAAAGGAGATTTATTATGAAAAAACTTGCAACCTTAATTTATCAAATGTATCACCAAATTAGATAACAGCCGTTCTTACCCCTTAGCAAACTTTGGTGACAGTTTAATATATCTATTCTAGGTTCAGTAGATCCTTGAAAGTTAGGCCTTTCTCTAAGCCACACTGCTTCTTTTCCTAATAAACATTGTTGAGCATTGGCTATCGATGTTGCTGAAAGTATAATATTGTAGATAATAAGATTTTCATTAAAAGCATTGTAATAAATATCTGGCATAATATTAAATCCACTTACTAACCAGTAGAATTATGATTCTTCCGTTGCTTAGATTGCCGACGTTTAATATAAACAATAACAACAGCTCCTATTACGACTAACAGTAACAAAGTAAAGCAGAGCGCTAAAAGCCAGGTTTCTTGGAACATCGTCATAATTGCCTTGTCTGTTGCAGGTTCGGTTCTGTAACAAAAATATTTGGATTGGAATAGGACACTGTTGCAATGATTTATGATACGGGGATGTTAAAACTATGTACTTCAATTGCAACACCATTTACAAAGCAATACAAGCCTCGTAACGATGATCAGTGGGATTTGAAAAACTTACTGAACATAGTGCCTTTGCGAGTGTGTAGGTGACATATGTATATGTGCTGGCGCAGAAAATGGTCCGTGCCCACGACGCGTGACGGCTGCAGCACGTGCACTGTATCGACCACCAGTACGAAGCGAACTTGCAGCCGCAGCACGAGTTCTCGCTCCCAACGACATCTGTCCCACCACACGGCCACCACTCGTCCCACCCACCCGCACTTCAATCTACAAACGCAAAATAAAAACATTTGAAAAACGGAAACAGAGTGTATTCGTAAAAAGTAAAATGAAAAGCACTAACCAAATAGCCCGAAATTTCCCCGTTCCATGTGTGCACCGGGGGCGGATCCCACCGAATCCAGGCGGACGTCGCATTTATCACTCCCGCTGTTACGCTCTGCGGCGGCTCTGATGGAACTAAAATATACACACGGCTTAGCAACTCCACATCCGGAATAAAATACATTAACATAATGGAAATCTAAGCACTCACCGTCATCCTCAGTAAATCCAGTCTTCAGGTTGGAAGGTTTCCCTAAGAGTAATTTGTAAAATGGCATCAAAAATACATCGTATTGAGCATATGGCAGCAAGCCAGTTAGAACGTGACTAGATGAACCACTATTGTGCACTGTGGTCATAGTAAAGTTTTCGTATTTTATAAAGTCTTCTAAACTAGATATATTGGAATGCTGTGTATTTTGTACATCTAAGGCATGTTGTCGATTTATAGAGGTCCCATTAAACCATATTTTAACTCCTTCTAAATATTCGTTGTAGTCCGTTAAAACCTGAAACCAAACAAAATGTGTATTTCAAACGGATAACAAACATAAACACAGAGGTTTATCGCAGAATGTAATGGTGTCTGGTTTTACGTTCGCACTCACGTCCCAAACAATTTTCAGAGCAGTTGCAGATATTCCTTCCAATCTTCTCAAAACCAAAACGTCTTGCTGAAGATATCTTCGGGCTTGCACCAGCTCATATTGCGTCATTGGAGGATGATTTTGCGGTTTTCCTATTTCTGGGTACGGTGAAGAAGACTCTGATTCTGAATTGAAAGCATTGGCTTCCCTTCGTAAGACCTGAATAAAGACGTGCATTATTGTGACATCATATAGATCAACTGTGTGTGCTTTAAAACACTTAAAATGGAACTTACCTGCAAAGTAGCAGTATGTAAAGCACTTCCAGCTGCACTAATAGCTACACAGGTTAATCTGCCAGCGTGCTGGGTCGTTACACGGTCCAAGTATAAAGAGCTTGTTCCATGGGCTATCTTTGGAAATACCAACTCCTACAAAGGGTTAAGTAAATTTTATCATTAGGTGTTCAAGTTGGGCGATTATCATATGTTTCAATAAAAAACACGAAGAAAAATGTGTTGCAAGGAGATTAATAAATATTATCTTCTACCTGTGAACCCTCCATAGTCCAAAAAACTATGGGTTTTGGTGATCCCTCGGCTTCGCAAGGAAAAGAAACTGCTTCCCCTTCCCATGCTGTTTGGTCTGAAGGCACTCTTGTAAAATGAGGTAGTGCTGAAAGAAATATGGTAGTCATAATTATCAATACAAAAACATGTCGAAAATATTAACAGGCGATAGAAAAAAAAATGAAAGCACCGTAATACCTATTCTGTTTTTATGAATATAGTATTCTCACAAGAAAGATACAGCTGATAGCATCAAGTTTTTATGTAACTTACAATGAACAGTTAGCGTAGCACTGACAATGCTAGTTCCAGCTTGACTCTCAGCTTTGCAAGTATAAGTCCCAGCGTCAATGGCCACTACTCGATCTATTCTCAAAGAACCTCTCCGAATAATTGCATACGGCGATAAAGATCCACTATCTCGAGACCACGACACTGACACATCAGACTCTGGTGAAGCCTAAAACAAAATAAAAATTGTTAAAATTATTTCTATCACTTATAAAATGGTTATGTTTTGTTGAGTAAAATATCGTGTTTCGTACCTGACAGTGAAACTCAATGTTCTGGCCTATTAGTGCAGTTATGTTATTAGGTTTCACTAGAAAATGTGGTCTCCGTAAGACGAGAAGCGTAGCAGGACGTGATTGCCTTTCACCAGCCGGATTTGATGCTATACATCTAAAAACGCCACTATCCGATGGAAGACTTTCTAGGATTTTTAAGTTACCGTTCTCTACTATTGATATCCTGGAAATTAAAGCTCAAATCAGATTTTTACACATAGATTTATAGAACATATTTTACAAATGTATTATAATCTTATATTACCGTCCATTAACTTCCGCATCTAAAGTTTGTCCATCCTTAGTCCAATGTACAGATGGATCAGGAACACCTTTTGGAGCTGAACATTCTAACAAAGCTGGTTCCCCGCTAGCCACTTTCACGTCTCGAGGTTCGACTCTGAACTCATCGCGAAGAACTAAAAGAAAAATTGCTTCCATGAAAATGGGAAGGTATTTTGCTGCAATTTTCGATCAAATATTTAAGGTAGGCTAGACTAGACAGGGCTGCGGAATTTGGAATCGAGCCAAAACGCTCGCTTTGATTTTCAACGAAGATTGCTATTATCGTTTAAAAAGGCTTTGCGGTTTTGATAGACATATAGAACTAGTTAATTAATACCTGTTTTTGATGTAATTTATTTTGGTAAGCACTATAGCATGGTGTAACCATTTGTAACCTTTCATCATCATCATCATCATTCGGACAAAATACACTCTTGAACATAGGCCTCCCCCATTGAAAGGAAGCCATTCACATCCATCGGCTCCCCGTGGCTTTTAAGATGTTGTCGGTCCACCTAGTGAGGGCCACCATAACGTGTTCCGGTTCGTGGTCGCCACTCGAGAACTTTTGTTCTCCATTGGTATAGTTCTATGAATATTATTAATGCTTCTGATGACCTAGTCTAGATTAATCATGATGATATTACCAGCGATGGTGAGCGTGGCATTCTTGCTAAAAGCTTCTCCCACGGAGTTGCGAGCGACGCACCAGTACACGCCTTCGTCGTTTTCTTTCTTACCGCGCATAACCCTACGGAAAAATGGTTCTTGTGAGCTAATGAAAATATGACGAAAGTTTTGTGAAACTGATATGTGCAACATTAGGGAGAAAACTGGTAAGAACTGAAAAATGGTCAGACCGGCTGAATAAGACAAAGACATCCAAGTTTGAGTTAGTAGTCTAAATACTAGTACCTAGATTGAAGACGCCTCACATAACTATATGATAGAATATAGTGAACCAAGCACCAAGCAGTATGAATTGTAGAGAGAATGATATACTCTTCTAAAGTAACTACTTAGGTATGTTCTTATCTGTATTGTCATAATTAAAACTGCATAATACTTTAGTTATAAATATAAGATCGATAACAGCTGTCTCCTTCCTACGTTGCCATACTTAATGTGCTCTAAAAGTAAGCAATTATAATGTCCGTAAATAAACATTGAGCAGTATTTATTCGATAATAAATATTTAATTCAAACAGAGTGTAAATTAGTGACTGGAAGTACTCGTACATATTAATTGATTGCTAACCTAGCCTAGCCAGTTCCTTTTGATGGTTCATTGAAATACTATAAATAGATCTTAACGACGTTATTTGCATCGATGATGTTGCATTGTTGTTACCTTAAAGATAAAAGTTGTAGGTACCTTGTGTATGACAAACTAAAGAGGTTACTTTGGGTTAAATGTTAAAGAACAAAACAATATTACATATTATTATGCACCATCACAATAAGAAAGACAAGCATTGGTGTGTTCAGACAGATAAACTTAGAAGTCAGTTCCTAGTTCAGGCGTAGCGTGGCGTCAGCGTCGACCACATCATCATCTTACATCAGGTGACTTATAGTCAAAAACCCTATAAGATACACCAAAAGAAAGAAATACACAAAAAATACTTACTACAAAGCTAATACCGAGCTTAGAAAAAAAGTATATGGTGACTTTTTATATGATGCGTGTTATATGTAATAAAAAAATACTCACCGAAGAAACAGCAATCCATCTTCAAGCAAGACCCTGTGCGGGTGGTCGTTGGGCAACAATGGGGCTCCGTCCTTGTACCACTGGATGGTGGGCTTCGGCTTCCCTTCAGAAACGCAGCGCAGCGTGGCCGGCTCACTCCTACCGACGATGGTGTCAGCTGGATGCTCCTTGATGCGAGGAGCACGACTTTGGGCTAGGGAAAATGGGTTTGGAGTTTTATGTACCATTTCATACCCTTGCGCTAGAATTCCCTGTGTCGCTGGTCATATGACAAATTAAATACACATTAATTTACACACCGGTCATAAATATCGAACATCAAAAATAACTACTTTTTATTATTTATGCTGTTTATTTAGGTATCATATCATTTTTGGTTACCTTGGCTAGGAATTGATCTCTGAAGATTAAATTAAATTTAGAGTACGTTACAAAATCACAGTTTAAGTAAATAAAAAGAAAAAAATTATAACTAATTCAAGTCTTTATTTCACCGAAATATTGTTACGTGATTTTTCCAACATGTAAATCTATCTATAGTAATCTATGTAGTAATAACCATTTGTTGTTAATCAATCAAACTTTTAAAACCAGATTTGTCAAAACACTACATGATTAATAAACATGCATTCGAACCTAACAAACCTAAAAGGATTAAAATAATATAAAGATCGCATAGCGAACGTGTTTCTGTCAATTAAATTCTCACAGAGTTCGCGTAAATTCTCACTTTTCTGGACTTACCTCTTGAACATGGCACTGTGAACAAAAGATGCAAAAGCACTACAAACATGAACTGGTTCCATGCACATGTTTTAATTGAACCCACGACCATGCTGACACTACTTTTCGTCACTTAGCACTTTACACCACATAGTTCTGTTCGACACGTGTTTAAAAATTGCAATTTTTCGTGCGCATTTTTTAATTTTCTTTAATTTTATTCTTTTAGGGTCATTTTGTTGAGAGTTTACGCGCACATCGCGATGTATTCGGAGTGCAGAGCGACACAACCTCCACGTGCGAAGTTCTTGGGGTTACTGTCCCCCTCTACATTGACATTTTGCGCCGACTCAGTAAGTGCTTAGGCTTTGCGGGCCGTCAAGTAAGCACCCATGCATGATGATAATGATTTTGGATTTGCGTATATGGTCAGTAATAAATAATTGTTAGATTTTGTTTACTTCATGCAGTAAAGTTGCTTAGAATAACAGGGAAAGTTTAAAGTTTCTTAGCTTTAACTATGTAGTAATTACTCGTAAAAGATTCAGATACTACGACATATTAAGGTGACCGTAAATAGTTTTTTATATCGCTAAGTATATACAAGAAATCTCCAATTTTAACTATTTCAAACGATATCTCATGACATTGATTGATACAGAATTCTGAATCTGAAACTGAGATCAAATTCAATAGACTCAATTCATCGAGACACAGACAGCCAGACTGCACCAAACCAAACAGAAAAACGCAACCCAAATTTTGCCTCACGCCCGCTTCTAATCAGCAATGTTCCCAATTAACAACTTCCAATTAGAAAATTGAATAAACCAGTACTGTACTGTCAAACCACCGAACTAACTTCCCGAATATTCCATACACGTGTTCGTTTGCACGTGTCAATTGGACGGCACATGCGACTCACGTATTTAGTTACCCAACTGTGCAGAAATATCCTGATTGGAACCCGCTGATATAATCTTATCGCGAGGAAACAGTGGCGAATTGACGCAACCGAAATTGGGAGCAACGGATACGAAAATTGGATGTTTTGCATACGTTTAGAGGGAAATGGGTCATTGAATAAAAAGTAAATCATCAACAAAATATTTTATAACAGAGAACAATTTTTTTTAAATTTTAGCATTATAGGGTAAACGTTATTGCTCAATCGACGGACAGCTGACTTATGTCCGAAATTAATAATATGTCATTTTAATAGTAATCTGTCAAGCCCTAGTACTAAAATGACATATTATGACATGACATATCGATCCAAAACCGCGGATAACGGATCAGGATAGATTATTAATTTCTGGCGTAGGAAACGTGATATTGTGTTCGATTTTCGCTACGGTACAAATATTTGTGCATTGAAAAAACAATGCAAGTTTTTGTTTCGTGTTTGGGTATTGCGGATAGCCGACTCCGACCAACATAGTAGCTGATACCCTAGAAACAGGGAATCATAGTGAGGGATCAAGATAGCTATCTATGTCATTATTATTGTTACCATTTGCTAGTGTCACTTATCTATCTACAGAAAATCTCATTACCAAGCTCTCAGGAAACAACCTATTAGCTCGGGACAAAGAAGGCATCCTTCCTTTATTAGCCCATTCTGTTAAAATATTCATTAACCGTCTTTAGTTGATTATTTCCGACCGTGCTTAAGCAACTGGAAACCACTCCATTCAATATTGACAAAGGCCAAGTGCTTAATACGTGGCCACAGCTTGTCCACTGCATATTTAATTAAATTGACTCTCGGAGGCTGAACTGAAGCCTTCCTAAAAGATATATGCCACAGTAGACGTAGACGCAGTATAAAATCACACATAACGGAAATATCTTTGTTGTATAAAGGTAAATAAATCAGAATACCGCTTTGTTTCCGAGCAAAAAGGTAGTTTTAAAAGCAGCGCTACGCTCACAAATTAATGTGAATGCGGCACATGCCGAAGCTGCCCTATTGCCTTATTTACCTAGTGTAATAAATATTAAGACTCTCGGTAGAGTAGCATTTTTTTTTACTTTCCTATATAGTAAGTACCTAATTTAAACACAAAAATAAAATCTATTAGCGAATTAGAGGCGCGTAGGCGCGTTTCAGCCGCTGCGCTGGTATAAAGTCGTCGTACTTCTCTTCTTACTTCTACTGTGGCTATACTAAGGATGTACATTGTACGTGTGAGACATATCGTCTTCTGACAGGTAAGGGACCGCCCTAATCTGCCAGGTTGTTAATCATGTGGCAAGGCTACACCTAAGGTAGAAAAGCTTCTGTTTTCCTTTTACGAAGAAACCTTTTCACGAGTTGCTGGAGATATTTATGTCAAGAAATATTTTACAAATGGTAAATAGAATGATGTTATATAATATGCTGGAACCTAGGTGTGTCATCAAGCGGTTATCCGTGGGTTTCCCCTTTATCCCACAGGAACACATTACCGAGATAAAACAAGTTAAGTTCCATTCCAAATTTCAGCGTCAAAAAGTAACAAAAAAACTTATGCACTCACTTACTCAAAAACTTTCAAATTTGACAAGTATGAATTAGAGTTCGTTAATTATTTTTTTCCTGTACATCTCTGCATTACGTCCTACTGCATTTTGGACTACTATGAATGCTATGAAGGCTCGCTCACGTGCCAGTGATCTGTATCGACGCTTCACCTGACGCGGGCGCTGTCTGTACGTGATCAGCATTTCTAGAGGCATCGGAAGGAAGTAGGAAGTCTACGAGATAATGTACTGTCTGGATGGGTTTCAACTTTCAACCCTGGTGTAAACGACCAGTGAACTTGTACTGGTACCTACTGAATTAGGTTTTGAACGAAAGTATCGCTTATTTTAACTATGTATTGCTTGATCGATTGGTGTATAAAGCCTTATTAACTAAACTAGTGCACTCCGTGGTTTCACCCGCGTCTGCCCGCAGGAACCGTTTTCCGGGAAAAAACTGTGTTCATCCAGGGTTTCAGCTATCTCCTTTCCAAATTTCATCAAAATCGTTTTAGTAGTTACGGTGATACGTGGTAACAAACATTCACACACACAAACTTTCTTATTTATAATATTAGTAGGGGTAGGATAAGTAAATCGTTTAAAAAAATCTATATAAATAATAATGTAAATATTAGTTTGTTAAAATTATTACATAATTATGCTCACCGATTTCTTTGAAAAATGGCACCTAAACGAGTCTCATGTAATTTTTTCATGGCGAATGTTTTTATGCTATCAACATTGTTATAACTCATCACTAAAGGGTGCGGGTGAAACTGCGAGGCGGGTCGCTAGTAGGTAGGTATATAATAAAAATAGTGCAGCAGAATTGCACATGTTTATCGAGCCCTTCCATAAAAAGGACATATAGCAAGCAACCGGCTTAAAAATTTAAACAGACACAAAAAGTGTACTGAATAAACGATCGAGGCTAGTGAAATAAATTCTCTTTCTACAGTATCGAGCAGGCGCCTCTCGGTCCACTAATTCAATCAATTGGTCTACCATAAATAAAACGGTGGACATTCGCGATACCAGTCCGGGGCCCACAAGTAATTGAGAAGCAGTACTACAGACGGCTCTAAGCGACAAATCAATTAGACCCCGAAGGAGATAAAAAGGATACATTAATAATTTAAGTAGATATAAATAAGGCGATACGGGATACGTTAATGTAAAGATGAGCTGTCTTGTAGAATTAATGTAAAGGAGACAAGAGTACGGAGAAATAGAAATGTAAAACATCATGTTGTTATCATACTTACTTTTTATAAATGTGAGCGACGTGAGTGTGTCAGTTCACACTGAAATGGTTCAACGGATTTGTGCGAAATTGGGAATGGAAATAAGTTGTATCCTCGATTAACACATAGGTTCATTATTATTTCAGAAAAAGTTCCTAGGGAATAAAGGGAGAGCCACGGCGGTGACCACGTGGCGCAGCCAATACATAATGTTAAAATAATAAGAAAAAGAAGGTATAAGAATCAAAAGCAGGCGTTACCTACAATGGGATACAATATTAAAACAACAGCAATATTTTACACAAAAACACAAAGAAATAATTAGAAGGCCAGAGTCCCAGCAGTGGGAAACGTAATAGGTTGAGGATGATGTTAATGATGACGTTAAAAGAAAGTATTCGTAGGTGGTCTTCTGAAACAAAGTTCACAAATACAGCAACACATGGCAACAAAAACAAGCAGGAAATTAGACCCCGATGCCTAAGCCGGCTTAGGAACTAATCCCTGTTTCTGTTAAGGGTGTCTGCCAACAAATGGGAGTGACAGCGTCTGCAGTACGAAATTAATCGTGAAAAATCTCTTGAACCGAGAGGATAGAGCACCCGTTAAATTGCGGCACGTGCGCTGTCTATTACCAAGTGACACTATTGGGCCAAAGCCAGAGGGAGATCAGCAAACAGAGTATAAACATGTACTGTTATTCCTAATATACAATGCAACTGACGGTTAAAATTGGACTACGCTTAGTCAGCTTCTCGGAACTTAGTTTTGTTTAGTGGATAAAATTGATTTGCTTACCTCCACAGTGATTCATGCAGAATCTGCGCATCGTTTAGGAAAGAATGGGCATATTGAATGAAAATATAAGATACACTGTTGTGCAATGAATGTTTGCGACTTATTGAACTGGTTATGAAGTTATCTTGACAGCTGTAAATTGTAACATTTATTCGCGTCGTAAAATGAAATTTATAGAATTCATAAATAATATAATATTTTCATTTATAAACATTTACCAAGATAAACGTTTAGAGGTGATTTATTATCAGTCTGTAATATTATAACGAGTTATCGCGACGAGCACAAAGGGTAACAAATTAGAGGAGGTCTACCGCAGGGTCCTTATCTTGGCTGCGATGCGTCACTTCTACAAATGTGGCTCCCTTGCTTTAAAGGCTTAATTCCGTTGGAGTGTTTTGATTTGCTCCACTGCTGTGCGTTGATACATGTTTACATCGACGTTTTATACTACGTTTGCGATTACTTTTGTAAAAATATTTTAGATCTTTCCTTTCAACATGTTGGAAGTTTTTGGTGAAGGAGAAGCATAGGCCATTAAGGGCAACCAAACCAATCTCAAGTTAAGAATCAGTCAGTTCATCAATCAGTCTTCAAATTAGTCTGTGGGTGTGTTCCAGAAGCTTTACTTGAAAGCTAGTTCTAATCCTGGTGTAGCATCACCTTCGACTACATCATTACTGTGGTCAAATGCTACTAAAATATCAACAAGTAAATCAAATACATAAATGCTCCAACTTTCTAAGCCAAACCGATCCCAAACAAATAAACGTTTCGCGTAGGTGCTGTGCTACTGTTATCAGTTATCAGGCAGGACCCTAAGCACACATTAAATAACAAATAGCTTTGCTGATACAGGAGCCGGCGCGGTTATCTCTACATTGGTGCGTCACCTCGTGTACCATGCTCTTGCTTGGGGGCTTTTGTATCAGATTCCAGTTCAGTGAGCCTGACTTCTATTTTAAGGTTGGATATTAGAGGTTGAACATTGAACATATTGTGTTTGGTTTCGGGGAGTCGGTTTCATAAATATTGAATATTCATATTTATTGTCATAAAATTTGGTTGGGCAACAAAATAATGTTATTATGTATAATTATCTAAATAAATTCTGTTACTTCACTATTTACTCGTTTCAGAGCCACTTCCCAATCCAGGCGTAGCGTGGCGCCTTCTTTAACTAATACATACATAAATTATCACTAACATCAGGCAACTTGTGGTCAAAAACAAAAACTACCTAAAAAATAAATAGAAGTAAACCTACGACAAGAAGGTAGGTACTACAAACTATAAAACAATGTACACTATGGTACGTGAACCTACTATAAAGTAAATTCTGGCTACAATGTAAGTTATTATAGCGATGATGACTCAGTGGTAGTAACGTCGGCTTGCTATCCGTAGGGCGTGGGTTCGAATCCTACAATTAGCTAAGGCTTTCGGTGAAGGTAAACATCGTGATGAAACCAAAGCTTGGTGGTAGTTTATTTTCTAGTATTCTCCTGGCTAGCTACCACCCTCATGTTAAGAATCTGTCGCCAAGCACCTATCGGTGTGTTCCGGCAGCCTCACTTGAGAGCCTGTTCCCAGTCCAGTGTGTAGCGTGGCGCCATCTTCGACCACATTGTCACTTAACATCAGATGACCGCTACCCTGTATGTAGTAAAAAAAAGCAAAACTCTCAAGAAAAACAGCTCGAGTTTCGATTCCGCAAAATATTCAAAACGCGAGCAAGAGCTACAGCCCAGTCGATTCCCTATGCGATAACAGACTCCCCTGAACACACTTGGCACATTTGTCGCGCGCTATCTGCGACAAACACTTTTTGTAATGTCGAAAAAATGTCGCTATTTGAGTGTGCGAAATGATCGTTCTTTGCGAGTTTGTTTTTTCTGCTTTTTTGTGTTTAAATGTTATTAGCAAAGAATCTTTAGCATACATAAATGTTTAAGCTATATTTTTGTCTATAAGCGGCATCCATTTTTTGTGTTTTTCCTCAAGTCATCTACCACCAAGCTATGGTTTCATCACTGAAAGCTCATTGCAGGATTCGAACCCACGTCTTAACGACGTCACTACCGTTGAGCCATCATCGCTATAAATCACATCAAAAAAAGCAAGAGCAATGGGTTGTCCGAGATAAATAAAATATTTTGCCAGCAAATGTTATATTGTTCACCTTCGGTGTATTGGATCCAAAAAACAACAACGACTAAAAACTAAGTTATTCTTGTCTTTTTGTTTTAGCACAGTACTAATTTTAGTACTTTAGTAGCTATGGAGACAAAATTTTCCCCAATATCATCATACCAGATTATCTTCTCCATGATAAAACTTAGTCCAGAACTTCACACAACATCTGGCGATGTCTGAGCTATTTAGCTTTAGTGCAACGTTCTGTGGAGATATCGTAAAGTTTTATGAGATTAGCAAGGGACTGTTCTAAGGTAATATTCAGTAGGTGGTGGATAGGTATCTGCAGGGTGCTTTAGAACGTTTAACGGTTCTACTTATTGTTTTATATTATTGTGCAGTATTAGGTAGTTAACTAGGTAAACAGTTGTGATGATATAACTGTTAGTGAAATAGCCAACTTTTATAACCTGCAATTTATCGATAGTGGTTCAGTTTTACTACAATTTCAATTTTATTTCGTTACTGAAGATAGTGATTTAGTTTTATTAAATGTACCTACCTATAGTTTTTATGATTCCCGGGTTCGTATTCGACCCGGATATGATGATCAAATTATTTTAACATTATGTATTTTTGAAATATTTTTCTCATTTTGATCGACTTATTAATTATGTTTAGGTATATACATAAGTTAAATTGAGCAAGTATATAGGTAACTCATAGTTTTCCATTTTGATCACGGTTTACGTTTGGCTCTAAAAAACGTTGGAATTATTCGTAGAGTCGACCTGAGTCTCAGAAATGGGAATGTAATAGATAGACGATGATAGTATGATGATATATCTTTCTTTTACGAAAAATACAAGTATGTGTATGTAATCAAAATCAAGTTATTGAAAAATAGGCCTCCATTACTTTAGACGATACTCCCAATCCAGTTCCACAGTTTCACTCTTTAACGCCACCCCACAAAGTCGTTTCAAGAACGACGGCATTTTATCAAGCGGTACAGCAGTAATGCTCAGAAACTTTTGCTCTTCCAAGCGAACATAAACATGTAAATATAGCCCTATTTGCGATATTGATAAAGTTCGCGGCCGGATATAGGATAACGATAAATCGGAAAAAGTTTTGGATTTAGGGGAGTTGTGATCATGTCTGCAGAGCGTAACTGATAGATTAGAAATACCTACCTGGCAACATGGCTTTAAAACAGCTAGAAAGATGCAATGGGATATATACGAGTACGTAAGCAATATGCCGGAAGTAATTCACGCTGATGCTAGCAAAGCTTTGAAAAGTGACTGATAGAAAACAACGTTCTCCTGGACATTGGACAAGACACCAATCCAGACTGAGACTTGTGTGCGGTCATGTATAATATCAGATACTTGATTATTGTAAGAAAATGAGAGTGAAATATTAACGTATATTTTTTTATACTAAATATAATGCTCAGTAACACATATTTTAAACATTTTGTTACTAAGTATAGGTAGTTAGTTATTACTTATTATTAATTACCAGTCGTACCCCGCGGTTTCACCCGCGTGGGCTATAGTTTATCGCGATAAAAAGTATCCAATGTCCTTCCCCAGGGTTCAAACTATCTCCGTACCAAATTTCATTTAAATCGGTTCTGTAGTATAGGCGTGAAAGCGTAACAGACACACAGACAGAGTTACTTTCGCATTTATAATAAGTAAGGGATAGGGAGTAGGGATAGGGATAGGGAGTAGGGATAGGGATAGTATCAGTTACTAGCACTGTTTGATAAGCAAAAACATTCCATAACAACCAACATAATATTATCTCCTCATAATTATCATTTGAATCCAATACCACAATACCTTACACAAAAGAAGAATACTTCACAAGGTAGCTTGTCTATTGTCCTCTCATCGATCCATCCCACCTTATTCCGAAAACGGTTTTCACAGAACCGGGTGTAGATTGTTTCCAACATTGCCGGAAGACAGAAAATGGATTCGAACTTACACACGTAGGTTTCACAATACTAAAACACAAACAGTAACTCAAGTTCATACAAAATGACGATATTCAAAATTTAAGGTAAGTATGAAAACCCTTCGGCCGCCTACGAAATCAGACGTAGATACCTACGTGGTATGTAGTTTTTTTTTATCAACTCTTAGTCAGTATAGACGAAGACATTTTATCTTTCACACGAATCCAGCAAAAACTGCGTTACCAGTATCGTAGAAAACAGAGGAAGCCTGAAAGATTATCTCCCTGAAAAGTTAGTACCTAAACTATCCCTGACCAATATAAGTTATCAATAGGCTAAACGGACTTGTGAATCACTGAACCAAACCAAATGCACTAACGATATTTAACTGTTTAAAAATGCTAACACGAATGAATTTCGATGTGTGCGTGAGTTGTATCGCCTTGTGTCCAGGAAACTGATCTACTGGGTTAATTTATATTTATTGGAGGTCCCATTTGGACCCTCGCATAAAGCAGAAATGCCTTCGGTCGACGGTTTACTACGGGCTCCTATTGTCTGCCTGGGCGAGTCCAACCCTTCCAATAGGGAAACTTTTATTCAACGTGATTTGTGATATTAAATTCCTAAAATATTTTAAGATGGCACGCGGTGGTGAGAGTAGTTACAAATTCTGAAAATATATGACATGAAGTTTACCTCCTATCTTTCTTTATTCGATGATAAATGATGATGAATAAAATCCGTGGAAGCTTACCTTTGACATCAACCCCGTAACACATCATATTGCGTCAACAAACGTTTATCACAAATTGTTCCTGACACAAGAATTCCCCGAAGATAAAGGTTGATCCTTTCTAGACCTTTCCGTATGATATCACAGGTCATTATTAAATTAACAACGCGGTCACTCTGCAGTGAATCACGAAACGTTACAGACGTGCTATATAAAAAGAACATAACAATGAAGCTGCACTTGCTTGTGATCTTGGTGTTAACTCTCGCGACAGTTTCTTTGTGCGAACATTTAATTTTAGGTGATGTGAACCTGAAAACAATAATTCATCATTCAGTAGAGCAGTATAGCGCGATCCCTTTGATGAAAAGAGTGAAAAATTTTTTTTACAACGACGTCAACCAAAGAGTTATAAGCGTAAGTACCTACCTATAATTACAATATTTCGATTCTCACCAGTGTACCAGAGTACTGTGAGGTTATGATATTTGTTTTGAAATTGAAATTGTTATGTTAGATGACAAAGTTAACTTCGCTTTAATTAAATTTTGCTTTGAACTTTGAATGGCAAGCGTTTTGAGTTTTAGGTAGGTACTTAATTAATATTTACTATGCATGACAGTACATAATATATTCAACTAGGATTAAAAATTCTACTTTCAAAACAAAATTGTTCCTAAAGTCTCTACAATTCTTCGCAATTCCGTCATTCCTAGTGTTACTGGTGTCTTTAACATTGTTTGACAAATGTTTTGAAAATTAATAGCGTTTACTTTTGGACATTGCTATAATTCAACACAGCATGATATAGGCACATCAGTCTCAAGCTGCTCGCCTACCTATAGAAATTCTCTTTTCACTCGATTTGAGAAGGGGAAACGATATTATATCCACCACTATTACAGCTACGTTACTGCCGACAAATTACTTATTCATGTTCCCCGGAATTCTCTGTCTTCTCTGTCTACCTACTCCAAGTCAGATAGACATACCTACTCATATTACCGATTGTTTTACCATCACAACAGTAGCAAAGTAGGTTTGACTGTTCGTACATTCTGTTTCGCGATCTGAACTGTAGAAAGGGTGTGTTCTATATTGATTTAGAACTCCAGATCAATTTCTTCCCGACTATAATAGCGCCCCTGTGGAGGACTCAGCCCAGTCCACTCCTTGATGAAAACTAGTCATTTGTTTTATGAACGTCCTGACCTTTCTTCCCGGAAACATTTTCCTCCTAAAGTCAACCGTGGGAACTTATAAAAAGGCTCTGCCAGCATATGTCTGAAAAAGGCTATCACATACGTTTCATTTTATCCAGCCATGCGTTTATATAGGCAATTGCCATGATATCAAGGAGTGGGCTAAACTTCGCTACTCGTAGTTAAAGAGCGCTTCATGTTATTGAAAGAAATTTTGCCTACTGATGTCCAAATTTCAACATGATGGTGGGCACCCGATGATGATAATGATGGTGACGATCCAAAGTTGAGTGACATACATTGAGTTATAGCGAGGTTGATCTATTTATTCATCGTACCATCTGGTTTGGTAATAAGTAGGGGGGAAAATCACAATCACATACATAAATATATATATATGCGCATGAGTGTGCTTGCTTGCCTGCTGAGATTTGTGTCCCAGATTCAAATCCTGGTCGGAACAATCATTTTTTGTGATGAGTAGATAGGTTTTTTCTTCGATGTCATACTACACAAGACACAAGGTATCTTTTCAAGCATCATAGAAGACGCGACCGATTTCGCGAAGCTCATGTTCGATTCACCATAAACATTTTTTTATTATTCTATTCCAGAGTATAATGGCCTATGACAACCTGCACTCCAAAGCTTCGGCCACAATAACAGCTGGTGGTGTTGGCTTCACATATGTCAATATCCGTATGAAGAGCGAAAAAGGGAAGGGTCTGGATTACGATATAGGGATATACTCTTAGCTCTAAGAAGGCCAGTTTGTGTCTCATTTATTTATAAATACTTTTAACACTTGTTGCATCTGATTATTAGGTTTTATTACGTAAAACAGATTTCTGATTTGCCGCCAAAACAAGTGTCAATACTCAATTTTGCAGCATAGTTTTTCATCTCACTGAAGCTGGTGTAGTGATCCCATTTTATTCCCGCTGAGACTAGACTGTGACGCTAAAAGCATGTTGTCGGCTCCAATTTGAAGTCGCTGTCACATCCCACTCTACCGAGCTGATACAATTTGCCCTTTTACCTTACTGAAATATAAGAAAGAGACGTGATGTGGTTAGTTACGACATCTTTCGAGGCTGCTGGTGTTCGTTTAGATAAATTATTTTGGTAAGTACACTGATTACATAGGTTCTAAGAGATGCATCTTAAATAATGCCCTAAGTAGGTTTAAAACCTGAAAATTAAAAAATGAGTTATATTAGAGCAGATGTATACAAAACCACTAAAGGAGCATTACCTACATAAGTTTTACACAAATGTAATCTAGCTTACATTAGTTACGACCGCAAACCACTTTGAAAAGAAACAAAGTGCCCAATTAGAAGCATACAAATCGTTTAATCCTCTAAACATACATTAAGAGGATTCGAAATTCCAGCTTAGCTATAAAGCTAAGTGTGAGCCGTATCTCATCTTAGTAAATCTGTATGCTAATACGGCTTGTACCGCTACCCTGCTAACTTTACAAGTTCCATACAAGGCACCGATATGGGATAAACTTGTAAAATTTTGCATAATTACTAAGCTTGCTAGTGGATAATGGTGTTGAGAGATAAACTTAATAGATTATACTGGTAATATCCAGGTAATAAACTATTATTTTGCTACCTGTTATTAGTGACAAACTGGTAGCTTCTGTTTAGTAATTTATTTTATCTAAGAGAGAGAGAGTAGGAACACTGATGGCAGTCTTTCATTTAGATAATAGAAAGACTGCCACAGAAATACCTACCTATATCTAACTTACCTCACGTTGCAGCGGTTGGATGAGAGAAGCCAAAGATCGGGCTCAGTGCGTGACGTAATTTGGAAGAGACATATGTCCAGCAATGGACTGAAAGAGGCTGAATACGATGATGATAATGCTATATCTCTCTTTGCAGTAATACTTACTTAAAAATGTTCGCAGTTGGTTCGGTAGTTTTGATTAGTTCATTTAAATACTCGCAATATAAGCGAACCAGAAGACGCTCTGTAGGTAGGCCCCCCACTAGGTGGACCGACGACATTGTAAGAGTCGCAGGGAGCCGATGGATGCAATTGTCTAATAGCCGTTCATGGTGGCGTTCAAGGGGGGAGGCCTATGTTTAGCAGTGGACTTCTTCCGGCTGATGATGATGATGATGATGAATATAAGCTGCAAACGTTCGACATGTTAAAAAGCTAAACCGAAGTTTATAACCGAAGGTTATCGAATAAAAACAAAATGGAACCTCTTACAGTTTTATTATTATACATAGCGTAATCGAGGAATACACAGTGTTTTGTTTCTTTCGATTAAATTTGTTACTGCTTGTAATGCAAAAGACAAAACATAGTGTAACTATTTCTAGGTTGTACCACGATTATAAATAGCACTTTAAGAGCATGTAGCTACTTTGAACTTGCAAACAAAAGATGTGTAGCTCTTCGCGAACAGTCTGTCTCGGCGAAACAAACACATTAGAAGTCAAGCAAGATGTTGAAACTTCCTATGGGTTGGCCAATTGTATTTTTACTTTTATAATAAGGTTTATGACCTCTAACTCATTTTACAGTTGATGAAAGACGCACATGCTGACAAAATAAATTATGCACTTCATCGCTGGGACTCTGGCCTTCTCTCAGAGAGAGAGAGTATGGGCCGTTATCTATCACGCTGGCCTACTGCGGGTTGGTAGATGTCGCATGCCTTTGAATGTTGAATTATGCATTTAATCAGTTTTATTTTGAAAAATAATCTAGGCTTTTTATTTTGTCCCTTTTTCCGAAACTGTATCTAACATTTTTGATTGTGATTGTAATATAATTTATTTTAACAACTTTAGTTTAAGATCATACTAGTTTATCTGAAGCAAAAAAACGACTGTCATTTGTTTTGTGTACACATCAAAAATAAATTTATTTATTCATTTATAAATGAATTCTTGAATTTTCTTTTTAAGTGGCAACCCTGACTTTAAAAATCTAACAAAGGAAAGTTCACAAGCTCCTAACAATGCTTTCATTCCAGTCGCTATGAGAGCGTCCTAGATTTCGTTCTACAAAAACGTCTTGTTTCTTTTTGATCTTCACTCGTTCTGTCTTGGATGGAGATGTAGGCTACATATTTCATCAACTCAAATGGAATCTAAAAAGGTTTTGCTAAGTAAAGGTGGAACTCTCTCATTTCCTCATCAAGACGAGAAGTAAATTTAGTTTCCACATTCCAAATAGGTTTTATTCACTTACGATAAAACAGTTTGTGCATAATTTATCAAAAAAGCTCGATTCTTACCGTAATGACGTCACCAGACTATTCGTGCGTCATTATTCGTGCAAATAACTCTAAGTACATCCCAATCATTGTCGTTATTGGTATCGATTCGATGGCAATCATTGTAAACTGCACCAAGCTAAATAGGATATCCGTTTATTACTTCGATATTTCGAAATTGACGAACAGTAGTGTGCATTACGCAAGTGTTGCACCTGTAGTACAGTCAGCGACGAAAGTAGCTGATCGTTCTCGATTTTCCAAATGTGTTTCAAATCAGTAATTATTATTGTTTATTTTACATTTTACATGGTATCATTTTGACCACAACATAACACACCTGATTTTAGGTGATGATGAGGTCAAAAATTGGTGTCTAAGATGATGAGAGGATGATAGAAAAAAGTGTGATTGTTCAGTGACTTTTGTCGTTGACTGTACTTAATCCACAATTCCATACCAAGTCCATACGATAGGATAAGGAAGGAATTATAACAAAACAATAGTTTGTCCTCATTATTATCATCTAGAAAATACCTTTAGTCGGTTATTTTCTTAACCCTTGGTACATAATGATATTAGATTAGATATCAAGGAAAATCCCTATTTATTTTGGTTATCTGAGCGTACAAAATATTATTATCTACTCATAGCATTAAAAGATAACGCCACACAATCACATACATAGCTCTGACCCCTAACTAGGAATCCCTGTATCTAGGGTATCAGATACTACGCGGATCGGGGATCCACAACAACCGGACACGGAACAAATGCTTGCGCTTTTTTTAATGCACAAATATGTAGCGGGAATCGAACCCTCGAACTCGCGTTTCGAAGTCAGCTATTCGCACATTTCGCCACATGCATCGGTCGAAAATAGTAAGTTAGTATGACTAATGATGTTTAATTTATATCTGCTAGTGTTTTTTTTTTATTTTACAGGGAAGTGTTTGACCGCAAGTTCCCTGTCCAGGTGTCGCGTGGCGCCGTCTTCGACAGCATCGTCACTTAACATCAGGTGACTTGTGGTCAAACGCTACCCTGTAAGTAGTAAAAAATAGTTAGACGATGTGGTCGATGTGGTCCTGGATAATGGGATAATTGGGAACTGGCTCTCGAATGAGGCTGCCGGAAGCCGGAATACACTGATATAGGCGCTTGGCATATATAATACTTACTTACTTTTTTCCCATAATAGATATTCAAAAATGTTTTTATTACAAAATGCTTTTAATTGAATATACATCACTTAACTATAAGATCCTTATTACTGTGCTACAAAGCCGCAAAACAAACCAAAACTCTAGATTAAACATTTTGATTGAAAGTAATGTTTCGCCAAGCCCAAACTCTACCTCGGCATTACCAAGATAACCTAATGCGCATGCAATTAGTGCTGACAAAGCACTACAGAGTAGAGATTATTAGTGTTCTGTGAATTGATCCGTGCCCTACGTCCGGTTTCAGGCAGACAAATCCGGTTATGCCGGTTGTTCAAATGGTACCCGGGTATGAGCGAGCCAGAGCTCAGTATAGCTAGGTAAACCAGGATGAGGATGATCTACAATATATGTTTTATGTTTTTTTAATAATGTTTAACGATTTTTTAAGTTCATCATCATCGGCCTATTGTATTCCCACTGCTAGAACTCTGGCCTTCTCTCAGAGAGAGAGTATGTGCCGAAATCTACCATGCTGTTCCCCTGCGGGTTGGTAGATGTCGCATGCCCTTGAATGCAGTGGTTCTTGAACATGCCGGTTTTCTCACGATGTTTTCCTTCACCGTTTTTGAGCGAAGGCAAATCCACACAAAACTTATTCATTGGTCGAGAGGATTCGAACTAGGTATCGGCGCCTTGTAAAGCGCACGCGTTACCAATCGGCTACCATCGCTCACATCAATTTTTAAGTTGCCACGACATAAATTAATACTTACAATTATGTAAGTATGTGTTTAAAAACTAGTTGCGAAGAGCGATGTTTACAATGTTATTCAACATAAATTCTTGGCCCTGTTTTCATCACCATTCTGTATTTTATGTAATACATCACCGTCCAAATCGGAGTAGTCTTACTGTATACGAAACGTGGATAATTACCGCTGCAAATCGATGCCGGATATCCGTCCGGCAACCGGCAGTACTAATTGCCGGCGCGCGGTGAGGCTCGAATAAAGCCCAGTTTACTCGATGCTATTGATTCGATGATTGAGAGGGGTCGAGTGTTTGAGCTCACTCGAGTCGAGTGTGCAGGAACGTTGCTGAAATGCAAAATTATTTAGGTAGTTTATTCTCCCAACAATATGATCAAAACTGCAATGTAATTGCATAAATAACATAATAATAAGTAGGTAGATTATTAAATCTTCTTTGATTCTTCTTTGATTACATCTCCACTGATTTTAATGTCATTTTGTACATAGACATATAAGCAACATTTCCGCTAAAAGTGTGATGCAGAAGGCACCATGTTTCAGAGCTTCAGGACCGAATTATCACAAAAGCCTTCCAAAAACCGAATCACGTTTTTCCCCTATTTTTATCCATTTCCCTTTATTCTTGGAAAGCATTACATAGCACATTAACACAATCTACGGGTCATAGTTCTGATCGTAATGGCTTTGTTTATAACTTGGAGATCCGGTGACTCGAGATATGGTCCTAAGGAAAACTCAGAACGAAATAAAAGGAGAGTGGCAGCGGTTTAGGTGACAAATCGCTTCATAGTTCATAATACCACTAAGAAAGAAGTTACTTTATATTGATTGATAATAATTTGATCGTCAACAAAATATTCCCCATCGATTATAATTGTGAAATATGGAAAAATATTATTCAGGCAGACATGAAAATCCCTTTAGTTTTGTTAGACCATAAATTTCAAATATACCTTAAAAAGTTAAATGAACTTGTAGTGCAGCATCTACTACAAATTACTAAGTAGGAATGATAATAGACACTTAAAGCTTAAATATTTATCTATTTTAGTACTATTTTAGTCAAGAGGTCCAGCCTTAACTAGTTTTACAAGAAATCGCTAGTTATAGGTACGATAGGTATGTACTATGTACGTCAATGTATGCGACATTGGATTTAAGTGAGTGACACTTTTTGATCCAAGAGATAAAAGTGTTTTCATATTTACGCCGAACCGCCCCGAGTGTTTCCACTTACATAGGATTTTCGTCTCTCAATGTAATTCTATTTCGTTGGGATTAAAAAGGGTCTCGTCGAATAAATTTATCGCATTATATATTGTAATTTTCGAAGAATACGGTTTTGCCTTCTTATTTATGCAATCATTACACAAAACGTATTTGTCTACCTTTAGGGTTCACTCGTTATCGAAATTCCTTTCGAAATAAACGAGGATAAAGATGAGAAATGATAAAATGTTTTAATACTTACCGAAACCGCTTCCTATTATTTGAAATTTTCTTCATAAGGACGTAATGCGTCATCCACAAGTTTAGTCTAAATGATAACACTTATATTACAGTTTTAACTTTACCCAGTAACCGTAATTTAGGTACTTTTACCGTACCTAAGTATATAATATGTATAAACAAAATTAGTTCCACATGCACCAAATACTCGTAGTAGATTTATTTATCTGCAAAAATCGCATTTTATAAATTCTCTATACATAAACTTCTCCAAGATTTATGTACCTACTCGTTCGTGCGAGCCACAAATACATTTGTGCTTGGCGCATGGCAATACAATTTAAAGTTTGCAACCCACGTGAGGCTTCAGTTGCTGCCAGTTGCTATGGCAACGCCCTCTCGATGCTAAATTTTGGGTAAACGAATGACGTGCGCGGATAAAGGAAGCGATTTTCCGAGGAGGTGAATATCATTAAATACGTCGATCGTGTGTGCTGCAGATTCCATTAGTTGAACAAGCTTCGAATGTCGAGTGGAGGAATGACATTATGGTGTAAGTTACTTTTTCGCATTTTTTCCCCTGGGTCAAACTAACTCCATACCAAATTTAATTAAGATCTGTTCAGCGACTTAAGCGTGAAAAACAAACAGACAGAGCTACTTTCGTATTAATAATTTTAGTATGAAGGTATATTCCCTAGAAGTGGGAACGTTATAGGCTGATGATGATGTTGATGAATACAGGTCCGCTTTCCACTTTTTAGTTACAAAATTACCTACATCCAGGTAGGTATAAAAGTGTTATTAAAGTGCTTAGCTATATTTTTATCGATTATATAAACGTATAATTTAATCGTAAAGGCACCGATATGTGTCAAAAACTCAACTCAATTATACAAACATACCGCTGTTAATTTCTTTCTAAAATACTTTTCAGCACAAAACTCAGTATGTGGTTACAAACTGCTTCAAAAACGCAATCTCAATACGAACTCAATACTTTCAACAGCCGATCGGTGTATAAATCACACGGTGGCGCAATGAAAAAGAAATCGGTCACGAACAACGGTGGAGTTTGGTTTATTCACCCCCTTTATTTGCCGGCGGGATTTTCTGATTCTAGTCCGGAGTTTCCCCGCACTATCTGCTTTTGACGTATACGTAAGTTTGTTTTGCTGTCGACTCTAAAAAGTTTTTGCAGTTTGGATAAAAATTAGACGCGAATTTCTTTTGTTTATTTATTTTGTTGTAGGTGGTTTCATCAACATTTTTGCCAAATCAAGTTGAAATGTAAACCTACTGAACTAAAAACTTGCGTAAAACCAAAAATGAAACGGGATCCCGAATAAAATGATTTGTGGAATTGCCGCTTCTTTTCAAAGCTTTCAAAGAAGCTTTCGAGTCAAGAATTTAGACACATTTTTCGGTCATTCCAAATTAACCCATAATTTTGATTTACGAGGATTACCTAGACACTTTCTCTTAGCTTCCCAAATTGGCCAACCTACGTTAGGGCGTGTCGGAAGAACGAGCTATTAATCTAAATTACAACGATTATTTCAACCCTTTCCCGCCCATTATTCCACATAACGTGTGATAAAATACCAGACTTACATAAGCAAACCATGCGACTGCAAGGTGAAAACTAAACAACAATGCTGAGCGTAGCCAACGCTAACATTGCCATGCTCGTCTCATGTCGAAAATCAGCTTGCCTGCTTCAAGTGATAAAGAATCGAAGAGCATAATCTGCCATTTTCGTTTTGCATCCACGCTCCTCGCTTGTGTAAGTCCAGTGATTTAATCAGTAGAATTTATTTCCATTAGGGTTGTTTTTAATTCAGTAGAAAATCTGATAGAATCTCTTCCGGTTTTTTGCTGTTGAGATATTTATGACACGTCGTGGTCACCTGAAAAAATATTGAGATTACCAAGCTGTTTTGTTTTGATTGATATATTTTTACACATTGGTTATTTTATATGTAATTAGTTCTTAACCTTGCATTTAAAAGCTTGATCTTTGGCTCTTCTTATCCAATGTTTAATGACTAAGCACCTGATCCATCAACTTCAAAACGCGATACTAGTTACTGCGAGTTCACCTAAACTTATACAGGCTTCACCTTCTCTTTCACATATTACATAGGTATTAAGATTTTTAATCATTAAAAACTTTACAAGGCACAAATCGAGTATTATCTAAAAATAACATCAAAGCTATCCCGCGTTCTTAAAGAATTGTAATTAAAGAATACCACGAACTAGCAACATACAATTACTCGTAGGTACGTACTTCTGATCTGACACATGCAATTACAAAACTTGGCGAGACTTATTTAAAAGTTTAAATGAGTCTACAAGAGTAGATTGTTGCGAAGTTTCCGTTTTTTTCATTTCCTGTCAAAAGTTTGGCAGTGACAAGATGATTAATGGTTTTATATCGTTGAAAGCGAAAGGAAGTACTTACCTACACGGACATTGACATTTGGACATACTTTTTATACAATTTTCATCGTATTCATATTGAAGGAGTAAAAAGAGTAAAGATGCATAATTAACATTTACTCCAAACCCTAGAACGTAACGTCATTGGGAAGTAATAAACAACCAACTTTACAGTAGTTGTAGCATAGATTAACAACTCGTCACATAAGTCCTAACGGAATCGGTATGGTCCAAACATAGAAAACAATGATAAAATAAATAACATCAGTCACCCATTGTTCTATCGAATAGGCCGATAGAAATCCAATAACAATTTTGATCATTGAGCAATTGGGTGCATAACTAAACACGTAATAAACTTAAAATTTTTAAGTTGGTATAGATATTATAAAAAATGAAAATGAAACGAATCAATATACTACATTCGTCAGAGAATACTTTTGTACTTTTGGTGTTTGTCTGGGCTAGAAAGGCTCCATGATTAAGTACAAAGTTTACATCATCGGTCGTTTCTATTCTAAGTATAAAGAATAAACACCAACCCAACCGTTGTGTATCTTAGGTTATCGCAAAGTTCGCGAACTAACCAACCAGTCATCGACTGACCACATAAGGAACAATACATTGGCATACATCGCTCGTTATTGTAGTGAAATGAATTCAAAATGCGTCTATTGTCACAGTTAATTTTGTTCTCTTGTGTAGTGTGCGTGTGTTTTCCCTTCGACATGATAATTGGAGACACAGTGCATAGGAAGATGGTGTTTCACCAAAGAACGAAGGACTTCGCGATACCATTCAAGAAAAGAATTAAAACTTTGACGTATACAGACCCGGAGAAGAGGGTAATTAAGGTTAGTTTGTTTTTTCGTTGTCTTGTTTTTGCTAATGATGCCAAGCCAACAATATACAGTGATAATGAACCCGAGCTATTTTTGTGCACTGCAAACAACTTTATGTAGGTATTGTATTTACAACGACTGTTCTTAAATCTTGGACACAAATAAATAATCAGTTTTATCGGTCTAGACAAACTGTCATAGCAGTATCGATTTCTATGAATATCTGTGAATCTGAATGCTGATCAGCTAAGTTAACAAATTTATTTATTTGCCTTTTGCTTTAACTACTAACAAACAAGTACGGTCAACGAGAAAAGTCCCTGAACAATAAAAACAAAATCGATCTTCTTTATCATCCCTTCGACTCACAAAACATTAGGAGTGTTTTACTTTTTTCGTTATTCAAACTTTACCTTATAAGTTGTAAAAAGAATTACTGATCACATTTGGAAAATCTTACTTCTAATTTCATGTTTTTTTTTCTTTTCTCTTCTCTTTTTTCTACTTCTGTATTTCTTCTTCTTATCTGGTATGAGCTACTTTTGTCGCTGACTGTACCTACTTGAGTCAGTATTAATGAAAAACAAAGTGGTGGTTAAAGTACATAAATAACTACAATTCCAAAAATAGGTTCTCTAATTCTATGTAGTCATTAAAATCTTTGGTATAGATGTTGTAGGGAGCATAGTACAGTGCCACGCATGATTTAGAACTACCCACACCTTTTAAAAAGATTACGACTTGTAATCTCTGATTTAAAATTAAATTAAAATTTTCAGGGTGTAGCAGCAATAGACAACGACTTCTCTCATGCAAGTGCGAACATCACAGAAGGTGGAGTGGGCTATTCTTACGTCACAGTCAGAATGAAGAGCCAGAGACATCATCCCTTAAACTTTGAAGTGGAAGTATACATTTAGCAGCAATGCAGCAGCTACAAACTTTTACGTGTGTCTTGTGGAATTACTTATACAGTGTTAAAGCAATAGTGTTTATTTCATACTCTTTTAGATCCGATATTTGTAAACCAAATATGATAAAATGCCTTTACCCAATGATGTTACACATTTACCCTTGAAAAGTTCTGGAAAAATCCATCCTATAATGTGTTTATAATGTGAATCAGATTGAACACGTACTCCTACAGCTGACGGTAATTAGTTTAAGTATTTTTAGTTTAGAAATATGTATCTTGTAATAGTATTTAAATTATGCTATAAAATATTTAGGTGATGAAGCAAGCAACCAAATAAATCTGTCATAGGCAAAGTTAGGTGGAAGTTAGTTAGGAATAAGTTATTTACGATGTATCGCATGCGCATGCGCATTCTAAAGTATTTGTTCATTGTTGGGGAATTGGGTCTATTCCCAGTTGCCAACAATATTTGAACCAGCAGTGGTGCCAATCAAAACGTTTTTTGTTCCCAATCGCCAGCAGTGATGGCAAAAATTACTTTTCATGTGATAAGTGATGATGTTAAAATATGATAATGTTAGTATTGAAGTTGTTTTTCTATAATTTTAAAACATTTTAGAATGGTCTCGATTGTTGTTTGTTAGCACTAGATCAAGAAAACCTCGTTTAGTAAACAATAAAACGTTAGCCTTTACCTATCTCATCGTGGCCAATTTAAAACATACTCGCCTATATTTTTAGATTTAGATAAATTTATTTTTATATAAGTAGTAAGTATTATATTATATATTTGTTATTTTTTTTTTTTTTGATATAATGTCGTATCTAGCAATATGATAGTTGGTTATTCAGCCTTAGTATTCTGTTAGTATATTTGTAGCTTTAATTAATTTTTTTAAACTTTAGGCTATTATAATTTTTAAAGCTTTGATGATGATTAAGTTGCTAAAAATATGTAGAACTTGAATCAAAAAGGGAAGTAAATATTTTATTCACAAATTAATGTAAGTTATCTACGCTTAAGCTATGAATTTGTTATTAAGATTCTATAATTATAAAACAGTATGTTATATATAACGCTTTTTATTATGTACACAATCTTGGATTACTTTTATCTTTAACCAAAGAAAACAACCTAGCTAGAGGGGCAAACAAAAACAACGGTGGAAGAAAAATGACTCTCGTTTCGTTCTTACACAAACTAATATCCTTGGGATATCGTGTGTATTTTCCACACGTATTAACTGTATAATATTTCTGGTCTGGACATTTTCGGTGATGGTAATTTCACGCCTGTCACTCCTTGGAATACAATGCGGTGCCGTACCAATATGGGATGCTGTTTCAAAAAATGGATGCATAGCTACCATTTACATATATCAATACCTTATGACTTAAGTAGAAATCTTAAATATCGTAGGTATAAAAATTTAATGTCACGGTGATTGTGGTCGCACTCCTCCGAAACGCCTCGACCGATTTTTATGAAATTGTTTGTGTATATACCTTTATTTGATAGGTATGATAGATAATAATAGGTCTAAATGTATATTTCATATCGCTAGGTGTTTAAAGTGGCATATATATTATGTAGAAAAGTTTTGAAATAATTTTCATGGTAGAAAAACGTTTTCCAGGTCAGTTAGTAAAACATTGTTGGTTGTTTGGGAGGTTGAATTCTGATATTGTTTTCCTAGGCCGGTGTCTTGAAACTCATGAATTTAGGTGTACCAACGCTAACCTTCATTTTTGAAGAAATTCATAATGTTAATGTTATGTGCTGATAACTCTAAAAAAATATCCTCAAATTGTCTGAAATGAGAAGGAGAAGCAATCATACCAAACTATATTACATGTTCATCATCATCGTCATCAATCTGTATCAGTCCACTGCTGGACATAGGCCTCTCCCAAGGTACGCCACTGAGCCCGGTCTTCGGCTCTTCTCATTCAACTACTGCCAGCCACTCGGCGCAAGTCGTCGCTCCACCTTATCGCAAGACGTCCCACACTACGTTTACCAAGACGCTAAGTTACATAATTATATAACACAACATAACATTAAACAACGCTTTTTCACATTCATACATTTGTAAACAGGTATCATGGTGGGATGTAAGGATCTAAATAAAAACTGCGGACAACGGCTCCGGCCTGAATATTTATGTTATATATTTCATCAAAGCGGCAAGCCGGAAGCAACAAAACCGAGGGATAAACAAAAACCCTACCCTTTTTGCGCTGTGGAGCTGTAACACAGTGATGGAGCTTCGACTATTCTACACTACACCCTTTGATCTACTATGATTATGAATAATGGTACAAATGTTTATGGAGCTACAAGCTGTTTCCCGCGGTTTCATCCAGGTTGACTATATTTTATTAGTTTAGCGCCTTAAGCGTAAAAAGGGTACACAAAAAAACAAACAGACAGAGTTACTTTCACATTGAACTGTTTTTATAGGTTGTAAAATATAAAAAAAATAAAAAGATGTACGATGAAAAATGGTATGTATTATATATTTATGGTAAAAAATGACATTGTAAAAGTGGAGTCAGAATTTTTGCTACTTCAAATTGACAGATATTTTCATTTAATTTCTTTTGTCATAAAAGTGTTCAGTGTAGGTACTGGCATAAAAAGTGCTAAAGTGTGCGTGAGTCAAACTTCAACTTTTACAAGGAGTTTAATCACTGGTGAAACATATGAACTGTGCTTTCTGCGAGCCCCAACAGTGTGCCCCACCGTTATTAATGTAATATCTGACACTTTGTTTTACGCGAGTTTCTACTTAGCTATAGTTTAGTCCGTTACGGCCTACGATAACTCTCTGCCAGGGCAAGATGGTTATGAATATTAAATTGCTAATTTGCAAAAACGTGGATGAAACTCGCCCTTATGCTTCGAAGTGGTAATTAGTGTCTGCTTTGCATTTTTGCATTTATTTTGTCTGCTAAGAAAGTGCAGGATATTATACTTTGTTGCTTAATTTATATTTTATGTTTTTCATAACGTCTGAGTTTTTTGTGGGCTTTTCAAGTTTTATTCATTTTATTTATTCAATCGTGAAGTAAGTAATATTTTGGCAATGCCGTTAGACATTCTTCAAAAGTTTTAGTTAAAGGATGTTAAGTAAGTTAAGAATCTGTCACCAAAAAACTATCTGTGTGTTCCGTCAGCCCCACTTGAGAACCGGTCCACAACCCAGGTATATCATGGCGCCACCTTCGACTACATCGTTACTTAACATCAGGTTACTTCTAGTTAAACAATACTTAGTAAGAAGCTAAAACATGTTTTGTAAAAAATTTACAGTTTAAGTAGTACCTATTTATTTTTAAACCTAAAGAAATTCACTGTCACGCGATAAACAGGAAAGCTTGCACGTCCGAGCCGGGGCTTCCCTGCAATCGCAGTCCAACTGTCGTCTACGCTCGATATCAGTCGATGTCTCGTACGTTCCGGAATTTCTAATAATACCCTTTTGCTAATCGTAATTTACACCCCAGAAACGGCTGTCAACAACTTTAGCACTACCAACTTAGGGTTCAAAATGGTTTGGTGATGCTTAGACGGTAAGTAGGGGTAAGTTGGTCGAGACTCTTTGGCGATACTAAAGGTAAATTCAAAAGAGTTTCGAGTTTTCGATGTTGTTACCAGCGTACTCAGCAAGGTTAAGTCGAAGGCAGTAAAAGAAAATTGCTTTAGTAATGGAATTATTTTACTTTAGCATTTTTTCTTTTTAAGCTAAGAAAATTGAATTATGAAAAGCGTTTTCACTGAAGACTGTTAATCAATTCGTTTAATCAAAAAAGCAACCCGCTCGACAGTAAGATTATTATTAAAAGGCTATGAAAATGGTACCAAATAGTTGGCAACACAATAATATATTTTTGTTATAATTAATTGAGGCGTAATCAAAATCCATCATCAGATTCTAACCAATATACGGCAATATATGGGACTTGGGAGACTATCATTATAAGCCACAGAATAAGATTAAACTAGATAACGCGTTCACCTACCTACATTGCGTGTTCCAAAATGGAGCATAGCTCCAAGTCTTACGCCGCATAATTCAGTCTGATCTCGACCGGTTTCGGAGTAGCACGTCAGACGTACAAAAATGCCTAATTGTGTTATACCAATCTGTAAAAACTCTTCGAGAGAAGTTGGCCGTGCAAATGGAGATATTTCGTTTCATCGGTAAGTAACTACGTATTTTCATAGTATAAGGTAAAGATAGAAAAGACAAGCAAAGTGGTACGTTTGGTTTTCAACTTAGGTACATCAAATTGACGTATGTACTTACTTGATTTGTGTTTTAACATTATGTGAAACTCAACTCAATTCAAGCTGCTATGTTATGGCAGTAGACTAGGTATTTCAATAGAATTATGGTATTCTTATAGTCATTTTGTAGTGATATATCTTTCTTATTCTACCTATTAGTTTATATAGACAAGATATCTTTCCACAATCATTATTGCTGATATAAAAGAAAAATATGTATGGAAATTACCTAGGACGATGGAAATGACATATAAACGTCAAGTGTCGTGGTTAGAGCGCCATCGTCAACTTTTTTTTAGTTTTGTTATGGCGTCACACGATTAGTGTATTTGCCAGTGTCAAGTATAAAATATTTCAAACTCAGAGAGTTGAATCAAGTTTAAATGATGATTTGGTTAATAAGCCACCAATATTACACATTATCACTCAAAGAAACACAAGTTTTGGAAATAAAAAAAAATCTTCATGTTGACAGTTCAAATTCCACCAAAAAGGTATCTCGTCAACTTGTATGTGGAAAAAAATTGTACCTACGTGGGCTGAAATTGCCATTGAAGAATCAAAAAAAAATGTTCAATAATATTTTCAGCTTGGCAACACCAAGTTTTTAAAGTCATTTTTATCAACAGAATTGTCGACTTTTTTGGCGGCAATCGAATTGTCAACGTGAAAATTTTGTTTTTATTTCCAAAACTTGTGTTTCTTCGAGTGATAATGGAATAATAATCAGGAATAATCAATTTATTGGTAAAAAATATTTCACATGTCAAAAATTGTATACAAAAGTATGTTTAAACAAATTTTTTTAAAATAATTGTACAAATAATTGAATAATAATAATATATAATAATCATAAATTCTAACTATATCATATTCATTACAAAATAATAACAGCGTCACACAATTTTGGGTAAATATTCATTTAAATCGTAGAACGCCTTCTCCACGAGCCATGCTTTTAATTTAAATTTAAATGACATGATACTAGCTGCCCCTGTTATATGCCCCGGTAGGCGGTTGTAGACAGCTGGGCCTAGGATACAGGTGAGCCTGTCCGATTTGGCAAGCCTATGTGACACCAACGCGAGCTTCCCCGCACCACGAGTGTTGTGGCCCCGAGTATGACTATCCCCCCGAGTTTCGAATAGATCAAGGTTCTGCCTTACGTATACCGCCACATGGAGTATTACGATAGACGGCAGCGTAAGTATCCCCAGTGTAGTGAAGTACGGTTTCACTGACGTCAGCCGCGACACTTTTGCGATCGTTCTCACAGCACGTTTTTGCATCCGGAAGGCGCGCCCCCTATCGGCGGCGTGCCCCCACAACTCAGTCCCGTACTGGAGAAGAGAGTGTACGGTCGCAAAGTAGCAAGTTATGTGTAAGTAATGTGTAATATTGGTGGATTATTAACCATTACCTATGTGTTCGTTAATGTGTACGAGTGTGGGAAATTGAAATAAAGTTGTGCAAGTGACTTTTCTAGTTGCTCCAAAAAAGTCCGTGTAAAGTTTAAGTAAAGCTCCACTACTTTACTTAAACACTATCCTCATCCCATCATCTCATCGTCATCATCATCATCATTTAAACTTGATTTAACTCTGAGTTTGAAATATTAAAAAAAAAAAAACAGAATTGTCATTTCAGAGTTTCTGCTAATTTCAAATAGTATCTATCATACCTTCCAAGTTCCAATTCAATTCTTTTTTTGATAACTGAATTTAATGGCGTCTGCGCGATTAAAATTTAGATTTGCTGGGTGCGTATAAAAGTGTATGAGTTTTCTCTGTGTTGTACTTAGAAAGTGATGTGCTTTGTGAACTGTGAACCACGTTTTTATTGAGACAGGACTCTTTGTGATTGTTGTGATGGCGGAGAGAGATATAAAAGAAAATGTTTTAAATGTGGCTACTCGCCTGCTGAAGACAACGTTAAATTGTAGACCACATTTCACTATGTATTTCTGCTATTTTTATTTTAAAATAATATTAACTTATGTTTTCACTTCTTTGTTATGGTGTTTCGACTTATAAAGAACTCGCAATTTACAAGTCAAAACGCCATAGCTAAAAAGTGATCAGAAATATAAAATATCCCATCCACTACATACATAATATCTATAAATACGTACCTATATCTACAGTAGACAGTCACAGAATAAATCATAGTAGGTACATATAAAAGTTGCGCGTGGGCTGACTTTAGATGGCGCTAGTGAGCCTGTCTTTATTCTACGTATGGAGTTGTCATTCTTCTCCGGTAGGAGTAATAGTGTTATGTGGGTTAGAGACAATGAAAAGAAAAATCATAGATCAGTTCACAAGTTAACTAATTGTTTGAAGTGATGAAATATAATGGTATAAATTCTACAATCAATACCGACGTCTCATACAAAATGGTAAGTAAGATTTTGACAAGCGCAAACAAAACACGTATCGCAAAAATAATATTTAAAAAACCTTCGACATCTTGGACCGATTTTCATCAAACATAGCTAAGAACTACCGCAAAGAAACTGGCTTTAGAATGAAGAAACTGCTTCTAAATCGGTCCATCCGTTTGAGAGCTACGATGTCACAGACAGACAGACATCGACGTCAAACTTATAACACTCCTCTTTTTGCGTCGGGGGTTTAAAACTGATTTAATTGACTAAATTAGGTACTGTTGCTATTTCTGAGTCGATCTAAAATACCAAATTATACTTGTTTCAAATAAATCGTTTGTACTTAATTTGCGTTGTAGTATGTATACCTATACTATAGTTAGATACTTTTGATGAGGTTGTAAGTTCTTTTTTGTAGATCCAACAAGGGGTTCCGCTCTGACCGTTGAGAAAGGGAGTCGTTAACCTATTTCTTTAGTTAGCTATTTTTAGCCCTTTCACGGCTTTGTTATTGAGCTGTTGTTATCGTGCCAATGAACTTCCAGTTTGTGTAGAGTGCGTAAAACTGGTAATTAGGATATTATACTACCGATTTAGATTGAGTTGAAACGAGGCGAGGAAAGAATTGTTAACCGGATGCGACAAACAATGTTTACTATTATTATCTTTATATTATATCATTTGGCTAAAACAAGCAATGTATTCTATTGAAATCTATTTCTTCTGACGATACACATCCATATCTATATCACACATCATCATCATCAGCCTGTATCAGTCCACTGCTGGACATAGCCTCAAGGTGCGCTTCTGAGTCCGGTCTCCGGCTCTTCTCATCCAACTACTGCCAGCTATTTGGCGCGGTGCTATATCACACATCTATCTATCATCTATTATCTTTTATGGTCAGTTGACATGCGGTCAAACGCTATAGCCTGTAAGAAATAATAAAATGTTATATCCCAAAATACATCGGAGTAATTTTTTCTACCACTGCAACGTTGGTAAGTGCTTCGAATCATGACTTTTGGTCTTGCACGTGCAGTAATGTGCTTCCAGTGTGTACTAATAGGATTCTGATACCTACTGATCAATTCTGCGGCGATTTCATTGAGATAGCAATCGCAATGTGCTAACCATTTTGCCTCGTAACCATTCAAAACATTCATCCTCTATGAATAATCAGGTAGCCAAGGTATAGAGATAAAAAGTGCCTACCTAGTATAGGAAACGCTACCAAAGTTTACCGCTAAAGATTTGAATGTTGACTTATCGTAACGTTCCGAAAGGTTGACACCGCCACCGGATTTCATCGAGAAGCTAATTTCGTGATGCGGGTTCAGGCCATCCATCAATCAGGATCTGTCAGGGAGGCAGAGACTAATTTGCTCGTTTGTTTTGCCCGTAAGCCCACTGCGGCTTTGTCGGCTAGCTGATAGGGAACCGGTGCTATAACAGGGGACAAATTATATTATATCGATACATAAACATCGATAAACGAAACGTCAAATTAAATTTAGTAATTGTCAATTTTAGTAGATTTCATCCAAACATAAATACCACCTCACTCACCTTTTTCAAAAATCGATAGTTTTGATTGATTCTTTAGGTAAAGAAAATCCATGATAACATAACAATATTCATATACCTACACCGGGTGTTACAGTGCTAACGGCAGAGACTAGGACACGTAAACCCAAATATGATAAACGATCCACTGTCTAGAAACTTGTGAGCTATTTATCCGTTTTGTTGTTTATATAAGGATAATAGTTTGAAGTATTTTTTATATTGTACCTATAAGTACTAGTGTTCTGAACAGTTGTTGAAGTTCAACTTTCTTTTTATATGCTTAGCTTGCTTGCTATCTGATTTTTAAAAGGTATCGATATTTAGTTAAAGTCTGTATCGATATTATGTATTATAATCTTCACCCCTAACTGATAGATGTTTGATTAGAATGGACCTCTAGCCGGGGCGTGCATAGGATGCAATTATAGGGATTATTATTCATGATGTAGGTATAGTTTGATGTTTGATGAAAAGAATCAGAACTTAAATATAATAAAGGTATAGAGGTAGGTACCTAAGTAGTTTACTGACACTTGGTTTCAAAATTCTACCATTTTTTTTCCAGTCATTGTAATTATGTATTAATTGGGAATTTACGGCCCATAATACTCTCTCTCTGAGAGAAGGCCAGAGTCCCAACAGTAGGAAAGTGAAAAGCTGGTGATGATGATGATGATGAATGAATAATTATAATAATATATTTAAACAATAGCAGCGCTCGCGTCATGCAATACTCAGCACGGCCGTCATTTGGATGGCAGACCGTTCAAAGGATTTATCATAAATCGGAAAGGCATGAAGCCTTCGGGGCAGCCTGAAAATTCCAACACGAGTACTGACCAGTAGCTCATACAAAAGAAAAAACTTGGAATTGCGGGAGGATGAGCAAGTTTTAATTCGTATTGTAAAGAAGAAAATAAAGTAGGGTACAAACTAGCAGTTTTAATTTAAAACCAAGATGAAAACGAACAAAATTGCATTTTTACCTACCAGATTTTTACGACTAAGAAGATTTTATACCCACTCAGCATATACGAATACCAATTTCTGCTCGCTGAATAAAACAATGATACAACAGTCTAGGGAAACAAAACTTTATAGTTCAGGCAGCAAGCCTTCAGAATGAAGTCGTAAAATAGTTACAGCTAAAGCCGACCCTAGATTGTATCTATGAGGATGTAGTTCACAAAACAGATTCTGTATCGATAGTCTACAATGTCTTTATAAGCAAGAAAGTTTGTCGGGCTCTACACCGTTCAGCTGATACGAAGAAAGTTGTATTAGCTGTAACCACTGAAGCATTGATAGGTTTAGTTACTCTAGTTTAGATTAAAATGACTTAAGTGATGATGGGAAGAAAGTTAATCTATACTCTATACTACTATTATATAGAGGTAAAGTTTGTGTGTTTAGATGTAGGAGCTAATTTTCGGAACAACTGATTCGATTTTGAAAAGTCTTTTACTGTTAAGAAACTCTATCTTTTAGTCACAGAATAAACTGATATAGGTAGTCATAATGTCATTCCATGTTTTATGGTGATAATAATTCTATGGAAATGCCCTTGGGATCATTCTCACCAGTTGGAACTGAACGATGGATCGTGATTTTGTTTCAAGGAACAGTAGTGCGATTCTAAGTCACTCCGAAAGTTTCCGTGTCGGATTCGACGTCACTTTTGCTTCACGGGAATGTTTTCCGAGATCAAATAGGTGCCGGAAACTTTTCCGTGATTGACCAGCTGGTTTGTCAAATTAAATAATATATCAATTTCCAAATTCAGATTAATGAATCATTAGAATTGCACTGCTAGTGTAAAATGATTCACAGCACGCGGGCGCAAAAACGCGAAGCGAAGAAGAGGTTATATCTAAATGTCACGAATATGCATTGTGTTTTGAATATTTTAATGTACGAGTAGATGTTACGAACATAATTTCAAATAATCAATGAGATGTTTCTGCAACTACAACTGTTTCAGTAATTAAATTGACCCCGGCATAATATTTCCTCAATAATTCACCGATGCTACCATTGGTAACACAATCACGAAACACTCTGAGAACTTGACGAAGGCTTTTGGCAAGGGAAAGTTAAAGGAACCGCTCGTACATACAAATGAAAGCAAATGACTCGGCGAACGTTACAGAGAATTATAACTTCAGAACTGTGAGAATGTAGGAGTTTTCATGGCGTCAATAGTCTGCATGAGAATTTAGGATAATGTTTTCCGTCTCGGTGGAAATGCTGAGTCTGCTTTGTTCTCGTAAGTAGACACGTTTTAGTTAGAGGTTTGTGTCAGCTCTTGCATTAAAGTTGCTAAGCACAAGCAAATTCTGGGTATATAACGTAGGTTACTTACAAAATAATGTGAACTTGCAGAGGACCCTACAAATATCGAGCGTGCAAAACTTATGTACTTATGTACGTTTCAATGTTACAAAATTTCATTTAAACCGGTTTAGTAATTCAGGCGTGAAAGTGCAACAAAAGAGTAGGGATGTTAGCAAACGTAATATTGACCAAAATTATTTGATTGGGGTACAGCAATATAAAACAACGATCTGTTCCAAACATATATTTTAAAAGGGTCATTTATAGATTTTTTCTGAAAGAAATAAATATATAATTTGTCTTTCAACTCGAATTAAATATGTCTAGAACTTTATTTAATTTTGATTTTGGCGATTTTGTAGCGTAGTTGTCTGCAAAAAATTTATTTTTTTATTTTTTATGAAATTACTTTGGAAGAAAGTGAAGTTTTTTTCGGTCACTGGATTTTCTTTCTAAAAGTCTTTAGGTTACATAATATATATTTCGCTTAACCTGCTCCGTTTTTCCCGTAAAAGTAGCACAGAGGTCCGAAAGAGATAAATTAGGTGGCCACTAAGGAACGTATTGCAAAAGTTATGGGTCAGTTTTTCTCTGACCACCTACTAACGGCCGAAACGAGTTTACGGGCTATGTTTTTATACGTAGAAACATAAATCATTTGTAACGAGTGGTTTTTCCCTGCGTTTTCACACGTTTCTTTTAGCTGGTAGTATCCTCAGTAGCTACTTAAGTTTGGAAAACCGTTTGGAGAGTGTTTTATTGCTGAGAAATGCTCTATGAATGGTCATGATTTATCTTCAACAGTTTTTTTAAAACACTTTTATTTTGTTTTATGGGTATGTTTTGGTTTTACCTATACCTACTTATAGGCACTTCAAATCCTACTTCCTACTAATATTATAAACGTGAGAGTTTGTGAGTATGGATGGATGGGTGTTTGTTTGTTATACTTAAACGCAAAAACTACTAAACGGATCTGAATGAAATTTACAATAAAGATATCCTGGATTAACACATAGGCTACTTTTTATCCCGAAAAAAGGGAGACCCGGGAAGACGTGGGTGAAACCACGGGGCGCAGATAGTCAAATATAATGCTTACAATATACAGATAACTCAAACCGATTTTGGAACTTTACTCGACAACCCACTCTACTAAAATTGTATAGTTTTGTACGGTAAACAAGAACCCTTACCTAAAACAACATAATTTCTAGCTACAGCCATGGTTTTCCTATTATCCCGCAAGAGCCTTTTCCACTATAAAAAGTAGTCTATGTGGTAATCCAGGATGTAAACTATTTGTTTTCCAAATTTTGCTGAAAGTCGTTGAGCCATTGCAGAGTGAAGAAATAACAAACATACACATAATATATTCACTCACAAACACATTTTATAATAGTGTGTGTCTTTGTCAACGTGCGCTATTTAACCCATTCACTCACCCTATTAAAACCTTTTCATCTCCTATCCGTAACATACTCAAAATTAACAACACCATTCTATTGCGTAACAGAAACCAAGAATTCACGCCTTAAAAACTTGACTGACACCTGAACAAGCGAAAAAAAAAACAGATTCAAAGCATTCGTAATTAAAAATGACACATTTATAACTCGACGTAGGAATAGAAAGACTTATTCCGCAAAAAAAACTGGAATGGGAATAAAATCTGTTAAAACTGTCTTAGAAAAAAGGTGATGCCTCATAAAAGAACATCTTGGGCTACAAACGTCAGGGAGTTCTTAATTTATGGACAAAGTTTGGAATACGGAAATCTAGTGGAGACTACATTGGCACTATAAATATCACCCACACTCTTTCGACATTTTGTGCAGTGTTGAGAAATATGGACCGTTACGGCTATTAACATCCGTAACTGCGTGTTATTAGATAGATATATATATTGAATATATTCAAAAAGATCTAAAGTAGGTACAGCGGGAAAAAACAAGAACATTGGGTATAATAACTCATCTGAGCTTTAGAGAAAGTTGAACTGAACAGTGTAGAAAGAAATTTAAGAATAATTATAACACCAAACAAAGGAGAGTAAAATTAAGTACCTACTTAATATCTTAATTTTTTCATTGTTTAACTTAGGTACTTGATTTATACAAATTTCATACTTTTTAACTTTCATTGATAACCTAATCAAGTTAGCAGGTAAATAGGAAATTTATCTGATGAAAAAACATTATACGAGTAGATCTGCACTTTAGCTCTCTACCCTATTAGCTCATTTTAGTTATTTTGTCCTTTTCTGGTACGTGACATTTCGCGTCAGCGAAAACAAGAGGTGTGTTTATCAAACCTTTACTTATTATGATTAAGGTACCCCTAATCTTTACGCTAAGTACATAATTTTCCAAAAAACATGTTAACGTTTTCTTATTTACTCGTAGTTCTAAAAAACATTACTGGAACATTGGAGGTTTCTTCGTAAAAGCAATTTATTGCACCATAATCACATAATATGGAAAGGGCTTATCGTGAACACTTTATCAATGAAACGTATCGGACCTTACCTGGTAAACGATCTGTCATTAAATACAAATCTTCGCTAATTAGACTTGAAAGCGGTAATTACTTCGGCATTTCCATGATAATCTACTTGATATCCGTTTGGAGTCTATACATAAAGGTAAAATTAAAGAGGTTAATAATGTCGCTTGTGTCGATGTGAAGTTAAATGTTGGTTGTATGAAACAAATATTTGTGCATAAAATTTTGAGTTTTGTGAGTTTCTGCCTCCCGAGATATACACTTAGTTAACAATGATTATTACCTTCATTTGTGGTTACCATTAATAGCACTGTTATTTGAGATGACATTATTAAAAAAATCACTGTAAAATTGTGAAAATTGCGATCACAGTACCTAAAAATGCGACAAAGGGTGTCAAATTTTTAACATTTTCGAAAAATGTCTATTATTGCTTGACTAAGTGACATAGATTTTTTTTCTTATTTTTTTCATAACCGGTATACCTTGGCCTCTCGCCCGGTACCAAGTTATCGTTGAGTTTTGGGACACCCTGTATACAAAAAATATTTGTTAGGGTTTGGAGCCATATGTACCTATATGCGATTATAAAGGTGTCATTATTACTAGGTAGGTAACCTTTATATTTCATTACTAAGTATGTTGTAAAGGTAATGATGATGATGATGAATAGACGACCTAAAGTATAGTACCTACTGCTGCATTATGCTACGTACAAACGTACTGAATTGATCCTAGAAAAAGATGCAAGTACCTACTTGCTCTGTAACACAACTTTCTTATATGCACATACAAGCAATGAAGTTTGATAAAAACTTGACAAAATTGTAAACATTGCATTTTATTTTGCACTCTACCAATTAGGCGTAAATATCAGTTCCCTGAAAATTACGGGTTGGGCGGCCCCGGGGGAAATTTTTCATTGAAATAAGAACAGGCAAATGGCCGCAAAGGCATTAATCAGGGCTGGCGGAGAGGAAAAAATAATTGTTCCATCCTCGCTATGGTGGCTATGGACAATGCTATTATGCGCCATGTTTGATGTCTTTTGGAGCTTATTCCACAATATGCATTGTTAAAGTCGTATTGAAAAGTTGAATTACGTTCTATTTTGCAAACTGCCCCCGTGTTTTCATCAACGTGGATATTTTTAAACAAATCCGTGTATTTTTCGACAATAAAAGTAAACTACGTCCCAAAAACTATCTCTATGCAAAAAAATCACGTCGATCTGATGCTCTATTGCTGCGTGAAAGAAGGATAAACGAACAAACATACTTTCGCCTTTATAGACCTACTCGTAAGTGAACGATATATTTTTGACTAGGCAGTACCTACCTATTTGCCACGAGTTAACGGGTTCTACCACGAGCGCATTTCACGTTTTTTTGTATGAGGAAATGTACAGAGTGGCGAGTTTATGAATAAATAAATAACAACCACACACTCTCATACATAGCCCTAACTAGCATAAATCTTTATATAAAAACGAGTTTACGTAGCAAGAACGACCGACAGTCAACTTTGTGCCTTCGATTATTGATATACAACACACCCTAACCAAAGGAGTTCTACTATTTCGATCACTTTGTAAAGGACTGCTTGAAAAACGTTTTCCTACTCAATTCTTTAAGTTGCGAAGAAAATGTGCATTGGAAACGTAAGAGACTGAGTGTTGTGCGATACAACCTCGCAACGTGAGGGGAAGTAGTTTTATGACCCTGGCACCCCAGGCGGCGTAAGTCCGGGTTGATTTCTTGATGATGCAGTGCAAGCTAAGTTTTAGGACAAAACTAAGCTTATCATATTTTTCCTAGATACAGAAAGATACTGATATTGTCAGCAGGCAATGAACGCTTGCCTGTATACTTTAATGTCATGACTATAGTATGTCAAAGTTCGCTGTTATCGTAACCTATCATATTCCCGTGTAGGTGACTTGTGGTTAAACGCTACATATACACGCTGTATGAAGTAGACAATATAGTATACTTAGTAATAGTACCTACTTATGATCACATACATACACACACATACATTGATGTACATTGGTGATAGCTTTTACTGAATGGAGTCTTTTATTTTTTTTGTCTTTTTTTTAGATTGCAATCCTTCAAGATGGGTGTGAAAAGAGTTCTTAAAGGTCGGCAACGCATCGGCAACTCCCCTGGTGTTGCAAATGTCCATAGGCGACGGTGACCGCTTTCCATCAGGCGGGCCGTCTGCTTGTTTGGCAAATTATTACATAAAAAAAAAACAATAATAAGAAAAACTATTTTCTTACTAAGATTTTTGAGAAACCATCTGCTTGCGGCGGTTAGGAATAAATTTTGTTTCCACCCTTCTTCATATTGTATCTTCAATTTTACCGTATTCTGTGCCAATAAGAATGCAGGGCGTCTTGAGACGGTCCGTCTCCCCCGTCTAGTGCAACTTTACGAGCGGCCTCCCTTGACGGTACCGTTCGCTGCACGCAGGGCTCGAAACGTTTACAAATGTTCCTGTTATTCCTTAGGAATTCTGTTTGGGTTGCGTTGTTTCCAGTTTAGCGAACTAAGTAGATGTCTATGTAGATAGGGATGCCTATTTCATACAAAATCACATGTCAGAGTCAAGTCTTTCACTTGTGTTTTGTATGAAAGTCTTGTGTCAAGACTTGTCGATGGCTAAATTTCAAGTCCGTATAAAGAGACATCTTATTAGTAAAGCTTATTATAAAATAACGGACTATCTAGATGACAAAAAAGTTTCGGATTGTAGTGAACTTGCTCCAATTTAATCAATTAGTTAATCAAATAAAATTGTAAATGTGATCGCGCCAAAATATTACCTGCCGGACGTTTCTTGCCTGTTCTTTTGCTGGCGTAAGGAAGTTGGAATAGGTTTAGCTAATCTTAAGTTTGACGTTGTAAAGTGATCAGAATCCTATTAAATAAAGATTTTTTGAATTTGAACTGGAACTTGAACATACCTAGCAATAAGTGTGTCCAATAAGTTGAAGTGGCAATGGGCTGGCTACATCGCTCGATGAACCGATAACCGATGAGGAAGATAGGTTCTCGAGTGGCGACCACGAACCGGGAGACGTTCTGTAGGTAGGCCTCCACTAGGTGGACCGACGACATTGTAAGAGTCGCAGGGAGCCACCAGTTTTCAAGACCCAGACCGATTTACCTATAAGACAAATGTTGAACATCACTATTCCATTTTAATTACTTTCAAAGATGGTCACTATCGATATATTAATTACGAATTCCCCATTTACTATAAACAGTTTTATCTCACCGCATCTCGACTTTATGATTTATGATCATCAGACTAATCACAGTATAAATAACCTTTGGTGCACAGATTTGGTAACAGTTACTACTAGATCTAACAACTCTACGAAGGGTAGACAGAGTAAGAAATAGTTTATATGGAATCTGCTGCCCAATTATGCACCATTTGTATGAGCTCATGCATATAAATCAGTGTAATCAGTGGAGTTATCAGTGATAATAACAGAGCGCGGGACCGACCAACTGAACGGGAGAAAACGAAGGTATAGGTATATTTCCCGTTAGTGTGGCCCCAGCATAACGGGATGAAAGTGTAGAGTTATGACGATAGATTCAGGTGATATGTTCAAGCAGTTGATCAGCTTTAAAATAAAGTAATGATTTTTAAGAATAATTGAAAATTTTATTTCAAATGTAATTCTTAGATAGGTACATAAGTAATGAAACATCGCTACAATGCGCTCACACTGAGAAAAAATCTGACTTTCCTTCTGAGTCTTTACCTTCCAAGACCGCTTCCTTCCTTATTTTGTATTAGTTTTCCTTCTGAATCACAAGTCCTTCCCTTTTGACTCAGAAGGAAAACGATATTTCGGTAGGTTTTTTTTCTCCGTGCATAATATGTGCAAAAAAGTTACCTAGGTACATGAATTGCATTGAATTTGGACATCCTTCTACATACTTATTTGGTTTTGTTACAGCCTGATGCATTGACAAACCCTTTCTAACAATAAAAACAAACATAAACCAAGAAAAAATAAAGTGCGAGTCCACGTGCGAAACAAAGTTTCCTGCGTAGGAATATACGCATGACTCTAGTAGTAGTAGAACTCCTTGAGAGAGGACTCGTTCGGGAAAGTACCCTTTGAAGAGTTTGAAGGGTTGACGAAGCGCATAAACCTTATGACCTTTGGCAGGGATGGGCATAACGCAGTACCATAGAGAGCAAGTGGTCGTTACTTCACGACACAAAAAGCTAGTGCTATATAAATGACAATAAAATCAATCTATTGAAATTGATGGAAATTTGATCAAAATGGAAATATTAGCGACCTTCTAAGCCCCTTCCATACGTCTATGATTTTTTATTTTCGTCAGTTTAGAACCTCTTTATTCCATGTCTATACCCCCTATCCTATATTATGTAGCTAGCAATAAACAAACAGTAGTATTCGTACAATTTTCTACAAGCATTTCAGGTGGATTTATTTTGTTCTGCCGAGAGCATGTAGCATGCACGTTGGGCAAACTGCCGGGTGTTTGTATTCCCATGTAGGATTTTCGAGAACGGCTGCAGGCTGTACCATCCTGGGCCGAGAGTTTAAAGTACTTTCAGTGCCACTGTAGACAATGATGTCGATTCTGATGTACATTTTCTAAAACTAAACTAAATTTGACAGGCCTAAAAATAATGCTGCTCTTTTCTTACTTCCGTGGTCAGAAAGGGAGAGCAGACCTGTCAAACTTAGTTTAGTATTACAAAAGACACCAATACCTGACGAGACGAAGGTCGTAGTTTCGTATTCTGCAACAAACTTATATGAGATTATTAAGTTGTTTTCATTTAATATGAAATTCATTCATTTTCCTGTAAGGCGTTTTAACCCCTTCGAACCAGCTTCCCGAGCCCGTGCCATTTACAAATACTTACGTGAGGAAATGGACGCACAGCGGTAACGAATTTAAAATTCCATTTTCAGGCATCACAAAAGCTTCAAATTGCAAAACGCGCGCAGTTAAATTTAAACAAGGTCTGCAAAGTTCTGGAAACGTTGAATTAAATAGGAACGATGAGGCATTTAATGTTTCACCGCATTTTTGCATTAACTATCAGTTTTCAGTACCTAAATTAACGAAGGTGCTTAGTACCCAATAGTTATCAATCACACTAAACGATGATTCTCTGTTGTTTTATCTATCTCTATGTATTTATCCACCTATCTTAGTACTTAGCTTTTTTTTTGTACGTCCAATGGCTGTTTCAAACAAATACCTACCTACCTAATACATAAAATGACCGATGTTATTCATAATGGGTTTTATTGTGCAAAAGTTAAAACTGATTAAAATGTGTAGCAGTATAGGGTCTACGAACTTTTCGTAGCCCCTTTTTTAGTCCTTACAGTACTGTATAGAGCATAATTTCGAACGTGATTGAAAGCCTACGTATAAATATTGTTTGGTTTTTTAACGTATATACTGAAATTTAAATTAGGGAGTTTGATAACTTGGATCCCAACCTAAAATCTGATGTAGATATCTATCCGCTTTTGTTCTATCATTACACTGTCATCGGCGTAGGTATTGAAAATAAGATACCTATTTATACATGAACGCGTAGATTATCCTACAGCTTCGAGAGCGGAGCCTCGAAATTACTAGTATTATAACAATATAAGTCAGAGCCATCTTTGATAAAAGGCTGTAACTAAATTGGGACTCATATTATATCGGGATACATTACAGAGAGAGCACAATGAGCTTCGCTTCCCAAGCCGTGAACCAATTCTGGAGATGTAGTTCATAAAAAAGGCCCTAGATGGCAGGAACACCAATTTTTGCTTGATGCTCAGTCGAAAACCTGCTCAGTAGAGCTTGTTTCACAAACCCTCCGTTTATTCCACTATTAATATTTCAATGGGGTGGTTGTTGTAAACTTTTGTGAGAAAATGCCTAATTGTTGTGTGTCTAACTGTTCGAATACCAGTATGAAGGTTAACAGGGTTCACGGTGATATATCCTTCCATTTGTAAGTTTTAGTTTCCAGCTCCTTCAATTTGATATTTTTGAAAAAGGAACATTCTTCACGTTATTTCGTGCACACGTTATTGGAAACAATATGGCATCCACTGTATCATAACACTATATTATTATATACTCTTTGATTTTGATGGCGGCTGTCTCTCAAAACTTGCCCTATAGAAAAAAAAAATATTATTTAGTTATGTAGGTAGACACTGAAAAGGTTGATATCTATTACAATTTTATAATGTGCCTAATTATATTACTTTCCCTTGGAAAGAAGTCTAGGTAAACCAATAATAATCCCAATAATAGTTGTTTTTATTTCAGGTTTCCAAAAGATCCAGACATCAAAAACCGATGGATTCTTGCAACTGGCAGGAAAAACTGGTTTCCGACGAAAAGTAGTTCGATTTGTTCTGCACATTTTCATTCAACGGATTATAATGATACAAAAAAATCAAGAAGACTATCGCAGTTTGCGTTTCCGACGATTGATGTTTGGAGGACTAATGCAGATGACGAGGTAACCACACACCTATCATTGGCAAGGATACTACTAGCTACTTTAGAATCTACCTATTGGGTGGTTTCACACTCATGAACCCGCCGGAACTGTGTTTTTGTAATAAAAACTACATATCGTCTGGCCCATAAACTATTATACCTAACTACTATGACGTGAAACAAATTCTAAGTTCGTTGGTATCGATGCGTGAAAAGACAAACCAACAAGCTCACTTTGCATTTGTATCTATATCTACTTACTTATGTGTTAAGATTAGGATGTACCTAGGTAGGTATTTGTAATTAAACCTGTACCTACCTAATCTTTTCCAGGAATCATCGGACGAAGATTCCAAAACCCGATCAAAGAAGACTGCAAATGATGTAAGTTAGACCTATACCTACTTACCTACCGATAGATAGACCTGCTTAGGTACCTATAAGTAATATCTAGGCTAATTATAAGGCATGAACCTAAAATGCCAGGTTCTATAAATGCAATATTTTAAAGACTCAATATTTTTTACAGACGTCAGACAGAGCCCCATCGTCTCCCGATTCACAAGACAGAGAGAGCCCTGTACAGCCGCCTATCGTGAAAAGACTTATAAAGCAGCGCACGCGCTTACTAGCTGCGTTAAAACTAGAGAAAATGAAGGTGAAGAGATTTCGGGAACAAAATCGCAGGAAAGATAAGAAAATCGCCGTTCTTCATAACATCATATTCGACCTGAAGAAAAAAATGACGAGCAGGAGTGACGAAGCTGAGGAGACTAAGTGTGAGGAAGTTGTAGATAATGTTTTGTAGATAAGCGAAAAACGGAGCGGTGATGACCGAACGGTAACGATTGCGCCTTACATGGCGCCCAAGCAGACGGCCACCCTGGTAGTATAAGTGGTCTCAATCGCCTATGGACATTTACAACTCTAGAGGCGATCAATCCTGAAGAACTCCTTTTAGACCAAGAATCTTAAGTGGTCTCACTGGATTTCAAATCCCATCACGGCCTTACAGCTGTGATTTCAATAAATCATATTATGGGGATTTTCCATCGATCACAAAGTAAAGAAAAACATCGTGAGGAAACCAGTATGCCCAAGAAGAGTAACATTTGAAGGCGTGAGACATCCGCGAAACCACACAGAGCCAGCTGTGCTGGTTTATGGTCCATACTACATATCTCTCTTTGAGAGGTCTGTTTGCCAGCAGTGGGAACGTAGTGGGTTGTGGATGATGAAGCCAAAAACATAGAACTGAGGAGAAATCGAAGTGCGATATAGGTAATAATAAATAATATAGGTATTCAGAGTCAGACATAATATACTAATAATACTTATTGCTAATACAGGACTGTTTGTTTTCTTTGGCAATTCTTAAATTAACCTACCTACAGAAATAGTTTTATTCACTCATTTTAGGTTGTTTTCATAGATAGGTATTGTTGTGGTGCGTGACATTTCCACGTCAAAGTAAGTGGGAAAGAGTGAAGTTTTTATAGTATACCTACCTAAAGTTCAATGGAGAATCCTTTGTCATCATTTTATCAACTATCCTTTCATAACTTTCCATTTTTCATTCTGATCCCTTATTTCTCTAATTGTTTGATCTTGCACATAATCTAAAGGTATTTGAGTTGAAAATAAAACACAGTATTACATTTTCAAAACGTTTACTAATACCAAATCATCTTAAACACACATCAAAACAGACATAATAATGCTCAATCTCACTTAACTATAATTAATAAAAAAAAGTATTTCTCTAATGATTTGTTTTTGGAAAACAATTATGTAAGAATTTGTTTCTCTGCTATAATACTTTTCATAGAATATGATATTTTTATAAATATGTACAAGTTAATTTTAAGGCACTCGTAAACATTATTTGCCGTTATAAAGATTAATAAGTACAAATTAATAATAAAAACAAATGACATTCTGTTATAGTGTCTGCTGATGGCACTAAGCATGTTTCTAGAAACATTGTGTATTTTTATGAAACACTATAGAATATTACTATTTCTAAGCAGACAATAATAATATATTTTGTACGTTATTTCATCTATTCAATCACATATATTTTTTTAAAAGCGGTTAGCTCCTATATTTGCTTTGTTTATGGCATTTTAACTATAAATGCTTAGATTTGTAAGTGTGATTATAATAAAAGTGCTTATTATAAGTATGTAGATGTATGTTAGATTTAACTGAGATATAACAGGGGAGAGAGTGATATTTTTTATTTATTCCAATTATGTATTCGAGTAAAGGACCGGATTGAATACGACTTAACTGCTTTAAATTACTACTAAAACAAATATCTTTGGTAAAGACAAATAAAAAGAATATCTTTTCTTTTTGTGTTTTCCAATAATATTTTCTAAGAAAATTTAGAGTAGGCAATTCGTACTCAAACAGAACCTTACCGGACTTTTATATACTTATTGGAATTTAAAAATGTATTTTACTATTGCTTACAAATGTCATATAATGTTTGTAAAGGTAATGTAAGCGCACTAAAATGAAACGGGAGACCATGAAAAAAAATTAAGTACTTATTTTGTGAAATCAATCATGGACGGAGAGTGCTAACAATACGAAAATGTCTATTGGGAGCAAGATTATGAAATAGTGAAACGATATAACTTGATTTCTTGATTACAAACTTCGAGATTGAAATCATCGTAGCACCTACCTATATAAAGAAACCATACCTAGGTGCGTGACACTGTGCCAATCTACGTTGTATTACATTAAACTAAGTAGCTTCATTTTATATTTCTTTGAAAATTATAAACCTTTCATCAATTAATCTCAATATCAGATCTCTACCTTAAACTTCATATTTCTTTTTCTTAAACTTTAATATATTCTCAACATGTTACTAAGTCGAGATTTAATATAATATTAATTAGAAAATAAAATTTCTATTGCACTAAAATATATGTTATACCAATATTATTGCTCTTTACTATCAATATAAAAGTTTATTACACAACAACTACAATAAAAATTGCCCTAGTTACATAATATACTGTACATTTATGTTGTGTAACTGAGATTAATCCATTTATTTATTGGAATAAACTGATTCCAGATCTCTGATTGATATTGATTTATTCATGAGAATCGATCCCCGAGATTCTCGTCGAGATTGTAACAAAGGCACTTGAAACAATTATAATGCTTGCAAAAAACTAACGAGAAAAACTACTATAATGTATCTAAGAAAAACCATTTGGACACAATTATGTACCTACACTAATATATAAATCCACGACGATAAAGATTAACATTTTAGCAAAGTTAACAATAATTTAATCTCTTCTAACTTAACCATTAAAAAAAGCAATTAACAATAGAACCACGAAGGCTAGAACATTGTACATTGATAAGGCACTTGGGATGCACAAAACATTCAATAATGTTATCCATAAATACTAAGCACTAAATGTAAAATACATTGCTATAAATATAATTTTAAAACAAGTAAAAAAATATTCATACACTCATTGACCGTATTTGATTTCTCAAGGAAGACATGGACGATTTGAATAAACTTCATTTGTAGATAGCTCTCAAAAAAACACTATAAAATATTAAGTCTTTGGTTTGAAAGATAATATATAAAATTATTGCCAAAGTTATTTTGTAAGGTCAATAAGTATATGAAAGACAACCTAGTTTATTTATTACTCCGCTATCAGTCCAATACGTTTTTTATTTATGCGAAGCGATGTTGATTTTTTTCCGTCTTTAAGCTAGGTACGTACTTACTTGGCCACTATGGCTTGTGACTATTCTGCCATGTAGATGTTGACCACGTCACGCCACTCAGCGCGTGTATTGTCACGTATTGATAAATCTGACTGGCCAATGCCAAGTACCTACTTTTCTATTGTATAAACATCTTGAGATGTCCGACTCCTTTTTCCTTCTAAAAAGCTAAATTAACACCCCAGCAAAAGAGCATAGATAACATCAAGTATCAAAACTAGTGTTAAATCAAAGACATTATTTGAAGTTGTTAGATAGGAAGTAGATCTGCTGCGGTCTTACTAAAGATTCATGCTAAATTGTAGCAGATAAAGGAAGTCGAGTTCTTTTGTATTCGATAACTTAGGACGGCGCCAAATGTGAATTAAAGTTGAAAAGAAAGTCTATGTCATACAATTAATAAATATAAAAAAGCAATAGAAACGGTAGCAGATGAAGTACTAAACGTCACATTTAACGCCGTTTTGGGGTCGGGTAGCCTAACAACACTCGTGCTTACAACATATTACGATCAAGCGACAACAGAAGTACAATAAGTTACAAAATGTCAATATAGTCGATGGCGTGTGCCATTTCATAATAAAAAATATAATATAAAAAAATGTTAATAAAGTTCATCATGTTATAAACATAACAGGCATATAAATTGTTAATAGTTAGACTATTATAATACATAGTATAATGTTAAAGTGAGAGGCCTAACAGCTATAGCTACATGGTGGTCGATGTGTCCGGTGAGAATGTTACGCGGCGGTAGGGTCGGTCGGTGGTGGCGGCCGCCCGCTCCTCCTGTTAGTTCCTCGGCGCCGTTAGCACTCACCTAGCCGGGTTAACGAGAAGAGAGAAAAAACAGAATGTTAGTATCGATCAAAATGTCATGGTCCGACTACACGAGAGCCCCAAAAGCGAGTCCGGTTTAAAGCTTGCGTTGCGCAGCCGCAATACTCAACTCTATCACGCTCGAAATTTAATTATTATAGCATTGTAGTTCTACCTCTGTCTAGCATTTTACGCAACAGTGATGGCGCTATGTATTATTGTATAATTTCACACTAGCGCCATCTCTGTTTTGAGCATAATGCGAGACAGGGATAGCATTACTCGAATCTGAATAAAATGACAATTCTGACCAATATCTTTTTTCTTCTTACCGATTATAGACTACAAGGGATCTTTAAATAGCAAGTTTTGAATAAAATTTAATAGAGACGTCGCGTTCAGCTTTTGAGCATCGATGCATATAGCTAATCATCAAACGATAAACCGTGATCTCGGACTGATGTGACTTGTGTACGGAATTTATATCATAATAAATAGAAATCTGATCATAAAGGGGGAGGCTATCAGGCATTCGCGCCGCGACATTGTGTTCTGTTTGTGGCCCAGTTAATTAAATATAAATAAATAAAATAAATATCGGGGACAATTGCACACAAATTGACCTAGCCCCAAATTAAGCTCGAAACTTGTGTTATGGGTACTAGACAACGATATACATACTTATATAGAGAAATAAATACTTAGATAGATAGAAATATCCAAGACTCAGGAACAAATATTCGTGCTCATCACACATATATTCGCCCTTACCGGGATTCGAACCTGGGACCGCTAGCTTTGCAGGCAGGGACACTACCAACTCGGCTACCGCGTCGTTAAATTAAATTATACGGGTACTTTCATTAGTTTACGCGGTTAATGGTTGAAAAAATGTTAAGTCAATTTAGTATGATAATGATAATTCTACAATATAGGATTAAATGCCCAATAGTTCCCAAATGAACGATACTTGAGACATATTTGCGGGTCTAGATGCATCAAGTATCGCTCACACAAATAAGCATAATATTTTTTTTATCACTTATGTATAACCATAGCACCCAGATGCAAGTATGTAAGTTATTCAAGACATTTGCTGTAATATGTAATAAATCGTATATGGTAGCATTCTCATACAAAAGTTGTTAAATTAGTGATAACGTATCAATGTCATTACATATTTGCATGTTAGTGACTCATATAATATAAATACATAGTTACAGATAATCTGCAAGTGACAATAGCAGTTATGATAGTGCACTTAATAATTAAAATTATGTAAACAAACGGGAACTTGGCCTTGTGGAGTTGCAATGTTAGTCGTGTGAGCCTACATTAACCAGTGACTGCACGTCATCAACTTTATTTTTATTTACTTCTTCATTTACTTATTACCGCGATCTAAATTAATAATAAAAGAAAACGCTTAATTAAAAATTCAGACAATTTATTGTATATACCTTCTGAAAATGCATTTATTCATTTACATCAACAACGGAAACAATTCTTTACAAAACATCATCTCATATTCATTTTTATAATAATTACGAATAGTATTTTGATATAAATATTGGTTTCAATATAAAGCGTGAAAAATACGTAACAGGCAATCGAATGCCTTAAATCCACAAGGGCACAAGTGCAAATTATCCTAATAATAAACACTTTCAAATAAGAAAGTAGATGTAATAATACCTAAGGCAAATAATAAAAATAACTAGCTTAAAATTTCATATAAAATCTTACACTTACTAAGAGAAAGTTGTGATGAATATGAAAAAAAAATATATCAAGTCAAAGGAGGGACATTTATGTTTAATACTGGATTGATGGCACGAATTCTGAAATGCCCATTCCTTTGACTAATACTGGGCGAGACTGGAAAGAAGGATTACACAACCCGATCGTAGCACATCCGGGATTACCATTTGGCAATAATGAACACTAATAGCTACTAATCTTTAACAAGTTTATTACAAACTTCCTCCAAAGAGATTCTTTAAAATCAATGTTTTGAAAGAGATTCTATAAAAGAGAATGGAACATCAATTCTTCCTATTAGATATCCTTCTTCCCTTAGCGATAACGATTCGAAAATACATGTTGTGATTCAATGTAAAGGCAAAGTGAATTCTCAACAATAAAACGAATCAAGATTTAAATCATCACAAATCACAACACGTAACAGATCTAAAATATAAAAGAAAAGTATAAAAATCACAGTTTAAAAATTATGCAGTGTCACTTCAGATGGAGATGGCTAAAATACATCCAAATCACCATACTAAACACTAATCGAAAAACTAATAAGTACATAAATAGAAATAGTGACACAGAGAGACAGTAAAGCTGAGGCATTCGCGCATTCTTAAAATAATAACGATTGCTAAAAGATGTTCTTCTTCGTACGATTATATAAATAGTCAACGAGATTCTACAACATTATAAATAATGCACGGATGATGTAGTTGAAAAATAAAAAACATTTTTAATTTTAGAGCAATCGTGTTCATTTTAAGGATGCGTGTACGCGCGCTTCTCACCTTGAAAACAAAATGGCGGCGTGAGAGCGTATTGGCGGGAATTTAAGGCGCCGGTAAGGCTTGACGCTGGTAAGGATGCTCCCTCACTTGCGCGAGCCGTCCCGCCCTCCTCACGACACCTAGCGGCACACGCATATTAAACTTCTGTGTCTCAGCAGAACATTAAAAGCAACCAACAGGTGTACCCAGACCTTATAATAAGAGTAAAATCACTGGCTGTTTATTATTGACTGGGATAAGAAAAACTTAGGTCTGAGTAACCCGATTTAAATGCTGAAAACAAAAATCTCAAGAGAATAATAACATAAATCGCAAACTAAGGAATCTAGTAATCACTGCCAAACTCTCGTAAATGTATTTCTATTAATATTTTTAAACATTTTTTTTGGCAGTAGACACTAACCTCTGTTATTATGCTTATGTCTACAGTTTATCTATTTCCTATGTTTATTGCTTTGGAAAAAATAATTAAATGAAATTATTAAAATCTCGGGTAGGTATCGTGATACCCCTTCAAGGTACAAGTAATGGCTGGCTTTATAATTTCATTCTTTATAGAATTGAGTCTAAATTAACTGCAATATATTATTATAAACTCTAAACGATAAAATATACGAGTACGATTGTATAATATTCTCATAAAGCTCACTCATTTCTAACCTAACTAAAAATCTTTAAAAGATAATAATAATACTTAGCCTATGGTATGTTTATAAATATAATAATATGGCTAATAAATTATAATAAGTTACGATACAGTTCTCCAATAACATTATTCACAACTCTGATTGCGTCAAATGCTATTGTTAAAACATAAAATGGACATTTAAAAAACCGTCTAGAATGTTCCGTAGTTTGTTCGTATTATAAAATTGTATATCGCGTTATTTTTTGTAAGTTATGTTAAAAAAGTTATAATGTAAGTATGTATGTTCGAATATTCAAATTGTATTTGGTCCCTTTTGCTTGTAATTTGCTGAATTTCCAATGCAATACATTACAATTCAGATTTATACTGTTAATAAAATACTTTGTTATTATTCACATGACAACTGAAAATCTAAAAACAAGTGAACATTATCACATGCATTACGGTGAAAATTTTAATTCAATGATTTATTCATCACTAGAATTCCAAAAAAATGGGATCTACGAATTAAACATGTTAATTTGATTAGTTGTGTTACAAGCAAGGGTTATCACAAGGATTTATAAATGATGGGTTATAAATAACTTCTATAATCATTTTCATGAACATATCAAAAACATAAATAAACATTTGTAAAATAAAATAAAAAAATTATGTCTTTGTATAAGAAAGATCGGTAACTCAAAAAAGTTTCATTGGCAGTTATAGTAATAACTAATAATTTCTTAATCAATAAACAAATCATTACATCAGCTGCATTCAACCCTAAGAACGAGGCAACGGTAGAGTATAATTCAAATAAATAATCTGATATATTAATTTCATTAAATAAATCTGTATAAAATAATAAATAATATATCTTTGACTGCGCAAAAAACAAAATATACTTTGTGTTGAACTGTACAAAACAGTCGTATAAGTAGAAAAAAACAATGTAAATTATACGTCAACTAAAATAGGTACAAAAGTGAATCGAGTCGCTAAACTAAATCGCACTTAAAGTAATCTTATGCTAGGTTTTGATCATGGCGTTTTTATTATGACTGAAAGAGGTCGTCTCTTGTATAACGGAGATGCGAAAAGATAAGTCAAGGACGGTAAAATTGATGCGCAGGCCGATACGTCTCGTGGTGAAGCCTCACGTATCTTAAGGTTGGTTGATGTCAAAAGCCAGCTAGCAGATATCTCGATGCTGCAAACCCCATCAAAATATTTATCACACACAGTTGAAATAAACTGAACACCATGTGTTATATCGTTCTGAACATTAGTTTGTTAGTTTCGTGTTCACGAGCCTGTGAGTCCGTTTGTTAAAACGTTTGTTTAATTTAACTAAATGTTTAGTGATCTAGCAGTAACTAGCAGCGACATTAACCTACATCGTTTCGGAGATAAACATCGTACCGTCCGTCGGTTTCCTATCGTGGGTAAGTTAAATGAATGAATGAATAAGAATTCAGTAAGTTAGGACAGGTTACACTTTAGAAAACATGCAACACGTAAGAATAACAAACCGCGAATAACTTTGGATGTTTCAAACATGCGGTTATTTTTTTACCTATAATATGCTACAATTCGAATAACATAAGTAAATCTCATCGTTATTAATACTAATTGTTTGATCTAGAACATTCTTATTCGCCTATTAATGACTTTTGAATACATTTTGTGTCTACTGGACGATTGCAGGTAAAAAACCCGGTACCTTGTGTAGCGTTAGTTTAAAACGATGTTTGATAACTTACCATTATACCTTCAGTTAAATCATAATTACGTCCAATAATTTAATCATTATGATCACGATTTACGACGACTTTCTACTGTACTATGCCTTATAGTCCTTTGTTTCCGGTTATTTCCAATCAATATAAAATACTTCTGTTGGACAAACAAAAATATCATGAACTCAATCGTCGAAGACCGCCCTAATAATTAATCAAACCAATACGAACATTCCGAAATTAACCTAGCAACGCCAATTTTATTTCGAAAGCCTAAGTACGAAAGCCATTCTTAAAATTAGATACGTTATATTTAAGAAGCTTTGGACTACGCCTATAACAATGCGAATTTCGTAACACCCTATAATAACGCACGATTAAGTAAGACGAGACGTTCGTTTGCGACCGATATAAAGTGTGTGCTGCAGTTAAAGTTATCAAACATCGTTTGCGTTAGTGTATCAACGGGCGAACAACCCACCCGTATGGTCGGCGGCGGCGTACTCCGTCGCCAGAAGCGGATTCGCAGTGAGCGCCGCGTAGTTAGCGTAGTCGTACGGCGATGCGTAGATCAGCTGGTGCCCCCCCTCGCCCTGGGAAAGCAAGCCTGCGGCGCCTCCCGCTCCGCTCCCGTTCAGCAGGCCCGCTTGAGCGCCTTGAGCGGCGGACATTCTCGGCGAGAGAATCAGCGGAGCCCCCAGGGGCGCCTGCGTGCGTAAGGCGACCCCGCCCACGCCTCCAACGCCGCCGCCCGGAGCGAGCAGTCGCTGCGTTTCCGCTGCAGCCGCAGCAACGCGACGCCACTCCTCGTCCGCTGTGGAGTCACCTTTATTGTATCAATTCGGGAAGAACAGGCGATGTGTAGGGGCGCTGCTAGATTTGTATACTAGGCAACTCATAATACTAAAAATAACTGCAATAGAGCCAGTAGCAAGTAGATATAAGCATAAGGAAATATATTTTTAAAGACGAGCGCAATACAGCAGCTGGCCAGTTGCTTAAATAAAAGGCTGCTGCATTTAAATCGAGTATAGCAATAGTAATTTGATTTCAATAAATAGGAATATAAAGTGAGGTTTTTCCTAACCTATATTGCCCCACTGCTGGGCAAAGGTCTCCCTCAAGTCTTTCCAATGGTCACTTTCCTGCGCCATCTCGCACCAGCCCTCGCCTAGCCCCATATAGAAAGATAAAAAAATTATTAAAAATGATTTACCAACATCTACATTTGATATTTCTGGGTTCGTCCAAGTTTACAGTATTACTAATGACCAAAAGTTGCCATGAATTTACAATTTTAATGTTATTTACAAGGAAAACAGTTGTTTCTACATTACACACCTAACTGCGGGCCCATTTGTTTGTCATAAACATATAGCAGGAGTAAAACATAGAAATTATGAGTCACCTCGTATTATTATGGAAACTATGTTGGCAAAGCTATAAGTTACAACAAAAATTATAACTTCCATGGAAATAAAATAGTTTAAACGATACGCTATAAACTTTCATGATTTACCCACGAGTGCAGAATGTTATTGTCTTTCTTATTTACTCTTTGACTTATGTAATGTTGAGCAGGATATATAAATCTTGGAGAATACGTCTAGTTTATGATCTTACTAGAAGCTAGATCGTCCATCAAAGTAAGGCCAATATTGGAGCCAATGTTATGACAAAAACATTTGCAACTGTGTTTATCGTTACGATATTTCCCATTGAAACCCTTAATTAATACCCAACGGTAATATAATCTTGGCAAGTGAAATCACCCATGTTAACCAGTTAATGACCGTAACATGCCACAAATCAATTAAGTTAGTCATCTCAGTTTATGACTCATATCAAACAAACGGTCGCAATAGGAAATGAATTAAAAACATGGCACAAGAACTGATAAAAATAACCTTTGTAAGCTGTCTCCCACGCTGGCGAATCATGCATAGAGAGTGATCAATCAATTCAAGGAACCAAAGAACACCTTGTCACCTCATTATTTACAATGAAATGTCCCACCAACAAAATAACACAGAGTTTTATACAAGTCTTTCAAAATGCTTCCTTAAGATTAAGACTATATTTAAGTTTCGAAGTAGCGCAATGTGATGACCAATCTGAACTAATGACAAATGTGCCACAAGATATGAAAAAATCTAAGACCTTTTTTTCATAGTATTTAACGAACAACGTACAACATTTTTTGTGGTAAAAATGTATGGTAAAGAGTTCGCGAATAGTTACTTTGGACACAGTTTGCGAAAGTCTCCTCTATAGGTCATTGTATAGCCCTACTTCCAAATAAAAGTCAATTCAAACTGTTGCAATAAAAACTTTTTGGCGAAAACTGAACCCAAGCGTGGTGAAATTTATCCCAACCCAAACATAAGTTTACATAAAACTTACTCAAAACGTGTACGACCAGTTTACCGGTAACCTCGTATTGGCGTGTAAAACGGGGTAGCTGTTTGAACTGGCCTTAAATGTTAGCACTTATGTACTAGTGGTTAGTGACAAAACATGAATGCGACCGTACTTATGAGGCACTGACCGTTGACAGGCACGATCGCTTTCGCGCTCGAGTCTCTGTACGTTCCATTAATGATGGCGAGTTCCATCAACTGTCGCTTCTTGAGCTCATCTTCGCCATCAGCTTGCTAGAAGAGATAGAAAATTCCAATGAGTTAAGAGTTATATTAAGAGGTGCAGCACACTAGTACTTCAATCTACCAGTTCTATGCTCCAGAACTGAGCTGTAAGTTTAGCAAGCTGACCATCTCTGACCACTGTCACTTAAAACCAGGTGAGATAAAGGAATTTATGTAGTTCCAGCCAATGTACTCATTGTTTAACTACCACCATCTAGGAATAAAGTATTCTTGGAACAGAAGGTTCCATGAACGTCATCAGGTTTTGCAGTATATTATCTTCCTACCCACTAACGAGGAAGATTTCCAATAAATTAAAAGACGCTTGGACTTCCCAAAGTAAATTGGCAAGAACAGAACATTATTCCCTGAATCTTGGATGTACTATTCTTGTTTAAGAACCGTTTCCAATAACGAAAGAGATTCAAACCAACAGGGTAATAATAATGTAGGTCGTATTAATGGGTCAAATGGTAGTAACCACGAAGCGAAGGTATAATTTGTTAATTGCCATTAATAAGAACAAGGCTTGCTATTGATTGACGATGACGTCAGAGCGTATGGCGGTAGCGGTATTTGGTAAGACCTTTTGTTTTCTAAATTCTGTACCTAAAGGGACTCTATAATGTATGTAATCTTTGAGTATGTTCTTCTATATTTATGTTCTTCAGTCAAAATCACAAAGCTCTTTCTAGTAGTAAGAGACAGTGAATTGAAATTTTACAGGTTGTGTGTAGTTGTGATATACAAGGAGACCATCTTTGCAGTTAGTTTTTTTGGTTGTTGTTGTTTGTATATATTATTGTACAGTCAGCGACAAAGGTGGCTCAACAGGCACGATAATTGTGAGTAAAAATGGGCAAGTACAACAATTTTTGTCGTAGACCGTGCACGCAAATAGGCGTTTGACCACCTCTACGGTTCAAACGCGATTGACCTTGTCCCCGTTTTCTGTATCCACAATCATGAGAAGCACGTTCACATTGTCTTCCATGTGTTGACTGAACTTTGTTATGATTAAACACTTGATGTCATTAAGTTAAGGTGTACTTACAGGTACAAGCAGGCGTTTGACCTCCTCCACGGCCCTGGCGAGTTTGACCTTCGCCCGGTTCTCTGTGTCCTCGACTGTAAGGAGCACATGCAGATCGTCTGCCAAGTGTTCCCAGTTGGGCTTACCCCTGTTCGCGTCCTCCTGAAATTGTTTATAGGAACATTATAAGCACTGCTGCGTCTCTAACTCTTCATAAAGCCTCTTGAGTAATATTCTGATTATTCAACCACGGATGGATACTTTACATCGAAAATCGGCGGAGCCATTTCATTCATCAAAGAAATCACATAGTTATACAAACCTGAATCCTGGCAAAATAAAACCTCATTTGTGCATTTGCAATGATTGTGAAAACTGTAAAATCTACCAATAACTAAATTTTATAATGGATACTGTTATAAACACAATTAAATTTTAGCAGAAAGAGGACATCTTTTATGTTTAGGTACCATGGTGTTAAAACGAATACTTGAACATTTTAAACAGCACAATTTAGGCTAGTCTAAAAATGGCGCAAATTAAATGGTTACACAAGCTGAGATCAAACACATTGCAGTGGCAAAACCTGTAGAAAAAGCAAAACGAAAATTTAATAAAATGGCAAAATTTATGCATTAGTAACCTGATTTCAGTTGAGGCAGCTGCGTAAAAATCAAAAGTTAATTTATTAAGAACACACCTTACATTACATTACTTTTGGCTAGATAAAATATTTTTTCTCAAGTCTATTGGACGGTATTTAAAATCCTTTCTCTTAAAATTCATGTAAGTATCGAGTATAGACTAAAAGTTTAGGCTGTGTGTTGTCTGTATTGTCAGGAATAGTAAAGAACTATTTTGTTGTTGAATACTCAGATTCAATTATATATAGATAGGTGTATTGTATTATGGTGCAAATGTAACAGAGATTTCAATGCACTAAATACTTTGTAGCAATTCTAATGAGATCGCACCCAGCACTCTTCCAAAGTGCAAACTAATTAATGGGGATTGCACCTGCGTGCTTCGCTTTAGTATTTAATGTTTATATAAAAATCTTTAGGTACTCATCACATTTAGCTATTTATCAGCCTTAGCTTTATTTTTAGCTAAACGAATAATGCATGGGACTGTGAGTTCAGAACAATATTACGTAAGTTAACTTTGTCTTTAACTTGGCCTAGTAGCAACGTTCCTTCTTAGTCCTAGATAGGACGTGTTTCATGCTTACAAACAATTTTAGTGTTAATAGGTTGTTTGTTAATTTGTTTTACAACATTGTTATAACATCCACCCAGTGACTGTTACTATAAGAAAACAACAATTATTTTACCTTTTTCTTGTCTCTCATTGATCCTTTGCCTCGGACCATGATTTTGCATCCAGTTTCTTGTTCTAACTGTTTCGCTGTCATACCTCTGGGACCTAGAATCCTGCCCACGAAGTTGAACTGCAATGAAAGAGAAGTAAATATTATTGATGGGAAAGCATCAAATATCATAGAAAGGTTACTTAAAATTAAAAAAGCAATTTCTATTAAATTGAAAAATATCTATGTGTGTATCGTTCATGTACGTTGCCAGTTGAGTAGCCATATGTTTTATTATGTTGATCGTATATTATACAGCGTTAAGGTAATCCATATTTGAAATGAACGAACATCCATAAATCATTCATTAGATAAAGTTCTCGAAGACGAAGATTATGAAACGCCACGTGCTAAGACCTAATTTAAGCAAGCGACTATACATTTGATGCCATTAGACGTCGGATTAATTACTCGCATCACTACACATAAACCATATTTCCTGTCTACATGTATGTACGCGTACAGAGCACATGCGTTTAACCTCAATTCGTAAGCTTCAAAGCATCGGTCAGTGCGCGAGTACATGAACTGTGAACCAGTATCATTCTATACGCAAGCCGCGAAATGGACCAGTTGGCGAGTAGCCAGAAGCTAGACATTTTTCAAAAGGGATATTTGGCGAGAATATTAAAAATAAGCTAAACTTTTAGACACGCAGTAAATAGTTTTAGGTTGGAAATTCGTCACATGTCTCATGGTAAATTGTTTCGCGTGACAGCGTGCAAATTGCTCGGAGATGTTAGTAGTTGTGACTGAAAAGATGTGTGACGTCAACGTAAGGATTTTAGTTGAACATGTATGTAGATTGGTTTAACGTGAAGGCTTAAGATATTATGGAGATTATAACATAATAGCCGGACATAGCCATAGTACACATTATCTTCAACACAAATTAAGATTGAAAAGACCCAAAAATGACAGAGAGCGTTTAAAGTAAGTTTTCAAAATTAGTCATCTTGGTATTCTTGGTCCAAGACGAAGATAATTGTAATAAAATTAAAAATTGTAGGTATCCCTACTGTGTCAACGTGTTTCGGTATGAAATATGATATACGGAAATAGACGAAACGAATGATGTAGCATTCGTTAGTCGTTTCGCACTAGCAGTTGCGACGGCGATCGACGACAAATTGTAAATCACTCAGGCAACAGACAGGACCGGAGATTCATATCTTTATCTATTGAAAATTGAATTAATACTAGCAGACTGTATTCAGGACGGGAAGCTATTGACGGATTAACGATTATACACGTCATTAGGTAATTTGAATATTATTATAAGTTTACTAAATTTGATCTCATCTTTAGGTAGGCGGGTTCTTAATCTACATTATTTACATTTCAGAATCATTGGAATGAATGGAGCAGGTTGTGAAATGTCGAAACCATAATGCTAACAGTAACTATTGCAAGCGCGACACGAAACATTATTAATAAAAGTCAGTTAAGAAAATGTTGCGCCAGTTTTTTTCGACATCATCAAAGAAAACTAAAATAGGAGTTACCACTGATGTGTTTCTTTTAGTCATCATCAACTGACTGGTCTCCCCTACAAGCCTGTTTATGTGATCGCGGTTTGAAAACCCCATAAAATTCTAGCTGTAATCTCGAAAATACGTTCATAACTTTGAGGGCTGTCTCATCGCTACTTAGCGGTTGGCCACAAACTACTTAGCTGAGAAGACTTCCTTTGCCTGTCAATCATTATAAAAGATCCCTTACAATAAAATTCTACAAAATGTTGTTGTTGACGAGAAATTTTAGTTTTGCTTCAGCTAGAATGTCAAAGTTTCAATCGTTGCAGTGATAACATTTATAAAAAAACAAGCGTGTTTTCGACAAAAACTAGGACGACCTAATAAATTGAGATGCGTCTGAAAGTCTGAACAATTGCACGTTGCATTCGTCAGTTCAAGAATTGTGTGGCAATTCTTTATTTCACGCCGAGCTGAATTTAAATGACAGATTTTCTTTCGTAAACTACACGTTTCTCTCAAAACAACACGCAGATCGCCGCGGCCGGACGTTGGGCCGTCGAAATAGAGTCGCAATGTTTGGCACTGCGCCCGTATTTACTTTATTGCATTTTTCTCGCTAAGTAATTTTTTTTATGAGAGAATAGCAATTATTTTATTCATAAAAATTACTAATACCAATGGCAACGCACCGTTTTAAGGTCACGTCGTTTTATAGTTTTTTCTATTACATTTATGTTTATGACTTTGCCATGTGTATTATTTCTCTATTATTACTGTATGTACCTAACATATTTTTTATAAAAAAAAATACTTTTTGTTGATAAGCTAATATCGGTTTCAATAAAATTAAATATATTTTATCTGTTTACTCATAGGAATAAATGCAAGTAGCAGTTTGTTATGGTTAAACGTTATAAATCAATTCGCGATTACTTCCATTTGGTTATCGATAAATCTTTGCATGACGGTGATATGTCGGTCGGTGGGGTTATTTTTAAAGTTCTGTTTGAGAGCGGCCTTTTTACGATTTATCATTTTCTGCCTAGATTTTATATTTTACGAGAAGTTTTTTAAGATTGACTAGTTGCCTGTTTAATTGAACCTAAGTGTAATTAATCAATTAACGTTGAACATTTTCAGAACATGTTTTTACTTACAAATAACATTTTCATTGTTGTCAAAGATTCTCGTAACATTTGACTGATATATACGAGGTTATTCAGTAAATTGCAATAAATCATATATATGCGAGATAAGGCTTGTTAAAATAATCATACTGCTGGACAATCGGCTCAGCGCACCATAAATCCGATATATTAGTTAAATTAACGTGGTATTGCGCTCTAATGTAGCCACAATGGTGTTTATATTGAATAGAAATGTGCAGCTTCGGTGTACGTAATTGGCAGTGGGTTTGTACCATAATGATAGCGCCAAGTATACAGCAAGCCTTTCAACTCATCACTAAAACTAGAGGTATATGGTCTGAATACAAGCGTGTTGAGGATATGACAGGATTGAATATCATAAGCGACAAGGGCGAATAACGTATAGATAGAAAGAAACGTCGTCTGGAATCAGAATTTATATTATTTCATATCTATATAATCATGCAAGTAAAGTACAGTTTCTCAAATGAAATGAGAATATGTAGGAAATGCAAGATTGCCATGCGAAAGTCGTAAACGTATGAGAAAATACAAACATTTTAACATAAACCTTTCAACCTGCCGGAAATGTAACTTTTAACAGAGACTACTAATTGCATTATGAATACTAAATAACTGTATTACGCATTAGCAATCACAATTGTGATAAGCACACACATAGGTAGGTACGCTATTCATGCTCAACTAATGAATTATACAAGTCTTTGTCTTGATTGTTGTTATTGAATTTATATTACAATTGCCTACACAGATATACATTCATTGAGGACTTGCTTCTATTTATCATCTACTAGCTGTGCTTTGCGATTTAACCCGCATAGAGATTCCAACAGAAGCAGGGCCATAAAAAGTAGCCTATCTCACACTCCGCCCCATAAATTATTTTTAAGCAAAAAATCACGTCAATCTGCCACGTTGCTCCGTTGCTGCGTGAAAGAAGAACGAAACCAACAAACACACTTTAGCACATATAAGTGTGAGAATAAGATATCGCTTTTCAGTTGGACCATGCTCTAATAATAACAGTACAGTTTCATCGTATGGTTAAAATATTTGTTGTCATTACTTATAATTTTATGCGGTTCACTGCATTTGGTGCACGGCGATTGTTTGGAATTACCGTTTTAAAAATAGCCGCTTGCTTTCGATGCAGTGAGAACTGCGTTGTCTGTTTTTCAGACGGTTTATTAGGAGCTAAATATACGTACATTTATGTTATGATCGAGAAGCCAAACATGCATAAGCAAACCCATTCTGAGGATTTTAGAAATAAATGTATTTTTAACAATATTGTATCATGTAAATTTTCCATCTCTTTCTGCTCTATCAGCTTGTCCAAGAACCACTACGACGTTGAAACGCATGCGACACAGGGCCAGCTATAAAGGTAGACTTCGGTCCATACTCTGATAGAGGGCTTGTATACCAACAGTGGGAACGTAGGTTGATGATGAGGAATAATAGTTATAAAAAATACCTCACCTCACTATCCCCGAGTGCTATGGATATTAATGTGACGAAAATCCTGTGCGAAATCGCGAGGAACAACTAGACAATTATATGACGGCTACCAGTAAAGTACAAAAGCACACGAAATAGGTAAACAATGTAAGAGTAATGACAGTACGTCATTATGAGGTAATATTGCACAGTGGGTGGGTTAATACACAATGCTATAGCGGTATTGATTGATGGTTTTATTCGAACATAATATTGTCGTACAACGATTGGTCACGACGCGAGATATCTATGATGGCCCAAGGCTTGAGGCGATAGAAGCTGTGATAAGTATGTATTTTATTCTAAAAGGGTAAATGGTACAAGTTAAATGGTGGGAATATTGATTAAGGAAGATAATGGCCGCAATGAAGTCTATTTTTTGTATTGTCTTTATAACGTTTCACGCAAAATTTGGACGCTTGGACGTTTGGAACTTATTGATATATTATAGATGCTTGGCGACAGATTCTTAGCTAGCCAGCATGTAATAAGAAGAACGAAGGTATCAATAGCAGATACTAAACACACAGATGATACAATCAAAATCATTAAAATCAATAAAAAAAGACAGCCACACAAACTTTTTACGGCCTAAAAAATATTAGGCTAAAATAAATCCTTTTTTTTCTAATATGTGTAACATAAGATCTAGTATGGCTTGCGAGGCTACGACCCGTGACCCAAGTCAGCAGAGCAAGACCAATCCGATCGGCCTCATTACCGACCGCTCTGTGCTCTGTGCATTGTATCACTGCATTTAGAAAACTGTGACTATAGGCTGTACTAACAGTACCTATAGAACTTATGTGAGTCGAACTCAATAAAATAAAAAAGTACTTTTCTTTCTAGAAAAACGATCATGTGTCTGTTGGAATTTACTGCCATGAAATGAGTGTTCCGTGCAGTTATTTTTTGGCAAATTAATCAAAATCCCATCAAAAATACGCATGTTAAAATGGGCCAAGCATCGCATCGTATCGTTCGTGACTTTACGATGGCAAGTTGAATCAAAACAACAACAAAAACTCTAGCTTCAGTGTGATTGGTGCTCAAAGCAAGATCACTTTTCTCTAAGGTTCAAAGAGGTAAAAAAATACACAAACCAAACTATCAGAGACAGAAAAAATACCATAACAATGGAATCGATACTGTTGTGCATTTTCTAAAACAAAGCTAAGTTAGAGAGGTCCAAATATCTGTATGGCTATCCTTTTCTGGCCACTGTATTAACGTAAAAATAGACAGCATACTTTAGGACCTGTCAAATTTAGTTTAGTTTTAGAAAACACACTCAGAATCAATGTTTACATCAGTTACCATTTTTGAGAAATATTTGACATGACCTAGTTACAGTTTCAATACATGGGTTTATGATAATGTTTGAACATCTTACATTTGCAAAGCCAGGGTAAAATAATTACACTGTTCTATTGCCTGTTTACATATTCTATCGATGATATATGATTCGTATAATGATTTAACTGATACACAAATAGCAATAGGCAAAAGCGCCCGTTGTGAGGTAGCCAACGAGACACGTGATCTGTGACCCGGTGGAGAAGTATTACCAATTCAATCAACCTCATTATGGAGATCTAATGCATTTGTCTTGTTGTTGGACGAGAAGACTCTTGACTGAATATAATTATTATTTACTTACACCAATTAAAGTATGTACTATGTACATAAGTTGCTATATTTGTAGAAGATAATCTGTAGAAATACCAACTGATTCAATTCTAAAAATTAATTCACTGTTATAGAGTAGTGATATTTAATCTGTCACCGAGCACCTATCGATGTGTTCCGGCAGCCCCATTTGAGAGCCAGTTCCCAATCCAGGTGCAGCGTGGCACCATCTTCGACCACATCGTCACTTAACATCACCAGGCAACTTGTGGTCAAACGCTACCATGTAAGTAGTAAAGACACACATTGACATTTAATGATATATTATATTTGGCCGCCCGTACAAAGCCGATGCGGAGTAGCTGTAAACCTATATATTGCAAGAAAATTGTATCCAATAATTATTTTAAGGGCTAAAGCTAAATAACTACTCTTACAGAATTAAAGATCCTAGTGAAATAACCGCAGATATTTAAGAAAAACGCAACATCAAAGAAAGATACATAATGCATTACTAAACTATAATGAGCAGGCGAATCAAAACAAATCAAATGACGGATAGGCAGTGTTGTAAGCAAACGGTTTCAATTTTAAGAAAATGATATTGTTCCTAGTACAAAATTGTGCAACGAGCGTAATAAAAGCAAAATTTTGATCGATCCCTCATTTTATCCAGGTTTTTATGGTACGGTTAATGGAACGGAAATTAATGCTACACCCACACAACGGTTAACTGCACAGGTTATAGCTTTAATACCCTGAAGGTGCTATAACAAAAGTTCATTAAATTAAACAAAGTAACGATGTCAGAAGAAACACAGGGATATATGCGCCTACGCAATGACGCAGTTTTAGGCTCAAAGCGCGTTTTACACGCAGAAAAAATATTGTATTTTATGGTCATACTCGTTATTTATTCTGTCTAATAGCTTCACTTGAGAGCCAGTTCCCAGTCCAGATGTAGCGTGGCGCCATCTTCGACCACATCGTCACTTAACATCAGGTGACTTGTGGTCAAACGCTACCCTGTAAAAAGTAAAAAAAAAAAAAAATTATGAAGTTGTTTATGATTTTATTTGTCAAGAGTTAAATTTATTAAGACGGTCAAATGAATTAATTACATAATACATATATCATAACCAAACTTAGAAATGAGCGATTCTTGATAGATATCATGAATCGTTCTTTAAAATTGTAAATTTTATGGTACGTCTGTCACATCACTTTGATGTGCACGCCAAAACCATATCTCAATAAAATTCAATAGGATCTTTTATACTTTCTAAGAATAGAGCGTCAATTCCAGTAATGTATGTTTAAAGCAAAAGATTTACGACTTTGGAGATGTTACATCTGAGCAACTTTCGGAAGCTACGCCTATACAGGGTGGTGACTGGTAATGTAAACAGTGTTAGTATATAAGGAGATGAATATTTACAAAACGGCAAGAAATGTTATAAAAATAACCCCATTGCTTGTCTCTAGTATCACTGAAACATCCTTATTGCTTCAACGCACAGTCACCACACCTGTTTATTACCTACCTAAATTTTATTTTCATGCACAATACGCATCAGATTGCGTGTAAGCAAGATCGAGGGTCTCGCTATCTCATTCCTACCTCCCGCACGCTTCCCGCTCACTATCATGTCATGTCATTGACCGTCAGGATGACCATATTTTCTCGAAATTACTTTGCAAAGTATAATGACTTTTTAGTGGATGTTTTAAGCTGGTACGGATTTCATGTCACTACTTATGTTTTATATCAATCCAGTAGGACTCTGTGTTTCAATATTGCTACTGTTTACGTCGCCACCCTGTATACGTTTGCACTCGCGAATGATAAAGCACTTACGTATGTTTTCACTAAAACAATTCAACTCCGTACGCATGTTGCAAACTAAGTTCTATTCGATGCTATTCCTACAAAAGTAGCGTGTGTTATATATAAAGCTGTTGAAGGTAAAGCAGATGTACTACATATTACTACACTTGATCTATTTACGTAAACCTACAATAACAAATCTAGAATGTTATTGTGCTTTCCATTATCTTCTGTTGTTTAATATGCCCATGTGTTTGCTACATAGATGCGTCATCATAATGTATGGTGAAATTTTAATGGTAAACTAACAATTGTAATACATCTGATAAAAATAATGAATGTAATGATTAACCAGAAACGTTTACTCAGATATGACATACAAACATTAACACACTACACTTTCAACAGAATATTTTTTTTGTATTTGTAACCGTGGTACGGCGACTGTACCACGGAATGTAAAAATTAACGCTGGTCCGGTCGACTGTACCTACTACCGAAAAGATTTTTCACCATGGTCCGGTCAACCGGACTATCGCGACTGTACCACGGGCAAGGAGTGTATGCAGTTGGATGCTGTCTAGTTGCACGGAATAACATATGAAAACCTAAAAGTTTAAAGCTGTATTTATGAGTTTTTTATTTTTATTTTATTACAGAATTTGACTCCTATCATGTTTAACCTGGGGCCAACGACTTACAAAATGGGTCGTATATCTTGGCACTACCCTCGAGTGTCCTCCACAAATGACTTTTTAATGTCTGAATTTCAAAGGTCTAATCAATTGGTCACAGCTATAAAGATACTCTATAACAACATTGAAGTAACAACTAAGTAGTTTCAAGAGCACACTGTGTCTCATGACATGATTAAAAAGCAGAAGTAACGGTCTCTACTCTACAGATATGGAAGGATTTAATAGCGCTTTCTTTCTTTAAAGGACGGACGCTGATTCCATGTCTTGGACCGACTTCTACTTGGACGCATCTATGTCGCTGTTCTATCTATCGCAATCGTGACATGTACAATTTGAATTTGATATTTGTGTATTATTAGTTTTGGCACCCTGCGGTTCAATAAACTTTATTTTTACTACGTGATGTGCACTGTTTTGACGTGTGCTTTTATTTATTTGAAAAGCTCTCAATCAGTTTGTTGAAAAATGTTTAGGTTTCAGTGCAATTTTTTTTAGGTAAGCGTTTATTTTTGCCTGTTAACTGATCTGAATACATATTTCCCATGATTTGATATTAAAATTACATTTTAAAAGTGAATGTGTTCTTAGCAAGGAACTAAAGGAACCAGTCGATGGAAATCAGATTTGACCTGAACTCTTCATCTTACTGACTATACTTGAACATGCTTAATACTTCCAACGCTTATGGGAGTTGGTGTATCTGTTTAGCACTATAATATACGTCAACTATGCGGAATCACATATTCCGTATCTGATACGATTTGTTTTTTGTGAAAGTAAAGGAAGTAAACGACTACAATGTATACCTCCAAGTGGATATTCTTGTTATGTATGAGCACTGTAAGCTATAACTACACTGGTAGCCATTGTGTTAAGATTTATTCTAATCAAGATGAATATATAATATGAACAAAGTGTCCTATCATGGCTGTACCTATTCACAAGAGTACATAATGTGTATCGAGATAATGACTCATACATAAATTGTGAATTTACAATATTGTTTAAAATTATTTTAATTACATGTATATTACAAGTATAACAACATTAATATAACAACATGTGCAGCAATAAAAAGCAGAAAATAAATAATGTATGTTCTAAACGTACTTGATGTATAAAATAACAATAAAACTTATGAAATTTGTTCTTAAAACTGCACGTAAATCGCGGAAACAATGGTATATCAAAGCATTTGTACATTAACTCTTTGTTTTTTCAGCTATAAAGAAGAACGTTAGTTTCAAAAGTAAAACATTTTAAGATATTAGTCACACAGCGCACAGAACAGAAACTATTGTTTCAACAGCGTGTTCGACAAACGAATCGCATACTGTGAGCTCTATTTCTGGAATAGTTAACGTTTAGTTCGGTTTTTGCGAGCGTATAAAACGGTAATCGCACTAGTTTCAACTGTGAAAACATGTAGGTACACTTTTGTTTCTTAGTCTTGATTCAAACTACACAAAACGCTAATTCAGAAACAATCGAGCAATCCAAGATGCAAGTTTCGATATTAATGATTCTAGGAACTCAATCGGACGACATCCATCTACATCGTTAAGACTTCCATCATTATTCCACCGTACGTGACCGATGTATCGAGTCGGCCCTTTTGATCGACAATCAATATGATTCAACGACGTTCAATTTATCACAGGATTTATGTTCATATTGTTAAATTCCTTACAATTATTACGCGAATGATCTGTTACGATGCGAAAATTACTGGTAAGGCAAACAATATAGATAGGTACATATGCCATTACATGTCTATTTTATATTAATTATAATTAATAGATGTGCAGAAATGTACTCTAATATATTGTAGAATTCAATCACAAAAACTCCTCAATGAGAATTTCAGTAAGGCGGCACTAACAAGAAAAAAGGAACCAGCGGAATATCAGTTACATTTCTTTAGACTTTGTCATGACAAGTGCGCATGAAATTATAATAAAAGCACCATAAGGATTCAGCAGGATATACTCATTAGATGTGACCATAAAAGGATTCCACTGGTCGTGTGGAAGGCGCCTACAATCTATCACTATACCACAACGTATAGAATTATGTTAATTAGTTACGAAACAGTCGTAAAAGGCAATAATACAACCGTGAACACTCACCGCACTTATAGTAAAATATGAGATAATTGTAAGATCAAACAAGAAAGCAACGACTTTTATAATTGAATCTTTGAAAATGATGCAGTTTCTTCTTTGGAAATACATAAGCTACGAATCCGACACAGCCATCTGTGGTTCAGTGACTTCAAATCCAAATAGAGTACACATCAAAAAAGCAAATTGCTTTGTACAGATTGCGTCTATTATTAACAAAATAACCTAATAGATTTATGACGGTGGGCTGCCAATTATATTTAGAAGACCAAGCACAACATTGTACTTTTGAACAATATTTTTATCAGCAGTAATCAAATACTTGGCAGAGTACATAGGTCCGATGTTATTTAATAATGAATCATTTGGTTCATTGAACCCGCCCAAAAAGGACTTCTATTAAAGTTCGTTTGCAAATGAGCTTAAATCTCTCGCTTTGAATGGATGCTGTCATTGAGAGTCGAGTGAGCTTTGAACGCACGAGCCAAATACGTGATAGCCCTGACATAAGTCACCAAATGTAGCAGGCTGTCAACCTTGTCTTTCTATTTGTATGACTAACTGGGTTCTGCGTTAGCTATCGAGATAAACCTTCAACAGAACATTTTCACTATCTCGATCAAATCCGTCTACAATAGTTACGACAAGATTTGTCTACTTATCTTTTTTGTTATATTCGAAACATTCGCTAAATCTACGAATCATTAATTAGGTATGTTTGCTTAATCAAGTTGTTTCTTTTTATCTTGCCTTATATAAATTAAAACCAGTTAGTAGGTACTTACATCTGGATGCTCTTTGACTGGCACGTAAACTTTTTCAGTGAGTGTAGTGACAATGCCTTCTGCTTCTGGTAGAACAAGTGGTTCTTTTTTCACTCCATTTATTTGGAATAGACTCGCTCGCACTTTTGCAATTTCTGAAACGAAAAAGAAAAACAAATAAGGTTTTGTTTAAAAAACGAATATGCATAAACCTAATCACATTTTTGGTTTCAAGTAAATAATATATTTATTACGTAACACATTGTGAATTAGGTTAATGACATTACACAGAAGACAGAAGAACTGACAGAAGTGTTAAGGTCGCTTTATCGGTTAATTGAATCGGGATGTCCCCAAAAGTTCCCTCGGAATATAAAGAGAACAGCGATAAGAAACATTACGGTGAGCAATATCTCATATTCACTGTAGACAAAATAATCCAGGATGGATTTTAGGCAAAACTGTTTTTTCATAGAGACAACGCACGTAGGCAATGCGTGTAAGCATCTGCTCTAATAAATTTTAAAGACGAAACGTGTCATATCTGTTAATTTTAGGCCGTCCCAAACGTTTACTGTTAAAGATAAAAGTTAATGTCTCGTTGAAAATTCGCTTTTATTAGTAGGTCGGCAGTAATTATGGTTTTTGGAAAAGCCACAAATGTTTAGCTTTCTCGGTAAATTGAATAATAGAGTTCGTTTATAAGTAAATTGGGCTTTACGGAACGCATGCAGGTTTAATATATTCAGATCAAATCTGATGAAGGTCTCCCGGAGCGACAAAATCGTAATACAAAAAATTATAGCCAGTTCAAATTTTCCACACGAATTTATTTTCGGTTATTTTGGTAAAGTTATTAATGGATAGGTTATAGGTTCTGTTTATGCAATGGAATGTAACTTTAAGCACATCACATTTGTTGCTTGTTGCTATATATTTTTAAACGAAAATAATACACCAAGGCACCTTATGGTTTTTGACTTGTATCGTCAGCTGCAATATTCGGCGACGATTAGCTACAGAAGTCAAAGTCACAATGTTTTTACTTTAACCTATGTGCTTCTAACCTTTGAAATTAAGTTGACATGTTGTTAAATAATCCTTATGAAAAGTCCACAGTGATGTTGCTAAATAATTTGTTTCCATTTCTTTTTATACAAATTATACAAGTACAAGTATAATAATTGTGCAAACATCGTATGTTTCATTTACAGTAATAGAAGTGATGATTCATTTGCTAATTTCCTCAGTACACTATCTGACCATCTGTTCTTGCATTAAGCATAAAATATGTGTCAAGAATTCAGTTCGCCGTTGTGATTTCTACTAATCATTTTGTTTATTTTAATGTTATTCTTGGAAATAGTTTTTAGATATGTGGTACAGATGCTATATGAACCATTTGTTTGTATCGCTGAAATCTTGTTGTACCTAACACTATGACGTCGGACATCTAAAACAAAGACGCTGTAAAAACCTCTCCCAAAAAACTTCAGGCCATATTTGATCATCTGTGAAATATAATAGCTTTAGTAGGTTATCCGCCTATTAGAGTTATTCAACGTCTTATTAAGGAATAAATAACAGTACACCCGTTGCGAGCCGATTTGTTAATCTCGAACGATATCAAACACCGCATGTGTGCAGTCGCACGTATCCGCATGACCATAGCTGGTCCACAGAGGGTCTGGCGACAATGCTGAGAGGCTTTCACGCCTTATACGGCCGGACGGCCGAGTAAACAAGTCATTAAACCGCTACGGGTCCCATGTGATAGCCGATGGATTATGTATTTAATTGCTACCTTTCTTGCATATTGATGGTACTTACCGCGTTTTTAGGACGAAGAATCTGGAATGCCAGTTTTGTTTTCAACATTCGATCTCTCTTTATAATGTGCCTATTTATGGGGAGCTACTGTGCGATTTCAGTTTGAATCTTGCTATTTAGTTTTGTTTACATCGACACATGCATTTCTATTTGTGTAATAAATAGCCAAATTTTGTCTTATAATTTGATCGTATTACACGATTTTTTTGTTCCAATTCCACTTGATCGATTTCATCAATAAAAACATTCGGCTCATTGAAAATTTGACGAGTTAACTTGTCTGATGGTCAACGTAGCAAGGTTCTAGGTTGATTTACTTACAAGAAAAACCTTTTGAAATGTGTCACAACGGACGTTGACGAGTGTCGAAACACTTGTACGGACGTTTTAACAATGCCGCAGGTTTTGTGCTGGCAAATGAGACTTCCAACAGAACAAAGGCATATAATAGAGGCTGTGTTTTGACGTGATCTTGGTGGGCCGTCCATCCGTCACTTCTCATTCAAGCTTTGATTTATGAATTCGACGTGAACTTGATCTAGAATGTCACAAGTCGATATTTCCGACTGCTCTTCACATGTCAAAAGTATTATGATTGATTCATGATTTATGGATTATTTAATCTTCATACGCATTATTCATCGGCCATTCCAACTGATGAGGTGTTAATTAAAAATGTAAACCTATAAAAAAATTAATCAGGGCCCGGGTTTCAGAAGACACACATAAAATTGGCTGGTATGGAAGTAACTAAAGCGTTAAAAATATCTCTAAACTTAATTAATTAAGCCTCTGAGTAGCATATTTTTTTAATTTAAAGGTCTATTTAAAAATCTTTATTATTCAGAAAATAAGATAAAAACTGTTAAGACTACAGAAAAGCCCCCCTTTTAGTTTTACAAAAAAACATATCGTATTTAGTTATTACTAACATAAAAATATTTCACATTTTTTCGCTTACACTAAAGCTGTACTAAAAACAATAGTTTACCCCAATTATTAGCTTGGTTTTATAATCTCTGCCTCAAGATAAGACTCAAAACATTAACATACAAAGATTAAAGGAGCACAGTTGCAAGACTTGCAAGGAACCAAGAGACTACAAACAAACAGGTTGTAAAGCCACATAATATGGTTATATTAGTTAGCAGGGTTTAATTTTATCATTTACTCGGATTACTTTAACCGCAATTGCGATCATTCTACACAGGTAATACTAGCCTTGCAGAACACCCTTTTTCTCCCAGTTGAATAAGGAAAACGGACCCTATCGACACTGTAATAACATTCAAATTCGATGTAATACTGTTATTGACGTCATACAATGATATTTGAATTGTGTCTCGCGTAGGAAGAGGGTTCACTATGACAGGAAAATAAGCTAGTTGTGTGTCACCGAATAATAAATAACAATTGATACTTCTAACTTTGGGACCACCTACGAAAATGATATTAATCGTTTTAGATAAGACAAAAAATGGAGGTGCTACAGGTTGTTAAAACGCGACAAAAGTAAATTTTAATGTATAAAACATCCCGTGTGTGTTTCATTCTTTTGGTATCTAGCATCACCCATTTAAACATTAAACAAATTGTTTTTAAGAATAAAAAACTATTTGCCCCATAATCCAATGCATACCAATACATCTGTCAATACGTACTAATAAAACAGACGAATACAATCAGCGCAGTGGTCTTATCGCTTTGAGCAATATCCGAGGAAAATCGGCAAGAATTGCTTCAAAATGTACGACGCCATATGAACGTGATTAGATTTTATTACACATCAAGTATTACCACCTACACTAGTTACGGTTTGCGTTAAAAACCCTAAAGCCTATTTTATTGCTTCTGGGTACGATCTAAATTCCGTGCATGATCTTTGCGTGCTCAAAAAGACTTATGAGATCGCGAACAGTGTTAAATAAAGAATCAACTAGAGTCAATAATTGAATATTTTTATATACATATTTTCGAGGTTAGAGTTTCACATTAGTGAGCTTTAAAAAGTAGTTCTAAAATATAGGACCTGATCCTACTCATCAGAATAGCCTGTGGTGCTGCGTAGCATAGCAATAGCATGGAAAAAAATTGAGTTGCATGAAATTTTTGAATTTTGCATAATATCATATATTTGGTAAAAATGTGTTATATCTAAATAGAAAATGTTGTTGAACTGTTGTTGGTAGGTATACATCTATTTCACTCACTTTCTTACACATATTATTATAAGTATTTTCATTAAGTGTTTTTAATTGCATTTAGAAACTTAGAAAGGAGCAAGTGTTTTAATTTTTCAAACATCTCTGAAGGTTAATTCTGCTATGATATTGTAGTTGTCGAGTTCTTACTAAAAAACGTAATCACGAAACATATTTGTTTTCACACATATTTGTACAACTCGTACACAAAATAGCAAAATAGATAAGACGCTGTAGGTACAAATGGTTTTTCGATTAGAAAAATGTATGAAATCGTTTTGTGTCTATGTCATAACCACTTTTGTTCTTAGAGCCAGTAAGCGGAAACAATTCACCTACTTTTTTAAATACCTTGAAACGACAACGATAATGCAACGTAACAGCTTAAATTAAAAGGGGAACGTCTAGACTGCAAAATTGCAAGGTGTGCATTAATTAAACTTGACGGTGACAATTGGAGCAGAAACGTGGAAGAACCATCACTAGAACGATGGAAGTCAGAAATAATATTCTTTGATCATTATGATTATTACTAAAACAACAAAAAAACTGTTCAAGGATGCCAAATTTATGCATTCCAAGATCCTTTTTCATCGCAGGGCAATCTACTCAAACTCTTGAGAGACTCACTGACTCTAAAAGTATTTTTGTTTGTTCTTACGCCGCTTTTGTAATTGCAGGTTCATTTTGTGCCCCGAGTAATAAACGAGGGTAAATTAAAAACAATGTGAATTCAACGGGAGTTTTCACACGGAATGCGGCGATGCGTAAATCTACTGCCACGGTTAGTTTGCGATCGGTTGCCTTACACGACGAACAGAGAAGTCTCGATCACGCAAACCAAGTATTTAGATTTATAATGTGACATAATATAACAAGCTGGCGTCAATTGCAGATAAATGGTAATAATGCATATATTTTTCAGGTTCTTCTTACAAGGTAGCGAAGCGTTTGACCACAAGTCGCGATGCTAAAATTTAATGATCATGTTGTCGAAGGTGGCGCCACGCGCTATACCTGGACTAGGAACTGGCTCCCAAGTGAGGTTGCCGATTAGATTCAACCGCATCTTCATTGAGATATAAGACGGCATTTTGTGCCACCATTGTTTTTATTGTTGTTCTAGTTAGAAATTTCTCCGTATTGTGGTGTACAAATAAAGAGTCAATCTATCTATCTCCACCATAAATCCATTTACGTTAACAATGTGAGTTTGTCAGAAAGCTTGTTCAACGTAATTTTAAGCAGCACGCAATAATCTCTCATCAGCACTTTTGTCTTATTTCTTTTAACAAATTAGGCCTGCATAAGATGAATGCCGCCCAAACGAAGTTAATGTGACGCAGGGGAACAAAGAGCTCACATTTCCGGTGTACTCTAGGGGAGCCATTGTTACATTGTGTTCTTAGACAAGAGACAATTTGTAATCAGGCATTGCTTGACAAATCATTATGAAATCAAGATTGTTCTAGTTTGAAGTAAAACTAGTAATCTTGTTACGACACTTTCTGTCGGATTCACTGATCAATTAGTCCCTGATGAAGATATCGGAAATAAAATCGCCTAAGGACCCTACCACACCTATCTGTATTACAAATTGTAGGTCAATGCTTCCAGTGAAATTACAGGTCATAGAGAGATTCAACATCTTAATCATCATCTTCATCATAATCAGCCCATTTCAGTTCAATGCTGGACATAGGCCTCTCCCAAAGCACGCCACTTAGCTCGATCTTCGACTCCTCTCATCCAACTGCTGCCAGCCATTTTCTCAACATCTTAATATCTCAGGGCAACGAGCGCAGTAAATTTCCACGCAGGATTTGAAACGGTTGAAGTTCAAAATTACGCTGAAAACTGAACTGTAGTGGGCAAGCGAGACGCTTACCAGCAGGCGAGTTACTTGTATGTTGTTACACTATCATAACAAAAATGAAAATCTGACTATTTTTTCAGGAATATGTAATAGTATTTCTTGGGATGAGTTAGTCACTATTTCAGACTAGCATGAATGACAGTGATTGAATGAATAACAATAGTTATTAGTCATTCTAAAATGTAGTAAACGAATCGTGGTCTGAGCTGAGCAAAGATATCTAACAAAATAGGCAATATTCAAATCAGATCGGATATTGGTTATTACGAAAACAGCTGAAATTGGAAACCGGTTGGGAAAATGTCAGCGGTGTCTACGATAATAGTGTTGTGATGTAACTGCGTTTATCTCAATATCTTAATCTATGCGTGGTCAAAGGGCTAGTCTGTTATGGTACTAGAATGCTGATGAGACATTTGAAGCTATACTGACAAGAAGCACACAAGCTGATTAAAGCACAATTTTGTATGTATTCATCTAGTATATTGTAGCTATCATCATCCTCCTCTTGACTTGTTTCCATTTTTTAGGGTAGGCTAGGTACGGCTTTTTCTTCCACTCTACCCTGTCAGACGTCACTATTTCATTCATAAAGAACTGCCCCATTAAACACAATCCATTCAAATTTTCCTTGTTCTTTTCCTTCCTATCCACCCACCCATCATCCTTCATAACACCTTTAGTAATATAAACATGAATATTAGTTAAATAAGTTAATCAATTAGCTAGGAGTGAATTTACATTACACGTTGTAAATTATCTGAAAATACTTTTTCTTGTTTTTCGGTCTTTGATTACTAATTTCGCAGCTTTCTAGAGTTAGGGTACTAGTGTAGGTAGTAGGTACATCCATAATGAAAACACGATATGCAAATTTTCAGAACCTTCATTTAAACAGGTGTTCACATTGAAAACAAATTACGAGGGGTAAAATAATGTTAATATTTTATGTTTATGAATGACAGTTATTTGTCGACATCAGGACGAGTGACTGAAAACATACAATTTGATTTGCATATCATATGATATGAAGGTCTGTAATGTCTGTACGTACCTATATGGTTGATGAAATGGGTTTATTTACTCCGCACTTTGGGTTGATCTTAAGCAGAGGAAGCGCCGTGTTTTATGTCAACTGATTCACGACAAATAAGTGTGCTGAAGTGAAAACTAACATAAAGATTATTTGGTTAGAACATAATGTTTGCCTCAATGTTTTTCTTTCTTACTGTTGAGTACTTGGTAAACTTCTACCACATCCTCCTTAGCCATATACCTATGCTGAAGTGCATTGTTAGTCATTTACAATTTCGTTCTGCCTTTTATTAAAGCCGATTTCTTTTTCACGTTGTTTCTTAGTTATTCTCGCGTCACAATCAAAAACCAATTTATTACACACTCAAATATGGATGTGGCTTCTTCATTTAAAATTGATTTCTTAAAATCTCGATAACTGGTATTCGAGAAGCAACTTTCATGGCCAGTTTCACAAAACTTAACGGCATTTTAAGTGAGTACATTTACGTTGCACACGAAAACAAGCTTGGACCAATAACGCCGTTCCATACTACGAGTCCATTACATAGGAATACATGCCTCGTTACATTGACTTCGACACAGAAAATAGATTTGTGTTTTCGTTACGCTCAGGGAAATTTTGTGTGTCACACTTGTTCCTTTTGTTTTACGATCTCGTTCCTCAGAATTTTCGCGTAAATGAGTAAACAACGTTACCGGACTAGAACACGTAAATGTGTCAAATTTTAATGCAGAACCAATAGCCGTAGTGCCTTGTGTACATTTCCAGAATACAGGTCGCAAGTCCATACTATAATTATTACAGTCACATATATTTAAGAGTAAGTAAGTATATAGAGATACTATTCTTTCTTTTATAGTTTCTAGTGATATTTTTCTTTATTATCTTGACACTGATATACATTCCAAAGTGTGTTTGTTGGTGTGTTCTTCTTTCAAGCAGCATTAGATCAACGGATCGACGTGACTTTTTACATTTACGGGTCACAGTGACATAGGTACTTTTAATTTAGTAAAAATGCCCGGGCCTGTGGGAATCTTCATGCGGTTGAAACATCATAAACCAAGTCGGACGTAGTTAAGGACTAAACCATAGATGGTTAACTTCTATCAAGTATTTTTTATGGTTTACCTGTCGAGCCTATTCATACAATAATAATTGTGTTACGAGTTTACTGTATAGGGAAAATAGAGTTTCCCTTTAATATGACAAGTGACGATGACGACGTGACTGACGGGGCAAAGCACCAACGTAGCTGAACATTGTAATAAATTATTTATTAATAGTTTTAATGCGCCATCTTGTTTTGCGACATAACTATTTGCTCCATTATGTCGATCAATAGAAAATTTATTAATTATTACCTCCGGTATAGCTGTTTTATGACATGCAAAATTGTGTCAGCAGGAAGATTGAAAACAGGCACTGCAGTTTATGAAATGATAAACAACTATGTATATATTTTTATGGATTTATAGTTAGGATAAAACACTGTCAACAACTAGACTGCAGTCGTTCACAATAACATTAAAATGAACTAAATTTCAAAACTGGTTGGGGATCTGTATTCAATGGGCACGAGTGAGTTTAGCTTATAAACATTCAATGAGCACGGGAATCATCCCGTTGACAAAGCTTTAGAATACATAAATTCATGAAACAAGTAACTATTTATTCCAATAGATTGATGATGGCGCCATCAAAGTATACGCCACTAGTATTTTGACTTGAACGAGTACAAGCCAATGAAACACAATCGACTTCAATATTAGAACGATTCATTGGCAAACGATAAAACTTAGAGATCATATTATGATATTAGTTGTTCATCGTAGTAAGAGACGCACCGATTGTTTGAGACAAATATTTGACATTAGCAACCAACGAATCAGCAGCGCCAACAATTGGCTTGCGTAGACATCAGCCTGTCAACCGGGCGGTTCATGATAAATAGCAGAAGCAACGCCTACCGTTAAGACAGCCGTCAGATCCACTCTTGATGAATGTATTGTTACACGTGCCTATGTATGTATATCTTGTCTCACTCAAAGTTTATTGATTAGTAATTTAGTATACACCTGTTGGGTTTATAGAAACATATTCTTATGACAGGTCGCAACTTCGCAACACAATAGTCACAAAGCGTGATTTTTATTGCCGCATTGATTGCTTCTTCTACGATTGTTCAAGGATTTCACTCGACAATTACCTGCTAGCAACATGATTAAAGTGAATTCAATGGGAATATCGTAATTACCGGCAAGCGTAATCAAATAGCAGGACTAAGGTCGCAGACCGCAGTATGTTGTCATTCGCAGTACTAATATTCTAATTCTAAGGTATTTTATGTCCGTAACCTAGTAAGAAATGTAATGGACTTCGTATTTACGATTTAAAATGATGTATTGTCAGAATATTATGTCAGCTTTTGTTTATAACCGATTATATTACCAACTAGCTGCGCCTCGCGGTTTCACCCGCGCGGACTGCAGTTTATCGCAATATTTTTTCTTTCCTAAGAACCTTCTCCTGGCAATAACAAACACAACAAAGAAAAAAACAGTGGAATCGGTCCAGCCGTTCACGCGTGATGCCGTGACCAAGGGAAATAGGGATTCATTTTTATATATTACCAATAACAATAACTATTAAGTTAAGCATGTAACAATGACTGTGCACTGTAAACTGTGCAAACTATAGTACTATCCTTCAGAAAACTGTTTTGGCAAATCTATCTTTATAAATAAAAATCAAATGCTATTTTGCTAAGCGCATCAAATGAGAACGGCATTTATCAATTTTTTTTATTTTTTTATAGGTCGTTTAAGGTTTTTAGTGAAACAAAAGCTGCAGAAAGTACCCGTAATTTTGGAAAAAAAACTCAAGGAGTACTATGTACTATGGTTTAAGATTTCCCCCCTTCGTGACACACTAACTTGTAAAAGTACGAATGATGGTTGGAAATAGCTGACCCTTCGGCCAACTGTCGAAGAAAATGCGAGAGAAAATTTTGGCACGCATTTCCAACAGACACGTTCGTGAACGTAGAGCGGTGCAGTAAAGATCTAAAGTGAAGAAATGGCTTCTGTTAATCACTTTGTTTGTGACGTAGCATCTGTCGACACTTTCAATGTAGAGTTGTAATTACGTTACGGTGACCGCGAGCGAAAACAAATTCACAACTGTAATGATTTCCTTTGCTTTACTTATACTTGTTTTCTGTTAGGAAAACAATTGGCAGAATATCACAATTTACGAAAGATTAAACGTATTAAGGTTATTTACCTATCATTGCGTAGTATTCTGAGATTTAAAACAATACAATGAAAGCCTATAAATAGGTGGCATTTATAAACAAAAACATCATGTGAATGTTCCAATGTGAAACTTCGTTTATATTCCAGCTTGTGTATGATAATTCGAGTTATTTTTTATACAACATTAACAATTTTCAAATTCTGGTACAGAAAGTATATAAATAAAATTTCACTATTAGATTCGATATAGCCTATTAAATATAATGTAACGAACATAATTAAATATGGCACGTTGAACATTAGAGCTTATTTATTTTGGCGTCTAACAAGGGGTGGACGACATAGCGTAGTTGGCCTGCTTCCCAATGTACGCTAATATTATAAAGATATTAAGTTTGTTTGTGGGTTTGGATTTTTTTTTACTACTTACAGGGTAGCGTTTGACCACAAGTCACCTGATGTTAGTGACGATGTGGCCGAAGATGGCGCCACGCTACACCTGGAACACACCAGTAGGTGCTTGGCGACAGATTCTTTACTTGGGGTGGTAGCTAGCCAGGCGAGCACTAGAGCATGCCCTACCACCAAGCAAATTTTTGTGTGTAGCATGTAGCAGGTTTTTCTGAAACTACAGATCCGCTTTTGAAAATTCTTTCACTGTCAGACGAGGACAGGGATGGGCTGCCTGTTTTTGAATGACGTTGGTGTTAATGTTGGAGTCTTATCTATAGTATTTCATAGCAATAGATTCATCAAAAATAACTCTTGAACAATCTGTAAAAAAAATAATCAAAAAAAAAATATGAATAAAATCTTAAATAATATCTTTAAAATAATGTTAATAACAGCTCGTATAACTAACAAGGCAGGTATGTATATTTCACAGCACTGGTACTTGAAGCTATAATGCTAACTTAAAATCTTGAAGCTTACATCATTTCGTCAGACATCGCTTTTGTACTTAGTTTTATTACTACATTGTCTAAGTTCTAATCTGTGTTGTTCCGATGTAATTTAATTATACATTTTGTCTCGGGGTGACTTAAATGTCATATATGTCATACATTCCGACGCGATGTAATGATTACTTGATACAAGGATGCGTCCGCTTTGTGAGAAACGTTTTATCAAATATGCTTGCATTTTGTAGTTAAATGCCGATGTTCATACAATCATTGAATTACGAATTAAATGTGTATATTATAATATATTCACCAGAAATGGCAATTATATTCGGGACCGAATATTTATTGTGCGAGTTGGCCTGAACTAAATCAACTTACAGTTATCTCGTGGCAGACAGGTGAGATCTAGGGCAATTGAATTAAGTCTGAAAGACCAGAAGAACTAGTAATGTTATTGAATAACGGCGCCAAGTCACCAGATATCTATTACAAGCTCATGCCGTCTGTACAAGCTGTCAATGTGTCAGTGCAGTTGACAGGAGTACCAAAGGTATATTTTTATTGATTAAGGGCAAAGGCGCATGGACCACCCACCACGAAGCTCTGGAGCCAACTAATTGATTTAGTCATCTATTGTACATCAAGATCAAAAGTTCGTGTATTAAAAATCAATCAATGTACCTACACGTTTTTGTAAAATTAGTCATGTTTTGATCGGACCTTGAAGATGGCAAGCTCATCTTGCCATAGATGACAAAACGGGTCAAAATAATCAAAATATTACAGAAGAAATACCTAAATATTATTTGATATTAAATTATAAGTCAACTCGTTTGTTGCTTTAGAAGTTAACACTTATCAAAGATACATTACTTGATGCAAGAAAATAAGGAAAGTCCTGCACGTACCTATTATGAAAACATATGTTGTAGACGAAAATTGTTTTAAAGTTATGAAAACGAATAATATTTTTATTTGGAAATTATTACTCACGCATACACTAAATAACTAATTTCAGGTATTGATCACGGAGAAATGAATTCAAATGCAGATCCATTTGAGACACTCAGAGCCATTTGAGTGCTAGTCTTTATAATACATTACTAGATTTCTTATAATTTGAGCGTTAGTAAGAAATTATTATTATTGAAGAAACACTCTGCCGTCACAATTATGTCATCTATTTATAAATAGCTATGATTCTTCAATACCGCCGATGGCTTTTTAAGAGGTGTACATAAAAAATTTCAAGTACGCACTTAAAATAAATGAACCATAGTTAAAATAGCTCGGGTAGGTAAGGATCAGCATCCACTTCAGTTTCAGTTTTTCAGATAGGATCTATTGCTTGTAGCATACCTACTGTATCTAAATCTATTATTTATTTGCTTTCTCGCAAGTTTACGTATTTATATTGATCATCTTTAGTTCGGAAGAGCTAGTTTTTTGAGTTTCTATTTGATTTTTGTAATTGTCATTTTTTACATAGATACAAACTCAATTAAAACTAGTAACAAATAGCAACCAAATCTACGTTTATAAACGTAGCACTCCCAAATACTATCTACATTTCACCATGTAGCACAACACTTGCCATATCATTACTATAAAAAAGTATTAAGGTATCGTAAAAATCAACTACCTAAAACAATAATCAATCATTGATAAAGTATCCGTAACATGTAGCCGAGATGACTAATATTGTGACAATAGTTATTACAAGTTTATTTTGTAAATTACGTGGTTAAAAACCAGCTCAACTAATTACAAATTTAAATTAAATTATTAAAGAAACAAACTTAGGAAGGTTTGGATACTGGTCACATCGTCATTTTCATCATCGCCTCTAACTGGCAATACATTCTTTGTGGAGGCGTTTAGGGATTATCCCATTTGTACATTTTGTATTTGACAAACGAAATGGGAACACATTCTTGATTTTTTTAGGTTTTAATACGGCATTAAAAGATAATCATCTTTTTCTTCTCTTTTATTATTTTTGCTCTCATTCTTGCCCTTTCTTTCGCCCTTCTTGTAACTTATAGTAAACTAGCTGTTTCCCGCTGTTAGCGACGCAACGTAGACTTAAGTTAATTATTAGAAAATTGTAAATATGATTAAAGATAGCATGTAGGTAGTTAGTCCCGCAACTAGCAGAATAGAAAGAGACAACCGATGGAGATAGCAATACACTAGAATTGTTAGAAAAAGATAGCCATACGCGCCGACAGAGACAGCAATATCACCCGTCACGGTGACGCCATTGGTCCAACGGCCGAGAGAGGCGGTCTCCTGTCGCCGTTAGTTGCGAGAGCTCTAAATCATATATAAGCGAGACATTTTTGCGAGAAAGTTGTAGTAGTTCGCCAGCAGTTCACCAGTAAGCAAGAAATATACGGAGCCTTGAAGTCAGAACCTGCATTTTCCTTCCGCCCGCCATACCTATAATTCCTGGTCCTTCGAGCCGGATCAAGGGATTACCTACAATTCCTGGTCCTTCGAGCCGGATCAAGGGATCATCAAGAAGGAAAATGCCAATCGAACGTTCCAGATCGCCCGTCAAGACGCGATCGGGACGCACCGACGACGAGGAGAATTCCGCCGAAACGGCGACTACCACCGATTGGTCCATCAACACGCCGGCTGAAACAAATATTTCTGCCTCGACGTCCACCGCAGCAACAGCAGCCAACAAAGGAACAGCTCCGCTCGGGCATTCCGCCACCGCGTCGGTAGCGCTCCGTGGCGCTGCCCCGCACTCGGTTTCCACCGCTGGAATGCCGGCGCCCGTGCGCCCCGCCGCGACCATTCCCGCCGCGACGGACGCTTACGGTATGAGCGCTCCCGCGTCAGTTACGATGCCGATTCGTACTCGCGCCGCCGCCGCTGCCGCCGCTGCATCGACACGGACGTCTCAGCAGGCGCATGCTGCAGCCGATATGCAGGCACCCGCGAATTCGCCGCGTCATACCACCCCAGTAGACGCCGCGTATACCGCTAGACCCGGAGCCAGCGATGCCACATTGACCGCTGGTGCTTCCGCCGCCGCATCTTCGACTCCAACGCGCCAGAGAAAAAAGCCGAGCATGAAAAAGAAGGACATTGGAGGAAATCAAGTTCCACCGTTAGCGCCTTCAGAAGCGAGCATGAAAAAGAAGGACATTGGAGGAAATCAAGTTCCACCGTTAGCGCCTTCAGAAGCCAACATGCAACCGAAGAACATTGGAGGAAACCAAGTTCCACCGTACGCGTCTTCGGGAACATGTGGTCCTCGCAGAACAGTAGTTCAGGGATCAGTCAAGTCATCAAGATTAACTTCGTTGGAAGCAAACAGAAGACTGATTCAATGCCAGATAGAAGAAGCCCGTCTCAACACCATTCTCGCTCAGAATGACGTAGAAATCGCCAATTGTTATCAGTCCGAAGATCAATTGAGCGCGGAATTAGAAATCGAACGATCTACGCAAGTAGAGCAATGGGTGGAGCATACAGCTACCTATATGGAAGAACCACTGCAAGATAACGTGTTGGAACCAATGCAAGACAACGCATTGAGAAGCGATCTAAGAGAGCTGACTGAAGCTATCAAGATCAACAACACTAAACAACGAGAGCCTGCCGTACCGCACACGTCGTTCAGTTACACAGACTTGCCCATCTTTGATGGGGCACATGAAGATTGGCTGCCTTTCAAGAGAGCATACAAAGACAGCTCAAGATATTTCAACGACGTGCAGAACATGGCTCGCCTGAGAAAAGTGGTACTTGGACCGGCTTATCAATCAGTGAGATATCTAATGTCTATCACCTGCGACCCCGAAGAAGTGATGGATTCTTTAGAAGAAAATTTTGGAAGGCCGGAGCAGCTCGTCCAAACAGAACTCGAGAAAATCAAGCAACTCCCGAAACTCGGAGACTCGCCCAAGGATTTGTGCTACCTCGCTAGCTGCGTCAAAAACGCAGTGACAACGATACGTGCTCTAGACGAACCTGAGTACTTGTACTCAGCGGAATTCTGCAGAAGCATCGTGGCGAAGCTATCACCGATTCAGTGTCCCAGATGGCTCGACTTCGAATCAAAGTGCGCCAAAGGTCCTGAATTAGTCAAGCTGAGGGACTTCCTGAACGCCGAAGCTAAGCTGTACAGAAAAATCGTGCCCGTAGACGTGAGCAAGAAAAAAGGAAACGCAAAATATCCCGTTCACTCGACCCCCGAAGCCACAAATGAGCCATCCACGTCATCGAAGAAGCTTTGCGTGAATTGCGAAGAAGCACATTGGGTAACGGAATGCACGAAATTCCGTGAAGCCACCGTCGACGCTAGATGGGAAATAGCGAAACTGAAGCACCTCTGCTTCAGATGCCTACGTCGACGACATGCAAGAAACAACTGCAGAGGTCAAGGCTGCAAGAAATGCAAGCGCCCGCATCACACAATGTTGCACTCGGAACGAACGACAGCACCAGTGCAACGAGAAAAGCAGGACCTCTCACCGTGTCATCGAACCACGGAAGAAAACTTAACGCACGTGGTGAAGTCCGTGTACGCTGCTACCGATGGGAAGAAAGTTTATTTGAAAATGATCCCAGTCGACGTCTACGGTCCCAAAGGCTCGGCGCGCATTCTCGCCTTGCTAGACGAAGGATCGACCGTCTCACTGATCGATGCCGACATCGCGGCAAAGATCGGAGCCACTGGGAAGGAAGAATCCCTCACGCTAGAAACCGTCGGCGGCAAACTTATTGAGAAAAAGGACTCACAGCGGATGGACCTCAAGATCAAAGGAGCGCATCGCAGAGACAAGAGAGTTCTCAAAGGCGCCCGCACCGTAGAACACTTGAAGTTATCACCGCAGTATGTCGGCAAAGAAGCCGTCGAGAAATGCAAGCACTTGCAAAACATGAAAAACGAGCTACTCTACGATCGAGAGAGACCAGCATTACTCATCGGGCAAGACAACTGGGAACTGATCGTTTCCAGGAAGGTTCTGAAGGGTGAACCAGACGAACCAGTCGCTTCACTCACCGGCCTGGGCTGGGTGCTACATGGCTACCGCTCCGGATACGCTTCACCGGTAAACTTTGTCAACCACTGCCGACAAGCAAGTGACGAAGACCAGATGAACGAGATGATCAAACGACACTTTGATCTAGAAGCGATCGGCATACAGCCACGACGCCCAAGCAACGACGCCGACGGAAGAGCCCTGGCGGTCCTCGAAGCAACTTCGAGGCGTCGACCCGATGGAAGATTTGAATCTGGACTTCTGTGGAAAACGGACAACGAAACACTACCGAACAACTATGTCCAGGCCCACAGTCGATTGACAGGCATCGAGAGAAAGCTCGACAAGAACGTAACATTGAAGGAGGAATACGGAAGGCAATTGAAACACCTGCTTGCCAGTGGGTACGCCGAAGAAGCGCCAGCCGACTCCACGCCGGGCAGGACTTTCTACCTGCCACACTTCGCAGTGGTGCATCCCATAAAGAAAAAGACCCGAATTGTGTTCGACGCCGCAGCAAGATTTGAAGGAAAGAGCTTGAACGACGCCCTGCTCCCAGGACCCGACCTACTCCAATCACTATTTGGAGTACTTCTCAGATTCAGAGAAGGGCCCGTAGCAGTGGTAGCTGACATAAAGGAGATGTTCCTGCAGATCCGCATTCGTGACGAAGACCGCGACAGTCTGAGGTACCTGTGGAGAGGTGAAGATCGGCACGAGAAGCCGAAAGAATACAGAATGACGTCTGTCATATTTGGAGCAGCGTCATCGCCCGCCACAGCTATTTTCGTCAAGAACCTGAACGCCAAGGAACATGAGAAAGAACATCCTGAAGCAGCAAGAGCGATCGTTCATAACCATTATATGGACGATTACCTTCAGAGCTTTACAAACACCGAAGAAGCGGCACGAACAGCGCAAGCGGTCGACAAAGTCCACAAGGCAGCCGGTTTCGAGCTGAGACAGTGGGCCAGCAACGAGAAAGAGGCACTGCGTCGAGTAGCGAAGAACGAAGAATCGCCGAACGAAGTACGGCTCGGCAATGAAGAAGAGAAAACGCTCGGTTTACGATGGCTCGTAAACGAAGATGCACTGGCCTTCAACATAGGCCTGAGAAACACGCCAAGCGACATCGCTGACGAAATCCGAGCACCAACGAAAAGAGAAGTCACGAGCGCAGTTATGTCTACATTTGACCCCATGGGACTCGTCGCACCAGTCTTGATAAAGGGAAAAAGACTGATCCAAGATATTTGGAGAGCCGGAACGCAGTGGGACGAGACCATCAACGAAGAATCTCAACAACTATGGCTGGAATACATCGAAGACGTACAGACGCTGAATCAACTGAAGGTCCCCAGATGTCTATCGACATCAAAAAGAAAAGGACAGCTTCACACCTTCGTCGACGCTAGCGAGACCGCATATGCAGCAGCTACGTACTGGAGGACAACGACCGCCTCCGGTGAAGTCAACGTCGCGCTCGTAGCAGGAAAAGCCAGAGTGACACCACTCAAATCGGTGTCTATCCCACGCCTAGAACTGCAAGCCGCACTTCTGGGAGCGAGACTGGCTGCTACGATCGCAGAAGAAACCGACTTAGACATCACCGAGAGAGTCTACTGGTCCGACTCCAGTACCGTACTTCAGTGGATGAAGTCCGATCCGCGACGGTTCAAACCGTTCGTCGCTCATCGTCTCGCAGAGCTCGAGGACCTCACAAAGCCACATGAATGGAGATGGGTCCCAAACAAGCAAAATCCTGCAGATGATGCGACCAGAAAAGTGCCCAGGGACTTCAGTCACGCGTCGAGATGGTTCTGCGGCCCCGAGTTCCTGTACCGGCCCGAGTCAGAGTGGCCTACGAAAAAGTTTTGGAAGACCGAACTCACTGGGGAAGAAAAGAAGCCAACTACAGTTGCCACCGTTACGGCGAGCCGAGAACATGACCTACCAGATCCGGAAAGATTCTCAAGCTGGACGCGCCTGCTTCGTGCGACAGCCAGAGTCTTTATGTTCATAGACTTTTGCAAGAAAAAGAGATTCGCCACGGCCGCTGCGCGAGATGACACCAAGTGGAAGCCATACCACAAGAAAAATAAGGAAGAAATCTTTCGTCCTCACAAAACGAAGGAAACGAAAAGATGGCTACGAGAGTACCTACCCACTCTCATGCCACGAAAACTCAACGGAAGAAGTTCTACGGATCCAGAGAAAGGTGACGTCGCAATTATCGCCGATGCGTCCCTACCCCGGAACACATGGCCACGAGGGGAAGTCGTCAAGACCTACGTCGGCCCCGACGGCAGAACGAGAGTCGTGGACGTCCGGACGGCGGGAGGAGTGCTGAGGCGGCCTACTTCGCGCCTCATCATCGTCGTGCCAGCAGCGTCGCGACCCGAATTAGGAGTGCACGATAAATCGTGCACTGGGGGGGAAATTGTTAGCGACGCAACGTAGACTTAAGTTAATTATTAGAAAATTGTAAATATGATTAAAGATAGCATGTAGGTAGTTAGTCCCGCAACTAGCAGAATAGAAAGAGACAACCGATGGAGATAGCAATACACTAGAATTGTTAGAAAAAGATAGCCATACGCGCCGACAGAGACAGCAATATCACCCGTCACGGTGACGCCATTGGTCCAACGGCCGAGAGAGGCGGTCTCCTGTCGCCGTTAGTTGCGAGAGCTCTAAATCATATATAAGCGAGACATTTTTGCGAGAAAGTTGTAGTAGTTCGCCAGCAGTTCACCAGTAAGCAAGAAATATACGGAGCCTTGAAGTCAGAACCAGTGTTTTCCTTCTGCCCGCCGGCAAGAATCCTTCAATATACAGTCCACTACAGCCCGGTCTCCCTAGACAACAGGGATTACCTACACCCGCGGTTTCACCGGCGTGGCTTTATGCATGCTAAGTCTCAGCCCGATCCGTTTAAAATTGACAAAGTTTCATACAAACTTTCATCCTCTATTTTATCCCCTTGGGGGTAGAATTAATCAAAATCCTTTCTTAGCGGATGCCTACGTCATAACATTTACCTGCATGCCAAATTTCAGCCAGATCCGTCCAGTGGTTTGGGCTGTGCGTTGATAGATCACTATGTCAGTCAGTCACCTTTGAGTGTATTTAGAAGATAGAGACCTGACTATAATAACACACAAAAAAATTATAGATTAGTCCCCTACGCTCTTTTAGATTTCTATCAGGCTCTATACTTCTAGAGACCGCCTTAAAGATTCACCTCTATGGTATTGCCGTAGAAGTTTTGTATTTTCCTTGAGGAAAGTAGCCTTTGTTGGTAGATGTTTGTGGTTTACAATATCTATGTGCAAAATTTTGACACAATTGGTTGTTTATCCGGTTGGTATAAAAAAGGAAAGAAAACAATCCAACAAAAAGACAAGGTTTCACTTTCACATATTTTAAGTAGGTATATAATATAGGTAGTAGAAATAAGGATGATAACTAAAACACAATAATCGTAAAGGAATGTGGTGTACCGCAATGATAGGTTAGGCGTCTAGTAGTTGAAAACATAATACCACACTGTTAGCTATCTGAAATAGCCAGCAATTTAGTTAATACAGATATTAGATATAAACATCTGACGATTCTCGTTTGGTATTGTGGTGAAGGAAACGTTGAGGAAATACAGAAACGCAACATTAAAAATACGTAAATTATCGTTATGGTATTTAGTTTTAAACCAGAAATCATCAAGATCGGAGAATCTCTTAAATATTGTCGCATCGAAGACAACGCGGTAGATGGCAATGCTTTGTATATGAAATGTATGCGCCATAATTACATTAAGCCTCCTACACACGTACGTTCATTACGAAACCAAAGCGTAACATAACGACCACTTCCTAAGTGTTCTCGAGTTTTAAGTGGGCACCAGCCACCTACATGAGACGAGGTAATCTCAGAATCGAAGGTGAATCGGCCGCCTACGGTCTAGGTGGAAACCGCAATCATCAGCTCGCTTCTAACAAAGGTAGCCGATTCGCCGACTGAGTCAGTCAGAACGCCCATAATTACTAATATGGACATTTGAACAGCGCAATGTGTAGGAGGCACTTAGACAACCCGTCCTCTACTACCCTTTTAAGGTAATATGAAAGAACTATCTGAATATAACTTGACTATGCATGGTTAGATACGCGTTGAAAACTCTGGGATTAAACACGCTCTGAATGGTGATAAGATGGATTTTGGATTTTCTAATGTTCGTATAGTACCTAACTACTTCACGTTGAAAAGCTGTCGCCAAACACTTTATAATAAGTATATTCCGGTAGCAGTCCTCGAGATCTAGTCTGATTCTAGACTTAGTGTGATTACAATCCTCGACAACACTACCTACTACCTACCTACACATGGTAACAGAGTGGGTTAAACGGTGAAATGCTGATAATGATAACATAGGTAGTTTTCAATTCATGAGTCATGACCGGTTAATTAAAGCAAGATAACAAAATAACAGCATTAACAGCATGCTTATTTGAAGATTTCTTAAATACCAAATCAGATCTAATTATTCACTTCAACAATTGCATTAGTAAAAGCGCAGTTACAAGTGGCATTGCTAAAAAAAACTAGATTAGATTGCATCGAATACATAAATAAAAGTAATAATTTTATGATGGATATCGCTGCAAGAGACCATATTTCATACAAGGTATGGACCATTGTGTTACCCCCTGTGACAAATAGCGACGTCTACGAATACATATCTTTCGATGACAATCCTTCAGATAATCGTCCGTCGTGAAATCATGATTGGAACTGTAAATATTATAAAACTACTAGTAGATATACAAAAAGATATACATTGTTTGAGAGACAAACAATAAACGTGTCAATACAATAAACTTTATTTAAAATAAACAGTCTTTGTCCCACCTAAATCACTTAGGTACTACCTGCCACACGATTCTTGTCTTAACGTTCCCGTTAACCTTAAGACCCACCTATAAAAGATAAAAGTTATGTTTAGACCAAATTGCTATTAAATTGTGTTACAATACAACCAGGCATCGTAATGTAGATATAAGGATCAGTAGCTGTAAGGCCGTGTATTGTCGTCGGAAAACTTGTTGCTAACTTGCTAATAAACAAATAGATCACAGCTGATGTTTTTATTTTCAATAACTGTCGGTAAGCATTCGACGATTAAACATGTAGGAGTGTACATAAAATAAATTAAAACTGGTAACCACTGTCACGCCTAGGGCTTGTCACGAAAAGATTACGATAAGGTTTTATTCGAGTAACACCAGTAGGTTTTAAGGTCTTTGCATATCACATAGTCTAGCAAACAGCAAAATCTAATTAGATTTTTTAGGAAGCATCCTGTAAGTTATCTACATTGATCAAGTTAATGTAAAACTCAATTCACCACGAACTTCTAGGTGAATTAACTGAGTATATCTTAATTATAATATCACATCATTTTATAATTATGAAATGAGTAGAACATAACGGTCAATGAAAGTTACTAAAGCAAAACTGCAGCTGTTTGCACAAAGAACGGTTGATCATTTTAAACTAACACCTACCACACATCTGAAACACGAGACGTCTGCAACCACTCCGACTACCGACACACTTAAGAGATGCTATAAACAATCGAATCCCTAAAATAGATTTTATTGCCAGAGCAATTGGATTCAATGTCGGTGCAGTCTATTCAAAAATGCTTACTGTAAAACGCTCTGTAACGAAATAAGTTTTAACGCACTGGAATTTAGATTCAATATCGTTCGACAGGGCATGCGTTTGAAAATGAAGGGCCGTTTGTATAGCAGGACTTGCGGTTTAACCACAATAGAATCTGAACAGTACTTGACTGTTACGGATTTAGATATAACTGAGAACAGAAATTAGAATCAGTCAATAATGATAATCAAGGTACACAATTCACAATACCACTACATGTGCCTGGTGAATTTGAAATCATAGCGGTACCACTTATTTTATATGGCAGTACCACGTTGTGTACTAATCTTTGATGTCGTAGGCTAGTTGTATTATCTCCAGCACTTAACGTCGTTCACAATGCATTAGTGCTTAGTAGTGAATGTGGAACAACGACAGGAAACAAGAGAAACGTTGGTAAAGAGCACGCATCGTGTGAGACGGACAAAAAAGGGAAAAAAGCAACTAACGGTCATCCCTTTGTCTTGGCAGTAGACATAATTGCGCAATACGTAGATTGTTTAGCAACTACACGGATAAACGCTATGACAACATACACTATGGTTCCTGCTGTGTGAGGAAATTGGCCGATTGTTGCAACAGCCAAACATACCGTTATAGTAGAAACAGACGTTTAGACAAGAGTTAGAATGCAGTAGCAGTGAGCTGGATGCTATGCATTAACAAATACATTAAATATTATTTATTTCCCTTAACGCATATTAAATGAATCATTATAACACGTAATAGGGAATCGGCAAGCAACAGTTATGGATCAGACTGCAACTATTTAACATTTTATGTTAAGTGTCACGCCTGAATATGTCTTACTGATGTTAAAAAAAATACCAAATTTCTCGATGAATAAGGTTTATTGCTAAAAAGATTTCAAGACTTAACTGAGGAAATAATAAAAGTTAACACTCGGTAGTTTTGAGGCGAGCGTGCTGCGTGCTGCACTGTCGGAATCATAGCCATCGTGTGATAATGCAATCAAACAATAAAAAGACCCATGAAACATGATACTAAATGTTCCTATCGAGACATTATATGCTTTACATACAAATTTTTTATTGATTCTGACTGAACTTGAACCTTTAGATCGGTCGATTACTCTACCTACAGTAATCAGTACTGACGTTGGCAAATGTTGAAATCGAATGAGTAATGAAACGAGATTCCGTACGATTGAAAAGGATTAAGAAAAACCCAAACAACAGTTTTTTGAATACATTACCTCACTATTGTGGCGTTCGGACGCTCCCCCTGGTGTGACGTCACATGACAAAAGAATCGAGATCGGATAATGATAGGGATCCCTAAACTACAAAAGTGAACTTGTTCGCCGACGCAGGTAAGGTTACTGACATTGAGAGTTTTGTCACATTGAATTTTCATCTCTATTGTCTAGTATTTAGGGATTTGAGTTGTTATTTGTCAATATTAATTTCTCAAAACTAAGCTACACCTGTTAGAGCACCTGGTAAGTTGCCAAATATTGCATATATCACATTCATTTGTATGTGTTTGTGTAATGCTATACTCACAGAGAATGTTACACGTACCGCGTGTCATTCAAATTCAGTTCATAATGAAGTGACATAAATTGTTCGGCGCATATGAAATACAATGTGGTGGGTTGGGTTGTTATAATATACTGGCTGTTTGGCTAATAAAATATCACCTACACGCTATACGTATAATGAAACAGAAGCTGCGTAGTGTAGGTTTGATTGAATAATAATCACTATTAAAATAATAAATATCTAAAAAAAATCAAATATGTACTAATCAAATGCGGGAATCATTAAAGCTGCATATATTAATTGTAATGGAGACGCTTTGTGCATAAATATATTTTTTATGAATGACTCAAACCGGTTCGTTTCGTACATTTATATTTTGCAATCATTCAACCCAATGAGTGCGCAATAAAGTACATACATGTTTCTCAATTTTCTCTTTGCCCTTACTAGCGAAGTAGCGACGTTAACCATTAACACATTAGTACCATGTTTATCATGATTTCGCACCGATTTCCGGTTATTGATGATTAAAATTTATTACACGTTAGCTATTTTAGTACTATTCACTAAAGTTAAATAAACACATCGCACTGACCCTGCTTACAAAACTGTGTTTGTTTACATAATTACAAATCTTTTTAGCATCCGAAAAGTGATGTCATCTTGTATCTGGCAAGATTCAACACGATCCTGACTTACAGGTCATGTGATATGAGATACGAATAGGAACGTGAATTCTGTTTGAATATCGGATGAAGTATATTTAGATTTTCGGAACTAGATCTAGTTTTAATTCAAGAACACTCTTTAATAATAGAGCAACCTGAAGTAAAACGTTTAAAGATTTCTCAAGAACTACATACACTATGTCGCTGTTAAGAAAATGCAACAACTCCGACGTGACATCAAACGTGACTATAGAGTTAACGTGATGCGTAGGCAGGTGACATTTCACTTCAATTTATGAACGTCAGGTTAACACTGCTGATGTATGCAACAATGAAATTATTTAAATGCACATGCATGCGATATTTATTAGGAAACAGTTGTTTCTCCCTAAAATAGTAAATATTTACAACAAAATTCATTACTTGAGAATAAGTTTTACAACTGAAATTTTAATTTATGTTTTTAAGATATCTAACCACGCATGCAAAGTCGGAACACAAGTTCAAGGCTCTATAAAAGGCTACAGCTTCGCAGCTTATTCTTATTTCGTAGTGCTAGAGTTGATATTGCTATCGATCGTATCGGAACACTCACGATGAACGTTTCAAAACTGCAATCACATTGTTACGTGTCGACCGACGGCAACAACCTGATTGTACCGTTAAACGAGCCGCGCAAAACTGACCTAGTGCCGGGAAAGTTATCAGGGACGACCGTGTTCCGTTTCGCGATCCGACAGCCCAACGCCGAGACCGATCATAATTTCACCTAATCCTTTTTCAAGATTTCTTGGAAGGTCCACTAAGTTGTCTACGCAAGTTTAAATTGGCAAGGAATCGTGATGATGACGTCACGACAAAGGATGTTCTAATGACGGTTTTGGTAGTTCCACGTAAGATGATGGCTGTTGCTTTAATACTTAATAGTGAAAAACCGGACAGATGTGTCGTATCATTCTTTGTTAATGAACGTTAATTCGTTTCAAGTGGAACAGATTCAATTGCTATCACCCATCTAACGATGACATTGGCGCTTCCAGTGGAGACTTGTAATTGATTTTATTCTCTTTAGTTAGGAGTTCAAATTGTCTCTAATGCATTAGTCGTTAAAAAAAAAGAATTAAAAACTAAAAATACAAAATGATGAAACAATTCACATCACTTTTTATGCGGGTAAAATTTGTGTCATAACGGGAATGTGACTTTATCAGGTTAAGTATATTATTTTGTTTACCAAAACAAGTTTATTTTCTCACTTTTCGTGTTTTCTCTGGGTCTTGTTATTTTGTTATCACTAACAAATTATGTATACGATTAAATCACAGTACTGTACGAGTATCTATTTACTTATCTATTACATTATATAGGTATGGTAGGTATAAGTTAACAACTTGGTTAATATTTTTATCATTACACATTTGACATGCGAAGTACCTCTAGTCTAGGTAGAGGTGAAATGTGTTTTATTTACTCTTCATTCTAGTTTTAATTCTGACTATAACGATATCAAATAAAAAGATATATCACAAGTATACACAAAGTATATATCCAAGGCTTCATATCCTTGTCTTTCGTATTAGGTACATTCGAATTTTATGATTTGATGACATAATATATTCAAAGTGGGTGTGATTAGTGAGGTCAAAGCGGTATCAACACAAACTATGTACTATTATTGTATAAAAAGCTGGTTGAATTACTATTCTAGCAACACAGCTAGCGATGAAAGTGTGTGAAATTTAATTCGAAACAGCGCCTGTCTACGACAGTAAGATTAGTCACACGATGCAATCCAGATGTGTGTGATAATGATAAAACAGCAAAATGCAATTTAGTTTCATGCCAACAAACACACAATATACTCCAACATTTATTTCGATTCAGGAAACTGACAGCACCAGATGTCATTAAGTGAAGTAATGATACCATAACCAAACGAATAGTGCATTCGTGAACAGTGTTTTAATCACTTAATAGTAATATTTAACTAATTCAGAATTCGAACCTACATTTTTGTAGGTAATTTACAGGCAGAAAACTGGAATGAGGAAACTGGAGAAATGGCATGGAATGAAGTGTTATAGAAATTCGTTAACTAACTAACTCCGATGGCTCAGCGACCCAAAGTGTGTCTTGGCCTCCGAAACGAGAGAACGCCACTCTTCTCTATCTTGAGCGATTTCAGCCCAGTTGAGAGTCTGGAGCTCGCGCAGGTCTGCATCCACCGCGTCCTTCCAGCGGTATCTAGGGCGTCCGACCGGCCTACGGCCATTCGGTCGTCCCAAATAAGAACGCTTTGCCGCCCGATCCTCCCCCATGCGGACTACGTGGCCAAGCCAACGTAGTCGGTGCGATTTAATTTCACCGACCACGTTAGGCTCGCCCACTAGATCTTCGATCTCTTGGTTTTTCCGGATCCTCCACGTGCCATCTTGCCGGCGAGTTGGTCCCAATAACTTTCGGAGAATCTTTCTTTCCGCTATTAAAAGCTTGTTCTCCTCCTTGAGTGTTAGTGTCCAAGTCTCGCATCCGTACATCAGGATCGGCCTGATGACAGTTTTATAAATTCGGATCTTGGTTTTTCTACTGAGGAGTTTGGACACTAACACCTTATGGAGGGCTGCACTGCACCTCAAGGAGTTCTGAATACGAATCTCAATTTCTTCCTCGCGAGTATTCGTATCGGTAACAGTGCAACCGAGATATTTAAATTTTGCCACTCCCTTGTACGTTGCGCCTTCAGTTTCAAGGTCATCTCGCACAATGCGAGTATTTTTATACCTCTTCATATGAAGATACTCCGTTTTCTCGTGGCTAATTTTAAGACCAACCTTATTCGCCTCATTTTCAAGCATTTCAGCTGCACCTCGTACCTCCTCTTTCGTTTGACCAAGCAAAACCAAGTCATCCGCGTACCCTATCACCCTATGCTGTCCTAGATTATTTGATAATAGTATAGCTATTTTAGTTCACTATTCTTTAAAAAGATCCGTTCATATGAAATATATAAATTTTTCCCATCACTATCATTAAAGTGAAAACACGTGAACTGTCATTTTTCTAAATCGAATAAAGACTTAGTCTAAAAGTAGTAATAAATAAAAGACGTAAGGTTAAAACTAAAACATCTGACGATCAAAAAAATCCAACAAATAGGTACATGTTTCAATGAAGATTGCTGCGAAATATACGTGTGCGGATAAATTATTCCAAAATTCGAATCTCTCCCAAGATGCGGGCTATCAGGGATGCTTCGATGCGAGGATAAGGAGCGTGTTGTATATTTATAGTTGCACGCGGGGTCGACGTTCCCCGTCTCCCACGCCGATGTCGGCCGATGGGATCTACAAATCAGTAACACGATGCTCTATTTGCAACCGAAATCTCCTTTAAGAACCTCTGCCAGAACATTTTTTTTAGAGTAGAATAGAACACTTTATTTCCTGAAAATGTGAGTGAAATAGATGTAACAACATCGTATTTTACCAATTTTATGGCATGCAAAACTTTAACAGCAATTATATTATGATAGATTATATTTTGCAAACATGGACCTAGCAACAGATATAATGTTAGGTACATATACTTTTCAATTCATGAATTCTAGTTAGTTTACAAGTTGTAGTTAGCAAAACATTAAGTAATACTGCAAAGTTACCAGTTATGCTTTTAGTTCTTATCTATCTAGTAGTAATAAACGTTTAAGCTGGTGCTGGTATTGATGATTATAAAATTAATATAGGTAATTGATATGAATCAGAATCCCTCGCATCTCGTTAAGTACATTATTCCAGGTTGGTGATAGGATCACTTTTTGGATCGAAAATTTTGCAACAATGAATGTTTTGATTTTTAATAAGGGGTTTTTGATCTTAAATGTTATTTGATTTTCATTTGTACATATATATATAGCTGGAAATTGGGACGTAGGTATGTAGTAGAAACCTGATAGAAATTATCCAAACTCTAGCATATCTTGGTCATTTGAAAACCTTTCGACAGCGAGTATTGCCAGTTGTCTTTAAAATGGAACACCAGTTTATGCTGTCAACAAGTGCTTTTCTGAGTCTAATGAATGATATTTCTGTATTGTAAACATCTAATTCGAGTCGGTGCTGAAAATAACTTTGGAGCAGGATAAAGATATCAGATTTCTATTACACGGTGATATTCTACATACCAAAATTGTTAATTAGTTTGTGACTGAAAGAGATCGCTATGAGATAAGACTACTGTGGCACTTACAAACTATGATAGTAGCGAGCAAGGTGTGAAATAGTACATTTGTTTATTTGCAGACAGCTGGTCGCAGCACCGCATGCGTCACAGACCAGTGTCGCAGAATAGGTAATCATAATTATTGCAATTCTACTTTTGCACTAGCTCTCTACTTACAAAGAAACACGTTAAAGTACTTATTGTGTATAAAATTGGAAAAGTACAAGCAAATACGAGGAGGTAAGCATGTTGAAGCAACGACAGTAACATTTTCGTGCATTGCCTATTTAGGACCTCGGGCTCTATACGAGCCCTGTTTTCAATACCTACTCCAAAATGTAGATTACATCATTTGTATGAATCCCGCGTTATGAACATCGAATGACTCACGTTACAAAAAAATCGCAAACACGTACAGATAATATGTACACACAATGGTCCGTGTATAACTGCGATAATCATTTCGGCCATATGAAATAAAAATAGGTTTAACATACATGCCTGTATACCTAATGTTATTAAAAAAAGGTGCTATGTTAAGGTAGAGTGGAGTATTTATTTGAAACAACAAGTCTAGTGTCAACCGCGGCCGCGACTCATTCATAATTTTAGAGCAGGAATCTAAAATAACAATCGGTTACGTCGACTATAGTGAAAAATAAAACAGGTGATGCGGAGGACGCGAAGAGGTGCGTGAATACAAGATGTGGGATGACAAACATGTTCATTCAACTCTTCACAGAAATAAAATGTAGTGGCACCATTGTTTATGTTTTCTTCTTTTAATTTTCCGAAAATAGTTAAATAATAGGAAATTTGGACGCTCAAAACTTATCATTTAGTTCTTGATAAACAAATGCAACATTGTAACTGTTTGCATTTCGTAATCCATGAAAATCTGAATGTTCTCTCGAAATATCAGTGAGGACAGCAAAAATATAGTTACAGCGACTAATTACCCTTTGGACAGAGTCCCAAGTTTCCAACCAGATAAACACCTAAACCCCAGCCAAAAATACACAAGATGGCGTCGAGTTCATAATAAAACAATTTAATGGGCCAGCGCGCTTTCCGCGGTGACGAAATCTGCGCCGACGCATTCGTTACGTAACTTGAAACGCGATCTGTGCAAGAGAAAACTGTGTAAGGTCGAAATAATTCTACCTTCTGCACTTGCAGAAAACAACACCTGAAGTAAAAGCGAGTCTAATTCAGTCAACCCACATACCAAGTCAATGGGACTACAAAAGTCAGCAACGTCTAGAATATGCTAACACATCTTGATATCGAGATGCGCTTTCGCTTGCGCAACTTTTTTTTCTTAAAATTTGCATATGTATAGAAAAAACTCTCGATTTTGAAATTATAGATCGGCAAAATCTCATTTCCCATTTACATTACAATAAAGCTAAGCTTAATTTCGTATGCGTCGTTTTCCGTATTAGCTTTTTAGTAGGTAGTGGTACTTTACGTGGTATATTCAGATTCATATGAAATGTTATTGTATTGACGCGTGTATCAGGATCATTACGTTTACAATGAGTGTTAGTACATAAAACGTAATGTTTCCTCTAAAGGTAGTATCAATTGGGGGCGATGGACGTGAAATCTGGTTATTGTTTACGGACGAGTGGCGGGAGCGGGATGGGCGCGGCGGAAGCTAGGCGGAACCTCGCGTCATTGGCTCGCACAACTCGCGTCTGCCGCCTAAGACTGCATTCGCTAGCTGCATTTTCGGTGGGCATAGGACTAGCAAAGAAGTGGCAGTGAGCGGGCAGTATGCCACAGAACCGATAACCGTTGAGGCAAACTAGTTCTTGAGTGAAGACCACGACTCTGCAAACGTAGAGTAGGTCGCCCGTAGTCGAATTGGAGTGACGATAACATAAACAAGGTGGTTGTCAACAGATAGTAAAGACGAAACTAAGACCGGGTTCAATGGCGTGTCTTGGGAGAAGCCTTCATTATGTCCAGCAGTGGACTGATTTAGGCTGACAATGATAAATAAATAAATAAATAAATATCGGGGACAATTGCACACAAATTGACCTAGCCCCAAGTTAAGCTCGAAACTTGTGTTATGGGTACTAGACAACGATATACATACTTATATAGAGAAATAAATACTTATATAGATAGAAATATCCAAGACTCAGGTACAAATATTCGTGCTCATCACACATATACTTGCCCTTACCGGGATTCGAACCCGGGACCGCTAGCTTCGCAGGCAGGGACACTACCAACTCGGCTACCGCGTCGTCAATGATGATAGATACTTCAAGATATCATACGAGTAACGAACCCTAACCAAGTTTCGATGATCGATATCCTAACGAAATTATATGTTCACTAAATGTAACAACAGTAATGTAACGAATATATAGCACGTTGGATTTTTTTTTTTTGCAGGTGTGATAGGCTCGAAACTCCAGAATACCATATCAGATTTATCGCAAGAGATCGGTTGAGGACTTGTATGTACGGAACCATTAGCCGCTCCCATCCTGAGCGTCTTGTAATTTTTATTACTCCGGCAACCCCGCCTTGCATTGTTGTGGGGTTTAATGAGCGTACTCGTGTCGACTTTATTCCCGCTGCGTGCGTACCGAAAGAGAAATAATTCACATCAGTCGATGAAGCAGCTTTTGTTGAAAACAATGTGAACGGTATAATGAATTCAATGGAATAAACGGAACTTTGCGGAGTTTAATAAGCTAGGTAAACAAAATCTGAAGGTAATCTAACGACATTAAATACTCACATACCTACGTAAGTCGTAAGATCATATACTGACCTTTTTCTGGGAATTTATTAACGACATTACCTACATAGTTGCAATCATGCTAAATAGCTTTTTCAAATTTATCCCAGGGACATAATTTCCACGCAAATATTAATATTATAAACAGGTTTACATAATATTCTCGTTATTAGATGATGTTTACTTGCCATAAATATGCCTCGTTGACTTCTCGTGAATTGCATTTAATTATCTTACCTGAAACAAAATACAATCTATTTAATACAAAGGTACACAGACATTAACATACAGTTTCTAAATTATAACTCTTCGAGCTAATATTAATAATATCATAGTCATGACTCCCATGAGGCACCAGCAGCCATGTGTTTTATAAATACTCTAAGATATGTCATTAAAAATGTTCTATTAATTAGTGTGTGATTTCAACAACTAATACAGGGTAAATTCAACCCTATGACTCAGACAGTAGAGATTTAAGAGATGTAAGTAACGAATATTGAGGCGGGTTTCTAAATCTTTCAGAAATAACGTCTGTGTAAGTCATTACAGGGATCTGTTCCGATGTGCCTTTTATAGTATTACTCTGTGATTATTGTCTTTATTCATAACACTGGCGACCAGCCCAAGTCTTCGCCTGCGTGCAAGTTCATATTTTTCCATAGAAACTTTAATACCCGATTTCCCATTTCTATTCTAAACTTATTTTATTCAAATTCATATCATGCAGTTTTTTAAATAAGCCTTCGTTTGTTCCAAAAAGTTAAAATTTATCACGTTTAATAATAATAAAAATGACAATTGTTATGAATGGCCTAAGTACGAACAGATATTTAAGTTAACTGCCAGCAGAATTTAATATCAGGAAGGAAATAACAATAGGGGAATGTACATCTATAAACGCAATAAAAAGTTACAGTTAGATATGAAACTAGATGCAGGAAAGATCGATGTCGCCCGCCAGTCGCCACATGCGGGCTTGGAACAAATTTCATATTAGCGGCACTGTTTCAATGAGATAACGAAAACGAACAAATGGTGCACGGACATCTTGCTTGAGCTGAGTGACTCATACTGTTAGTTTGGTGGGGAGACTTGGATGTTATCCGGAATTACTGGGTTCAAGTGGCAATGGCAAAGGAACATAAAGAGAATGAGATAAGACTACCTGCGGTAGTGAGTGAAAACATTCGTTCTGTGCCGACGCCCTTTACAAAAATAAACTGTTGCCTATCATTTCCGCGCGTAATTTTTATATCTCGCATTTTAAAGATCATTTACTTAAAATTTTTGATAAACAGCCGTGTCATAATTACTGAAAATACATTGTTTATTCCCCTATACCCGTTTTTTTTTAAAGTTAGGCTTTTTTACTGAACAATATCTAAATTAAGGAAATCATTTATTTGTGGCTTCAGACACAGTTTAAATTTCAAACAGCACTGTGTAGAAAACCAGAAAGACAGACAATATATTAATCTGTGTCGCGCAAACAGTGTTATTACATTTTATTTCAGTTAAATCCCCGGAAAGTAATCACCAACGAGTGGGAAATATTTGAGAAATTTTGTGATATATAGTGAGCGACCTAATTATTTGAAACTGGCCAACACCCAGCTATTTTAAATAGGTGCAGTTTCTTCTTTTAAAAATTACCAGTTTACTTACATAATGTTCCAACTTCGTTGCAGGTACTGTTCCACTCTCTGTAGACACATTTGAATGCTGAGTGTTAAGTATTTAATATTATGCTGCGTTTAATATCAATAATTTAACAGCAATGGAATCTAGACAAACCACTACCTACATTACGACTACCAGGATGATTATCATCATTAGTTACTTCATTACGTAAATAGTAAATAATAGAATAATAAACATTTCTGTAACGGCTGGAAGAACCCTTTTCTTATCTTGAGACAAAATTATTAAGTCATAGGATAAACTGTAAGTACAACTTTACGTATCTACTCGTTGGTAATAAGTATGTTAAATAAAGCATACCTATATATGTACCTATATGAAGAAATAATTACTGACATGTCACTTATAATAATACAGAAGAGTGACTTTGTGGACAGCTACCAATGAGACACTCCTTGCTAGAACCCAGACCACAAAACCCCGACTTATCTCAACTGGCCGACTATAGAATATGCATAAGGAAACGTATATCAGAAGAGTTAGATGATTTTAATAATACCTAACTATCTACTGAATGGACAGTGATGTATCTAATGTTCCTGTAGAAATGTCTCGACTAGTCATGAACAACAGAAAAGACAAAAGATGGGCTGCGTTTACATTCACGTGGTATCCAGAAATAAAAACATTTTACTCCGCAGGAGACCAAAAATCCAAAACCCATTCATTTATTTTAACACCATGTGGAATGATAAAAAAAATCTGTCTTTGGTTTGGATTTCGACGCAGTGACTGCGAAATTTTGAGGTATCACGAGGCGTGGAGGGGACGTACATTTGTTAATGTCAGTAGCATTTAGGTTTTTACCGGTAAATTAAACATTAATAACAGTCGTGTTAGTTATTCCTAATAGAAAGATATCCAAAAGAATCAAAAGGTAACAAAAGGTAAACGTAGAGCGAATATCATTAGAGCAGAGATCATTAAAATTGTAGATTAATAATATTAATTCCATCAGAAAATATATGAAGTGACCAACAATACCGAGTACAGTTTTCGATGAGCCAGAGAGTGACAGGAACATACGCAAAAGACAAGCTAGAGAGAGAGATGTTAATAATGTATTAACATCTGAGGGTAAGGATTAAAGACTAAAAGACAAGCGACTTCACAACTATGAGTCATTGTAACGACTTTTTTTTACACACCATCTAGAACAGAACATTTGATCGACACACCAAACTAATGTAACGTTTCCTGTCCTGTAATTAATATTTTTAAATGTTCAAAACCTATCAAAGCAGTCAAGTTTCCTTTGACCTCGTTTCGACAGTACTTAACTTCAGTGATGTCATACTTAAAAGTGATATTTCAAATGACACAGTGAATTATCAAATGTTTGTTTAACGGCTGCCTCAAATGTAGGTGTATTTGGTTGAAATCGAACATCAACAATTGCACAATCGCATGAATGAACCGGTAAACTTTGCGCGTTGACCAAATTGCTTAACGCGAAATGAATGGGACCCTTAAGCCGTCTGTCTACACACACTAGAACCACCACGGCGGCAGACCGGCGCCTGCACATCCCACACACAATATGGCGCAACAGAAGCACTTTCGACATGTTTGTACTGCTTGTTAGAGCAACGCCTTGGCTATCGATTATAGAAAACGAATCTCGGGAGTCTGTGAAAAAATTCGTTGCCATATCCAACGGTGATGTCATAACCTTTTTTTGGATCTAATGAAATCTCATTAACGTGTCAGTTATTTGCTTTACTAACGGACTGTTAAGAATTCGCGCAGATATTTACCAAGCTGATGGAAATGGTTAGGTTATGCCATGTAGTAAGCGAGTAGGTAGTCTATGCCATAAAACTGTCACTGGTCTCAAGACGTCGCCTCCTACGTGCCTCGATAGAAAGTTGAAGAACTAGACCGACCCGGTTTGGGCAAATTACGTAGTGGCTTCGAATCACACGGAGTGTTTTGATTTTCACTTTGCTACCGCTAATAGTGTAAATAAGTGTTTATGTACGGACTATGGAGCAAGGATTGAAGTGAGTATCTGTATCAGTTTCTATAAATGCTATCACTTTTTAATTCAATCTTTTTTATATTATTAATCATATATTACATCTTTCTTCTTTCTTTCAAAAATGATATCATTAAAATCGCGTTACCTATCCTTTGTTTGCTTTTGCTACGCTAATTATTCCTATTGTACTTCTTTTCCTTTTTAGGATTGTGTACCCAAAGGGTAAAACGGGACCCTATTAATAAGACTTCGCTGTCCGTCCGTCCGTCTGTCGTGACCGATATTTTTTACCTTTTGTACTAATCTAATGACTCTTTTTTTTGCATCTAAAAATTCTGCACAAACGTCTTATATAGGTACCTACCTCATAGAAGTTACCATCTCTGAAACGATTCCTGTTTAAAAAATTAACTAGTTATATAGAAAAAACGACAGCTTTGCCTGCATAGATTACATTATAACAGGAGTTGTAGTAAATTTAATGTAAACATTGATATTAACAGGTCGGACAGCGCTGCACCAACGCATGCACCGCCAGCCATTAGCGCGAGGCGTGAAGGCCGGGCAACGTTATCGTGGTCACTGGATGGGGTAACAATAAAATGTTTATATACCTATAAATGGTCATTATTAATTACATTTAAATGATGTACATGTTTTTGCAGGTTGATACAGAACATTTTTCTGATACTTTGATCAATGTTCAGTCACGAATGGCCATAAGGGCAACCTTATGAGACGTTTATGAATTTGCGGGTAGATTTTTAAAAGCATAGGTACTTTAGGTACTGAGTAAAGTACCTACCTCTATGCATAATTTGAAAACCCCGATAACGGTATAAAAAAGTCTTGTCATTTCTGGGTATATCAGCAATAGAGCCTTTATAAAAGTAAAAAAAAGATAACATAGCGAGTGGTGTGAGATAGATATTATAGCATTTAATTCTCTTTTATAGACAATAAACATAGAATACCTAGTCTCTCCAGTAGTTGAATATAAGATAAGAACAAGGCAATTATGTTATCAATACGGTAATAGGAATTACATTGATTAATAACATGTAAGTAGGTAGAGGTACTAATCAAATATGTTGTGACAAACGTTTGTACCCAACTTAATACAATACGCAAGAATGCTGTTGTTATGATATGAACATTATTTTTATAGGCAGTATTGCAATCATGTTACAAGCATTAAAATTAATTAACATTTTATACTATGCTAACTAATGTACGTTTCATTTATTTCTTAGTAGCATAATAATATTTTGCATATTTAATACCACACTTTTTACATACAGGCATTTTGATTTATAACTAGCTGTGACCCGCGGTTTCACCCGCGTGGACTACACAATAAATCAGACATAAAGGTTCATATAACATTCCTATGGAAAATACCGTACGTTTAGCTTTTCCAAAATTTGTAATTTCCTAAGTGACTTCCCCAAATTTTTTTCTTTAAAACCCTAGTCGAACTATAAAGAATTGTTCTATCTTATACTAGTCAAATCTATCTAACTGTTCTCATGTAATACGCTTACCAACGATCACCAAATCATTATTATTTATATGATTTACACAAAACCAAAATTAAAGTGTTGAAACTGTTTTGATCTATCGTTGAAATGTGCAGTCACCAGACTTGGCTAAAGCTTAGACTTGACTCAACTCACTCAGCTCTTTAAATAAAGCCGCCTCAAGATTATCGCATACCTAAATCTATCAATCGGAACCATAGTGGTCACATATCAATGCATTGAATGAGCCTAGCCTACATCCAAATCAATATAATGTTACCTCTTTTGTCTAAACAAGGAGATTTATTTATCCGCCCATTGTGCTATGTGGGTCAACAGTTTTCCATCTATACTACAGTACACGTTGTGTTCACGTTTCCCACATCGAAACACACTTATTGTGACCGCGAATGTATTTAATGTACATACTTATACCTACGTACCGGTAAAGTTCATCGTCGACAAGGAATTCAATACCTCTTTAAATAAGAACTGTTGTACCTACACAATCAGCCCGAAACTCGTAAAATGGAGACCATTTAACAGTTATCATCGTTTCGCATTTGCATTTCAAAAACCAGTTTCGTATATTTTGTGGACTAATATTTAGAAAACTTAATAACATGAGCGCTTCCTTACACATCCTTTAAATTTATGCTTACTTAGGTATATCCACTTCGTTCTCACAGCACACCCATGGCATTCCATCTTTGGTTGAGATAAGAAAAGACATCCGCCGGATTTTATGAAGGTCCAGCTCAGGGAAATTTTGTCTGTAGGTAACCATTATCAATGCCGTAGATTTTACTGTAAACTAAGATTGTACAACTAAAAGTTTTTTGGCTTTACATAAACCTCTACGGCGTTGCAGAATGACAAAACGACTAGCCATGGTACCTACTAGCATAGAAACAACCTAATCGGTAGTTATAGAGGCAATTTATTTAGTTACAATGGAGCGGTTTGCGTATAGATTCATTGTCAAGCATCTAGCAACACTGTGGGCGTTGAGGGCCACAATTAAACCATAGATGATTAAACCAAGCAGGTCCACCAAGTCACCTCCGTCCGTAGGCTGTCAGCTCCCACGCTTAGACTACGAACCTTTTTGTTTAAATTAAGCACTGTATAACAATCAGTCATGTTTCTAGTCGTTACAGACCCGCTGAATATTCACGTATGCAAAACGATGTTTGCGAGAGAGCTCATAGTTAAATTATGTTTAGGTACCGAGTTGACGTGCTCAGAAGGCAAGCGAGATATTAAAACTTCAATTAGATATTTCTCAACAAAATATTAGCATATCATTAGGTGATGTAAGGATCAATGATAAACTAACGCCCTCTTTGACAAGCCAGAACGCCGACAGTTTCTAAAAAAAAATATAAATCACAAGGTGCGTAGGAGAGTCCCAAAAAGTCCGACGTTACGGAACCGAATGTAAAAGTGGTATTAGAAGGATTGTGTGACAACTAATTGTGTGCGTAGGTCTCCCGCCCACAGGGTTAGTTCACGCGGCATTCTGAATCGATCGATTTTCATTTAAAATTACAGTACGCAGCGCTGCCCACACGCCCTTCCCGAACGCATTCTCTCTACGCGCTCTAGCGGTTCAAGTACACAGTTTAATGGTCGGCAAGCTTTCATTGGCATTCCGTACTATTGTCAACAAGTTTTGATTAGATGTTGAAAGTTTATTATAATTAGTATAACATAGAATAAAACCATTGTTTTTGGCAGAAATGTAATCAAAAAAGCTGGCATTGTCTGAAGTTTTCTAATGACACGCGCATTAGTGCTAAGTGACAAAGTTTACATCGATTTTCACGAGACTACAAAAAGTGAAGCATCACGTCATTCCACATAGAACATTGAACGTAATGGCAGTGTCGTGGGAACAAGCATAGAATGGTAGTCGCGTATGATCCAGTTTTCTAAAGATGTAGTAGAGCCTTATCGAGGTCGACGAGATAATAAGTCGCGTGTCAATATTTGTTGTAGATTTTCTGAGTTAAACGACGAGACAAAGGAAGAAAGCAAGTGTTTCCTCATGCCGTGTCAGAAGACAAAGACTTGATTCACCCGCAAGTACCTAGCAAAGTGGTGCGCCAAATTAGGGCACATTTTGTCGGCTACATGTAGGTACAATATTGATGATGACTGTTTTGAATCGTTGTAATTAAGCAACCCACGGCGAGTTACAACTTGTTCAGCGACTGGTACAACCTTGGCTTGAACACCTCCACGCTACCCACGACTACCCTCATTTGGTCACCGCTGCTGCCGTGGGCGCGGCTAATCGCAAACTAAGCAACCTTATAATGACCCAAATAAGACTTACTTTTGATTCGGGGTTGCGGAAACATAAACTTTAAAATAGCACCAAACAATCAATACACAATTATCGCATTAATACTCGTTCAACCACAGTTTGATTTGATGTACCTAAGTATCAATTATTTGACCATTGCAGGTTTTTGCCAATCCCTTATTCGACATATCAAGTATCCCAGTTAATTTATAGTTAACGTTAAAACTAAAAACCCAAATTAAGGTTTTAAGTATTACCGTCACAAGTACCGATAAGAAAAATGTCTAAAGGCTATTAAACTTATGTTTATCTCTTTATCAGAGTATAATCTGCAACTCGAGTATGTGTAACACACTCGATTAACTTACTTATCTAAAAATCTGGACGGCATTTTATCACCCACTATATACCTACCTACCAATATCCATTATCTCTATCTATAACCATGTGATATTTTTATTATATGATAAATTTTCTATTATTACTCATTTCATTGATGTGACGTTATCTTGTGGGTACTTAATACATATTTAAGCTTTGTTTTATCTAGACCTGTTGTATGTTTTGATTGAATTTGTATTTATTTACATTGATTAGTGCATTGTTATCTCTTGACGCTGATCTTCTTGGTATGCAAACAACCAAATGTTTGATATGTAAACATGGTCACATTTAATAGTCAGCTGCATCGGTATTTCGAGTTACTTCGGTCAATACGATGTGTTTGTAATGTTTGTATCTATTGAGTCAAGCAGCATTCAGATCTGCTACACTCAAGTAGGGAGGATTATTATATTTATTAGGCATTATCGAAGTTGCATTATATTTCAAATAGTTCTGCGTTTTCAAGCTGCGAGTAGATTCTTTGTTTCGAGTTACTGATAGCCGTTTTAGTAGCCCTTGTTGCAGGGCCAAAAAAAACTCACAATAAAATTGATCTACATACAAGGTGAACATATTCAAATGAACGTTTTAATGTCAGTAACTATGATAATATTCTGATTTTCCAGTATATTATGTAAAGTTTTAATAAAAGCTTTATATTCACATGCGTCCAAAATAGTGTTGTAATTTCTCGGTTCAACGTAACGCGATACGCCACGCACGTCGGCTGTCAGCTCATCGTCGATATTTTAGTCAAGTCGTCAACTGCTCATACCGGAACGACAACACGTCAAATAAACCATAAAACTACTTGCTGCAAAGGTCGTAACTTTTATTAGACAGCGGCATGGAAAAACATCAATTTTCGTATTATTCCGTCAACATTTCCCAATTTGTCTCAAGTGACTCAACCCGCTTCACTTATCAAAACGATATTAAAGAAAAGAGAGGCCCTCGACTCGAGAGCTCTTGCTTTTAATGGCAAATGTTAAATCAACAAGTTTTTCGGAGTGATGCAACCTTAACATTACAAGGGACATGCGTTTAATATTACGTCCACGCAATTTAAATGCAATAAGAATAACGTCGAAGACTCGGAGTGAGAACAGTCAAAAACATAATTTGATACAAGTATTCATCGCAAAAGGTAGGCGTGAAATTTAAATTCACAATTTGTTCGTACCTCACACTAGCAGATTGGAAACGCTCCGATATTTCAATCCACTTGAACGATCTTATGTATACCGAGCCAAGACAAATCTAGTTAGATTCATGAGCCACTGGCATTATTTCGTAAGTGCTCATTTAAATGCGAGTAAACATTGGACAATATGAACCAACATGAACATACAGAGACAGACATCTGCTATGTTCTAATCTGACATAAATTGTGGACACGCCTGATTTAAACTAGTTAAGACGATAGGTCTTCATCTAAGAATCTATTTATAGAAATGAGTGGAAATAAATAGAATTATGGAGTTAAGGGCAGACAAAGAGCACTCTAACAACAGAAGCTGCTTGAAAAATTATCTTCGACAATTTAGAGTGATGTAGATAAACTCACGGAACTGGATGGTAAGGAATCGTTAGAAAAAGCAAGCAACGTAACCAATAAGGTGTAATTAAAACCAACTGCTTCTAGTAAATCTCAAGTAACTGTTAAGTATGTAAAAACGGCGAAGTGTAGAAATCAGTAGAATGCAGTCTCTAGCCAAATTCTCTGATCTCATTGGTAAGGTACCAGGCAACACTTACAGTTAAAACTTAACAGTAAATCATTATGGCTGTGACATTATGACATATAGGTATAAGAATTGGTCGAATGGACCTCGCGTCGCAACAAGACGTGACTAGAGTTGCTAATGAGATTTTAAATAACACAATAACATGGTCTTTTCAATAAATTCTGCTTACTATGTTCTAGCGTGTGAGAACATGTAGGCAGAAAACATTGTTATATTTTACATACCTAGGTACAAGTAACTTAGGTTCTACTTCTATTCTACAGTTCAACGCTAAGTTCGCCGTCCAACAGAATATGTTGAACAGATACCTACGTACTTATTTATTTGTAGCATCAAATACATTATGACTTTCTCGCTATTTCAAATAATTATTCTGATTTTATTTGAGAATTCTAACATAATTTTTTTTTTTGTAGCTCTCTAGTTTGATGGTTAGGTTAAGTATTGTAATGTACGAATGATTGATAATTGTCATTTGTTTAAACTCAAAATGAACATTGTTTATCGTAGGTACTCAATTTCTCACCATTTTAGAATCGGTGCAGACGTAAATATCTGCTCAAGGAATATGAAATTCCATAATAAGGAAATTGTAAATTTTAAACATGTTTCTATACAAGGGCGTGGAATTTACCTAATATATTTTTCGCCTTAGGTAAGTGGTAGGTAGGCAAAGGAATCAAGCTGCGATCAGCCGGTTTCTGCATTACTAATCTGTCTATGGGCAGGCCCAGTACTTGCATTCACTTATATGGTGTCAAAGTTGTCTTGAACTAGTTTGTTTGAAATAGATAAATCGTTGTTTCCATTATTATGTACAGGATAATCAATCTTATCTACTTTTTATTGGACTGGATTTAATGTTATTCTTTATTCCATCTGTAACTACTGTCAATTGATCTTGGCAACAAGGATTACCTTGTTTTTATTCTAGCAATTCTTATACAGGTAGGGTAAGGGTCTGTTTGTTTAAAAGTAGGTACAGATATGTACTAATTTGAAAAGGATGGAAATGGCAAGTCCTGTCGGGAATTGTTATCTTGTATTCTTAACAATTAGGTAGGTATTTGATAATACTGCCCAACTTCAATTTGTTTTCATCATATTCCTTTAGGTATGACATCTAAAGCAGTGCAGCGACTTGAATATCAAACAATTAGTACAATACAGCAGTGCAAAGCCGGTCTAGTAGGTTAGCATTCGGTAGCGCAGATAAGGGCCAGTAACTTGGACTGGTTGCGAACGGCAGTAAGCGATTCTATACCGAGCTTGGAAGTCATGGAAAGGAGCGCCTGCGCAGCGCTGCGTACAAATCTTGTATGACGGTGGACATACGGTACCTATACTGAGGCGACATTCCAGCCCGCGCGGAATGCATGACTACGGCCCTGCGAACAGGTTACTCCAACCCTCTCGAACCGTGCAATTCGCGATCGTTCATCTCACTCGTCCCACTTAAAATCATAACCTCAAAATCATAACCAATATGATTTATTTACAACAGCTGCATCGCCATCAGAGAAATGAAGTCACCAAACGCGTTTACAGTTTACACTCATTTCACCGATCTCTTTTCTCGGCGACAATCTAACGACCGCTGACCGCAAATCGGCGCTGAGACAGACGTTCTGCTATGCTTCGCTTTTCGAAAGATCGCATTACAAACACCACTGGACCATAACTCGGCGGGGCAAAGACAAAAATAAACTTAATATCGTGTGCGTTGTAGCATTTGTCGACGCATTCGATTTATGATCGCTTGCGACTAGAATCGGCGACGATAGGGAGTAATTCTCTCATCTGCCGATGTATTATAAACAGTTGATCATGCTTTTGACCTACCTTCATCCAAAAGTCGCTCCATATGCATGAAAACATTCGGGAACGCAGCCAGTTGCTTCCTGTCTTTGAGCAACTGAGCTAAGTAGTCCGCTATACTTTGCGTCGAAGGATTGTTATTATCACACATTTTGAATACTTATAATACAACTAATGACACGTAAAATGTTTGTTCTAACACGTTCAAATACGATATTGTACTTTAGTTACAGATTATTGTTATTTTTGTGAGATTGTGTTAGAAAAGTTAATATTCACTTCCACACACATCGACGATTCGATCACTACTAATTCACAAAACTGACCGAAGTGAAGTTGTGGGCGAATATAGCTGCGCTTGCGCTCTTGTCGAATGATTTTTTGTAAGCGCGTGCGACTTCTGTCCACAACGTAGGCGTAATAATAACATCTAGTTATCTCGTTCCTGCACGTACGGAGTCAACGCTTATCTCGCTCTAACAGTTCCAGTCCCATATGGTCGAATGTGCTGCCATCTAGTTATTTTCCTTGCAACGATTACATCAAGAGCTATAAGGGCATGGTGTAGTCATTACATTTATCTTGTATTTTGAGTTCATACTGTAGGGAGAAGTTACCACAAATTAAGCTGGCTATTGTGTTAATTAAGAGTAAAGGAGTGATTAGGTCTCTGGATAAATTAAAAATAACTGTAGATAGGTACTTCCATAATTTTTATTACAATGTTTTTGAATCACTAAATATGTCCTATCTTTCAATTCAACAAACTTAAAACTTAGGTACTAATCGCACTTTAGTAACACTAAGGACAAAAATTAGCATTTTCTATCCATATTTATTAATTAAGTATAGGATAAGATATAAGACGCTTACTTTACAGCAAACCTGCCTTGGCTTTGATTACCTAGAACAGAATAAGAAACAGATATAAACGTAGATGAAGAATACTAAGATCCTGGACACATCCGTCAGGCGTCTATTTGTCTCACATAGAAATTCATCAAGTTGTTATTATGCCATGCACGCCCGACATATGGTTGACACCTACGGCTTGACATGGGGCCAAGCGTTTCTACATCTAAATTAGTATGCTGCACTTTAGTGAGGATTAACCCAATTAAAAGTACTATAGGAGAGGTCAGGCACGAATATGCAAAGGAGCATCGGATAGGATCTTGGAACGATAACTAGGATCTGATAATTCTGTAATCTACATTTAAGATTAGATTAGGCATGGTCTTTGGCGTGGTATGAAAACGAGCAAAATTGTTGTCTCCACCAATCAAGGATGATAATAGTAGAACGAGCAATCGAGCTACCGAGCAGAAAATGAGTCGTTGTTGCTGCAAATATGTTACGTTTGGATCCCGAGCGTATCTCTAATAACATGAGAGCTTTAATGAATCACTTTTATGAGAGTCAAGATGTTTATTATTGCCATTATTTTCACAAAATTATGGGGACCTTCAGGGTATGAAAACATGATTTGCGCCAATCAATTTAAATTGCACAATGGGCGCCTGCGCGGTCACTATCTCTTTTTTTAAAAAGCATGTTCCAAAAATTCTTTGCCACCTTCTACACATTGTGCCTAATACAATTTTTGGTGCCACTTTGCGATCGATTAATGGAATAAATTTTGCGTAGGTTAGTTGGAAGAATAAAGGTTTTTAACATCCGCTGGAAATGGCAGGATTTTCCGGATTCTAACATTTAGGTAGTATTATACTACGAGTATCTCATGGTTTCCGAAAGCACTGCCAGCTCTTGGTTTTCTGATAAGTATAATTTGGAAGCCTTCAAATCATGAATGAATAGGTATACTATAGCACACTCCCTTTTCGAGCTCATCATCTCTAACCATGACGTGAGACTGGGGTCAAATGCTACCTATTCAATTTAGGAAAAATTAAATTATTGATAATGATGATATTGAAGATTATGATACTGTGAAAATACACTGTAAAAATACGACTAATTTTACAGGTACAAGACAAAATGACGGTACCATCGCCGATAGCAATACATGCACCACAAGACGTGCCCTACGTGGCGCTCCACTGCATCCCTCATCTTGAGGTGTAGGTGTCATGCTTGCAATTGTACTGACACGCAACTCAAGCAATGATGCCATTTAAACTGTTAGCATGTCAAAATCGTTAATGACTTCATGACACACAACAGATGGTCAGGTGACGGTAAATAAACGACCAAATTAAAACTGATGAAACATTTGGAAAATCAAGTTTTTTAAAAGACGCCATTTTGAAGTTCAAAGCAGATATACGAAATCTAAAGAATAATAATTAATGACCTGTATTACCATGTACGCCAACGTTAACTGTAGGTGATATTTTATCACATTTAGATATTTTTTCTCCTCCTATACATAAAAGGAAATGGTGGGCGAACTTCAGATTGTTGTTCATGCTTTTAAGTATAGTCAGAGGTTTCGAAATGAGACATGAGACCAAGAAGGTGATTCGTTATTGCCCAACATTTTAATAATTTTAAATTTAAGGCACTCATTATCAAAATCATTTAAATTTAACATAACAAACTGTTTCGAAACGCTTATATTTTATGTATAAAATATAAACTCCCTCTGTCTATTTGTAATCTTTTCACGCCTAAACCGCTCAACAGATTTAGGCGAATATGAAGACAATTTAAACCCTGGGGAATGGGAATAGACATAGGATACTTTTTATCGTAATAAACTCACGCGGTTCGACCCGTTAAGAGTTTTGAATTTCACATTAGAATAATTTTAGTAACATTTACCGACATTTGATAAAATAAGGACAGAGTAACTGAGACAAAACAACCCAAAGCCAGATAATTTTGAGGCGGAATTTTCATAGGGCAATAATTTTCCTACCTTGTTATACCTATACGCTCAGTTCAGTAGGAAGTTAGGATCTCTAACTAAAACAACTCTTTTCGCACAAGAGGTGATATCAAAACCGCATCGTTATCTGCTTCATAACAATTAAGTCTTATTAACAATTTAGCTTTAAAGAACCAACGAAATACGTTTTTTACAGAGTGAGCACATTCGATCAATTAAAAACACCTAAGTTGGTTACGTTTTATCAATTCTGTTAAAAGGATAAATGGATATAATTGACCCCTATCCGATGGTTTGTGTATCCATCGTATTAAATAGATTAATAGGGCAGTACCACGCTCTAGTTTCCAGTATCATTAAAACAGACGCACTTGGAAGCATCAGCTCGAATCCTTACATTGGATGACGATGAATAGAAACTACTAGCGACTACTATAGTTTTTAAAGTCTGACGAGAATTAACGAAAAAACATATTATCTCATCGATGGATGTGGATGTGAATGGACTTGAAATTATTTTTGCTGTACACAGTAGTTGAGTTTCCTATCATTGATGATTCTATTTAAAAAGCATGTTTCACCGCGATTTGACACCGGATTCACGCAGTCCTAGGATTATAAGTCATAGTTAATGATTTATGTCGCGATGTGAATGCTAGTGATTAAATACATCTTAACATCTGCTGGTGAATTTTTTAACTACATTGTAGGGTAGGTAATGTAAGAAAATGTAAGCTATACAGCCAATGAAATATTATCAAGTCTAGAAGATGCAGATGGGTTACGGAATTCAATTTTTCATGACATAGGTATACCTACTTTGGGTTCCGTAGCAGTAGCCTATGTAGTAAATTAAATGTTTCAATATTATCATCTTATTACCATAAATATATGAGTAAGTAAGTTTATTTATATATGTGCATACCCATCTGCAATTAATTATAATTAGCGCATTTCAATCGCTTTTGCGTCACACCAAAGATGCCTGCACCTTCGCATTAGGAACGTGAATTTTCCTTAAGCACGCGAAAATTACCGCATAGCCAACTAACAAGAATGCTATTTGAGTAAATTAAACGTACAGCAAAATGCTAAGAGTATTTAAAATCGTTTTATGACAACATTTTGCTGATACACAGACTTGGCTTCCATAAAAGTACTGTGATTATGCGGCCGCTCCGCCGACTAAGGTAACCTGTAGTTTAATTATCTAGGCGCTTGGGACTTGGACATACGAAGATGGCAAACGATTAATGCCACTATCGTTTACTTAGGTCTACGTCGCGTCGATGATAAAAACATTGACTAAATGGAACTAGATTGAAACATTGTAGGTACATGCATGAACTAATAGGTATAGTCATGCCCATTTAGCATGATCTCGAGGTAGCATGCAAAAGCGCAGCATTTTACTATTACACTGGCAAGTGTGTGTGACTAAACTCGTGTAGCGGTTTTTGTGCAATTATTTTCAAGGAATTAGATAGTGATGGTCATTGAGAACAAAGTAATATAGCACAAAACTTTTACATGCTTTATTTTTTAATGAAATATTTTCCGATATTGATTCAAAGAACATTGAAGATAATTTAACACGCTTTGCAGCTTTGAGTTCTCAGAAATTAAATTGACGCGATCGGCCTGAATCAAGAAAAGAAAACAACTGCCTGTTATTGTTTTACGAGGTCGATAGCTCAACTGGAAAAATAGAAAATTCAGTCATAAACACGCGGATATTGCGGGGCTATACAATCAGCAGTTTACCTACGTTATTGTCTCGTTAAAACATGAACAATTTGAAATTAAAATAACGTCAAGTCCACAGCAAATTTTATGTTCATGTATGTAGGTTGGAGTGCCGTGCGCAGAGCTTGCGTCGGATCTACATGTCCGGCTCTCGCCTACGGATTGTGCGCAGGAAAACATTGCGTCATCATCTTTGACCATTTTGTGATAGCTCGCATCTTTGTGCTTGCTGGCCGATGTGGTGATGACATAGGAATACGCGGTTCGAGTGCAAATGCCCATACTAACATTTTACAGCTCACCGTTTGGACATACAACTTTTTCATTTTTAGGAGGCTGGTGCGCATTTTGATGGCATAATCGCAGGCGTCATATTATTTGTTGCTTATCTATTTAACTTACAATGTCTTTATTATAAACTTTAAGCAACATACATTTTGAAAGTAATATGCAAACTTTTAAGTGGATTTTTATTTTTAATTTGCATGGTACGTAGAGCTTTTCAACTTAGATGCGCCATCTAGATAATTTTTAAAGCCACCTAGACCAGCAAAACACTCTCAAAATGGATCTGGATTTGTATGTACCAGAAAAGATTTCTGCCAAATAATAGTACAATTTTCGTGTTCCGGTTCAATAAACTGAACTGAAAATGGGTAAGTTACATTTGCTAGTAGCACATTAACCGCTTTATGAAAATTAATAAAATCATATTTAAACAGGAGACGAACTACCGGGCACTGAATCCATGATGGATTTCTTCAAGTTTAGACGTGAAGCAGACAGAAACGAGTTGCTTGAGCATCAACCAAATATACGGTTTTCATCACAAGGAAATGACTCAACCATATACTACGAAGTAGACGAAGATAACCGTCAGAAAACTTACGCTATACTACAGGAGAATCGGGCAGAATTCACCAACACTCCGCTTCGAACGATTCTACTGTTCTACTCAAATTCTGCTTGGAAGATATTCATTCTAACTGTCTTATTCATCGCATACATTATAGACTCCTGTCTCTACACCTTTTGCTCAACAAAAGACAGACCCTTCTGGGTTATCCTGGCCGTTATTGGCATTAGCTTCGCGTTCACTTTCGATGTTGCAATTATAGTTGGGTTGAAAATATCTAAGAAGTGGAGAAAGACACTTAATCTCATGGAGCCAGACACATTCAAAGTAGTCGTGGACGTTATTCTCGCTATACCATTTTCTTTCTTCTATTTGATTGATGACAAAATATTAATTAACTGCCATGCTATATCACCATTAGTGTCAACAATTCGCGTGTATAGAATTATCGAGTACTTTTTCAATAGATCTTCTCAAGCTGGATGTAACCAATGGACGTCATTTTTATCTCAATATCTCATCCTTTTCATATTATGTGTCCACACGTGGACATGCGTATGGTATTTACTTTCGTACAGAGGTTTCGATATACACAAAATTCGTTCTTCGTGGTCACTCTCAGCAGTATATCTGCCGACTGAAACTACAATGGATTGGTACTACGTTTGCTGCTATTGGTCTGTTATGTATTTGACCACCAACGCTTTGGGAGACTTATATCCTGTAAATACAACCGAGAGAATATTAGCAACGCTGGCTATATTAGTCGGATTTCTGCTAACGACGGTCGTTTTTGTGGGATCGTTGACTTCACAGTTTATAACAATAACAACGAGACGCTCCAAATATGTACAGCGGTTAAGAAAGATACAGAATCACCTCAAGTTAATAAATATGGATAAAGACATTACCAAACGCATCATCAGGTATAAAACTTAATGTTAATTCAGTTTCTCCGTTTTATTTTTTATCATACTAATAATTGTTGCTGTTTTATTATAACTTAACGAACTTGGTTTGATCAGGTATTACGAAGACCTTTGGTACCAAAAGTCGGGAGTGTTTAAGCCGAAGTTATTGAATCTATTGCCGTATCCTCTCCAAATGGAAATTTGCTACGATCTGAATGCAGTCCCGCTCTACGCTTCGTTGATATTTAGAAAACTTCCAGAAGCGTTCCTAAGGAGATTGTCACTGGATATGACGCACCAATTTTATCTTCCAGGAGATGTTGTTGTTAAAGAAAACCAAAACATGACTATTATGGTAATTTTATGTTTCTTGTTATGCGGTTTGTTTGCTTTGTTGTTGCTTGAACTTGTGTTACAAGCTGGCCGTTTTTCATATATTCTATAAATAATGGGGAGTAAGGACTAGTTGATACGAGCAGTAAATAAAAATACAGTACCCAGAGGTCTTATTGAGCTAATTTACAAATATTGCCTCGATTAATTTAAGCGACTTTTTAACGCTTTCTTAACTTCTCTATAAACAATAATATGGAGCACATATCCTTCCGGTTGAGGCTACTACGACGCGGGCTTTAATGGAAATTATATTTTATTACAGATTTGCATCACTAACGGAGTGCTTGAGCTTCTGTCTGATGAAGATGATGAAAGTCCCATGATATCATTTGCGAAGGGTACTTGCTTGGGGGAAATATCCCTAATATATAATTTACCAGGTATTAACGTAGGTATTTATTATATACCTACAGTTATTTAATATTACATCACTTTTTGTCTATGAAGATTGAAGAACAAATTTATTTCATGAGCTATTATATCATTCTCATTATCGTAATTTGATAATGACTCACACTGAAAAGGCCTTCTCTCATGAGATAGATCGTAACCACGCTGACTCAGTGCGGGTCAGTGGACGTCACAGTCATGACGTGACATTGTTGAATTTTGTTTCTAGGTTTCTTCAGGATGATTTTTTTGCCGTTTTGAGCAACGTCTTTTCATGTTTTTTTTTTTACTAAGATCATGTTGTTCACCTTTCCCTGGTCCCATTTTATTTGAGGTCGGCACAGTACCTACGTCTCTTTCTTTCACTCTTCCCTGTCAGCCATCTTTGTTGCATTCACATCCATTTCATTCACATCTGCTCTTACACAATCCATCCATCTTTTCTTAGCTCTTTCTCTGTCCTTGCACACAATCTCAAAACGTAATTTCATGCTGATATAGGTGGGTATAGTATTCCAATCGGTGCATGAGAGATGAACAAGATTTGCGTAAGTAAACACTTGAAAAGAGAAGATATTTTTTTTAGCTAGGTGCACAATTAAGGCAGCAACCTACGTAGAGTGTCAAGTTTTGAAAAAAACTAATTTCATAAAACTCATGGTCACATATCCGGATTTGGTGGACAAAATCCGTCATGAAATTCAGGAAAGAATCAACAGGAGTAGGAGAAGAAAACAAATACAAGGCGATAGCACAGAGTTTTCTTTGAACATTTACGCATCTAAAGACCGAAAGAAGAGTAACATAAAATGTTTAAAAGACAAACTAAGATATGTTCAAGGTAAGCAAAAGCAAAGCAAGTGAGTATAAGTTGAGAACTCTGAAAACCGCATTAGACTCCGCTTAGTATTTTTACGTGATGAGTTTATGAGGTAACAAACAACTTAAAGGTTACAAACAACTTAACAAACAACATGATTATTCTACAAAAATATAAATTGTCTGTTCGGAAGCTTATTTACAACCCCTATCGTCAATGTAACTTTTTGGATATCTTTCAATTTAAATTTATCAGTTATAAGTGTTGGTTTACTTGTATGTATATTTTACTGCAGGTAAAACAGACGCAGATAATTTAACGAAAGACGATATCTTGGACGAAAACTGTTTGGATCTTTACATTCTGTCCGAGCACGTTAAGAAGAAAACCACCACATTTACTTGCGTCGATTCAAGCTTTCCCTGGATTCTCGAGTCTGAGAGCTACCTTGTCAAATATTGGGAGAAATACATGTTATTAGTTGTACTTTTTGTATGCATAGTATTTCCGTACTACATTGGATTCAAGAGAAAATTCTCGGATGGGATAATGTTTTACGCACAACTTATTATAAATATCACATTGTTATTGAACATTTTGATGACCTCTGTTACTGCGGTAAAGACGAAGAAGAAATACATCAAAAAATTTAGGGGTATTTTGAGTTACAATCTCAACACTCTCGGATTTTACTTGGATTTGGTGTCGATAATACCGTTTGAGTACATTGTAACTATTCATAGTGCGGTAAAATATCACGACGAGTATCGAGATCACCTGTTTTATCTATGTAAAGGTGTGAAGCTCTGTCTGGTTTGGAGATTGTCAAACTTTTTCGAGAGTTTGGAACGAAAGCTGCTGTTAAATTCAATGCTTGTAAAGGTACTTTCATCTACCTTGCTATTTACATAGGTACTTGATTTCGGTCACGTTACATTAGCAAAGCATAATCGATACATCAATTACAGACAGTCAAGTATTGCGTTTACATATTCCTGCTATCTTATTGGTGCGGCGTGGTGTTATACATGGAATCATGTTTCGTAAACAGATGTTCTGAAAATTCTTGGTTCAGCAAGGCATTGCTATGGGATGACGATATTCGAGACGTCTCTTTTACAAAGTAAGAAGCTTTTGATTAGACGACATTGTAAACTCACGAAAACGAATTAGCAGGTTTATGGAACAGAGCTGTTCATATCCTAAAGTACTATGTAGTACACAATATGAAGTAGTCTGATTACAATTTAACGCCTACTCTATATTTATCGATTAGTTTAACATTTTATTTCCTTATTCAGGACTAAATATCCTTTAATAACATCTGTTTATTTTGCCACCACTATACTACTCTCTGTGGGCTATGGGGATTTAACTCCTGGTGATAAATACGACATGGGATACGTAGCATTTCTTAGCGTTTTCGGAGTGCTACTGACTGGATACTGTGTGTCAGAATTCTCTGCAGTTGTAACACATTGGCTAAGGTAAGAGCAGAACACAAATCGACAAAAAATACATATAATTTTTAATATAAGTATTCTGACATTGTGGCAATGTAATCTTAATGAATTCAAAATTATACAGAACGAAAACGGCATTTCTGGAAGTGATCATGACGATAGACAAATTTATGAAAGAGAACAACATGCATCCAGCTATCAAGCACAGGATAATGGCTTTTTATGAACTACAATGGCAGTACAATTCGGTAAGAACAGATCGTAATACCAGTAAGCCAAAGACAAACGGATACTAGGAGCTCTCATATCCAACATATTTCAGGGTGTAGAAGTGACTGATGAAAGCTGGCTAGAGAAGTCAATTGTGCCTTCAGAGTTACGAAAGAAGGTTTTACATCAAGCTCGGTTCAGAGCATTGACTTCAATCAGATTCTTTCAAGTTAAAAACAATGCCTACATTCATACACTGACTGAGAGTAAGTATCTAGATATTTTTTTACCTATCATACACCTACCAAAGAATCCACAACAATGAATTGGATTGAACAATGAGACCATAAATAACATATGTTCCACTTTCTGTAGCTGCAAGAGACATGATTCTACCGCCAGGTGAAATAGTCTATTACGGAGGAACTGTTACAAGAGAGCTTTACATCATAGAAAGCGGTTACTGCTTAGTGACTTCTCACGAAATGAGAGAAGCGAAAACGGAACGTGTTATCGGCCCCGGAAACCATTTGGGGTTGCTAGTGCTTTTGTATGGTGTTCCGGCTGTTAGCACGGTGATTACTTTAACGCATTGCAAGGTAAGAATATTAAGTGGCCAAAACGGAATAATATACCTATGCTTGAATATGGAAAAGAAACATCCTAGCGCTCAGTAGGTAGGTAGTAGGTAGCAAACCATGGAAGCTTCAAGATACCGCAGATGCGCTTCGCAGTGTCTCTAACATGGGACACAAAGTAGGTAGGTACAGTCAGCGACAAAAGTACCTGATCATACTCGATTTTCGAAATGTAATTTTGATCAGTAATGTTTGTTTTTTTACAACTTACAAGGTAGCGTTTGACCAGAACACAACACAACTGATTATTATAAGTGATAATGCGGTCAAAGGTTGGTGTTTGAGATGGTGAACGCCATTGGAAAGTTTGACATTTTTAGCGACTTTTGTCGTTGACTGTACTGGAAGTAGGTACCTCTATGTATAATATAATATCTAATTCTGTTATAATTATGTTGCCAACACAGTCGAAGTATATTGTAGGTATGTAGAATTAATAAGAAATATGTAAATAATATAATTCTGTTATCTACTTACCAAGGTACTTTATTTTAGCTAATTAGTGTTAGTCATTCCGCTTACACGTCAGCATTGAGTCTCTTTCCGGATATGAAAGAACATGAAGGTCTTATGAAACCAGAAGAACTTGAATTTATTGAAAATCTAGCTAAAGCTTTGAATACAGACGGATACCTTAGGCATTACAATAAGATCATGGCAAAGAAAAGGGTCAGAATAACTGGCATTTTGCAAGAGTTTTTCAATAGTAAGTCATGTTACCTATTTACTAAAAAGTTTTCAGGAAATCTATATAGAAATTAACGCAATTACTTCACTTCTTTCTAGTACTTTTTTTCTCTACGTAGGAGAATTCGAGAGCTTGCTATTGCGTTGCGACCTTATATAATAAGTGACACATTGAGTCGCACAATAAGCAATGTGGGAGTCACATAGGAAAAGAGGCTTACCTATGCTCAGCAGTGGGCGGGCAAAATCAGGCAAAAAAAACAGCTAGAAGTGACGGGTATTTAGTAGGTCGACACTCGAATAGTGTTCAGACAATTTAAAACAAAATGTTGTAAGGAAAAATGTAATAGATTTTTTTGATTTTCGACTTGGTGGGCTCTTTTGTAAGTTCCACATCCGTGGGGTTTCATTATATTTTGAAAATCATTAACCTCTTGCTTAATTTATATAACGTCTATTATCTACACAACAGACTCCTTTATCGACGTTGCTGGTGAATATAAGAAATTAAAAGAAAGTTATATGAAGTCCTACAAAAAGTTTCACATCTTGAACAACATTGCGCCATACCTCTTGATGCCAATTGCGATTAAACCAGCCGGAATATTCCTCACAGTTTGGGCTCTTCTTCGAGTCATCGCAGCATACTCGCTTTGTATGATGATACCGGTATGTCATATCTTAAATCACACACACACACATAACACACACACATCACTTATTCCTCTTTTAACCACCGACGCCAAAAGAGGGGTATTATTAGTTTGACAATTCACCCTAACAGTAACTTCTTCCAGGTAATCATCTCAATGGCTCCATCGTCGTGCAGGGCTTTCAATGTAGCAGTGCTGGTATTGGAAACATTTTGTTACGTCGACATGTATCTAATGCTACACGTAGCATTTTATGGGTCTAAAAATCAGCTGATATATCACCCATATTTGACTGCAAAAAAATATTTGTCGGTAAGTAATTTGAAATTAGCAAGATGAAAATCTAGAGATTATGATGATGCAGGAGAAAATCAGTACCTATCGTCTAACTCCCGCTACACACGGTAGTTATAATTTTTTTTATTTTTTTTTTGATGTAAAAGATTGGCTAACAGGCGGACGGCCCGCTTGATGGAAAGCGGTCACCGTCTCCTATGGACATCTGCAACACCAGGGGAGTAACCGATGCGTTGCCGACCCTTAAGGACGACTCTTTTCACACCCATCTTGAAGGATTGCAGTTTGTAGCACCGCGGAAAGACTTGCGGGGGGGCGCTCGTTCCACATTTTGCAAGTATGCGGTAGAAAGGAGTGCATAAACCGAAAGGTGTGGGATTTCCAGGACTCGATAGTGTGCGGATGAGCTTTATCCCGATGACGAGATGAACGATGATAGAGCCGTGAAAGAGGGATAAGATTGAATAGCTCTTCCGAGCATTCCCCGTTGTAAATTCGGTAGAATATACACAGCGAGCCAATACCCCTGCGAAGGCTAAGCGGCAGACTTACAACATAATATGTAACTTAATGCAAAAGAGCTCCGCGTAGCTCAATATACTTTGCCGTAAGAACCTGAAGGAGACCACTGGCGGCAGCGTTAATATGTAGATTATCGTAGGTACATACGTACATTAAGTATAGCTGCCATCTGCGACGAGGGTAACTGAATAATATGGATTAATTGGATTTTTTATGGCCATTATGGTTAATTGGCTGTTCTTTCTAGGGACCATTTATTATAGACTTTGTGACATGTTTCCCATGGTACGCTCTTTGGAAGCTTTTCGTGCCCAAACATAACGAACACCACTCGGAAGAAGATCACATCAGAAATGGTCACATGCTGCACTGTTCTATCAGAATGATAAATGTGCTGCAAATTTATAAGCTATATACGGTTTTCTGGGCGGAATCTTTAAGCGCTTTAAGACGCGTAAGCAGCTTGTTTTATACAATTTAGATATGATCGAAATTTCCTAATGATCAATTACTATCTTGCGTTGGTGTTTTGCTTCGTAGTTCAGCCCATATTCTGTGCGTAGAATACAAAATTATCTTATACTTTTGATGTTACATTTTATTTAACATTTTTGTTGAATGATTATCATCGTTTTTCTCCCTTTCAGGCGTATATAATGAGTGTCCTACACTTTCTTTTGTTGACTCTCTTTTTTCTAAATCTTTACACGTCGATTCTCATTATTCTTACGTGCCGATACGTAATAGCGTCTGACGCAGAAAACTTTGTGCATGGACTTACAAAACTATCCTTGAAAGGGCCGTATATGGACACCGAGTTTCATCCAGATGGTAACATGGTTTGTCAACGCGGTACGTTACCATATTAATTTGCTTTGTGTTATAGTGTTGCTGCATGTACGTGTCCATAAGATCTTTTTATGTTTAGTGACTTTATTTAATTAAACAGGCTCGTGGATAGATGTAGCGTCAATTTTGAAGACAAACTATTTATCACCAGTAAAAGTGTATTTGCTAGCGCACTATTGGTCTGCTACAAGTTTTAGCGGTGCAGGTTTTGGTGATATTACCGCTCAGGATACCACGCACATGATCTTGTCTATCTGCTCTAATTTACATGGAGTACTGTTTTTTGGGTAAGCTCTAAAAAGCAATCTAACGCAAATTTGATTATAGCTTGGTGGTAGGTCATTTTCTTGCGCTCGCCTGGCTGACTATTTATTATATTATCTTCAAGTTACGGATCTGTCGCCAAGTACCTGCTGTGTGTTACGGCCGCCTCAATTGAAAGCCATTATCTTTATCTTTACTTTTACGTACTCTGTCGTACTTATCTCTATCGCTTATGTAGCAACATGTTTCAGATACGTTTACGCAAGAATAGCGTCCCTTAAAGCCATGGCCGATCAAGTGGTCACTAAGTTCCAAGAAAATGTAAAGCATTTAGATTTGTTTTTGAATAGGGAGAAAGTACCCTTTGCATTGAAAAAGACAGTTATGGAATATTGGAAGTATCAATGGAAAAGAACTGGAGGGTGGTCGGTAGGTATAGGTACTACTAAGACTAAGAGAGTACCTAAAGGATTTAAAAGACTACCTTCAAATAAAATTAATCATCATCATCAACCTTTTACGTTCCCACTGCTGGGACTCTGGCCTTCTCTCAGAGAGAGTATGGGTCGCAAACTACCACGCTGGACCAGTGCTGGTAGGTAGATGTCGTATACTTCAAACGATAATTTTAGTGCAAAATGATCTTGCAAAACAACTGAATGTATTTTATAACAAAAAATATTCTCTTCACTGGATGTTTGTTATTTGATGTCCATCATCTATATATTTTGATATCAAAAATAACTAAGCTGTTGTTTTAGCACCAATCTATTCTTGGAAAACTGCACGCAAATCTGAACGAAGACGCAGTGCTATACATGTACGAGAAGACTTTGCGAGAGATACCTTTGTTCGAGAACGTCGAATATTCATTCTTTAGAGCTTTTGCAAAGAAATTAAAGGAGCAGTACTTTCAAAAAGGATACATGGTCATGAGAGCCAACGAAGTCATCAGTTACATGTACATCATTTTTCGCGGAAAGGTAAGAAACAATAAGTTAAGCTGTTTTTTTATTAGACCAAATTCCAATCCTCTTGGCCCTGCCTGCACCTACGTTATGTGTGGATGCACCACCGCTCAAAACAGTGAAGTAAAACATCGATTGTGAGGAAACCGGTATGTCCAAGAACCACAACATTCAAGGGCATGCGACATTTACCAACCTGCACTGGGCCAGTGTGGTTAGACTACGTCCCGTTCTCTCTGAGAGAAGGCCAGAGACCGAGCTGATGATGACGATAAATGTGTGTTACTTCAGGTGGACATTATATCAGAAATCAATGAAGTAGAAGCTTGTATGGGACCAGGTGGGATATTTGGAAATATTCGAGGAGCTACTAAATATTTGACAATGTCTAATGTTATAGCGTCTAGAAATATAGATGTCCTTTCCATTCAGGGACGTGAATTTTATAACCTTCTGAAGGTAGGTAAATCTCGTGTAATAAATCAATACTATCAATACTAATATTATGAATGCGAAAGTAACTCTGTGTACCTTTTCACGCCTAAACAGCTGAACAGATCTTGTTGAAAATCGGTATGGAGATATGTACTTTGAATCCTGGAGAATGACATAGGACATTTTTTTTATCGCGATAGACTGTAGTTGATGAAACCACGGGAACAAGAAGTCGTTTAAACATTTTTCCACTAATTCATTAACAGCAGAAATAAAATATTCGATAGATCTTTATAAAAATCTAGTCTTCATTCTGTGTGTCTGTCACTGTTCTCGGTTTCACCCTCCGGGAGATTCCCACAGGACTTTTGTTATAGGTAATTAATTAAACATGGTGAAACTGTTTGAAAACAGTAATAGAACCTTCTTAATCGTATCATTATTTCCTTAAATTCGTTGTAATACCTACATACTTACACCAAATTCTACCTCTTTATTACTAGTAGTACCTACCTAGTACTTATAGATAAAAGCATAAGTACCCACTTACATAATAAAAACTAAAATTACTGGTGCTGTAAAATAAAATTCGTTAATTTTGCAGAGCTATCCATCGGTTTTGAGGAAAGTCAACCATTCTGTTGAGTCAGCAGCTAAAGATTACGTGATACCAACAATGTCTTCTGATAGAGAAAGTGGGGATGTAAGTTACAGTTTAGCGTAGTATCTATTGAAATAGTTTATTAAGCCATAACTCACTAGTTCGTGTTTTCAGTTGGAATCCGCACCCTTGACCTACGATCCGGGAGACGATGAAGATGATATGGACTTCACTATGTACTTAGAGGTCTTAACAGTTACCCGTATTATATCATTTGTATTCATAATAATTTCTCTATAATAACATTATTGGATTATTACAGAGTCCAGAAAAGAGTATTGCAGAGTCACACGGCTCAAGATCCATAACGTCAGCTGGCAATGCTGACTACGTTTCGGCTTCATTGTTAATGTTTCAACCTCACAGGTTATTTCTTTAATATTTGAATTAAATTATTATTTCAATACAATTTCCGATACTATTATAACAGCCTTGAATTTCAGATGGTTTCGCCGCAGCATTGTTCCTGATAGCAAATTAGTAACGTTTATGGGTAATTTTACTAACTTCAATCTAACCTTCACCTTCTTTAAAATGTTTGTTGATTTTACTAATGGTTTTTGTTCATTTCAGAATATCTGATCCTAGTAATTTCATACATAGATTTTATGCTATTAGTGTATCAAATGGCATTTCATACTGTTCCGTTTTTCTTCTACATATGCGTTGCTAGCGACGTCATGTTCTTTTTTAAGCTGTTTTTAGACTTGCATAGCGGATATATGAACAGATATGGAGAATATGTTCTGAATCCGAAGAAAGTGAGAAAAATGTTAGTATTTCAAGTTTACCCCTTGAATTTACTGTCATATGAGACCGTAAAAAGCATGAGGATTTCTTTGGCATCAAGATTTATACCTTTAGTTAGCACGAGTTACCTGTTTATTCAGTTACTTGAGAACATAAACAATGACTTTCAGGTACTTTTCAAAAGTTCTGCTCCGAAGACGTGATTTCTTAGCAAACTTCATAACATGTTACTTGGCCTTTGCTTTACCTCTGCGTTCACAAATGCAACTCGCCTTGTTCTCCTACATGAGGTCCCCACAGTTGGCCAGGATAACCTATCTGTTTACATACAGAACACATGGCAAGACAAACATTGGATTTTCTAACTTGTTTCTTAAGCTAATGTAAGTTTTATGCGATATTGAATCTTGAAATGCGTTAACCTTTTTTTGAGTATAAGATACGTGCTTAGAAGGTCATGGCGAATAAGGGCCCTGAAATATCATAAGTCATGGCAAATGTTTTGTTTTAAGGACTATTGGGATTTGGGCATCGATATTGTCACATGTAAACGCATGCCTCTTCTTCAAGTTATCCTGTCTTACTCCTGTACATTGCTCGTCATCAAATTGGATGGCCAAGCCTGAACTGAACTTACGTGTCAGATATTCTGAGGCAAGTATTAGTAGTAGAAGTAATATGCTTAACTAACTCCGATGGCTCACCTTCAAATGAGCTTGTTTTGCCGCCCGAAGTTTCTCCATGCGTACATTGTGACTTTGTGACCAAGCTAGCTTAGTAATATTCTAATAATCTCAAACCATAATGAGCTGTTCAAACCTGATCGGTGGTCTGGTGGTATTGGTCGCTTGTCTATATAGACTGCCGTTCCTGATTGGAGTTGTTGGCATGACATTTTTTAAATAAGACCTACCTATTTATTTCCTTGACTTGGCCTGTAAATTAACGGTTGTTTTTCTGTTTCCAGGGAAGATATTTCACTCTTTACATAGCGGCTTTATGGTACATGATAAACCTCCTGACTATAACTGGAACAGGCGATGTGTCCTCTCAGAACAGCTTTGAAGTAGTGGAAACTATCATTATAATAATAATTATCAAGTTTTGTACAGGTAATCTTTACGCCTTATCAATGATTATCGATGATCTTAACTTCGGTCTTTACTTCAATATCACGATGCGAAGCGAATTTACCAGCACACCAACAATGCATACGCGCTAATCTTCAACTTTCCTAGGTCTTCTAATATCGGAAATGTCCGCAATGATAACTGCACACTCCTCGTCCCTAATAACGTACGATTACGGTATCAACGAGCTTAGAGACGGTCTACGAGACATGGACTTGAGCGATCACCAGATGTGCAAGATGTGGGACTACGTGCGTGAACTATGGAACAGGCAACAAGGGAGACAGGTGTATATGACACCCACTTTATTTCTCAGCGTTATGAGTCACGCGGAAACTTAAACTAGCGACTGTTGGAACTGAGATTTCGTCGAGCTGTTACATAGGAGTGCTGAGGCTCTTAAGAACTCTCTCTCAGAAGTCTATATATGTTGGTTGTTATTCATAATGCGATTACAATCTCATTCATAGCTCGTGGACCAGGGATCCACGGAACAAATAAGTATGTAGTTATTTGCTGTCCAATGCATATTGCATACCTAAATGTTTCACTTCGTTTTTCAAACAACGACCCATGCATTGCATATACCTTAATTTAGACCTATCATACAAACTCAATGAAGTAAATGACACGCCTGTAAGCACATTTCGATTACGTCTGAAAGCGACACTTGCACACTGCTGATAAAACAGTCTATTTTCAACCTACGTACTTCTTTATAATAGATTTCATTAGCATCTAATACGATTCCCTGATGGATGGATTTTGATAGCACACGCTCCAGTATGGGTAAAAGCTTCGTAGAAGGCAACTGGCAACTATGGTCCTTCGGTCGGTTTAACATAGTTTCAAAATTCTATCACTAGAGGCGCTCGTTTCCATTGCTATCTTCTAAACCAAGTCTAATATTGTAGATGCCAGAATTAGTTCACGAGTTGCCGTTCCGTCTTCGCTGCCAAGTCATGCAAGCAGTGTACGGATCTCATATACGTGAATCGGTGATATTTAGCAAGACCGGTGATGACTTTCGAAGAATGCTGGCTATGTGGATGAAGCACTGCGTGTTCTTCCCTGGGAACTATATCGTGCAGTGCGGTGACTCGGACCAGAGTATTTATTTCATACACAGAGGGCAGGTGAGAATGGCAGTATCACACTCATCAACATCTTGTCTCGGTTCCATTTGTTTGGGGTCGGCGCAGTACGTGTTTTTTCTCCATGCACTCTCCCCTGTCAAGCGGTATTGTTTCATTCACTTCTTTTTCATTCATATATCTTCTCTTACACAATCCATCCACACCCAATACATCCCAGATGTATTGGATTGTTAGAAAAGTTAATATTTTGTTTAATCATAGTCTATCTAAGTAAGTAATAACATTTCAGGTGGAAGTGCTGACTGTCCATCCTAATCTGACGGAATCCATTTACGACGTTCTCGGTCCTGAGGACAGTTTTGGAGTCGCTCAGGTAAGAATGAGCACTGTTTCATATCTTTATAACTACTACAGTATAAAAGAGAAACATTGTCTTTCTTTCACGCCAAAGCAGCTGGACCGATTTAATTTAATTATGTACAATGTTTAATTTACAGGGTTTGTTTGTAGGAGTATCGCATCATTTTTCCTTTCGAGCTCAAACTGTGGTCGACATTGTCTATTTGAAACTGGACCAATGGAAGTACTTATTAGATTTCTACCCGAAATCGGCTAGACTGGTGCAAAGAAAAGTTGAAAACGTATATTTAGCTATCTAATAAGTTTTGATTTTACTCTAATCGAGATAGTGTTTATTGATTATACTTATGAATTAATTATAACATAATTATATTTGAAAACGGTTTTATTTTATAAATCGACACTTTTAATCGGTAATGCTCAAGAAACACATCAACATTATATATAGCGATGATGGCTCAGTGGTAGTGACGTCGGCTTGCGATCCATAGGACGTGGGTTCGAATCCTACAATGAGCTTGAGCTTTCGGTGAAGGAAAACATCGTGATGAAACCATAGCTTGGTGGTAGGGTATTTTCTAGTACTCGCCTGGCTAGCTACCACCCTCTTGTTAAGAATCTGTCGCCAAGCACCTATCGGTGTGTTCCGGCAGCCTCACTTGAGAGCCAGTTCCCAGTCCAGGTGTAGCGTGGCGCCATCTTCGACCACATCTTCACTTAATATCAGGTGACTTGTGGTCAAACGCTACCCTGTCAAAAGTAAAATAAAAAAGTAAAATACATTATAAAAAATGTAGGTAGGTACTATAAAATTATAAGAGGTACAAAATTAAATACTAATCAACTACTACAAAATATGCTTTTAGTGTAATCTTAATGACTAAATACTAAACTAACTTGCTCAAGTAAAATTACTCGACTTGTAACATTCTAGCGACACACCGACTGTCACCGACTCAAGCAGCCGAACAACACGAGCGACTCGAGTCGACTCGTTATCCCTCCGACTCGAGTAAAACTACTCGACTCGCAATCGCAACACTACAAACGCAAACGCTACGCTACTCAATAACAAACAAAATAGTACCACATTAGCTATTACAGACGCTTCCTCTTCCTAGTGATTCTCTGGGAGATCTCGGGAATGATCTCCTGAGTGAGGTCGACGTCTTGTGTGACCTCTTGGGTCATTTGACCCTCAGTGTTGTCGGCGTTATGCTGTGTGAGCCGCTCTGTAGCGTCCAGCCGCTGGGTTTGTGCGAGTCTGGAACTGAGTACAAGCTCAAATTATTAATATGTCTAATATCTATCTAGATAGGAGTAATGGTGGCCGAACAGTAATACCTTACAAGTTCGAATCCTCTGGGCCCCGCACCAATGACTTAATAAGTTATGTGTAGATGTACAATCGCTAAAAACGGTGAAAGAAAACATCGTGAGAAACACACTCACACTCAATCCTTGTGTATGGTGATAATGTCCCCGATATTTATTTATTTATTTTTAATAGAGCTAAGAATAGATAAGACGGACAGTGTGTGATGATGACCCTAACATATGACGGTAAGGTAGACATGTTTTTGAGTGGAGATCTCAACTTGGTAAACAGTGTAGGACAACCTGCAAAGAGGTGGAGCGTCGACTTGCATTGAATGGCTGGGAGTAGTTGGACGAGGAGAGCCAAAGACTGGAATCAATAGCGTACCTTCGGAGAGGCCGATGTCTAGCAGTGGACTAACACAGGCTGATGATGATGTAAATTTTTTGTGTAACTAATTTCCGGAAGTACCATTCTGATTGTTTATATACTGCATTGTTTTAAAAAATATATTATACCAGCAGTTCCCCACGGTTTCCCCCGTGTGAATTTAGAGTTTACCGCAGTAAAAAGTATCTTATGTCCTTCCCTAGTGTTCTAACTACTTATCTCCATACTAAATTTCATCAAAGATGGTTCAATAGTTTATAAGTTTTTCCGGAACCAGCAAACAATCAAATCTTTTCTCATCATGATTAGTATAGATACCTTTCACAGTCTAAGTTCTCCAGTTGTTCTGGACTGTAATCGGCCTTGCAGCAGGGCCATTTCTCAACATTCTTCACGTAGCGGTGCAGGCATCTAGTGTGAACTGCCAACGCGCAAACTGGACAGTTATAACCCTGAAAGTTTTTATAAGATAATTACTGCTATGAATTTACGAGCTTTAGATTACTCACCTAGTTTTTATGTCTGTTTGTTGTGGGTAATTCTTGACACCAGCAATCTGAATTAGAAATGTATTTTTCTGGTAAACAGACTGGACTTTTCGGGTGTTGGTACATTTATATGAGGTTATGCCATAAAGGATCAAGCGGAAGCTCTCCAATGTATAGGAAAGTGTAAATGCCATAGTTTATGGAGCTTACCATCATGCAGACATGTTACTCAGTTTGTCACTTAATTATATAAACAATTATTTTTTTACCTCTTACAGGTTAGCTTTTGCATAAGTATCCTGATGTGAAGTGACAATATGGTCTAAGATGGTGTCACACTACACCTGGATTATTAACTGCCTCTCAAGGGGAGCTACCAGAACAAACTAATAGGTGTTTGTATCTTTAACATAACTGATGATCACCATAAAACTTGATATTTTTTAACTTAGGCCCGTATTCTAGCTTGACGCTCAAGTGTTGATCTATGCTGGTGCAGCGATTAAGTGACATATCTGTATGAACTGACAGTATCAAATCTGTGCTCGGGTACTGATCATCGCTTGAGCGTCATTCTAGTATAGTATTAAGACTAATTTGTTGTTATGGTGGTTTTAAAACTTACTCTAAATACAATAGTTTTACACAGGCAGCAGTTTTCTACAGCATCAGGCATGTTCTGACTGAAGTACCCCTGGAACTCATGGATGGTCCTCAGGCCCAGGATGTAGTTGTTGTTACTGTCTTTGTCCAGGTAGCGCATTCGGCACCATTTGTTGAGCAGCTTCTGGAATATGTCAAATGAGTTGTTGCAGCTAGGGGAGAATATAATTGGAGGGTGGGTGTCCTAGATACCCTAAGTATATAACATTAAAAATGTTTTAATATATGAAACTACGATGTGGTAAATTTTCATGATTATTTTGCCTGAGGCTTTACAGAGACGCCATTTAGTACTTTTGTACCACTAGATCATACACATAATGTAATATTTTGTATTGTCTATTTTATTCAATCAGTCTACTTATAAGCAAACTACAGACATGCAAATAATCATTAGAATTAGGTTTTATAACGGGATAATTACCATGTATTTGTTTTTGTTTGAGTTCTCGATATTTCGGCACTGTTGCAAGCGCCATGATCACGAGAATACACGGTAATTACACACATACATGGTAATTATCCCGTTATAAAACCTAATTCTAATGATTTTGACCATGGTAGTTTAAAACAGTATATGCAAATAATCATCCTTGTTTGATGATAAAATTGTATGTATGGCTATAACCACCATCACCTGCCGTGTGCTGTTGTTGAGCATATTCGGCTTCCCAATAGTAATAATTTAGGAATGAATAGGTGCCTTTGTATGCGAGCATGCTCCGTATCATCCACCTTGTCGCCATTTACCATCAGGTGAGACTGTGGTCAACTGATTTTGGCAATATTAAAATAAAGTTGATATAATATTGTCATGACATACTCACTTCGGCTTCAGTCTTAGTAAACGAAGATTTCATACTACCAACTAAGTTGAGTGCATGTATTCTCGTAATTTGTCTTGAATCTGAAGTTACAATCATTTCAAGCAGCACTCTGAAGTATTCTAACTCTGTTGCTGAGAAGTAATTCTGAGCTTTTGATATGTCATCATCAGCCATTGATACATATATGAGAACTTCTTCATCGGTGATCTCATCATGGGTAACCTTTATCTGCTGCTGGAATGGACGTATCATGCTGTTGATTTCCTTGACCAGTTCTTGAATGGAGTTGCATTCATTATCTGCAAATTGTAATAAATAATTGTAAGCAATTAATAATAAGCAACTTACTGTACTGCAATGCAGCCATCGCCCTGGTCACCCAGGCTCTTTTATTCCTACAAATCTGACTGCATTAATTTTATCAGTAATGTTTGCACAATAGATATGGCTTGACGATATATTTTGTACTATAACCCTAAACCTAGCCAGACAGTCTGCCACGAAAGGGACTTTTACAATTTACCCACTGAACAAGAGAACGATTTAATTGTTACCTAGGACTAGTAGGTAACAGTTAAATAGAATCAAAAAATCAAGCCTGTAGATACGCTAATGAACTTACCGGTATACTCTGCAAGCAATCTTAACGATTCTGCTATTGTTATGACGCCGCGACTGCCAACAGTTCGAACTAAATATCTATGAACATGTCCGTAGCTCATTTTGATTGATTATTATAACAAAACAATTTATTTTGATGATTTTGTTTTCGGCGAGATAACTGTAGTTTTTTTTTTTTGTTTTGTATGGCGTCACACGATTAGTTTATTTGCCAGTGTCAAGTGTAAAAGATTTCAAACTCAGAGGGTTGAATCAAGTTAAAATGATGTTGGTGATGATGATGAGATGATGGGATGGGGATAGCGTTTAAGTAAAGTAGTGGCGCTTTACTTAAACTTTACACGGACTTTTTTGGAGCAATTAGAAAAGTCACTTTCACAACTTTATTTCAATTTCCCACACTCGTACACATTAACGAACACATAATGGTTAATAATCCACCAATAATCAATATTACACATTATCACTCGAAGAAACACAAGTTTTGAAAATAAAAACAAAATTTTCACGTTGACAATTCGATTGCCGCCAAAAAAGTCCAACTGTAGTTTACTTGCCTTGCCATTAAAGATGTGACGAACTGCTTAAAATTGACAATATGCTTAAAGCGTTCCGCTTATATTATTAAGCTGCTTAAAAAAGTCGTCGAATGCTTATTTGCTTTTTGTTGTATTTAAACGGAAACAATGGAGACATGTTTAATAGCGACTAGCGACTAGTGACAAACGCCGAGAGTTAACAAAAGCGTTTAATGATTTGTGGCTTTGCTAGTGTTGTTACTAGCTTAAAGAAATTTGTTATTATTATGTTGCAATTTGGAATAGTTTTTTATATATTTTTTTTAATATTTTTTATCTTCTATCTTACTAAATAAATACTTTAGACTACAAAGTAACAATATTTATGAATTAATGAACTTCCCTTCGTACTTATCAGGCGGTTGTCTGAAATGAATTATCAATCCATTAATCACTGGGTTTCATTTCAGGCGTACTTAGAAGTTCATTGATTTTATTTACATCATGTATTATTTACACTTGTTTTCACTACGGTATATTTACATTCTTGTTTTATATTTACATGAATAATGCCTTTTTTGTTGTTTTTTTGTTACATAACACATAAGTCTCGAAGCTCATTCGCGCGCGTAGTGTAAATAAACAAAATAAGCCCTCGCTAATTTGTCAACAACAAAAAGCGAACTAGAAAATTAAATGGAAGACGGAGGAATTAAATGGAATCGGTTTGGTTGTAAAACACTAACCAACCAAACACAAGGCGTTGCCAGGCCCCCACAAATATTACGTAAATAAGCAGAACGTAATTTAGCCGCGTAATATGACATCTAATTCAATTAATATTGCGCCTTCAGTGCATAGAAATAAGGTTGAAATAATGTGAATCCAAACCAATTATAAATCTTTGAGTCTTACGCTTATAACAATCAGATTTTATTTTGAAATGTATATCTATCGGAATAAGGTTTGCATTTGTTTGGACTTTGGAAAAAAGTCGTCAACGTTTAAACGGAGTCGGCTTATTTTCATCAGCCCGCGCCCCGCTTATGCGCTTATTTTGAAGAGTGACGACTTTCAGTGGTATCCGTATTGGAATAAGGTTTGCATTTGTTTGGACTTTGGAAAAAAAACCGTCAACGTTTAAACGGAGCCTGCTTATTTTAATAAGCCCGCTTATGTGCTTATTTTTAAAAGCGGCGTTTTTAAACCGCTTTTCGTTTAAACGCCCACCTCTACTTGCCATTGCCAGTAGACTCTTTTTTGAGTAGGGATGAAAACGATACATCGATGTTTTATTTAAACATCGAGGTATCGTTCATAAACATCGATGTTAAAACATCGATGTTGAACTACAAGAAAACGTCGATACATCGTTAATTAAGAACGATGTTTTATTGCATCGAGCTGCGAGCACCATCTCTTTGTATGTACGTAACTATCGTCTGTCAAGTGACGTGACGAGAGAAAGAAATAGCGCATGTGACTTAAGTCGCGCCATTTCTTTCTCACCTCGCGCGGCTCGCGTGCTTTTGACACCGATAAAGTTTAGTTTGAGTTAAGTTTGTTTTTTTTTTAAGTTTTGTTTGATAAATTTTAGTCGTTCTACCACTGTTCATATTATTACTTACTGTTTGTCAGATATCATTACTAAAATGAATGTATAATTATTTTTATTTTAGAAATCGTCTTTTCTCTGCATTTTAAATCTGTATTTGGCAACCCTGCTATAAAAAACATCGATATTTTTAACATCGATGTTTCAATTTCAAAAACATCGATATTTTGATATCGATGTTTTTTATGAACGATGTTGCATCCCTATTTTTGAGACTTTTTTGAAGTTTTTGTTTTTTGTTTTGGCAGCATCAGTTCAGTGCTACCAACAAGAATTTTAAAATCCGCTAAGTTTGTTTAATGTTTCAGACATCCGGTAGAATTATATTATTCCCGTCAAAAACTGTTACGGATTTGCAAAGAACAATGATAATTTGATTTACTATAATAATTATAGAAATAGCTAACATGATAAATTTAGAAAAAAATTAACATTTATGTTAATATGATCTATGAATTTGGGGGAATTAAGAGCCAAGATTAAATCGTACCACATAATAATAATTTTTACAAAAACTCGACAGCCATAAGAATTGTTTAGTTCCTGTCTTTCCAAATCTACTATGTATGACGATAAATTCACAACTTGGCAACACTGAGGGACATTGGCAATCTGTTTGACACTTGACACTTCTTTTTTTAAAACTCTTTTCGCTGTTGGCTTGGCATTGGCACCGGCACAGAATGAGACACCAACCACAGACTGTTTTCACTGAGTACACAGGAGGCTACAGTTTATCGCGATAAAAGTATCCTATGTCCTTCCTCAGGGTTCAAACTATCTCCGTACCAAATTTCATTTAAATCGGTTCAGTAGTTTAGGCGTGAAAGCGTAACAGACAGACAGACAGAGTTACTTTCGCATTTATATATAAGTAGGGAGTAGGGATGAGACCAAGGTTGACCGGGGTGCCCGATACTGTGCCGCGCCGTCAGCAGCAAGCACATTGCTTTGCTAGATAATGGAAAATGCGTGATTTTTTTACATCTTGAGTGAGTATTATAGTATATCTAGCGCCAGACTGCCAGTTGCCACGCCCACGCTACACCACCTTACATCAGGCAGCTCTGGCTCCCAATCTCAATTCTCAAGTTTAGTAAGAGAGAGTAAGAGACAAGAGTGAGGTTTTGAATACCAGTTAATAGTTTTGAGTGCCTGCCTTTGCACGATAGTTTGTAAAATTACTCGGACCCGGTCAGTCAAGCCTTGCATTGCAAATTGAATAGTTTAACTCCATAATATTGGGGGACGGCGCGTACGCAGTCCCCACTACCAAAAATAACACGTCCGAGTTATCCACATTAGGGATAATCGCAGAGGTCAACCCTTCCGCAGTGCAATGGAAGAGCCTCGCTCTGGGGGAACCGCCTAATTGATCACGGTGTCCCCTATAGCGGTGGCCGTTTTCTAAAAAACGATGCCGGCATCCGATGCCAGTACCCGATGCCGGCATCCGATGCCTTAGATATCGAAAAACGGATGCGCATCGTAACGTCTCGCGCCAGTGTGCGTTGCTCGGCATCGGCACACATCGGCATCGGCATCGGCATCGGCATCGCCGCGCGGCATCGACAACGAAACGGCGCGTCGTTTCGATGCCGATGCCGATGCCGCATCCGCATCGGGCATTCGGGCCTCATCGATATCGTGATCTCGGTCGTATTCGGTCATAACCGCATAGTATCTTTCAACGCCATCTATTGTATTTATATGTAACTACTATGTATAGCGGAATTTATTTTTTCTTACTTTCGATTAAAAGTTTTGAAACCTAAAAATCTATATAGATGGCGGTACTTGTCACAAGGCCTTATGTAGTAATTATTTCCCGTTTTATACATTTTTACCATAATATTTATTGTGGGATGATAAAAACTTTTTTAACAATCTGAAATTATTATTCTATATTCTATCACACAATCTTATCGCTCACGCTCGCACCAGTTTCTATTATCGTAATAATTATCTAGATCTACGCAACTCTAGGGATGTGAAAAATAATCGATTTGTATATCGAGTATTTTTTTCTTTTCTTCGATTTTTAATAATCGATTATCTAAATTTAAAAAATTGATTATTGATAAATCGATTTTTTACTTTCTAAAAATAATTCAATTTTTTTTTACCTTCTCTCTTTTTTTAAGTAATAAGAGATAATGTTTGTATTATTGAAGATTAAACCAATGTGTAGCCAAACTACAAATTTCAATCGAATTTTGCAGTTATAAGTTACTTTAGGTAATTTTATTACAATGTCCAAAAAAATGCAACTTTTCGAATAGTTACAAAAAAATTATTGAATAAATATCGATAATATAAAAAGTCAATTATTTTTTATTTAAATAATCGATTTTTTCGATTATTTATTAATCGATTTTTTTATCTCCTAGTCACATCCCTACAACTCAACACTTGGTTACGATGCCAATTAACGATGCCCGCATCGGATGCCGGATCTCCGATGCCGGTGCGCATCGATGTCGAAAATGTCCGAAAACGCCCATCGCTAGTCCCCTACGCCAGGTAAGTATGAGTTCACTGAGTCGCCTCCGATCGCCTCGTGTTTCGCCGGAGAATCTTGTCACCGCGATGCAGCCTAGCGCCGCTCATTTAGCATCGCCATCTAGTTTCATTTGGGGAACTAATCTTGGTCGTCATCTGAGTGACGTCACGTGATAATATGTCAATGAGCTTTATTACAGCGGCCTCTGGTAAAATAATATGGCATCGCTATAACATAAGCAGTAGGAGTGTAGGACCCTTTATTCGCCTGCAGATTGTTCTGTTGTTATTACATATTTCCTTGTTGTATGATGGGATGGCATTACCCATTTAAGTATATCTCAACCCTCAACCCGACTAAAACGCAGACATGCGCTTTCCATCTCCGCAATCGAGAATCGACCCATTCACTAGCATCTCAAAAACTGCTCCTTTCATTGCTTCGGTATCAGTGATAGGTAAGGCACCGTATAACTAGGCTCTCGATAGATGTCTCACTTAGAAACTTCACTGGCACAAGCACAACCCAAAACAGAGTGTTGTTACTCGAAACAAACTTTTGCTGCGATTAGACTTATTAGACTCTTTGGACTAGTTTCAGCTGCTTGGGGAGCTTCATCTCTGTGCTCTGACTCACTGGCCTATCTCTTTGCTAAAGCGCTTGTAAGTTCGCGAGCCCGGTGCGGTGTCGTTGCGCCCACACAGGGCAAGTCTGCATAACCACAGGGTGCTTTGAGACCTTTGGGCTGGTATTGATAGTAGTACCACCACGTTAACCGAGAGGTCGCTAGCTCTGGTAGCGTTTGACCACAAGTCACCTGATGTTATGTGACGATCTGGTCGAACCTCGAAGGTTGTGTGTTGTGTCACGCTGAATTGGGAACTGGGTCTCAAGTGAGGCTGCCGGAACACACCGATAAGGGCTTGGCGATAGATTCTTAACTCGAGGCTTTGGAGCTGAAGCTCATTGTAGGATTTGAAACCATGTCCTACGGATCGCAAGCCGACATCACTACCACTGAGCCATCATCGCTTCAAAATATTATTAAAACAAGAAACCGTCACGTCAGCCGGCATCCCTTGTTCGGCTAACGCGCACCTCGTGCTTTTGAAAATCTTTATAATCGTTATACCTATCGGTATGGCATCCACCAGATTTTTATGAAAGGTTTTTTCAATTCCATAAATGTTTGAAAATTTTCTATTGGCCAGCGTTGCGGATTCCAATAATATTGTTAATTATTTAAGTATATCTATACTAATATTATAAAGCTGCAGAGTTTGTTTGTTTGTTTGTTTGTTTGTTTGTTTGTTTGTTTGTTTGTTTGTTTGAACGCGCTAATCTCAGGAACTACTGATCCGATTTGAAAAATTCTTTCAGTGTTGGATAGTCCATTTATCGAGGAAGGCTATAGGCTATATTTTATTTCCAAAAAAATTAGGGATCTGTAAGAAAATTGCTATTTTTTAACCCAAGGTATGAAATCGAAAACCTATTTTTGCGTGCGCTGCAAAAACTATTGACAATAGAACGAAACAATGTGTTACGGGTTTGTAGGTCCTATTAAGATCTACAAAAAAGTCCGCGAGAGCACATGTCTAACTATTATAGTTATGCCACAATAAGTGTTTTTTTATTTAAAAAAAATAATTTTAATGCCTCCGCTAGGAAAGGCTCTTTATTTGTATCTTGGTATTAATCCTTATCAAAATAAATTACTTCTCATTCAAAACTGCTTCAATCCCTTCATATAACTTTTTGAATTATTCAATTCGGACATTCCATTCGAAAGATATCACGAGTTTAAAAATGTAAGTAGTAGTAGAAAAATAAACCCGCTGCACCGTAGTGCCGCGGGAAACGCGGTGTGGACCGAAGGCGGGAGAATATTCTATGAAATAGATAAACTGCGGTCGCAATTTACGAACCAGGAAGACCTTTAGCTGCGCGATTCAAACGCGCGGTCAAAAAAAAATAGAATTAAAATAGGATAATGGATACAGCAGGTAACGCGGTGAGGGGCACCGAAGTGCGGGAATAATTTTGGAGTATATACGCTTTCGCGCCTAAACTACTGAACCGATTTAAATGAAATTTGGTATAGAGATAATTTGAGCCCCGGGGAAGGACATAGGATACTTTTTATCGCGATAAACTGTATCCCACGCGGGTGAAACCGCAGGGAACAGCTAGTATATATATAAGTATCATAACTTTTTGCTTCCAACCTTCCAGAAGTTGACGCACGCATGTACAATTGTGCAGGGTAGAAGTGGCCTACCTGCAAAGTCGCCACCTCATGAGCATCCGAAGAGAATTTGCACTCTTAACCAACAATATTAAATTTTAGTTGTAACTTTGTAAGTCGACCCATTCACTAGCATACATACATACATAATTAAGTACCTATGTAGCCTGCAGCAGAACAAACCACTTGGTAATTTTGCATGCCAGTATTGCTCCGTTACGAGCATCCCGTAATCCCGTTATTGCTTCTCTGCGCTTTAATTAGGTATCCACTTTAATATAATATCTAAGCAGATACCTAGGACCTGCATGTGTTTGTTGTCCTCCTTGTTAAGTTTTAAGGCGGGGATTACAATAGTGGCTTCGCCATTCGTTATATGTATTAAAATAATTCGCGCGCTCTAATTTTTCGTGTCCACAATGACACATGTCCTATTTTTGAGTGATAATGTTGGCAGCCTAATCCTATTCCGCTATCCATTTTCCTTCTCCCTCACACGCACGCCTACTGATATGTGTGCGTCGCACGCGCCACCCGCGACACACGTCGTCATGTTGGCAAAAGGAAAAAAAAGTCCGTTCGCACCCGCCGCGCGAGATACAGCTCGCACCGCAACTTTTCATCGAAAAATAAGTTAATATTATAAATCCGCATCCATCTGTACTTTAAATGTGAACAACAGCTATAGTTAAAGTGTATACGTGTTTGGGGAAGTGTCTTGTACGGATTAACATCAAAAAGTGCAAGTTTCCACGTAACCGGGTGCCGCCATTACCGGCGCCACGCAATCGCTGGCCCAAAGCAGACGGAGCCTGGAGGAAGACCGCAGTCAAGGACTCAAGGTAGGCGTGCACTACTTCCCTATCTGTCTCCCCCATATCTACCCTTCGGCTGCCAACTCGTCACCTTTAATTCGTAGTTCACATCCGCACCGCGAAATTAGCCCTACGAAAATACAGTCCACAACCGCTGGGGTTTCATAATTTGTATTTTAACCCCCCGCACCGGAGTTCGAGAACTTCGGCCCATTGAGTTAGCTCAATTTACTATATCTTTCCCGCAAGCCGTTCACAAAAAACGTCTACTTACAATAGGCGTGAACAAATAGTACGCAGGCCAGGCACAAATTTTGGTCAGTCATTTCCTCTCGGGTGATAACTTGTAAGATGGTTCAGAGAGTCGTATCATGAAGCTCTGTGAACGTCAGCTTCGATTCGGTGGGTGGGTTTAGCAGCAGAAGCCTCCCAAACACATTGAAAAACAGTAAAAAATCAGTTATTTCCTCCCGATTGAACGTTTATCTTCTAAATTGAAGCTAATCCAATATACTTATTACAGGAAAAACAAACGTCAGCTGCGATTCGGCGGGAGCCTCCGCGTGGCCTACAGTTTATCGCTAAAGTATCTTACGTCCTATTCCAACGTTCAAATTATCTGCATACCATCAAACAGACATACAGAGTTACGTTCGCATTTATAATATTAAGTGTGAAAATGTAGCTAGTGTAGTTAAACTTTTGCATGAAAGATAAATTAGTAGGTCTAGGTAGCTAGTAGAAAAACCTAATCTATACTAATATTATAAAGCTGCAGAGTTTGTTTGTTTGTTTGTTTGTTTGTTTGTTTGTTTGTTTGTTTGTTTGTTTGTTTGTTTGTTTGAACGCGCTAATCTCAGGAACTACTGATCCGATTTGAAAAATTCTTTCAGTGTTGGATAGTCCATTTATCGAGGAAGGCTATAGGCTATATTTTATTTCCAAAAAAATTAGGGATCTGTAAGAAAATTGCTATTTTTTAACCCAAGGTATGAAATCGAAAACCTATTTTTGCGTGCGCTGCAAAAACTATTGACAATAGAACGAAACAATGTGTTACGGGTTTGTAGGTCCTATTAAGATCTACAAAAAAGTCCGCGAGAGCACATGTCTAACTATTATAGTTATGCCACAATAAGTGTTTTTTTATTTAAAAAAAATAATTTTAATGCCTCCGCTAGGAAAGGCTCTTTATTTGTATCTTGGTATTAATCCTTATCAAAATAAATTACTTCTCATTCAAAACTGCTTCAATCCCTTCATATAACTTTTTGAATTATTCAATTCGGACATTCCATTCGAAAGATATCACGAGTTTAAAAATGTAAGTAGTAGTAGAAAAATAAACCCGCTGCACCGTAGTGCCGCGGGAAACGCGGTGTGGACCGAAGGCGGGAGAATATTCTATGAAATAGATAAACTGCGGTCGCAATTTACGAACCAGGAAGACCTTTAGCTGCGCGATTCAAACGCGCGGTCAAAAAAAAATAGAATTAAAATAGGATAATGGATACAGCAGGTAACGCGGTGAGGGGCACCGAAGTGCGGGAATAATTTTGGAGTATATACGCTTTCGCGCCTAAACTACTGAACCGATTTAAATGAAATTTGGTATAGAGATCATTTGAGCCCCGGGGAAGGACATAGGATACTTTTTATCGCGATAAACTGTATCCCACGCGGGTGAAACCGCAGGGAACAGCTAGTAAAGGCTATATAGGTAAGTAAAGCCCACATCCCAAAGCACTAGCTTAGCGTTTTACGGGACTATGATAGGGAAGTGTGACTCGTAGGTATATACGTCTAAGATGGTTTTACGAAGACGATTTCACGATAAGTATTTGTATGACGGAGATAACTTCAGAAGCACTTTTAAAGATAACTTGTGAACGAGCACGGAGCGCCGTTTAAGCGATTGGACATAACTTTAACCACGTATCTATCAGGTTTTCACTCCGGTAGTCATTTGGATAGTTGAGCTTTCAGTAAAGTCTAGTATTCAGTCCATAACACAGTATCCACCCAAAAGCTCTACATCTACATCTGAGCTGAGCATTAGATTCATCCACAACTTAAGCCATTAGTTTAATCCCGACTTAACAAAGTTCGAGACGAAAAGATAAACACAGCATAAATTCATTAGTTTTCAGTAGGTAGTACTCACGTATGCTTTTATAGACGGCATAACTCTCACAGTAAATTATCTAAGCTACGAGCGCTTTCAAAACTTTTAATGGAGTCAATTTGGCCTCGCATTCAAAACACCTAACGTATGAGGCAGTCCAGGTAAGTACGATTTATACAAGCATTAGTGCTGCGCTGGGCCCTAACTGAGAACCAACTTTTCTTTTTGTATTCGTATTTTGAAAACGCATACAGAACTAACTGCTTTCCGAAAGGTAAATAAGTTTTCAAGCGAACATTTGTGCACCGTGCTTTTATTGTGATTTTATGTAAAACACAATGTTTTTATTTATTCGAACGGTCTCTTTGTTCTCAAAATAATAATAGGTATTTTTATAAAGTGCCTTTTGCTTTACCGATTTCTAGTAGGTATACATAATAACGCTTGATTGGTGGTTGGCATTTGCCTCATAGTTTTCTTATCCCTACTAATATTATAAATGCGAAAGTAACTCTGTCTGTTACGCTTTCACGTCTAAACTAGAGCCTAGTCTAGTCTAGAGCCTAAGAAAGGACATAGGCTAATTTTATCGCGATAAACTGTAGGCCACGCGGGTGAAACCGCGGGGAACAGCTAGTAATAAATAAAGTTCCTTTTCCTCTACCTATTTCTAGTACCTACTTCTACGCTTACTTGCTCCTGGTTAGCATTTGCCTTATAATTTTCTAATTATCTACTAGTTGCGCCCTGCGGTTTCACCCGCGTATTCCCGTTATCCTTCAGGAACCTTTTCCGGGATAAAAAGTAGCCTATGTGTTAATAGGGTATAAGCTATCTCTATTCCAAATTTCATCAAAATCGGTTTAGTAGTTACGGTGATACGTGGCAACAAACATTCACACACACACACACACACAAACTTTTGCATAAGTAGAGCGCATACATAATACGAGTATAGATAAAGTGCATGTTTAAATCGAACTGAAATATAAAAGGAGTAATAGCCGACAGTGGTAAGTCTGAAAGTGTGCCAAATAGTAGGTAGTTAAAGTTTGCCGTTTCTTGGAGGTGTAGATTATAGGTAGGTACCTTTTAAAAGTTCTTAGTTCATGCTGAAAATATGAAAGCATTTTCGCTGCACGTTTTCGGTAAACACTTAGGTAACGAGAATACCTTAGTAGGCAACTACCTACTTAACGAGTTCAGTGTGGAAGATTCTAGGAAGAAGGTAATTTAGTCTAAAATTAGTTATGGATCTAAAACGGGTAGGTAAACAGAGAGAGGTACGTAAGCACCAGACGAAGCCTTAATTGAAATAATATCGAAAACGTTGGAAAAAAATTTTTTTAAGACTTTGAGAACCAGAAAACCAGTCATATTATATTTCTTTGGTTTAGTCGGGTCTGTGGTAGGTAGTATTGAGCGAATGCTTTTCTTCAAATCGTATGAAAAGAACGAATACGTTTTATGTTTAATATACAGATAATGAGCGATAGTCTAGCCTATTATAGTTTATTGAAACCTAGAATTTTTAACTTTAACAGTGCAAAATCCTGCTCTTGCACACATATTTTTCTTTTAAAAAGCCAGTGAAGGCGACGGCCGAATATCCTCATTGTCCAACGCTTAGTGCCTTTTGGGGCGTTAACAATTCGGTCTGAAGGCAATTGCGAAGTTTTAATGGAGCAATTTGGAGGTGTATTGAAAACAGCCGCTCGCCAGGAAACGATAGAGTTTAAGTTAAGCAATCCACAGAGTTTGATCAATGAGGAGATACAGTAGTAGGTTTATCATATTGTTATAAACTAGTTGCGCCCCGCGGTTTCACCCGCGTCTTCCTGTTGTCCCACACAAACCTTTTTCTGGAATAAAAAGTAACCTATGTATCCATTCCAAATTTCATCAAAATCGGTTTAGTAGTTACGGTGATACGTGATAACAAACATTCACACACACACAAACTTTCACATTTATAATATTAGTAGTAAGTAGTAGGATACTAAGTAAGTGAAACAAATTAACATGCTTTACATGCTTTGGTACCTAATTGTTAGAGATGAGGGTTGACAGATACCTATTAGCAATCGGTACACCAATTAGCTACAGCAATAATCTTGAAACGATTTTGTAATGGTAATAACACAAAGTTCTGGTTGGCATTGCAATTGTAAGCAAAATTTGACAGCCCTCGAGTTGAAGCGATTCCCACGCGTTTCATTTTCTAACGCTTTTGTAGAATTACTTTTTACTTTACAATTTATTTGTTTAAGCGAACAACAACGATCACTTTTTAAATATGTTATAACAACACTTAGGTAGACACTAAAAAGAAATACGTTTTAATTCATATTTCGGCAATCTACATCCATTTATACTTTTTTCCATTATACTTTTATGTATTACATAAATTTTTCTGTGAACAGTTTGTGAAACATTAGTACTAACATAGAGACACAGAATATGACAATAGAGTTTATGAATTCCAAGCTCTACATTAATTCTAATCTGTATTGCCTCCCACTGGGCTTCCACCTATGAGGTTTGCTTTGGTTTGATGGTCCAGTGGAGCGGACTGGTCTGGTATTTGTAGTTGCAAAGCATGTCGCCATGCATGTAGTCCGATTGAAAGGGTTTTGATGTTTGGAAACTATTTCACCCTGCGGTCATAGCCACTTCAAAAATGAAAATGACATTTTTGTTCTTAAATCGCCTCACAAAATTACAATTGTGCAATTGTGCACAAAATTACCTTAGCACAAAGAGTATTTATAAATAGTGAGATACAGGGAACTTCAGCACAAAATTAAGAAGTACTTTAAGTGTTCATTCTTACTGTTTGTTTATTTTACTAAACTCCATTGCTACCTTATTTCGTTTATGGCAAATTGTTGACAAATTTTTGTTTGTTGATCTGGTGACAGTTTTTTTGCTTGGATTATGAGTTTGGATGGTGTGTTTTTTTTAATATTAACGTTAGACCACAAGTCGTTTGATATTAAGTGACGAGGTGGACGACGGTGGCGTCAAGCTACACCTGGAAAGAGAACTTTCCTCTTTTATGTTTTTTAGTACCTACATAATAATTAGTTGTGAAACTTGTAATAAACTAATTTAATTTTAAAATGTGTTATTCAACTTTATAGCTGTAAGGTTTTAGTTGAGAACAAAATAAAGTAAGTAAATAAGTCTCATTATATTTTCATGTTAAAACAACTACTATTAACTAATTACGTATTTTATTTTTTTTGGTCTTGGTATGTCAAAACGTATACACCGGAACACAAGACATTTTTTTTAAACGAGATTAGAATAAACGTGTTTGTTCCAAGCCAAGTGGCATGGTAGCTAAGTATTATCACCTCTACGGCTCTGCCAATTAAGAGCACCAATTCTAATTTCGTTTCTCCTTACACCGCTCTACCTTCACGTTGTTATTTCCTATTCAAATATACCGTAGTGTAATTTTTCTACTGCAGTGCAGTGACAATGTAAACCTACATTTTTAACAGTTACCGATCCAATTGGGGTATTAAATGTTAATACTCATTTACGTAACTTTTAAGTTCTAACAGGGATTGAGATTTTGGTCTCGGATACTTATCTATCACCATAATAAACTATCAAGAAATCTGTCGTCAACCACCTATTACAGGTGTGTTCCAGAAGCACCACTTGAGAGCTAGTTCTCAGTCCAGTCGTGCCGTGACGCCACTTTCAATTACATCGTTACATAACACTAAACTCTAAGATGGAAAAAAAACTGTTTGTCTAATTTCTACAATTGTGCGTCTAGTCGTGCTTAGATTATACATTTACAATTATCACTGACTACGATTGACTGACTGGCACTGATTGAATCACTGATTATGTAACGCTATCAGATGAAAACAATAGAACCATGACCCGCAGGCTGCTTGAAGCCCTTGCACCCTCTGGTTTATTCAATAAACAATAATTTGTGAGGAAGACGGAAGACGTTCTGTAGGTAGGCCCCCCACTAGGGGGACCAACGACATTGTAAGAGTCGCAGGGAGCCGATGGATGCAAACGGCTAACAGCCGTTCATGGTGACGTTCAAGGGGGGAGGCCTATGTTCAGCAGTGGACTTCTTCCGGCTGATGATGTTGATGATGATGATGATGCGCGTGCGCCGCTCATCATAATCATCAGTTACTTACAAATCTAAATGAATAAATGTAAGCCATAAATATTTTCAAGCGATTACTTTTTTAAAGTGTCATTCTCAAGTGCCAACTGGTATTATTAGAACATGTTTAAAAGTGAGTCCTGAATGGTTTAACAAAAAGCTCGTACGATGCAGATTTTTCAGTATCAAACACGAATTGTATCTAGCAAATCCAGAAAATAAACCTAGCAACAAACGTGGCTAAAAAGTGCATCTTTTGTTTACGTAACGTAACTAGATCGTAATTTCATGGTGAAAGAGCACTCCCTGACTCTCTTTGCGCTTTTTTCCCGATGTAACCAATGAAATGTTACGAAGCTACCTCTCCCGAGGTCCACTGAGTGCTCTGATCCAATTCTGTTCATATTTGATCTGCATCGAGTAGTCACGAATTCGACGATCGTGTAGGTACCTACATTTACGATTCTGTTTCAGATTCGACTCATGTTTGTGATGGATAGGGAAAATGTGTGCTGTTTTTGGTAAACATTGGAACTCGCTACGTGTCGGTACTATGATTTCTACCGGTCTTTATCAACATCTAATCTTGTTGAAAGCAAAGAAAATACACTTTCCCTTTTTTGGAGTAAATGGGGCAATTGATTTATGATATTAAGTAACAAAGCTATATATTAACGGCTACATTGCCTAATCCCATTTGGTAAATCCTGTAACTTCTGTACCTATACTCAAAAGTTGTTTCCCAAACTATTTTTTACCTCATAAATACATATATTTTTTTAACCCGTTCTAACAATTATTTTTGTGATATAGTACTCAATTACACAGTCAGTTTAGAATTACATTACATCACGAGCTAAAATTAGATTTATGTTGAGAGGTAGTGACCGAATTAAATACTTAAATACTTAGTTTCATGTGATACATAAGTACATATATACATAAGTATCACATGAAACTAAGTATTTAATTCGGTATGTTATCATAATATTATATTAATATTATGTTAAGTGAATTTTCATGAATTTGTACAGATGTCTAACTTTACCTTGGAGAAATTTAAGTGGTCTCAATTGTTTGCAAGTAAACAGTGTACCAAATTAGGTATTTTTATGTCTGCAAAACTCTGACCATCGAAAGCCAAGTTGCTCTATAACACTCGGGGTAATTGACTATGAAATACGCTCTACAAGCAAGTAGACAGTCTACAAAGTGAGGGCAATAACAACAGATGGAAAATTCTCTAAGGATTTCTTCATATTTTCTATGTTAGCTGACATTAAGTACTTAAATAAAGAAAAGTGTTTTCTGGTAAAAATAACAAGTGACAAATGTAAAATCTTCTTTAATTTTTTAGCTACCATTGGATACCGAATTGTTCAGAAGTGGCAACGGATTACAATAGGTACCTACTTTATGATATGCTAAATCAAAATTATATTACCTAGTAAAAATAGAGTCAACAAGGCAAGAGCGGTCAAAGCCGCAATTACATAGTTAAAAGGTAGAAATATTAACTTACTTAAACAATGTCTCCATGCTAAGTCCATTATACATCTAAAATTTTGAAAATATTTTTAATAACGAGTTGTAAAATAGCGATGTAAAAAAATCTAAAACTTACCGCGAACTGGACAGCCGAAAGTAATTCAAACAAAGTAGATAAAAGTTGCGGCGCGAAGGAAGCGATTAAAAGAAAAATTAGCATTCTTTCAAATTAATTACTTTCATAATAAAAGTTTTTATGAGAAAGTATGGGAGTGTAATCCGAGTATTTTCCTAAACTTCCAGATGATATCATTTTTAAATTCCTTTGTTTATGGATTCCTTTTTTTAGATACTTCTTACAAAATATAAGAGTGGGAGAAAGTAAAGAAAAAACATTATTTTTATGAGTGCGAGTGCGAGACCTATTAAGTATTTTAGTAGACTTATTTATTATTTTGTTTTGATCGTTATAATTGAATTCAGTCTGTTGCGATGGCCTGTCAATTACTGTAAACTTAATAACGTAAAATTTATGTCTTGTTAATTGAGCTTGTTCTTTTTGTCAATACATTTATAATTCTAGATATTTAAAACTTAAGCTAACGCAAATTACTTATGTAGTGTACATCATTCTCAATCAACGCAGCAACACTCGCAAAAATTACTCAATGGAGTACCTACCTACAAACGTTCAAAAAATTTATAGTAGATTGATTTACAAAACGAACTAGGTATGCTTATCATTTATTCTATACTTTACATAGTTTTTTTTTTGATAAAAGTTTAATAACCCTTTAAAATTTAAGGAACAAAGTTAAAGTACTGAACTACAAATACGCAATCCTTGCACTCGCCCAGTTTTTTCGTCAATCCGTGGATTAGAATCTCCATAAAAACTGTTTTAAATATGCCAACCGACCGCAGTGTGGGGCAGGACCCGGCACTATTAATTTCCCATTAGTTTCTTTCGCCTGCCGATGCGAGGTTTTGCTTTCCCATCGATTGCTCGTTACGCCGAGCTGGTAGGTTTTTCACTACTTTTGTTCCAATTTGTTAGCAAACGCTACATTTTGTTTTGCATATTGGAGCTTTAGCGGGGTATGTTTGCGCCTCCATTGGCACAAATTAGCTTTAGAAGGCTTGCAAATGTCTGATGTCATCCCACCTGGTTAAAAATATCACCAGAAAAGAAATTGTTTGCAATAAACAATCCACTTTGAGTAACAGATTACTAACGCCAACTTTAAAGCTGACAGTCAATGCAAAGGTTTATCTTTTTTCTGACTTTGCATTAGCTCAGCTCGAACCAGACATACTAGTGTTTGCTTGCTGTTTAGTTTTTCTTTAATATTATTTGTTTCCTCGCATCCCAACCCGTTCCGTGGTTTTCCTACACTGTTCTTGTTTTGTTCTTGGAAAGAGTCCGGAAATTTTGTTTCATTACGTACTGGCTTTTAACTGCTTTAGATGTTCTTTAGTTCCTGTCTAAAAGGCGAGAGAATTTAATTAGTCAGTAAAAAACGCTTCGCTCGTTATAGGCAACGTTGTATAAATTGTTAAAATGGGTATAAAATTACGTTAGAGGCTAAGCTCAAGAGATGTACTTAGGTACTGATGGGATTAAAGGGTTGTAGGTACTGTAAGGGCATGAAAGTCAGAGTAAAAATATATCTATTTAGTAAGATACAACATGTGAAGCGTGAAGCTTGCCATAAGGTAAACGACGTGCTGTTAAAAAAATGTGATCAGTGTAAAACGTCATACTTAAAAATAGCTACTTGCTTACATCGGCAAGAAAGCCCCTGCAACCAGCAAGTAATTTTTACGACATTACGATTATAAACTTTACTGAACAGTGTGATTAGAACGATTCTTGACAAATCATAGAGATCACCTAGCACACAGATGTGATAGGAAAACATACATAATCAAATTTTTTTAAAGTAATTTACAGTGCAAACAACTAGAATGGAGTAAAAAAAGTACATATTATGTAATAATATCCGTTAGCACAAAGCAAACAACTTGGCAAAGCGCTACTATTGGACCATTTATTAGCTGTCATAAATTGCTGCGGGTTTACTCAGTTTCAATTAACGTTACATACCATGCAGTATCTGTTTGTTTAGCTGTGACCGTAGCGGTGACATTAGCAGCACACTGCTTCGATTGTTTTCATATTAAAAAACTAGTAGACTTTTTCAATATAAAAACTCGCGAGTGTTACAAATAAACCTTTACTAAAGTAACAATACACGGACTGAAGCAGAGTATAGTTTGTTTTGTTTCTATATATAACTTTGACCTATAAAAAGGTTTCATTGTAACTAGAATATATATAAGAAACAGACAATCCAAAGTACTGAAGTTAGTCAACGTTTAGTATCGTCTTCATCATGACAAGTGGTGCATCTACATAAGTTCTAATTAAAGAAAAAAATACATGTCAGGTTTCGTCAATGTTTAAGCCTGAAGATAACTTTTTCCGTAATTAAATTCTCTAAGTATTTAGTTATGTTACGGCTTTGTCGGCATAAAGTAATGAAACAAATGTGTTAATAGACATGTATTATGTTATGTTATCATGTATTGTGTATTATGTTTAGACATGTATTATGTTACTATAAATAGTAGAAATTGAAATTCTGGCGTTGTTTTTCTATTTAACTACTGATTGACATGAGTAATCGTTCGCGTATAATTTTGGGACACGTTCATATATTAATCTGACGGGATAAATTATGTGTGGAGTCACGTGATGCGAGTTCAATTTTGGGCTATGATTAAACACAAACACTGCGCTGATGTATAACAAATAGTTTGCTGTTGTTATTGAATAAATACCTAACTACCTAACACGTTCACAATACAAACAACTTACGACTGGTTGAAATTCCGGCTTGAATTCACACCTCTGCAAATCTAATCTGTGTAACCAAAATTTGCTAAGACATAACGCCTACTTGCAAGAAGAACAAAAAAGAAAAGAAGAACAAAATGGAAATTTTCAATACTTAGTTTATCAAAGAATTGCAAGTACTTACTATGGAAAACGTAAAAATGACCATAAAACATACCATCATGATGGTAGGCTCACATGGAATCAAGATACACTAAACATGGACATTGTCCAATGACCCCGATGTAACTTCATTTATTTCAGTGTACCTTTACAAAATTGGTTACATTGTTAGAGCACATTATTTAGCGAGTTCTGTTATATATTTCGTTCACTTATAATTACAATAAACAAGTCCTCTAACAAACTAATAAGTTAACTTTTGAAGTTTCTAACTAGCCGTCACTCAGCTTCGTCCGACGAAAAATTTGTAATTTTTTTGATACAAACTATAGCATCCTATTTGTTGCAAAAATACTTTCTTAGCAAGCACCTAGTCTCAAAGAATGTGGACGCTAATTTTCAGCTTCGTAAGCCTTGTAGTTTTTGAGATTTCGTTGTTCGTCAGCCAGTCAGTGGTATTTCGCATTTAATTAAATATCTTTACCTACCGAAATTTACTGGGTAATGAAGTAGTAGTCTGGGTATGAACCATAATGTAATATAATATGGAAATCAGCTAGGTTGGAGAGTTGGCACAGATGACATATAATATGAAATTTAACATGACTGTTCTTTCAGTTAAAAAAAACCATTTCTATAAAGCTTATGTAGCGGCACCAACATTATGCCTATAATCATCGTACACAAACGTTGGCTCTTTGCCATTCACCGTTTAAAACCTGTGGGGAACTGCCTTTTCATTATTTAATTCAACAACCATCGTATTTGCGCCAACGCCAAAATATATTGAGTGAATTCAATAAACGTTTGGACCACAGTCCACCATAGAACCATAAAATATTTTGCTACGAACTTTTACCTATAGAATAATGGTATACTTTTAAAGCAATATGAAAACTTACTAAAGGTTCTGAGAAGAAGATAAGCTTGTTTTGGTATACATAACAACTTACTGCGAGGCTTACCTACTGTTCTGGCGCCTACTTCACTCCAATGGAGCAGCCGGGCGACCGCGGGGACCGAACGCGGAGCGGGAGGCGCTCGCTGCGCACGCGGCTACATTCACACTCAAGACACCATTTGCGACGCAATTACTTTTAACGTCAAATTTTCACATTCATAAAAAACCATTGTAATACAGCATTAAATTCATAAAAGGATCCAAGAGTATAATTTCTCAACCATCAGCAAACCCCAAGCAAGCCTTCGGCGGAAACACCTACACTTTCCCATTTGTCAATACTTATGTATGTGTGTGTGTGTGTGTGTATGTGTGTATTCACAAAATAAACGCTACGAAATACGTAAACGGTAGCGTATTCGTGTAGCGGTACCACTGTCTTCTTTTGCCTCGTGTGTAATGAAGGAGATAGAACTATTTCTATACAAAAACAAACACAGTTGAAATGGCGACATTTTATTACTATCAAATTAAGATTTCTATTTTTACTTAATATTTTACTACAATCTATTAATACTTTCCAAACTTTTCGTGAAATGAAACATAAAATATAAAGGAGTATTAAAACTTTGATGTTGTACCACCACTACCACCACCCACTTTAAGGAAAAAGCCTGAAGGTAAAGCCTTGGTAATATTAGGCACTTGTCCTAGAATCTTTTCTTAATTTTCGTGTTTGATTTTGTGGATGATAGTAAGAACTTCTTAGCTAACTGACTCCGATGGCTCAGAGACCTAAAGTGTACGAGTATCTTGGCCTACGAAACGAGAGATCGCCACTCCTCTATATCCTGAGAGATTTCAGTCCAGTTCAGAGTCTGAAATTATAATTTTGTAGTAAAAGAAATAGGTTGAATATATGCCAGTGGACAAAAAGTATGTTTTTAAATCTGATGACGATATCTATTAACTATTCATGATACAAATATGATGCAAATAAAATGCGCTACACACAATTCAATCTTGTGACTATTATTAGGCTCAAAATGTACAAAAAACAACTCTCAGTGCAATATCAATAAATTTAGGTATTAAAGCGTTCGTACCAATAACGTTCGCTCCATAACCGTGGTTTAAGCATAGCTCACATAGTCTAAATATCACCTAAACATTGTCAACCGGTTGCGGTTGCGTAGGGTCGTGGAGAGAATTTGCTCGCTGAGAAACTATGCATAGACTTTAGCAGCCTGTGAGGCTTTGGCATTCTCCTTTAAAGAGCTAGAGATAGAGCAACACTGTGGTCGATAAGCATGCAGCTTATTCAGTCAACGTTGCCAATTATATCTCTATATTATAACTCTGTTAGGTATAGCTTGAAGATTTCTTGTATTTACGTAACGTTTCCACACAAGACGATATCATTAGATTTGGAGCATAGATATCTTAATAACAAGGTCTAAAACAAGGTGTGCCTAGGATTTGCACAATTTGATTCCTCTATCCCCATTCCATCATCGGATATACAAATAAACTGCGCAGTCAGTTTTTTTTACTACTTGCAGGGTAGCTTTTGACCACAAGTCACCTGATGTTAAGTGACGATGTGGTCGAAGATGACTCCACGCTACACCTGGATTGGGGACTTGCTCTCAAGTGGGGCTGCCGAACACTCCGTTTGGTGCTTGGCAACAGATTCTTAACTTGAGAGTGGTATACCACTGGGGCATTTTCTAGTGCTCGCCTGGCTAGCTATAGCACTAGAAAATGCCCCAAGCTATGGTTTCATCATGAAGTTTTCCTTCACCGAAAGCTGCAACCTACGGATCGCAAGTCGACGTCACTACTATTTAGCCATCCTCGCGTTTTGCTTCCATATTCATCAGGCGCTAAGGCGAGTAACTCCTTGCCACAGACTATATTTTCTGATCGCAATAATTTGAAAATTTCCAAGGTTCAAGAAATTTCCAAGAATTAACTGACACCTTCTTGGCATGCATGCTACCCGTCAACCGCATCATTGCTTAAAGTCAGGCAAGATTGCTGTCAAACTCAGGTCTATTCGTAATAAAAAATTATACCACTTTAAATTGTTCCCCGTGCGTTACCTCATACTTTTTTGATAGATGCCTGTTTTAACAATCTCCAAAAGTAATACAACACTTGCGAATAAAGAATCGCTGTAGTCCCAAGAGTTTGCATATTTTATTACCCATAGCTAAAATATAAATGAGTTTGAAAAGTGTTTCACCCGCTCCGGACCAATTCAAAAGATAAACAACCCAAATCCGAGCAGACAAAATAGACTCCTGACAAATTGTTCGTGTTAGCAACTCCATTGATCCTTAAAGAAAAAATATTGTGAGGGGAAAATCATCGGTAAATTCAAGGAAGGCGAATTATCCTTCTGTGGATCCTTCTCGCAGTAACTGTAGATCATTTAACACTCAATTTGAATAACGAGTCAGGAGCTTCACGATAGTAAGTAAGCAAGGGCTACTATCAACGTAAGGATATTTCTATATATTTGAGCAAATTTGTTAGGTTTGTGTTTGGTGTATGGTATGTGTATGGTATATAGAATCTTGGTGTTGAACTTGAAGGTGACTTGTGGTTGTAAGATGTAAACAAAACAACGACTAAGTAATAAAAACAGGTTCGAACCCACGACTTTAGAATGCATTTTCCTGTCTAGTCCTGTCTAAAGTCGAATCCCTTTTTATGTCAAGTTTTTTGGCTCATACTATTAAAAAAATTGGGTACTTACCTAGTTCAAATTGTTACAAAATAGAATAATCATCCAGACTCATGCTAAATATACGGAATGTAGAAAGAACTTTTCTATTTACCATTTCAACAAAACAGCATTCATGTTTTCATTTTGAACACAAAACAATCTTTGTATGCCTCTAAGTAGAGCGTGGCTTAGTTCTACACTCTATAAACCTGCATTCCGAATAGCACAACTTAAACTTGATTTTAGCTCAGCAGGAAATGTTAATAAATAAAGTGAGCACGGAAAATTATGTAATAAGATCTGGGAATTAACTTCATTATTTCAAATAAAGTCAAAGTTAACTGGATAATCACATATATACGTACGAAATTACGTTTTTGTTGTTCGTAAATATTTAGACTAATAAAAAGTTATAGTTTTATCCCCCGACGCAAACGGAGGGCTTTATTTGTTTAAAACGTGATTTGTATAGGGGTAAAGACTATTGGAAGTGTGTCACGACTAATCTCCGCAACCACTATATGATTATGAAAATAATTTCTCTTTTAGAAAGGTACCCATGTTTTATTGTGATAAATAAAAACCGCAGGAAATCTCCGTGTGAAACTGCGGAGAACAGCTGTTAGTAATAAATGAATTGATTACAGATGACACAATTTGACTGTAATTTTAAGATTCGCAGGATTTGAGGAATTTACTTGCGCGAAACTTTCTCTCAACGCGATATTAGTTAGCTTACAAACAAGTTAAACCCTTCAAAGTAAGATTCTGAATTCACGAACTTATTTTTAATACTCTACAAGCCTACTTAAAACTAAAAAGTTTATATAACCCGTGCCCATTGCCCATGTTCATAGCAGCCATAATGTCCTCGTAACATCATCATCAAACAACAGGATGCGGATATCATGTCGTTCATGAGCGCGCCATAAATTGGCTATCGGCCATCGCGCGGTTCAAAAACGGCTGTAATTGGCGCTACCATAATTTAATTTTGCTAACGTAGTGTTTGAGCTGATGCCAGCAAACTCGAATTCAATAAAAACTCAAGCCGACGCGAAACGAATCATGGGCCATCAATTTTTGCTTCGATCTGTGCCAATGTTGTCTGTTATACCCGTTTTTGTGGAGGTTTCGCAAAAAGAAATAAAATCACCTGGGTAAACATTTTTTTTTTGGTAACATGAGATTAGACACTTGAATTGAAATTGCTGGTAGATGACAATAATAATAATTAATACAAATCAATAAGGTATGTAATATTTATTGTATTCTTGTAAAAATATACAAATAATACCACTAAATTAATAATCTCCATTGCCTTCATTTTCTATAAGTAAAACACATTTTATATGCAGTAGGAGTTTTAGACTTTCTAAGTAGATTGCATCTACTCATCTGTCATTAACAGCCAGTTTTAATAACTTATCTAGAAATTTGACACAAGCTCCATAGAAGTACAGTCAACGACAAAAGTCGCTAAACAATCACACTTTTTTCTATTATCCTCATCATCTTAGACACCCAGTTTTGACCTCATCATCACCTAAAGTCAAGTGTGTTATGTTGTGATCAAAATGATACCATGTAAAAAGTAAAAAAAAAAACAATAATAAATAATTACTGATTTGAAAAACATTTGGAAAATCGAGAACGATCAGCTACTTTGGTCGCTGACTGTACCTAATGTCAAATTTCTGTCTCTAGTAGGACCGTAGATAGATAGGTTATATATCGGCCGTAAGTCAATGACTTTCATAACGATACTGTTGATTAAAAGTAAATAATAGTACATTACTGCAACGGCCGTAAACGTAGAGATACCTGTATACATACCTGAGTCCATCAATGCCTAGTTGTGGCCAAGGCTTGTATAGTACTTTTCTCAATAAATGCGCGGAAATTAAAACTAAGTAAGTAGTACCTGGGCAGAACTTTTCTCTTTCGAATTTGGCAGTAACAAATTTATATTACGGATCTTGCCGCCTCTTGAATTTCAGGTGGCGTTAAAGTAAGATCACACTTCACTCATTGTCTTCACTTGAACTCATTTTGTCAAATACAATTAGTTTTCAAAACCAATGACGAACAACGAACAACAAAAAAATTTCCCGCGTTCTATTGATCGATTGTTTTTTTTTTTCAACAAACAGGTTTCTATGTGTAAGCCGGTTCGGAATTTAAAAAAAACCTTTGATCAGTTACCTCCTTGGTTCCCATTTTCGGAGTAAAAGTCGTTCCATTTTTAAATAATACGAACGATATGAGTTTAATATGTAATTTATTTGGTCGCTAAATACGACATAATTATATGAGTTTTCTATGTAATTTATTTGGTCGCTAAACACGACATATATGGTTTTTCATACAAATTTTGCCGGCCGCTGCTCGCATATATTTGGGCAGTGCAGCAAGTTTGATTTATCTCGAAGTAGGTTGTCAAAATAATACTCTTATTTCCAAGCATGTTTGAGAAAAGATACATTATTGGTTCATAACGTCCTACGTCATCCTACGTTAAATTTTATAACTCCTACTTCTTTGTGGAGGTTTGAACAGTTACCTGTTCGCTCCAGGATTAAAGGCGCCTAGTCGTGAACGAAAAAATCAATACCAAATATAGTTTCCCGGAAAGGATGCCTGCAATGCTTAATAGTTACAGTCCTCAAAGCAAATTTATATTTATTAGTGTTCTTGTTACAAAGTTTTCTCCACATTATAATTGTCCTTTCTTCGTTTTCCTTAGAGGGCAAATTTTATGAACATTTGAAACCCACGTAATGTATTTTTTAGTTTTAGAAGTTTGTATAAGGTAACTCTCAGATAATACCTATTTACGTCATAAAAATATATAAGAGCTCGAACAAATAGAATAATCTAGCAGCACCCCGCGGTTTCAACACGTCTTCGCGTTATCCCACAGGAACTTTTTTCGGGATAAAAAGTAGCCTGTGCTTTAATCTAGATTATGAGCTATATCCATTCCAAATTTCACTCAAATCTGTTCAGTAGCTTTTGCTTGAAATAATAACAAACATCCATCCTCACAAACTTTCGCATTTATTAGTAAAGTCTACAACTTGTGACAAGAAATAAATCTATCTGAAGTTATCTTATTCCAATTACCTACTGCCAGTGTATACTTAAAGCAGTTTTGAAAGTCAAATAGCTCTATTACAAAAGCTTACAGAGAACTGATAGTTTCAAGCAGGAGCTATATAAAGCGTTGGATGCCACCACAATTCATTTCTCATTTCCGTGGCTCGGCCAGCGATCTCCGCTCGGTCAAAAACTCTTGTGCGATCTATTTTCAAACAGCTAAAGCCTCCTTTGCACCCAAAAAAGTAGGGAAGATATTTAATTACGTTGGATTAGTATCGATTAAATGCTGTTTTCTAGTAAGATCCACTATTTTGGCCCACGCTGATGGAATCACGAAGAAGACTTATTTCTCATGGTTCTACTGCTTTGCGGTGCTTTTTGAGGCCTTTGTAAGTTTATTCCATTTTCTCCACCAGTAGTTTGGTGACCTAACTTTTTGGACACAAGCAGCATGGCGTCTTTAGAGAAATCACTTTCCCCTCCGGAAATTGTCTCCTAATTGATAATTTCCTCCTTTTTTGAACTAAGTTAGTGGGTTATGCATCTATTTTGTATTTCCTTACCTAGTTGTGAAGACTTTTAATAGGCTTTCTTATTATGTTAACTACGTTGTTAGGTTAGCTGTAAGCCCACCAAATAAAATGAAATAAATACATAGATTAAGCTGTAAACAATTCTGAATAATAGGTACCTACCTACTCTTTGCTGTATGACATTATCTAAAGTGAAATCTATACGGGCTAGAAACCATAATAAGAACAAAAGCTGTAATTTTACAAAAGCTAGCACTTTAACTTCCTTTGTTAGTTTTAAAGCAAGCGCTATAAAGTTAGATCCTACCACAATTCATTTCTCATTTTCATGGCTTGGCCGCTGATCCCCGCTCGGTCACCAGACTCTCATCTTGTAACAGGTGATTTGTTTTACTTAAAAGGTTTCATTCCAACAAATAACACTCTGAATGGGCAGGCTATTAAGAGGAGAGGTAGTGCTACTTAAAAGTAAGATGTTTCGGTACTGACGTAAGTCAACATGTCAATTTTGTAAATGGAAAAGATACAGCGGTGAAATTACTGTTCATATTAGATATACTCGTATAAATAATTTACATAATTTTTATTGTTACACCTCAATGCAGAAAACTCTAAAACTAGAACCATTATAAGGGTGCTCTTATTGCTCAAAGCAATCTCTACTAGACAACCAAACATCAGGGGAATAATACAAAACTGTATGGACTCATCTTTATCTGACTTACAAAAGTACTAAACTTGTCAATTTTCTTACATTCCTGTAAGAAATCTATGATTGATAGTTCTTCTCACTAGAAACTGGCACTAGGTAGATCCTACTAATATTATAAATGCAAAAGTTTGTGAGTGTGTGTGTGTGTGAATTTTTGTTACCACGTATCACCGTAACTACTGAACCGATTTTGATGAAGTTTGGAATGGAGATAGCTTAATTACAATGGATACATATGCTTTTTATCACGGAAATAGGTTCCTACGGGATAACGGGAAGACGTGGGTGAACCCACGGGGTGCAACTAATAATGAAATGAATTCTAGCCTATGAAATACTAAATTAATTAAATAGAAACCATGATATTTATTTAGCGTGCTTACCTTTAATGAGAGATGAAGATTTGTTGACGCCATAATTATAATTGTGGGAGATATAATGTGTTCTTTGAGTCGCTACCTTTTCATTCATGAGTCCTCATTTGGGACGACTGGTAGCTCTCTAGCTATAGCTAGTAAAAGCCAGTGGAAACTAGATAGCTGCAGTTTTAACCAACGTTTTGTAAGGCGATGCTTGATTAGAGTTTCCGCTTCCGCTAAATCGACGATTCGCTTCACCGAGGGAAATCTGCAAGGAACGATGTTAGACTAGTTTGAGTCTAGTAATTACTTGCTACCACAGAAATCAATAACGGCTAATAATAGCAATGTATTTTTCACAAAATGATCACTTTACTGCTAAAGCGGAGGCTTTTGTGTAAATAAATGTTTGAATTATTTATTTTTCTCTCTTCAGCAAAATAATATAACCTAGAAATAGGAACATAGATAAATACAAGTTAGTTTTATAATAACAGGTGATAAATACATTATACTAGCTGACCCGGCAGACTTCGTACTGCTTCAATCGAAAAATCAAAAAATCTATCAACTTTATTAAATAGCAATAAAGTTCAAATTGACTCTAGATTTTATTTAGGAAACCAATAATATGTAATATGTTTATATAGGAAAAAGGAAAGTGCTGTTTTTAGGATTTTCCCGGAAATTATTTTAATTTTCCTAGACCTCCACGAACATTTCAAGACCAAAATTAGCTAAATCGGTCCTGCCTTTCTCGAGTGTTAGCGAGACTAACAAATAGCAATTGATTCTTATATTATTATAATATACAGATAAGTACTAGTTGCGCCCCGCGGTTCCCCGCGTCTTCACGTTATCCCGCAGGAACCTTTTTCTGGTATAATAAGTAGCCTATGTGTTAATGCAGGGTAAAAGCTATTTCGATTTCAAATTTAATCAAAATCAATATTAGTTACGGTGATACGTAGTAACAAACACTCGCATTTATAGATAAAAAATAAAAATTAAATAAATAAAAATCGTTTATTTCAGGCAATAGACCCATAAAAGTACACATACAATGACATTCGATACATTTTACAAAAATACAATAAAAAGGAAAAAAAACATGTATATAATAATATATTAATTGTAAGTATGTATATAGCAGCAAAATAAATATATATATTTAAAATTAAATTAAATTATAATATTATTAGGATAAAGTTTAATTCCAATTGAAAAGTATCCTACTAAATATGCATTCCAGTAGTATTTTTTTACCACTTGTCGTTTGCTACAAATAAAATTTTTTGTATATTGTCTATTGTCTATCGTCTATTGTCTATTATAGCTTTTAGCGACAAAATAACTAAAGGTTATTTTACTTATTAGTTGTTGGTTGTACTTTAATTTCTATTTTGTAAGCAATATTTATCGAATTGACACTTTTCTGTTATGGTTGTCTCATAATTTATTTGCCAGAAACCTTTGTCAGTCCGAATATTGAGTAGGGTTTAATAGCTCCTTATTCAAGACCAAACAATTTATAAAATACCTATCTTCAAAGGTGAAACTGAGCTCTTTGCGTCCTACGCTACTTTAATGCGAGTAGGTGGTGGATATATGCACCTACAATAGCTGGTGAGTCCTCAAACGAGTGAGTGTCAATATAACCGATCTTATAATCGAAAACCTACACAAACTGAAGAAGACCGATTGTAGATGAAACTTATTACTGATGCGGCCAGCATTTCAGTCATTTGTGGATGAACGTGAAAATGTAACAAACACAGCCCAGCTACACCATCAAGCCTTAGTAGTTACTTTCCTTATACAACGCGCAGATATTCACACAAGTTAGTAATTAGTTCAATTAGATCATTTACAATACAATCCATTACCAAGTTTTTTTAGCTATAAAGATTTAAAGTTTCATCATGTTCTGACGGAAGTGACGCGGTGAGTAGTTTCACGCGATATTTATGCATAATATATTATGTACCTAATCTATAACACGGACCCGCTGGCAAAAGCTAATTTAGATGATTAAAATAAAATATTTTTTGTTAATTTCCATTATGAAGAACAAATTGTAAAAATAATAAAGGCAACATTGTTGATCCATATAATAAATGCTCATACACACACATAGTAGTGTGTATATTATACTCTTGCACATAAATGACAGTATCACAAAGCAGCCTCAACTCAAGAGAAATCTGCAGATTTAATTCATTCAAAGAACTAAAATTTATTAACTGAACCATATCTTATTACCTTAGTGCCACGCTTCTGAATCCCTACTTAGACGCCCTAGTTAGATCCTGTTAGTTCAACTTGTAGGTAGTAGACTTCGTTGGATAAGCTAAATAGAAAATTAACTTTGCTACGTTTTGTGATGAGATTTTAAAGAAAACTGTAGCTGAATTCAGTAAGTAAATTAGATTAAAAAGCTTGTAACAAAATTCAGTCGTAGCTCAATTTTATTTAAAATATGATTTACTTTTTGAACTAAATAACCATTGAAAACATTTAGGTACAAAAGTTGAAAAAAGTGTCAGTGGTGGTTTTTCTATGGAACAATAACGAGACAACCAATTTATTTGTCGGAGCGTCACGTTTTCCCATAACATGCAGACCAAGAATAATTATTCTGGACATTATCTCGAAAATTCTTCGCGGAAATGCACTGTGCTCGTCGCCCAGAGATATAAGATCCAATGGTCTCTTTATGCCCTCTAAATTCACAAGAAACAAAAAAAAACTAAAAATACGGCAAAGGATTTTAAAACATGTGACACAAATCAGTCGTTTTCAATTTTACAGTTTGTCTGATTTTTGTATTTTAAAATCATTTGAAAGATACAAACATCGAAAAAATTACTGTCAGTGAACCATATTATTGTTTATTTTCCTACATTGCTGAAACTTCAGCCACAGTTTTCGTGTAGCCTTACCTATAGTTTATATCTCGCTATCCAGAGCGAATGTGGCGAGACTAATTTCACGCCGACTTTGAAAGAGAGCCGGTGGAAATCAAAGCCAGGCTTTACTCGTAAAATGTGCGCGAGTACGTACATACAGAGCCAATATTTTGGTCGGCAGTTCAACGGTTTTCAGTTTCGGTATTGCTGTAGTATATTTTTCAGATCTCGGTTGAGGTTTCGTTTGTGTTCATAAAATGATTGTAATATTATTTTAAACGTTAAATGGAATGGAAGCCATGCTGATGCTTGTTTTTCGTACCAAATAAAAATTGTGCAAAACGAAGAGAAAAAGTTGTATTATAAAATTATTCGAGAGATACATTTATTTTTATGGCATCTTTGTAGTACTTACAGAAAGATAAGAGTAGGACAATCTCCACGAATGATTATGTCGCTGTAATAGTTGAATTAAAGAGCTAACACTCGTACTTTCATCCTTTTTTTAAATTTGTACCGAATTGTCTCCTTAAAGCGCAGCCTGTTTAATAAGAAGGCCGCTTTATTCAATCATACTATAATTTTGGTATAGTTTTGGTCTTTTTCAAAAATCACTAACCCTAAACCTACCCACCGTCGAGTGAGTTAGCTTCGTTTATCAAGGTACATGTGCCTAACGATTTGCTTACTCAATTTGCCGGCCCCGGTTATTGACTATTATAGGATACAGTTTTTAATTGAGCAAGGTATCCGGTTGCTGAGTAAATCAATTAGTGCAAGCCAAAGGGTGTAGACGGCCACAAATTGATTCACTTCGCCGTGCCTCTGTGTGTTTACCTAGGGTAGTTTAAAAATGTTGGAATATTCAGATTTTACATTCAGTTTTTGAAATTATCTTGTCTTTTTAAATCTAGACTGTTGGAAGGTTCAGGCTAGCGGCATTATAGTTTCTTTTGCTTGAAATCAATGCGTTTTTTCATTATTTAGCAAAAATATATAATAGTATGTAAGTGGCAACTTTCTTAGCTGTTGTATGAGAAAAGCCGAATGGCGTAGGTACTTTGGAAGAGGCCTATAGCCAGCTGCGGACTGACATGGACTGGTTATAATAATGATAATGGTAGTGATGAATATGATGATAATGGTGCTGATGGTGATGATGACTACGATGATGATGATATAAAATAGAAAATGTTAGAAAGGCTAACATCCAACAATAGCACTGTGACATCATTGAGATAATAACTATGATTCACTAACTGTATGTTGCTCAGCTATATTTTTCATTTTACTGCCGTTTATTAGTACCCACCCGCTTCAAGTGGATGAAATCGTCTAATTTTTATTGAATGTATGCGCGTGTCACTCCCCCATTTTATAACATTTTCTTATATTATATCAGTTGAGTTTACAAAAATAAATATTAATTGTGCGCTGAACACGCCAAAGGGTGGGTGTCACAAGGCGAACGAAATTGTACATGAAAGTAACATACTCGAAACTTATAAGTTTAGAAAATGAATTCCGCAGTTCACTAAACACTCGAGAGTTATTACAAAATATATTATTACTAGCTGCGCCGCGCGGTTTCACCAACGTGGACTACACTTTATCGCTATAAAAAGTATTCTATGTCCTTCTCCAGGGCTTGAACTATCCCTGTACCAAATTTCATATAAATTGGTTCAGTAGTTAAGGCGTGAAAGCGTAACAGACAGACAGACAGAGTTACTTTCGCATTTATATATTAAGTAGGGAAGTAGGGATATGCATCACATTTTAACATTTTAGGAAATAATTGCTATAATTCAAGTTTAGTTTTATGAATAGTCGTACCACTAACCATTGCAATCCGTTTCCCGCTGCAGTCCTATACAATTTAATGAACGAATGCATTCACGCTGGTATGCGATAAATTATTCAATAACGATTTTCGTCGGCGCAGCTTGCTCAAATTTATAATTTTCTCACACACAATATATAACCTAATTACCGGCAATTAAATACGGTTGCGAATTATTGGCAACGGCAATTTTCAGCTCGGATCACGCGTGGCATTTAATTAATTTCACGAATTACAATAATCGTAGCTGCGACATGTATGTGAACTTATTACCGAGAGAAGCAAAAATTATACGAAACGCATACATTTTTGATTACTTTAGGTGATATTGAAGAAGCGATTTAGTCCCCAGGTGTAGAGTGGAGTGAATTTCATAGTTCATCGTTACCTAACATTATTTGGCTGTTAATGCATAGAATAAATCGATAGGACTAGAAACGTAAAATGTTTCAAAGGAATTCCTTATTTTACGTAGGTGAATTACTGAATACTAAGTAAGGACTTTTTGAAAACTATCTCACAACGATGTCAAGGGGGCATACGGGTGAAGCCGCGGAGCAGTACGCTAGCATGTCACAAAATGAAATCTTCTATAAGCCACAAAGCTTTTTATACTTCGTAGGCTTAGTGATCATTTTCCTAAAGTTTTCTAATTTGAAGAAAGTCAAACATTTAAGAACGTCTTGCTAATAAATAAGCAAATTCTGATCGTCCAACTAAAGTTTCAAGGCCCTCAATTTGCCAATGTTGTGGCCGATTCACGTTTAAAAGCTGACGAAGGTACGCACGGACTAAGTTTCGGAACTTGGTATATTGCTGTCATTGTCTGTAGTCCACAGGACCCCAACCCTTTCTGCAAATGAAGCACGTATTTGTGGTCATCGGAATGTTTGAATGGATTGCGTCTAAAACAAACACAAGATAATGGCCTGAGCAAAAATAACTTAAACACATAATTATTTTATGTATGTATTTGTTTAGATGAGTTTTCTTTAGCTTGACGTGAAACTATGCTGTAACAGGTACACAAAAATATATTTACTTAATTTTATTATTTCCTCAGAAATCGCTGATTCATCATTATTCTTTAAATAGCAACTTGTGCTGTGATTTCACACCGGTAGAAGTTGATGGTGCAAAGATTAACACCTCTTCGACTTGTTAGAGATAATTTTTATGAGTTTAAACTGTGCGTTGTCTACTTTTAACCAACTAAGGCGTGCCGTTTTAATATGTAAAATATAATACTGTTTGTTATAATCTACAATGATATCATCGTTAGTTTGTAAGTAGCGGTTTAGTATCGCATGACAGCATGGTTGCTGAGATGCAGACTGCGCTTATATGTATCTACAGTATGTGCATATTGTGCATGCTGAAACCTAATTAGTTCTATGCAAAGTGGTTATCAAAACTGAATTACCTTGTTTTCGTGCATAGTTCCTCCTCCTTCACCATTGAAACAAAGCCCTTACAAAAACATATAGAACACTAACAATTGTTTGAGAACGTTTTTTTTTAATTTTTGGTTAACTTCTAACTTTTGACCACAAGTCACCTGATGCAGAATAAAGAGGTGGTCAAAGGTGGCGCCACGTTATTCCTGGACTGGGAACTGACTTTCAAATGAGGCTTTTGGAAAAAGCTCCACACTTTTGCCGTTCACCAAAATTGTTTATTTCCCAGGGATAAGGTAGCTAATATCAACTCTCTGTGGTCTACATTATTTACTTAAACTCAAAATTTCAACAAATACGATCATGCCGTTTTGGCGTGAAAAAAAAAATCAACGAACAGACAACATTTCACTACTGTAAGTATGTATATTAGTAGGGATAACCACCGCGGTAATATGAACGTAATGAGAAACAAATTAAACACAAATTATTAAAAAGAGATGGAACTTAGTATCTTTAACTGAAAACGTCACATGAAATCAACTGCAAGTTTGTAAGTTCCACTACCCCTACCCAAAACAATGAAGGCAAAGCTATGCCCGGAAGTTTCCAAGATATCACTTGTATTCGATCTGTAAAACAATGGTTTATTTAATTTCCCGTCCTAAAAGACCCATTAGCATTACACTCCAACACTATTCACACACATTCAAGTTACAATGTAAAGGTAGGTTACCCATTCAGCTTGGCACAATAACATTATCGCAGCGGCCAATCTTTTGTCCGGCAGTTTTGTTACAAAAGAGTCCGGAACACAATGAAAAGAATTACCGTCGAATCAACTGTAATTACGGTCCTGATAATAGTTTCGGACCTGGCCAAGTGCCTTGATAACCTCTGGAAGGCTTGTTTGTATTATTGACAAAAGGAGCCTAAGGTTTCATTTTGCTGACTTTGCTGCATTACCAGTTTTACCGTTAACGTTTTCTTTTGCGTGGTTGCCTGCATCGCCACACTTAAACTTTAATTTATTAAGAGTTGAAAATAATAGGTAACGTTAAATAATCGCCAACAACTACACGATTGAAAGCTTTTGCGTCACGATTGCCTGTGTGATTTGAAGTTTGAAAAGGGCTCTTTTTGATTGAGCATTTGTAACCAATTTTGAAAGTCCGAAATGTACAGTTATTAAAATCTGTTTTGGACATTTTTTTCCATAATTAGTTAACATATTAGACATTTCTCTTGTAGCCCAGTTTTGTATAGAATATCTGCGTAACACACATACATATCTTAGTCCTTATCGAAATAGCGCTTCCCGGAGATTAGAGATGCGCGCACGCCGTCCGACTGTCAGTCGAAATCTACTACTCGCGAAATCTGTGTCGCTCAGCGATCCATTCGCATCACGCACACTCGCTAATAAAACTTGTGAACTGTGCTATGTATTCATTTATCAGCCTATTATTAAACAATTAATTCATACATTACTTATCTGTACGCGTTACTTAGTGTTTCGCATATTTTATTTATCACACGTAGGTACATGCTCAGTCACTCATCACTTCTTCAGTCTCCTTCCTTTCATTCCCAATCAATCGACTTGCCAGGAGGTGTTCGGTGTCTTTGAAATCGCTAACGAACGCTCGAACAAAATGTTAAAAACTCATATCATCAACATCATTAGCCAGAGGAAAGCCAGGCCATTGCTGAGCGTCATTGTCCCTCTTTGAACGCTGCCATGAACGGTTATCAACCGTTTGCATTCATGGAAAAAAAAAACAAAGAAAATACATCTAATATACTCAAATACCGCGCGACTGTGTTTTGTGCTTTACAAAAAACAATTGACTGTTACCACAATTGACTTTGCCAAGTGGAATCTGTGCCCTTTGGATTACAGCCATATCGAAGGATTCGCATCACGTTTGTTCTATGACTGCAGGTATGTACCAACTTTTATTTTTCCACAATCCATTTTTAAAACTTTATCACATATATCTGTGCTCACACGAAAGAAATTGAATACGAACTAAATAAATTACTTACATAACCTCTAATTATACTAGTACTCACTATTTAGCCGTCATTAAAACTGATTAATACCCTCTTTGTATACAACGTGAGCAGGACGCCTTCGTTTGCTAATTGACTATTATTAGGACTACTAGCCCCTAATGGAAGTGAAGGCTTTGTTTCAATGTCGTGTTATCGGTTGAACAATGCTAGCTGATATATTGCACCTTGTAACAATATCCTTGTCTTACCTGCTTGTATGAACAATTATACCTTAGACACTTGAATGTAATCCTACTAATACTATAACCGTGATATTTTGTGAGTATGGATGTATGAATGTTTGTTATTCTTTCACGCAAAAACTACAGAACGTATTTGAGTGAAATTCGGATTGGAAATTTTTATCCCAGATAAAGATTCCTGCGGGATAAAGGGAAGACGCGGGTGAAACCGCGGGGCGCAGTTATTATATTATAATAAAGTATTCTACGGTATTCAGGTGGGTGTCAAAAGAGTTCTTCAGGGTCAGTAACGCATTGGTAACGCTCCTAGTGACGACGGCAATCGCTTACAATCAGGAAATCCGTTTGACACTCTATTACATTAAGTAAAAAACGGAATATACCTATGCCATTTATAATTATATCGACTAATAGCAACCTTAATTTGGTTATACCTAGGTTTAGCCGGCTATAAATAAGTACAGCCAATTAATATCGCTTGGCAACTTTTGAACAAATGATTCTCTTCTTTTATTTAAGAGCGAAACTCTTGTCGGTGGAGTACTTTCCATCCCGTTCAGTTCTCGGCCATTCTTTTGACCTCTTGGTACGACATGACGTCAATCCTTTCTTTAACTTGATCTATATATTGTCTTCTCGGTCTACCTCTCCCTCTCTTCCCTTCTACTTTTTTTTCTAAACATCTTTCCTCTTCTTATCTCTACTGTTGTTAATATCTTTCTTTTTTTTTCTTTTTTCAAATGAAAATGATTCTATTCGTATGTAATAAATTAAGGCAGATATTCAATTGTTGTTGTCATAACATTTTTTCCACAACATCAGTCATAAGTTAAGGTAAGTTACCTATAAATTTTTTGTCACATATAGCGGAGTATATTCGTCATATACTTAGCACTGTGCTACAGCACGAGTCATTTAACATAATGCTGAACAGAAACGTCAAACGTCAGAAACTAAACGTTCATAATATGCACATAATACACAAATCATGTCACCCATTACAATAATATCATATTACTATTATCAAATCATGTTAATATCCCACATTAGCACGATCCCATCATGGTTGTCTCAAACGCGTAGCCGGACGTCCCTCGAGGATTATCGCCAAGCAATATGCCCTCAATGTGCCCTTGTTTGGACAAGCTATCGTTATCGGTTGCCCGCACTCGTATTTACTCCACGCGTATTATTTGCCACGGTTTCATATTGCTATTTTATTATAGATAATGTCGATGTGATGGTGTCGTTTTGCATACGCGAGGGTGAGAGTAGTTATTATAAATAATGGAGTTAGTAGTGGGAAGGATGAACGTCTTCAGATCGCAGGGTCCTATTATAAAAGGATGAGATAAAAAATGTCTTATGTGTAAGTTTTGTTTTGAAGCGATGATGGTTTAGTGGTAGTGACGTCCCCTTGTGACCCAGATCGGAGGATTTGAAAAGGAGGTACATACTAGCATTATATGTGCGGCCCATACTCTCTCTCTCTCTCTCTGAGAGAAGTCCAGAGCCCCAGCAGTGGGAACGTTAAGGCTGATGATGATTGATGATTGATGCAATGTAAAACTACCAACATAATAATAATAATGCCTGCACAATCACATACATAGACTCTGACCCCTAACTAGGTTTCCCTGTATCTAGATTCTAGGGTATCCGAAACTACGAGGATCGGGGATCCACAACACCCAGACACAGAACAAATACTCGCGCTTTTTTTTTCAATGCTCAAATATTTGTCCTGTAGCGGGAATTGAACCCGCGACTTCACGTTTCACAGTCGGATATCCGCCCATTGCGCCACATCGGTTGTCCATAATATGCAATGGTTTTAAGCTCATTGCTAAAAATTTAATGTAGTAAGTAGGTACTATAGTATCTTAAGTTTTAGTTCAACCTATCATACTAACCACACCTAATAATATAAATACGATAGCTTGTGAGCGAGTGAGTGTGAATGTTTGTAACTTCTTCACGATAAAAAGCTCAAGGAATTTGATTGAAAATTTGGAATTAAGATAGTTTAAACCCTGGATTAAACACTTAAATACTTTAAATTACGAAAAAACCGCGAGGGTAACCGCGGGGCTCAGCTAGTAAGTCATAAAGTAAAACACTCCTACACGACTCCAGCAAAGAATCCGGTGATCTTATTGTATACCAAACGCGGGCAATTGGAAAATGGCATCACGCAGTCTCGTGACGTTTGACTTATGTACTTCTCACGCTTCAATCTGCGATGTGGAGGCATGCCGACGGGTAAATAACTTTAGCTGAAGCGAAGACACATCGAAATGTAATCTGTAAATCTTCTTCTTATTTTGGTTTCCTATAGAACTAGCGATCCACCCTGATTTATTTATTTGTTTAAATTTCGATTTCTGCAGTTTTTCGGGAGATAAGTTGCCAAAGTTGGTCCCCGTGGCCTATATTATCTCTCTGTAAAATTTTAACAAAATCGGTTCAGTTGTTTTGAGGTGAAAGAAAGTGCCTTACTTTACCTTTACCCGCTTCCCGTTATCCCGCAGGAACATTTTCTGGAATAAAAAGCCTATGTGTTAATCAAGGGCTGTTAAGCTATCCTCATTCCAAATTTCATCAAAATCTATTAAGTAGTTACGGTGATACGTGGTAACAAACATTCACACACACACACACATAAACTTTCGCATTTATAATAATAGTAGGATTAATTATATTAGTAGAAATTATAAATTTTGATTATAGTCAATAGTCAATAGTCAATAGTCAATTTTATTTATTCAATAGGATACATTGTGATCACTTTAAAACGTCAAACTTAAAACTAGCTACGCCTGTTCCAACCTCCTTACGCCGGCAAAAGAACAGGCAAGAAACGCCCGGCAGGTAATTTTTTTGGCGCGATCACATTGACAATTTTATTCTTATTACTAATTGATTGAATTGGAGCAAGTTCACTAAAATCCCAAGCTTTTTTTTTGTCATCTAATGGTCCGATATTTTTTAATTAGCTTTACTAATAAGATTTCTCTTGTTTGGTTGTACACATTGGGATATGGGAACATGAATATTAATGAGTTGCGGGATCACAACCAAAGCAGACCAGACCCCACAAGCAGCACCCGTTCACGAGTTGACGCATGTGCCAGCCATCGCTCTCCTCGACCTCGATTGCAATAATAAGTGCTGAATATAGAGCAGATCAGATTATAATCAAATAGTTTTGTAATAATTTTTAAAATGATTTATAAAATGCCAGACTCGGACTCGCAACAAGAATATTTAATGCAACTGAGATTAGCAATGACGCTTATTAGGTACAATTTAATTTACTACCAAAATCCAACCATAGGTAAGTCCAAATTAATTTAAATTGTTGTTTGTTCTACCAACTAGATATATTCCGCATAATCTCCTGAAAATTAATTTCCTATTGACACCAGTGGATCGCACGCGGCATCCATAATATTTACGGCGATACTCGCATGAATGTTGCGGTTTAGCTATTTTATTGCGGAATGCTTAAATGACCACTGTTTGGTATATTGATATAAGGCTGTGTAAATATTAGTGCATGATGGATATAATCAAACATAGTACCTATAAAAATTAAAATGAACGTTGGAAAGCGTCCATTGTTAACTCAATACTCAATTATTTATTGCAGGCATATTTTGGTAGTTTTATGAAATAAAATTTAGCCAACATATGAATCCAAATAGAGTAGGTATGGAGGAGGACTATAGGAGAGGACCGATCTAATTTAAGTCATTTTGTGAAGATGTTCTGAAGGTTTATAATGTTGTACCTATCATACTAATAATTATAATTGCGATATGTGTGTGGTGTGTGTAAATGTAACCTCGTAACTACTAAACCAATTTTGATGAAATTTGGAATGGAGATAGCTTATACACTGGATTAACACATAGACATTTTTATCCCGGAAAAGGGTTCTTGCGGGATAACGCGAAGACGCAAGTGAAATCGCGGGGCGCAACTAGTTGTCAATAAAAAAAAACCAGTGGTTTAAAAATAGTTGATTTTTTTTTCCGATTTTAATGTATTACGTATTTTTACATTGTGTTTGGTATGGAACTGAAACTTATATGTATACCTAAGTAGACATCCTCCACTGAATGCCACAACGGACGGTTGTCACCCGTTGGCACTCAAGACTTATCAAGACACTTACCAGATGTCGGTTCACCTCGTCAGCCGTCCTACGCTTTGTCTTTCAGTTCAGTTCGCGTAAAATATTGAACGAGGTAAAATTATCCACTCAATTCTCATGAATGTTCAGTCTCATATAATTTACAAAAAAGAAAGGCTAGTTATAATCTATCTTCCTGCTGGTCACAAAAACCTTTATCTATCCGTGGTTTGTTTGTTTTATTAGTGACTAGCTGACCCGGCGAACTTCGTATCGCTAATAAAAGTCACCTTTTAAACCTTCCCTGAACTTCTACAAATATTTCAAGATCACAATTATCCAAATCGGTCTAGCCATTCTCGAGTTTTAGCGAGACTAACGAACAGCAATTGATTTTTATATTTAAGATATACTAGCTGACTCGGCGAACTTCGTATCGCCAATAAAAGTCACCTTTTAAACCTTCCCTGAACTTACACAAATATTTCAAGTTCAAAATTATCCAAATCGGTCCAGCCATTCTCGAGTTTTAGCGAGACTAACGAACAGCAATTGATTTTTATATATAAGATAAAAAAATATCGGTCCATCGTTCTATCTTTTAGATTATAGAACCGGCTCTTAGACATTTCACGCTGTGACAAAATTATTGTTATGTTTGTAGTTGTACTTACTATTCATTAACCGCGTGAACAGAGACGAGGGTGTTTTGGAGTAAATTTTGGTATTGCAACTTAAAATAGAAATATTTTTTTACTTTTTTCCTGGCTGTACAAATCCGGCACCTGCCCTGCATCAATAATAAGTATTCACAAGTGTAGCAGATCAGTTTGACTCCTTTATGCCTGGATATGTTTCACAGCTTCGATGCTCCGAGTAACACCAAGCTTCTATTCTAGTTTACTTCTGTCAGTGCGTATCAACTTCACGGCTAGCTAGGGGGAAAAGAAAAACAAATTTGGCTCGGCCCAAGAGTGATGGACAAATTTCCTGGTAAACGGCTTCATCCGCGCAGGGACTATTTGTCTGAATTTGAATCGCATTTGTTTCCAGGGAAATTTGTCTCCTAAGCCTCGGGGTATATCCTGAAAATACCGGGTGGTGCTTCGTCTCTTTTAATTGAATAAAGGACCTCTTTATGGTTTTCTTATTGCGTCATTATCCTTCCATATACAATAAGCTTTACCATGAGTTACGGAAAAGCAAATTTTCTCTTGTTTTTCCCCGATAAATTTCGCTATAATATAATCTGAGTGCAGGAAGCCAGTGTTTACTTTCTAATTTTCCGGTTGTCTTCACGAGGTCTGAAGGCAGACGGGGCGATGTCTGGAATGTTATATGTGACAAGAGTAATACAAAATCTTGTCGATATAAAGTATTCGGATTCATTCTCGGAGCCGTTCCCAAAGCGTTAAATTCGTTGCGTTCATGCGACGTCGTTTTCTTATGTTCGCTTAAATTAGCACAATGGATTTCCTTACATTATCTTAATGACTTTCTGATCCCGAAATGGGTCATATAAATGGCTTATCATTGGGCCAAGTGGTCATTAAGTGGAAGAACGATGTGTGCCACTTATAACTATGACATTTCAACTGCTTATCTCGTTGGAGCTAACTCTATCTCAGAGTTGGGTTTGAAAGATAAAAAATTGTTCGGACCAAAGGTCAGGTTTAATATAATATTTTGGTGTCTTTGGGTAGTATAAAGATTGATGCACAACACGGTTATGAGTTTAACCGACAGGGCGTTTTATGCTAAAAAAGGAAAACTCTGACCAATTTTTTCCTTTATTTTTTTATAAAATCATTATTATAAAAGGCCGCCAATGGATTACTTGGTGGCTGTTCACAAAAGTTAAAAACCCTTTAAGCTTAAGGCTGTCTACTTTATCAAAATAGATGTTCATAAAAAACCCTTAGAAGCACTTAGGTGGGGAGCAAAATACTACCGTAAAGTTTGAAATAAATCACCTTAATTCCGTGTTTTGAAGCCCAGTTTACATTTTACGGTGTCGTGACTACTACATTCTCGGATACTTAAAAAAAAGAATCTGTAATTATAATCAAAGCCGCAGAGGTTGGAATAAAAACTCGTTCCATTTAGAAATAAATTACCCCAAAGAAAGGGATTACTCACTAATTTCAGATGTCTTTCAAAAAGCGTGGATAGCGATGATTAAGTTTGAAAACTTTGTCTAATTCCTTTAATTTATTAATATAATTTTCTTTTTAACAGTGCTCAATGACTGTGAAAATGTTAAAGTCATTTTAAATTACTGTTTTTTAATAGGTAAACATTTGATCACAGGTTCACGTTTTCAATGATGGAGCATGCTTGCAATTGTTTCCAGCTTGTAGATACTTAGTTGTTTTTTTTCATGGCAATTAAATGATGAAACCAGTTGCGTAAGATGATTTTGTATACTTTGTTGCCAACCGCTAGTGATGGAAGAGTTTTTATTACTAAAACACGCAACCGCATTTGCCAACAAAGAATACTTTTACAAATTCCGCAACCAAGTTTTGCAATCACTTGCGATCAAGAATTTTCCATTCTCCTTCCTTCCCCGTAGGAAAATTCATGTACAAACTATTTAAAGAGTTAATGGCCACATAATTTTACCTCTTTATAGATAATATATAACAATCAGTTAGTTTATTATGGTAAAACTATGTTTTACTAGTTAGAAGACAATAAGGATACCTGCCTACTTACTCACGCCGTTTATAATTTTTGAGAAATTAACATAATCTTTAATCAAAACTTTATTGAAGAGTTTTCTGACAGGTATTGTTCTGAAAATTTTGCAAAAGCATTTGTAGTAATGATAATTTTAAAAATTGTATTTGATAAAGATTCGCTCGTACATTTGGCGCTTCTAGAGCAACAAAAATAAAAACGCCAATATTATAAAGCTGAACATTAAGAGGTACCATTAAAGGTATTGAACCAAGTCAACAGACTCCAAAGATATACAAGTACTAATATTCATTTAAATAAGGAAGTGATTTCAGAAATTATTATTCTCATTCCGCAATATAGAACTTTTAACAAGAAAACTTTCCAATGTACTTCGGTAACAATGTTCGAGGCAAGTTACTGGTGGTTACCAGCGATAAATGATCACTCCATTGCATCGATTACGGGACATCGGACTTTTACTTGCAAAAGAGCAGATGTCAACATGAAAGCTTATTTAGGTAATAGTTTTACGAAGTAATGTTTCCACCTTACTTTATTAAACTTTGAACATTATGAAAATAGTTTTTGCTTAAGATAACCGAGTATTATAAATATGAAAATAACTCTATCAGTTTGTTTGTCAGGCATAAACCGCTAACAGAACTTGATGACATTTGATATGGAGATAATCTGAACCCTGGGGGAACTGCTAGTTCATCCATACTTGTTTACGAGTATCCTATCCTATCCTACTTCTTACTAATATTATAAATGTGTGTGTGTGTTAATGTTTGTTACCACGTATCACCTTAACTACTAAACCGATTTCGATGAAATTTGGAATGGAGATAGCTTATACCCTGGATTAACACATAGGCTACTGTTTATTCTAGTAATATTATAAATGCGAATGTTTATGTGTGTAAATTTTGTTACCACGTATCATCTTAACTACTAAACCGATTTCGATGGAATTTGGAATGGAGATAGGTTATACCCTGGATTAACACATAGGCTACTGTTTATTCCAGAAAACGGTTCCTGCAGGATAATAAAAAGATGCTGGTAAAACCATGGGGTACAACTATGTTATAAATTCGGAAGTAACTTTGTGTATGCGTGTTAGTTACATCTTCATGCTTATACTGCTGAATAGATCTGGATCAAATTTGGTATGGCGATAATCTAAACTCTGGGAAAAGGATATGGGATACTTGTTATCACGATAAACTGCAGTTCATGCCAGAATAGCTACACAATAAATGCGAAAGGTTCATGTTTTTTTTTGTTTGTAGCTCAATTCCACCAAAGCAGCTGAAGATAATTGGATTCAATTTGATACAAAGACACACAAAGACAAAATCCACGTGTCGAGCTGGGCACAGCCAGTTAACAGTTACTTAGTAAGTCGATGTGTTCCGGCAGCCTCACTTGAGAGTTCCCAGTCTAGGTTAAACATGGCACCATCTTCGACCTCATCCCACACCACCTTCGACCTCATCGTCGCTTAACATAAAGTGACTTCTGATCATACACTATCCTATAAGATATAAAAAAATACATACAGGAACCTTACGTTTACGGACCCCTCAAGGCTCATTGCGACATATAAAACACATGCAAGTTTTGAAGGGAGAACTTACAGTGTTATTAAATATTTGTCCCAATTTATATTCACAGCAGCAACACCATTCTCCATCGTTATTCACCGTAATGCCCGGAATAAAATCGCTCACTCCACCGCCGCCGCATTTTATCTCTCGCGACACTATGCGTGGATGCTTTTAAGTCATTCTCCGTTGCCTGCCTTTCGAGTGATAGGACTGGAGCTAGCTATTATTAACTGTAAGATATTTTCATAAGCCAGAGTGGCTTGAGCCGTTGCCAAAACACTACTTGCAACTTTATTTTCTGAGAAAAATTGAAGGAATTGAAGTGAGAAAAAGAGGCTATAGTATCTGTCACTCTGGAATGCAACAACCAAAGTTAAAATGATTAACGTTCAAAAAAGAGTTTGATATATTTTTTTAAATATTTCGTTATACTTTTTAGATTGTAACTACTTGTTGATAAGAGCATCATCAGAGCATCCAACTAATAATCATAACACAAAATACTAATCATAACGATAATTCTCAAGACGATATATATGAGTATCTTATTTATCAACTTACATCAATATTTTTTTACACTTATCAAGTTTGTAATGGATTACCATCTCTTCTAATTTAAATTGATAATGACGTGGTCGACGGTTCATCGTCGACCACGTCACTTTTGCCCAAAAAGGATCAGTTAACTCGATTTAGAACTAGCTTCGACTTTCTAACCTCTTTACACAAAACAAAACAATCAAAACTGGTGAAGCACCTTACTAAGATACCAACCAGCTCCTCAACCAAATGCAAAATTACAAGCAAAGAAGTAATTGGAATGCAGCTCACGATTTGCAAGCGTAATGGGGCAATTTCCTAGTCGTTTCCCCGTTGCAAGCAATCCGACGTCTTGCGGCTTATGATCGTGCTGAAGCCTTGGACGCTCCGGCAGCAGCATTCTACTACCAGTCCATTGTCAGTTGCTTGATATTGGTCGAGAATCAATGAAATTATTCATTCGTTGCATTTTTATATGTCACATTTTTTATATATTTTTTATTGCGAAATTTCCACTGAAGTTGGTATCTGCCACAATCCTTTTGTCTGTGTGTGAATGTTTGTTACCACGTATCACCGTAACTACTAAACCAATTTTGATTAAATTTGAAATTGAGATAGCTTATACCCTTTTTTTTTTTTTTTTTTTTTTTTTATTAACTACTCCCTCCGTCTTGGCGGGACGGGTGGGGGTCGCTGTAACAGTCTACCCACCCGTCCCAACGGAGAGGCCCGGAACTCAAACATTCCGGGCCCCACAACACTAAGCACCTGGGGGGCGTCTAGCTTGAAGCGACGCCCCCCCAATACGACGACCACACCTTTTTGGTGGGGCGGGAGGAGGCGATCAGAACGCCCCCTTCAACCGCCACTACACCTGCACCTTTTATGGTGGGGCGGGAGGAGGCGAACAGAACGCCTCCTTCAACCGCCACTGCACCCCACTATCTACTAGTGGGGCGGGAGGAGGCGGGCAAAACGCCTCCTTCTACCGCCCCTCCGCCTGTGTCGGATTGGGTCAGAGAGCGGATCTGCCTCCCTGACCCGTTCCGCGGCCTCCTTCTGCGCGATTGCGTATTCGCAGAAGGAGGCCATCGCCTGCCACACAGTCTCACTGCCGAGCATTTGCATAACAATGCTCGGCAGGGACAGGTTCCCCCCTACGTGTGATGAGAGTGTGTGTCGCTGTGTTGATAGAGCGACACACACTCCCAGCACGTGGGGCGCCGTGTCTTCTGGCGCCCCACATTGGTGGCAGGCTGGGGTCCGCTCACGCCTAGCGATTTGATGCAGGTACTTTCCAAAGCATCCATGCCCGGAAAGCACCTGCACCAATCGGTAGGTGAGCGCCCCGTGCCGCCGCCGCATCCACCCCTCGAGGACCGGCCTTATAGCCCCCACCGTCCACTCACCTGGCACCGGTGGGGCCAGGTCCTCCGTCCACCGCCCAATTAGGGCGGCCTGCGCCTGCCTCCGCATGCGCGTGACCTCCTCCCAATCCGGGGGCTCGCCGCGGGTCCTTCTAGCCGAGATAAAGTGATATATCTCGGCGAGGACTTCCGCTTGGAGCTCCCAGGGGGGGTCTCCGGCGAGCGCGCATGCGGCCGTCCAGGACACCGTTCGGTATCCTCGTATCGCCCTCGTCGCGATGACCCGCTGCGGACGCCGCAGCAGGGCCTTGTTCGCGCGACCGAGGGCGTCCGCCCAAACCGGTGCCCCGTAGCAGGCCATACTCCGTGTGACGGCGGAGTATAGCCCGCGGCAGGTGGCGTTGGGGCCGCCCACATTGGGCAGCAACCTCCCCAGAGCGGCAGCGGCACTCACGACCTTCGGGGCCAGACTTGCAAAATGGGCCCCGAAGGTCCACCTCCCGTCCAGGATGAGGCCCAGGTACTTCATCTGGAGCCCCACCCGGATCGGGACCCCGTCCAGGATGACTCGTGTGCCTGGAGGGGGTCCCCCCCGAGGCCCATGGAATAGTAGGGCCTCGGTCTTGGAGAGGGCTACCTCCAATCCAAGGGAGCGGATGCGGTCGACCACCAGGGCTGTCCCCACCGTGGCCAACCGCAGCGTCGCTCCCAGGTCCCTCCCCCTGGCTACGACTAGGGTGTCGTCCGCGTAGCAGGCGACCCGCAGACTTGCGGGAAGCGTGCCGCGGAGCACCCAGTCGTAGCCGACGTTCCACAGCAGGGGTCCCAACACTGACCCCTGTGGAACGCCGCAGGCCACGCGACGGCGCCTCAGGCCGTCGCGTCCCTCCACGAGGACCTCGCGGTCGCGGAGGTAGTCGCCCAACAGCCTCCTCAGATACAGGGGCACTCCATGGTATCGGAGCGCCTCCTGTATCGTGGCGTGTGGGAGGCTGTTAAAGGCGTTGGCAATGTCCAGCGAGACAGCCAACGCCTTATCCCCCTCGGCGACCGCGGCCTGCGTCCAGCCCTTGAGCCAGAGCAGGGCGTCTATCGTCGACCGCCCCGCCCTGAACCCGTACTGGGCCTCGGACAGTCCGGGCCCAGTGCCCTCCAGGTGCTGGACGACTCGGGATGCTACGACTCTTTCGAGGAGCTTTCCCGTGTCGTCCAGAAGGACGATTGGCCTGTAGGCGGAAGGTGTCTCGGCATCCCGACCATCCTTCCGCAGCAGGCACAACCGGCCGTCCTTCCATATCTTCGGGAACTGTCCAGACGTGATACATACGTTGAACAGTTCCCGAAGCGGATCGCCCAGTGACTTGAGGGCGATCCGCAGCACCGCACCTGGAACCCCGTCTGGTCCCGGGGCCGTCCTCTTGCCGTGCAACCGAGCGACGGCAACCTCCATCTCCACCTCCGTGACGGGGGGGATGGAGTCCGGGTCCAGCACCTCCTCCTCCTCGGGGAGGACAGGCGACATCACTGGAGGGGTGTGGTCTGGGTCTCCGTTCGGGAACAGACCCACCAGCACCCTCTCCAGGACCTCCGGCTCTAGGGACTCCGCTACAGGGGGCGCCTGGCCCCGGAACTTTTTCCGGGCCGCCTTGTACGGGCGCCCCCACGGGTCCCTGTCGAGGCCCTCCAGGGCCTCGCCCCAGGAGTTCGCCTTCGCCTCCCCTATCGCCAGTTGTAGGGCCATCTTCGCATCGCGGTACGCCTCGTACAACTGGCCTTCAGCTGCCAGCTCTTCCGCTGACAGCTGGTCGTCCGGGCGGCCGCGCCGCAATCTCCTGATGCGGACATACGGCCGCCGTGCCGCTGAGCAGGTCTCCCTAAGCGCCGCAATCTCCCGGCGCCACCAATATACCTGGCGGCGCCCCTCGTAGCGGCGGGCCCTCGGCATGGCGGTGTCGCATATGGCCGTTAACGAATCTCGAAAACGGCCTGCTGCGACATCCGCCTCGGGGTGTGTGCGCCCCGCAACCCAAGCTTGGACGATGGCCGCCTCCTCTGCCAACTCTACGTCTAGGCGGCTCATCGTCCATCGCGAGAAGTGCGCACGCAACTCCCGGCGAGGGCCTCCCGGATTGTCGGAGGGACCCATCTCGAACCTTATGTACTTGTGGTCCGAGAGGGTCTCAACCTCCGACTCTACCCTCCAGGCCCGGACACGCGCGGCGGCTGCTGGGGTGGCGAAAGAGATATCCACCACGGACCCCCCATTGTGCCGCACGCACGTGTGGGCCGACCCTGTATTTAGGAGGGTCAGCCCGGAGGCAACTGCCCACTCCACGACGAGCTCACCGCGAGCGTTGGTGGAGGGGTTGCCCCAGTCCCGGGCCTTCGCGTTCAGGTCCCCCATGAAGAGGACCTGACGTGGCGCCAGTCTTAACACCGCCGCGGCCAGGAGGTCAATAAACACCTCCAGCTCCGCGACGGTTCTATTGGGGGAGAAGTACGCTCCTATTATGGCGTACTCCCCCCAATTGGCCACCACGTATCCCGCGCCCCTCTCGATGACTGTGAGAGGGGGGGTTCCGTCCTGCCTGCTCAATATGGCCACGGAGCCATCAAGGTCCCCAGCCCAGCAAGGGTGCTGGGGGGGGACATAATAGGGCTCCGCGGCGACGGCCACATCAATTTGCCACTGCGCCAGGGACTGCATCAGCAAGTCCTGAGCTCTGGCGCAGTGGTTGAGGTTCGTCTGAAGGAAGCTGCGATGGCTGACTAAAGACATTAGTCAGACATCGCAACCTCCTCGTTCGCTAGTGTGCGAACGCCCGCCGGGGAGGCCACTCGTGGGGCCTCGGGGGCGGCCACTGTCCGTATGTTGGCCGCCTTCCCTTTCGTCTTCGGGGGGACGCAGCTGCGCCCCCCCATGATGTGCCCAGAGGGCCTTCCTACCTCGGCGCAGATCGCGCAGTGCGCCGCGACCTTCCCGCAGTTTGCGGATCTGTGCCCCTCCTCGCCGCAGCGGTAGCACAAGTCACCCCGATTGGCTGCGGCGGGGCACTGGGGGCGGGTGTGGCCCAGCCCCATGCATCTATAACACCGCATGGGGCGCGCCCCCATGTCCGTAATGCCCACCGAACTCCAGCCGATGAGTAGCCTGCCCTTTTCCAACACCAGCTTCGCAGCCGGGATCGGGCAGGCTACCAGGCAAGACAAGGTGCCATTCCAGGCCTGGCGAATGTCGCCAGGCTTAACAAGGTGTACTGGACACCCCCCCGCCTTTGCCACCGCCATCGCCACCTTTTCCTTGGTGGCGGCATCGTCTAGGCCCGTTATTCTCAGGTCCGTGACCTTCACGGGCCTGGAAACGTTGGCCACGTCAGACAGGACCTCGCGCAGTTTGCCTGCGAGCCTGTCTGCCTTTTCATCGTGTTCGGAGCCATGTATCTCTAGAAGCCTGGCTCCCGTGGCCGTCGCCCTGATCCGGAGCTGGTCAATACCCAGCTCCTCCAGGTCCACCCTGCTCTGCGCCTCGTCGATGAGGGTCTTATACGTGGCCCCCTTTTTTACGGCGTCGGGCTGCAGTGATATCACCACAGCCGCCGTTTTGGGGACCACTTGCGCCGTCCTGGGTTGCCTGGAGGCCTTACTCGGCCTGGCAACCGGGGCGCAAGGTGCAGCTGAAGACGCCGCAGCAGCACTCTTCCTACCTCTCCCCCTGTTCCTTCTCCTCCTCCTCTTCCTCGTTACCGTCTCCCATTCTCCCTGTTGTTCGGCGACCGGGACGGCGACGGCAGGGGCTGGAGGGACGGGTCTCCTCGCACCCTGTGTCTCCCTCGATGACAGAGGGGCATACGACCTAACAGCCGCTGTCTGAGGGGCCATGGACGGCCTGTGGAGCTGTACGAGCGGCCTCGGGGCCTGCACAGCTGGCCTTGGGGCCTGCACAAACGGCCTTGGGGCCTGTACGATCGGCCTCGGGGCCTGCACAGCTGGCCTTGGGGCCTGCACGATCGGCCTAGGGGCCTGCGCGACTGGCCTCGCTGCCACTGTAGCGTAGCGCGCGCGGCCCGGCGCCAGTATCGGCCTGGTAGGGGCGGCAGCCTCTGCCGCCCTTTCTGCCTCCCTTTTGGCATCCGCCCTAAGTGGCGGACGCAGAACCGGGGCTGGGAGCAAACGGCTCTCCAACCCTTCAAAACGAGCGCTCATCATCTCCCCGACCGTGATGGTCAGGGATCTCCTGAGCTCCTCCACCAAATCCATCTGCTGCAGGACAGACGGAGCCTGCTGCACCTCCCTGTTGTTCACCGTGGAGGAGGCGGCGGCTATGGCCTCAGCGGTGCGGGTCTGAGCCTCCGCAAAACCACGACGCAACGCCTTCACTTCCGCCTTGGCGCCCTCCACTTCGAGTCGGAGGCGACCGTTCTCCGCCCTTAGGCGACGGGTTTCCTCCGCCTCAGTCCTACCCGCAAGGGTATCTACTACCTCCCTCAAAACTGTCGACGCCCTTTTCAGGCGACCCACAAATTCTCCCTTCAGATTGCCCGATTTTGAGGCCACTTCCAGGATGGCAGCAATGCCTTCTCCTGCCTGGGCTCTCAACTGCTGGGCATTCATGGTGCCAGCATCTCTGGCAAATTGGACAACGTCTGAGTCACTCCCAGACGTGTCGCGACCTTGTTGGGCCTTGCTAGCCCCCTTCTTGTAGGCTCTACCACGCAGAACCTGCTCCAACTCTCCATCCTTCGGCGCAGCCGGCTTCAGGAAAGTATCCCTCGAAGCTACCTTACCAGCTCTTCTCCCTCTCATCGCGGTGCCGACCTTGGCGGCCATCGATCCCTCGGTTTCCGTGTCTGAGTCTAAGTACCCAGGCACGAAAAACGAGGAAGAATAAGGCCGCTTCAGGCCTACATCGCCCTCAACTCCACTAAAATCCATTTCGGAGGCGGTCCCCGCATCAGATGCGGTTCCGGCGCCCGAAATGGATCCCTCAGATAGCTTATACCCTGGATTAACACATAGATATACTTTTCATCCCGGAAAAAGGTTCCTGCAGGATAACGGGAAGACGCGGGTGAAACCGCGGGGCCCAACTAGTCTTAAGTAGTATAAATATGCGTTTTAGTTGCATCAGTCACAACGCCATGTCAGAGGCCATTGTGGAGTCAGAAAACTCCGACAACAGATTTGGCCACTAGCTCATACAAAAGAAGAAGAAATTACTGTCAAAAAGAGGGTATGTAGTGGTTCAAACATACAACTTCTTCTTTGTTGCCGTGGCAACTCGTCGCAGAGCGTAGCATTCGCAGCAAAGGCGTAGCACACGCGTAGCGATTGCGTAGCACTCACGCTCACGTATGATTTATATGAAGCGTCGCGCACACTGCGTGCGGGCCGCACCACAAAACATCATGCATCTCTCTCGTTCATTCAATGTTTGAAAGAGATGTAGTAAGTAATGCGTTGAGGCGCGGCTCGCCTCAATGCGAGTGAACCATTACTCGTAGTTGTTGCATAGCAGTTGCGTAGTAGCTGTGTAGCCGTTGCATAGTAGCTGTGTAGCAGTTGTTTTTGAGGAACAGAACTTGTTACCAAGGCAGTAGCTCTCTAGTTTTTATATGGACGAGTTCTTACCGCCTCACTTGCATGCATTTGTCATCAATTATTATTTGAACCGAGTAATTGATCTACCAGAGTAGTGTTTTATCATATCATGCAATAACAAATCTAGGAAATAAAATATTCACTCATATCGTTGTAGGTCGCCTACCCACATCCAATCATAAACATTGCTGCCGTGTACAGTGCTGTACAATAAAGTCTAAGCTTAGATTATGCCATGGATGAATCCGTAGTGCTTTTACGTTGAAACATTCTAAAACATAAAAAAAACAGTCATAAGTAATGGTTGACTTGCCAGCTTCTAATAGTTCTTGGAGCACGTATGTAGCTTAGGCAAGGAAACTTTACAATTTACATTTCAAATCCTCGTTTGGAACAAAGGAACCGATCTAAACAAACAAAACAGCCAGAAACCAAGTTATATTGAGCAACTTTGCACCTTGCAGTGGGTGCTGCAGTGAATTACAAACATGTTATTTTATTGTTTGTGTTTTAGGTCACGAATGCTTTTCATGGAATATGACTTTAAAACGGTAAAAAGCGATGGTCACCGAACGGTAACGCGTGCGACTTACAAGGCGCCAACACTGAGTTTGTATCCTCTCGGCCTTGCACTTTTATGATTTAAAGTTATGTGCAGATTTGCCATCGCTCAAAATCTGTGAAAGAACACATAGTGAGGAAACCAGCATTTTCAAGGACTGTAATATTCAAGAGCATGTGACATCTACCAACAACCCGCGGGCTAGCGTGGTAGATTACGGCCTATATTCTCTCTCTCTGAGAGAGAGTCCCAGCAATGGGAACGTAAAAGGCTGATGACGATGACTTTAAAACAGCAAGCTGTTAGCGACTTCTTCTTTCGTATGGGCTAGTGGCCAATTCTAGCGTCGAAGTTATCAATCAGGCTTCCCAAAGCGTCGAAGTTATCAATCAGCCTCTGAAATGACTAGTTTAGTCGGGACGGATTGCTTATTGTGCCGTCCGAAACATGGTATGATAGTTGAGTATACTAAATTACACTCAACTTCAAGATACACAACAACTTAAAAATAACTTATTTTAATTAGTTTTTTTTTTGCTCTTTACTTTTTGTTATTTTTCATAATTCTGGTTATTCGTTATAATCTATATATGTACACATTTATTTTAAGTTATTTCCTTAATCGGTATTTGATTATGTATGAAAAATCTATGAAACCATTGCGTCTGTTTATCAAACACTACTTCACTGACAGTTTTAAGAAGATTAACGATTTTATTTGGTCACATAAAAGTACTATAAAATTAGCTGTAACGCCCAAAAAAAAATGAAATAAACATACATGATAAAGGTATTTTTATAATATGGGATAGAGCATGCAAGAGTAACCCCCACTGTAATAAGAAGAAATTGGGTTTCGGTTTAAGTCGCGTCTGTTCAAGTCACGGCCAACCTTTGAACTATCTACTAAACGACGGGCAATTGACATCAAAAAGCAATGTAATAACTCCCCCCTCACTAGTAATGCCAAGAGTGGAGTCTTAAATCGCCCCACGCATAGACAAAGGCTGCGTGCTGCTAGTGGAAATATGTGAAGATAGAACCCTTTTTTGCCAAATGCTAGATATAATATCAGCCCGAGGCGATATAGGCTCTGAAAATTTAATATTAGATACTAAATTAAAAAAGCAATATAACTAGCAGCTAAATGTTTTTCTAGTTTAAGTTATGCATACATGTTTTTAATATAAATCTTATTTATGTAAAAATATTTATCTATATTAATTTTATTAGTAATTATCATATTATGTTTCATACAACCGCTTTGCAGTTTCGCCCACGGGAAAGTTGTAGTTTTTACAGACAAACTTTATCACCCCATTTAATCCTCATATGGGATGCATATTCAACAAACTTTCTTAGCTGATTTCTATATTCTATTACAAACATATATGCTTAACTTCAGTATTGTAGGTTTTGTAGTTTGCGAGATTTCTTAATTAATTAATCAGTGGAATTTTGGTTTTATATCATATGGGTGGGGACCCTCATAAACTACTGTTTATCACGATAAAAATATCCAATGTTCTTTCTCAGGGTCTTAATAATCTCCATAATATCAAATTTAATCAAAATCAATTAAGCGGTGAAGTGAAAAAGAAAGACGAACCCACGCACATCAAAATTTTATATATAAAACTAGCCACTCGCCCGGCGGCTTCGCCTATTCCTTATATTGGCGAGTTACAACAAAGTATATTGCATAAAACTTTCAATGTGAAAAAAATACGTAAATGTGTCAGCTTTCATGGTGAATGATCAAAAGGTGTCAGGTTATATCAATGTTATATTTATCAACATCCATTTTTATCCTTAGATAAAAATAGAATAGATATCTATGTAGGCGTTAGACCTGTTTCATTTATGTCTATTTTTACTAGGTACAGTCAGCGACAAAAGTAGCTGATCGTTCTCGATTTTCCAAATGTGTTTCAAATCAGTAATTATTATTGTTTTTTTCACATTTTACATGGTATCATTTTGACCACAACATATCACACCTGATTTTAGGTGATGATGAGTTCAAAAATTGGTGTCTGAGATTATGAGGATAATAGAAAAAAGTGTGATTGTTCAGCGTCGTTGACTGTACATACGAGCTGCATCTTGCGGGTTTCCCGTTATTCTGCAGGGACCGGGATAAAAAGTAGCCTATATGTTAATCTAGGATATAAGCTCTATCTTCTTTCTATACTAGTTTCACCCTGCGGTTTCACCCGCGTCTTCCCGTTATATCGCAGGAACCTTTTCCCGGGATAAGAAGTATGTGTTAATCCAGGGTATAAACTATCTCCATTCCAAATTTCATCAAAATCGGTTTAGTAGTGATACGGTGAAGCGTGGTAACAAACATTCACACACACACACAACAAACTTCACAAACTTTCACATTCACATAATTTTAGTGTTATAGTGTCATTAGTGTGATTGATATTCTTCCTTCACCTAATCATCGCGTCGTTGAAGTACGCTCCTCTACTAATCGACAACAAGTGGCCCTCTAGCAGATCCTGAGGGTTCTTTCGACAGATCACTATTGCAGGCCGGATAATGAGATCCAACTAATTGGATTTGATTATTGAAATTGAGGGAAGCGTAAACAGTTTTGGCAGGTAAGACAGAGCTTATGATGAGGGGATTAATTTGAGTGGATAAAGTGAGGTAATGCGGAAGGAGCCTCTTCAAATGATGAAAATAGTTGACGATCCCTTATTTCTTACGGAATGGTTTTCACAAAAGTGATATGCAATGAAGTTTATTACTTTTTTAACGAGAGACGTGCAATGGGCGTCTGCAAAACGTCAGCATTGAAAATCACAAAAGTAGGTATTTTTCTGTATGTGCTGGGGATCCCTGATCCAGGTAGTTTCTGATACCCTAGATACAGGGAGTTCTAGTTACGAGTCAGAGCCTATGTATGCGTATGTGTGAGCGTTAGTAAATTATTATTTTATTATTATATATATTATTATTTTTCTATTATTATATTATTATTTTTCTAATGTGCCTTATACTAACATGTCAAGCTACGCCTAATGGCATACTAAGTAATACTTATGCTGTATTCTCTCTCTTCTTCTTCTTGCCTTGGTCCCATCTATTTGGGGTCGACGCAGCGTGTATCCTTCTTCCACTTCTTCTCCCCTATCAACCGTCATCGCTTCATTCACTTCCCTTTCATTCATATCTATCCTCACACAATCCATCCATCTTTTCATGCTGTATTCTCTCTATAAGTGGATTTTTGTGAAAATCTTATGAGAAAATAAATTATTAAACCATAATATGTTTCTTAAAAATTACTAGTGTGGTAAATGACTGCAATCGTCAATTTTAGAGTAAAAATAACTCCTATCATGTTCACGTGTACCCAAGAATTGAGTGGGTATTTTTATTTTACCGACAACCTTTTACCGTTAACGTCATTTAGCTTCATTATCCATCAAAGCAGCCTAATTATTCCCTAACGAATAGTAAAACATGACCTTAAAAATATTCACCAAATCCACATGAATATTCAATGCGAGCCGTACCAAAAAGTCGTAAACATTCCTTTTTTTCTAAAAGAAAAGTAACGGACCGCTGTTTTTCATTCACTCGATAAAGGAAGATAAAAAAATATGTGAAGTGTTTCTAAAACGGTGTATCGTAAACATATTGTGACTTATTTATTTAGGAAAGCTTCCTTCCTTGGCTTTGTGTGGGGGAATTTTTAAGGAGTCATGTATAGGGCGCCGTTGATAGCCTTTTGAAGTGAAATTAATGTTACGGTAAAACATTTTTTGCTTTTGAAGTATTTCTTTCGCATACAGAAGAATAATATTTTGACATTTGATATAATATGATGTGGCTGACTTAATTTATGTTTGTATATGAATAAGTATGAGATCAAACGAAAAATTTGATTTTTTTATTGTAAAGGAATTGTGGCTAAGGTCACTAAAATAGTGTTTTACTGGGAAAGACCCATGTGCATAATTATATGGCAAATAAAAAACACATCGTATAGGTACTTTTTTCTTCGAAGAATTCTTGCTTCAGGCTAGATATCATTCTTGTCAATCTTCGATGTTAATAAAACACTAGATAGATAGTTTCTAAATCACTCCACACTTATATAATATTATAGATGTAAAAGTTTGTTGGGTCAGTGGGTAAGGGAGTATAGTTTTAATACCTTCACGCTGAAACGGCTTAACAGATTTGAGCAGATTTTGAATAATGATGGCTTATATACGAAGGTTAATTTTTATTCTAGAAAGAGGCTTCTGTGGGATAACAGAAAAATCTGCGGGAGTAACCGTGGAGCACCGCTGGTCTAGTTTAAATAGCCACAACAAAACAAACTAAATACAACTAAATTCCAAACGATAAACGTTGTATCTAGTCTAAAAATATCACGAACCCATCTCTATTTTGGTATCTAATTTTATCTCAGTGCGATCGTGGCGAGTGGTTAGTTCAAATCACAAAAGGCGTTGGCGTGATGAGAATATTTTAAAAACCACCTTCATTGCTAAATTTAATTGAGCCTATACAAACAATGTTTCACAATGTTTATCTACAAAAGAACGCGGTACTCTTCCACGGTTGCGGACGGTTAAGACCCTGCCCTCTGGGTATTTATTTCTTAATATGTTGATGGTATGTACTAACAAGTCTCTGTTATTTATAGATAGATCAGAAGAAAATGGCCGTAACATTAAAAAAGGGACACTTTGCACATTGTTTTAAGCACATTATTTGCATGTCGTCTTCTAAAGACTATCTGCTATATTATATTATGTTAATTAACAAACATTTAATTTTTTATCATCATAATACCAGAAAAAAACGGTTGTAATTAGCCCCGACTTTCAGCTTAGTCTCGGAGTAGTCCTCTAAAATAATCTCGAGAAAATTTAGTGTCCTATGTTAATATCATTATTGGGTGAAGATATTTAATCCACAACTTTCGTGTAAGCCGACGAATGTGAATTATGCGTAATTTCAAAGAAACAAGTACTAAAGCGATCTAGATATTTCTGCCACTTGCTAAAGCCCGCCGTTTTCAACTGTAAAAGCGGATTTGTTAGTAATGAACAGGAAATAGTTGAGCTGAACAGACAGATATTGTCTCGGCTGGCCTTGGTTTTCCATTGAGAAAGAGTTTTCACTTAAACGAAGAAGTTAAATATATTCCCATCATAACAATTTAAAACATAGCACCAATCCTGATCTGTGGCACCAATACAATAACGTATAAAATAAAATGACACAGAAGCATCCCATACGTGTAAATACGTATACAAGTCAAAAGATTTCCCCAAAAACTACAAGCAAATTAAAAGTAACGGTGCCCTTAGTACCATTCTGTTACTGCAGGTAACACAATGGTATTAAAAGTAATGCTCTACGCTATAATGTTATCCCCTGCCACTAATGATATCTATAGACACAAGCGTTGTACACAAAAAGAGTCTTCTATTTTATAAACGGCAACGTTTGGTCATATATTTATTTTGTCAATTTTTTACATCTTACACGCTACCCGCGTTTGACCACAAGATCGCCTGACGCTATGTGACGATGTGGTTAAAGTTGGCATCACGTTACACCTAGATTGGGAACTGGCCCTCAAATAAGACTGTCGGAACACACTAATATGTGCTTGGCGACAGATACATTTAGATGATTGTACTTTAGAAAACGAGTTTTGCACCACTCGCAATAAAAAAATCTTAAATGGTACCTATGTAGCTACTGAAATTTATTTGAAAGGATAAATTCATATCAACAAAGAGCATTGTTTTAGTAAAATCGCTTGCACGATGTCTACTCTGCATAACATAATATATATACCTACTATTGCTTGCAACACAGTGTGTAAGAAAATATGTAGTCAAAATTTTCAAAAATAGTTTTCTTTGCGTTCAAACCATTTCAGGAGGTCACTTGACCACATGATTCATGAAACCTCTTCGAACCATTCAAAATAGCTGAAAGATGCGAATAAAATTCCTTGTCGAGCGACATTCCTTGCACTCGTGAAATGTTGCGTTCAATTTCAACTCTTTGAATATATTCTTACGTCTTCGTTCCGGACAACTATAATATATTTTAACATATATCTACATCTACCTTAATATTAAAATGAGGTAAAGTTGTAGGTATGCAAGTATGTGTTTACAATGTAAGTCATATAAGTTTGTATGTTTCTAGAGGGTAATCTCTTGAACTAGATCTAACTTTGAAAATTCTTTCACTGACACACTTCTACACTGTCCCCAAGTGTGCATGGGCCATTTCATATTGTCAAAAATTAGTTATTAGTACGAAATAAATCAAATGTAAATGAAGAAAATGAAATCTGGTTGAGCGAGTAAATGTAAATGAGATGATAAATAAATGAACGCGATCACACACGATGTGTTGCAAAAACATTGAACGACAGTAATTCTCTAAAAAAAGTACATAACGCTGACTAGCTTTTATGTTCAACAGACATAAAAAGGTTTTGCAAAATTCCAGGCTATGAAAATCTTTGCCAATACCTGACTTATATTCTAAAAAAGTATTCATAATTTTAGAACGGTAAGAACTGGATCCACTACATTTAAAGATTAAAAATTGACTTCGCAAGACCAAGCGATGCGTCGAGCGACTTTGCATTGCTGGTTATATGTTTAGCCCCTAGCTCTCACTATCTCATCTCGTACACAACCGCAGCTTCAAACATTAACATTCTTCGCATAGCACCATTCCTTTGACATTGTCAGATGCCAGCCTTTATTAACCAACTATTCTCAGTCAACATTCATTTAGTCAAATGAACATAACAGCTACGTGCTTAGCGTTCTGCGCTAATCAAATTGGGAGCGTTCGACACTGTTTATTGGTTTCACTTACCCAGAGAATTTGTATTTGCAAAATCAAAATGAGATAGGTTTTAATCAGATGCCTATTTTTTATATTACCTAAGGATTTATATCGATTTTACTCCTCAGGATTCAGTGAGGCCCTTTCAGAGGTATTGGGTGTCATAATAAACATTAGGCGATATTTTCGGATTTAAGATTATGAAATAGAGTATACCTATTAGAAGTAAGCGTATTTACCGAAATTTTAAAAAGTAGCATCAGTGAACTGTTATCTCCAAAGCGACTATTGCGATACGTACGTTTTGGAGCAGGCTTCTGGAACTATTATTTATGAACAGATTTCATCTATCTATACTAACAATAGGTACGGGTTTTTACTATGTATTTATTCTAAACATGAGAAAATAAAATATAACATTAGTTAAATCATAATGAGTTAAAAATGCGTGTTGGATTAATTAAAATACCTACACATTTAGAATGTTTGTTAGTATATTCCACGATATTTTATTAGCAAACAATACTAAAGTTAGCCATTTTGAACCAGCTTTTCTGTATCTTTACCATTAAACAGAACAATACTGACACGAAATTCTGTGAATTCCTGTGACGCGTTATCTCACCGGAACGCCCCGGGCACGATTCCCTCTGTCAGTAATATAAAATACGGTGTCATCAAAAATGCAACGAAACAGACTGCATGAATTATGGCCGTGGTTTCAATGTAAAATAAATACGGAATGTTCGCCACATCGATGCTGCACGGCTTTTTTATTTTAAAAGTATTTTGTGCAGCAAAAATTGTAAGCATTTATTTGATTTAGATTGGTATGTGAGATGTATAATTTCCCCTTCCTCCTCTATCTCGACTCAACCGGAAGTACTGGAGGGGGACCTTATTGAAACGTTCACAAGAAAGTTTTTGGAAATGATTTCGGAATATTTTCAATTTCACGAAAATTGCATTATTTATACGGGCAAGTATTGTCAGCTCTCCCCAGCTACGTCGAACTATCTCATTAATTAATTATAATTATTGTAATTTATTCGAACCAAACGTTAAGTAACTGCACTTTTCAAATTGATACCAGGTTGGCTGAATTTGTTACATGACGATTTTAAATGTCATGATTGAATAACATTTTTGATGCATTAATTTAATATACTTTTTACTATTATTAGGCCAATTATTTTACATTCATAATTCAATTTAAGTTTCAATTATTTATTAACAATCGCTACGTCAATTTTTCATTTTAACTACGCAATTATTTTTAGGCCTATAAAAACTATTCTTGGTTGATTTTATTAATCATGCCGTGTGAAACCGGTTCAAATAGAAATGCTACATTTTGCAGATTATTTTGTGCCCTTGTGAACACATAGGGATAATTTTATTATTTACCCACTTCAGTGATAAAACGATTACAGTCTAGTATGTGACTTCAAGCTATTATTTTCAAACCTTGTCCTATGAATTTAAAGTACCTGAGTACAGCCGGCGAACTTTCATAAAATTATTTAATCACAGCCCAAGCCCAATCTAAAAATTCATAGAGATTGTTACACTGCGCATAAATGTTTTATTACTTCATAATACAAAATCTAAAAAGGTAGATACTCGCTGTACTATCAGTACTTTCACCAATTTAAACTCAATACTAAATTCCAGTCAAAGCTAATATATGACCTGGACTCAAGTAAAACCACAAACAAAAAGGATTAACTTTGGGATTCCAATTACAAGTTGAAGAATTCGATGAAAATAAGAGCTTTGTTTTTACACTTCATGTGTTATTTAGCTGAACATTCTTTAATTTTAAAAGGTTACTTTGAAATTTATAATTTCTTAGGGAAGTAAGCACATGTAATGAAAATTAATGACCTGAAGTCTATACTTGTAGACGAATTTTCCTCGAAATATCTTGGGAACCGTCACGTCCTCAACCGAACTCGAGCCACAGAGTAAGTTTACGAGAAAACAAAGTTCTTTGCATGCGAACATGTCCGACCAACGCCGAAGGCAAAACAAGTCGAAACATGCTATTACAAGTTACACAAGTAATGGGGATTGGGGACGCCACTTTGGACGGCTACCGCAACACGATCCCCTCTTTATAACAATTTCAATGGGCGTCTGATATCAGAGGTTAGTTGAAACTTATCCTTCTGTTAATAAAATGTCACAAGTAATCCTTCCAAGGCCTATGTCATCATGTTTTGACCGGTCAGTGGTGTCTATTCTGTTGTGCGTTTTCTAAAACTAAACTAATTCTGACAAGTCTTAAATTAATGCTGCCCTTTTTTACTTTCGTGATGAGAAAATGGACGGCAACATTTTTAGACCTGTTAAACTTAGTTTATAGTTTTTGTAAATGCACAACAGAATCGACACCCGTATCTACTTTAAACACAGGCAGGATTCACTAAAAACTTCGGTTTCGGTTTCGGCCGAAACTGAAGCAACGGCCGAATATTCGGTTTCGGTTTCGGCCGGAAAACCAGTTTCGGTCGGACTCTACTAAAAAGGTTAAAGTAACTATTTTTGTTTTCCTTAATGCATTCTATTTGCAGGAAAGCTGCACTGGACTTAGGCATGTGCAGTTAAATTTGGTTGTCATTACCTATTAGCCTAGACTCCTAGAATATCTAATTGCTCGGCACAGGCTTCTAAACTGGTTTTGAACTCGTTTATCATGGGCCTTATCTCCACCACACAAGCAATCCTCTCAGCAACTACAAACATCATAAAGTGAGAGAGGAACATTCAATTAATATCTAGAATATTACGCAAACTTAACTCATAAATAAGTTGAGAGACGTTTCGTGTCTAGTTGTCCTGTGAATATGTGTGGGTGCCCTCTAATGTTGCTATTTAATTACAGTTGATCTGTGCCGTAAGCTTCGGGGTTGATGTGTGTGATTTATAAATTACTACTTGCGCCACGCGGTTTCACCCGCGTCTTTCCGTTATCCCACAGGAACCCTTTTCCGAGATAAAAAGTAGGCTATGTGTTAGAGGCAGTGTACACGCTACCTCCATTACAAATTTCATCAAAGTTGGTTTAGTAGTTACGGTGATACGTGGTAACAAACATTCACACACACACAAACTTTCGCACAAATTAGTAGGATTATTCCTATTCTTGTTAGCAACTATCCTCATTTTATAGCCTAACTAAACAATTGTTGGCCGAGGTATGCACCAGTTTTTTGATCACTCGTCTCATCTGTTAGGTATTAGAAAAATTATGTAAATTTATCAATTCCCATTACTAAACAACACACCAAAGCCATTTTCTTTCGGCCAAATACTGACTAAAACTTTAAGGAGGGCTGAGAGATCCGCTTAAATGGGAGAAATCGTCAAAGAGGTATACCGCGTGCTTTGAATACTCAAGATAGATCAGGTATCGCTTGGGGATTGGAACGCTAACATACCCTGTTTTATTTACTTAACTTTAACCAATAGTAGAACTAGGCTTCCAATAAGGTTCTAGTCGATGTCAATATAATACGTAAAGATAAAACTTAAATACGTACAAAACGTGTAGTTGGAATAATTGCAAAAGGCACAGCCTTTTGAATAACAAAAGAAAAACATTTACTTTGCATTTTTTTGTTGTAATTTTTAGTTAGAGGGAATTTTCTAACATCAAGATAAGATCTGTCGCCAAATCCATATGTTCCAGCGAAACCAGGCGTATCTACCAAGTGGCCACCAGCAGGCTTGCGGTCAAAAGCTACCCTGGGCGAAATAAAAATAAAACATTGAACAAAATATCAAACATACTTAGAACACATATAAAATCTCTGTGAGGCCATAAAGAAAACATCAAACAAAACGGAAATCAACGTAAACGGTTGGAAACCTTTCCAAGAATTCAGCTATCACTTTTAACTCTGCGGCGTGGGGTTAAACGCCTAATTATTATAATAACGTTGTAACGCTATATTTACGTACGCAAGTGTTTCGCGGTACGTTAAAATTAATTAAATACGTCCCGCACAGACGTTTCCGTGGATATGTGTGTCGGGAATGACTATCGCCATTTTGTCTTGCCGAATGCCACCCACCTCGAACGTTGCGATTTGGAGTTTGATGGTTATTTTCAGTTAGGGTGTGATTGCGGTTGATAGCATCTCACTTGATGGGAAGCGAAGTTGAAGTTGAAGATGGATTATACAACTCACGAAGTAGCGTTTGACCACAAGACACCTGATGTTAAATGATAATGTGGTCGAAGGTGGGTCACCTGAATTAGGAACTCAAGTGGCTCTCAAGTAAGGCTGCCTAAACACACCAATAGATGATTGGTGACAGATTCTTAACTTGAAGATGGTAGCTAGCCAAACGAGTATTAAACAGCACTCTACCACCAAGGTATGGTTTCATCTCGATGTCTTCCTCTACCGAAAACTCAAGCTCATTGCAGGATCCAAACCCACGACCCACCCTGTGTCCTCGTCGCAAGTCGACGTCAATACCACTGAGCCAAGGTCGCTTCAAACTCTAGATTACTCAAGATTACTCTAGCCTACTCTTGATTTGATATAATTTTATACTCCTAATATTTCGATAACGTTTCACAACTTATTTCACCTGAAATGCTTTTAACTCCACAGTTTTTTTTTTCTAAAAATAGATTATGCTGAAAGCAATGATTGTCGTTCATTGAACGCAGTTATTATAGTGACCGTATCGTATGACGCATAGGAGCTTACGGTGATTTATTATTACTGCAAAAACCGCATCGCATCCAAAAAACTAACAAAAAATAGATATGGATATGATGTAGGAGCATTTATCTTGCTACCGTGATTATGGTTTGAATCAAATGCACAGTAATTCACACTGGTGAAGCATCTTGTTATAGGAAATATATTTATCCCTTTAAATAATTGTCTATCTATTTTTAATTTACTCATTAATTATAAAAATATTTGGAAAACACTTGTATTATGTGCAGGTGCCCATTTATAGGAAAAACTGTTTGTGTTTCCGTTGAAACTCCAGAGATGGCGTTAGCAGTTACGCTTCCATCTCATATGACTAGCTTGTGATTGGTCAGATCGCAGGCATTCGTACGACTTCACTTTTGGAACCCTCTGTGTGACGACTGCAGATTTAATTAAACCTTTTAGTGAAAGAACTGAAATTTCTACTCAAAAACTACGTGTTTAGACAATACAGTGCTGCCTCCAACGTGTGGATAGTGATTCTGCTGTGAAACTTCCTTCAACTTGTCGATTCCCTGGATTTCGTTAGCCACCGGCCGGCTTGGCAAAAAACCAGCAGTTTGCTTGGTTTGGAAAGACGTCGGTCTGCTGTAAATCGCTTCTCGAAGAGTGGACGGGATCGCGGATGGTTGATCTGGTGAGTGGGCATTATTCTCTTACTGCATTGTGTCGATACTTGTGTTTTCCATAGTAGGAATTTCAATAGTTTTTTCTCCGTACGCAAGTACACACGGTGTTGGCTATTTACACGCCACACCACACACCATAATAACATAACCAAATTTAAAGTTATTTAAAACAGGGGAATACCCATACAATCCTGTTCGATACTGAAATTCGCAACATTTTGTTTGAATTTGGAATCGTTGCTATACTAACATTTTTTCACGCCTTTGCCTTCAGTGTTACTTAGGCAAACTGTGTCTCAACACATTTTTCGATTCTTTTAACCATCATAAACACCAACCATCGACCGAATCATCACTTAGCATCAGGTTTGTATTGTTATAGTCAAAAGCTACATTTTAAGTTGTAAAAAATAAATCAAACATTACTGATCCTACACACATTTGGAAAATCGAGTATGATCAGCTACTTTTGTCGCTGACTGTACCATTTCAAGCCTAAATCACTAAAAAAACCTTGATAAAAATATGGATACAGTTTGAATACTGAAAATGGACATAAGATAATTTTTTATTTTTTTTTTTTAGCCCAGGCAGGTGAAACACAGAGAACAGCTATAACGAAATAACGAATCTCTACACAACAACAAGACTTTTTCGAACATACATAATATTGTGAAACACACAACACAACATAACCAGATTCAGCTACATGTACAGTCAGCAACAAAAGTAGCTGAACATACACGATTTTCCAAATGCGTATCAACTCAGTAGTGTTTGGTTTTTTTTTACAAATAACAGCGTTCGACCACAACACATCTGAGCTGCGTTCAGAAACGTTGCAGGTAGGGTAAAATTTATCCAAACGCGTTCAGAAAGATTGGAAACTGGAAATCTGACGCACTCTAACGTCACCTAAGACCGTTGACAAACTCGGAAAGTTTTCAGAAACGTTCCAGGTAGGGTAAAATTTGTCCAAACTCGTTCAGAACACAGATTATAGCAGGTTCAGACCTTACCTGACATTACCTTACCCTCACCCGAGAGTGTAGTTTCTGAACGCAGCCTTGATATAGAAAAACGTGTCATTGTTCAGCGACTTTTGTCGTTGACCCTACGAGTGCAATTGAGCAGGTAGACACGTAATGTAGAGGTAAATCGGCATGACATGAGCAGGGAAGACGCGGTGAAACCGTACAAGGGCCGTCACGTCGCACGTGTCCTGCCGACCACTACCTGTCCGCAACTACGCAGGATGGACAAGGACATTAGACATGTCGGCTGTGATGTACACCGTATTAGCGTTTTGCATTTACGCGTGTTATGTGAACAAAGTGGTTTACAAGCTCACAAGCAAAGTGATTTAATGGCACTTACTACTACACTTACCACTACTTCTTTTTGGGGAAGACGTTGAACTAAATTAATAATGTCACTTTATACCATTTGATTTTCAATAAGTATTCTGTCTTTTCCCAGGGTTCAAACTATTTCTATACCAAACGTCGTCAAGATCTGTTTAGCGATTTATGGCCGGTTTCAAAAACCGATCTTAATTTACCGACATAAATTTGACATTACTTCTATGGGGCTTATGTCAAATTTCCGCCGTCAGTAAGGCAAACCGTGGATTGAAACCGGCCGTTAGGCGTGAAAAGGTTACAAACACACATAAGGACAGAGAGAGTTTCGCGTTTACCTTTAATTTTAGTAAGGACTAGCTGTTCCTCGCGGTTTCACCCGCGTGGGCTACAGTTTATCGCGATAAAAAGTATCCTATGTCCCTTCCCCGGGGCTCAAATTATCTCTATACCAAATTTCATTTAAATCGGGTCAGTAGTTTAGGCGCGATAGCGTATATATTCCGTATATGTACTCCAAAATTATTCCCGCACTTCGGTTACCTCAACGCGTTACCTGCTGTAGGTACCCATTATCCTATTTTAATTCTAAGTTAATTTTTCTTGGACCGCACGTTTGAATCGCGCCTGGTCCGCGACCGCACTTTACCTATTTCATAGATTCTCCCGGTGCCCCGCTCACCTCACCGCGTTTCCCGCTGCGCTGCGGTGCGGCGGTTTTATTTTTCTACTACTACTTACATTTTTAAACTCGTGATATCTTTCGAATGGAATGTCCGAATTGAATGATTCAAAAAGTTATGGGAAGGCATTGAAGCAGTTTTGAATAAGAAGTAGTTTATTTTGGTAAGGATTAATACCAAGATACAAATAAAGAGCCTTTTCTAGCGGCGGCATCAAAAATTAAATTTTTAAAATAAAAGATCACTTATTGTGGCATAACTATAATAGTTAGACATATGCTCTCGCGGACTTTTTTGTAGATCTAAATGAGACCTACAAACCCGCAATACATTATTTTGTTCTAGTGTCAATAGTTTTTGCAGCGCACGCAAAAATAGGTTTTCGATTTCACACCTTGAGTTGCAAAATAGCAATTTTCTTACGGATCCCTAATTTTTTTGGAAATAAAATATAGCCTATAGCCTTCCTCGATAAATGGACTATCCAACACTGAAAGAATTTTTCAAATCGGACCAGTAGTTCCTGAGATTAGCGCGTTCAAACAAACAAACAAACAAACAAACAAACAAACAAACAAACAAACAAACAAACTCTGCAGCTTTATAATATTAGTATAGATAGGTGCTACGAAAGAGGCTGTATGTATTTATACGAGTAATAGTAGATGCTTTTTTATTCTTCTATAATTAATTTGGGTACATTCAGATTTAGCTGACTTTCAACTTTTAAGGAAGAGCACTATTTTCGTTAACCAAATTGACTGTAGCCAACCTTCATCCGTTCAACAAAGGAGAGCCAACCGATTGTCGTGCCCCACAACGCTACCTAGTGGCACCTGAGTCTGAGTCATTAATCCGAGCGCCATCGCCATCCAGTGCGACTCCTTTCAAACTTTATTCATTGTTTCAGTCTCGCTGCAGCAGACTCGAGCGCTTGTTTACTTAGATTGGATTTGTCTTTCATATACTACCTAATTCTTTAGTTTCTTTCTTAGATTCAATTTAATTTGTTCCAAAGAAACGCTTCAACTTCTGAAACGCTGGATTAAGCTGTCGTGCTGTAGCACAACTCGATATAAGTATGGATTGTAGTTTAAATGGGGTTTGAAATACTTCTGCTCTTCGATTAGTTTGAGTAAGTATTTGTATTTAAAATTATTTATTGACAGGATTTTTTAGTCACAAAGAACATTGCAAGGCATTGCATTTACTAGTAAAATAAACTATGTTAATTATTATTTATGACCATTTAAGTGACGACAAGTGTGATTATGAAGCATGAGTATCTCTTGAATTGAAGGCTCTTAATTTATACTTATCCAGAAACAAAGACGCTGGCAGAGTATTCGACTCCTTTGTCGTTTGCATTATATATGTAGAAGCAACGCGTTTTGCACGGATCGAAGTAATGTTATCCATGTACGGATGTCGTGTTGCCGTAAGGTTTGTTGACAATGATGGAAAAGAATGGTGGAATAAATGTAGTACTCGTAGAATGTATGTAATTATGTAGTTTTTTTGCACATACTCTGAAATTTTACCACATTTTACGGCGATGTTTAAGCCTCTTCTTTACCAATTTATCTTTGCAAATGAGCATCTCTAGAGTCAAAGCTTTTGAGCTGGAATTCAGCTGAACCGACCCAGATATGGCCACAGTAGGGTATTTCATACAAGGACGGACCTTTACTTGGTATTAGGTATTCAATTAGAAGCTGGAACAACATATTATATTACAAGATACATTTTGATAGTTTCATCGTTCAATGTAATTAAAATCACAGGCTAACGAAGTAGCCCTGTTTCAAAAACAGTAATCGAAATTTTAATTTGATCTGTAAATTGGTGTATGAAGCTTCACGATTTTACACGTTAGAGCGAATTTTATGTAAAAAAACACTATTGGAAAGCAATTAATTTGGAAATTGGTCGGGCACGGCGGCGGCTGCGGGATCGCGCGTGAAACCTCGACAAATGGCCCACGTCATTTAATTCCGCTGATCTCATGTTTGTGCTCTGCGCCATCATATTTAAATTGAATTTTGGAATACGTAGGAATGCAAACAAAAGCGGATTATTACGGCGCACTTGCTCCCGGTGGCGATATAATGTGCATTTTTAATTTTAATTTCTGTTTTCAACGTTTACGTTTCATATCAGGATCAATCAATTTGATGTTTGCTGTGGGAAATTTAACTGCTTTATTCAACGTGCTCTGGTTCGGATAATTTATGTAATAAAACGTTAAATTAAAAGCCGGGTGGCTGATGATAAAAACAATGCTTAAGAAACGTGTTCGAATTTACTAATCATTCTGTTGTTGGTTATATCAATAAACTACTAGCTGTGCCTCGCGATTATACTTGGGGTGTTACCGTTATCCCGCAATAATCCCACATATAAGTCACGTGTTTAAGCTATCTCCAATCCAACTATCATTCATTCAGCAGCGTGTAGAGGGAACAAACAATTCACTAAACACACAAACTCTTGCATTCATAATTTTAGTGTACGAGATGTTTTTTTTTTTTTACTATTTACAGGGTAGCGTTTGACCACAAGTCACCTGATGTTAGGTGACGATGTGATCGATGGTGGTGCCTGGACTGGGAAATGGCTCTCAAGTGAGGCTGCCGGAACACACCGATAGGTGCTTGTAGGTATATAAGTCAACTTAGAATTAGGTTTTATAACGGGATAATTACCATGTATTTGTCATCGTAAGCAAAAAACGTGCGAGGAAGCGGGTAGATAGATACGTCTGCCCGTTATAACATCAACAATACTACCCGCAGAAACTTTTAGTATTCTCGTGATCATGGCGCTTGCAACAGTGCCGAAATATCGAGAACTCAAACAAAAACAAATACATGGTAATTATCCCGTTATAAAACCTAATTCTAATGTTTTTGACCATGGTAGTTTAAAACAGTATATAAGTCAACTTATTTGTAACGGAAATGGAAACACATGATTACACATTACACATGACTAACGGCAGTTCCCAATTACCGATCTATCCATGATTTGCCCTACTAGAGATAGAAAAATGATATTACTTCTATGGAGCTCAAAATTGTATGTCCATTAGGGCAAATCGTGGATAGATCGGTGAATGGGAACGGCTGTATATTGGCCTCTGATTATCTGATCAATGAATCATGCCTTGGTGCATCATTTACTTGTTTAGGTATTAATTTTATTTAGTCAGTATTAATGTTGAAATATAAGTATGCTAGGCATCTGATATATATCGGGTGGTGTCGTCACATGCATCGGTAGTAAGTTAATAACACCGAGATGGTGAGTTAGTCAGCGTGTCATCCCGAGCAGGATGTCATCACACTAACGAGTTGCGAGCAAATAACTCGTAACACCGGTGGCGAAGCAGATCACAAAGTGGGCTGTTTATAGCGGAACAGTTACTTGAATGTTATTAAAACCCAAAACGAGAATGCTGTGTGAAAGATGCAACGATTACCAAGCGATACCACTTAAGAGCCAGTTCCCAATCTAGGGGTAGCGTGGCGCCACCTTCGACCACATCTTACTTTATCATCAAGTGACTTGTGGTCAAACGTTCCAATGAAGTAAAAAAACAAAGTGGTATTTTTTTTGTTACTGTAGGGATGTGCTAAGAAAAGACTTTTTGAAAATCATTTCCTATGATGGGGGTCAAATAGGATGTTAAAGTTTGGACGGGCAAAGCAAGAAGTTTACTAGTTTTTTTTTTTTTAGGTTTTTACTAAGTTTTTAGTAATAACTTCTAGAAGTCACTTAACTCTAATCTATTTTTGTATTTGGCTGTGTAGTTTACTTGTTACTTTTCAATTTCATTCATTGATGTAGTTTTCGAGGTTATAGCTTCTGTGTGAAATTAAAAACTGAATTATATGACTCCGCACTGTAATTTGGGAGTGCAGAAATATTGTTGGTAAAGAGAACAATTCACGTGAAGGTGATATATATGTCAGAGTTTTGCGCGGAAAACCGCATGCTATGGTTAATGACATAAATAAATGCAAAGGTTTGTAAGAGAGTGTATATTATGTTTATTACTTCTTCACGCTGAAAAGACTCAACGAGTTTGAGAAGAATTTTATTTTAAGTGGGTGGAGATAGCTTCTACTTTCTACCCATAATTAACACAATCTACTGTTTATCCCGGAAAAAGTTTCCCGCGGGATAACCGGAAAACTGCAGGTTTACTAAATAAAAATCACTAATAACGCAACTAATATGAAAGTACAGGAAAACAAACAAATCAATCATAGTTCATACAAACCACCAATTTATAATACAAAACTAATCGTGAAATCAGGCTAAAGCTTTCATTCACCTACTAGGGAATTAATCAGGATCAACATAGTTTTAATTAAATCGATACAATAAATATAATTAATGCGATGCGCAGTGAAATATTATACGTAGCGATACGTCGGTAATTAATAGATCTATGAATCTATTTGGTATCGTATAAAACATTATGTACCTTGTCTAACTTCATACTGCTGTTTCTTATTTCCGTACGATAGAGACGAATTAGAAAATCCAAAAAAAAAAAAATTATGAATACATGAGAAATAATGAATGAGACAAAAATTCTACATGACATGATCGCATCCCAAAAAAGGCTGGCGTTTTTTGCTTGTTCTTTTTCCTCCAGAAGGAAATTTAAACAAGCGCAGCTATTTTTAAAATTTAAGTTGTTAAGGGATCACATGTTATTAAAACCTACTGAATTAACGTATTTTTAAGTTTTGAGAACCGACTTACTTCGCTTTCGAAAAGCTGGATAGTTCAAACGCACGCTTATACTTATAACGTGGTTAGAGAATGTTTCCTCAGTTTCACTGTTATTAATAAAGCTGTTTAGCGAATGTTAACTAACACAACCTTTACGCAGACCACAATTCATAGAACTCAACGCCTTACATTTAAGCCATGTTTCAAAATCTCAACCCACACAAAACACAATTTAAAACCGCTACAAGGAAGCTTCAGCCCGAAAGGCTAGAAAAAACCAATATAATGTGGCGTCAAGTTTAATAAACTGTTCTTCGCTGAAGCTTTTCAAACTGTATCATACCTATTTTCCTTAATATTTACTGCTAAAGTACAAAGCACGAATTAATCTAATTGTGTGAAACGTTATGCTCCACAAGAGTTGGGAACTTGCTTACTGGAGTCCAAGAGTCGACCACGAGAAGTTCGTCATTATTCAAGTGGCTGTAATTGGAAGTGAAGAGCAAGCAATTATTATGCATAACTTCACTAGAGCCATCCTCTCCCCTCGGTTAATAGAGCTCTATTAACTGACAAGAATTGATTTTACCCTCGGGCATTGTAATTCTAAATTCCAATGTTAATAATTTACCTCGGTCCCAAAATTAATGAGTAATATTTCTAACTCATAAATAAAGCCAAACTTCCGTTTGAATTATGATCTCAAAATGTGACTGCCTCAAAGGCAGAGTATGATATTTATTTTCTAGTTGAATCCGGACGGTCAAAATAGAAATAAAGCTTTGCTCTTCGTGAATGCCTTTTTAAAAAAGAGACGAGAAAGAATAGTTTCCGCTTTGCGAGTATCTCGCTTAGATTTTAATATTTATAAAATCCTGTTAAAGAGAAGTTCTGCGAAGTGTCTTCAGTTTTTTCGAGGACCCAAAAGTTGGCGTTTTCATAACTCTTTGCTGGTTGGGAGTTTAACAACTTTTCCGCTGACACAACAAGCGCGAGCCACGCAGCTTTAGACCCCGCTGTGTGTGACAGTATATTCACTTCACACAAAAAACAGATTCAGAACGAGCGTACTTTCAAAAAGACACGCCTTACCTTCGTAGAAATAAAATCTATTTCATAATCCCATGTTGCATTTGTCAAAAACAGCTACGATCAAGTTGAACAGCTTCATTCAGGCATCAAATAAATTCTAGAAAGTTAAAAGAATAATCTCGGCATAATGAGATTGAACGTATTATGGTTATAACTTCCCGTTCTAATAGATACTGGGATTAAGTACTGCGTTGATTAATCTACGGGCGCGCAGCTTTGAATGTACAGAATAAACGGTTTGGTCAGCGTTACGTTTGGAAATATATGCTGGAGAGAGTGATCTAACATTTTGCGGCGCGCTTAAGATTCAAATCGGCTTAAATATTGAAGCCTCATAAGACCCCTTAGCTGTATTTTTTGTAAATATGTAGTTCAAACTGCTATTTTGTCTAACTGCACTGTCCAACTGAAATTGATAACATACACACACATACAGTTACAGTTTTATACAGTTTTATGATATTTCAAGTTTATTTTGCACAGGATTCTGAAATGTTGAAATTCAAAATTCGAGGTGGCTTTGACAATTTAGTAGGTATAAAAGTATAATAAAAAAATTATTATCTACATAATAGTCCAATAACCTTAATGTCCCAAAGTGGCGGTATTAGACGCTTATAACGCAATTACTAATAATTCGGAGGTTGTAACCGCTATCACTTTTAATTTTCATGTTGATCTTGATAACGGTTCGACAGCCATCATGTCACACAATATTTCACGTTCACTTCAACATATATTTTTGTAAGTATTGCTAATAATATTATTCCTAAAATAAACGGACTGATTCCATGCTCTGTATTGAGCAATAAGGTACACTATTCCTGAACGTTATAGGCTGTTTTATTGAGATAGAAATGTTGTAGGGATCCTTACAAGATTAAAATAGCTAATCTGCAATAACTTTATAAGCAGTACTTATAAAGCAAAGTTGTAACATGAATGTGAGATGAGCTCATCATTTAAGCGAGTAACAAAGTTACATCCATAAGCGTAACTAAACCTCATATGATAAATTATCTAAGAACAAAACACCTCATTGAGACCGTTCCATCATCTAATATGAGTAAACTATTGTTAAAAAAATATATCGTTGTAATTACATAGATGTAATCAAAATATTTAACATCAGTTCAAAGTTAATACCAAAATAAAATAAAAACACTTTTGAATGTGTCTTTCTTACCTCAATCCCAACATCAACTATTACGTTCTAACAAGTCTTAAATCCATATAATTTGTTTTATCTCATACTATCCCTCTGCAGGACAAAGGTTCTCACTATATTTTTCCAAACATCTCGGTCCTTTGCATCACATAGTACGTACAATATTACAGGCGGAAGCTATCAACAAATTAACGAAAAAACCCACCAACATTGCCTTATCCTCCCTTGACTTTTTGAGCTCGCTGCTTGTATTGTTCCCGTGTTTGGGCACTCGGCAACAAACTTCTACACTCAAGTGTTTGTGCTTCCCGCTCTTCGCTAAATTGTTATTCATAGCTTTGTGTAAACGCCCTCTCTCGGAAAGAGTGCTTCACTCATACTCTTACACTCTTATCTCCCAGTTAATATCATCCACAGAGGGAAATTGTTTTCCCTCACTTTATTCGTGACTAGTACGAGAAGGCAAGTTTGGATGGCTTCATGTTTCTTAGATAACGATAAATATATGTTATTCGTGGATGTTTTGTCTGGTCTTGTTGATCTTTGATGTCACTTGACATTGTATGAAACAGATGACGGTTTTACTTCGATAATAAATAATTTGTTACGACTTAAGGGCGTAGGTTTGATCCGTAGTCAATGTTAACTATGGTTAAATATTAGTGAAGTAATTGATAAAGCAATGGTTAACTCATTTCTACACTTTTTACAATAGTTAACTTTGAATACGAATAAAAAAACTTGGTTTTTTGATCCGTACTCAAAGTTGTTATGTATAGAAACATATGACTATATCATGATTTTTCATATGTTTTAACTATAGACAAAGTTAACCATTAGTCATTTATTTCATAAATTTTGGACTATATGGATATAAAAACCAGTCCTTCGAATTTTATCCAATTCACTGCTCTATTCTGACAAACGTAATTATAAAGTTAAGTGACGATAATCAGCTAACTTCCTCTTGAGACAAAATTATTGAAAATCACATCACATCACTCATCAATGCGAAAGATTGTGAGTGAGTTAGTCAGTGAGTGTGTATGCTTTCTGATACTTCTTCGCGCAGTAACTTGTAAATGGTGATAGCTTATAACCGGCAATAACACTTAGGCTACTTATATATAGGAAAAAGGTTCCTACTGGATGTACCGCGGGGTGTAGCTAGTTAAATTTATAGAAAGCTTTCTTACATTATAGATGCATATTTGTTTATTGTATACCTACAACAAATAATGGCAACAAATAATGGCAACAAATAATGGCATAATGGCAGCACTTTATAAATTACAGTAAGTACCGTCCTTTCAGAATAAATTTTTTTGAGGTTAAGACGGGGTCTTAAAATTTTGTAATCATCATAATTTATTAAAAAGTTTTCTGTTGCTACCTTTTTATAGTCCAACTTAATAACTCATAAAATTTTACTTAAAAAACTTTCCGAGCAAAAAACATTCCTCATACTTTCAAAGTCTCGGATTATAAAAACTAATTAATTATGAACTTGTTTATTTCCCGAAATCTCCTTCCTGGCTACTTCCTGCAACTTAGGGAAAAATAAGGACGGCTATAGTTTTCGTAGTTTCACAATCACAAGATTGATCATAGACATGCGCAATTCAGCTTCAGCACTGTCTAGTGTCTCGCAATGAACACAAGTGGGAAACAGCAACCGAAATTCAACCTTATTCTGTCCGATCAAAACCTTTATTGGGCCAAAACAGATGTTTGTGTGCAACAGCGCATTGGAACGTTACTGTGAAGATGCGACTTCCACGGACCACCACTACATATGCATTTCCGACGCACACATTCGACTTCTATACGTGTACGAAATCCCGACGACTCGAACTAAGTTGTCGCTCATGTGTGTACGTACACTTCTCTGTGTATATAAATTTTCGTTAAAGCAAGATAGGGCAAAAGAGGAAAATCGTCCGTAGTAAAACCGAGCAAAACGCCGGCCTGACTCGGGTGACAGTTGTCAGTACACTGTCGGGCACTGCAAGGGATGGTAGTCTCGAGGGAGGTCGATTTTGGCGCTAAATATTCCGATTTCCCGCGCTCGAGACGCGCACGTGGTCCGTACTATTAATCAACTTTTAATGATACAGTATTATGAGACAATGTGATCGGACCTTTATAGTGACTGTGTCACCTGAATAATGACGTTGAATTGGATTCAAATTATTTTGAACTCATGATTGTGTCGTGCCACTTTGTTAATTGTCTTCGAACGTATGAAGAAGTAAGTATGTTATTTGTATTCCATGAATTGTAATTATTTTAAAACATAATTTCAGAGCATGGCTTTGTATTAGAATTGTATTACTGAAGACAAGCCAGTTTTGCAAGCGGAAAAGTTGTAGATAATAGGACTAAGATTAGTTTACTTCTTCCAAAGTATTTGAAACTTCAACGTATCTTTCAGATAAGATTACCGGGAAAAATTAAATCATGAATACTTTACTTAAAAGTTTTCAGAAAAGGGGTGATGGTTGGCAGGACATAAGCATTGGAAAATTGGAAAACAATAATAGGTTATTTAAAAAACAATTATTAACAATTTTTTACTTTAGAAAACCTGTTAATTTTTTGTATAAAAAAATTCTATTAAAATTCATACAGTTTAAATCGTTTTGTGTGATTGAAATAGTGACACAGTGGCCATACATACCAAATTTCATAGACAAACTAAAAAACAGCTTAGAGGTCCACGATTTTTAACACCAAAGCAAATAGAAGGGTGTCTGTGTATGTGGAATCAGAGCTATCAAACAGATGAACCGATTTCAGTTTAGATTTATTGGTTGAAAAGTGGCTTGATCGAGTGTACTTATAACTGTCGGAGGTCTTTTAATTTTTTTATGTTCACCCCCTACCACCGAGCCACCATCATAATGTAGTGTATCGTACGAGGTTCTACCAGCTTTTGAAGCTTGGTCTGTTTATGACCTACTCCTATTTATCTATTCTTATTAGTTACCTTCTTCATGTGTTATACCTGTCCTAGAACTAGATGTTTGCTGTTCTCAATAGACTAAAACATTTTTTTTCTTTTGTTTGTTGCAAAAAACAATGAATAGGCAAACATAAATTATTTTTTGTGCAACTTTTTAACAGTTTTTATGAAATTGTAACCATTTATTTCTGCGCTGCATATTTGCCTCCAAAACTAAGTCAAACTTTTATGGTGCGTGAAAAATGTAATGCCGCAAGTATTCTACCAAGGGGCATGACTTATGCTATAATTTTGGCTCTTTGTGACTTTCAACTTCAAATATTGAACTGCTATAAGTGCGTACGTAATTTTCAACGACGCCGACGCGTGAAATGTACCTCCCCTAGAGTTTGTCACGAGCTATAATTATGTGATTAAACAACTAACGTATTTAGGTATGATGATGACACATCATTATTGAATCAATATTTTTCGTTTTTTTTTAATTATTAAGTAACTAAATATATAAATAAAAGAGCAATTTATTGCCACTATAACACAGACATAACTAAAGTACGCAAACTACAAATAGAAAAAAGTACAAATACAAATTATTACAAATTATTGATTAATATAATTTCTCTTAAAATTTAACTATGCTTCTAACTATAAACATCTGTTAAACGAAACCTAGTTTCAGTCACAGCACGAACTACGAAGGCTAGAATACATTATTCACTCTAGCCTCAAAAAGAACAGTTTTAAGGAAGCAGTGAACACGGCAGGGAGTTTCATTTTTTTCCTGTTTTGGCGTGGAGTTTTTATTATTCCGGAAAAATTTAATCATCTATACGTCGTATAATTATCATTATATACTAGCTATGTCCCGTCGTTCCACCTGTATGGATATTCCCACGGTAATTGTATATTTTGCATATTAAAAAGAAACCTATGTCACTCGCCGGCGGCGGCTATAACTATATGCCTTAAGTTACGTCAATCCGTTGCTCCATACATTCCTGCGTGAAAGAAGGACAAAACAAGAAACTAGCAATGATATGTAAACACTTTCGCATTTAAATAAACGTAGTATGGTAAATGATATCTAAAATTTCTATAAATCTTTCCAATAATTATGGCTAGAAAAACAAACAATCAAACAGAGAACATCTCACTTTAATAATAATATAATATTAGCAATTAGGGATATGTTAGACATTTATTAATTTTCGTTTTAATTACTTTTCAATTAGTCAAGCGAAATTGAATAACGTCTTCGAAATTATACGTGTTCCTACCAGACACATTTTAGGGCTCTCTTTCCAGGGATTGATGATTTAGAAATCTGTTACGTAAATGTTTTTAATTTTCTCTATCCTACTTACCAGATACAAATTATTGGCCCAAGCTAAATGTTATTGGCCCAAGGTAAATGTTATTGGCCTAAGCTAAATGATGCGCACAAAGAAAATTCCCCTGCGGTGTGACGTCTGTGGATTAGCTTAACGTGCATTAATTATCTGTGGTCGCGACAAACGAGCCAGAAATCCTCTGGGAAGGCATCAAATGGAACTGGAGCTGTATTATATTGAGGTTCACTTGTAGGATATTTTTACATTGTACAAATGTACAGGTAACAGGATAGCACAAGTCACCATGATTAAGCCATTGAGGAACGATGTGGTTGAAGTTGGCGTCACGCTACACTGAGGTCGGAAACTGACTGTTAAAAGCTGCCGGAACACACCAATAAGGCTTGGTGTGACAGATTCTTCTCTTGAGGATATTAGCTAGTCAGGAAGATAATAGGAAATGGCCTACGACTGTGAGCTATGATGCCTTCTGGAGTGTTGTAATATTTAGAGGCATCATTATTCAAGGAGATTGTATACTTATAAGTTTGCTGTCATCAATTTCATAGTTATTAAAGACATCACAACAAAGGGTTGAATAAAAATGTTCAATTGATATTTTATGAACATTGAGCGATTTGATTTATTAAACCTTTTATCAGTTCTCAGGTACCGTCTTTTACCTGTTCAGTGTCTCATGAATCAAAAAATTTCATCAAACTTGTTTAAACTAATTTGAATTTCTTAACAAATAAGAATGAAAGAAAGAACAAACTATTTACATTTTAAATATTATCAAAAACGAAAAGAAATTATCATAGCTTAGTATATAAAATATTACATGAGACTCTCGCACGTTAGAAGTGAAAATTCTAGGGTTCTATTATTTGTTTAACAGCGTTGTACCTTTTTTCATCAGAACAAGGCCAATTTGCTCTACCGCACTAAAGTAAATTTCACTCGGAAAACTTAAATATCTACTTCCTTGCGCAATAAATAATTTCCGTAGGATATTGTGCGACACGAACACTAAGAAATTAAAACGGAAACTCACGAGATAAAACTTATAAAACAATTTCTCAATGACATAAACATGAAAAGGTGGAATCAAAAGCCACGGGACCCGTAGTACGTCACGTAGCATCCGCTACGGCGTAGCACGTAGACATGATTGCGGCTGCTGCACAAAGAAAGATTAGGTTTTATTCATCTTTTAAACATAATAATAGTTCTATCACAGTTGAGAAAGATATCTCAAAGGAAATTCATTTAAACGGGACATAAAATTACATTTTTACATACAACAAGAGTTCGGAGTTGCAAGACAAAAAAAAACATAATGCTGCGTGGTGTCATAATAAATAGAAACAATGATATATTATCTACTTGAAAGACTCGTAATGGACATAAACAATGTGTTAATAATAAATTTACAAGGTGATTATGGCATGTCATTAAAATTATGAAACAGGTTTTTGATATAAAAAAGAGTTATAAAAATTTACTTTTAATCTAAATTGACTTTATAAGGAACTATGAGGTGATTTGAGTGAGTCGCTTGCCTGGTGGTTAGCGTCACGCTTTCCCTTCACTTTTTGTTGTCGCTCTCAAGTGAATTTTCGTGGTTTTGTTTCATCTCTCAGAGTTTTCGTTTGATCTAATAGTAGTTCATCATCATCATCATTATCAGCCTTTCACGTTCCAAATGCTGGGACTCTGGCCTTCTTCTCTCAGAGAGAGAGTATGGACTGTAATCTCCCACGCTGGCCCAGTGTGGGTTGGTCGATGTCGCATGCCCTTGAATGTTGCAGTTCTTTGACATGCCGGTTTCCTCGCGATGTTTCCTTCACCGTTTTGAGCGATGGCAAATCCGCATGTCATAGGTGCGGAGCCGAGAGGATTCGAACTCAGTGTCAGCGTCTTGTAAGTCACACGCCTAACCGTTTGACCACCATCGCTCTAATAATAGTAGTTACATAATGCTAAGTACAGCCTAGATTGGGCTTATCTAGCCTAATTTTAACCAAAATTCACATTTATAAATTCTTCTACCGTCAGCGCCAAAAAGTGCTGATCACGCCCAACTTTTTGAACGTATACCAGAACAGCGTTGTTTGGTGATCACACTTAGGAAAATTAGAAAATTGACCGTGTTCAGCAACTTGTGTTATTGACCGCAGATATAAAGATTAACTCTATATGCACCTGCACCAGAATATACAATCATTTAAAGTTATAAGTTGTCACGTTTTAAGTTATAACTTTATAGTAAGTAAGATAGGGATGTACCAATCATCATCATCATCATCATCAGCCTGTATCAGTCCACTACTGGACATAGGCCTCTCCCATGATACGCCACTGAGCCCGGTCTTCGGCTTTTCTCATCCAACCACTGCCAGCCACTCGGCGCAAGTCGTCGCTCCACCGGATGCACCAATATAGCTAAATAAATCATTGTTAAATAGTTCATGATCGCTCAGTGGTAGTGAATTTAGCTTGCGATCCGTAGGTCATGGGTTTGAATCTTACAATGAGTTTGAGCTTTTGTTAAAGGAAATTTGTAATTGATTGAATAAAATTGGATTTATCTTCAATGTAACATTGTATCTAAGCGCACGAAACTCTGTTCTACATACGTATAAAGGCCAAAAAACCTACAGCTGGTGTCCTCTGATACAATATCGTACTTCTGAGCATATCTTTGCGTTCCATCATGGTAATACTTCATGACACGACGACCGGCAGCCAGCTCGAGCTATATATTGCCACTGATATATCTTTATTACGATATACTCGTTACACATAGCAGCATAAACCTGGCAATAATGTCATTTCACGTTATAATGTATACCACAGAATTTCATACAAGGTAATCTACGAGGTGACGGGCCTTGCGAGAGATGTGTCAAATAAATATCACTTTAATATTGAGCCTAATTTAAATATAGTAGAACAATTTGAATATTATAATAATATCTACTACACAGACTAGAGTGAAAATGCAACTCATAGGCTCCTTTGACAGTGTCGTCACTTATCATTAGGTGAGATGTGGTCAAAAGCAGTCCATTCAAACATTTGGTAAATTTTGTTGCAAGTATGTTACAGCTAATATCTGAATCTATTTATCTGATTATGAAAGTCTTATGACTGACTAGCTGCGCCCCGCGGTTTCACCTGCGTCTTCTCATTATCCCGCAAGAACGTTTTTCAGGGAAAAATGATGCCTATGTGTTAATCTAGAGTATAAGCTATCTCGATTCCAAGTTTCACTCAAATCGGTTCGGTAGAAGAGGATATAAAAGTGTCTTACAGAAACTTAAAATACGTTTCATGAAAGAATTTTGATTTATAATCACGTCTTCCTCAGATATTTCCTCATATCACAACAATGCTTTTAAATCGTTTTATTGCATTGTTGTACAGTTAACACAACCCGTAAACGACGAGTGGAATCCGGAGCGCCTGGTCGTCATCTTAATAAAAATGTCACCTACCATGTAGGTGCTTGAAATTTCCAACTAAAGCAGAACACGAATGCCTTTGTTGCCCTGAAAATGCTGAAATAGAACAAAGAACACATGCTTACTTTTACTTAACTTAAATCCAATACAGTTCCAACGTTTGTTTTGGGTTGACGCGAGTGTTTCGACATTTTGCACTTTATTCCTACACTTTTCTTTTCTGGAATGCTATTGGAAATGTTGTTTACGAAGATGTAAGCTTAAAATTCAAAGATCAGACTATTCGATTAGATTATTTGGGTTATGTCCTCATTCTTTGCGTTCAACGGTAACGAAATGTCAAGAGCAGAATAATTAATACTTAATGTGTCACACTCACTCTTACTCTTATTTCGTTCTCTCTCCCTCTCTTACTCACTTACAAATGGACTCAATTAGTGAGTTGCGTCCCTGTTTGTTCAAACCAAGGAAAGTGTATAAAATATTCAAAGTTTATAAGAAAAGATGGTCATACTCATACCGCTTGTGACCCATCATAGGTACCTTTAAAATGACCTAAAGTTTTCGGTGACGAAACATCGTGATGAAAACTTTATTTGTTGGCAAAGCATTTTCTGCTCGTCTGACCATCTACCACACTCATTTGACAAGCACCGAAATTGGTTTGTTTCGGCAGCATCATTTAAGAGCCAGCCCAGGTGTAGAGTGGCTTCACCCTCGACCACATCAGGTGAGTCCCTGTAAAGTCTAAAAAATGATAACAATATATCAAAAGACGGTCTCTTCTTACAACGAGTTTAAGAAATTAATGTTCTAGATGTCTACTCGTACATGTCAAAGCTTCGACAAATTATTACCTTCAGATTCGATTTATTCTGGAAATAAATTATTGTACTTGCCAAATAATTGACTTGAAATGGATATCTACTTACATAATATCTTGTAAGTAAAAGTATCTACAAAGGTAGGGTTTATACCTACACTTCTGAAGTAAAAGTTTTTTGATAAACATAAAGAGAAGTGAAAATTTTCTAACGATAGTTTTCTAAAGCACAGAGTCGCAATCAACTGTTAGATAAAGTTGGTACTGGCGAAGCGCGCAATCTAGAATTGGCGAACAGTTTTAAAACTGTATCCATCTGTTTTACTCGAGAAAATAGAACTTTTAAAAAACATTAAAGTGTCTGCCTTCCTTTACCTAAGATAAGAAATTTATTAAAAAATATCGTAAATCTGTACGGTTAGAGCTTTTAAGCAAATTATTTTGATGTCAATAGTTATTACAATAACATAGCAGTATGAAGAAAACAATCGTCATCATCAGCAAGGAACACGTCCACTGGTGAACATAAGCACCTCCTTTGAACGCCACTTTGTACGGCTATGCGCCATTTGCATCCATCGGCTCCCCATGACTCTTACGATGTCGTCGGTCTACCTAGTGAGAAAAGTAATGAAAAAACAAAAGTCAGCAACGTTAGAATCGAAATTTGCAACTCTATTCCTGAAAATTTATTCAACGGTATTCCCAAATGAACAAAATTATGTGTGAGGTGACAATTTAATTCATACTAGTATGTAGCAGACTTATGTCCAGCTTAATCCCGATGGTAATGGAGGTAAATCACAGCGGTGTGGAGTCTAGACCGACAGTGCTAACTCTCAAGTTTGCTACTTCCTCCCCACACATCCCCCTACGCCCAAAGGATGTCCACTGCCGCAGTTTCGGAGGATTCCAATTTAGTCCTATTTATGCAACACCTCAGAGACTGACAACGAGTTTAGGAACCTGCCTCGTTATTTAGACAGTGCGGTGAGAAGCAATCGCTTTGGCGTTGAAGTCGAAGACAAGTTCGCCAAAGACGTGACGATGTGATAGCCTCAGCTTCGAACAACTTAGCTCCTGGAAGTTTAGAGGCTAAAAGACATAATACTTTGTCATAAAACTGTTGCATGGTGGATCAAATTTTGAATGCAATATTGTTTTTAATATACCTATCAAATACCAAAAAAGGTTATATAGGGTCATCTTATTTAGAATTTTCAAATTTCATCACCAAAATTATTCTTTACACATTACTGTTATAACAGTTAATAATTAAAATAATTTAACTAATGTATATTCAGCAATGCTAATCCATCCGTTATGTTATCATGTAACATGAAATACAGTTACGTATTGGGCAATAATAACATTATAATTCCATCAATAAAATTTGTATTGGATTCCTTCAGTGGGAATGTTATGAAAAATATTCAATAAACAAAACCTGCCTTGAAGCACAAATTAGTCACTCTATTTTGAGAATTTACACGTATCGTGTACATTTGAAATAAACTGATATGAATAAAATAGTTTATAAATTCGAGAACAAAGCCTTTCAACGCATGACGTTATGTTCAATTGCAGGTACTATTTCTTTGAAGTACCTCGGCAGCCGACAGGTACGGCAACGGGTCGCAGCACTTTTTTTTTTTTTTTTTTTTTTGACCCGGGGAAATGCACTTACGCACTAACCCCTCCGGTGCAATGCCCCCAGAAGGGGAGGGGCTCGGAGGGAGTGTGGGACTCGCGCTGTACAAAGGCGCCATACCTCACTAAAACCCCGGGGTACTACTCCGCCTCGTCTTATGTGGAGGGGCTGAGTATCTGGCTCAGCCTCAACTTCCAGCCCCCCAACGACGACCGCCCACTATGACAGCGAGGCCTTTCCGCCCCTCCCCATAGGAGGGGCCGGGAATGACCGCGAGTACAAAACGGTCATTCCCACCCGGCAGGTTGGGGGGGGGGGGTCTAATCAGACATCGCACCCCCCTCCTCAGCCGCAGTAGCGGCCGTGGCGGCGACGGTGGTAGTGGCAGGCTGTGTCCGCGGCGCCTATGCCTTGCCTTTCTTCAGGGGGGGATGGCAGTTCCCCCCCTTCATCACGTGACCCGCTGGGCGGCCACTGGCAGCACACACCAGGCAGTGCGGTGTGGCGGCCTTGCAGGAGGCGGACCTAACACAACATTTATCCCTTTACATTGTTGTATCTTCATACGTCGCGTCGTTCAGTAATTTTAGTATAGCTTGCCCATTCAAACGTCTTCTTCTTGGAAGTATAAGTTTTGAATATTAAGTAGTCGTATTATATATTTATTTTTATCTACTTCATGCAAACAGGCATGATGTAAGGCTAACGGTGTCACCTAAAAACAAAAAGATCAACAAAGACAAAAAATCTAAATATTCCAGATTTTAGTTATTCAAAATGTTCATGTCGTAGGTTTTGGTGGCACAAAAACCAGTAGATTTGATATTGCGCCAGAATGATATTGTGATGAATGATGGGCAGATGCTTCTGTCATATTCGGGACATAGAATATTCATAGATGGGCTACAAATTGGTATTTTTGCAGCCAAAATTTGTGGTGACATTCTGTGAATTGTAAACCAATACATTCATAAAATCAAGTCACGATTTTACTTTGCAGTTTTGTAAGACTAACTAGTATGTGCATATATTATTAATATGCAAGAAATATCCAATTTATAAAATAATGGTAAAAAATTATGCTATCAGAAATACTCGTAACTATAATCACATTTTACATTTCTTATTACTTACGGCTGCCAACACAAAACTAGGAATTCGCATCGCATCTCAAATATCTTCGAGCTCCCACGAATACACTACAAGAACTTCTGATCTGAATCGCATCGCTTCGCAATTTACTACTTTACTTTTTACAGGGTTGTATTTGACCACATTTTACCTGAACTGATGTTAAGTGACGATGTGGTCGAAGATGGCGTCACGCTACACCTGGACTGGGAACCGGCTCTCAAGTGAGGCTGCCGGAACACACCGATAGGAGGTTCTTGGTGTCAGATTCTTAACAAGAGAGTGGTAGCTAGCCAGGCGAGTACTAGAAAATACCCACCACCAAGCTTTGTGTGGGACTCACTCAAATTGCGGAATTTTAGCTCAAAATCTTGTAAGTATATTTTTTGATATTTCAAGACTCGCTCCGAAGTCAAGAACAACGAGTTGAAATTACGTAAACGAGCACATCTCTGTTGGAAAGTACACATTCAACAGAACCGTATTTAATAACATTGCGAGTACAAAGCGTTTCGGCTCCAACACAGAAAGGGAAAGCTTGTGAAAACTGAATAGGGAAGAATAAATGCAGCGGGACAATGAGACGTAACACAATTGTTGTGAAAAGACGCGCGTCCGTGTGTTCTAGTTCCAAACAAGGGGAACTCAGGTGCAATGGGAGAATACGATGCACGAGTGGCAAAATTGTGCGGTGATTGCGTGGGATTGCACGACGCTTCTGCTTGACTTGTGACGAGGCGTGTTAAAACGGAACGGAACTGAACTATGAATTTGGGAAGGGCAACCATGTTTTCTAGTTTAGAATAACGAGAATTCATGTACTTATATATGATTTGGGAGATTTCAATGTGCGAGTGGCAACATTGGACGGTGATTGCACTACGCTACTTGTGGCTGTTGTTTAACGAAATCGAACCTTGAAGATAAAAATTACTTGCAATCGCTTTTCATTTCTCGACCACATCGTAACCTGCTAGAAGAAAAAAATATTTATTGCTATTTTAATTAAGCATCTTCATGCTGCATGAACATTGGACATCATTTATTTTGAGTCTTAGTTTAGGTGGTTTACTATCTTTTTCAAATTCAATATTGATTTTAAAAACCAATCGGTTAATTACTTCAAAACAGATCATATTATAATGCGAAAGTTTGTAAGTGATTGAGTGTGTATGTTTCTTACTTCTTCACGCTGAAATTGCTTAAAGGGTTTTTCTGAAATTTGTAATATAAATGGCTTAACACATAGATTGCTTTTAATCTTTGAAAATATACTTGCGGAATGACGGGGAAACCACGAGTATAACTGCTGACCTAGCTAGTTATAACATAAAAATAAAAGTTACCAGTGTAAGTAGTTAATTAGTAAAGTATATTAAGTGATATAACTTTGTGATAGAAAAGTTCTGCAACATTTTGCTCTAGTTACAAACAACAAGGATGCGAACATGCAGCGGTCTGTCATGAGACAATCAAGCCTCCCGTACACTACGGGCGGGTCGCACCGCAAATTATCATGCATTTCTGTCGTTCACTCAATGTTTGAAAAAGATGCAGTGATGCGCTGTGGCACAGCCCACTCTAATAAGAGCCTATATAATATGTACATCGATACTGAAAAGTAGCGCATGATGACGAATTCCAATCACATCAAACAACCATTATTTATAACTTAATGAAATATCTAACGAATGAAAATTAACATTTCTGGTAAAACAACGCCACGTCTGAAAATTATATCCCCATTGTAAATACCGAAATTTCCTTGCACTTGGTATCAAATTTTCAGAATAGTGAATGTAATAATCTAACTAACCAGAGTGTTCGTGGAAATTTTAGATTACATAGTACGGTGGTTCAGTAGCTGTATTAGTTGCTGAATCAGGGAAGTTAGATAAGTCAGCTCTATGGAAATATACGAGACCAGTGAGTCACTTGTAAATCTAAACTATAATTGTATGAAGAGGAAATGTTTGTTTCGACAAATCTCTGAAGCTACTGATCCATTTCACCACTTTCTTTTACTGTTGGTGCTCGTATAACGGGGAGATGCGGGTGAAACCGTGGGGCGCAACTAGTTAGGAATAATAAAAGAAACTGAAAAATACAAAACATAATGTTACATTAAATTTTCTAAGACACTTTGATGTTTGCTAATTGTATATTAACAGCCCATTTTTTAATGTCATGGTATATTTACTTTATTTCCCATCTATTGGCAAAAAAAGGAACCTACAGAAAAAAATGAGTTGAAATGAACACATGTTACTTTCTACTTCACAAAACCCGTAGAAAGTGGCATGTGAGCAGAGAGCTGCGGTCAAACCGAGCGCAGACTGCGTCTCTCATCAATCATTCTGATATTGCGTGACGCATCAACTTGCCTTACGACAGTTTTGTTTACACGCTCCACGGAGGGATGACCGAAAACCAGCTACGTAAATGAGGTTCGGGCTGCGGAAAAACGATTAACATTTTCACATATCTCTCTTTGGCTTTGTAAGCGAGGCCGAAATGTAATGTTTTAAAATAGCAAAAGGACGTCATTAGAAATTTAAATAAACCTTTCATTAATGAGTTCAATGACCCGTTAGCAACGAGAAAAGATATGATGGATTTAAGTTGTGTAGGGTCTAATGGATTTTCTTTATCATAGTAAACGCTGCAAGCTTAGATAATGTTTTGAAAATATTGTAAGCAGTTACTTTTTATGAAAAACTTTAAAAAATTAGAAAACCTAATCAATATACCCATGGCTGCAAGAAATTTTCATTGATAGTGCTGATTTCAATCTGAATACACAGACAGGTATCCAGCTAAAACCGTCTTGCATACAAATGAAAGATAATTTCGCATTGAAGTAGCAAAACAAACAAATATTCAGTACCTACCGAACATTGTCGTTAATATCAGAGCAGATATACACAGATGCGTTCCCGGTGTAAGTTCGAGCTTCTGCAATATTTCATAGCCTGAATGCTTCATACTGAAACGGTACTTGCAAGTCGAGCAAATATTTACCCACAACTACAACATTTTGCTACGAGTACATGCTGCGACTCGTGTGTTGATATGAGAATATGTCGTGAAATATAACGAAACTCGTCCGAAATATGCATGAGGCTAACTCCTGCATTGTGACCATAGAAGTAGTGAGATGATTATTTAGAGTCATGTTTTTTTGAGATGGTAATTCATACTTTTTATATCTTACAGAGTAGTGTTTGGATGGTAACTAGACTGGTTAGAAAATGCTCTACCACCAATGCTTGGCTACAGTGGTAGCCCAGTTAGGCGATCACTAGAACATACTCTTAGCGCCGGTTTTATAAACGTCCGTAAGTTAAACGTCAGACCAAATTTCGGTAAATTTGAACTTTTTGTCCTTAGCATAGGCTATAGAGTTATATAGAGCTTCTTGCTAAGGTTTTCTCCTACCCCAAAAGATCATTGCAGGTGCCGAAACCACGACTTACGGGTCGAAGGTCGACACCACTGCCACTAAACTGTCATAGCTTCAAACCGCTTCGACCTCATGAACTTACCAAACCTATATTTAAAAATCTTCTGTATCAATATCTATAATGAAAGAGTATTGGATTGCCTTGTCAATTGTTATGTTCTACTAATAACAAAACCTTTGCAATACGATCTAATCAAACAATCATTATCCTTACCATAAACAAATCAATACATCAAAGTAAGTATGAAGATCAGGCAGAAAGTTCCAGTATTAGATAAAGTCCGACTAACTTCTCTCGGTAAACAACCAAGTAACCGCATTTGTAGCGGAATAATTTGTTAATTTGGCACTTACAAGACAATACCGTCTCGTAGCAAGGAAGTATCGTCTTATATAAGAGTAACGACATTGGGGTCGCTATCTTGCTACTCCCATCGGCTTATTCAAACGGTTTATGAATTATAAAATGCCCTTATAGGGGGATACCATTAATGGAAAAATATGTATTTTTGAATGAGACAATCTCTGGAATTAATTCATGTCTTTCATTGATAGAAGACTACATTATTTTTAGTGACATAATATGCTATCATCGTCTTCAACCTTTTACGCTCCACTGCGGGGACTGAGGTCTTCTCTCATAGAGAGAGAGAGTATGGGCCCGTAAGCTACCACGCTGGCCCTTACTTACTTAAGGTATATTTTACTTCTTAATTACTCTTGCGTGTATCTAAAGCAAGTCGCTAGTGTTTCATAGAGTACTTTTTTATCAGTAGAAATAGTATCAGATACATTATTTAAGCTAAGCTTGTGAAAGAAATAGGGCACAAAGAAACAAGAGCAATACTCATATCCAAAACATAAAGTATTAAAAGGTCAGAACCGTTTTAATCCAGGTAATTACTGCCCACAATATTATTCCTATTTCCTTGAAATGATCTTATTATATTATATTTCCGCTATGATTTCTCCAAAGAAGTGATGGCAACCCGATAGTTCTGGGAAGTAACCGAGCTATTTACGGCAAGTCAAATAGAAAAGGACAAGTAGTGAGCCAGCGCGGTAAATATTTGCTTCTCGTCAGACAAATTTGTGGCTCGGCGTGTTTCTGCGCCGCGCTACTCTAGTGGTACTCAAATAGTTGAGGCACCCAGTGTATTTATACGATGCTTTGGTCATTTGATCATTCTAAAATGTTAAATAATGGTACTAAGCTTTAACGTTTACACAAGCATTTTAATAACTCAGGACCCAGTCTTCCCTCTTTGTTTACGTGTGTCTACGCAGACGTTATAGAAAGGCGCATGAAGATGAGGCGCGGGGTGCGGGGGCGCGCACAGCTGAGCGCTTGACCGCCCGCGACCCGCTGACTACATACACTCTGCGAACCGACGCGCGGCATCGCACGTTCAATAATATAACCTCTAAATATTGTAAAAGTTCAATAAACCCCAACAAAATAACATTTTGTTTTTAATTTAAACAAAAGTGGCGACCGTGACAGGACACTGCAAAACTCACCATCGAGTTCCGATTCGCCCGCGTCGAGTTCACAATCGAAAAGTCAACCATCACAAAGGAATTGACTTGCGCGTGCGCCTACCTATTTGCATGTGATTCAAAAACGCAATTACTGGAGTCAAAAGGGAGATATTGCTTGCTGATTCTGGAGCCTGTGTTGGTGAACCATCATACCAAGGTCTAGTCCAAAGAAAGTAAGCCCTAATCCTATTCCCCATCTACATTTTTATCAATCTTTCTTGTTGTAAAAATCGCAATCATTTTGTGTGAAATGGCCGACTTGCTACTCAAGCGTTAGATAGATATTTATCTAATCCAGCTTAAAGTGAGACTATCTAGGCTTAATTTCATGCTAAACGACATTAAACTTTCATTTTTCATGCTAAAATTTAATTTAATTTGCTACAAAAACTATATTTTCCACTTATTGCACATCTCATCGCATATCTCATCGCATTCTTTCATTTCTGTGCATTTTACTACGCGCCAATAATAACTTCTATTGCAACGAATATACAAATCGTTGTTCTATGTCTATTGCAAATTTCAAAGCATTATTTAGCTAGACCTTCTATTTCTGTTTTCTGCCATATTATAATATTACTGTAACTATTAAATTTAGCCTTTTACAAAGCCCATTTGCCTTCGTGCTATTTTCTTATTTAATTATTTAACACGATATTTGCCGACTAATTCCAGCTCGTGAGAGCGCTTACGACACTGCGCTGCGCTTGCGCCGCTGCGCCCGCGCACCGCTCCGAGCAACCCTGCCGTGCCCGCTCGCTGCCCGCTTGCTGGCCCTGGCTAGGAGCTCGGCGGGAGCAGTTTTCTGATCGGAATTTCTGGTAATCGTAGCGTAAACTGGATCTGGAGCTGCTTATCCCTTCAAGCAGGTTAGAATTATATCTACTTATTTAGTTGTTTGTTGCTCAAGTTAGCTTTCTATAAATTATAAAAATGAGTCAGCAAGAGTTAAAAGCTGAACTTGCCGAGCAGGAACGGGAAAGGAAAGTTGAATTAACGAATTTAATTAAACAAAGAGGCATTATAAAGGGGCGTTTAACTAAATTTAATGAGTATATTACAAATATACACAGTTTGAAAGAAATTTCTTCTGTTAAATACAAGGAAATAGAGTTAAAATCTGATAGGTGTCAATCGTTATTAACTGAGTACGAAGACCTTCAAGATAAAATAGATATTTTGCATTCTGATCCCACTGAACAAATTAAAGAAAGAGATACGTTGGAGAATCAGTTTCTAAGCTTAATATCTAACTGCCAAGTTATTTTAGATAGTCGCTCAGGTAAAAATCAAGAAGGAAATGCCGTAGGTGATTCTAAACATCCATCTATAAGTAGTTGCCATTCCAATGCGGCTAATGCGATCAAGTTGCCTACTATTAAATTACCAACGTTTGACGGCAATTATTTACTCTGGTTGGAGTTCAAGGACACATTTGAGTCAGTAATAAATAGCAATGAGGGAATTCCTCCAATCAATAAATTTCATTATTTGCGTTCCTCTCTTGAAGGTAGTGCAGCTGTCGTAATAAAATCCATAGAGTTTAGTGCTAAAAATTATAAAATAGCCTGGGAGCTATTGTGTCAGAGATATGACAACAAAAACATATTGATTAATAATCATTTGAAAGCGTTGTTTAGTATTGACTCTTTGAACAGGGAATCCTTTAAAGCGTTGCGGTTTGTTGTTGACCATGTTTCGAAACATTTACGTGCTCTTGACTCTCTTGGCCAGCCTACCAATATGTGGGATGCCTTAATTATATTTATGGTTTCTGCCAAACTGGATATACACACGAGTAGAAAATGGGAAGAATATAAATGCAACCTCGGTGACTTACCGACTTTAGGTGAATTTTATGCGTTCTTGCGTAGTCGTGCCGATGTGCTAGAAACTGCCTATAGTAATAATAATAATCGGTTTGATAAATCAGCTGATAACAAACAAAAGCCTAATGCTAACGCTCAGTCTAAAAGTTTTGTTATGTCTGTTGAGAGGAAGGATAATAACCGTTGCTGTGTTTTGTGCAATGAAAAGCATGCGTTGTATGAATGCCCTAAATTTAAAAATATGAATGTCGACGATCGGTTGAGTGAAGTATCTAGATTAAAATTATGCAAAAATTGTTTTCGCAGTGGTCACAATTCATATCAATGCCAACTAAAAGGATTGTGTCTTACATGCAGAAAGAAGCATAATACACTTATACATAAAACTTACCAGTCCACAGAAGCTCAGCCCTCAACTTCTTCTTCACTGCCTATTTCGCTGACAGCAGCGTCGTCAACAGCTAATCAAGTGTTGTTGTGTACGGCCTTGGTCAAAATAATGATCAACAATAAAACTTACCCAGCTCGTGCACTGTTAGACACAGGAAGTCAGTCCTCATTTATCACCGAAAAGCTGAAAGAAAGGCTAGGGCTGTCTATTGATCACTCACAATCAGTAAATGTACGCGGAATCAACAATGTGGCATGTAATATCTCACAAAAATGTAATATTAAGATAACGTCAAGAGTGATGCCATTTGAAATTGATGTTAAATGCTTAGTTGTGCCGCGCATCACAGGTATTTTACCAAATTCAGTCATTGACACTGAATGTCTGAAACTGCCAGACAATATTGAACTTGCTGACCCTAGATATTTTTCCCCCGCTGAAATAGACATACTCTTAGGAGCAGATGTATATTGGCAAATAGTTGGCTCCAACTTAATAAAACTCGGTTCAAATAAACCGGTTCTTCAAGAGTCTAAGCTCGGATGGCTTGTAGGTGGTCCCATAATGACAAGTCAGTCAATCCCAGAAGTTCAGTGTAACTTCTCTCAAGAAATACAGGACTCATTAGAGAAATTTTGGAAAATTGATGACTTACCACAGACAAAAACATATTCCCCAGAAGAGCAACTCTGTGAAAATAATTTTGTACAAAATACTATTCGTTTGCCTAATGGTAGATTTTCTGTTAAAATTCCAATGAAAGAAACACCTGAGGAAGCGCTCGGTGCATCTCATTATATAGCCAAAAAATGTTTTGAAAATCTCGAAAGGAAATTTATTAAATTTCCAAACTTAAAGGAAGACTATAAAAAATTTATAATTGAATATGCTAATTTAGGACACCTTACTAAGATAGATAAACCTGAATTTGGATATTATATGCCACATCACGCGGTCATCCGTGAAAAGAGTGAAACGACTAAACTTCGGGTGGTGTTTAATGCATCGTCTAAAACAAATTCAGGGAAATCTCTAAATGATATTCAAATGGTTGGCCCAGTAGTGCAGAGCGATCTTATATCTATACTACTTCGTTTTCGCATTCATAAATTCATTCTTACAGGAGACATAGAAAAAATGTACCGCCAAATTGAAGTCATACCGTCACAACGTCACCTGCAGCTTATCCTGTGGCGTGATGAAATGCATCATAAAATCGACGTATTACAACTCAACACGGTGACATATGGCACGGCGTCAGCTGCGTTCCTAAGTACCCGATGTCTCTTACAGTTAGCTAATGAATGTGAGGATAAATCTATAGCTTGCGTTATTCAAAACGACTTCTACGCCGACGATTTAAATACAGGCTCTGATACTGTAGAAGGTTTGAAATACATTCATAAGAATGTTGTAGATGTACTGAACTCTGCATGCCTTCCACTAAGAAAATTCCGTACAAATTGTGCGCAGTTATTTGATGACGAGATAGATTCGTCTAAACCCATGGATTTAAATAAAGAATCCAGTGTTCTAGGACTTAATTGGTCACCTAAAGCAGACTTATTGCAATTTTCCACTGATTTAGAACCTTCCACTCAAATTACTAAACGATCAGTAATCTCAGCCACGTCTAAAGTTTTCGACCCATTAGGGCTACTATGCCCATGTATAATTGTAGCTAAAATTTTATTACAAGAGCTATGGTCCTCTAAACTAAGCTGGGATGAACCAGTTCCCGCTGATTTCTGTAAAAATTGGTCAAGCCTATTAAAAGAGTTTTCAAATTTATCCCTAATACAGATCCCTCGAAGGGCGCTGTGTGAAACTCCTACCAATATATCGCTGCATTGTTTTGTAGATGCCAGCCAGAAGGCTTTCTCAGCATGTGTATACCTACGTTCTGAAAATAATGATAAAACTATCACAACACGGTTGTTGTGCGCTAAGACGCGAGTAGCGCCGCTAAGCCCGGTTACAATACCGCGATTAGAATTATGCGGTGCCTTACTAGGTGCTCGTCTATGCTCAAAGGTATTACTTTCATTACGATCTAATGTTACTAAAAAATACTTATGGACTGATTCCACAGTCGTGTTAGGATGGATAAAGACGCCGCCAAAAGATCTTAAGGTATTTGTGTGTAACCGTGTGAATGAGATAAATGAGCTCACCAATGGTTTTACGTTTTGTCATGTTCCCACTGATCAAAACCCAGCTGATATGGCATCAAGAGGTATAAGTCCTAAACAGCTTCAATCTTCATCCCTTTGGTGGGAAGGTCCTTCGTTCCTCGCGAGTGACTCATCTGCATGGCCTAAGCAAACGCACACATATAGACCTGATAGTTTACCGGAACTAAAAAATCCTATTAAATGCCATGTTTCATCAGATGTTACTAGTATACCATTTGAAAACTACTCCAACCTTAATCGATTGAAGAGAATTTATGCGTATATGTTACGATTCATAGCAAATTGTAAAGATAAAAACTCAAGGACTACTGGCCCTTTAACTGCTGATGAGTTAAATAATTCTTTGCTAATACTGGTCAAATTTGGTCAATTACAAAGCTTCAATGAAGAAATAAGATTAATAGCTAATAGTAAGCCCCTACATCATAAGAGTAAATTATTGTCGTTGAACTGTTTCCTAGATTCTAAAGGTTTATTAAGAGCTGGTGGTCGAATTCAAAACTCGGATTTTGATTATGATAAAAAGCATCCCTTTATTTTGGATTCGAAGCATCATCTTACGAAGCTACTATTTAAAAGTGAACACGAACGCCTGTTTCATGCTGGTCCTCAGCATCTACTTGCCTCCATAAGAGAAAGTTTTTGGCCTATAGGTGGCAGGCATTTAGCGCGCAGCACGACTAAGCAGTGCATGATTTGTATTCGTTTACGCGGACAAACGTTGCAGCCCTTGATGGGCAACCTACCTGCTGAAAGAAGTAACTCATCGTTCCCTTTCTACTCGTGTGGCGTCGATTTTGCCGGACCATTTATGATCTCTAGTCGCAAGGGAAAAGGCAATCGCATTTCAAAATGTTACTTATGTTTATTTATTTGTCTCTCGTCTAAGGCAATACATTTAGAATTAGTTAGTGATTTAAGTACTGAAGCCTTCATTTTATCGTTAAGACGCTTTGTTTCTAGACGAGGAAAACCATATTCAATTTTTTGCGATAATGGCTCTAATTTTAAAGGGACAAACAACGAAATGAGTAGAATACTCCGATCCAGTTGCGATTCTGTCCGTAACTACGCTGCCACGGAAGGCTTTAGATTCGTATTTTCCCCTGCATACTCCCCTCATTTTGGAGGCATATGGGAGGCCGGCGTTAAATCGGCCAAACATCACTTACGTCGCGTAGCAGGCAATGCTTCTCTAACCTTTGAGGAGCTAGCCACACTTTTCGCGCAAATTGAAGCGATATTGAATTCTCGTCCTCTAACACCACTGTCCTCTGATCCCACTGATCCTTCTCCATTAACCCCTGGGCACTTTCTGATTGGGCGACCTCTTACATCGGTGCCGTCACTGCCAATCACATCAAAGCACCCGAATCGATACCAACTTATAGAGAAGCTAAGACAGCACTTCTGGGAGAGGTGGCGTCGGGAATTCATCGCGGAGCTCCAGCAGCGCACCAAATGGAAGACGAAGCAGCAAGAGCTTCATGAAGGGGACCTGGTGATACTTAAAGAAGACAATCTTCCCCCACTACAATGGCGACTAGCTCGCATTACCAAATTATACCCCGGGATAGACGGAATAAGTCGAGTCGCCGATGTTTTTACTACAAAAGGAACCATGAGAAGAGCTGTAAACAAAATGTGTATCATACCCGTCGGCGATAACACTTGCGAAATCGCAAGGCCCCGGAAGATGTCTACGCAGACGTTATAGAAAGGCGCATGAAGATGAGGCGCGGGGTGCGGGGGCGCGCACAGCTGAGCGCTTGACCGCCCGCGACCCGCTGACTACATACACTCTGCGAACCGACGCGCGGCATCGCACGTTCAATAATATAACCTCTAAATATTGTAAAAGTTCAATAAACCCCAACAAAATAACATTTTGTTTTTAATTTAAACAACGTGCATTAGTAATGTCTCGGCAAAACCCATGCAAAAATCCACGATGTAGCTAATTCGTCGTAGAAACTTAAACTCATAGGGTGAAACCGAAAATTTTTCTTATGTTCGGCGTGTCATAGCCGATGTTATGAAATCTATTAAAATAGTAAATTTTTGGTTTTTAGCTTTTATCATCACGATAGACATCACGAAGACGCAACTTCAAAATATATATAGCTAATGCGCATTCGCCATAGACTGATAGCCATAGGCTGAAGATGAAGTTTCCTGGCACGTATGTAATCGCGATGAATGAGATCCAGAATATCAACAACAAAAAATAAGGCAACCTATATCTACCTATAATATAAAAAAACAATAACTAATGATACATAACAAATTGCAGATGCCACGAACATTTTTTGCAAAAATGCAACGAACATGTAGCTAAACTGTATTTTTGTGTAATTGATCAATGTCAAGTCCAATATTGACTGATTATCCGAAAGGCTGGTTTCATGCGGGCCCGTTCGTGTATTTACGTTTACGTCCGTAACGCCCGTAATGGTGTGCATGGACAATGGGCCAATCAGTTGACTGGCCATTTGTTACTTCCGCGCTTAGGCTTTTAGTAAACACACATTAATACCCATGGATTAGTGAGACATCAAATGGAATGTGCGATGATAAATGCTTTTTGATTTGCTAAATACACGGATGTTGAAATCCTTTTTAAATGCAAGGACTTTTTGTTTACATTCCTGTATCTTAACTACGGGTACTACATCTATAATATTCCGCAAGGACACTTCCTTGGATTTTAATTTAAAAGTAGAAAATATATTAGGTGTTTTGGTGATCTGGCTCCACATGAGTACTTAGTAAAGATTTTGATCACCCCACCCCACTTGCGCCTATGCAGTGTCATATTGGGACTTGGCAGAAAATCATCTGATTGATCGTTTTTAGGCTAAGCGTGCACAACGAGTTTTTCGCCGCACGACAAAAAAGCTCCGTATTAATGACAGTTTTTATTTGTATTGCGCGCACTTAAAATTGCAGCGGCGAGAAGTCTGTAGTGCGCGCAATATAATTGAAAACTCTATATTACGATTGCGACATTATGCCGCGGCGCTTTTTTGACGAGGCAAAATTTTGTAGGTTGCGCCTTGCCTTATGCCGATTTGTTTCACTAAAATTGACACTCATCATCATCACCCTACCTATAATTTCTGTCTTCACACACATAAAGAGTATGGGCTATCCTTTACACTAACCAAGGTAAATCTCGCATGCCCTTGAATGTTGTTGATCTTTAGTCACTGAATTTTGCTGCATCTTCAAAAGTTATAGCCTAATTTGGGCTTCTATTTGATGTTCACACTACCATAGAGATTGTTTTAAACTAGATCAGTGATTCCAAAAAACAAAGTTACAAACTTATTAAGAAACTTGAACAATATTCATATAATAATTATATTAGTGAGGATCCTAGGGGTAGGATGAATTAACAATGAAATACTTGTAACATTAATATTTTGCGTTGCTTTGAAGCAAGATTCAAATTTGCAAAAGTGAAATCAAATAAGCGAGAGCAAAACGAATAGCGTAGAGAAAAGGATTTATAGATTTGTTTCCGGCAATGTAAACTAAAATTGTTTAATGTTGCGCTTTAGCTGGGAATAAATTTAATGTAAAGATCAGCAAATTTATAATAAGGAACAATGTTATTTTAAGAATAAGAATACGAATCATGTATTTCTATCATGTGTTTGTTTGTCTATAATTATTTGCTTTATTTAATTTTTTTGATAACAACATGTACGGCGCGCCAATAACACTTATTTCACAATGTTTAATTACTTTGCAATAATTAACAAAATCCATCAGTAGAACATAATAGTGGGTCCATGAAAAAGCAGCCGTTTGTAAATCATATTACGACAAAGTGATTTTTCCACGTCAAATGTGCAATACAACGGAACGTGAAACTTATATGGGCTGTGCTGTTGCGTATAATTAATGCCATAATTATTATTGTAAATTCACAAAAGAGTAGCTATAGACTGCATGGTACGCCATCACCGCTGCATAATTATTATAATTCGAGTCCATTCATCGGTTATATGGGTGTGGTCCATTTGCGTCTCACAATGGTTTTTGTGATCAACTATCAGGGTACTTCAATCCTTGTTTTGTAACAGGCGATTCATGTCTCTAAATAGAGTTTATTTCTATATCTCTATAAGTTTAATTATACTTTATGAAAATTAAACCACTGTTTTTGAAAAACTTCCCTAGCTCTTTGTACTTAAATCAACAAAACGAACAATGAAATTACGACACCTCTGTGGGAACTTAATTAACCGAGCAGCAAATAAGATAAATGGACTGTCAACATGTCTAGATAGCTTGGACACAGCGCTGTGGATTTACTTGCTACGCTAGATTACAAATAAATGAGAGTAGATTACCTTGTATCTAAGTTAGAATTCGTAGCTAAACATAGGTACAGTTGGCTGTTTTAGTCTTAGACTGAAGTTAGAGAAATTGATAAAAATCGAATTACATAATATATTTTGTTAATCTTTATGATACATAGCATATCGAAAGAGGAAAGAATGAAAAAAGTATAAAAGTGTTGAAAAACAAAAACCCTTTTTTGAGGTTACTATATTTTTTCTCCAGATCTATAAATAACATTACCATCGACATACTAAGAAAAATACAATACCCAGAAGTTCCATAAGCTATTTTCTTAAATTAGTTACTGCCTTGATTATTTTGAATGTTTTTTTTTATGTTTGCGTTACTTTCAGTTCGGCATAAAGTACCCCCTCTATCGCCTGCGGGGTGGGAATATAAGCCCCAGACAATTTCTAAGGATCTAAGGACTAAGTTTAACGTTAAAAGATTTCTGCGCGGATACAGTTAGGAAACAGCCGTGTTCTGTCTATAGTATAGTATTATATAATTTAGAGAACTCGAAAGTGCGAGCGATTTAGATGTGTCGCTTGACCAGAAATTCTAGAACCTTGGTACGTCGGTTAGGTATTTAGCACATAATTATAAGGTCAACATTTAAGCCGCAGGTTTAGTGATTTAGCGGAGGTAAACTGTCCGTAGGTTAACCTCTCATCGGGACTAGTATTTCACTGCTCTAAACTCAAAATTTAATTCAAATTCCTTTTAGAGAATGGCTTTAACATTGATCTTTGACATTTAGGCCACAGTAACTTCGTTTAGCTGGTACAATAACAACACTTTAATGTTTTAGGATAGTTAGGTACGGCTCAAACTCAAACGGCTCTTGAAATTATATATTTAGTCTGTAGGCAAATTAAATTATATTCAAGTAGAAGCTAATAATGAGAAGACCTATTTACGTGGCGTTTTCGTACACGATACTGATGAATTTTTTGCACTCGCTGCACTTATTATTAACTGCATACCATTGAGGTTTGAGACACATATATATTTTTCATGAACATGTTTCTTTTCGCATTTTGAATCTTGTAATTATAGCATTTATTTTAATTACGGTCCATTGATAAAACTTAATTCAAAAGTACATTAGTTCGAGCACTGTATATTATTGCATAGATTTGTGTATGTATCTATCCATCTACATAAACTTTGGAGTCTGAAATTGTCTGGCTTTATCCTCAGATTTTATCCACGTTTTATCGTTTGCAGATTCTATCGACTTTAGTTTATTATAGTTACGTTTTCTTCGGCGTTTTCAATTCTCTTCTTAAATTCTTCTATAAGTTTCACTATGTACCTACCTATATATTTGTTCTTGCGGCGTTTGATCTGATTATATTCTCAACTTTTGAGTTCTTCTTGCCTTACATTGTGTTTTAAAAAAAATACATCATAATTGATCTACTCTGAGAACCTTTACTCGTTTTTCGTCGATTGAAAATAACTTTTATGGACCGATTTTTCTAAGAAGTATACACCTCTTTATATAACCGATTTATATTACCTGAAGCACTTTCAAGACTTCTTCTCAGTCTAGTTTATTTCTTTCGTTGTTATGTTCTCATACGGATTCAGGTATTCCAGTTATGATAAAAATTTTGACCTTTACTTCACGTTCACTAACTTCTTCTATTATGGCTTCAGATGTCGCGTTGAAAAGAAATGAAGAACTCGCGAGGATAGTTTTCAAATGTCTAAGTTCAGATTCTTAAGTCTTTGTCAATTTTTTTGCAGCTTTATTTTTATCAAGTAAGTAAGCAACTTCAGTTTTCAATGTAGCATGTTCTCTGATATGTGCTTTCAAAAGTAGTTTTTATTATATTAACCTATTATTTTTGAGTAGTTGTCTGAGTTTATTTTTTCATTGGTTTCTTTTGGCTTGAAGCTAACATTGTCATCATCATTAGCCGGAAGATGTCCACTGCTGAACATAGGCCTCCCCCCTTGAACGCCACCATGAACGGCCATTGGCCATTTGCATCCTTCGGCTCCCTGCGGCTCTTACTAGGTGGACCGATGACATTGTCATCACTTTTGTGTAATTTTTGTTTCACCCACTTCGATTTTAATCACGATAACAATGACAATGATTAGGTAGCTTCATCGGGATATTTCTCTTTCGAAGAAACCTTTTTTAACATCGGATTATTCCTGGAGTGCATGGATCGATCACTACGTCCTCCAGTGCCTAAAAACCACTTTTAGTAGCATACGCATTTTGATTTTTGTTACGTATGACTACTATATTCACTGGCTGACTGACGCTGTTTGCCTTCCGTTCGGTATGGTTCGATAAACTTCAGCACAGCGCTGTGAACAAGTGAGTCCAAAAACAAGAGCACGTCTATTTTAGCCGAAATTGTGAAAAGTGGCAATCATTTCTAAGAAGCACAGCGAAATAATTAATCACAGCCCTTACTACGCTAATATTAAGAAATATTTACTGAATTGGATTATCACTAATTACAAATATTTTGTAGCATTTCTGCTCGGTACGGTGCCCAGAGCGTTATATTAAAATATTCCCATTGACATCGACCTATGTTGATTAGGCTATGTAATGTAACCTTTAATAATTTTTAGTATATTGTGTAAAATTAAATTTCTAATTTTTAACGTACCTACTTTCGGAATAATATGTTCAAAACTATGTGCGCCTTATTTCTAAATCTCCAGTTAGATCATGAAGGAGAATTTCTCTTAATTATTAGAAACCAAAATCTCAATGCGCTAGAAAATCCCAATTGACTATTAGACTCGAATAGAAGTCTGTTTGCGTGTGAAACTAACTTTGTGGTTACGTTGCAATTCCAAGCGCGACAGGTGATCCAAATGATCAACCTATCCCGTTCTCTCTTTCTAATAGAGCATCTAGCCATCACTTTTCTACAAACCTTTTTTTCGTAGCGGTGAACTGAAAACTGCCCTTTGGCCTACGTTCGTGACATATTCGGTAAACATAAATTTTGTTATGAAATATTTTACGCGTAATAAAAGGAAAAGGTTTGGTGCCCACGTGATAGTTATTGAGAAGTGTCTTGAACACTCGTGGTCTTTAGTTTACTATGTTATCAAAATACAAAATCTTTGCACAGCGATACAAACACTTATGGGCATTAAGTTAAAAGCTAATTTTAATTGAACCTACTTGCGACATCGGCTTGAGTTTTCAAAACCCACTTACTAGAAATCAAATTGGTTATAAGCTGAGTATCGACCTACATAGTACGAGAACTTTGTAACGAAATACAAGGTGTTCATTTCAGCCCTTGAAATAAGTTTTATCTAATAATAACTAAATAATGTACCTTCTGTTGACCTGTAGGTTGTAGTGCCTCTGCCAAATTGATCTTCATTCTCAATTTAGGTACCTAATTGATAAAAAGAGAAATATCACCTTTTACGACGTGGGGAGAGCTCCGAGGTGCGTGAAGCTAGTACCTAGTGTGATGAAGAAGAAAGTGTGATAAAGAAGAAGAAAGTGCGCTACATGCGTACTTACGCATGATATTTCTAGCAGCTATTTCTCGACTCTACAGCGCCCGAATTAATTTCTACTTTGTTTAAATTTGGGCAACGTACATTATCCAAAAAATCCCCCAATTACCATTTTCGACATATTTTTGTTTCTCGCGTTCTCTCTTTCTTTCTCTTCTCCTCTTTCGCTAGTATTGCTCGATATATGAAGTAGGGTTAGAATATCATGCTTTAGGTAATTCATAATTCATAATTCATTTATTCATTCCAAGAATGTTGTACATATAAATATGATTTCTTAAAATAAAAATTCGCTCATACATTCTACCATAACAATGGTGTACCTACCTACTTGTGATATTTTGTAATACGATAATGAAATACTAGCAAACATGAGAACGTTGTAACATTGTACTAACATAATAGTCATACTGCTTTTAATTCTTTGGAAAGTTCTATCATTATGTTAGCCTTGTTCCTACCTATATCTAACCTGGTCTTATATAAACGTTTTATACATTGACACAAACTATGGTTTTTCTATGTGACATTTAGGGATGGCACCGCGAGGACCTCCCTACTTGTACATCGAACTTCTTTAAAACGATAGGAAAAATGTGATTATTTTTAACAACAATACCGTTTGAGAAAGCTGTTTTATGTAGACTGATAGTACACATATTTTTTTTTCATTAGGTAACATAATTTACAGCTCTATTGATTATTTTAAAAATACTTATATAACAGTTTTTTTGAAAAAAAAAATAGTATAATTATTAAGTATCTACAAGTTACAGGATAAAACCTAATAAAACTTACATGGAAATTATATGCTAACTTCAATGGATAAAAATACGTAAAAATATATCAAAATAACTTTTAAATATAGTCTCAAACTAATTGGACTGTATCGGCCAAAATATTATAAAATTTATTGTGTCAGAAATAGCGCTGAAAAACGCTCAGAATTAAACTCCCAAAATAAACCAATGCTACACCAATATTTTTATTAGGTAGGTATGCCTAATGGTAATTACCCAAACCGCATCTAATTATATTACCCTGGTCGTAGTAATTGCCCAATCACAATCAATAATCGTAATTGGTTAACCGATTGATATTCATGTTGCCGCGGTAATTTGGTTGTTGACACTGATCTTATAAATAAACGAATTTCTACTAGCTTTGGCTGCTTTATTTTGAACTCATAGCTAGTTAGGCATTTGCACTGAGATCTCATGGTGACAAGAAGATCATATGCAATGCAATGCTTTTCCAAATCAACTATACAATTTGCAAAGAAAAATGGAATGGATAAAGTATATAGCAACAATCACTTTTAAAATTGGATATTAGGTAATTCATAGTTAGGTATGATTTTATGTAAAATTTTACAGTAATTCAGTTATTACCCAGCAACCAGAATATATATCTGTAAGTAACTAATAGGACATGTTGTTCCATCACTGTTCAAAGCTAAAAAGCAAGTAATTGTTAATTGTTTGTGTGCACATAATAATATTTAAATACATGTATACGACTCTTTTAATATCATTAAAACATTTTTTTTAAATTGACACTAAATTTGCCGCCTCTAAAATCTGCCGCCCTAGGCTCCAGCCTTCTCAGCCTGCTGCTAAATTCACCACTGTCGGGGGTTTTTCTGTTTATTACCCTTTCACGCCTAAAATTAAAGATGAAGTAAACCGATCATGATGAAATTTGGTATGAAGATAGTTTAAGGTGAAGCAGAGGTAGAGGTAAGTACCTAAACAATGAATCTGAAATCGGCCAGAAAACGGGCGCCGTTCGAAGTTCGTTAGGATTCGAACCCACGACCTAAGCGTTGCAAACCGACGTCACTACCAATCCATACTACAACACAATCCAGTTCATATACTTATAATTCATCAATACATCATAGGAGGAATGAAGATAGATCAAACCCTGCATGGAGAAGGACATACTGGGATACTTTTTATCGCGTTAAGGTTTACAGTAGTTATCTCTGAGAGTGTAGTTCACGCGAGTGAAACCGCGGGTCGCAGCTAGCTATCTACGAAATTATATGAAATAAATACTAATGTTTATATTCTTTGATATTGCAAAAAATTTGAAGCTTGATATTTTATAAATTAGGTTAATGATGTTGAGTAACATTTTATCTTGCTAATTCAAGATATAATACTAGATATATACTAGAGATACATCGAGATCGTTCATGACTTTTTTAAATTTAGTACCAGCCCTAAGTCCTAATTTTTATGCCACTAACCGAGCACACGCGATTTCCTTGTTAAAAAGTACCTTCCCAGCTGTGGAGGCGGTTAGACGAGGGTGTTTCGAGTTTTTGTAAAACTTTACATCTCACAATTCCACACAGTCGAATAAAACGGATGAACTTTTAATGTCTTCCTACCCTCAAAGTATTAAAAGTTCTTAAGTAATAGCGATCCATGTCCAAACTTTTATAAAGTAACAACGCCTTGCGAGACTGAAATTTTTGTTTATTAAACGAATATTTTAGTTGTCTCAACTTTGTAAGGGTCTACTTTACCAGAAACAATTGGAAAATAATGTTTTAACAAATTGGAGGTTTCAAAAATTATATAAAAAGATTCGATGCTGCTTACTTCTGAGTATTATTAAAACCTTTTAAATGGAGGGTTTCACAATTTGTAAAAGTTTCATGACTGTTGGTTACGTCGTATCGAATCCTACGCACATTTCTAAGACTTTTCTTTCATAACAATATTTCCCGTGGGATTTGAAAATAACTAAACTGAACAGCTTCTGAATTTTAAGGGCAACAACAACATTGACAATCAAGTTAGGCAAGAAATTTCCGCTCGCTTTTCGGTTGATTTGGCATTGACTTTCATGCTTTGACACAATACGCGCGCAGTGAACTGGCAAAGTGTAATAACAGGGGGTGACCATGTGGAACCGTGCTGTGCAAATTGTATGTAGTAGGTATGAATACTACACAAGCGAATTTAGGTTTTACAGAGTTCACGTATGAAGTAGTTAAGGTTGCACAGACCGAATGGGACATTGTATTTATAAAGACGTTAAGCTAAATTGCGCGTATGTCGTTTACGTGACTTCAAACACTTCACTTTCGAAAATATGACTGATTCTTTCCTATGATAAATACGTAGAATGTTAATTAATCTAACACTTCCATAAATGCAAATTTGATTTTAGCTTGTTAGTTTGAAAAATAAATAAACACCTACAAAAAACACACTATGATTCCTTTTCTAGGATCTAGGGTATCAGATATTATGCGGATCAACACTGTGTACAGAACTAATACTTGCACTTTTTTTTGTTGTTTGTCCTTTCACAGTGCAAATCAATGGATTTTTTGCATAGTGATAGTTTATGGGCCGGAGAGTAACATAACTACTTTTTACCCTGGAAAATTCGTGATTCCTTTGTAAATCTCAAATCACCAGGCACAGCTTGTATATCTATAATTACTACGGGTGTAAAAAAGCTTTCTACAATCAATTTGTGGCAACATGGTGTTGGTATCAGACTTGACAGGCCTTCCTCTATCTCTATTCATGCAAACGGCCCTCAAACGCCTACTAAGTTACTGAATACAAGAATAGTGCTACATTCACATTCACGGGAAGAAAAAGTTTATTCATTGCGGCGGGTGCTTTGTGTTGTTAACTTCAATATCTGACGAAGTAGGTAAAGTTATCAGTTTTGTACCACCTAGTAGTTTTATTAAATAAATGATATCATAGGTACCTTATTGTAGGTGTCATATAACAAGCAAATCTTTAATACGAGTATATAATATAACTCAAAGGTGACTGACTGACTGACATAGTGATCTATCAACGCACAGCCCAAACCACTCGACGGATCGGGCTGAAATTTGGCATGCATGTAGATGTTATGACGTAAGCATCCGCTAAGAAAGGATTTTGATTAATTCTACCCCCAAAGGGATAAAATAGGGGATGAAAATTTGTATGAAACTTTGTCAATTTTAAATCGATCGGACTGAGACTTTGCGTGCATAAAGCTGTAGCGCACGCGGGGAACAGCTAGTTACCAATAAAACAGCCTATACCCAAATTGAATTCTTGTCTTGCACGATTATCCCTCCATATTAGCCATAGTTTTTTTTTATTATGAAAGAAATGCCAAAGTAACTTTCTCTATCTCTCTTTTTATTTGTTGCCATTTTACGCTTAAACCGCTAAACAAACCTTGATGAAATTTGGTATTTGGTTTGGTAACTTTTCATCGCAATTGGTAATTCATATAGTATTACTAGGTAAATCCCGCTATTTCCGCCGCGTCAAAAATTCCTACAAGAACCGTACATTTTTCCAAAAAGAGACTATGCGACATAAAAATTAACAATCACGCTTTCGCTTTTGTTCAAGTAAGTAAGTACTAAACATTAATTTACTAGCTTTTGTCTAGTCTTAGAAATGAAAAGCTTGCCTCTCGTAGCCTTTGAAGGAGATGACGTTACTTAAACATATTACCTACAGTAAAGGTAAACAGTTGCGTTGCAAAGATAACAGTGTACAAGGGAGAAACTGAACTGAACCCCTTGGCTCATAATGCACCATTAACGGCCCGAGAGGTGATCAAGTTTGAGTTATGGCTTTTCTACACCTAGGCACAAGGGAACGTGCGTGCTAGAAGTTTACTATGAGACAGGAGTAGTATAGTTACGGATCTATAGCTCGACATCAAATCGACGCGTACCTATATTTTTTTTTATGTATAACCACTCACACATTTTTATTGTAAGGTGTATACATATATATGTTAAAACATATCATTTTCTTTATCTGTGAATATTATTTTTAAAGATTTAACACTCTATCACTGTAACGAAGAAAGTGCATTTTGATGTCGAAATAACAAAACAAACAAAAGTGACGTCACAGTCTGTTAACGGCGTTCTATGGCGTCACTATATACGACGATACAAGTATACCGTTCATTTTTTAACTTTTATCACAATATTTGTTGTTGTTATACTAAACAAGTAAATTTTACAAGAACAAATGTGAGACAATGTAATTAAACAATATGTGAGTACTCATTCTTAATGATAGACGGATCGCACCTCCTTAAAATGATTAAAAAGCAGATCAACCAATAACAAACACAAAAATTACTATTGATATTAATACAGAAATTAACTTTCATCAGATCGTCATAACTTAATATACCTAATTTTCAGAATTTCAAGCCGGTTTCGCTAAAAACGATAGAATTATCACAACAATCGGCACGTATTTCGCCTTGAACACAAGGTATCAACAGGAGTTTTGGCTTACACAACACTATATTGAAAAAAGATTTACTTAAATCGTTTCCATTGTTGTGTCAAACGCTGGCTGTACTTTAAGTTGTACGTGTCTTTTTTGTTACAGATAAATATATCAGTATCCCACGATGCTATAAATAATAAGTAGATACAATTTAATTCGTTCTCATTATATATAGTTCCAGTTATTCTGCTTCTGCTATATTTGTCGGGACAAAATCTAGGGTTTAACCCTGGGGTTAAAGGCATAAACTAGTGATTCTTCGTCTGTGGTAAAAAGTGTCTAATGTTGATCTGTAATATTAAGATACAACGTCCTTGGTAAATGTTCCAGCAGATTGGCAAAAATGGACGCATCTGCTTTAGTGTGAAAGTATAACTCAAAATATACATCCTCAAACAAATACCCATGGAATTCAAATAACAAGCACACTAGGCAAGCGAAACTGAAATCCCGATTGACGTGGCAAGCGATCAGTAAAACCCAGCCCAGGTATAAATATCCCGCAGGGTACCCTGAGGAACTAATTGCAGCCCTATACTTATTGATGGCCACTACACCGGATTAGAGAAGATCTATCCTCGGCCAAAGAATGCTATTAATGAGCTTTATTTTGTATACAGACTAGGCATGTGACGAGTCGAGTAATTTAATTCGAGTCGAGTCAAGCAGCGATCTGCACAACTCGAGAGAAACTAACTCGTTCTGTGCCGTACAGTGTAGGTACATATCTAAGTAAATGTGATATTTCATTTTATTTACTGACTCACTATTCGCTCTCGAATGAAAATCGAAATTAGAATGCAGAATAACGAGTAACTAGGTTGGTGCTGCAAGTGCAAAGTTTAAAAACTGAGAACCGAGTCAATTTGACTCGAGTTTTTACTCGTTTTGCGACATTATTCGAGTCGTAACATCGCTAGTGGAAACTCTTCAATAACTTATATTCAAATCAAACCATTTGCAGGTTAAGTATACGCTGATAAAATTTTCATTGAACAAGCTGAAATGGGCTGGTTTTTAAATAGTCAGCATTACCTAGGTAGTGCTGACTACGCCAAAGCTTTTGGGCAGAATTAAACTAGTGGTGAGCAATGTTGAGTTACTCCACTTATTTTAAAACTTTGCTCAACCTATAGTTTTAATTATTTTTGCTAACATTGCAAACTTAACGAAATACTATTAAGTTAGTTATTTTCCAGTGGAATCATTTTCTCTTTAGTCGATATGACCTGAAAGTTACCCCTTTTTACCATGGATAAATAGACAAAAACTAAAACTTAATGAGATTATAATGCGACGAAATTGACGGGTATGATATAACTTAAAAATAAAATAAATAAGTATTAGGTAGGTTCTAGCGCGTTGCCATGACGTCACCGGTCGCTCATAGATGCAGTATCATAAAAACGACAAGTGGTGGTTGTTTCCAGGACAGATATGATATCATATTTACAAATGTATAAATTTATTTGCAATAAACTTGCGTCGTTTTGTGTCCCATGAAAATGCAAACAGAACAAGCAGTTTGGCCAGTTACTTAGTAGGCATTTAGATTAATTAATCTTTGCCTGCTATTCCGCCCCCGTTGAATGAATACCGAATACGTCATATCAAACATTTACATTACGAGATAGAGTCTGGTAAACGAACCATTAAAATTGTGTCTACAAAAGGGATAGGTACATCTCAAGGACAATATTTATTAACACTTCAAAGTAAAATTACTCAGGCAGGCAGTATTTGAAAATATTCGTATTATAATTAAGCCAAACATTACTCAATGGCTTGACATTAAAAGCTCGATCACGATTTAGTGAAATAAAAAGTAAATAAGAATCGACCTATTGAAGGCCTAATCCAATTACTAGTGAATTTTCAGGCTGAATCGATCGCGTTCACAGAGGCGTAATCTAAACTTTGTTCCATAAACTATGATTAAAAGCTTCCACCCGAGCGATCCACATTTTTCCCGGAGGCTAACTTATAATTTTTAACGGTTTCGAGCGGGGGCCGCGAGGTCTGCGGTCTATGAATTACTAACACAAGCGGTACAATAAAATATCAAACTTCTTAAAACTACCATTGAAATGATGTTTTTTTTTTTAATTTTATCAAAATATAATTACCTATACTAAATAGGGAATAGAAGTAAATTGAGACACACGAATATAAGTTTTAATATCAGTTACAGGTCACAGGTGTTACATAAAAACTATCAACTGTTCTATCATTCCTAAGTTATTTTTCATGAAAGCAAGTTGTACCTATGTCATTGTTTCATTTTATAACAAGTTTGATCAAGAACACATAAAAACGTCGTATCAAACAATTTCTGTTAGGTACAATTCTGTCAAAAACCATTGTTCAACGAAGCGATTTAACGACACAATAAAATCCGTTGTTCAAATCTTCAGACACGATTTTTTCCTTCGGTGCTTAGAGCATAACTGTCGTAATAAATTGGAAAAAAACTGTAAGGTAGACCAAAGTGAATTTAATCCATAATTTTAAAGGAGTTTTTTTCTGACTGACTGACCGGCTCACTGACATAGATACTCAGATTCTATAAACTTGAAATTTTAAAGTAGGTACGATTAATATTCTTTTTGTAACATAGAGGCTTACTAAAAATGCTTTTTTTTCTATATTCCCACCCAAAGTGAAATGGTGTGTTAAAGTTTGTATGCAATAGTTAATATTTAAAAATTTTCTTAATAATCCGATTCATCCGATCCGCATTAGTGTGTATACTCAATACTCGACAGCGACTCAGATTCGCGAGCTACCGTAAATCTATACTAATATTATAAAGCTGCAGAGTTTGTTTGTTTGTTTGTTTGTTTGTTTGTTTGTTTGTTTGTTTGTTTGTTTGTTTGTTTGAACGCGCTAATCTCAGGAACTACTGGTAGGATTTGAAAAATTCTTTCACTGTTGGATAGTCCATTTATCGAGGAAGGCTATAGGCTATATTTTATTTCCAAAAAAATTAGGGATCCGTAAGAAAATTGCTATTTTGCAACCTAAGGTGTGAAATCGAAAACCTATTTTTGCGTGCGCTGCAAAAACTATTGACACTAGAACAAAATAATGTATTGCGGGTTTGTAGGTCTCATTTAGATCTACAAAAAAGTCCGCGAGAGCATATGTCTAACTATTATAGTTATGCCACAATAAGTGATCTTTTATTTTAAAATTTTAATTTTTGATGCCACCGCTAGAAAAGGCTCTTTATTTGTATCTTGGTATTAATCCTTATCAAAATAAATTACTTCTTATTCAAAACTGCTTCAATGCCTTCATATAACTTTTTGAATCATTCAATTCGGACATTCCATTCGAAAGATATCACGAGTTTAAAGGTGAGCGGGGCACCGGGAGAATCTATGAAATAGGTAAAGTGCGGTCGCGGACCAGGAAGACCTTTAACTGCGCGGTTCAAACGTGCGGTCCAAGAAAAATTAACTTAGAATTAAAATAGGATAATGGGTACCTACAGCAGGTAACGCGTTGAAGGGGCACCGAAGTGCGGGAATAATTTTGGAGTACATATACGGAATATATACGCTATCGCGCCTAAACTACTGAACCGATTTAAATGAAATTTGGTATAGAGATAATTTGAGCCCCGGGGAAGGGACATAGGATACTTTTTATCGCGATAAACTGTAGCCCACGCGGGTGAAACCGCGAGGAACAGCTAGTTGTTAAATAAATCGTTCGCACAACATGGAATGGATCTGTTCTGAACGATATCAAGTTATTATTTTGACGACAATCCGGACGGAAGTAATTTCAGATTTCTCGACGGAAATGTTGAGAGTTGATAGGTTTTAGTCAGTTAATTGAATCAAATGAAGTTATTGATGTTTGTTTATTTACTCCTGATCTCAAATATTATAGGAAAAATGAAACGTAATGCGTCCCTTACTACTACTATCAACCCTTCTCGGAAGTATTTAGGATGTGCTGCAACAGGTATAGGGTGACTCAAATATCAATGTGTTTTAGTAACGAATACAATACGGGTATACGTTTATTCGTTACTCTCACAACTTTAACATTAAACAACTTTAATGAGTATACTTCTGGTACATGTTTAAAAATAAGAAATACATTAAATTTTGGTTTGAGAGAGAGACGTCTAATGCCAGCCGCCGTCTTCGAGGTCCCACATGCAGTATATCGTATATAGTTCATCGTAACGACAAATTGCGAATATTCCGTACTTAGAATTGGACAGTGTACCCGTTTCTCGGTAAAGAATACATATAGTTTATCACGGCCTTAAATATCAGATATATTTCCGTTTCCCTAAAGGTCCAACGGTCCAGCCTCAAGCTTAATATTCAGCATGAATGGCCTGATAAAAAATAAAGCTCTGCGAATAGTATTTGCGGTACATGTGTAGGAGTAATTATGTCATGTGAGCTCAAGCGGGTTTTGGTACAAGGTCTGAAATAATAACAATCTTCATAGGAGCATGTATTACTAGATGCGTCCTGTGGTTTCTTTTTATTCTGGAGTAACTGCGATAAAAAGTAGCCTATGTGTTAATTCAGGTGCTATCTCCATTCCAAATTTCACTCAAATCCGTTTTGTAGTTTTTGCGTGAAAGAGTAACAAACACCCAAAAAAAATAACTCAAACTTTCACATTTCTAACATTTGCAGAATAAGACGTGTAATTGAAAGCTATACTAATAAATATGTCATATCTATTATAAAGTAAGTAGGTAGCTGTTGCATCAACAAAGTCGTAAAACTGTTTACGAATATATTTTTCACTCACGGAGAGGTGACGGAGACAGGTGGAAAATTGTCCTCGTGAGTAATGAATGGTGCGGCGCGAGGCGACAAGTTGTCACCTAGCGATGAACCGGGTTGTCCTTAACGGTAACCTGTTGTTGACCTCGCGCAACCTTGTCACAAAAAACCGAGTTATGCCAAAAAATGTGTGTACTGATGTAATATTGGTTTATTAACTTGTAGGTTCTAGAAACAAGTTTCTTTCATAAGTCTTTCCGCAACTATACAAATTGCAGTCTTTCAAGATGGGTGTGAAAAGAGTTCGTTCGTTCGATAACGTTTGGCAACGCCCTTTGTGTTGCAAATGTCCATTGGTGACGGTCACCGCTTACCATCAGGCAGGCCGTCTGCTTATTTGCCACACTATTCGAAATTTTCTCTTGTAATTCTTAACTGCCTTGTGCAGTTGAGAGCTTCTCCTGTTACGCAAGTGTCCTACTTTACGAATCCTGGCCAGACCATGCCTTTATTTGTATGATAAGTATGAAAGTTTCTTCACGGGTTTTTGTCAAAATCAACTCAATAAATTGCCGAAAGGTTCCAATTGAAAATATATATGTAAAACGTGTAAAAAAGGCAGTAGCCCGAGAACGTTTCTGCCTGCTGGCCGCGGTCAAAGTTTTGACGCCCGCCGTGCGGCGTCAGCACCTAACGTAATTGAATCTAGCGGGTCCAGCCTGACTCTTGACATCTTTTGGAGTATTGCTTGTGAAAGAGTAAATTGAAAATGTTATTTTTACAAGTCATTCGAAAAAAATACTGTTTTTATTTTGTACACAGTATTGCAAAGGTTAAAGGATTCAGAACTTTAGACATAAAGTGTCTAATTCTCAAATGTCGTTCTTGGTGAAATAACTACATCTGAAAGGATAATTAATAATGGTTCAAGGAGAAAACAGATTAAGTAGGTAAGTTTAATTTTGGAGAAAATACAAGTGAACTTTTACTCCCAGATATTTATTTAGTTATAAAATAAACTAGCATTCGGTGAACGGTGCAGAATGAGCATAATTTAGTGATGCAAATATTCTGACATTAAACTTGGAACTAACATTTGGAAGCTCTAAAATTATGTAGAATATATTATACCGACATTTTGCGAACTACCTGTTGCGTAGATTCATTAGAAAACTTTTAGTTCATACCCCGTTTTGTATGAGGAAGCAAAATGTTAACTGCACCGCAAGTTTTATACAGAGATCGGTTTTAAAAACTGTTAAAACTCGCTTATGGCAATTAAGGTACGAGTCCGATGTATGCAGCACCGTATACCGCGAGCAATACTATCAATGACGTCACTACTGTCAGAAATAAAAAACAAGCAGTAGCTCAACTAGGACAAGGTGCCTCTCGTGATCATGGCGCTTGCAAAAGTGCCGAAACATATGGTAAATATCCGTATCAAAACCCGTATCAATTCTTAATGACCATGGCAGTTAATTTAAATTTTGGAGTCCGACTTAAAATGTGTAGGTATTTCACCTAGTGATGTGATGTACATATTTTTTGTAGGGGTAAAGAAAATCCCTAGATAAATGTAGTAGGTACTCGTATAAGTAGGTACTGAAGATCACTTAGGTTTTTTTTCTTCTTACATTCATAAAAATAATTACAGCAGAACAACAGTGCTTTCAAATGACTTATAGCCGTTCATGGTGGCGTTCAAAAGGGAAGGCCTATGTTCAGCAGTGACTTCTTCCGGCTAATGATGATGATGATGAACAGTACTCTAAGAGGTTTTAGGTATTTAAGCATATTTTTCCACGCTTGTAACTTTTGAATTTCCTCAGATGTTTGCTAACGGAACAGAACGCAATTATTGAAAATTGTAACAATGACAGATGTGACAAAGTAAGAAAATGTACGTCAATGGACTCAGAGTAAATTCTGCCACATTTACAGATTTATCTCAAGACATCGCAGATTTGATAAAATATAAATAAAGTAACAAATCAATTTTCGACCCGCCCGTTCCAATAAAACTCGAATTATCAACGTAGGGATCAGGCCTCATTTCCTTTGAGGAAACATCTTTGTTGCTCTGTTTCTCTTTATTCCGCCAGATATTATTGCGGTTTATGCTTCGAAGGTTTGCATTAGATTATAATGAACCTGCCTTGGGATTTCTGAACATTTTCCCGACAATTTGTTTAATACGATTTCTGTCGAGTTTTATGGGAGTTTGTTTTATCATAGCTCACACAATTATTAAATCTGGCTTCTTATATCACAATTCACAATTTGCGGAATTTTATGATATTCGTTCACGAAAATAATTTGTATAGTTTTGTATATCACGAACGTCAAACAAATGTAAAGTAATACTTGCGAATTTTATATTTTATGCTCAGGCTTTCATTCCACTAGCGGGTGGCAAGTAGAAGTACCAATTAGATTTTGTTAGTGGAGAGGAAAATATCGTCGTAGGAACAGATTATCGTAATGTAACTAGTAATATATTTAAATGTTGTGCATAGAATAGGTACAACGAGAACGTTGATAATTTTGCTTTTCATTCGTTGCAATGATTGTTTCGTTTATTTGTTTCAGACAGGCGATGGACAGACACGTGATTTCGCCGTCAACCAAAGCGGCCTGGTGGCTGGCAACATTTTTTAGCGTTTTCGTAACTGGTAATATTTTTTTTAATAATTACAAGTGCCTATTAGTTACTTATTGGTGTCGATTCGATTTTGCATTCTCTAAAACTCAACTAAGTTTGACAGGTCTAAAAGTAATGCTGTCCTTTTTTTACTTCAGTGGTTAGAAAAAGACAGCAATACTATTAGACCTGTCAAATTTAGTTTAGTTTTAGAAAATGCAAAACCGAATCGACACCATTACTAAACAGGTAATAATAGGTAATTTGTTTAAAAAATAGAAAAAAAAATTATCTATGGTGTGGTGTAGTTACGAAAGTTATAACTACCCACAAAAACGAATCATTTATTTTAAGTTCAAAATGTTCCCCAATTATAATATAAAAACAAGCGCAAGGAGTCGGTAGATTAACATAGAAGCTCGTTAAAAACTCTCGAAGGTTCAATTTCATACCTAAGGGAGGTATCCGGTACCTACACAAGGTTGAAGCTACTTAAGTTATATGAGCTCCATCTAGTGATGTTTTATATTATTTTTAAAAGGATACCGCTAAAATTCCGGGACATATGAGACTTAAAAACTGATGTCTCCGGTTCACGAGCGCATTGTAGTGTGGCACAGAGTTTAGTTCTTCAAAGAGGTACTGTACAATTATTTTTAATAGTCTGCGCTGGTAGCACAGCTTATACTGTATCGTATGTTTCCAGTTCTAGAGTACAATCTAGGCTAAAAATAAGAGCCCATTTCTAATAGGGATATTTAAGTACTTATGTTAGTAAACTATAAATGTACACTCACATGAGGTGGAAAAATTACAGCACTAAGTTGCTTACTAAAAATGCATACATCCTGTTATTTGCACTAGCTGCACCCTAAGTTTATATCCGCTATTTTCCAGTAATCCTGCAGAACTTTTTTCAGAATTAAAATAGCCTCTATGTTAAATTAGGTTATCTCCATTCAAAATTACAGTCAAAACCGTTGACCCGTTTCAACAGAAGTAACAAACATACACTCACAAACTTTCGCATATTTAATATTAGTGAGGTGAGATGAGATGCAGTTGTACAGGCCGATTTAAATCTTACTAATATTATAAACGTGCGAAAGTTTGTGAGTATGGATGGATGAATGATGGATGGATCTTTGTTACTCTTTCACGCAAAAACTACTGAACGGATCTGAATGAAATTTGGAATGGAGATAACTTATATCCTGGATTAACACATATGCTACTTTTATCCCGGAAAAGGGTTCCTGCGGGATAACAGGAAGACGCGTGTGAAACCGCGGGGCGCAACTTGTCGATATATATTTTTTATGTGCAGGCAAGATAATCTCTTGATGGTAAGCTTCAAACTTGCTCATTATGTACAATTGTACAGTTCAGTGCCATCCAGAATTTTGATCTTCAACTGATTCTTGTATGCCAATGTACTGCGCTCGACACTCTGATACATCAGATAATCAATCTCTTTATGGCCCGTAATTTTACGGGAAAAATTGCCTTTCAATCCGAAATAATAATTATTCAAAGTATTACATTAAAAGAAATACCTTTTAATTACTTCTTTTACTTCTTGCAGGAGAAATGCCAATCCAAGCTGAAGTGGAGCCAGAGTTCCTTCAGGCGTTAGAGAACCACACAGTGACACAGGGCCGAGACGTACACTTCACGTGCGTCGTCAACCATCTATCGAATTACAGGGTAAGAGAAAGTATTTTAGATATAATGTAGGGGATTTGAAATTAGACCTAATTTGTTTACATTAAACACAGACAGACAACGTACAGCCTAAACGGTAAGAAGACCTATTTATTGATCCTTCTCGCGCGAAACAGTAACACCTATTAACCCTTAAGTACTCGCGTTGAAAAGTCACTACTGTTTGCAAGGGCTAAATCTAACCCCAATTTTTTGTCGTGAACAAAAAAAAATATTACGTTACTACTCGCATGGGGTCATAATGACCCCAAACTTGCTCTGTTGCTGCACGCTAAGTAATTAAAGGTTAACTTAAAACGTAGAATGTGCTATACAGATTGTGTGGTGTAGGGACGCACTTAGAAATTATTCATAAAAATATCCTCTAAAGAGGAATATTATCTATTAAAATTTGTATCGCAAAAATATCAAATTCCACGCGGTGCAGGTCGCTAGTGTGCTAACGATATTATTATAACACGCTTTCATATAAATTATTTTATAAACCACGAGTGTTTATATGAAGCTATTCATTACCACTGAAACCACTGTTTCACAATGTGGCTTTGCTTAAACCTAACTGGCCGAAATAATAGTTGGCTATTTTAATTCAAAAGTAAACACGCATACAGACAATTAGAAATACGTTGTTCGGATAACGCGTTCTAAATTTCTACAACTTTCAACCTAAGTAACCTATTAAAATTGCGCTTAGATGGTATAACTTAACGAGATTATCTTCTTTGCAATCTTCCTCGGCCGTTCACTCGTGAGATTGCAATCAAATGTATGTAAATAAACACATGATAAAAACCTCGCTACGACACGCACCATACCGCCACCCCGTCGGCGTCGGTTGCTTGCAATGATATCACTCCAAAAATCATTAGATAGTCAAAATATCGTTACGTTGTCAAAATGAACAACACAAAACACAACACAAGAAAGAAAAATCGTTTAGTGAATTGCTGATTGATTATGTAGGTATATGATTGAGTACCATGCCGGCCCTAATTCGAAAGAACATGACAGGCAATTGACAACCATAATATGGCGTATTTTTCCACTTATAAATATAAAAAAACAAGTGCCTACTACAATTCAATAACCCAGTAAAAACCTTTTTCACGAAGTTCTTATTTTATTTTAATAATCGCCTACACATAGTCCTTATAAACCAATAAATAAAACATACGTTAATAAACGATTGAGTTGATATTAATTGATATCATATTACTAATGAGCTATTGACGATGTAGGTACATCAATCAGTCCTGAGCCGTTGTCTCCAACAATATCTTTGAAACAGTTCTCTATACTTTCAAGAGACTAGTTTTTCGTTTCTGGCTCATACAAATATAAACAGAAACTGATGGGCCATAGAATAAACATGCGCCGTGCAAACCGAACGATTTGAATAGATACGGCAAAACTTTCAATATTGTACCCTGCACTGCATTCGTAAAAGGCCATGGAAAACATTCCCGGAAAACCTAAACCTCAAAGAGATCAACTCGCCGTATAGATCGACGTTCCCATAATAATTGTACCAAACACAGCTGATAGCTTTTGAGAACGACGACAAGAGGAATACAGACATAATCTTCCGAATAATTTTGATTACATACAGATAGCTCGAGCGAACCGATAACCGATGGGGAAGAAAGGTTTGCGACCACGAACCGGAAGACGTTCTGTAGGTAGGCCCCCCAATAGGTAGACCGACGACATTGCAATAGTCGCAGGGAACCGATGGATGCAAATCGCTAGGTGGCGTTCAAGGGGGGAGGCCTATGTTCAGAAGTAGACTTCTTCCGGCTGATGATGAAGACAGATAGGTCCGAAAAATAATAACGTAGGTACCTAAAAAGGCTGCTATTTATCAATTGTGTTTTGTTTGTCCTGTTTAAACAGCGATGTTTGAGCTGGGACATGTGCATTGCATGAATGGTTCTCGATTACCTAGGCAAGTCATGCTTGGTGGAGTAGCAGACACAAAGAAGAGTGTTTGGGCAACCCTTATTCCGCTTTATAGACTCGTATCAAAGGAGATTTGATCTTATTCAACATCAAGCATTGCTATATTATGCAATGGGAGAAGGAAGATGGGAATAAGTAGAGGAATCGCATCAAAGAAGGTTGGAAGTCTGGTTTGACAGATTTGCTCCAGAAACAGCGACCCAGTACATCAGTGAAACCATTCTGCACTAAATATGGAAGAGCCTATCCTTCTCGCATTGTTATGTATAGGTACCAACAAAAGTTTTCTTAAAATCCCACTGACTCGGTATAAATCGTACCTATATCATAGACGACTAAGGTCATAATTTGTCAAGGATTGGGATAGTTTCTTATGAAACATTCATCATATATACCAAAATGTGGGACTCCAAATAATATGAGAATTCCGCGATGAGCTCCGGATTCGTTAGCAATGATTTTTTTTCACGACTTTGATCGCGTTAATGCTAAAAACAAGGTCTCCCGACAAATGGCACTAAGCCATCATTAGTATGCACAGCAGGAGCAGCATTGGCTTGTAAAATTCGTTCGATAGATTTTTCCTCATCATATTTCTTAAAACTACTTAATACTGCTTTTCTTGTTCTTTTAGCTTTTGAAGAATCCTTTTGTGATTTAATCAGGTATTTCAGTTCTTCCTTTTACTCTGGATTAATACTTTTCAGCCTTCATATAAGTGTATTCGTCGAACCGTTCTTTCGTACCGAGCCAGTATGAAGATTCAAACCAAATAAAAGTCTTTAAAGTGTAAACGGAAGGAATAAATGCAATTCCAATTGTATTCCTATATTTTCCAGTTAAAAAAGCTCCAAATCCGTTGGAAACCAATATTCCGCAGTAAAGAAACATGGATTTAAGGGACACATAATTATATTGATCTGTGTTTTAGTGAAGTGTACTCTGCAATTATGACAGGTATAATGGATTGGAGAGCCGTTTGTGGCAGCCCTTGGATTAATTGTGCGATCGAAAGTCGGGTTGTGTTTGTGCTGAAGTAGAAAATTAATTTAAAGGTATAACTGTTACGTTTATTTATAGTACACTAGCTGTTCCCCGCGGTTTCACCCGCGTAGGCTACAGTTTATCGCGATAAAAAGTATCCTATGCCCTTCCTCAAGGTTTAAACTATCTTCGTACCAAATTTCGTTTAAATCGGTTCAGTAGTAGGGATCCCCGTTACGATACGATATATCGGAATATCGATACAGCACTATACGATATAGCGATATTTGATGCGATATTTTTACCATACGATACGCTTCGATATATCGCATTCTTACAAAAATATCGCATTACCGTATCGAATCAAACTATGTCGGTGATTAATTTGTATAATTTTAAAGTTCCTATTACATCGTCACTAAACGATAATAGACAGTGCCATTGAATATATTGTTATTAGTAATAAGAGAATGATAAAGTCGACATTGTTTATGGAACAAGAACAGCCGGCTTTTGTTTAGACTTGGAGGTAGATTTAAATAAATCTTTGGACTTTGTTTATAAAAAATAAAAGAATATAGTAAAACTACTAAAAAGATAACCCTTTGCACGATATATACTCTTTATATCGCATATTAATCGAAAGGCATGCGATACGGTTACGATACGATATATCGATACAAAGGAAATCGATAATATCGCGTATCGATACAACCAAGTTCGATACAGTTACGGTGCGATATATCGATACAATACACTTTTTTGGGCATCCCTATTCAGTAGTTTATGTGCGAAAGCAGACTGACTGACAGAGTCACTCTCGCATTTATAATATTAGTAGGGAAGGGATTAATCGAAAATTGTAATTTTAAATTTCTCGTGTGGTTTTATTAAACGAACTAAATTTTAAATGAAGGTAAACCACAATTTATCGAGGTTTTCAATTAATTTAATCAAAAAACCACGACTGGAAATGTAGTTTATGTAAATAAATAGAATTTGTTGGGATAAAAAATTCATTCGTTTTCAACCAACTTATTAATTTAATTTTGTTTTCATTTCTATTTGCTTTCTATTTTTATTCCTATCCACAGCAGTGTTATTGTAACGGGTTTCTGATATAATTTCAAATGTAATATGTTTAAAGTCGCATTTTTCCTCTATCACTCAATAATGGATTTTTTTTTTTATTCTAAATTTAATTTAGAGGCTTGTACCACATGGTATGCCAGCCCCATCATACCCTAACCTAAGATTCTACTACATAACTATATAATACATTATTTAAACATTTCGTAAAGTAATTTAGCAGCCTCACACGCAGGTGACGCTAAAATATCAATGAATGACCCAGTATCCCATATGTTGATGTCATATTTGTCTATTAATAAATTTCTTTGGCTAGCACTTTTGACACACTCTACAAGCAGATGATGGACGTCTTCTAAAGTTCCACACAGATCGCAATTCGGCGAATCAGATTTTCTCATCATGTAACTAAATTTTTTACATGGATAATGTCCAGATCTTAATCTATGCGCTAGTACAGTATCGTTTCTGGATATAAAAATGGAATTAAAAACACAATAATTGGCATGAAATTCTTTACAATGATTACAGGAATAAATTTTAATTGGATTGAAAACGGCTGACTTGCTTATCTTAATAAAGCTTTGATATAAATAAAATGTTTTAGTCAAACAACAAAAAATGTTAATTTTAGTACTAGAAAAACTGCTTGTGTAAAGTAATTTCACGATACTGAATAGCGCGAGTTTGAAAACCAAAAATAGACATCCTGAATGAGCTCATGAGTTGCTTATAACATAAGGCATAATAAAGTTGAAAGTTTCTAAACACGCAGCGCAGCATTCTACAACTGATACCAAGAACAGTAATGTCATATAATATATTAATATATGACTACACGTCATTGGCCATACGATCCGCTCTATTATCATCTGCCACAGTATAAATAATATGAGCAGTAGCTCTACTAAAAAAATACACCTCACTATAACTACATACTATATATTGCTGTATGTTTACTGAGGCAGACGGTCACGACGTCACTTTGCGCGGTGATCTGCAGTTTCTCATCCTTTTTCCCATAAGGCTAAACACGCACTACGAGTATTTTGTCGCACGGCAAAAAACGCTGCGACATGACAAAAATCATACCTAAAGCAGTATTGTTTGTAACATAGAATTTTCAATTGAATTACGCGCACAGTCTTTTTCTTTTTTTTTTTCTTTACTGCAGTGATTTTCTTATCTCATCCTCTCTTCATCATACTCGTATCATAAAATCGTCTTAGTGCAAAAACCGTTTTAGTGCGGTACTTAGGTAACCACCTACTGAACTGTTCGGTATTGGAATTTCTTCTGAGAATTTATAAGATTACTAAGGCTAAGTTTCCAAATGTCAATCGTATAATATATAATAACGTCCTTTATAGTTGCGAACCAAAAGGACTCGGGCCAAGCCATGATTATTATCAATGTGTACACGGAACAAATAATACCACATAAGCCGATATTCCTCCAGTGAGAGAAGGTTTGTAGCGTTTGAAGTCCATAATATAGATGAAATGATGAGATATGTAGATCGATGCAGATTTTATAGTGAGAAATAATCCAGGAGTAATATTACGAGAGTTAGCCGTGCATTATGGTACAGGAATAAAGGCTATAGGTAGGCATCTATTCCGGAGAACCTGTAATTGGCTTTCTGTTATTACTAACCATGAGTACCTAGGTATAGTACTTACATTTTGTTGCATTAAAAAGCTTTTGGTTTTCCAATAAATTCACAAATACCTATAAGCAAACATCATTCGTTTGATAAGTTGTGCAGCGATGAATAACATAAATAACCAAAGTATCTCTGAAGTCTCACGTACTTACATAAACATACAACTGCAAACATTCTTCTCTAGCATTTCTCTAGCTGCAAAACGAAGCTAGCATTTACGCTCATACTCGCCGGAAATAATTCTCACAAACAATGAAATTGTTACTAATTTATTCTCCGACCGCAACAAAGCGAGATGTCACATGAAAAATGCTCGAGCGGTGCGGATGAGACGCCCTGCATTCTTTGGGTGAGATTACAATTTTACGTGTCGTTTTACATTCGCTACAACGTTTAAGTCACATTAAGAATAATCTCTCTTCAACAAAACAAACGCTTTAAAACTGAGAGGACCGAAACGGAGCTTAGAGTGGAGAGGAAATGTGAGCGATTTATGACATTAGTCTTAGTTATAAAATGAAATTACGTGCTTGTATGCAATCAAGGACGGAAACGTTTTGTTTGCAGGCGCTTGTTTTAATTGCATTGTTAGTTTTCAAGCTCTTGAGAAACGGCGATGGACGATCTAGCGAGACCACAGAAACCGTTAGGTATACAGTACAAAAGTTTAACAACCGGTTGTTGTGGCGTTGTATGGTAAGGTCTATGTTTAGAGACTTCTTCCGTTATTATGATGATGATTTATGAACACTAAATAATAAACTGGAATATAATATACCCATTTGTTTTAATATGTAGTTAGCATTTAACCTGGATATCACTAGTGTACTTATAACTCGTTATACATCACTTTGCCGGTTGCCGGATATAAATAAATGTATTTTGAAAATTAAAATGGATTACACCACTCATTTTAAACGCGTAGTATTCGTAATAGTATGAACTAAAATATATTCAGTTACATTTATTTTTACTTAAATTGCAGTATGGAGTTATTTTGATTTTAGTCTAATAACTGTCAAAAATAAAGCAGAAAGCTACTCAGCTAAAGTGGGACTAGGCTAGATAATTCAGTTCCGTGGTTAACATACCAACTGGGTTCAACACTAAACAAGACCACATGGCCGGCGCAGAAAGAAATGGCGGACCGAACTTGACACTCGCATGAGAGACCGGAGGACTGTATCCCGGGACCAGAAGAAGTAGAAGAAGGGCCTTAGCTCTGATATAAGAAATAATATAGGCTCCATAATAACTTATTAATATAATAACTGTTAAAATTATAATCAGCATTTTTCCTCCAGGTGGCGTGGATCAAGTCGGATTCAAAAGCTATCCTGGCCATCCACACAAACATGGTGGCACTGAACCCTCGGCTGTCCGTCACCTACAACAACCACAACACCTGGAAACTGCACGTGAGCAACGTCCAGGCAAACGACTCTGGCACCTACATGTGCCAGGTTAATACTGACCCTATGAAAAGTCAGGTGAGTAAGCTGACGTGAAGTCTATGGTTTAGATCTTTTCTTATTTTTTTACATCATCTAAGATAGTGTATGAAAATGAAGGTGATGCTACCTTACGCCGAAATTGGGTAAAGTTGCAGGTACACACCGATAGGTACTTGGGGACAGATTCTTAACTCCAGGTAGCGAGCCAAGCGAGCACTAGAAAGTGTCCTTCTACCAAGCTATGGTTTAATCATGATGTTTCCTTCACCGAAAGCTCAAGCTCATATCAGGATACTGCTTATACTACGAGTATTATTGCTATGAATCTCATTATTGTCAATCAAATTATTTCAGTCAAGATTTTAGTACAGTGATATTCACTATCTATCAGTTTTACTTCTCCTCGTGTCGTTATTTGAATCATATCTTAAAATGGTTTGTACGATCCACATAATCAAACAGCAAACACACATCACCATAAAAATAAGTTAGGCCAACTAAATAAATTACAACGTAAATTATTATAGTCAAGCTCTACAGAGCTTTTGTGTTCCCGTTTCAACTAATGAAGTTGGGTTTGAATACAGAGTGCAGACTATTATGTAGCTTTCTTGGAAAACCCTGTGCTTCATTGCTGCGTCACATTGTGTGAATACGGCCGTAATTCTAACTCATGTGAATTGCATTGCAGCCGTGGGAGTTAGACGGGAGGTTAGTCCCAAATGAAATCAAGAATACAAAGACCAGATATAGTCAGACAATCCGCGAGCTCAAGTGTGTGAGAAAGTATTGTTAGATGCTTTCACAAGAAAGCAAGGAAAACATAGATTTATGACTTGGTGACCGGACCACATCGGGTGTCCAGTGTTTTCAATCGATTGATAGCTGACTGGATCGATAATACGGTTACACCCGAGGACCCCTTTTCCCACGGGAACCGGGACAAAATGTAACCTATGTGTTAATCTAGGATATAAGCTATCTTTATTCCAAGTTCTATTCAAATCCGTTGAGATATTTTAGCGTGAAGAATTAACAAACATACAAGGCCACTCACTCACTCACAAACATTCGCATTTATAGCATTATTGTGATAAGATATTGTTTGTTTAACTAATCAGGTCTTTGTTTACTTCCCTCATATTCGAATAAAAAGCAGAGTGCTAACCTCGGGTGAAAGACTTTAATTCCTTGTGTAACAATCTACTATTTCCTAATCACTATATCGTTTACTTCAGATGGGCCATCTCTCAGTGGTGATACCACCGGATATAGTGGACACTATCGCCGAAGGCAGTTCGGCGCAGGAGGGTGGTAGCATCAGGCTGGCTTGCAGCGCGACTGGAGTTCCACCCCCCACTGTACTTTGGAGAAGGGAACACAACAAGCCTATTGTCTACCGACATGAAGGCGGTAGAGAGAGAAAGGGTAAGAGATTTATAATCTTACATCTTATCTTATGTAGGTATATGGAATAACTAACAAAATTGCAAACGTTCAATTTTTTTATGCAACTGATTTATAAAACATTGCTCAAATTTGAGTTCGAATCCTCTCGTCCCCGACCTTTTGTGGATTTGCCATAGCTCCAAACGGTGAAGGAAAATATCGTGAAGAAACTGGCGTGTCCAAGAATCACAACATTCAAGGGCATGCGACATTTATCAACATCTACCATAGTCCTTTCTCTGAGAGAAGGCCAGACTCCCAGCAGTAGGTACGTAATCAGCTGATAAATAGGATTTTGTACACCATTTCTCTTCAATATACAACCAGTTTTAATCCTTAGTACGTATGCACCATATATTATACAAAAAGGCACTCATATTGCTCTTGAGTTATGTGAAAAACTTCCGATTGAATGAAAATGAGAAATTCTTTTGCAGAGGGTAGATATAAAACAGGTATGAGAGATTTATTAATCACAAAAATCATCATTCGCTTTAGATTTACACGTTGCATTTTCCAATGGGAAGAGAAAAGAACTCTATAAACTACTTAATTACGTAAGTACGGAATAGAATAAAATATGTAAAAAAGGGTTTATTTCAGCTCCAAGCGGGAAAGCTTTATTTTTATGTAGGAAATGAAAGCACAGCTATATTTTACAACAAGATTTTGTTTACTGATTGAAAAAAGTTGTTTTTTAAACCTTTACAGCCTTACAAATAAATAAGTTACACATCTGTTTAACAACTGTACAACTATACAATGCATAAGCTATGAATAGGCATTACACACTCACTTTACTAATAATCAGTGTGTAAGCATTGCATAGCTACCCAATAGTTACAACAAAACCTCTGGCAAAATTTATAAAAATCGTTCAAAAACTTTAACGTCATTTTCTCAGTCACTGTAAAAATTATAAAAATACTCATAACTTTGTTCATAATATAGTAAAAAATGTAATTTGTATTTATAAACCGTTTTTTTGTTTCTAAGCGATGATTTCCGGTTTCATAACACATAAAACGAATTTTATTGTTTTCTAAATATCGCATTTCTATAATTAATACAGTTTCTGTACAGTTCCTTCAGTTTCCTATTAAAGGTTGTGAAGTAAGTGCGCCTAATGTTTAATGTGTGGCCCTCAAAGCACGCGTTGGTTTCACTCCACAATCATGGTCGGGCATGGCGCACAAAACCATACTTTAATGTTTATTAGCGACCTCAACGTAGACAGCGCAAGTCTCCATTAACTCCCAAAAAAATGGGCTTCTTCTTCTTTCTAAAGGTTTCCATATTTAAGGGACATTTACTGCAATACCATCTAAAACTAAACTTTTTTAAAAACCCTCAGTTTTGTCAATTTTATGGTATGCAAGTTATTAAACCAGGCTTTTTAACTAATGATAAATTTTAAAATGTCAGAAGACGTTCTTGTTTTATTACCTAGTATAAAAGCTTAATAAGTTTTGATTACTTATTAAATTACAACAGTCTCAATATAACTAACTACCTTCGCTCGTAATTAATATCTATACAATTTTGTACCTTCACTAACATTTCGTCCATGTGTATGAAATTTTACCTAAAATGAGTCCATTTTTAAAACACTTTTATTAGCTTGACTTGTAACTAACTAACTAACTAACTAACTAACTAACTAACTAACTAACTAACAATGTAATCAAATCTTAGAAGTCAATTTTCACCCACTTCTAATTGTCGTATCGACTTGAAACTTTGTATGTGTATGTAATCTCGGTGACAATGCAATAATTTGGTATCATCGACCTGATCTGATGATGCAATCGGAAGGTGGGTAGGGCATCTCTTCGCTGGCTACTAGTAAACCCCTCGTGTTTGGGCTCATATGAATCGTCTTGATGAGTACAATAGATTGGACTTGGTGACGAGGGTCTGATGATGCAACCGGAAGGTGGGTAGGGCATCTCTGCAGTGGCTACTAGTAAACCCCTCGTGTTTGGGCTCATATGAATCGTCTTGATGAGTACAATAGATTGGACTTGGTGACGAGGGTCTGATGATGCAACCGGAAGGTGGGTAGGGCATCTCTGCAGTGGCTACTAGTAAACCCCTCGTGTTTGGGCTCATATGAATCGTCTTGATGAGTCCAATATATTGAACTTGGTGACGAGGGTCTGATGATGCAACCGGAAGGTGGGTAGAGGAACTCTGCAGTGGCTACTAGTAAACCCCTCGTGTTTGGGCTCATATGATTCGTCTTGATGAGTCCAATAGATTGAACTTGGTGACGAGGGTCTGATGATGCAGCCAGAAGGTGGGTAGGAGATCTCTGCAGTGGCTACTAGTAAACCCCTCGAGTTTGGGCTCATATGATTCCTTTTGATAAGTCCGATAGATTGGACTTGGTAACAAAAGACTAAAAAGTAAAAAAATAAAAATATATAGTTTAAAAAACTAAAAAAACACTTTAAAACGCACTCAAAAATATAAAATAATGAAATTGACTTGTATTAGTTACGATATAATGGTTAATTCAAAAAGTGTGGAGCGCTTCTTTTACTAGGTAAATAAAAGTACACACAACCTAAAAGCGCTCCACACTTTTTGAATTAACCATTATATCGTAACTAATACAAGTCAATTTCATTATTTTATATTTTTGAGTGCGTTTTAAAGTGTTTTTTTAGTTTTTTAAATTCCCATTACAGCTTTGTGTAGCCGTGGAATGAATCTTGTTAACACCCACCTTAATGAAGTCATATCAACATTCTTGTTATAGGCTTGAAGTCTTAATAGCATTTTTAATTAATCACCCACTGTTTCTAATAATACTTATTCCGTAACTCGATACCACCAAAAGCAGCAAGAAACACTTACGCACGATACAAGTGTTATTTAAGTGCTAACTACTTACCTTGTTTCCTTAGTCCTCCTTAAATTCATTGTTTTTTCATTGTCTGATGCTCGACGGTCGACGGTAGTAATGTATGTATTTATTGCCAGTAACAAAAAAAAGTGTATGGTTTTTGTTTATTCTTTTTTCTTGTTTTTAATTTTTGTTTTGTCTTGTTTTTTTTTATCATAATATGTATTTGCTTTTGTTATTTTTGTGGTTGTATTTTTGTTTGTTTTTTCATTTGTTGTCGGATGTGTGGTTAGGTGCCACTTTGCGACGTCACCAAACGGTTCCAACGGAAGACCAGCGCTGGTTGAATAACCAGCATTTTGCTGAGTTGGGGCCGATTTGCGACACTGACATTTTTGTGTACTGTCATTGAGTTCTGTTACTGTAATATTGTTTCTTTTTTTTCTATAATTTGTGCCAAGAGTGTTGTTGTTGCAAATAAACACATATTCTATTCTATTCTATTCTATATTTTCCATTAAATTATAAAACTGCAGATTTTTTAACCGTCTTAAGTTTAACCAATTTCTTAGTTGTTGGTAAATTGTCACAAATTACACAAGCACATCATCATCATTATCAGCCTGCCACGTTCCCACTGCTGGGACTCTGGCCTTCTGTCAGAGAGAGAGTATGGGCTATAATCTACTACCACGCTGGCCCGGTGAGGGTTGGTACAATCACATGCGTTTTGTTAAAACAATCAATCAATCTGATGTCACTAAGCACCTTTCGATGTGTTCCGGAAGCCTCACTTGAAAGTCCAGGTGTACCGCGGCGTCGCGTCGCCTTCCACCACCTTACTTGTAGTCAAACACTACCCTGTAAGAAGAAAAAATAAAACGCCTATATAAACTTTTAATTATTAAAAATGTTACTTTCAGAGAGAGAAAAAAATTATATAAATAATAAATATGTAAAATTCGACATAAGAATTAAATACCGATCCTTCAATGCATCTGCCAAAAGATTTACATCAGCTCTTGAATGGTTCCAAAAATCTACTGAACCTGAATACTTACTCTACTTTGTACAAATCCCCTGCGGTCACAGTAAGTGGTAGAATAAATGATACTGACGTTACATTTGTGTCAATCGCCTCTGCTAACGCTACAGTCATCGCGGAAATTCGTAAGAAGCTTTACTCAAACTTTCTGGGAACACGATAAGTTACGACACCCATATCTACTTAAGGTAGTTGCCATCTATTCACAAAATTTTGCTTATAAGAAGTATCTCGTGAAAACAACTCGAGGAAAACAGGGAAACCAAACAAAGATTCTCCTTCCTTGTGTAATATTATCGATACTTGCCATAACACGCTTAAATAAAATGTACCAAGGGGTGCTTTTCCAGAATATTAAAAACCGTCTCAGAGCTAGCGATTTCAAACTGTCGAATGCAGAACTAAAGTAGATTGTTTTCTTCAAGTTTTTTAGATAAAATTAGCTCGAGAGCTCTTTATTTCTTAGCGAGATGTTTTGTTTATCTTGTCTTTACTTTGATATTTTATTCTTTTGACGATTCAGAGACTGTTTTTTAAAATAAACTGTTCCTGCATATAATCCGAATGCAATAGTACAGGATCCCACAACTCTTTGGTAGGCAGGTACAAAAGAGTGCCAAGAAAAAAAAAATGTCAACCTAAAGTTTGCATCTTTTATAGGCTTCATACTTTCGTTTCGTATGGATTTTACCTATTAACCAAACCAGTAAAATAATTGAATAAATATAAATAAAAATTGTCACATTCTGGAATAAATTTTTTAGTCAACCCATTTGGATAATATTTATTGACATATTTAATTTGACATAGAAAAAATTTTTTATCCATTAAACAGCTCGGTGAAGGTCGTTCTTTAAGGGATCTTAGACTACAATAACAATTAAAGGAATGCCTATTGGGCACAGTAAAAAAACGATAACGCAAAAGAATCGTATAGCCGCAGGCGTATACAATTCTGTATTGAATCGGATTTGAGCCTCAATGTGACAAAGAAGTGCCATCTACGGACACTGTACTCATTGTTAACCCTTCAGAACGAGTTCCCGAGGGTACCGAAAGCCGCCATTTCACTTGAGTCTTTTTTCCAATTCAATCTACTTTGCATTGTCCTCGGCACTCGCATGAGGCATTACACCTAGGTTGTATAGATTCAAACCGTGCTCAAGCTTACGCAAAACTGATTTAAAGTACTACGCTCACCCATCAAAGAACAATGATCGGTAAACTATAACGTATAATCTGAGTAACTGAATATAAAAATACATATACTATTTCTGCTTTTGAAAAATGATAATTGCAAATATTTGGACTTCATAAATCTTTGTTGCAGTTTTTATCTGTGCATCTAGTATACGCTACGTGTAACAAAATCATAGGTCAAGCGTAGGTAGGTACTAGTATAGGTACTAACTATAAAATTAATTGTTACTACAATTTGGTTCTACAACGATAGCTTTTGCAACAAAGAAAAAGTGCAAAGTTTTTGTTCTACAATTTGCTGGGTTTATTTCGAGTGGCACTCTATCTTTGGCATTACATCTAGTACTAAACTTAGCTGCCACATCGTTACACAAATTTCAATTCAATAAATCTGCATGGTTAACACACCCAGATGTGCATAAACTTTTTCCTCAATGTGCGTGAACTGAGGCCGTTTTCTTCAGCATGTTAACTGTTAAGCTGTACACAAGCCATATTGCACTTGCTCTCAACCACTTCTCCCTCCAATAGATTTTATTTACGGAAGAGAAAGCAAGCTTTAATACATATACCGCGCGAGACAATAAGGCGCTTCGAAACGAGATATAAAGCTTTGAGTTAGTCTAGAGCTCCTTTTAGTGGGATTCCTTTGAAATGAATCGAATAATTCACGCAGTTTATGCTTATTGACGCTTTTTTATGTGAGAACTCTTTATTAAGTCTAACTAATGGTTATCCTTTGGACTCGCGGTATATCGTCGTGATATAACATAATTATGTTACACTCACGGAAGTAGTAGTCGTAGTGCAATGACAAAACATTAACGTTCACTCAAGAAGCTTTGTTAAATAACTGTTTTAAAGTTCTCTCTATAATCCCCTAGCATTCAAATATGCAGGCCAATTTCGTTCTCCAGCTTAATTTATTTAGTTCATTTTTAGGAAAATGTTTAACAGAATTTTAGTTTTCATAGTAGTTTCGTGTTAAGAAGGGTATTTTCTAGTGAATACGGCTAGCTACCACTCTTAAGTGTAGAATCTGTCACCATGCCCGCACCTATCATCTGGGTGTTCCAGCAACCGTAGAGAGCCAGTTCCTGTTTAGGCGTAACGTGGCGCCACCTTCAACCACATCGTCACTTAACTTAATATCATGTGATTTGCGGTCGAACGCTATAAAGATCAAATTATAATTTAAGGTAAACAATTTCGTTCTTTATTAAATGCAATTTCAACTTGTCTAATCAAAAAAATATTATTTATGGGAGGACTCTTATTACCTCAAAATAAACAAATGAAAACTTCAAGAACCGTTAAATGTATATAAATGATTAAGTATATTATTTTTAGCAAAAAGTCTTGTTTTTTCGATTTTACTAAATGTTACAAAGTCAACGTAGAACCTTCCAAGCCATAGCTAGCAAGCGATCAGGGCGGTGTGGATAAAGCAAGCCTGTGCCATGTTTCATTGGATCCCGAGCATTTGTTTCCGTCGCTTCTCAAATTGATGTTCTGCTAGTATGCCCCGGGCTAAGTGGCTGGCGATTCATTATACTATGGATTTTTGTTTACATTTACTTGAAAAGGTTCGTGTTCACTGACTTTAACATTAGTATAGTATCAAAAAAGGTTGTTATATGTTTTTTTTTTGAGCGTAACCTTTTTATTTGTTGTAAAAAATAATACAGGATTTATTGTAGTAAGAATCTGCCTGCCACTGCTGGACCTCTCATAAAATACGCCACCAAGCCCGATCTTCGTGTACTATAATTTACTCAAAATAATCAAATAATTATTTGCTCGAATGAAAGTCCACGGGATGGAAATCACAATTTCTGTCATGATAAAACTGGTAACAATATGAATATTTTATGATTTTCAATAACTGTTTTGTTTTGTTTATCTATTTAAGGGAGGATTTTTTATGCTTTAAATAAATTAAGTATGAATATAAAGAGAAGTAAAACAAGCCAAACTAATACTGTAGTGAAATCAGAACCACATCATGAACGGTCTGATTAAACTGCAAGTGCTTTTTTATGGAATCTAATTTATGTACTCGTTTTTCCGTAACTTAAATCGACTTCCACAAACAAGTTTCAGTCGGGGCTCTTCGGGCCATCGCGAGACGACCAAAAAGGACAGCTCCCAGCTCCCCGACTGAATTTTTATGAACTTTTTTGTTGGCCTCTTAAGACGAAATGTAAAGTTATACCACGCCAGCAACCGGTCTTTGAAAGGGCATTACATATAAAAAAGAAACTGTCGAGTACATTTCTTTTGAGCATTTTCTTTTGATACACGTGTTATTGCAGACTATAAAACTTTTAAATCATAATTTGATTACTGTTAGCAGAAAATTAAGTAATAGGATTTACATCTATTAGACATTTTATATAAACCTTAGGCGTCCTTTATAAGCTTACTACGATTTTCCTAACTTATAATGTTAATTTTAGTCTACGATATAATGTTTATACAACGAATTCTTGTAAAATTTTACGACATTTATGGATGCGTGTTGATGGAAAATGTATACACCCTGTAGCGTAACGAATCTACAGACTGCGTTCAGTTATAAATGAATCAGTACAATTAATAATTGATCAGTACAGTTAAAACAGATACTGAGTTGAGTTTGAAAATGGTTTTTACTTTTCGCATGCGAAATTGGTCTTACGCGTATCTTCGATTAAAATACATTCTCATCACATTACCCGGGTAGGACAAGCATCCTTTAACAACTTCCTAAACTCGATTTCCAGACGATTGCTACTTACAAAAGCAATATCATTATTTTTCTTAGATTTCGTGTTGTTCGAAGGATAACGGCAAAACTTTATCATTTAGTATACGAATATTTGTAATGAGTTTTACCTAACAAAGTAATGTACGTTATTCCAAAGCAAAGTTTCTAAGTTCTAGAAGTAGTCCGTTTTAGGTTTGTGTGCGTTATGAGCAATATGAGGCGAGGCGAGCATGTAATTCTGGGAATTCTAGCTAGCATTGCACAGACCTGGACAAAATCTGTATTAAAAAGTTTTAAAGTATTTTTCAGTGTTGCCAACGCATCGGTATGTAACGCACTAACGCCCGAAGTTAATAATTGATCCTGTTCCTTTTTCGCGGTTTTGGATTGATATCTATTGACATATATTTTTAATAGATTTTTTTAGGCCAAATTTACACAGAGAGATAGTTTTAATTAACCCCGTTTTTCAGCTTAGCTTTCCCAAGCTAAGCACCTAGCACCTATGACTTAAGGCGCTGGTTCCCACCAGCGCCTTAAGTCATAGGTGCGAGGCCGAGAGGATTCGAACTCGGTGTCGGCGTCTTGTAAGTCGCACGCCAAACCGTTCGGCCACCATCGTTTGGTAGGCCGTGTATCCCAATCTATTAAAAAAACCTGATAGTATTTTGTAATGTTAGACAATCGATACCAGGCAAAGACCTGAAATAATATGTCAGAAATACTTAATGCCCTTACTTTGGGCTGGGATTTACCAATTTTGTAAGTAATAGGTATCCGTGCGAATGTCATGGCTGTAACCATAATCTTTTAGTGGTCGTTCTACCCTCGTAAGAAAACTGGTCCGTTTAATAAAAAAAATGCAATATAGTTTTCACACTGTCAAGAGACTAGAAAGGAAAAATGCCTGGAATTTTCAATTTAAAAATTAAATGGCTTTAAGCTAGGGTTGCACCGGATATCGGAACCGGCAATGCATTGTTATGTGATATTCGTTCATTACAACTATTAAAGCATATCCGATATAGTTATCGACTATTACTCATTTATACTCACGATTTTAATATCCTTGTTTATTGTAAAACATTTGCCGAAGGCTCACTTAGTCCATTACAACATTTAGTAACTAACATAATCTAGAGAATACAATTACGTAAACAAAACGGGACGAGTAGAACTTAATGCTTCAGGCGGGAGTTCACCAAGTCTTCCGCGATACAACCCTTGCTTAAACAACGATTAACATGTAACGGAAATTTTATTTCATTTTAAATGACAGCACTTAGTTAAACGGCGAATTAAATGTAAATAAAATAAGGCCGCTTAGGAACATTGAAAATGCGGGAAATTCGTAGCAAGGCGTAAACAATTTGACGACGCGGTAGCCGAGTTGGTAGTGTCCCTGCCTGCGAAGCTAGCGGTCCCGGGTTCGAATCCTGGTAAGGGCAAATGTATGTGTGATGAGCACTAATGTTTGTACCTGAGTCTTGGATATTTCTATCTATATAAGTATTTGTTTCTCTATATAAGTATGTATATCGTTATCTAGTACCCATAACACAAGTTTCGAGCTTAATTTGGGGCTAGGTCAATTTGTGTGAAATTGTCCCAGATATTATTATTATATTATTAATTTTAGCAAAACGCACTGAATGCGCTCGCGCTTGCGCTCGCCTTTTCATTGCAGCCGAGCAGTAAGCTATATAAAGAGTTGGCTTTATTAAATCAATTTAACTTACAGATAAGTATAGCTTTGCCCCCACGGTTCTACAGTTTGTCGTGATAAAAGTATCCTCTGTCCTTCCCCAGGTCTCAATATGTACTATACTCATTATGATCAGTCCAGCGGCTTAGGCGTGAAAAGGTAACAAACAAACAGACGTTCATTTCACATTTATAATATTAGTGTATTACGTTCCCACTGCTGTGACACAGGCCCCCTTTCGGAGTGAAACTATAGCATAATTCATTCAGTTAATTTAATCAACGAGTGTAAAAACTAAAAAACTTATCCATGCTATTTATGAAAACAGAGGTATATAGTTCTAGGAAGTTTTTATGCAGTCATCATATTGATGAAAGGAGCGGTTATCGGAATCGGTAAAATTAATCTTATATTTAGGTATGTATCACATCTCTAGTCAAAACAATTGGTCTGGGCGTTGATGAAATTTTCTTTCTAGACTTAAAGCTGTGCTTAAAGGTTGAATTTACTTTCACAACTTAATTTAACTTACTTTACCATTTTGTACTTAAATAGTTCTTTTGTTTCTGTCAATTGATTTAAATACTGCGAACCCAAAGTTTTCTTATTGAGAATTTAACCTTTAATTTCTTGTGTAAATTAACTTTTAAGGACTTGTTTTCTATCGCCCAGTTTCAAAGAAGTAATGTCAAGTTTTTGTTTATCTTTATAAGAACAAACCGTGGATAGATAGGTTTACTCTGCTTCTATAAATGTTAGCGCCTACTTCATTACTATTTCTAATTTTCGAAATATGAAACATACCGTTCAACAGAAACAAACAATTCCAGTTTTATTTTATTGCCCGCAAGATTTGAGAAGCGAAAAGGTGAAAAACAATTGACGTTAATAAAACATGACACGCTGTGTTCTCGATTGCTACTACTACAAAGGTTATAAAACCTCGCATAAACTGGCTCATATAACAATAAAAATAAATTAGATAAAAGCACGCAATGAAACTTTGCCCATTACTCCGCTGGCGTAAAACACACAATTTCATGGGTTCGTAGGATTTAATTATAACGAATACTTGTACGGTGTGCCTAAGCTTGGAACCTTTAACTAATTCTAATATTGTAAGCTTACAGTTTAATATATTTAGTTCTGGCTTACATTGTTCGACTCCGTTCGAACTACATAGGGAATTGGGCTTATTTAGTCTGGATTAACTTAAATTATTGTCTCGAGAAATTTAGCTACACGAAGTTAGGGAACAACTATTTTAGTGTTGCCGAAAATGTATATAACTTTTCTTCTAGGTACCTACAGTAGTTATCAGTTTTATGAAAAAATATTCCAGTGAATATCAAATAGCTGTCGAACCTCTCTTCAATTATATTTGAAACCATTCCTAATCTCTATTATTAATCCTTTTTTGTGTGAAACGCAGTATCCTGCAGCCTGACTTCACAGACATTGTGCCCGATATCAATGCATTGATTATAATATTCAAGTACCTAATACTATGTACAAAAATTAAATCTATTGGCAATGCCGAAGAGGATGCATTTCGGATTGAAGGGCAATGTTTCCAGTAAAATTATAGAGTATGCAGAGATTTAATATCTGATATTTCAGGATGACGAGAGCAGTGCGTTGTCACGCTGGATTTTGAACTGTTGAAGTTCATAAACCTGGATGACAGTAAACTGTACCTTTTGGGCAAGCGTGACGCTGACTATCAGGCGAGCGACTTTCTCTTCACAAAAAGGTGTACCAATAATTTTATAACTGAATCCTATTGCCAGTATCTTTTAAATTGTAAATATGTAGTAGCAATTTTAAAATATCAACGGCGCAGCGGGACGCGATGGCGGCGCCTCAAAATTACCGTAATAAAGGTAATTGCAATTGGCCTGTAGTAACTACCAACAGTCTTCGCTCTCTTCCAGTCTAATGTTGATAAAGGTGCATTACTCCGTTTGCCGCATAATACTTTTGTGTGCTAACACTGCTGATTTAAAAATATGTTAACGGTTTTAATAAACAGGCTTCCTGCGGAAATGTGCTCGTTATACTGTAGGTAACTTTTATGCTAGTCTGATTATAACCTTGACGGCTACTTTCTTAACTTTGCAAGCTTTTCTTGAGACTAACTAGATCGAATTAGCTTAAAGGACTTTCAGATTGCTGCACCGATCATCATCGATGTGATTTTTGTGTTTGAATCTCTACCTTACTAATAGGTACAATGTACATAGAAGTGAAACTTTGTCTGCCTGTATGTGTTGGGCCTTCTTTCACGTCAAATTGACTGGACTGCTTTTGTTAAAACTTTGCATAGGAGTGATAAGAATATATAGGTACTACATAGGTTCCCAGCACGCGAAACCAGGGCTGATGGTTTTAATGCGTAGAAAGAAATGAAAAAATCTTGACTAAATTGCTATATATGAGTAGGGGATAGATACTTATTTATTTGCTGCTAGCCCTCAGTAATTGAATTAATAAAATTTAGTGTTATACCATATCTGTATAATCTTTTTTTGTTATTTGCCAGTCTGACCACTAAAAAACCAGATTGAAAGTGACGCTGCGGTCAATGATGGAACATAAAGCCCCAGAATATACTTGTTCATTCTAGCACGATGTCTAGTTTTTGTTCTTTCTTATAAAAAAATTTAGGAGAAACTTTGCAATGCTCGATTATTAAATTTACAATTGAAAGTACCAGCCAGTACCAGCGCGTTGGTACCAACTACCGCATTACTAACGAAATATTCATGCCCTTGCAATAAATCATTAGCTTTCATTAAATGATATTCACAACGTGATAAACATTTGCTCATTAAACATTCAACATATTCACAAGCACTTAATTAAACCATGTTACCTCTTCATTGGAGAGAATTTATGACTATTATAGATTTATTAATATTTCAACCTTCATATACTTAAACAATACATAAAATAATCGCGTTTAGATACGATTTATTTCAAAATATATAGATAAAGAACTCACTCATGGTATGCGATATTATAAAATACCTGAAAAATTTCAACACAAATGATGCTTTTAATAGTAGATTTTTGATACTGGAAACCTACGATAACGATGTTTATATTTTATGTAACTGGATTTAGTAAAATATAATATAATCAAACAATACTATCTATGCAGAACCTGTATAAATTCAGTTCATTGCTGGATATTTTATGAATAGAACGTATTATAGTATATTTTTTTACATAGGTATAGTCAACATTTGAAAATGGCGAAGTTGTATTCCTTGACCACAAATACTTAGACGCCAATTTGACGATTTAAAAACCGAGGTATTATATTTCAAAACGGCCGCCCGCCAAGATAGCTGAGAGCTAGCTGATAGAGGAATGGCTACCTATCAAAAATTGTACCCGATACAAAATTGGTGTTTTTTTTCCAGTGTGTCGAAATTTTCATGAAAAGCTTAAAAAAGCCAATGCATCTTCCTGATGCGACGTAGGCAACTCATCACAAACGGAAACTCCTTTCACTAATTCAATAGAGAATAGTGATCATTCAAAATTCCAAAGCTAAATTCAATTTTCACTAACTCAGACAGTGCTTGTTAACGGATCTCGAGAAATAAAATTATTTCCTACTACCTACGTATATTTCGGTTGGATGCACTCGAGTGGTTCGAGGTACGCAGAATAGAGCTGATTTTTATTAAATTCAAATCGAGGATAACCGAAGTTGATAAAATAAAAGCTTCATTTTTTATTGATTACCAGCTTCACGAGATTTTTATGTAGATTTAGGAACCTATTAAGTAGGTATTTAAGTAGGTGCAGTTGCGATTTAATATATATGTACTTACAAGTAGAGAGTGTTTACAGTTATAAAATTAATGCAGCAAACGTTACGTAGACCGATAATATGATATAATATATTATAAGGTATACAATTCAGATGGTATCATTTTTTTCCGCCATTGCTTTTTCCAAAAAATAGATTTACAATTTTACCTTTCGCTAGTTCACAATATAAATATATCAAAAGGAAATCAAGGTCTCATAATTCCTAAACACTTTACTGAGCCATTTATATCCCACAAAACAAATAATAAAAGGGGGTAGACAAAGCCATTGCAATAATTGTGAGAATAATATAGAAGTTAGTAGCTACTGGCTTCCATTACGGCGGACAGAAAAATATGGCTATTTATTAAAGACAGCTGAAGCGGCGTACTAATGCTGGGAAAAGACTCGATAAGATAGAAATTTATAAATCAAGTTCAACTTTACGTTTTTTTATCTAAGTACATTGAAAATAAAGGAGAGCGCCAATTTTGATAATAAGTTAAATATAAATATATGAAATTTGACGTATTGCTTATTTGAATGTAATTTAAAATGGAAATATTGTTATACTATACTCTATATTAACACATACCTACCACTTTTCATCCCGGAAAAGTTCCTGCGGGATAACGAAAGGAATTAAGGTAATTGATTATGGGATTTTATATGAAAACACAATGAAGGTTATGAAATAAAATATGGCAATACTTACGAGTATTTGTCAATTGGCACACTTGATCTTCTTCTATTTCTTTGCTTATGCGATTGCGGTCGTAACTTGGGTACTAACCTAAGTTACGACTGCAATCGCATAAGCAGAGTATTAAGCGACAAAACAGTCGGCAGTTGACTAGCGGCACTTCCTCATGAAATTTTGAAAAGGGCCGTGGAGCGGAGTTAGTTGGATACAATTTGTAAAAATAAGACTGAGTGTGACTCACGCCCTGAGAGTATCGTACGAACTTGTTTGTTTAAACAATGTTGCATGCAATATAACAATATTTTAATAACTTTTAGATATTATTCCTTAACTTGCGCAGTAAGATCTTGCTTCTTGCCGAAATTCATGATGATCGATCAACGGAGAGCTGTATTTTTTGATTGCGTTGATTTGTTAGCTTAGTTTTTGTACAGTTCCAAAGGGCTGTAGAGGAAAGTATTTGATATTAATATCAACTTGATACCTCCACGCAGCCCTGAGAAAAAGGGTCGTAACAGACAAACAAACAGATGGACAACGAAGTGATCTTATAAGGGTTTCTATTTCTTTTAAGCCACGGAGCCCTAAAAATTGGTAACAAGAAACAAACAAATAACCGGTTTAGAAGTTGCAGATTATCGACAAAGCAAATACCAACACTATGAGCTTGACCGTTGTTGTAAGCTTACCGAGTACAAATAGAGAATGGCTTGCAGTAATAATGGCGCCGTAACTACTGGCAGATCGTTTAATTTATATTAAAAACCAGTACAACAGCCGCTGCTGTACACACTGCAGTATTGTGTTACTGCGTTCACGGTGTAAATGGAGTAATGACTAGTTAGACATTACGAGAGAGATGCTATGGAGAGAGCCATGCTTGGAGTTTCTTTCCGTGATAATATCCGAAACGAGGAAACTCGCCAAAGAACCAAAGGCACTGATATAGCTCTCAGAATTTGCAAGTTGAAGTGGCAATGGGCAGGCCACATCGTTCGACGGACCGGTAGCGGATAGGGGAAGAAAGGTTCTCGATTACGGTAATGTTTACATATGACTGCTTGACTGTTGAATAACACTAGCAAAAGTATGGTACTTCCCTAGGTGGACTCTACAATCTATCGTACCTCTATGTCTACCACTAGTAAAACTTAGGTCTATAATGTGCTACTGCTCAAAAGCAAACCACACCTTACGTAGACATTACAACAACAAAAATATGGTGTATTTTTCAATGGTCAATACTAAATACATAGCACTAAACTATGCACGTATCATCTAATTATGGGTTATTTATGAATATAGTAATGGTTAACATAACGTTTGCAAAGCAATTAATGTAAATTGCTTAGCCTAATTCTCATTGCACCAAGTATTTGTATATAATTTATGTAATTAGCTTTCAAAACATATTCCTCGCAAGAGATATATTCACATAATAGGAAGTATATTATATGTCAGTAAAGTAAGACTAAAAGCATAGCCAGTTAACAGGCAAGGAAACGCAAACAAACGAGAGTAATTACACTAATTACTGTTACTGTTCCAACTTACGTATCGTATCAGTAACTTATACTGTAGGTAGCAAACAAAAGTCCCCAAATTGGCCCGCCCGACCTAATTTCATGGGTGTCTGAATTAGGAACTATTGACCAGATATATTGCATAATTTGGCTACTTGCTTTCGCTTTTGCGTATAGATAAATATTGTTGGTTAACAAATATGTGAAAACGAATCAATCACTGAGGATGGCTCGCCCGTGCGATTTATTTTTTATTGTTGTGTTTGTGTAAAGATTTTTTTATTCGAAACTCTCTAGAAAATTAGAAAATTCGGGGATTCGAGTGCTTTTCCTATCCGAATATGAGCTCATTTTTGCATACCCGTGTGATGCAATGGCGGGTATTTAGCAAAAAATAATAAATATCTCGGAATTATGTTAGGTTCGTTTAATTTTCAATAGCGGCTGTGGTTTTTGACAGGCGTTAAAAAAATTTCTAGGACCTTTGATTGTGCCTACTCTCCAATTGCGCGTTTTTCTTCAGTAGAAATCCCATCGGAAAATAAAACTCAGCGTTCAGTTTAGTGGAAACCATCTGGTATGAATGAAACAGTTGCAATTATAATATTTATTGTGATAGGGTTGTTTTGATCTTTGATTGAGCCATTAATTTGATTGCTGTACTTTAGAAATCCAGTACTAAAAGTTCGGTAAAGTGTTTTAATTAAAGTCTCAGGTCGGTGCCAGCAGCGGGGTTGCTTGAAGTTTACGAATTAACTGCTATATCCGCTGTAGACTCTATACAGTTAATTATTTAAATTCATTTTTACTTTACTTTGACTGCAATTGAATTTTTGAACTTTTTGTTAAGTGTGCCTTAAACTACATCACGTGACCCAGCAGCAGACATGTAAGTGAAAATCGTCTCTAGTTTTAATGACCTTTCTTGTTTGGTTGTATATCGTCTGTACACTAAGAAGCATGACTGTGTGTAAGAGACATTAAAGCTGTTTTCTCAGAATAATGAGCGCTGTGCAGTGTACAAAGTCCTGCTTGGGACTTTGTAATGCAAAGTTCTAAGTGGCATCGTGAAACTGGAGTTTTATTGGTAGGCATGGTTGCGTTTATCATCTGGCACAAAACTAGCTTATTTCTTTAAACTTAGGTTCATGGTAGTATTTACTGCAAGTCACCTGTCGTTACCTGTGTTACTGACGAATGTGGTCGAAGGTGGCACCACCCTACGCCAGCACTTGGCATTTAGGGTTATTCGTTTCTATGTTCAATGTTCCTTTTTTATTTCAATTGAGATAATCCTTTTTCGTAAAGAGGTATAGCAGTAATAGCACCTTACCTAACCTATTTCTCATACCGGAGCGGTTGAGACTTTATTTGTGCCTTCCTCCCCGTTAAGCACCAACGCTGGCGCTACCGGGGTCGATGAAACTTTTAATTCCCATTTACCCCGGTGCGGTGCTGGGACCGAGTTGACGATAACGGGGCATATGATACTTTATCTATGCCATCAGCCCCGGGCGATGCGGGGGCTACAAGCGCTGATGGCACTTTTTACCCCGGTCGGCACCGGGGCAGAGCCACCGTAGCCGGTGGAACCTAGTCGATCTAAACCACACTGTTCCTGGCACTGCCACCTAACACGAACCAAAGTCATGTAAATCGAGTAAAGTCGACATCTCTCCAATTATTTATTTTTTCGAACAAGCATTCACAGACAAAGGATATCCATGTCAAACGAAAACGAATCCTTGCAAAGGCTTAATTGTAGGAATCGTGTAACATCCGAATGGTACATTTATTTGATAAAAGCGCACCCCTACGTGACGGGAATGTAATAATGAGGGCGTTAATGTAGCGGTGCCAATCATGGTGTCGGATAATATTATAAGAAAGCGTAAGATATACACGTGGAATAGATATTGATTTTGTAAGGTAAATAAAAAGAATTTTGGGATTGGAATTTTATTTGGGTCAATGGTGTAAGATTGGACGCTGTGATCGAATGACTTCGCTTTAGAATCCTACAATGATTTATAGAATTATTTCTTGACTTAGTAATTCTACTTATTCTATCATTATTATTTATTAAAACCGTGAACGGTCTCGCAAACTCCTTTTAAGCAAAAACATTTGGCTTTATATGGTTTGTTGCAGTGCGATGTTACAATTTAGGCTTTTAACTTATAGTAAATGCTGCCGTTATACTTTTTACCAACACCTATTTACGTTAATCTAAAACTTTTGAGTTTTGTTGGTTGAATATAGCTTCAGCCATCAAAACTCGCTCTGAACACTGCAGATGGCAGAATGAGTGACACCTTTAGGAAAAACTGGTTGATATCGGCAAAGCGACGCCGTATTTTGCCAAACCACAAAATGCAGATGGCCAAATAAAAATGCATTTTTTGAAAAAATATTATTTAACATTTTCAGATGAAGCACAACATAATCTAATAAACTGTAACCAATATAGACTCTGAAAATACTAAACTAAGTTGATGCTGTTTGGGAGTTTGTCACAATCTTCTGTAATATAGAGGTATTTTGATATGTTTGATCCTTACTAATAAGCAGAACTTACAAGTAAAAGTCTGTTTTCGTCTTTGTTTCACGTTAAAATAGCTGGGCAAATAAATTGTTGAAATTTTAAAGTTATATTAGCCTAAATCCCGGAAAATACAAAATTTTTGCTTGGGCGTGCGAAGCTAAGCATGAGTTGCTAGATCATTACAAATCCCTAGGCTATGGCTAAGGGTAGCTAGTTTTAAGTTTGACGTTTTAAAGTGATCACAATGTATCCTATTGAATAAAGTACTATTGACTATTGGAAACATTAGGAAACAGGTAGGAAGAAAATTGTTGACATTAACTGTTTTGCACATCAGTATTAGTCGTTCTAAGCTAAATATTTAGCAGGAACATTTATTGCTCGTAATTTAGGCTCATACGATTATCTGAAAGATCATTACGTTCATTGTTCGTATACCTATACAGTATTATACTCGTACAGTAAGTAGCATTGGAAAAGTGTTAAAAATGTTTGCAATGAAGTTAGCCTATTTTGGTTAGTATAACAAAGTTATGTTTACATGCACTGAACCGTAAATGTTATCACTTTAACATACATCTAGATTCCAGATTGAGTTTAATTTTGTAAAACAAATTGCTTAGAGAAAGCGTTGCCCTGTTTTTTTCACTGGAGAGCGTTGAAACATAAGCCTAATGGATTTAGCGTGTAAGTTGCATTTAGGAGACTTTCTTTATGCAGAATAATCGCCAAGTCTGGGTACTTAGTGGGCGCGTTATACGTATGCTTGCAAAAAATGGGCGCACATGAAATAACTCTTTGTTCCTATGTAGGTCGTTTTCTCTTGAATAAATTTTCACACATTCTTTGTACTTTTTCGTGTGTACGGGTTGCTATTAATTGGGCAGTTAATTAAAGTTATTTATGTAGACCTAAATCTAGTCAATTTATAAACTTACAAACACAGTAAAAATGGTAATGTAAGCTTTTTGAATTTCGGATAACAAAAGCGATATCTTGCTACATAAAAATCTGTTGCCGATAAGTAAGTAAATACTTTGTAAGCGTGCTACAATTCTCTGACGCAAGCAGAAATCCAAACATACTATCTAAATGGATATCTTTGCTCCATTTCGATGATTACAGTCCATCGCATAGTGCATACGCGTAGTATTTCTAGCTAGAACCCCACGCCAACTTGCTTGAAGCTTACCACAAGCGGGTTATTATGGAAATTAAGAAAACTCCACCGCCGCCCAATCGGGTAAATCAACGGATACGCTTTCAAAGCGTTCATTAGCATAATTTATTCGCAGCCGTCAAAGCCGTTCTTAAATTTGTGGAGGGCTATTTTTCAACAGGGTAACATTGTGTAGACCGGTCACGTATTTTTTAGCGTCAGTGGATCTGTACAGTCACAGTACTGTACACAGTACCTGAGCTCATGTAATCAAATCATAAGATGGAAGTTTTTCTTACTGATGTTCGTTATTTTTCATTTCGAATGTTTTTGGAAGTTATCATCAGCAATAGTACCTACTACAGATTCTTTTAAACAATCTCATTTTGGGAAAGCACTGCCACCATGCTACTGCCGCTATGGAGAATTTTTATGTTGTCACTTGAGAGTACCTATTTTACATGAGGTTCATTGCCTTTGCTTCAAAATGATTAGCGCAATATACCATCTTAAAATGGGCGTGCTCTAAGACTTTAAGCCAATTGATTGTTCAGTCATCTCGTAATCGTAGAAAAAAAATCAGGTAACTATTTTTTTTAAATGAGTTTGTGTTACGTTCCTATGGCTTGAAAACCAGAGAAGCAATCTCACTCAATTATCAGGTCTGCGTGATCTTTAAATAAAAAACTCATGTATTTGAGGTCACAATTCACAATGAATAAAAATATGCATCAGCAAACATGCCCGACGCACTGCAGCACCACAGTAAAAAGAGTGTTTTATAGCAATGATGCCTCAGTGGTAGTGACGTCGGCTTGCGATCCGTAGGACGTGGGTTCGAATCCTACAATGAGCTTGAGCTTTCGGTGAAGGAAAACATCGTGATGAAACCATAGCTTGGTGGTAGGTTATTTTCTAGTACTCGCCTGGCTAGCTACCCCTTCTTGTTAAGAATCTGTCGCCAAGCACCTATCGGTGTGTTCCGGCAGCCTCACATGAGAGCCGGTTCCCAGTCCAGGTGTAGCGTGGCGCTATCTTCGACCATATCATCACTTAACATCAGGTGACTTGTAAATAGTAAAAAAAAAGTGTGAAAAGCATCACTGTGTCGCATCACTCTTATGGTATGACATCCTTTCCGTGTGTTTTTGTCCGCATAATTGACAAGTAAGTACTTAAGTACTGTTAAGAATAATACATTGAAGCTTGGTCTTTAATAATGTCATAACCAGCGGAACGTTGCGATAGCATCGCAGATACATCGGCCCGCTATTGGATTCCCAACAATAATTAATTTTATGCGTAAGGTCTCGGTTACGGGCCGGGATGTTTTATGCAGTACCGTCGAATGAATACGAAAATGTTATTAACATATTTTTATACTGATAACTCTTTTGTTAAAGCTGAATGAATATTGATGTGTGGCGCTGATGTAAAATTAACGACACCGATTTATTAATGTTGATGCTCGGTTAATTTAAATATTCACTATAACTCGTAGGTCGAATCAAACTTAATAAATTTTCAATACCATAATCTTTGTGTATTGAATCACACACTATCAATACATGTACCTATACCCTATTTTCTTTATTTCTTAGAACAATTTAATAAATATAATATTATTGTTAACTTCTTAGTAGAGTAATGATTAAAGTATGACGCTATTATTACAATCGCCGTTCTCATACAACCAGAAAGTATAAAAGAATAATAAGTTGACAACCAATAAATATCCTTAAATTAAATGCGAACATTTTTTCAACACAAAGTTTAAGTAAGAATACAAATTTAACGTAAAAATACACCTACATAAGTCGTAATCCCACGTTCTTTCATAAAACCATCCCTTGATAATGTAGCGCGTGACGCCAGTCATTTGTTTGTGACTCGGCAAATGTCAAAACATTTTTGACAATTTAATTCCTGCAGAGCGTGTATCCGTTTCAGAAAAATCAAACCAAAATGTAATATTTCGTACCTTTGCATAAATGAAATATTCGTTTCACTTACACGGTAGGTATAAGCCCATCAAGTTGTTAATTTATTGCACAGTGCATATACTTAGTTACTTAAACTTAAACTAGAATTATTCCAGGTACACTTAAACTCCATTAGGGAGTGTGTCGCAAAAAAAGCAACCAGGAAGAGAGGGTCCAGCGTACGGGAACAATTTTATACCTACCTAGATCTAACTAACGGTTACTTTAACAAACAGGTACTAAATAAACAAATTATGTATAGAAGTTAACATAGAAGTTAATAATATAGAAGTTAACACACAAATTATTTCATGGTTTTGCTTAAAATAGTCTACTACATGAAATTACTTTATGCTTCAGGCCGTGAAATGAAATGAGTTAGTATTGAATAAAAAAATTATCATACATTTAAATTATAAAATACTACAATCTGGTATTTCATCCACGTTTAAAAATAAAAACAAATATGTAATCTATCTTCTACTAGTTGTGTATATACAGGCACTTACCTAATAGTAAAACTCAGACGTTCCTACTATTTGTTTCAAAAAACGGAATCATTTCCCTACGCCTCTGGGCCAAATAGCATGTTGTATAATTACGATTGCTTGTCGAACCCTATAATTGAACTTACCTGTCCGCTGAAAGATTTTCATTGTTCAGAAATTCCGATTTATTTTATTTCGTAGCGGTAGCGTTCTTAATTACTTTTATGTTTAATGTTCACTCACTTGAAATATAAAGCCTTGCTTTAAGAGAGCAGAGTGACGTCGTCTTACAACCTAGGTCGCGGGTTCGAAATCTGCAATAAACTTGAGTTTTCAGTAGAGGAAAACTTTGTCATGTAGCTAAAGTTTGTTAAGGTTTTTTAAGGTTGGATTAGGCCCTATTTCTTAACACAAAATAGCTATTTAGTCTTTAAAGAAAAACGCTTCTGTGATCACGTTAGAACAAAGTGTTTCTTATAATACTTAGTATTTTTTATTTAAAAGCATCTGTTTGTTTCTCCAATTACTTTTATAATGGACGTAAAGTACGCTATTAAGTAACCATAAAATGCTGATCCCGAAAAACAACGAGGATTTCAAAATAACTTACCAAACTGTTAGTTTTTAAAATATAGAATGTCTACTTTGTAACAAGGCGTGAATTTAAACATCCGTTCTCAATTGTATGTGATAGCTTGGTTTTTCTCTGACTCCTGAGAAAAGAAACAGATTTGAGTCAATATCATTTTATTATTTCGGTCACGTGCGAAATTTTTATAGTAGAGAAAAGCGGCCGCCTCCTCAGATTAAACCGTCACTGTCAGATGAATTCCTACAAAAGTCGAGAAAAATCTCGAAAACAAATGTAAATTGGGAGCATCCAATCGTGGGCGTGGATAGCATCTGCTTATCTTATTTTTGTGACAGTTGACATTCAAGAAATTGGCTTTATTGATGGTAAGCGTTTGACGTCATCTATGAACATATACATTACTATACCGCGTATGCAATATATAAGTACAGAACGAAATCAAGTGAAGGTTTGCGAATCTTTTTTAGGTATTATATATTTTATATTGTCATATATGTACAAAGGTGTCTCCTAAAATGAGTAAAATTTTGACAAACGATCACGAAATGCGTTAAATGGACCTTAAGCACAATACTTCACCATAATTTCTTGCCCACTGCTACTATCCATATTTTACAGCTCTTAAACCATTCATTTTTAAAATACGATGTTCGACAAATTCACTTAATGCCGCGTTAAATGAACCGTGTTCGCATAATAAAAGATTTTATACTCAAATGCGATTTCAGAATAGGCGATATTTCCGTGAATGGTAAACGTCGCACCCCATCGTCGCTTCTTCCCGTCCAGGCACGGATCCAGGATTTGGTTCAGAGGGTTTTTTGCTTGACAACTATCGCTCAGAAAATTTGTTCTTAAAAATATAGAAAGCAACAGAGCGGATGCTGCCGCAAAATAGTTAAATGTGCAAAAAAGCTAAAAAAAAGTGCTGCCGCCAGAACTATTTTCTACACCCTCCGGTATCCGACCCTGTTCCTATCTCATCTATCGTTTGAAAATTACATAACTAAGAATGCAAAAAGGTAAAAAAAAAACACTACATACCCATCATCATCATCATCATCAGCCCGTGTCAGTCCACTGCTGGACATAGGCCTCTCCCAAGGTACGCCACTGAGCCCGGTCTTCGGTTCTTCTCATCCAACTACTGCCAGCCACTCGGCGCATACCCATGCAATATTTTATTAATTTCGTACAAGTAACGCTTATAAATACTCGTAAATCACCAGTTTCGAATATTATTTACTTATCTACCCACAATCATAATAAGTTGGTAGATAATACTGTTTATTGACACAATATTAGAAACTCAGCGAACCGTTTCATTATTCTTGAGACTTGTTTATCATAAACAAGGAGTGATATGAATATTCTTAGAGCCCAATTTATCCGGCAAGTCGACGAATTTAGACTACTTTTAGACTAAAACTAAATGCGTGGTTACACCCGTGGTTTTTATGCTTTCCTAGAGGAACTTCATTCCGGGATAAAAAGTAGCTTAGCTTTGTGTTAATTCAGGTTATAAGTAGTCTACATTCCAAAATCCTTTTCAGCGTGAAGAAGTATTGTACATACACACACATATATAATATTAGTGTTGCTTACTGTGATTAAAATGATGTTCCGTATAATTGTACTCGTATGATATATTACTTAGTACCACCATAATACCATCGTAACTTTCATTGCAAATGCGTTCATAAAAGCGCTCTTTTATTTCGCAACGTTTATTCATAAATTACTCGTTGTTATAATTTAACAACTATGCTAAAGTATGTTTGGAACAAAAACATTCTGCAAAACAGCAATTTAGTTGATCGTTTCCTTCTTTGTTCACCGTTTTCCCGTGCTTATCTCTGATATAAGTAGATTAATGGCATCTAAACAAAACCGTTATATCAGCAAGGAGTTGCGGTTAAATAATTTAACCGTTTTTAAGTGAATTCGTCTGTAGGCAACGCAAATGTTACCACAGCCCTTTTTAAGGCATTAAATATTCGCATCTGGCTTATTTTTTACCGACTTCATTTATGTGCTTTTCCAGCCTTTAATATAGATTAGCTCATTTATTATTCAAAGTCAGGCTGTATCAGTCCACCAGAAAGGAAAACCCCTGTGGCCACAAATAAATCAAGCAGATATTAATCGTAAATAAGCTGCAATCATATATATTTTTGCATTTCGTATTATTGCCTAAATGAGATCCATTTTTATTTTCATTTGAAGCTTGTGATGGAATAATCCGTCATTTATTATGAAAAAGAAATGCGTGTATTTCCTGTGACTTTCATTTACTGTGTTTGTATTTGATTGTGGTGGTAATATAAATATCAAGGTAAATATAGGTACTTATGTAGGCCCGTCCCCGAACCAGTGAGAACTGTGTTTCAGAAATGAGATTCTTCTGCTACTAGCCATTTGCATCCATAGACTCCATGCTACTCATAAAATGTCGGCGGTCCACCTAGTGGGCCTACCTACAGAGCGTTTTCCGGTTCGTGGTCGCCACTCGAGAACCGTTCTTCTCCATCGGTTATCGGAAAACTGAACTACCAAGCTATGATTTCATCACGATGTTTTCCTCCAGCACATACCAATATTAGAACTCACGACCTACGGATAGCAAGCTGAAGTCACAGACTACTCTCTTCATTGAGCTAATTTGAACTGTTTATTCCAGTGGTGGACAGTCATCGGGGAGAGAGTCTGGAGCTGTCGCACGTGCAAAGGAACGACATGGGCGCGTATTACTGCATCGCTAGTAATGGAATACCACCTACCATTAGTCGACGGTACCATGTCGAAGTGCATTGTGAGTATACGCTTATTAATACAATAATTTACATATTAATGTTCAGGCAACAATATTGTTCACTGCAGTAGTACGGTCTGTGACAAAAGTATCTGACATAGCCAATTTTGTTGGCGTTTTGAACACGTAACATCACTTACCTAAAGCAAAAAAATAAATAATGAATTTATTCTTTTGATACATTTGAATAATTACGCATTAGCAACTACTTATATCTCTGACTGTGCTATACACACACATTTTTATAAAACAAAGATGTATGATTCACGCATTCCTTTACAAGCAAAAATCCCTTACAACGTCACTCAATTCATTTTTGTAGTACCTATAATGAACTATGAGTACCTATAGAACACGTTATCCTTATTATATCAAACGTCCAGTTTAGTTGACTGAGATGAGATGAGATTCATTTCCTTAATTCATTAATCACTTATGCTTCATCTACATTCATTAATCTCGGCTAACGCTCATCTGTTTCCACTCTACATTTGCTTCATCACGCTCATAATGTGATCTTCTTAATAGAGTTTCATAATATTATATGTGCCTATTTATCTCTTGATATCTAAGGTGTGATATTCATATAAACATACACACACATACATGTGATACAAATTTTAATAATTTTGATATATTGTCAATTTAGTTTTTGATTAAATAATTCTCTTACGACTATACCTACCTATTGATTCTTATTGTAAAATATAAAACGATGTTGAATTAAATATAATAATATTAATACATTATAGTTAATTACAGGAAGATCAAAAATGATTATTATTTTAATAAAACACAAATTTGTTTACTAAAAAGATAAATAGATATAAAATGAGAGTCCTTTGTGATATACTTCAAATTTATGTTTTTGTAACCAACCTTTCTCTACTAATTTTCTCCATCAAAAGATTGACTGGAATAGACCGTATTTAACGATAAATTTGACTATTGTAGCTAAACATTAATAATATGTTTTATTCCTTCACTGTTTATATTTAACGTCCCGTGTATTATAAACTATACCATGAATAATTCTACCAATTCACTGATCTAATTTACTCCCACCAGTCATCCCGCAAGTCAGGGTGACAAACCAGCTGGTTGGCGCTCCGCTGGGCAGCGACGTTGAACTGCAGTGCTACATCGAAGCCTCTCCCAAGGCTATGAACTCCTGGTACAGGGAAGACGGTAAATGTAATTATTTAAGCAATTAATTATTGTTATTTTAAGCCACAAATGTGAGAAGTGCTTTATATGTTATAAGATAGAGGCTTTAAAAATATACTATAAGTATGTCGCATTTTTTTTTTCACTCACATTTTAAGAAAATCATGTTTTCTATTTCCATTGAAAAACCAAAACTTGTAGATAGTTATAAATAATGATTAGTAGTATAATGCAAAACCCATACACAAGTTTAACTTGAAAGTTTGTGAACACGCATAAATAGAGAAGTTTCGGAACTATTCGAATAATTATTACTATCTATAACGAAAGTTGTTTAGATCGCATACCGCAGTTCTAGGCGAAACTTGAATTTAATGTTGTAGTGTTTAATATAAATGTATTAAAGTAGAACATTTACTAACTACCCAAGTACCAAGGATTTATTTTTAGCTAGCAATTATGTTGTGTTGGTTGTTTGTTTGTGTGTTACTCGCAACTGTAGTTTTTATTCAATAGAAATAGCAAGTCTCCGAGTGATTGAAGCGATAATGAATGATGGTAGCTGTACACCGAGTAGTCACGTTGCAACCTATAGGTCGTAGCAATGAGCTGAACCTTTAGCTTTTGGTGAAGTAAAACATCGTGATGAAATCATAGCTTGATAGCAGGTCATTTTCTTGAGCTCGCATGGCTACCTTCCTCAAGTTAAGAATCTATCGCCAAACACCCATCGGCGTGTTCTGACAGCTTGACTTGAGAGCCAGTTTCCTATCTAGATTTAGCGTGGTATCACATCTTCAGTTAACATTAGGTAACTTTTGGTCAAACGCTGCCTTGTAAGATGTAAAAAGAGGAGTTGAAAAAAACGTTCGCGTACCGTCGGTTCTGCGCGTCATTGCACAATGCACAGCCCTAGTCATCCTGAGACACCATTAGCTTTGCTAGTTAGCAAAGTTGTAGTATTTGTATCTAGGTACATAGTAAAAACTGGAAAACAAAAACAGCTACTCCTACGATCTATCATTTGCTTAGTTTTGACAATACAAGCCTCAGCTATAAACACAGTACTTTTTCTTGCAGCATTAGTGAGCGAAAAACTGGCAGAGAATCCAAAACTGCGGGTGATAGAGTCAGTAGTGAACGAATATTCTCTCTGGATGAACTTGAGTATCAAGTCGTTGGCGCCTGGCGACTACGGGACTTACGTCTGCGCATCTGTCAACGCTCTCGGCAAGACGGAGAATCAAGTCAGCTTACATAGTAAGTGGAACTTAGTTTATGAGCCAAGTTCGAGTCAATTTGCATAGAACAGATATTACGCTCAATGTTAACTTAACGGTAAGTAAAGATTACATAGGGTGGTCAGTCGAATAACCCAATGGAATTGGTATGAATTCACCTGCATTACACAAATTTCCAATGTTGATCTGTGAATAACTTAGTGTCGCACAAGAAAATTTTAGTGTGCATTAGAAATATTATATAAGTCAATGATGAGCTTCTTCGAACATGTTCTTCAAGACAAAAGAAAACAGGTACTTTCTAGGCACGCGTCCTACAACGCAGACCACATCATCGCTAGGAAATAGGCGAGATTGATCCACGTTATGTTTTCGCTGACGTAAATTTCACGTGCGCCAGAACTAGACAAAACACTGTTAACTAAAATGGTCATAACAAACACTATTTTTTTTATAATAAGTGCCTTAATGTGTTTTATTTTCAGGACTAGAACTCAGCATGAACGGGTTCGGTGCTGAAGAGCCAATGGTTTCTGGGGCAGCATGGCAGCGCGCGCGCATTCCATCCTACACCCACGCCCGCCCCGCTGCCTCCCATGCACACCAGTACATCCTAACACAACACATACCACCACAAGTTTATGCGCTCCTAGTCACAACAATGCGATATATCTATACGTTTTAACATGTTTAATAAAAAATGTCCCTAAAGTTAAAAGGAATACGTTCATGGAAACGGAAAATTTGACATACTTATATACAAAAGCCTTCATCGATAATGTATATTGTTACTTCTAGAAAACGGTAAACCATCTTCTCTTTTGGCAATTATTATAGATTTCTGGGGTTCTATTTTTCAGGTAACAAAATATTTTTTTGTCAGTTAATATGAAATGTAATGGAAATAATGTGGTTATGATCCCAATTCTGTCCTATTTTGTATTTATATAGTAATAACAATTTAGCTTAGTATGTGTAAGTGAAGAGCTATTCATATTATCTCTAAGAGTTGAAAATAATAAACAAAATATATAAAAATTGTTGAAAGGTTCTCGAGTGGCGACTACGAACCGGAAGACGCTCTAGGTAGGCTCCCCACTAGGTGGACCAACGACATTGTAAGTCGCGAGGAGCCGATGGATGAAAATGGCTTATAGCCGTTCATGTTGGCGTTCAAGGGGGGAGGCCTGTGTTCAGCAGTGGACTTTTTCCGGCTGATTATGATGATGATCATGATGTAAATTGTAAATAAGTAAACCAAAAAAATTAAATTTGGTTTCTTGTTGATTTTTTGTTTTTAATCCATGTTAGATATAGTGAGTATTTTGTACTAAACTGTAATGGTTGTAACGGATTTGACTCATAATTTGATGCTTTATGTTGCAAAATTTAAAAAACACTGTCGATTCGATCAGGCCCGGGAACATTTCGTTCCCGTTCAAGTTCGATTACCATCGATAAAAAGAATAAGAGTTACTTTCTACTATTACTGTGTTACTTTAAAGAAGAGAAAGTATCAAAACTTTTTTGTAGTTTTATATACGTGCCTCACCTACGGCCCGTGGTTTCATTTTCGTCACAAATTTTAGCCCACAACTTCCAAAGGTTGCCCAAACATGCACTTGAATAATAAAAAGCATAGAATACAATTTTAACTCTCAGACATAGTCAAAAGTTTTCGAGCTATATCCAGGCTTAACTTAAACTTATGATACTTAAGAAACTATATAACAATTTATAATAAACTAAGTAAATAACTTACGTAGGCTATTAATTAGTTTTACTTAGGTACAATTAAAACATACAGATATTATTTGTTTCGTCTCAATATCTTGTGCTAACATTACGTTAACTTTGACAATAAATGTGTAATTAAATTGTACTTAATAAAGTTATTGAATAAATGTCCTTGAGAAACCTTGCGTGTTTGTTTCATTCACTAATTATTATCCATTATAGAGGCTCTGGCATTTTAAAGATTCCAACAAATATGTGTAGGTAAGGTAGGTAGGTACCTAAATGGTGCACATGCACATTTCTAATAAAGTTATGTATGCGCACATTTTGCTGCACAGAATCTCTACTTCTCTACTCTCTACTAATTTTATAAATGTGAAAGTTACTCGGTCTGTCTGCCTGTCTCACTTTCACGCCTAAACTACTGAACCGATTTAAATTAAAATTAGTACAGAGATAGTTTGAACCCTGAGAAAGGACATAAGATCTTTATATCGCGATAAACTGTAGCCCACGCGGGTGAAACCACGGGGAACAGCTAGTTTGGTTAATAATAAAGTTAATTTTATGTGAGCTTATTTTTTGCACAGAATATAACATAAAACATTCCTAGACTGCAACATAAAGGCACGCGTCCACTATTGCTCACGGGCACGCTACGCACGTGTAGATACATTGCTTCAATTTGTATGAAAATGTAGGCGGAATCATCTATTGCAAACCACGGCCGCGTTATGCACGGATGCGTAACTTGATGACGTCACCAACATACACTTTGCTTGCTTGGATGCGTCGCCCGCATAGCTCAATGCGGCGCCCGTTACACATGCGACACACGGAGGCGTAGCTTCAGGGCGGCAGCATAGCTTGGTGGTAAGGCAATTTCAAATAGTCTCCTGGCTAGCACCACTCCTAAGTTAAGAATGTGTGTGTGTGTGTGTGTTAAGAATCTGTGTCGGTACAAAAAAGTGTTTGAATTTCTGTCGAAACACATTCCAACAGCCTCACTCTAGTGTGAGCCAACCCAGGTGTATCGTGGAGCTTTAGTTACACAATCAAAGTATGAAATAATCTTTGAAATCATTGTATCAAATATCTAAAATCAATCCATAAAACTAAACTTAGTAAACTAATTAGGCTTTACATTATCATTTAAGTCATACGATGGAAGAAACCTTGGCTCCTCAAAAACAAAGTTCAAACTGGTTCAGGAGTGTAAGTACTCATTTAAATGTATATCACACTGAAATGTCAATAAATGAATATTTGATTTGATTTAAATCGACGGAACAAAATGGTGACAAAGGGATAGTAGATACAGTCAAATACCGATTGGCACTCGAACTATAAGCTGTAATAATTTACCTTTGACTTAATCCTTTCATAAGCAGAGCTAGCGTCTATTTTCGCTTTCCCTATTCATTGAAAGCTTTTGATCGAGACCCACCATCGGAAGCTTCTAAATAGCAGGCAATGCTGCAGGACAATGACGAATGGTCGATCGCATCCACTAATGCATTTTTCGTGTTGCACTTGACTTAATGCCGGCCATTTCACTGCGGCCGCGGCCATTTGTCCAGTTTAATAACCATGAAGAGAACCTATAAAGTGAAACGTTTAATTTGACGGCCATTCTTTATCTCGTCCGAATCTCAACGAATTTTTAACATTATGTTAAAAGATCTAATGAGACATTAGGTAAAAATTAGATACTTCAGATACTTAATCGTAAAACTCCGTAACTTCATTTAAGTAGGTACTACTTATAGGTTAAACTGACAACAAATCAACTTGGTTGGCAAAGAAAGGCAAGAATTGAAACCAGCTTTTTACTCTCAAAAGATTTTATAAATGTACATTGAAATCGCGGGGCGCAGCTAGTATACACATAGCTCATTACTTATGTTATAAATACAACTTTTGATTGAGTTTACAATAATTACTGGTGGATGTATAAAAAATAGTAGGAAAGGTACTTTGTCTATAAAACATAACCTGCTATTTTTTTTATTACAAACCGAGTAGCGTTTGACCACAAGTCACCTGATGTTAAGTGACGATGTGGTCGAAGGTGGCATCACGCTACACCTGGATTGGTAACTGGCTCTCAAGTGAGGCTGCCGGAACACACCGATAGCTGCTTAGCGACAGATTCTTAACATGAGGGTGGTAGCTAGCCAGGCGAGTAAGTACTAGAAAGTACCCTACCACAAAGCTATGGTTTCATCACGATGTTTTCCTTCACCGATTCGAACCCACGTCATACGGATCGCAAGCCGATGTCACTACCACTGAGCCATCATCACTATCAAATAATATGATAATATGCGTTAGTAAAGCTGTATAAAGTTATTAAGCTGAATAAAAATGAGTAATTAATAAAGTATTATTTAATTATTAGTTAATCAAAACTTCGACAAAAATCTATCACAATATAAAAAACTCACGGGAAAACCAAATTAAAAGGTACAGATAAAAAGCAAGTAATTAGATATATAATTACCACTAACGAAAGTCTGAAAGTTAGCCTAAACCGGACATCAAAAACCAACCAACAAAAAAACTATTCGTTTACCTACCCATAATCGACAAAGTTTTGAATTTATATCAAATCTGTATTAAAAGCAGTGGGGAAACACCGTATAGTCCTCAAACTCTCAAACCGAAAGTTTCATCGACATAATTTATTCCGGACACTCGACAGAGTGGCCCTGTGGACTCTGGCGTTACTTTTTTCTTTTTTCGTTCAGGATACGCTGTGAATTTTTCGGGGGTAGTCTTTCAAGTTGAATTTTGCAACACGTTCACGTAGTTTCTTAGCGTTACTCAAGCAGATGCGCTTGATTTTTAATAATGTCATAGACATACTTGTGTTAAGTCTCTCCAAAATTTGAAGTTAGTAGAATTGCTTGTTTTATTTCAAACAAGTTTAAAGTATCAAAGCACACGTTTTAAAAATAATTGCTTAAGAAATTCTGCAGTAAAATGTTTAACTAATGAACAGCTACTTTTTACCTGCATGAAAACATAGGCATAACTGACAACATTACACAATTCAGCACACAGCATTTTATTTAGTCACCAAAACTGCATGTGGTCACGACAACACTCACCCCAATGAAACCCCATAAAACGGCGGATAAAACAAACGCGACCATTGATTTCAAACGTTTTGTTTGCATCATTCGTCCGCACAAATGCTGTCATGCGACAATAATTCTTTGAAAACGCTCCTGTCAGTGCCGCGAGCGACGCCTTTGCACTACACACGGATTTACCACGTCATATGAAACGTTAGCCGCAGGATTTTTTTATAAAAGCCATTTGAACGCAACCAGTGTTAGCCAGGCCGAGTAAACCGACTTTACTCCGCGCCTATTCTTGATTGTGAAACGGGATGGAGCAGCTTTGTCACTCATAATTTACAAACCAAACAATAAACATCAAAAATAATCTTAAAATCCTGATAAATAGGAACGGCAGCGTCACGGAGGAATAAAAACAAAGTAAGGTGCTAAACCCACCAAGACGTTAAAACGTTACATATATATAAATAACAGGTAAATAATTATATTGATAGAGAGAATATTTACTTAAGAAATATCGCAATTGACAGCGCAGCGTCGACAAAAGGAACGATGCGATTGACTGCAATTCTCCACACACTTTTCTACTCGAATTATATGCTACCATTGGGTTTCCGGCCTTTCTTTATTGTGTTGTTGAATAAAGCCCCGATGTCGTCCGCTTTCTGTGACAGGTTGATTTAGAAAAAGTATCTACCGACGAATTCATTACAGTAATTGTGAAAGACAGCTCGGATAAACGAAAATGCGGAAAAATTAAGCTCTATTTGATATTATCGTGCTTCTGTAGATGTTATGCATAGAATTTTACAATTCTGCACGAATAGGATTGCAGTTTTTCTATACCTAATGCTCCTCTCATCATATATGTCCTACTTATTCAACTGCAAATATACTTTTTGACCTATGTAGATTATGAATTCTAGTGTTACGATTTTGTAAAATTATTTGCTCTTGCTTAAGTCCCTAGGTACATGAAGTTCGAGCAAGGGGCAGGATGACAGGAGAACAGGTCTACAAATTACGATTGTTGGCTGTTATGTTAATTATCCTAGTTCTTGAACGTATATTCATCCTAACATTTAATCAAAATAGAAGTAGGTACTAGTACACAGCAAATTATATTATAATCGTCAGCTCGACACAATGTCCACTAAATGACAGATGATATAGATTTGGGCATCGATCTTAAAGCTGAAATTAAGAGAAAAACAGAATATGTTCACTGCATAACAAATATTCTTTCCGCTTTGATTGTTGCGTTCAACGCATATATGAACGGCATATTAGCAATTTGCATCTACCAGGTCCTCGATTCTTACGAGTAAGTTGGTTCTTTACCTACCTATGATAAATAGATTATATTTTTAGCTCTAGCTAAAAACAACAGATACATACACTTACGCAATCGGACAATACAATGGATAAATAAACATAATCTAATACACTTACATAATATATTTAAACAATAATGACTGTTTTTTTACCACAAACCGGCACCATAATTAGAACTTTTGATTAAAATGCATTGTTAATGAATGGATAGTTTTCCCTATACTTACCTCAATGTACACAGGTAGTGTAAAAGTTAAATCCCACAATAAATTAACGTGAGTATAGTCCATCAGAGTCGGGTCGTGTGATCGTTAACCCAACCCATACCCGATGGCAGTCGTCAACGTTTTGAACTCGATCCGGGGTTTAAAAGGCATACTAAAGAAGCTATTAATTAAGTTGGTTTGCGTTTAAATCGCATCCCTGATTTAAGTTGCTCTCCTATTTAGAAACACAATACCTTTTAAACTTTTTTTTATTAACTTGATAATATGTAACAAAATAATACCTAGGTTTTGAAGCTTTTATCATATTATTGTTTAACAACCATTTCTGCATCATTGGCTGTCCAATGTCCATAATGTTAATTATTGCTTTGATCTTAATTTGGCGGTATTCATTAAATTATACACGTTTACTTCCGTTAGTGACGCTTCTAGCATCAGTCAAGTATTAATCACCACCATTCTGAACCAAAGAATGTCAATGGAAACTATTTTCCCATATCGGTTTACTCGAAGCTTTTTTGCGGATATCTAATTTGGCCCATGAATTTCTAAGCACATCTCTGCTACATAACGTTTAAATCTCATAGCGTCCGTTGGCCCTTACATTGTAACGTTACGCGTTACATCAAATTAAGAAAACCTTTTTTAAATTCAAAATACGTTCAAATACTGGTGTGAACCGGTCTCGCGCTATGCGCCCGCGCCGCCGATGCGAGAGGTACGATTGGCCGCCAGGTGAACCCAGGCTGTCGACACGAACGCACGCTTCTCTGCTCCGCGACCTTTATTACGAAAATCACTAAATAAATATTCTCGTAATCGCGGAGACAGAAGGCGTCCATAACGTTCCCCGACATTGTTTTCCTTAAATTATAAAGTGTGTGAATTTGACCCCAGATTTGGGTAAGTGGTGTACCTACGTTTTCATAACCGTTAGCTTCTCATTATTGTACTCCTTTTTTCGATTCACATGTATTGTTTTAACTTTTATTTTCAGCTTTTGTCATCCTCCATAGTGTATTGAGCTATTTGATAACTGCGTTTTTGCCTTTTCTTTCTTTTTATTGCAAAAACATATTTTTATATTTTAATTTTCCTACCTTCAACATTTATAAAAAAAAACATAACTTTCATCTTTCGCTTTTTTTCCGAACTGTTGTAATCTCCGTTCTGATAGTGAACATCCCCGGCAACACATCTACGCTTAGCGCTTACCATCATTGGCCGTTGCCGTGGGTGCTCACTGCTCACATTATGGCCAATTAGTAATGCCTGTAACTTCGGCGCATTACAGGGTTCAAGTTCCTGCCTAGAAGATCTCCCTTCCTCCCGCGCGGAGGGCTTTATCAGAGGAGGCTGATCTCCATCGTCTCCCTCCGAACCTGTCCGTCGTCACCTGAGCGCCGCCTTCATCGGCAGCGGCCGTGACGTCAGGGGAGTGCAAGACCAGGGGAAAAGAAACGAGTCACCATCACTGTATAGGCCTGAACCCACTGTATCCCACTGAAATCTATTACTGACGTGCCCGGGTCTTTTTATTACACCGTTTGAAGTTACCTACCTCTTTCATTGCCTAACCGGCAGGGAGTCCCGGGGTTTGGTAGGTAGGTAGGTACTCACGGTCCCCAGTAAAGTATACCGGGACACTGGCGCCCAACGAGTAGTGGTACACCTTAGTAGCGATAAAACCAAAAATAATTATGATGGACGTTGTACAACTACACAACCACCGACAAACACAAACCACAACCAAGAAGAAAAGAAAAGAATCAACTGTATTTCCACCACGATGAGGGGCGCCAGAAGTTAAAACGTCTATTATATTGGGTGTAGATTTTTGGCGTGCTTTCCGAATTTGCCCTAAATATTTAGGTAGTATACAAATGTCTATAGCATCGCTGGCAAAAATAAAAGTGAATTGCGATGAACCAGTAATTCACTCATACGATAACTTGATTGAGTCACAAAAAGCTATAGCCGACAACATTATTGCTCAATTTAAGTCAATATCAACTGAAGAGAGAGGTTTAGGTAGGACTACTTTAATAAGTCATCGCATAGATACTGGTGACACGCAACCTATAAGACAGCGCTACTACAGGATGTCTCCCGAAAAGCAAAATATATTGGTAGGTCAAGTCGATGAAATGCTTTCTCTTGATGTTATCGAACCTTGCGAGAGCGCTTGGTCCTCTCCCGTGCTCATCGTTACTAAAAAGAACGGGCAACCTAGGTTCTGTTTAGATAGCAGAAAATTAAACGCAGTAACTAAACGCGATGCTTATAATTTGCCCTATGTCTCCGAAATCTTAGATAACCTTCGGGATGCAAAGTACCTAAGTAGTATTGACTTGTCCAAGGCCTTCTGGCAATTGCCAATAGAGCCAGCAGACCGCGATAAGACCGCTTTTTTCGTTCCGGGCCGTGGCACTTTTCGTTTTAAGACCACTCCGTTTGGTTTGACAAATGCCCCCGCAACGCAACAACGACTTGTAGATTTGTTGTTTAGCGATATGGAGGCTAAGACCTTCGCTTATTTAGATGATGTCATAATAATTAGTTCCAGTTTCGACGAGCATGTTTCACGCTTGTTACGCGTTTTAGAAAAATTGAAAATGGCAAATTTGACCGTTAACTTCGAAAAGTGCAACTTTTTTCGAAGTGAACTCAAATATCTTGGCTATGTCGTTGATTCTCATGGTCTGCGCACAGACCCAGATAAAGTGGAGGCTATACTGAATTTCCCTACCCCCACCACCCGAAAGGAGTTAAAACGCTTCCTTGGTACCGCAACTTGGTATCGACGTTTCGTACCAAACTTCAGCACAGTGGCTGGCCCACTCAATAGGCTGACTTCCAGTGGTAAGAAGGCCCCTCCTTTTCAGTGGACAACAGAGGCAGACGCAGCATTTAACGCTCTAAAGGAATGTCTCGTTTCTGCGCCTGTTCTTTCTTGTCCAGACTATTCAAAACCGTTCGAGGTTCACACTGACGCGAGTAGCTATGGTGTCGGTGCAATGTTAACGCAAACTATCGATGGCAAAGAACACCCAATCGCTTACATGAGCCGGTCTTTTACCAGTCCAGAAAAGAATTACAGCATCACTGAACGAGAGACGCTTGCAGTACTAACAGCTCTCGAGCACTGGCGATGTTATCTGGAAAATGGTCAAACCTTCACTGTGTACACAGACCACTCAGCGTTAAAATGGTTTTTGACACTAGATAACCCAACCGGACGTTTGGCTCGATGGGGTGTCAGATTATCGTCATTTAATTTTGTGATCAAACACCGTCGTGGTGTCGATAATGTGATCCCTGACGCCTTGTCAAGAGCATTTCCTGTCTCAGCCATTTCTCTTGCCAATGCCCAAACTGACGATCCTTGGTACAAAAAAACTTTTAACGGTTGTCTTAGTAACCCTAGCCAGTTTCCTAATTTCTCGATAAATAATAACTCTTTGTTTCGCCTCTCTAAAAATACAAATTCCCAATTGACTTCGGAGTTCGACTGGAAGGAAGTTGTGCCTAGCGAATTTCGCGAGGCCATTATTGATGAGAACCACTCAGAGCCAACAGCAGGACATCTTGGCATTTTCAAAACTTACCGGCGCTTGTCTCTAAATTACTACTGGCCCGGCATGCATCAAGATGTCGTAAAATTTGTAAGCAAATGTTCTGTTTGTTTGACTTACAAGGCACAAAATCACACTACATTGGGAGAAATGGGACGGCCGAAACAGTGTTCTAGGCCACATCAGATGATTTCAATTGATTTTGTTGGTCCGATGCCAGCAACACGCAAACAAAACTGCTACATGCTCGTTGTCACATGCTGTTTTTCGAAATTTTGCCACATTTACCCATTACGACGTGCAACTTCCGATGCTGTCATAAAAATTCTAGAAGAATCTATCTTTTTAGTTCACGGAATACCACAGACTATATTTTTAGACAATGGCGCTCAGTTTATAAGTTCTGCTACTAACAATCTGTTTAAAAAATATAATATACCAAACATATTTTTCACTCCGAAGTACACGCCGCAAGTAAATACGGTGGAACGCTACAACAAAACCATTGTAACCAGTCTGTCTACGTTTGTCGGAAACGACCACAGATCATGGGACACTTACATACCCAAAGTCCAGTTTGCCATTAACAATTCCGTTAACGAAGCTACTGGGTATACGCCGTCATTCTTAGTTTACGGCAGGGAACTAGTTTCATGCGGATCGCACTATACTAACAATGACTTAGGTGATGAGGTATTGTTTCTTCCACGTGACGTGTACGCAGAAAATCGGGGTTGCTTACGATCGGTATTTGATGATGTGCAAGCTTCACTATGGCGGGCACATGTAAAAAATACTGCTCACTATAATACCCGTAGAAAGTCAGCCGAATTTAATGTAGGTGACATAGTTTATAAACGCGCTTTTGTACTAAGCGACAAAGACAAGTACTTCAGCAAAAAACTGGCACCGAAATTTTTACAGTGTCGCATTGTTGGTAAACGATCCCCACTTGTTTTTGTCTTGGAAGATATGACCGGAAAAAATATAGGTGTTTGGCATATCAAAGATTTGAAAAACACAAAATATTAATTGATTCCTTGTCATAATTACTGTTGCACTATTATGATTTTGTTTATTTTAAATTTATTTTCATATTTTAAAAATTTATTTTATTAGTTTACAATTATTATAAAAACCCAACTCTAATCAACATTTACGACTAGCATTGGTCCCACTGTGTAAATTATCACAAGTAACTTAATTAGGTAAAGACGCGTCAGCAGCATTTTGACGCTGCAGTTGCTATGTAAGGTAATAATACCTATGACTCTATGTCTGTTAGTATGGAGGGAATTTAAAAGATGATGTAGTGAATTTGTAGGGTTAGTCAGTAGACGGGTTATGTTTGAAGACAAAACCCTTTGTCACACGAGGGGGGTAATGTAACGTTACGCGTTACATCAAATTAAGAAAACCTTTTTTAAATTCAAAATACGTTCAAATACTGGTGTGAACCGGTCTCGCGCTATGCGCCCGCGCCGCCGATGCGAGAGGTACGATTGGCCGCCAGGTGAACCCAGGCTGTCGACACGAACGCACGCTTCTCTGCTCCGCGACCTTTATTACGAAAATCACTAAATAAATATTCTCGTAATCGCGGAGACAGAAGGCGTCCATAACGTTCCCCGACATTGTTTTCCTTAAATTATAAAGTGTGTGAATTTGACCCCAGATTTGGGTAAGTGGTGTACCTACGTTTTCATAACCGTTAGCTTCTCATTATTGTACTCCTTTTTTCGATTCACATGTATTGTTTTAACTTTTATTTTCAGCTTTTGTCATCCTCCATAGTGTATTGAGCTATTTGATAACTGCGTTTTTGCCTTTTCTTTCTTTTTATTGCAAAAACATATTTTTATATTTTAATTTTCCTACCTTCAACATTTATAAAAAAAAACATAACTTTCATCTTTCGCTTTTTTTCCGAACTGTTGTAATCTCCGTTCTGATAGTGAACATCCCCGGCAACACATCTACGCTTAGCGCTTACCATCATTGGCCGTTGCCGTGGGTGCTCACTGCTCACATTATGGCCAATTAGTAATGCCTGTAACTTCGGCGCATTACAGGGTTCAAGTTCCTGCCTAGAAGATCTCCCTTCCTCCCGCGCGGAGGGCTTTATCAGAGGAGGCTGATCTCCATCGTCTCCCTCCGAACCTGTCCGTCGTCACCTGAGCGCCGCCTTCATCGGCAGCGGCCGTGACGTCAGGGGAGTGCAAGACCAGGGGAAAAGAAACGAGTCACCATCACTGTATAGGCCTGAACCCACTGTATCCCACTGAAATCTATTACTGACGTGCCCGGGTCTTTTTATTACACCGTTTGAAGTTACCTACCTCTTTCATTGCCTAACCGGCAGGGAGTCCCGGGGTTTGGTAGGTAGGTAGGTACTCACGGTCCCCAGTAAAGTATACCGGGACAACATATACATTGACACAATGACTGAACTCGTCTGATATTGAAGATGAACGCCACCGACCCAAACTCCTTGGTCGCTCTAGAACCAGCCCAACATGTTATGTACGAGTACATTGTAATCTAACGCTTATTACTAAGGGTGAAACCAAACAAGCATTATTTTGTGAGTCGTGAGTCACGTAAATTTTCTTTCGCTCATTTTACGTTCAACTGAATTTTCAACTCATTTTGCGTCGTCGTGTTGCACCAACTGCCTTTGTATGAAACCGCATGCAGCAGAATTTATGCAACCGAAGTTCTGCGACTCACGACTCACAAAATTACGCTCGTTTGGTTTCACCCTAATTGATTGACTGATAGACTCACTGATTCTGTAACGCTGTCAGATGGAAACAATGGAACAACGGCCCGTGGATTGCTTGCATCCCGAGCACGGCACACCACCAATCCAATCTTCAATTTATTTGATGGTTAACTATGGTTTATTTTTAAGGATGGTGTTGTTTAATCTTGACAATACTAATGAAGGGTGTTCTATTTAGCAAATTCAATTTGGGTAAACTAGTAATCAAGCGCAATTGCTTTGCTTCTGGGGAACAAGGCGTATTTATGACTAGTCTCTCGCTCGGTTACTGCGCAGTACAATTATTGCGAAATGGTTGTTATTAAATGGTTGAAGTTTGTTGTGCCTAGTAGCTGTCTCAGCTTCTGAAGACACAGTATGTATGTAGTAAACCAAACTTTGGTCCGACACTCTAACTCTGTCTTCCACTGTGCTAGAGTGGGCCGGAATGAGGACCTCATTCTGTGCGGTGATCAATCTATCCCCGCGGCCAAAGTGACGGCATCGATGGACAGCGAAAAATATTGATAGTTCGCACTGGCCATGTGAGCCACTACTACATGAACGAGGTTTTATTTTAAATCTACTTTATATGTTTAGTGAAGTGAAAAGTAAACTTAATTTTCTCTTGAAAGTCAGTGGAAAGTAATCAGTGAAGTAAGTTGATGTACTGAAATGATTATTGTTCACCAGCAATTTAGTGAAACATTGTCTGTTTGTTGGTTTATGGGATTGTTATTTTTTTTTTCTTTCACGTCAAAAGTAGACTGTAAAAACCAAAATTCCCAGGAGAAACTGTGGGAGCGAAGCCTCAGGGTGGGCCGTTGTATAATAAATATATGAGTAGACACTTTCAATAGACCATCGGTAACACTACGCCTACTTTCATTTTCGGGTTACATCGTTAAATCGTGATTATAATACCTCATTGAACACAGAAGTCAAATAAAATGCGCTTCATTGTGCTATTTCAATCAGAAAGGCTTTGTTGGCCGCGAGACAGGAGCCATCAAAATATTTTGTACCCTCCCGCTCTGTACAGAAAAAGTTTAAAAAAGTATAAAACCAGTCACCAATTGTTTGGGGGCTAGACGCAAACGGCTCAATAAAAGCCGGCGTGTCGTCGGTAAACAAAACTGCCAGTCATTAGACCGTCGGACGAAAACATTCGGTCCAATTATCTAGGGCGAGCTTTGGGGCAGAGGGGTCTCTAGCTTCGACAGGAAAAACGTCGGCGCAGGACAAGACCTAATGACGATGTCAGGCCGACTCATCAATCTACTGCGTACCGGGAGATTTAGTGGCAGCTTCTTTAGCGTGCGTGTTCATGAAACTCACTCTGAAACCTGACGTGTGCGTTTTTACGCTGTCTAGACGAGGAGACAATTAAATGATCTCTTAGGTTTTTGACGCTGTTATAAATTACTATTTCAAGACGGGCGAGAATATTTATAGAAAGAAAACAAATCTAATGTTATTCTAGTTTTTTATCGCTTCATTTATCTTCTTGGTATTTTTTTAATTTTCTCACTGACAAGTTGTAAAAGCTATTCAACGAAGACAGACAACAACAGAAGATCCTAACGCATTTTATGCATGCTCTGTTATGCATACTCTGTTGAAATTCAGCATCCTGTTGGATGGTGAATCCTTGTCGTAGAGGCGCACAACGTCTTTTATAGTCAAAGCAAATGAGTGAGACAATGCTTATTTATACAAGTCTATTATTAGCATTCCTTTAGCAATAGTAAATTTTTAACAGACAGTATTTCTGCGAAATGTGCTTGGGCTGGCTACATAGTTTGCCATAGTTAAGGACTTGCAACTTGAGATGGGAAAATTATTTTTCATTAACGCTCGGTTGAGTTTCAACGTACTGCCAGTGGAATTAAAATCAATTACTTCCGTTAGAACAACACAAACTTGTAGAAAATTCTCGCCATCCGCATGCCGGCACCACCCACTAGCTCGCCCGCCCCAGTTTGTTGCGATTTTCTCGAAATTCGTTGTACGATGTCCATGGTTTAACCGTCAACACTAATTTGAAATCGATTTGTTTAAATGGCACTTGCAGTTGCAGCATTAAAACTTTTTAACTAGATTCTTAAAATTAAATTGAGTTCTAGCTATATACAGCGAGAAGGGGATGTTAGTGTGTTAGGTTATGTTAGGGGATGTTAGTGGAAAACGTATTTTAAAATAACGTTTGACCCGTATAGTGAAACGTGTGCAATATGAAATGTATCCTGAACGTTTACAGTCACCGAACCCTTTTGCTCGAGAAATTCAATAATCTACTGTGACGTCCTCAACCCGCTACTCGGGGTCTGGTTATGATATTGTTAAGAGCAAACCCACACGAAGCCACTGACACTAAAAAATACGTGACTGTTTTACAGAATCCAGACGAAGGTTCATGAAAAATCGGGTCTGATAGTCTCACGATATAAAGAGATTCGAATAGGCCGGATCACGCCACTTACAGGATAATGCAAGTCTTTTGTCTACGTCGTTCAATCAGGGGTACAGTTTTATTCATCCCGAGGAGAATGAATATAAGGAACAAGGGACTGTGAATGGGGAAGTGATCTCAAATCTTTCAAATCACTTGCTCAGACAATTCACTATTAGGTTCGTGATTTTTTTTTGTCATCGCTCGCAAAATGTTCTGTTTGAATGGTTTATTTTACAGATGAAGAGTTTACACATCACTATAATAATACTGTACTATATTTTTATTTGATCAATATATATCTTCAAAGCAGATGTGTGTGTGTATGTCCCTATAAACTCCAAAACGACTGACCAAAAACTTACAACAACCACCAGAAACCCCCTCTATCCAAGAGAAATCATTTGGTTATAGACAAAAATTACTGCTACCGCAAAACCAGGGTGGATCGCTAGTAGTCCTATTACTTTTATATCTAAAATAAGTCTAACGCTCTAGTGGTGTCGACGGTGGCGGAGGCTGCAGGTGGCAAACACACATCATCAAATACACACACAAGAGATCGCAGTTATCGCCTCAACACTGTCACTTTAACAGATTTATAGCTCGTTCCGTTTGACCCACCGCTCGACATGCCATATAAAACCGTTTAGAAATTGCCCATTTCCAAGCTGTACTAGAACGACTTTATGACAAAATTTATTAGAATTTTCGCCTCCATAGAATAACTGATGATTACTTGATAAAATTAATGTGTTATTTTCAGGATAAAAAGTAGGTACTTGCTATTTCGTAACTTGTTCGGTTATCTTACAGGCTTTGACAAAACTATAAAAAGATTTGAGCGGATTTTTTTTATTCAATAAGTTACTCCATTACGTATCAATTATTGCATCACATAAGCGCATATGCAACCGCATATATCTTTCCAATAAACTATTTTATCAAATTATGTCAATGTCAAATATGTCAACTGTCAGTATGTAATGTCACTTCCTTCTTCTCAATTACAACTCCTTTTATCGCATTATTAACTTTTCTATTTATATATAGTTTTGATAGCCAAACGGTAACGCGGTACTTTACTAAGGCACCGACACCAAGTTCAAAACCCTTCTTGGGGCACATAACAAAATATAATAAACACATAATAAAATATGTTATATGCGGATTTGCCAACGCTAAAGCGGGATAGGACAATTCGTGAAGAAACCAGCATTTCCAAGAACCAACCTTACAAAACATACGATATCTAGCAACCTGCACTGGGCCAGCATGGTACCTAGATTACGGTCCAAAAATTCTCTCTAAGAGAAGGCCTATGGACCCAGCAGGGGAACATAGGCTGATGATGACGATGATAAATAGCATTAATCAGTTCCTACATAATATAATTTTACCTGCCTTTATTACTAATTTCAAACATAAACTTAATAATTATAAACAAAACATGAGCGTAATGTTTTCCAGACTTTGGTGCCTTCGTTTAGAGCATAGTAGGTAGGTACTTAAATATTCAGAACGAAGATATGTAGTTACTTCTGTAACTTTATTACTGCAAACAAACTTTAGTAAGCGTGAGCACGGCTACATTTTCTCATAATTTGTAGTTTGTAGGTATGCGCAGAATATATATTTACTAGACCAGTAACCAGTTCAACTAGATACTACAAAACACTTTTTTTTCATATATTTTCATACGACTAGTTGTTGGAACAATCATAATTATGGGTCTAGCCAGTGTTAGCCGGTTAGCCCCTTCAACAACTCATTACCTCGTGGCTCGTATATAAACCACTTCCACTTAGAATGTGTCCAACGTGGCATTGTGTCCGTCACTTTTGGTACATGGTTACGTTGTTTCGGTATCCGCGTTCTACCGTGAGCACGTAAACGTGTTTTTTTATGAATAAATGGACAGTGAATTATAAACTAAAAATTTATCCTAGATCTACAGTTTTTTTTTTTATAAACAAAAAAGTTTACGCTCTCGTGAACGTGTATATAGCAAAATTCATGATAGGCCTACAGTACTCATATCCTTCAAATCCGAACACAGCTTTAGGGCAAATGTATGAAAGGAGTACTTCCCGGACGAACTCTTTCACAGGGAGCTAGCTCTCTATAGTTTAAAAAAAAACAATTGGGTCATTGAAGAAAAGATTTACAATAGCAGAGACGGTAAAGGTAGGTTTCATACAAAAATCACTAAAGAGTAGCTTACCTATCTAAAGGACTGGGTTTTTTGCGTCTTTCTGTTGGATTATGGGTAGTACCAGTTCACAAGACAACGTAAAATATAACACTTGAGTTACAAATAAATCTGTGTATAAGTACAACATGAGAAATTCGGGCGCACATGACAGAAACTGTAATATCATACACGATTTATGAGGCATTTAAAGGCGTTGAATACCATTGGCCCCAACATAAAGGCGCTTATGAAATATAACACGCTCTTAACACAACGTAACATTATGTTTTTGTGAGGCGTTAAAAGAAAGCACAATTTCCCTTTTATAAATGAAAATAAAATTGCGAATAGTTTTATTCAGCGAACGCGTGGTATCTAGATGGCGCGAGTGGCGCGACCCGCGGTGTCGAACGTTTCCAGCAATGAATTTCACCCTCTGTCAAAGTGTTGTGCAGTAACCGTCGAAAATATTGGAATTTTATTTAAATACAAACTGTTTGAGCTGCTGGAATAGGCTTTTGTCAACATATCTGTGAAGTCGTTAAAAAAGTATACACCGACAGATTTTTCACAGTTAGTTTCGTTTTTATACAAGTTAAAAGCTATGTTAGCTAGTAGTTGACAGATTACTTACTTAGATCTTTCTTTTTATTTAATATCGCTATTTTTTATCTATTAAGAATGAGCGATAAAGGGTCACCTGATGTTAAGTGACGATGCGGTCAAAGGTGGCGCCACTCTACACCTGGATTGGGAACTGGCTCTCAAGTGGGGCTGACTCTCAACTGAGGTATACCATTGGTATGCTCAGGTATCCTCGACTGCATTGGAAAATCTGTTAGGGGTAATTTTATGAATATATTTGTCTTTTTTTTTCAAATATATATAGGTAAATACCGCATGAATTCTGAACAGGTATCAAGTGAAAAAACCTACTTGAAAAAGGAACAATAAAAATATTGCGACGAATGCAATGAAAGTCCTCATCCACAAAGCAGTGAGCTTTGCATATGAGCACCATTAAGACGGCACAATATATTTTATCTACTAACAAAAAACGATCAATGGAATAGATTATTGAGACTTAACTAAGCTTCTGTGTGAATCAAAGGCTAGTTTTTTGTAAATATATTTTTATTAGAACAAAACCACACAATGGTTTATTCTGAACCGTAGCAAACTAGGCGGAACAATGAAAATGAAACAATGTAACCTTCGTTGTAACTGTTTTCATTTGAACAAACGCTTGAAATCGTATGTGAGGACGTCTCACACTGACACTGGTGAGCATTCAGCAGGCGTTATATCCCGTGTTATTAAATTCTTTACCTCGCGACTGGCGATAGCAATCGCCTTATACAATTACACGACGAACAAGGCATGAGAATGGCTGACAATGACTTTGGGGTGCGCGAATTTTTTTCTATTGAAAACGCGGAGCTTATTTCATTTAATTCTGCTGTGATGTGATGACTGTGACAGCCTGCTTGGAAACTTTGATACATAATGAAATGTCGAGGGAAATGTTGGTAGACCTTCTAGTGAGGACTCGTCTGTGAAGAAGTAGGTTGTATTACGGCCAACATTTTTCTTCCACTGAGCAGTATTTCAGTCCTCATTTAAAGGCATAGGTGGCTTACCACGGTCGCAATGCATTGTCATGTAATGTATGTCCAGACCAACAGATACCACCGGTTAGACCATGTTGCGTGGGCTTTTTTCTGCATGTAGATCGCTTGTTGGCTGTTTTTGTATGAGATCCGGAGTGAAATCAAAAGTGTTCTGATTTACCAAATTTAAATAGAACACACCGCGTTTCTATTGCAAAATAACGTTTCAGTATTACAAATTTACAAAAGAATTTACATACTGAAAACAACTGCAAAATGAGAAAATAAGATATTCCATACAGAATATTCTCCACAGAACATGCTAGTGTAAACGGAAATCTTCAGGCATGCATTTACATAGAGATGCAAATCTGAATAAACCTAGATTACCCACCATGTCTATGTTCTTGCTTAGAATCCAAAAGCTAAAATGTGGTTTTAACACGTTAACCTAACTTGGAAATGATGAAAAATATAGCACCAATCTGAAACTGGTATTTCATTAGGTAGTACCTAATTTCAACAAAAATTCAACCTTATTTTACAAAGTTCATTGTTTGTATTTATGAAAAATAAGCAGATTTTTAATGAATACACTTTTGACGAAAGAAGCCACCACAAATTTTAATGTTAAAAATGTTTCAATAAATAATCTATTGAAAATAAATACCGAGAATTCGTGGTAAATTCGTGCTAGCGGTAAAAAAACTTGATGTGTCATCTTGAACAACAGAATTTATTTCGTATTCATAGAACTGAACAAACATAGTCTCACAAAATTACTTGAATAACCATATTTCGTTTAGCTGTGGTATTGCGAAAAACATTGTCAAAGTTGAAATCCTAAACCACGCATTTATAAATAGCTATTTCATGTAATGATAGCTAAGTGTTAGTAGGTACGTTGGCTGGCAATGCGTAGGTCATGAGTTTGAATCCTGTAATGAGCTTGAGTTGTAGGTCAAGAAAAACATCAGATTGAGACCACGGCTTAATGGTAGAGAATATTCTAATCCTTGCCATCCTCGGCCGCGACAGCGGTCTATAAGGCACCAAAACCTAATCATCTTTATTTATTCAGTTTTAAGTGTAGTTTTCGTAAATATTCTACACAATGTCTCCCTCGACATCGAAATAGCTCAATTTCAAATTTAAGTAGGAATATTCATTTGAAATTTTAATTTTTCATTGCTCATTTCTCATAATTTTAAGGCCCGCCATGAAAATATCAAAGTAAATATTCAGGCCTCAGTTTTTTAACGTAGCTTAAAACAGAACAAAGTTACGATTATTTGGATGTAATTATGCCTCAAAAAAGAAAGATGACTCTTTCGATTTTTTGCATGCTGTTTGTGCAAAAATAAGATCGTCATTTTAAATATGTGGGCCATTTTTAATTCCATAATCTTTGAAATCATAACAATTAAGTCAGCTAATTTATGTACTCTGACACTTTCATTTACAAACCTTAGTTAGTCTTTAAACATACGAGGGCAACTCGTATTAAGCTAAAACACCTTAAAAACCAGCGTAGGTCGTAGGTATATGTATCAACGGTCTCATAATTATCTTAATACGACATTTTATTATTATCTCAAATTCAAAAAGGTACAACGATACTTATGTATAAAATTACCTTTGTAGCGCTCGCACTCTGTTTGGCATTGTTCGAAGGATACAGTAACATACAAGATTCTGTACGCTATTACGGTCTCACAAACATTACAAATATATTTTATTGCTATAGAGATTTGGCAAAAACATATCATATTATTATCACCACTTCCTACTTATAAAAAAAAATGTGAAAGTTTCTGGTATAAGTATTTTTACTACCACTCAGCTCTGTAACGACAAAATGGATATTCGGAAAATTTGGTACATACTTGCTTTATATACTGGAAATTAGACACATTTCTTATCCCAGAAAATTGGAAAATCAGGAAATTGTATAGGTCCTGCGGGATACTGAGGAAACAGGGATGTAACCGCTGGGTACAGCTAGTAAATATATAGTTAGGTATAATGACTTTTTTTATTTTTTATTTTTTATTTATTTATAATGACTAACTTCGCCTATGTCATAGGCACTCTACATCATATCTAGGTACGTATAGAAACCACAGACATCTTCACGCCATATTACAATCGCATTTGATAGTTGTAACGGATATTGAGCTGCCCAACTCCTTCGAAGCAATCTGTGTTGGAGACATAGAAGGAAAGGTTTGAGACATCTTTCAGTTTTGATCAGCCGGGTGAAACTACCCTTTGAACCAAACGCGTGTTCTCCTTGTTACAAAATGTTATATGGTACAGTCAGCGACAAAAGTGTAAGCTGAATAGCCCAGATTTCAGTACCAGATCAGCCAAGTATTATGTACAAAATCTAGAGAAAATTTATATTTCATGAAATTAAAATATTATCATATAAAGAAGTCTCAAGCACTCATGTACCTACGTAAATTGCAAAATATGCTCTATAATCATTGCTATTTGTAAGATTTCCGTTCTGAATGTTTAGATTCAATTCTAAGAATTTCACATAAAAATCTGGGTCAAACTGTGCACATTACAAAAATGGCCTTTACAGGTATTGGAGTTTCGCTTGCCCATAATGATATGATAATACGATTGCCCATTGTATAACCGCGGTCGCCGACTTGAACCCAATGGGAATATAAATTTTCAAAGGTAAATACGAAAAAGGCACCGCCGCGCCGTGAATCTTTTTATAGTGCCATTGTATGGAAAAATGATATGCTCTCGTTATTGAGGAGAAACGTAAACGTAAATTCTCACCTATGCTCATTTTCTTTGACCTGTGTGAAATACGATGCTTTTATGAACCTTTATACTGGTATCACACATTGAATTAACTATACCTTTATTCGAGTAGGTGCATTGAATCGCCTACGTCACCAGAAGTTACATTATTATTTTATAAACCAATTAAGAAAAATCGACTTGCGCCGAGTGGCTGGCAGTAGTTGGATGAGAAGAGCCGAAGACCGGGCTCAGTGGCGTACCTTGGGAGAGGCCTATGTCCAGCAGTGGACTGATACGGGCTGATGATGATGATGATGACGAAGAAAAAACGGAAAAATGAATTTGTTCAGCGACTTTACTTTTATCGTTGGTCAAACCACGTGACATAAAGTTCTGCTATTCTCACCCTGAAATCAGTTTTTCTTACAATCTATAATTATGTTAAAAAATAGGTATGTTAAAGTTTGTTTGTATTTTGTTACTAATTTTGAGTATTCATTTACGTTTGGAAATCTACACTGTCCGTGACCCTGAGTGTTTTAGGCTATGAGTGCCTAATAATTTTGAAAACTGCAGTGAATATCTTATCAGAATGCAGTGATGCTGGAACACTACTGCTTGTTGGCTAAAGAACTACCAAAGTGTTGATTTTATCCTGACGGGCATACTTCTACTTCGTTACTCGCACTAAAGCGTTGTTTACTTAAAATGTGAATACTTACATGTTCCATCGAAGGTCAAGGTCACTTCACAAGTCATTATGTCCTATGTTTTAAGTTTTATTAAGTAGTAACTAATCCAGAGACCCTTTGGCTTAACTGACAACACGGTTGGGTAATGAAGATCCATCCCTTGTGAGCCGCCCATCACTTTTTGGAACGGAGCGTTTTTGCTAAAGAGGGATTAGTGTACCCTCTTTGGGCTCAATTTTCCTGAGATGCTTTATCATTGGGGTTTCCGACTAACATGAGGTTAACTTGTAATCTTAGCTTTATTTGGTCGTTGTAGTGACTTAGTACCTCCCCGCTCCGTAATCAACTCTTTTTATGAGGACCCTTCGATATTCAATTTCAATTCATGTCCTCTTCGATCTTCCCTTTTTATTCCTTCCCGTTGTTCCGATGCCTTTGAGATTTTATCTCAACAAGTCGGATAAAAAAGTATTATCAGAAAATTAACAGATTTTACATGTAACTATGGCGATAACTATTATTGTGAAGTTTCGTTGTGAATACAAGGGCTGTTCTTATGACAGGACAAAGGCCAATAAAAACTGAGTAAGAAGCGCTAGCTAGTACCTTGGTCGTGGCGGAAGGAGAACTAATTTAAAGTCAAGCTTCAAACGTAATTACCGACGAGGTGGTGTGCTGGCGTTTCAGCAAGTGCCCCCTTTGCGTAAAAATATGGAATACTGAGAAAAACGTTGAGTCAATTTGCGAGCATTTGTCTGGTCGCCTTTATTTGACGGTCGAGTGAGCACAAGAGGCCCCTGGCTGGCCACGGTAAATCAGCTTACATTTTTTCAAAGGTTTTCTGTGTTTGGCGGTCCTCGCATCAATGAAGTAAAAAACCTTTTCATTTGTGCGCTAACTTGTGCGCTAATGCCGTATAAGTAGATAAACGTACGGAGTCCTTATTCGCGTGACTAGTTAATTGATTTTAAACATAAGTTTAGAACTGAAATGCTGCTGATTTATAGGTCACGCTCTGTTATTCCTGGGCTCTGTTTTTATTACTTGTAATAAGTATCTGTGTAACAATATTTTCAACGTCATACTTAATTATAAACTTCGCAGAAAAACTACTTTCAAATATTTCTAGTTTCTTCTGTGCACTTTTCTATCCAAGTACTTTTTGATTGATATTAATCAACCACAAACTTTCTTACTGTAAATCTTCGACAATTGGTAAGCAAGTCGAATTTATTATGCATCTGATTGTGTTCAGTGCAATAGCTTTCAGTAAGTTTTCACTTGAACGCCTGATGTAATTGCATTAATTCTGAGAAGTACCTTGATAGTTGTTAGTCTACTGCAGAGTGGGAACTGTGCAAGACGGAGTGTACTGAACGTGACCATAATGTCACAAGGCCACATTACTTTAGCGACATTTCTAATATAATACCTATAAAGTCTGTGCACCTATTTCTAAATGGGAACCTAATAACAGATTCAGCGCACGTCGGGAGCCGGCTCTATCGCAGTTTTCAATCCGAACTCGAAACTAGAAGATTTGTCACGTACATTACAACTTTTACAAAGGAACCGTATCATTTCCTCACCTTTTGTCGAAACTTTGTCATCGTAATTACGTACGTTTTAATATGAAACTGACGAATAAGATTGAAGACTGTCTCAACCCAAACGCCTCTCGATGAGTTTACTTTTAAAGTAAATAACATTTTCAATCTCGCGTCCGAACGATATATCTCAGCGGTAAATGACCAAAGTACTACGTGTAATATGATCAATGAGGCTTTCGATCACCATCCATCAAGCGTCCCCACAGTGCTTGCAATAGTCTAGGTTCCCGGCAATTCGACGAAAAGCTCGCCTTTTAAGTGGCAGGATTTTACATTACCTCGTGACAATGGAGGAAAACCTGACGGAAAAAGTAAGAAGGTCAGAGTACCCTACTCCCAGACAAAGGCGCTTTCACTGTAAGCCACTCAAGGTGACACTTTACCCGGATTAAAGTTATCGTAGTCTGCCAAACTGAATACAAATGCAGGCGCGAGCTTTCTGTTGTGCCCTTATGTGCCTTGTTAGATGATTAGCACAGCGCCGCCGGAATGTGTATCGGGTGTTCCGCGTAATGGGCTGAGTGTGGCTGTGTTTCGTAATGAGCTGGTTATTACAGCTCTAAACTATACTACTATGCCGATTGATTGCGGCTAGTGGTAATAATAACGCCCACACAGTCACATACACAGTATCAGGGGGAGGGGGGGATTATGAAACCACGTAGCTTGGTTGTAGAGCATTTTCTAGTGTTCACTTGATGTCGACATTACCTATCAGTGTGTTCCGGCAACCACATTTGAGAGCCTGTTCCTAATCTATGTGTAGCCACAACGCACGCTGTCGTGCAAGAAGAAAAACAGTTTAAAATAAGTTAGGACTAGATTTGTAAAAAATCTAGGGTCGGTACTTATAATAAGCTATACATATTTAGATCGGGAACCCATAACACCCATAAATAATTAAATGTTTTATTTCTAGCCATCAAATATTTGTACCGTAGCGGGAATCAAACCCATGGCCTCACGCTTTACAGTCAACGGTTTGACTCGTTCTACATAGGTTGTCAATTACACCATACTTGATAACTTTTAACGGCATTTTGCAATAAAAGCCTCATCATAAATGTTGCCCAAATAAACTGAGCAAAAGTTAATTATTGAAAAAGGAAGTCATAAAATCCATTCTTAGCGTAAAAACGAAACACAAAAACGAATGCGGATGTCTCTCTTCCGAGCCTCCCGGGAGAACTGCCGGCCCTCTCAGACGTTTCACAAATTCATGTTTGGGCTTTTGAGGTTATACCTACTTGACAAGTGTGATAATAAGTTATAAAAATATAGTGTAGTGAAACATGGTCAAAAAAAAATAAAGCATAAAGTGCATTACGGTTTCACCACAAAAATAAAACACATGAAAGAGCTTAGAACTAGTATTACTATGTCTTATGCTTAGAGTGATTTCTATCAGCTAAAATTTGGATAGTCAGCACTAGTTTTATGAAAAATATAAGTTGATAAAATATTCTCTATGTACATAATTAATAAAATTAAAATCAATTTTGAATGTTTATTTTGTGAAATTCGTAAATATTTGATCTGTGCGTCTGATTTAAAAAGAGGTAGGTATACAATCATAAATGCCCTTTTGATATACTATATGTTACCCATTACAGCAAAAAAACACAAGCCCAATGTTTTGGAAACCGTTAAAGTCTTTGTCAATTATCAGATTGTGTTAAATATATTTTCATTTTCGCGTGATATTTATTCAATAACCATCGAGCAAAACAATTAGGAGCAGATAATTTTCTTATCCCTCAACGTTTTAGACGTTTTAGACGTTTTAGAGAAACCTCTTCGACCCTTAAACGTCATATCCTTTGTACAACAAACGCTCGTTAAACAACCGCGAGGCCGCGGGCGAAATATAACGAACTCACTCATTCGATATTTCTTCATCGTCTGTCAAATAAACGAGCACAATAAATGTTTATTGTCCTCGAATTACTCAAGTGAGAAACGGTATAAAGAGAAAAGAATGGGGCGCGCGGAAGGGACCACGACAAAAGCGATCCTTCTTCGGACCACCAGCCGTGACGGCGCTTACATTAAGGTTATCGTCATCCGCCAAACTGAATACAAAGAGTCGCCTGAGGAGCTCCGTGATTCATACCGGCGAACCAGCCAACTCCACGCATTATCCTGCCTATTGAGGAAATAGTCACAGATACTCCTCCTTAGCTTGTTCTTATAAGAAAAGCGCATTACCTCGTACAAGGTAAAACCGTTTACATCCGGAAAGGAAACAAAACATATCCGCTAAGTTGTTGGGGAAATAAAACGTACGAATCTCGAATGTGAGATAACACTCTTGTTTTTAAAAGACAATAAAATTACTGAGTCAATAAAATAAAGGTTTAACTCTGCGGTCGTGATATTACGACAGGGTGAAACATAACAGAGAGACAAATCCGAGGTCTCGGATAGTGTCTTATCAGGAAGTGTGTCACATCCCCCGGGGGAACATTATCTAACGCCCTATATTACTGGCTCCCAATCTGATTCTTACGTCCCGTTACTATTCACAACAAAATAACATTTCAGTTTCATTTTGGCAACGTTCCCGTTGGTGTGTCATATTTGATTTGAGCCTTGGGTCACGTTCGGAGGCGTTACGGTTAATGGTGTATCTCTTTGAACGTTTATGGCTAATTTTACTTACATTAGTGGTATTATATTAGAGCAAGCTTCCGAGGAAGTTCGTTATTGCGTGCCACTAATTAGCTGTTAGCAGATTGTGGTTTCAATTAAATCAGATTGATACATATACATTTATGTATATATGTAATGCTCTGTACCTAATTGCATAATAACTATGTTATTAGGGTTTCGTACCATAAAAGGAAAAATAACCTTTATAGGAATCACTTCGATGTCCATCTGTTGGCTGTCTGATAATGCCATTTTTCTCAAGACATCGTGGGAGTATCAGGTTGAAATTATTATCAAATACTTATGGGTGCGCCCGAGCTTACACTACTTTTGCTAATTAACTATAAGCATTCCAAAAGTGACAAAATTTGAGTCGACGTAGTTTATGTACTTAGGACCAAAGCTATAGTTGTAGTGGGATTTATGACGCTGGAATTATGATCTCTATTATTAGGTACATTATTGAACAGTATTTTGTAATAATCAGGCCATGAATGTGTGGTTTAGACCTAAATGGATCATCACTCGCAAGAGTTAATTACGATTTGTCATCATTACAAACAGACGCCTGAAATTCTCATAGTCAGCGTGTAAGGCTTTAAAAAAAATGTATCGCGCTCATTCTTAAAGCCTTTATTAACTACGTTCTATTTAATCTTATGATGTGATATCAAAACGCACGTGATGTCTGTAACTAATATTCGACGTATTTTTCTCAACTACATGCGTCTGATCGCACGTTTATTAATATTTAAGGTTTTGAATAAGGCATAGGCTGCCTCTCTTGTCGTCTACTTGATAATTGTGCTATAGCAATTATGTTCTTAGAACGAGCATGAAATAGAGAACAAGGCTCATTATTCAGTGGAAAGTCCATCAGACCCCGCAATTATTTAAGATTATCGAAGGTATTAAAATGGAACGTATCCAGTGAATATCGATCGCTGCAGAACTGTAGCTAATTGAATCTTATAAGCTCTTAACTAGGTCCATAAAGGTTCGTTATTGCTCTCAAGAGAAGCTACGAGACTTCCCGTCATGTGAATAAGGTATGTAAATACGGCAACACGTTGTAGGTGAACAAGTATTGGCTGTAGGAAATGCAATTTCAGCGAGTGAGGACTGTGAAGTTATTGAATAACTTGTATGAGTCCGCTCGGTGGTGTCAGAAACTTGTGTGGTTACAATGTGATGCGAAGTTTTATGGATCTCTGAATGAGAGTCAACTTTCTGCCGCTGTCCGTTATTTTATGTGCTTGCCTATCGGAGTTGAATGAACTTGATTATAAGGTGCAGTATCGTAACTTTGACGCAGAGCCAGACTCTTTTGTTTTGCTAACTCTTTACCAAGCAAGATAACTGTGATAGTTTGCTTACATTGAAGTTCACATCAACATAACAACAGGGAAGTATATAGCCAATTATCCCTAAACTTTTTTCACATTACACGCAACATAAGCACCGCGGCACGCCTCCAATAGTACTTAATAACTGTATTAACAAGTAGGCGGCGGTGCGTGCCGCAAACATGATATATTAACGTACTTACCCTCCTTCGTGATATTGCGATCTCTTGCAATATGAAAATTTATTGCAACCACCAGCCGAGAACAGGGATAGATGGGTAACGCAGAAAAACGAGCTTTTTTATTAACTTATTGCTCTTCAGTGTTTTTTTAATTTTATCTTGTGTCGCGTTCTCTAATAATGAAAATCTAGTTTTTGTTTCGAGTTATATTAATATAAGCTGATTTATCTCTATTTCATCTCGTGTTTGTCGTTTTTACGTGAAAATTATTACTTGGTATTTCAGCTTTACGTAGCTACTCACTATATTTCCACAATATGGTAACTTGCTGATATCGTACTCTATTTTGCTAATCTTAAGCTTAAACTTAAGACATAATTCTATTATAATTAAGTCTACCTATTAACCCTTGTTTCCCCGATCATCGCCATCATCAAAATTCGCGGCCATCACCGATATACCACTTGACCTTCACGTGACCTTCAGTTCTCAAGTGCGCGGGCACTTGACCCCAAAACACTTATGTCTCTGAGAGCTGTTTGTTTATGTTTTGCTTTGTTCCAGGTACTATTCTTGGAAGCTAGTGAACTACTCGTTCTGTAGAAATATAAACAAAAACATATGAATGTTTATTTAGTTTATAACAGCCCATTGTTTCGAAGGTACTTTGAAATAACTGCCGTTTTGTAAATAAATAATAATAAAATAAAAAACAAAATTTTTGTTTCATTTTTTTTATACCATTTCATTTAGTATAATATGGTTTTTAATTTTGGTAATATAAAAATATTCATGTTTTCATACTAATAATTCGACATTTTCACTCGCAAACATTCGACTAAGAACCCCCCGCGCGCCCGCCGCGCGCCCGCCGTAAGCCGATTTTTATGATTTATTTGTGAATGTATTTTAGCGTGTTACTAAGATTTGTTTATACCCTCATGTAGATACAACATTCAAAAACAAGAATAGTATGTTTTACTTACCCACACACGCAAAATATTTCATGTAAAACAGCAAAATGTCTCTGCAGGTAGATAAAATTCCATAAAAACTATAAAATTTGGCCTTTTTCCAAAAAAATCGAAAAAAATATTTAAAATCGTCACTTTTCGGTAAACTAAGTCATTTCTCAATAACAATGAAGCTCTAAACTCATTGAAATGAACACAAATGCACCTTTCCGAACAAAAAATATGTTTACGACCGCTTACAAGGCCATTCGTTTTTTATGTACGGCGGAACACAGACAATGTGAACTTCGAGAGACGATATTTTTTTATTTTTCTCCGAAACCTTGCGACTACAGATGTTTAAAACAACCATTTGTTCATTCACAATCGATTAGTAGAGTTTCCAAAGAGAATAAGACACTTTGAAATTTTAAGTACCGTTGAGTACCGCAGCGCCTCTTAAGAGGCGCTCGGCGAACCACAATTGTGGTAGTCGGAGATTCGCGGTTAGTTCGAGTTGGTACCACAATTGTGGTAGTCGGAGATGCAAGGGTTAAACAGTTAAGTACACCATAGGAAATATAAAACATAACTTAACTTTTATATTCATAGTTATTCCAAAGGCGCGAAAAAATACTACATCAACTACATATTGTATCGCTCTAAAACAAATATAAGGATAAAGTAGTAATTTGAGTGTATAACTATGAAACTTTAACGTTTCGTAACAGGAAATTTGATTAGTGAAGGCAGCAAGCATCAAGTCAAAACTTATACTGCACTTTTTAAAGTAATTCTGGTACGTCGCATTGCAAAACTAACTACGGTAATGTGAAAGAGTTCCCTCACAAATAACTTGCAGTCGGATTGAGTGAGAGACTGACATATTATTTCCCAGTTCTTCGGAGCGTCTGCCGGAATATTGATCAGCGGAATCTCTCATACCGTAGTGCCAGATGCTCCACTCAAAATTATTTTCAAATATATCTTCTGAACTTGTTACACGTTTGTATGTGCCACGTTGCGTTTTTGTGACATTTTTCTACATAATAATAGAGTAAGTAAATTGTATAGCGTCAATTTATAGTAGGCAATCTCCACAATGATCTAGAAATATCGCCAGACCCAAATTGAACTTCAGCGCTGAACAACCAAAATTGTTTAATTTTATCGGTACTAGAACATGATAGAGTGTAGGTTGAAAGAAAACGAGTAGAATAATCAGTTATTATTTTAAAAATCATAATAAATAAATTATATCTATGCCGATGTTATAAAAAGACAAAGTTTCTTGTAGGTAGGTCAGTAAGTTACAGTTAATATCTACCACTTCTGATTTAATTTTCAGAATTCATTTACTGTTGTTAGAAGCTACCATATTCCTACCATATTCCTGTGTATCATAGACCATGTGTTATAGTAATAAAAGTCCTGGAAGAATAATCACGCGGGTGAAACCGTGAGGCACAGCTAGTTTTATATAAAAAGAAAAGAAACCATGGTACCTACAGCAATTTTCGGATTGTTGTAAGTGGCATGCGACATCATTTAATGCCGCGACGGTCCCCTGTGAATAGTCCAAATAAATGGTTTCTTACTCTTCAAAATATAATTACGCTGTCTGCCAAAGTAAATGGTATATTACTCCAAAATAGTATATTACTCTTTGGATCTAAATAAATAGTGTAGACGCACCAGATTTATTTATTTACCAAAAAAAATGCGTTTGCATACTAGGAAACATCAAAGAGCCAAAAACATGTAGGTGGTCTACTTCATAAATTTTAGAATATTAACGTTGACATCACTATACATATTGGAAATAAGTAAATTTATGAGAAAATATCCGCAGTTCTTCATAAAACAAGCTGACCAATCACGACGCTACGCAACCAGGTTTATGTATAAACTAGAATTACCACCGTCAAAATTAAAATTACACAGTTCCGGAACAAACATAATGTCAATAAAAATATTTAATAAACTACCCGACGAATTAAAATCCGAAGAAAAAATCACGTATTTTTAAATAACTTAAATACGTTTTTAATCGACAAATGCTACTACAGCCTAGATGAATTCCTCAACGACGACTTCTCGAAATGATTAGAATGGATCGGTCCGCTCCTACATTGCTATACCCTATTCGGGTCCATATGTTCGCTAATCTTAACCACTAAGATCTCTTGTATACTAACATATGAATGCAATAAACGATTGAATATGAATATGAATATATCTTTGGATTTGGTACTTGTAGTAAATTCACAATATATAAATTGTTCATACGATTTCACGTCGTTGGCCGCTTCACAAGAACTAGAAACGTTTTCACAATACAGCTATGTTAACATTGTATGCATAACGAAATTAGTTATGCACATAGTTTACTGCTGACATTTATTAATTAAGCTCTGTTACGCTACTGTAAACTACAACTAACTATTTTCAATAATACGCTGTCTTATTGAAACGTATGGCTTTCAACTGTAACAACTGTAAAACATAAAATTGGTCGTGCTAAAAACTAAAATGGAAAATTTTCTATAAATAACACATATATTTCTTAGTTATTCAAGCATTAAGTGCGAGTTGGTTAACCTAATTTAGTTTTGCATTCATCATCATCAGCCGAAAGAAGTCCACTGCTGAACATAGGCCTCCCCCCTTGAACGCCACCATGAACGGCTATTAGCCATTTGCATCCATCGGCTCGCTGCGACTCTTACAATGTCGTCGGTCCACCTAGTGGGGGCCTACCTACAGAACGTCTTCCGGTTCGTGGTCGCCACTCGAGAACCTTTCTTCCCCATCGGTTATCGGTTCGTCGAGCGATGTGGCCTGCCCATTGCCACTACAACTTGCTAATTCAGTTTTGCATTACTATTCTCTCTATTACATACAAATAAAATATATTATATACTAGCTGCGCCCCGCGGTTTCACCCGCGTGGACTACATTTAACTCGATAAAAAATTAATATAAAAAATAGATGTTGGCCGATTCTCAGACCATCCCGATATGCACACAAAATTTCATACAAATCGGTCCAGCCGTTTCAGAGGAGTACGGGAACGAAAACTGTGACACGAGAATTTTATATATAAGATTGATTTCCCGAAAATTTACTTAATCAAATGTGACGCGGTATTTATCTGCCTGATCGACGGTCATTCCCAATAACCGATCTATCCACGGTTTGACAGAAATTTGACATAGAAAAATTGTAAATAATTTCAGATAGCAATTTGACATTACTTCTATGGAGCTTATGTCAAATTTCTATCTGCAGTAGGGAAAACCGTGGATAGATCGGTTATTGAAAACGGCCGCTAGAGATCACACAGCTACATAGTTTTCGCGACTTCCCCACTGCTAATTCAGTTGAGTAGTTGAGCAAAGCATCATATGTACATATGTATATATAGGTAATATAGGAATTTTATTCCCCACTTCTCAGCAATGCAATCTCAGCAATCTAAGCATTGGATCACTCTTATATAAGTAGCAAGTGAGCAGTGGCGAAATCGTGATAGTTTTGTGACAATTACAATGCATAAATTGATTCCTCCATTAATTTCCATGGTTGTTTTTCCACCCACATGTGCTACTCGTTTTACTTTACACTACACTGTTCTCCACATGAAGATTATCACATGACTCTTAGCACAATAAATAAAGCCTTAGGGCTACTCAAATTACTCAGGAATGGAATTTCACAATGTAAGAATTTACAAAATTGTATCAATACTTATATCTGGAGATTACTTCCTACATACCTACATCCAAACTCATATTATACTTGGTCATTTTATAACAGTACAGATGAGTAAGAACAACAAGAGTTGAATGCCTTTCTATTCTCTACTTTTCCGGAAAATACAACCTTTAACATACCTCCTATGAATGTGTTCAAGTCATAAGTGAATAGTCATAAATAATAGTGAATAGGTATTGTATAGTCTATTTGCACCTTTGACCACATCGTCACTTCCCATTAGGTAAGACTGTGGTCAAACGGTAGCTCGATCAGATGTAAAAACCTTATTTTATTTTCCATACCAATATTTGCCAACTTAATAATGAAGGTAACGTAGATTCATGTTTTTACTGACATTTATTCTTGTACTCTCGGTTATTTTCATAGCCGAGCTAATAATTCATTGCTGCTTAATTTTCTTGTTATATTTTCTTTTCATGCTAGTCTACATCTAATATATAAAATTCTCGTGTCACAGTTTTCGTTGCCATACTCCTCCGAAACGGCTTGACCGATTTTGATGAAATTTTGTGTGCATATCGGGAAGGTCTGAGAATCGGCCAACATCTATTTTCTATATTATTTTTTTATCGAGTTAAATGTAGTCCACGCAGGTGAACCGCGGGGCGCAGCTAGTATATTATGTTAAGAAACAAAGGATAGGCTGTTGATGAAATGAAATAACTTCAAGCTATTCTTTATTTTGGTTACATTTCTTTTTATTTTAAAATGTCATAAAATGATATCAACATCTTAAAGTTAACATTGATAAATATTCGCACTAAATAATGTAAATGGTTATTCAATTTATGAATCAAATATTATTTACAAATACCTTTAATAAATATGTATTGTCATATTATTGTGATTGTCGTAATTTATTGTCATTAATTTTACAAGAAAACTAATTTATTACTTATGGTTTAAGACTTCTAATTTTTATCTACGTCTAAATATTTATAAAAAGTAAATGAATAGTAGCTAAGTATATAATATGATTTCGACAAACTAGATATGTAAATATCTATTCTATAATGTGTAATTTTATTGTCAAAGTTAGTTGTGAATTTGTTTTACATTTATATGCATTTTTCTTCTCAATAGACCTTTACCATGTATATTTGGAAAATGTATATTTGTTTAAACAATGAGGTATGTAAGTAAACATGTAGGTTGTAGGTAGTTGTATTTAGCCGCGTGCAAAGTAACATTTTGTCAGTAGTTTTAGTATATTGTTATTCTAATTGTTAAGAGTGTATACAAAAACATTTTGAATCAAGTAAGGCTTAAAATGAGGATAAAATATTGTTAAACACGGGAAAGTATTACAGGTTTTTTTATAATGATCGTCTCGATTCGTATCAAAACTCATGTACATGTTGTCAACACTCACACTAAATGAACTACAGTAAATTCTTTTTTACTTATAACAATTTACTACAGATAAAGAAGTCTAAAAGGAACTTCATCTACCGATATTAAACTCAAACGAATGAGCCAAATACATTTAATTTCATTACTCTATCCGGAAGACATAAATTTATTATAATTTTATAGCCTAATACGAATTTTGCATTATTATAATAATACAACTATATTTTCATCGATTGAAACATTTAAATATTACTGTTTCATTTTCTTTCTTTCATTTTCTTTCTTTACACCAGCATATACATAGATTATAAATAATCATTATTTAGATGTAGGTACCTACCTACAAGCATGTTATTACATTTTATCTAAAATATATGTTTTTATGTTATATGTAAGCAAATAAATCGTTACCAAGGCCAAAATTTCTCTAAAAGTATGGTTAAAACATATCACAAATGCGGAGAAATGCCATAAGGTCATATTTAAACGAGAAGCAGCGAAAACTCTTACTTTCATACGCTTACTCGTAAGCTACTTCATTAGAAAACTACAAAAGATAAATAGTATGGTAATGATTTTCGTTGTTATTCTTTAACACTTACGATTTAGTTTTGAACGGTCAAAGAAAAAAAATCTGTACACTGATCAATTTCACTGCTGAGGGTTACCTCACTTCGGGATCAAATAGCTTACTTTATGGCTTTTCTTTTTACGGCTTTGGCTATTTTCATTTTTCCGGAAAAACATTTTTCCCTCGATTAATTTTACTACGAGTAAATCAGTAAACATCATAAGCATTTGCCAGTACAGCCTTCGCAAAATAAATACGACAGTTATTTTGTTTTTGTATTTCTATCCAACACATTATTTATCATGGAGTTCTCTTAATCATTGATCTAAGTTATGTAAACTATTATTGGTCTATATCTTAAATCTATTGACTTATTGTCTTGTTAATGTATTTATTGTCATTAATAACTTAACCTAATTGCTATTAAATGCCGTTTTCATTTTTGGTTTACATATACCACATTTCATAAGATCTATTTGAATGAATATTATCTAAAGAATTATTTTGAAAATTAACGCTAACATTTTCCTTTTAAATTTCCACAGTGTAAATATTTACATATTACTATAATTTCAAAGAGTTGATATGATAATAATGATATATTAGATTAATATACCTACATATTAAGTAACGTATATTTATTATTTTTATATATTACGAAAGTAACTCACTAGACTTGTCATATCATGTATATCTCCGATTACAATTTAATATTAAAATAAATTGTTGACTACAAATGCATCAGAATATAAAATATATATCTACAATTTATAAAACTAAAAAATTGATGTTAAATCTACTAAAAAATGCAGATTTCCACAAAGACCAGCTAAGAACAACAGTTTATACCATGATGGTAATAAAATTATACCAAAAAATACACATAAACAACTAGGTCAACAATTTATTTCTTTAGCTTATCCGTAACCGTTTTCATACAACTTGCAACTTTATTGTCACCATTTACATAAAGGCTGATTCAATTTATTCATATAAATGTTACATTTTACTTAACAATACAATATTATAACACTGACGTTTACTAAATACAACAACCTCAAAATACGTAACTTACAAAATTTCAACAGCCATGTTATCACTACAATTATTTTTTCTTAAATGTAGTCATATACATTGTAAGAAATCTAATTTCCGCTTTATACAAATACAAATGCCCAGTTTCCAAACATCTAAATTATTATCAAGAAAATTGTGGAGTGCCAGTTATCCTACGAGTATAAGCACTATTGTTTTGCGGTACTTTTGACACTTCTGTTGAGCGCTAACCGATTTTGAGGACATAAAATTAACAACTGAACGCTAAACTCTTCGATATATCATTAAGTGTAAATAAGCTGACGTTACTAAAACGAGTCAAAAAACCGAGCGCATCGTTCATAATACATAATGATATATTGGCGTTATATATTAGCACAGATCATTCGATTGAATTCACGTCAACGATTATATTATTACATGCATATTTCGACCAAATTTTAGTAACATGAGGTTAGGTAATATTCAGAGGAATTTTATAGATCTTAGTATTTTTTATCTCTGAAGTTACGGATGTAAGTATACATTTTGATTCAATTATTTATTCTCTGTATCATATAATGTTTTTTTAGCATTATAAAGTTGCTTTGTTTTATAAACTTATATCCCTACTAATATTATTAATGCGAAACTGTGTTTGTTGAGTTGTCCTTTTTTCACGCAACAACGGAGCAAGGGATCAACAGGGTTTTTTGCACAGAGATAGTTTATGACCCAGAGATTCTTTTTATCCCGGAATAATGCACGGTTCCTGTGGGAATCTCCATGCGAGTGGAACCGCGGTATTAATAAATATACTAAAAAGGTAAAATCGTGAGCCTGTTTCTTAAAAGAAATCCATGTACCAAGGTACTGAACTGGAGAACAAAAATGCGATAAGAATTTGTGAAAATGTTGCATTAAGAAAAAAAAGTTATTTGACAACCAAACTCCAAATTTAAAGGAAAAAAAATTAAGGTACGTTATTAAGGTTCATCGTAGAGGCATTGTATTTTAAAACGATATTTGGTTCAACAATTTTACAACAGCTGTGTTTTGTTTAGTAAATATAAAAATACGAGTACATATGTCTAAAAAATGAATAATATAATTCATACAGCTATAAATAACGTGAACATCGTCAGTAGAAAGGCATAGCCGGAATCGAATCGCAATGCTTTGTTATAATAAACAGAGTGAGGCGACGCTGTTGTGGGCCTTATTTTTTGCCTTTCCGTTCGTTGAGCGTTGTGACTGTTGTTTGCTGGCACAAATGCATTGATGCTGTAGAAATTGAAAGCGTTGTTCAATTCCGCTTGTCTCAGGTCTGCGTCGAGCGCGTTCTGATTGGCTCGGTCGTGTTGTTTCTTGAGATGCCGCTTCGGTGGCCGGGTTGTCGTCATGATTGTTGTTGGACGAGGTGTTGTGGTTGTTGTTGTCGTCGTTGTTGTTGTTGTTGTTGTGGTTGTCGTTGTCGTTCGCACTGGTGCTTCTGGTGAAGAGGAGAAGTAGAAACATTACTTATTTTTTTTGTTAGGTACTATTTTTTATTGCTAATAATAAAAATAATATTGCCCATTTAGGAGGATCCTTGTTAAGGGTATCTGAGCCTTAACAAGGATCCTCTGTATCCTGTACCAAGGATATCAGAAACTACGCTGTTTTTGAAAATACCCAAATTACAGCGAACAGGAAATACAGAATCATGCCAGATTTTAAGTGGTAGGTACGTATAGTTAGTTTTCAAACGATGTCCATTCATAGAATGTAATGTTAAAACAAAATATAATGTACTCGTATGTACGTATTGCTCTATAAATTGTTGTTATATTATTGAAAACATGTTACAAACACATTACTTTTTACAGTATCGGTTTTCGCTTAGATATTGCACTTTTAACGATACAACTAATTGGTTTGTACATAAAATTGTAATTTAAAATAGTGATCAGATATGTTAACGTGGTGTCCATAAAGTTTTGATATGTACAAGTAGGTATTTATAGAAAGTTTATGGTTTTTAAATAGGTAGTACTAGCAGTTTTTTGTTGCAAAAAATGGCTCCTTTGGTAGTATCTATGTCTCGCAAGTATACCTTTACATTGGAAAATGCTAATAACCTAATAATGGAAACATATAAACATCATTATAAACGAATTTTCTTTTACGAGTTTTGGCAAAAACAAAAACAAACTTAATTCAAATCATTTAAGGAATTTTGTTACTGGTGACACTTTTATAGCTCGGTCTCGTAAAATATTACAACAATCGTACTGTGAGTATCTTTGTTTATGATATTTTATTCTGTGATCGTTTATTCATAGAGTACTATAGTGTTACTTTATGTTATAGATTTATTTTAACAGCAGTCACCATCGTCTATGGACATTTACAACAGCACGGGCGGGGCGTGACCGATGCTTTAAGAACTAGATAATGGCATATGCTGAAAATGACTGGAGAAGTAACAAAAGAATGTGATATATTTACCTTTCAATGTGATAGATCCATCAGCTCTTCCGTAACCATTGACAGACGAGCATGTGTATTCCCCGAAGTCATTCGGCTTCAATCTGGTGATGGTGAGGTTCATTCGCAGTGCGTACTCGTTCACCATTTCCTCTGATATGATGTATTTGGAACTGTTCAGCAGCTTCGCACCTGGTTGGGAAAGTAAACATTTCAGATGACTTATTGTTATTTACTTCAGCGTTAGATCACAAGTTATGTGATGTTAAGTGATGATGTGGTCGGAGGCACCACGCTACACTCTACTACGATTTTATTTTTATAAAACAGTATTGAATAAACCTATGTCATATCTCCATCTAATTAGTGGTGTCACTGGTGTCAAACGGTTCTCACAATAGATGTAATTAAAATTCAATACATAATTTTCAAATCAATGTTATAGACATACTTTCACAGAATAAATATAGTATGATTTCATACTGTGTATTCCTTTTCAATAAGAGTCAAATTGGTGTGGAATTACGTTGATTTTTTTAATTTCACTTCATATTTCACGCTGGCATTGAACGAAAAAGTGACCCTGGCCCAGTAAGCAATTTGTAATTCGATAATTTAAGATTGGTAGTTATTTTTACATAATTATAAAGTAATAATTTAAAAGTGTGTGCTTTTTTGCGTTTTTTTTTCTCTTTTCCACTGAGCGCCTCATTTTATAGTTATGTTAAAATTATACCTGCGAATATTTTTCCACGCTGCCAAGTGTTGAGAGACTTGGGAGTGGCCTCCGCGTAGCATTGGAGGTGAACTTGCATGTCTACTGAACGCAGCACAACTGGACTGACAACTCTCACGATCGGCTCGACTAGACAAACACATCATTTATTAGCATTTCAAGTATCAATTGGCTCGTGCATAAAGCCCATTGTGGAGACACAATGGGCTTTATGATCCACCGAGAGCTGTATGAAGCTGATTTTACATGCACAGAGAATATAATATTATATTAGAATTTTTGTTCATATAACATGGGTAATAAATTTTAAGAGAGTAAAAATATTACAATACAAAATATCTACATAACCATAGACGTACCAAATTATCTGCCTAAGTACATAATGTTTTAATAAACCAAGTAGTTGAACAGTGATTACGCCTTCATAAAGTTCTTAAAGAGGCAAAGTTACCTAAATGAAGGCATTACTACAGACATTTTTTATATTAATTTCATTTTGTTGTTTGTTAAAAAATAGGTGACGTTTAAGTTACCCATTGGGAGAGGCTTATGTCCAATGCCCAACAAAGGCTTAATACAAGCTCTTAATGATGACAGTAGGGAATTTCATTTCTAAACTCTGCAAACTAAAATGTTCCAGAGTATGGAATAACATACACTGCAGCCTTTATATTCCAGACAAAACACTAGTACAGTCAGCGTCAAAAGTAGCTGTTCATACTGAGTTTTCCAATGTGTCAAGATCCGTAATGTTTGAGTTTTTTTTACAACTTACAAGGTGGCGTTTCACCACAACAAAACATAACTGATGTTAAGTGATGATAGGGTCAAAAGTTGGTGTTTAAGGTGATGAAGGTAATCGGAAAATTTGTAATCGTTCAGCGACTTTTGTCGTTGACCGTACGACAGACAAGATGAATTACAAACTCGTATGCTCACGTAGCGTGAAACAAAAATCACACGGAGAGCAAAGTTGACAGGCAGATTAAGAAAAATTGATAGGAAAGCTAACTTACAAAGCACAGTGACTTCATACCGCCTGCTTTTAGTTGGAGGCACTCCGTTGGCAGCGATGCACAAGTACGTCCCCATGTCCGAACGCCGGAGGTTCTTCAACGCCAGCGTGGACCCGACGTAGCTGTCCACGACTGCACATAAACAGACAACATGAAAGGGGGTACATGTAGGCCGTAACGAGTTATTGTTCTAGGACTTGACAGCTTATCCAGTTAGTGCAACCAGTGTAGGAGATATCTAGCTCGCATTAGATTTTGGTATGAACGCAAAAACATGTCTGGACGTCTGGCCATATCCAGGAGAACATAAACATATATAGCACCAATATTTGGTGCACGTTCTTTTCATGTAAAGTCATATTTTCATGTGCATAACGATAGCTTATCAAGTTCAGGTACAGGTAGGTATATCAATATATAAATGCACTGATTGCATCGCCCACCCCTAGTAAGTGCCCTATTCTATATCGGATATTTATGGCCTTGGCTGTACAGGCAAACCTATCAGGTCTACGATAACGTGAATTGCCTGTTTTATAGACACATCTGGGCTCTAGTCCAAAACACTGCGGTTATATTCACGCTTCTATGAAAAATTTGTAAAACTTTGAAAATAGATTTAGTAAAACAAAATATGATAACGACGCGCATACATATATAATATTTGCTATAAAATCTTTTGAAAGTATATATAGTCCTTATACTCCTTATGCGTCTACAAAGTAGTAAATCATCGCCTGCCAAATTTCCTCATTCAGTGATGCTTAAATGCTAATAAAGAACCCGTGTTTGAACACCGGAATTTCTTCAACGCAAGCTGTCCATAACTGCGCATAAACACAAACTTTATGGACATGACCGGTACAATGCATAGACCTAGACAGTACGTAAACTCACAAGACTCCAGAAGAACAAAAGCTCGCTAGAATAAATTGGATAGATTGGGCACTTGGATGCTCACAGCTAGTAATGGAATGAAGTAGCGAGTCATTACAAGAGGCCTTGCCGGTTTGTTGTTCGCAACTTTAGCACTGTTTTACATTGTGTTTTATAGACACAACGGAGCTCTGCGGGCTTACCGCGGATCACAAAACGATATAAACTTTATCGTAAACTCTTTTAATTTGACACAATTGGTACCGCCGAACTATCACGTGGTCCATCGACTAGCCATTTCCATTATGGCTACATTGAATGAACAAAAAGGTACGTAGTTTGAGCAAAAATAAACAATAGACGATAAATTTCGTACCGCGGAAACACTTTTACATTTCAAAACGATGGTAAAAGTCAACGGTGAAAAAGGTAAGTCTCGGGCAACGTTTTACACCATATTTCCGCCAAATTTGCTTGTGTTACAACACTTGCATTTTTAAACTCGTGATATCTTTCGAATTAAATGTCCGAATTGAATAAATCAAAAAGTCATAATAAGGTATTGAAACAGTCTTGAATATGAAGTAATTTATTTTGTTAGGAATTAACACCAAGATACAATTATTTTTTTTGAAAATATTATATAACCATTACACCAGGAGATAGTGTAGCTTTTCCCAACAGTCAAAGAATTTCTCAAATCGGTCCACTAGTTTCGGAGCCTATTAATGAAAACAAACAAACAAATAATCTGATTTTTCTTATAGATATATAATTATTCTTGTTTTACGTCATTTGTTTTCTTTCTGTCTTATTACGAAAATAGTGTTGCCAAACTATCTATAGTAAAACTATCGATAGTTTTCATCTGAATAAGCCACACTATCGAAAGGCCTATAAATACTACCGATGGCTCAAAATGAGGCAATAGTACCTATCGAGTGAGTACAATACTATCGATAGTGTTGTTGCTTGCGATGAATAAACTATGGATAGTATACCTACTGCTCGTAAATAAAAAAACTATCGATAGTATTGATTATTTTAGTCTATCGATACTATCGATAGTTTATACTTCGCGAGCAACAACAATATCGATACTATCGATAGTATTGTACTCACTTGTAGTATTGCTTCGTTTTGAGCTATTGATAGGATCGATAACATCGATTGCATCGATACTATCGACAGTGTTTCGATTGGTTGGCTATCGATAATTAATAAATAAATAAATATCGGGGGACCATTGAACACAAATTGATTAATCATCGATAGTCTACTAGCGATCGGCAACACTAGTTGAAAAACATTTGACATTTCGTTGGTTCAATTAACCATTACAATACAATGTCTCATCGCGGTACCAATTTTTATACTGGCGTAAATGACAATTGTAAATGTAAACGAAAATAAAACCATTACGATCGGGCAACCGCGGTCGGCCTGCTGTTCCAAATACGGTGGTTTTACTCATGCTACTGTAAACGTAAACCTAGTGGTAAAATAAATTTAATAGTACTAGATGCGACCCGTGGTTACAACCGCGGTTAAAAAGGGATGAAAATTCCCATTTGTTAAAATCCAGCTATGTCTATTCTTAGTTTCATTTAAATATTTATAACCATTGTGCCATGAAGATGGAACAATCACACTTACACACACAAACTTTTTCGCATGTATAACATTAGTCATCATCATTATCATCACCATCAGCCGGAAGAAGTCCACTGCTGAACATAGGCCTCCCCCTTTAAACGCTACCATGAACGGCTATTAGCCATTTGCATCCATCGGCTCCCTGCGACTGCGACAATTTCGTCGGTCCACCTAGTAGGGGGCCGATCCACAGAGCGTCTTCTGGTTCGTGGTCGCCACTTGAGAACCTTTCTTTCCCATCGAATATTGGTTCGTCGAGTGATGTGACCTGCCCATTGCCATTTCAACTTGCAAATTCTGAAAGCTATGTCGGTGACCTTAGTTCTTCGGCAAATCATCTCATTTCGGATTTTATCACGCAAACTCCAAGCATGGTTATCTCCATGGCTCGTTGTGTGGCTCTGAGCTTATTCAAACATTATTGTGGTTGTATAAATACGTTTAATGAAATAATCGTAGTATATCTGGGCCAATGCTATATTGTATCTATCCTACTTGCATTATGCAATATTCAATGGTTACGCAACTAACTTGTTATCAGTTTGATGCTAATGAGTAGAGGCTCAATTACAGAGTTCCATTCTGTAATGTAGGTCAGTTGCTAAATTGCACTTAAATCAATTATAGCAAATTTAATTAAATTAATTAATTCCACTACAAACAACGTTTAACAAACTATTGATTTCACTGAAATAACAATAACATTGTTAAAGGCTGGCCTGTCGTAAATCATTTTGATCCCGTCAGGTAATACAAAGAACTGAATAACTATCAAAATCATATCAAATTGTGGAATTTATGGATAAAACCGTTTTCACAAATTTTAGTAAAATACAGTGTAGGCGCTTTGTGCGTTAGAATTTCAGCTAAAATTCCATTTAAAAAAATGCAAACTACAATCCAAATTAAATAGACCACATTAAATAGAAATGAAAAGAATTTGTACGATAATCCGTTAGAAGCCCGTTTGCATGTTATACTACTACACACTTTTAGTTTGTTCAACTAAAATATTAATTGTCCGACAAAGGAGGAACTAGATATGTTACTTTATCTAAATAAAACGTTACATACAACGTTAAGTACTATTTAAACTAAACATGACAAGATATCAATGCCTAATACACTTAGTGACGAAGAGTCTACGCGTTTGTGTCTACAAATATGCGAGTATTCAAAACTGTCCTACTTCAGAAGTGCGCGAGTGATTCCGTAAACAATTTTCGATTTAGGCACGTAAATCCTCCCCGACTTTGGAATTGAATCGAAAGCTTTTTCTCGTGTACACTTCAATAACTACACATTTGTGTTCTTATGTGATTCGCTGTTGAAAGAAGGCAGCGAAGAAAATTGTTGGGATAAAAATGAAAGTTTTATACTATTTGTAATATTTTTCTGTGAATTTTCTTCAGTCACTAGCTCTTTAGCGAACAAAAGTAAGATCAAAGCTTTCAGACATTTTAAGGTGATTACTTAAAAAAAAAACTCATATTAAATTGTAGGAAGAATGACTATTCAAAAGGATAAAATAGAGCTTATTCCCCACCATGAGTAATTGAAAAAAGATTTTCAGAAAACTTCATGAACCGGAACAAATGCGCAGTCTCGTGTAATGTTCGTAATAAAATTAGTCTTTATGCCACTGCACCTTCAAGATATGGTCCAGAGTGGTAACTATTTTGGTAGCCAACATTTTTATAGCCGTTTGAGGACTATTAAAACTCACTGCTAACAGAATTGTTTAGGATTAGTATAATTATTTTCCTTATGTTATAAGCACTCAATGTAACCAAGGGTAAAGTAAGCAAACCCAGAAAATACCTATTCACTCTAGCCCTATTTCTAGGTTATAGTTTTCAAGAAACAGGGAGGCATGCAGGGAGGTCCATTATTTTACACTACGCAATATAAACGGCGGAATGGCGTAATGGTCAACGTGCGGGTTAAATTCAACAGAGAACCTTTAGTGAATAGCGTAGGTTATTTTCTTTTCAACACTGTTGCTTGTAAAATTGACCTTTATGACCATGCATTTTAATTGAAGTATAGATTACGTTTTACAATGTGTGTATGTGTGTGTGTGTGTGTTTGTGTGTGTTTGCGTGTCAAGTGAGACTGCCGGAGCACACCGCTAGGTGCTTGACTCTTGGAATTTAGTTCGATCTAGATTATCTCTTACATTGGACATTAAGAAATTTTATACCTATACAAGCGTGTGTGAGTATGTATAACAACAAACACGACTGTTCACGCCAAAAGCAAAATTGGCTGCTATCCTAATTCATGTTAGCAACGCAGCAAAATATTGTATTTCAGACTTCCGTAGCATGCTGACGTGGGAGGTTGAATACTAGGTACCTATTAGCTCGTAACCAAGCCCTAGAGCAATATGCTCACCTTTATTATTATTATGCGCCCACATTTCCTAGTAACAGTTTAATCAAACGAAACAAAGCGCGGGAATGACGCCATTTAACGGCTTCAGTCAAATTAAATTTAAATGGAAATAATTTATAGCTTTATTATGGCACACGACCCCCCGCTCCTAAATTGTGAGCGCGGACATAAAATACTGCTAGTACGTTACGTTACGCGTATAACCGTATAATATTTGGAGCAAGGCTTGTATGAAATTGTGTTTTATTAACGGGTTATAAAGTCGCAGCGCTACACGTCGTTGGCGACTCGTTACTCCAGATGCCGACTCAGCTATTTCCAGTTATTATTGCTCGTGGACTAATTGTTTTCCGATTTAATACTGGAACCGGTCCGTTTTCTGCCACTAAACACATTTTAATTGACAAAATTGCTCGGTAACTAGACGACGATTCGATTTTGATTACGTCTTACAAGTTTAATTGTGAATTACGACTTCACAAAGTAAGTAAATAATTTTTGATTAACTCTGTTTATTGAATTAAGATTAAGGTTGCGCCAAAATATTTTAATAAACCGTCGTCTACAAGAATGAACTCAATATCCGAGCTACATTTCTTTTCAATATCGCCCCCAATAGACTCAACTCGAGTTTTAATCATGCCAAGTAAAATTTATATGCTTCGTTAAACTAATTTAATGATCCGTTTGCAATGTTTTATTATAAGTGAGTTAATTAAGTTGGCTTGAGCCTTCGTCGCTCGACGGGCGGCTGGCGTCGCGCTTCAAGATAAGTAATTAAGTAATCATACACCAACATGTTCCTCGAATATTACACACGTAATGCTTTTGTTACAAAAGTTTCACAAAATTATATATATCGGCGCAAAGCCGTTATTGTGATTTTAATAATAATAATAATAACCGATTGTCAATGAGTTAACTAATTTTATAATGATTGTTAGAGGTTAAAACCTCAGCTGGAACGATCACAGGCAATTTTTACGAAGTTTGTAAACATTGCTTGTGCGAGGCCAGTTTTGGTATAAATACGACCGCTCGGCAGAGCTCTAGTCAGTCTGGCTTGAGCCGTCGTAGCGATCGGACCTCCCGAACTCTGTTGTACCAAGTACCTAGACTACTTATTGCTGAATAAATAGTTCGAAAACTATCTACTTCGTTTTTCTGTAACCACCTATCATGCACCGACCTGATGATGACGATGATGGTGACGTCATCATTGCGGACGTCAGTCTTGCTAAAACAGCACTGGGCCCGGCCACCCGTCATCAGAAGTGGGATTGGAACGGAATCCAATCCAGGACACCTCCTCATCAGCTCGTTCATCACGTGATCTACTGGAACAAACCAGTGCTGTATGCTCCCAGCCGATAACGTCACTGGCTGTGCCGGACCCTTCGTTGGATACTGTACTACGACAAGCCAACGATCCAGAACAGCAGCGTATGCTGTTAATACATGCCCAGCCCATCTACGGCAGGGGTACCACCACAATTCCTCATGGAAATGATGCAGAAGATGTCAGAACGCTTGTGTGCTCAACCCAAAGAGTCGCGAGTTTAATCAAGGATGTTTACCTGCCATCATGTGATCCGAATACCAATGTTGGTGTTCGTGAGGCCATTGAAACATGGAAGCTCGATGACTTTGATATCCGGATGAAGGCATGTAGCCTTTGAAGGGACGTGATATATGTGTGTCCACCGATGCGTCATCATCACATTGTGGCCTTCACAAAGTGCGCGTTATTCTACTACGTTACTAATAGGGGCCCGCGCGGTGTATTGACTGCGTTGAAACGAACCGTGCATCTACTTGAAACACCAACTTAAATCTTCGTTGATGGAAGAAGAGTTTCTGTGTGAATTAATGAATGAAATACCGTGACCACCTCAAAAACAATATTCACGCTATGGCACCAGGAATCGGCCGAGCAAGCGGAAATATTGCAACGTTTGGTTTTGATCAAAAATTATGAAACCAAACAGTAGCGCTCCACACTTGAAGAACTGCAACTTAGGATGTACTACACAACTCACCGTGTTGCTGGAGTTGCCCCGTTCACACTTATTGCTGGACGACAGTACTGTCTTCCACCGGAATTGCCGAATCTAGTGGACATTGACAACTATGCTATTGAGATGGAAGCGCTTACCCTACACATGCAACTAAAAATGGCACAAGGTCCTGCTGACTTGGATAGACAGTGTTTCAATCTACATCCATCCCTGCCAAAGAGATTACATACTCATCAAAAACACGCCGCGTAATCAGACATCTAATTCTAATTGCAGGTATCTTGTTAAGAGAGTTTGGCGTTCAGCTTCGTCATGCCGCTCACCCAGGTGACCATGGGACCGTATCGGCAGAACGTGACTTATCTACACCAGCTCCCAAATACCCCGCTGCCACACCAGTCAAACTCGTGCTTTTTACACCACGAGCAGTCCAACTTGTGTAACCAAAACGGGTGAGATCCTTTCATTACCTTAAAACCCCATTAAGTTATCCCGTTTCCTATAATAACACTTATCTACGAGAATCTACGATAACCCACGAGAATCCACGAGAATCCACGAGAATCCACGAGAATCCACGAGAACCTACGATTTAACATTCCTATCCCAACGCACTATGCTAAACTAACATTCTACGAGATTTAACATTCCTATCCTAACGCACTATGCTAAAACTAACATTCCACGAGGTTTCCACGAGGTATCCACGAGGTTTCCACGAGGTATCCACGAGGTATCCACGAGGTTTCCACGAGGTATCCACGAGGTATCCACGAGGTTTCCACGAGGTATCCACGAGGTTTCCACGAGGTATCCACGTGTTCCCATATTTCCATTCAAAGCGCACTATGCGTGCATTAACATGCAATGCGTTATGCTTCTGACCTTACCTAAAAGCAACACCGGTTGCTTACAGATACCAAACTCAGAAGAACCATATTTCGTTGTTTCAGTATCCACGAGGTTTTCCACGAGGTTTTCCACGAGGTTTTCCACGAGGTTTTCCACGAGGTTTTCCACGAGGTTTTCCACGAGGTTTTCCACGAGGTTTTCCACGAGGTTTTCCACGAGGTTTTCCACGAGGTTTTCCACGAGGTTTTCCACGAGGTTTTCCACGAGGTTTTCCACGAGGTTTTCCACGAGGTTTTCCACGAGGTTTTCCACGAGGTTTCCACGAGAACACTACAAGGCTGGTGCAGAGCGCGCACCCACGAGGTATCCAAGAGGTTTTTCCACGAGGTTTTCCACGAGGTTTTCCACGAGGTTTTCCACGAGAACACTACCAGGCTGGTGCAGAGCGCGCACCGCCTGTCAGAATGGCCGTATCGGCGCAAAGCCGTTATTGTGATTTTAATAATAATAATAATAACCGATTGTCAATGAGTTAACTAATTTTATAATGATTGTTAGAGGTTAAAACCTCAGCTGGAACGATCACAGGCAATTTTTACGAAGTTTGTAAACATTGCTTGTGCGAGGCCAGTTTTGGTATAAATACGACCGCTCGGCAGAGCTCTAGTCAGTCTGGCTTGAGCCGTCGTAGCGATCGGACCTCCCGAACTCTGTTGTACCAAGTACCTAGACTACTTATTGCTGAATAAATAGTTCGAAAACTATCTACTTCGTTTTTCTGTAACCACCTATCATGCACCGACCTGATGATGACGATGATGGTGACGTCATCATTGCGGACGTCAGTCTTGCTAAAACAGCACTGGGCCCGGCCACCCGTCATATATATTGTCTATGGAAAACCTAATTTATTTAAAATATATAATTTAATACCCAAAGTCAAGAAAACTTAAATTGTTTAATTAATACAAATACTCTTACTCGACTCCAACGCTTTATCCGTCGGACAAAAGGGAGAAGAAAATTAAAAGAAAACGTGAATAGCCATTCCAAAAGCAATTCTTACATATTAAGCGAAGCGTGTTTAACATGTCCAATTAATACAAAAGAGAGCCGGCTCCACCACTCTGTTAACTATTACAACCTCCCTCCGTTTACTGAAGGCCGCTAGTCTTTTGTTTACGCTTAATGGCTTAAATAAAACGGGTCAAATTCGTAAAACACCGCACAGAAAAGGTTTTAAGTAGACTACTGGAACCAACAATTTTCTACCTAATACGTTTAAATTTAAGGAGTAAAATAAAAAAGACTAGATTAAACGACATTAAAGTAGCACCAGAGTGTGTAACATGTTGAAATGGATAGTCATATGACTGCATCAGACTAGTGTCTCTCTTCACCTAGTGTTTCCCGGTGAAATATGGTGGGTATGTCATTATAACTATGAGAGATAACACAACCTTTTGTCAGGTTGGTTGGCAGTAAGCCGTTCGTTTAATTTCCTGACCGAAACCCGGATCGCTACAATATTTTGTTTAAGTAGTAATCGAGTTCTTTGAACACGTTTTTTGCAGGGAAATGAAAATTTTTCAAGTCCCTCTCCCGCTTTGTGCGTAGCGACCGGCAATATTATTGGCTTGAGAATTCCAAAGCACTTGAGTGTCTATACTATTTTAAAATGACATCAAACCTTAAGATAGGTCTTGATATGACCATTGACGGTTTTCATTGGGTGAGATTGTGTTCAAAACAGGACTAATCAGTGACACAAATTACGATATCTTATCTAATGAAAGTTTTTTATTACTAAATCCTACTAATATTATAAATGCGAAAGTTTGTGTGTGTGTGTGAATGTTTGTTACCACGTATCACCGTAACTACTAAACCGATTTTGATGAAATTTGGAATGGAGATAGCTTGGATTAACACATAGGATCTTTATCCCGGAAAAAGGTTCCTGCGGGAAGACATGGGGAAGTCGCGGGGTGCAACTAGTAATACGAAAGAGTACGTAGAGTGCCCTTACTGCCAAGCTGAATCTATTCATGATGTATAAGTATAAATATGTATCAGAGTTCCCATATGTAACCGATATCCACCCCCATTCTATCATTATTCAGACGTCACTTCTCTCATGATTGTATATTTATGTCGTATTCGAGCTCTTCCAATATCTTAGGGCAATATCTTAATAAATCCTATAAAAGTGGAATGTTTTAACCGCGGGTACACCTGCGCCCCTCGGGACGGGCTTTGAATGCAAAATTAGCGTTGTTTCTTTTTTACCACTTAGTCGGATCGCACTGATGCGAATGAAATTCAACGGCGGAATTGACGGTCTATTTCTCGGTGTTTTACGTGCCTCTTAAAATATTGTATAAAGATTACAGTCAGTAATTTTAATGAGTCTTGAATCTCGAGTAAACTCTTCTAGGTATAATACCTATATATTGAGGTAAGGATAGGCTTAAAAATTCGCACAAGTGAATTATAGTAGCCGCTATAACCAAGTAGTAGAGTATATACCCTGCGGCTTCACCCGTGTATTTGAAGTTGATATTCTTGCATACAAACTTTACTTTACTTTTTTTTACTTTAATACTTCATTTTACCTTTTTTAGGCTGGTATTAGAGAATGACCCTCAAGTGTTGATCAACACTTGAGTAGCGATTAAGTGACATATTTGTATGAAATGACAGATTTAAATATGTATTTATGTAGTGACTAGCTGTTCCCCGCGGTTTCACCCGCGTGGGCTACAGCTTGAAAATTGACAAAGTTTCATACAAAACTTTCATCCCCTATTTTATCCCCTTGGGAGTAGAATTATTCAAAATCCTTTCTTAGCAAATGCCTACGTCATAACATCTACCTGCATGCCAAATTTCAGCCCGATCCGTCGAGTGGCTGTGCGTTGATAGATGACTATGTCAGTCAGTCAGTTACCTTTGAGTGATACATATATATAGATCTTCACTTGAACGTCATTCTAGAATACCAGCCAAAGAGTAAATTTTCAAAAAACCTTTTTATTGCATCAATACACAACCACAAATCACCTGATAAGTAAGGACGTAGCGCCACTCTAAGCCGGGATTGAGAACTAGCTCCCACACATGCTTCAGTAGTAGCAGTGCTAACATGATGATGATTATAAGTTACCTTTAGCCTCCATTCCATTCTCATCCCGAAACACAATGTTTCTCCCGCCAGTTCTCTTCCACGATATGATAGGCTCTGGCACGCCCGTAGCTGTGCAGTGGAGCTCTACGGAGCCTCCCTCGGGGGCGCTGGCTTCGGAGCCATCTTCATCCGCGATATCTGGCGGTATCACCACGGAGAGGTGACCCATCTGGCAATAAAACAGATTGTTGCATAACTTCATTATAATTTGGAGCACAATATGACGCACGGCAGGGTTATCTGAATATCACGAGATTCATGTTTATTATTGTTAGTGAAGTTTAAAAAAATTATAGAAAAAACATTGAAATTGTGACTGTTGTGTAGTTTTTTTCCACCTTTATCAATTTTTTGTAACAAAACCTATGTTATCACGAGTTTTAGAGCGTGGAAATTCGTGTTGAAAGTTTTAAACATTTTGTACGAGTCGAGGATTTTGAACATTTTGATGTTACAATAGGTATATCATTCTATTTCAAACAATATACACAAAAAGATAGATTGCAACGCGTCGTAGCTGAATTATTGTAACCGCTACAGGACGCTGCTGACAACGGCTACGAGACTGCTACGCGTAGTGCTACGAGGTATCTACGAGTTACAAATAGCGTGACGTAGCACTACAATTTGTTCCAAGTGCTTTATTGATTCGTAGAAGCCAATAATTAATGGTTAAACGAACTTACCTAAAGTGATGTTCGACCATAATTATACTAGACGTTGCATTCGAAGATATTTATTCACTTTGTAGTATCCTATTTATTGCACAGGGCGTTGCACATAATTTTTAGAGCTGTAAAAATAAAAATCAAATCACAAAAATATAAAGTTCACTGTTTCTGAACGATACCTTCCATGTCATAGGCAGTGCTGTCATCTCCGTCATACTTCATTCTTTCAGAGACACTTATCTCGTTTGTTAGTTGTATGGGCTTTAGTAGCTGGGTTCGGGTGGGACTATAAATATCTTCGAATGCAACGTCTAGTATAATTATGGTCGAACATCACTTTAGGTAAGTTCGTTTAACCATTAATTACACTTCGACGTTGCATTCTCGATATTTATTCACTTTGTAGATGTTTAGCGCTTTCACACAAACGAGATAGGCAGGCAGGATTCTAGATAGAAAAATAAAAAGATACATTAACACATATAAACGAAAAAAGTGGAGTGATTATCCACATTATTATGAACCTTACGTTCAACCTAAAACCAATAAGTCAATTGATAATGTAAGCCCAATTACCGTTATTAGCATTCTTGCTTGAAGATATTATGAATTACCTTTGTGAATGCAACACTTATAAGCTTCCTGACCATCCTGTTGTTCATTTTATAACATGGACAGAACTCCTTATAACTAGCCGAGGTAGAAGTGTAACGGCTACTATGTGCCGCAAATACCAGTATTTGCACCAAACTATAAATGTAAGTATGTCTAATGTATATGTGACTTGTGGTAGGAGCAATGGATTATCTCTTAGATGTATGAATTAATTTCTTTGATGGAGGTAGCTCTTAGGTGCCATGGCATCTATCTAAAATGATAATACTCTCTCTGGATATATGTTTTCTCTGTGAGGTAAAAAAGTATTACTAGATTAGGCACCAAAGTATTTGTAGGCGAAATCAGTAATTAGTCTATTTCTAGTAAGTGCTTCTAGCCAAATATTGATTTCCATTCGTGCGACTTACTTTAATTTCGCACTCGTTGTATAGTTGACAACGCGAGGAAAGGCACAAACTTTTTGGATATGGAATCAAAAGCTTAACTCTCGTTTGGATAAAATTACTACAAGTGATTGCGTACTAGGATCTCATGTAGATACGTATTTTGAATAGCAAAGTTTAATTCCGTAAACTTCTTTTGTGAATCTTATAATTTGGTCATCTAAATAACACATTTACCTGATATTAAAACAGAAGCCGAACGGCGAGTCTGTACCTGAATGATATTCAGAGACGAGAATTTGAATCCTATTTGAGAAAACAGGAAAAAATATGGTAATACTTTGAATTATTATTATTATCCCATGTGGCTTTATTCTCGGGTCTTTGCCCGGACCTTTATTAGGCATTGGCGGAGCCGTAGCCAAAGCTAAGAGGCCACGCTAAGGGTGAAGTGTACTATTACAACAATGCTAAAAAGTTATCTGAGTTCTTATTGAAATTATTGATATCCAATTATTATTTTTTCTGAAATTATTATTATTATTATTATTTTTTATTCTAAGTTTAAATTATAATTAATTTTGATACCCCTTGGAAATATAACTATGTTTGGTTGATAATACCTTCGAAACCAGGATATAATGCTACCAGAGAGGGTGAAATGGATCAATCTTCTTTGGAAAAATAAAAATAATAAGAGTAACTAAAGGCCTTCTTAGGCCTATTAGCTGACCATGACTCCCGTGCAGTGGCTTGATCAAAATAATATTTCTTAAAAATACAGATAAACTAGAATAGAAGGAAGACGTAAAATAAATGAGTTTCCCAATCCAATGAATGCATTGACCATAGGGTCCATAAGGTCAGGCTATGCCAAAGGATCTCTTATCCGTAATAATATGTATAATATACCATCTAAAACATAAATGTGAAAAAAGTGAGACAAGTTCAATATTGTGATGGTATGTTTGGTTGTCAACTTCACATACAAAACAATTGTGGTCTAAATGGGTGCCCAGTTCTGTGAATGAATCTGAAATTTAATGAATTATAAGAAAGTGTATAACATGCATAAGTAAATATCATTTGCTTAGTTTTTTAATGATGTAAGTTTTTTTTTTTTTTTTTTTAATATTATATGCTTCGCACAAATATTCTTGTACATAAACATCAATTTAGGGACTCCAAAAAACAGTTCGTGACTATGATCATGATAGATCACAGGCACCTGGAGCCAGGTCCCATTCAATGTTTTGGTCCTTTATTAATTAATATATATTATTTTGTACGTATATTAAGCTACCTTTGCTTAAGCTAGTGCAAGATATCTCTGAGAGTATATTAGACATCTTCATTAATGCAGACAACAGCGGTACTCTGCCCATATTTATTCTGTTAATCCTTAGCAAAGCATTGAAGGCCAATGTAAGCTGATTTCAATTCTAATAATAAAGTATGCTAGTTGTGATTGTGTGGTCCCAAAACAAAAAACTCACGTTACAAAAAAACACCCCGCCCAATAAGGGAGGCACCTATGAAGATTTCTAGAAGGTACTTACCACTGAGTTAAAACATTATTTTTCCCAAGACGACTCTGACTTCGAGTTTGATACATTTCTCATATAAATCATTCGTAATGTTATGCAGTTTGTAATTTTTCTTTCTATACAAAGAAAACTGCAGGGTAGGCTAAGAAAAGTAACCTAAGGTACAAAGGTTAAAAAGGTAAAAAGGCCCTGATTGTCAATCTGCTTAATCTGGAAAAATATTTTGTTTCGTCAGGTATTTTTAAGTTTCTTTTTTGTAAACTTTAAACACATATAATGACTTTTCTGTAAATATGTAGTATTTCAATGCCGAAATGTGTGTGTTTTTTGTTCCAAATCAAAATACATTTTTGCTTGTTTTAACACAAATCTTAACCTTTTGAGAAAGTTTAATGAACCCTCTAAGCAAATTTTAAATTATGGTCATTAATGTGTAGTAAGACATCAAAATAACACACAAGTAACAACAGATCTCGGTTTCTAAGATAATTACCAACTGGTACAGAAGCCAATGACAAACCAAAGGAAGTCATTGAAATACATAGGTTATCTTGAAGTTTTAAATTATGGATAGGAACTTAAAATTACGGTTCCTTGATGTGGACATAATGTATATAAAAAACCTTACTTGGTAAATATTAGCTGTGTGAATATCTTCATTTTAAAGTCTTCAGTTGTTATTGTCCTTCATATTCAAAATGAACCTGATGTCTAGAGATGTAGGTAGAACGCCAGCCTTGCTAAACTTTGAATGAAGGCCAGAGCTTTCTCAAATTTTTTCTTTGTAAGAAGTTTAGTTTTTAGCATTTATTTCAATTTTCTATCCAACTGTATATATTTCGTTGTTTTGTTGTTATATAATAAAAGACAAGTGTTTTGTGTTCTTGTTTTTTGTTTATGATTTATGTCCCACAGATATAAGTCTAGAAAATGACTGGCTTGTTTTAGCCTTTATAAGGAGTTTATCCCGACTCTTTAAGTTCGTGTATAAGACTGCAGAAAATTCTAAGTTGAACCTTGGTGCCCTCCGTAAGCTAGGTCTTCAGGTATTAGGGTTTCCTTTATCGTGGTTTCTTCTGCCTTTACCATTTACACTAGGATTCTACCCCAACGTTTAGATACCTTATCATAAATCGCCCACCAAATAATTCATCTTTCCGTACTGGATCTATGAATGCATTTTGGCTATAAAAACTCTGGTGCGGCAGACATTGGCTTTTCGCTTGAGCTGGGACATGCTAGCTGCATCTGCAGTATCTGTAACTAGACCTGTCGGAATGAATGTACGGGATCTAACCCGGTTATCATCATCAGAAGACCATTGTCGCGGGTCTGGTGTCGGTGACCTTGGATGATTATGGTCGAGCTTTGTCTGGTCAAGAAGATCCAGCGCCATATCAGGTTTTGTACGTATTCACGCTTCACCTATAGACTATTTGATTCAACCAGCTGCATGTGCAGTATTGAAGGTTTTAAAGTCATTGTCCATACTCACGTTACGCCTCTTGGCTGTATGATTCAACAAGCTGCGTGTGCAGTATTGAAGGTTTTTAAAGTTATTGTACGCACTCGCGTTACTCCTTTAGATTGTATGATTCAATAAACTGCGTGTGCAGTATTGAAGGTTTTTAAAGTCATTGTACGCACTCGCGTTACTCCTCTAGACTGTATGATTCCATAAACTGCATGTGCAGTATTGAAGGTTTTTAAAGTCATTGTACGCACTCGCGTTACTCCTCTAGACTGTATGATTCCATAAACTGCATGTGCAGTATTGAAGGTTTTTAAAGTCATGGTACGCACTCACGTTACGCCTCCAGACTGTATGATTTAAAGTCATGGTACGCACTCACGTTGCGTCTCTAGACTGTATGATTTAAAGTCATTGTACGCACTCACGTTACGCCTCTAGACTGTATGTCATGGTATGCACTCATGGTACGTACTCACGTTACGTCCTATGACTGTATGATTTACAGTCATGATACGCACTCATGGTACGCACTCACGTTACATCCTATGACTGTATGATTTAAAGTCATGGTACGCACTCATGGTACGACTCTAGACTATATGATTCAGCAAGCAGCGTGTGCAGTGTTGAAGGTTACAATACGCCGCCGGAGTAACTCATTATCAGCCGAGCATCATGCAAGAAAAAAGAATGGAAAAAATCATGAATTATGTGGGTAGTTAGAAAAGAAAAACTACGCAAAAATCATGAGGAAAAAATATCAGTTATTTTCCAAAGTATGCGCCTTTTCCCTAAAAAGGAAGGGACAAAGGCAAATTTACAGATAAAACTAACACGCAGTTAATGACCACGAACTAACCTTGATCGTCCGAACTAGTTGGCGAGTTTCGTATCTTGCGTTCCCAACATGTTATTTTTCGTCATTATTTGGACTTATGACGATCTTTTCTCCATAACACTGCTTTCAACTAACTTTTTCACAAAATTTCCAATAAAATAACGGATTTAATCGATAAGTCGAAGCTGCGACGCCCGCACATAAAAAAGGAATGAAGTATGACGGAGATGACAGCACTGCCTATGACATGGAAGGTATCGTTCAGAAACAGTGAACTTTATATTTTTGTGATTTGATTTTTATTTTTACAGCTCTAAAAATTATGTGCAACGCCCTGTGCAATAAATAGGATACTACAAAGTGAATAAATATCGAGAATGCAACGTCGAAGTGTAATAAATAATCAAAGTAACTGTCCTAAAGGAGTGTTAGCATAAAACATTTCCTGGCAACTCCACTAATCGATATCATTCCTTGATACAAGCTCTAAGTACTTGCAGAGCAATGCAGACAAAGAAAACAAAGACATTACACTGCGCGCTCCCGCGAGAAAACCAACTTAACGATAACTACCACAGACAAGGAAAATCGACGCTGAAACCACTTTTATTAAACAACCTTTTCAGTATCAATATGAAAATAAATCATAGCATTCTTGATAAAGTTCATCAACTCGGTTTTCTCGAATACCGACTAAGGACTCGATCGGAATCTCATAGTTTATATAGGTCGGGTGTCCCTCATTGTAATAATGTAAGGGCAGGGGTCCGTGAATGTTGCATGAAGACGTATTGTCCCCATTTCGGGGTCGGTGCTTTGACAAAATTCCCGGGACGAGTCGAATGACGGGACGCCCGGTATGCCGTCTCAGGTACAATGAAAATTTCCGCATAGATTTTAGGTAAGCAGGCTGTTTATTTTACTAGCTACGTATTTTATTGCAGAGCCCGTTTTATAAATGCCTTTAGTATTTCTATGTGCTGGTATTGTTGTTTATTCAAAGAAGGAAAAATATTGTTAGACATTATTAGGTACTTTTTTAGAATATTATGTTCGTTATCTATTCTATGCCAAACTAGTTTTTATTTTCTTTTATTTATTTAGATAATCCAACAGCGTTCCAATTATAAAATAGGCAAACATTTGTTACACAATAAGGCCAAAAGAGGATTACACAAATTACAATGAAATCTGAATTAAGAGTAGGTAAGTAATAAAAAAACTATGATTAATACAAAATTACAAGATGTGATGAGCGTTGTGTATTTTATTTTATTGACATACACAATTTATATTCCTATTTAATTTATTGACTGTGAATTAACTATAATTCTGACGTGAAGACTCATAAAAGTTTATTTATACATATTATAAAACTATAAAATATTTTGAATTTAAAATATTTTTATGAATGTTAAAATTTATATAAATCATGAGAGACAATTGGATTATTCGATATTATTAGCTATTCTGATAGTTCGATAGTAAACCATCTGTGAACCTATATTAAAACGTTAAAAAAGATAAACAAGCATGTATATATTACATGTATATGTGCATATATATGAATATGTTTATATTTATATATTTATATATACGTATATATAAGTTTGCGGCAAGGTCAAACTTCTACAAAATTCCACGCAAACTAGCGACTCGACTGAACACGACTCGCTTGAGATACATTCTTCATGCATACATTTCAGTTATCATTTCAACATCTGCGATATAACACTCTCTACCTGAAAAAAAGGAATTGACTTTTGAAATACCGGGTTTGAATCAAATAAATACCTAATGTTAAGAATTCTAATTAAAACTTGCGTTATACGTAACTGTTCCTGCTCAGTGAGTTCATTTTTAAGGTTCTGTACATCGAATGCAAAACCCTAACTATTAAACTTTGAGGATAACTCTCTCTCGTCTGTCATCTGTCTGGCTTTCAAGCAAGCTTTTACCACATAATAAATAGTAATAGTATAAACTGAGTCTAAAATTTATAGGAAAAAAAATAGAAAGTAGGTTTTTCTGAAAAACCTACCTAAACGAAAATCCTAAGTCTTAAAGTTCCCACGGAAATTGAAACGGAACCCTCACAACGCGAATTTGAGTCGCACTCGACCGTTTTTTTTTTATCATAAAAGCAGTGGACAGAGAAGATAGAAAAATGAACCACATTCACGCTGAAAAATAAATCAGATCGGTGAAAATCAAAACACAACCCTACCTACAGAAAAATATTATTACGACAATGCGTGTCAAAAAGTCCCCTTACGTACGATTTTCCTCGTAAGAATATGATAAAGTGTGGCATTTTCTATATTCTCGTTTCACTGCAGTGTAAATTCTTAGAGACGGCTTCGTGTCACATGAATTATGCAAATACGCGGTGCACAGCGAGCCGAGTACGTCAGAGATTTACATTTGCAGAAACCTTAACAGAGTCGCGAGTATCACACCAGTAGGAGATGTTTTCGGATAAAAAGTTCGATTTTATATGAAAATAGACATCACGTATTGGAATACTATGAATCTTCACAAAGCATTCAAATTAGTCATACTTGCATTATAAATTTGTAAGATTGTGAGTGAGTAAGCGTATCTCTTTGTTACATCTTCACACCAGAACGGTGCAATTGATTTGAGGGAAATTGGGAATGGAGATAGTTTGGACACAAAGGATATTTTATATTCCAGAAGAACGGGGAAACCGCGGGGTACAGTCAGTTATTTATGAGAGCATGGCATCAGTAAATAAAGCATTTCCCCCGCTTGAAATGTGTCATGTCGCTCCAAAATCTGTTATTTCCTTTTTACCAACATAAAGCTATCTATGTATTTTATATTTCCTTAAATAGTTGTGGAGGCTTCTAACTGCTTTTCCAAATTTATCATTTCACCTACTCTGCAAAGTTTGATGTAAGTCCCGCAAATATTTATGTCATGTTATTTGAACCCTATATTTGTGCGTAACCTGTAAGTCCAAAGTACATCTCAATAAAATCAGAATCTCGTCACGAGTTCAAAGAACAAATGAGAAAATTCCTTCTGTCGTTTAGATACTGTGACATTGCCAAGTAAATAAATATAAGTGCACGTTATACCATTGTCACTGCATTGTGTTATTAGTGTGAATAACGTCAGCTTGTGAGATTGTATCAAAGCAAAGCAATACTAAACAACATGCAGGTTATTACATGTTAAATTCACATAACAGATAATAATGTTCGGGAGAAACAAGCAAGCACTCGCTGTGCAATTATTTATGCAAACCATTTCGTACACATTTTTGCACCCCGCAACGTTATTCTCTATTAGACTTCAACCTTCTTTAACACTTTTGGTAATTTAATTTTTGACATACCTAGTCATGTTTTGTTATTGTTTTTTTTTTCAGTGGTGTAACTTGGGAGAGGCATATGTCCAGCAGATGATGATGATGATAAATGTTTAAAATATTTTTTAATGCATCATTAAATTAGAAAATGAATCATTTCTAATCTATTTTGGGCGTGCTACCTTCAACCACATCAATGCTAAGACCTAAAAAAATATGTTATGAAGACTTTTTAGTTTATTTTTATTCTCTAAGGTTCTGATTATATTTAAAGTTAATTTAACTTCTAAAGAAAATGTACCCTTGGCTCACTTTACATCTAATTTCAGTTTTAGTGGGATATTAAGAGGAATCACGATTAACGTTACATATTATTGGAAATAACACGAACCAAAACTTAAACTCAGTAATAAATATACTAACGCAATAGGCAGCTCCTCCATAACAAAGCAAGTTTATTACATCCATATTTTACAAAAAAATAAAAGGTGTATCAGCGTGTAGCAATTCTCAATTCTATTCATAGTCTGACATGAATACGAAATCATAATAATAAAGAATAGTCTTGAGACAAACACGAAGAAAAATGGTAAAACAAGTCACGTTTCAATTTGTTCGTTTCGTTATAGATTGGAAGGTTCCACTCAGCCGAATAGGCATCAACAGGTAAGTGAGTCGTTTGTATCCAGTGAAACATTCCACCTGAGTAAGGCCCTGACGTGGAGCCCTATTTAGGTGACGGACAAGCGACTTGGACGTGCAACGATTTGCCATTTTTACTCGTAATTTAAAAGGGTATCTCTTCAAAGTGAGGGAAAGTTTTTTGCAGGAGGTAAAAATGCCTGAAAACTAGTGAAAACCAGGGTTACATTGTCAAAGTAACCTACTCGCTTTATACATCGATCGCTTGTATATTTGCTTGTGAATTAATTTGAGGTATAAATTATAATTTTTATTTATTATTTTAGCTACCAGTAGCAGATATGAACGAAATAATGCACTACAATAGTCAATAGATATAAATTGCTGTAAACGCTTTGTATCTCTAAACACAATAGCCCGCGTACAAAACACTGTGCAAACTTTGGAAACACTTCTAATTATTACCAACATATTATGCTTCGTGATAAAGGAGTTTGCTAGCAAAATATGGACACCTTAAAGGTTAGAAAAAGACGCGGCAAAGCAAGGAATTTGAAAATAAGTAGATTTTCCAACAATGACGGTTAGTTGACGGAAACGCGATGAAACCGACCTATTATTCTGGGGTTGCCAGCTTGCCGGCTGACGGGCGTTATGATGTACGACAGCCGTCCTCGGTTTATTGCCTATTTCTTCACCCTCTTGACCTCTGAACGTTGGTTTAACGCATGAATGCATTTATGTCGCTCTTATACAAGTTTTTGATCATAACAAAATGCACAGATGTGGCAAAAATCAACAAGCTGAAAAAATGTTACCCAGTAAAAAAATACTATGTAGCAATTTTTCGAGCTTGTTGATTTTCTATAACGGTATACCAAAATATCATAAACTCTAAATGTGCCAAAACATTGATGTTTTTTTGTGATATAAAATAAATCTAGCAAACAATTTTACCACTACTGAACTACCCAGTTTTGTGATTCTATTAGGGCATTGATGTGTTTGTGATTGCAATCAAATTTGGCAAAGCTCAAAGAAAGCTGAGCCCGACCTGTAAGTAGTCAAACACAACAATAGAGTGCCGAGTAGAGCCTACCGTTTTTCGGCTAAGAAATAATTCACTTGTTGATTCTGTTTACCTGCTTTCTTTTGCATTGTTATTTATTTTCATGTCGCCAAGCAGCAATACGTTATCTTGTAGATTATTTACGCGTAGCATAAACAATAATCAAACACAGAGTTTTGTGCTGCAAATAAGTTTGATCCAGTTTTTTATAACTTACAATCCAGCAAGCAATAAACATTAATTTTACCATAATATTCCCGTAGCTTACTGTTACTCCTACGAGCACCATAAATCCCGTATAGGAAGATAAGCTAGGCCACAATATTTAGGGGCGCTTGGATTTTAGTCGGTCGATTCTAAGCTGTGGCTTTAAATTATTCAATGGAGGTGAAATAATTATGTAACAGAGAGGGAGGCAGGCACGGAGCAACGCGGGTTCCCGTTCAAAGTCTCGAGGTAGATTCCAGAGAGCTGTGTAGCGAATTCCTCGAGAGGCGTGCTAAGTGTTTGTAACGACGGCCTTAGTTGCGACATCACGAGGCAACTATGTGTCGAAGAATGTGTTTATGGTGCCAAGAATGAGGCTCCTTAGCAGAGGGGATTCTCTCGCCGCTTTGTAACTGCCTATCGAACTAACAACTCAATTTTGTTTGTGCTATGCCCGAAATGTTTGTGTAGAAGTAGTTTCCGTGTAGAATCAGGCCGTAAATTAAACTGTTCATGTTACTATTAAAGGTGTTCATAATATTAACACAATAAAAAAAGATTGTTTTGTTCACGATCATTCATTAGAATTAAAGACATAATTTAATTCACACCAAATTTATAGAATTAACTTGAATGTAATAATTTTCGATTCGCGCTCCGAATCCGACGTAATTCCACCGCTGACCTTCAGAAATACCTGGCAGTCTTTTACCTACCTGTTACATTGCAAAGCTTTCGTTATGAAAATTCCTAAAACATTACTTAATAAGATAGCAGAATGAGTTATTCATGTTGACTTTAGGATTGACAAAATTCTCGTCCATGAAATATCGTGCGACAAAAACACATTTGATATTTTAAGCAATATGACGAAGTGTCTATTCATTTGGAACTTAACTGCTATTTCAACACTGTAAACATTTCACAAACGGGACTTTAATCCGGGCCATAAAAATAATCCGCTCATAAAGTTCCACGACGATGGACAACGTAAGGGTAAGGATTTTCTCTCACAAAGATTTCGAAGTAATTAAGATAAAATGCGAGAGAGTTTTTGTATGTAACCGGAGCCGTAGTAGCTGTTCACACATTTTTCAACGCTCATATGCCGAGTTAATCCTGGAGTATGCAATAAAGCTGCTAAAGTATTTGTGTTCCAAGCGAAATTACCCATATTGAAAATACCCTTCGGCGCTAACAGCCAGCTGAAGGCTTATTTATACGGTGTATTATGTAGACTTACCCTACTCCAAGCACGTAAAAATGTACGTACCACATTAAACTTTAAAGCCTTTCGCAACCATTAGATACTTTAATTTAATACACTCCAATCCCGAAGGACTTACAAATTGTTGCCGTATTGATTTGCAATTATAAGATTGCTTTATTTAAGTTATGCAAAGTATTCGCTATTAAAACGGATTAAAATCAAGTCTCATTCGATTTAAATTTCGGGCAGTGGGAAAGTTAGGTCATAAATTTTGTGAATATAAAACGTTTTTTACGGCGTATCTTGACTGTATCGGAATATGATCTTGGTGAAAGGAAAAAGGGTTTGGGTTACAAAAAATCGGGTCGTCCATCACCGCCTCTGTCAACAGGGCGCGCCATCAATGCCGCAAAAACAATTAGTAGGTCAATATTTATTTGATTTCCCAAAACCGGGCCATGAATGATGACCGTCTGTATCGTTATTTAATCTTTTCTGTTTAATGAATACATGTGGGTGAACGTGCCGTGACGACTGGGATTTATCGTTGGTGCTATGGATGATGTCAATTACACTTTGAGCTGTCACTTCTGGGTCAATGGATATCTTAATGGTAATTAACTGGATATATAGCATCGTTGTTTTCATAGGCTAGTGTGTGACCACTATCTGGCGTAGGTACCTACTTGACTGTGTTGTGTCTATTTTTCTTCTTTCAATTCTTGATTAAGTTTTAATCCTATCTAGCAGGACATTACCCATAGAAAGAAAAAGAAAAGGATATTATGCTAAGTATCAGATAGCGTTATATTGCGTAATTTAGTTTTCTATTTTGTACTTATGAGGTATTTGTAGTATCTTAATCATCGAGGTATGACTTTTTAGTGTTTTATTGAAGTAATTGAATGGAGGAAACATATTTATGTAAACATAAAATACATCTACAAAATTGTCCCCAGGGATCAAACTAACTTTATGTCAAAATATATCAGGATCTCTGATCAGCAGTTAACGCGTAGACACGTAACAAACCGAAAGATGGAGTCATTTATATAATTAAACCTTAAAAATCTTGTAACAACTTTACTTTGAATTTGAAAAGACTTTAAAAACAAGAACTGCATGAAAACTGTACATAAATCTAAAGTGTTGTCGATTTTGTGTTCCATTTAATTCTTTTCAACACAAAACTGTTCGCTTCTACAGTTATAATGCAAACGGCGAACGAGCAAAACACTGCTTGCGTCTTTGTTTTGCGATAAGTATAATTTGACAGCCTTTGAGTCAAGATTAAAGAGGGAAGCAACTAAGCGCCCTAATCATTGACCTCGCCATCAAACCATCAGGTGAAATTGTGGCCAAATGCCAATGGGTAAGCATTTGGCTTTTAATAAAAACCCGCCAAGTGCGAGTCAGACTCGCGCACGAAGGGTTCCGTACAATCATCTTTAAAAACAGTAAAAAAATCACGTTTGTTGTACTGGAGCCCCTTTTAATATTTATTTTATTCTGTTTTTTAGTATAGCGGCAAAAGATATACAACATCTGTGAAAATTTCAACTGTCTTACTATCACGGTTCATGAGATACACCCTGGTGACAGACGGACGAACGGACGGACAGCGGAGTCTTAGTAATAGGTTCATCATCATCATCATCATCATCAGCCTGTATCAGTCCACTGCTGGACATAGGCCTCTCCCAAGGTACGCCACTGAGCCCGGTCTTCGGCTCTTCTCATCCAACTACTGCCAGCCACTCGGCGCAAGTCGTCGCTCCACCTTGTCGCAGGGCGTCCTACACTACGTCTGCCAAGTCGCGGTCTCCACTCAAGAACACGTCTACCCCATCGGTTGTCGGTTCTGCGGCTTATATGACCAGCCCATTGCCACTTCAGCTTGCTAATTCTGTGAGCTATGTCGGTGACCTTAGTTCTCTGACGGATCACCTCATTCCTGATTCGATCCCTCAGAGAAACCCCAAGCATAGCCCTTTCCATAGCGCGCTGAGCAACTTTGAATCGGTGGACTAGTCGTGCCGTGAGTGTCCATGACTCGGCTCCGTAAGTCATTACAGGTAAGACGCACTCGTTGAAGACCTTTGTCTTCAGACATTGTGGTATTCGCGACGAAAAGACTCGACGAAGTTTTCGAAATGCTGCCCAGCCCAGCTGTATTCTTCTGTTGGCTTCTTTCTCGAAGTTGTTCTTACCAAGTCGGAGCATTTGTCCTAGGTAAGTGTATTCCGGAACAACTTCGAGCGCAACTCCGTCAACAGCAACGGGCTCCGGAATGACGTGTTCGTTGAACATAACCTTGGTTTTGTCCAAGTTCATCCGGAGCCCAATGCGTTGAGAAGAATCAGCCAAGCCGTCCAGCATTTCCTGTAAGTCCTGCAAGGTTTCAGCCATAATGACGATGTCGTCTGCAAATCTCAAGTGTGAGATGTACTCGCCGTTAATATTGATGCCACGTCCATGCCAGTCCAGAGTCTTGAACATATCCTCCAAAGCGTTTGAGAACAGTTTCGGGGATATTACGTCCCCTTGTCTCACTCCACGACGCAGGTGGATATGTTCAGACTGCTGGTTCTGTACTTGGACGGTCATCGTTGCGGCATCGTACAGACATCTCAGCACTTGGATATATCGCCAATCGACTTGGCACCGTTGCAAGGACTCCAGAACAGACCAGGTTTCAATGGAGTCAAAAGCCTTCTCATAGTCCACAAACGCTAAGCACAGGGGCTGATTATACTCTTCGGACTTCTGTATAATCTGCCGCACTGTGTGGATGTGGTCTATGGTGCTATATCCTCCTAGAAACCCGGCCTGTTCCGGGGGTTGGAATTCGTCGAGTCTTCGCGCAAGACGATTCGTGATGACTCTTGAAAACCGCTTGTGGACATGGCTCAGGAGGGAAATGGGTCGGTAGTTTTTCAACAGGGTTTTGTCTCCCTTTTTGAAAAACAACACGACTATACTCCTGTTCCATGCCTTTGGAGTTCTCCCAGAAAAGAGGACAGAACTAAATATGCACTGGAGCTCTTTTAGCACCGGCATACCGCCTGCTTTCAAGAGCTCCGTCGTAATTCCGTCTTCCCCTGGGGCTTTTCCATTCTTAAGCTGTCTAAGAGCCATCTCGACCTCGTCTAGGCTGACATCTGGCAGGTCTTCAGTGTAGTGGCGGGTCAAAGTGGCTCTGGAATCCTCCGTAGTGTGTTCGGGTTGGGGCGCATGCGACGCGTACAGCTGGCTGTAAAAGTCTTTAACTTCCGCGAGAATCTCTGGCTTAGAAACGACGACTTCACCGCTTGATGTGGTCAGCTTCGTCAGTTCGCTTCGGCCGAGCTGTTGCACGAAGACTTTAGACCCCCGATTCTGCTCTATCGCTTCTTTAATCATGAGCGTGTTAGAACTTCGGAGGTCTCGTCTTACGAGCTTCGTGATCAACTTGCTCAAGGCTCGTTGCTCTGACGAAGTGACTCCCGGATCTTCTCGTCGCTTCTGCATAAGCTGCAGAGATTCTCCCGATAGCTTTGACTTTTTGCCTTTGCGCCGCGTTTCGCAGAATTTCGTGCCCTCCCCTCGAAGGATTCCTACCACTTGCTCGAGTCTCTGGTCCACGTCAGCGTCTGTTGTGCTTTCCAAGGCAGCGAATCGGTTTTCCAGTTTAAGCTGGAACGTTTCGGAACCAACGACGGATTGGAGTATGTTGGGTCGGAGCGTGGACTTCATTAGACGGACCCGTTCAAGCTTGTAGTCAATATTCAGAGTGCCTCGTACAAGTCGGTGGTCACTTCCGGTTTTGAACCTACTGACCACGGAGACATCTCTGAATATGCGCTTTTTGTCCGTCATAATGAAGTCGATCTCATTTTTCGTCATAGCGTCGGGGCTTTGCCACGTCCACTTCCGCTGGGGCTGTTTCTTAAAGAACGAATTCATTAAGAAAAGCCCCTCTTGCTCCAGGAAGTTGACGAGCATTTGCCCCCTATGATTCCTACTACCAAATCCGTGTTGTCCTACTACCGATTCGCTGCTAGTCTGTACTCCCACTTTGGCGTTGAAGTCTCCCATGACAACGTTGAAGTGGGCCTTAGAGGTGTTATGCAAGGCCCTGGATATGTCCTCATACATACCCTCTACCTCATCATCCGAGTATGTCGACGTGGGTGCGTATACCTGAATAACCTTAAGGTCATACCTGTCGGTTAATCTGATAATGAGGTACGCAACCCTCGTCGACACACTGGAGACTTCTACAACGTTGCCAGTGAGGAGCTTATGGACCAGAAACCCGACGCCACCTTGGGACGGATTATCTCCCTGTCTGAAATACATAAGATGGCCTGATTCGAGTGTTATGGTATCCTCCCCCTCTCTTCGGATTTCGCATAATCCAAGAATCTGCCATCTTATGTTTTTCAGCTCTTCTTCCAGCTGAACCAAGTGCTCATCAAGCCGTAGCGTGCGTCCGTTAAACGTAGCCAGAGTCAGTCGGGTTTGGCGGCCTTCCGTAGCCCGGAGATTCTTCGCACCCCCTGCCCTGCCGTAACCATGACCGCCGCCTTGGTCAGGAATAGCAGGGCGGCCGGGAACTGGGGGCCGTAATTCATTTGTGTCTGTCATTGGGAGGTTAATGCCCATAATCGCCACGCTGGGCATGCGGGTTGGCGATCGCAGAGCGCAGCTCCTCGCACCGGTGACGCTGCTGCCCGTCACCGGTCTGTGATACTTGGCTACGCTTGTTTTGGATGGATATACCGCCATCTATCGGTTGCCAGAGAGGAATGCTGACCGTTCCCCCTCTTTATTCCCTTTGCCGGTTTTCACGGCACCCGCGGGATGAAAAGGGGTGGACCTATTATTACGCCGGGACCACACAGCAGTAATAGGTTCCCTATTTTCAAAGGTGCTAGCCACATACACTAATAGAATCATTCAACATTCATTCGTTTTTCATTTATTTACTTTTTTTCTTTTGAATCATGAAACATCAAATGTTAACCGATGTTTACGTAACTAACAAAACATCAGTTAGACTTGTGTCAGCAACAAAACTCCGCAAACAGAGTTAAAAAGGCGATCGCTCACTCCTCTCAGCTGGTATTTGTTTAGGCTCGGATCTACTGACGAACGGTGGCTTGGAGCGGTTCTTATTTGTCCGTCAAAAGGTGTGATGTCCTGTAGATGAACAATTCAATTAAAATTAAGTTATCTCACCTGATGATATGTGATGATGTGGTCAATTATGGAGCACGCTTGCCTAGGATACTCCTATTCACTCTTGACTTGAAAGCTCCCAAATCATAGTTATCGGAAAACAAAGAGGCTGGTAAAGTGTTCCACTCCTTCGTCGTTCTCATCCATACTAATATTATAAATATGAAAATAACTCTGTCTGTCTGTTTATTCGTTACCTTTTTATGAACCGCTGAACCGATCTTGATGAAATTTATATAGTCTGGAGATAGTTTGAAACCTGGGAAAGACATAGGAAACTTTTTATCGCGATACTAGTGTACGCGAGTGAAGCCGCGGGAAACCGCTAGTTATAAATAAATGTAGAAGTAAAGTCCTTTGTGCGGATCAGGGTAATTTCAACCATGTACGGATGTCATGTTACCGTACGTCTTGTAGTCCGATGATAGAATGAGGTTATTCCATTGCACATATCTTTCTTTGACTATCTATTTTTCAATTGTAACTACTAGAAACCTTTGATTACTTTTAACATTAATACATTTTACGATATAAATTTTTCAGATGATCCTGCCTTAAAACTTTAAAAACAGAGTGAAATCTTTGAATGTAATGTAAGAAGAGACAGCAATTTATCTTGCAGAAACGCTATTAAGCAATAGAAAATGAAAAGCTCACTCGAATAGATAGCGAGTTATTCGCGAAGTCGCAAGTTAAACTGCGATTTACATAACGAACAAGCAAACTGGATCTGAATACTTAGTTACTAGTTCCAATCTGGCTGTTTTAATTAAAAAGCGGTCAAGTTCTTATATAATATGTATACCTAGATTATATTATTTATGAACGTTGGTTCCATTGCAATGTTTTTGTGTTGAGTTCTTTTGTAAGTAAAATTTAATTGGATGTAAAGGTAAACGTAAAGAAACATCATTTAGATTAATAAGAAAGTCTTTTTTATAAGACTTCGCTTACAAAATGTTATAATTAAATCAAACAATGTAGAGACATAACACATTGCAAGGTTTCGCATAAATAAATACTTTTTGGTTGTGGAACCCTAGAAATATAGCATCTGAACCGTTATTGTCTCAAACTCGAGCAACGTTAGTTTTAAAACTCTACAAATGACAATATTCTGTGAAGCTTTTTACAATATAAGTTAAACAAAAGACCGGGGCCAAGATTTCTGTAAAGGCACAAAAAGCTGGAGAGCTTGTAGTTGTTTCAAACTATGATTATGCATTTTATAGACCACTATTTCTCTCAGAAATAATTGTAAAACTTTTTTTATTAAGTTAGCTCCGTATTTTACTCTGTATTAAAGTATAAACTTCAGGCTCAAAATGTGATTCGGAGAAATGGAAATGTTTCAGTGTTTGTGTATGTCGTTGGGAGTTGTAGAAATAGTTCTTCAGAATCTGTTTTTGTTTTTAAATTGTTATATACTTGCCGTTCAGTAGTTAAGCTATGTATTCAATTTAAAGACGGTGCCGGCATTCCAATTTCAGCGTCCCAAATGACCTGGCAGACACTTATTAAGGTATGTCCACACCAGTGCGCTTTCATGTTCATCTTGCGTTTTAGTCTAACGCGCCAAAACTAGTTCAACAACAGCGCATGCTAATGTATGAATTTGACCGAAGCACACAAATGTAGACAATAAGTCTTATGACAATTAATATTGCACACGCTTAACGCAAGATGAATTGAAAGTTCAAAACGCAAGATGAACATGAAAGCGCAATGGTGAGGACAAACCATGAGAGAGACAAGACTCGTTACGACTTAAGTATACATAAAGCTATGAGAAAATATAGACCTTAATTCCTGAAAATTATATAGTGATACAATTATTGTATTCAACATTTCGAGCTTGTATTGTGGTACGTATTATAGTCACTGAGAGAGAACATTTGCAAAGCGGTCCGCATGAAGATGTCGCCGCGGCATTTGGCTGTCGCTCTTTGGCAAACGCGCGCATTCCATGCCCGACTTGACAACATTCCACCAGGCGGGTCTGGTCACAGCCACAAAGGTGGAATATGAAACATAATACATGAACATGCTCAGGATAATACGTAGCGAAACCATTTTAGGTAGATGAAATGAATTGTGATTATTTTTATTGATGTTAGGTTTGTATTTTGACAACAATTATTTTGTGGATTTTGAATCTATTTTATGAAAGCATTTGAAAAACGATAAACGTATAAATTTGCCATAGAATTTGGCTGACGTTTCTCCGTCGCTCTCTGCATTCCGTGCACGAATTGACAAAATTCGACCGCTGAGCGGCTACGTCTCGTCGCAAGTTTGCAACCAGAAACATTTACTTACCGAGCATATTCATACCTACGCAAATAAGTGCTTTGGGGATCATAACATGCAGCGTGGTTTGTAAGGTGTATAAACTATGGCAGACTATTTTGTTAGTGTTATGTGGTCAGAAGGCATGTAAAATTGGAATGCCGACAATCTTAATTTCATTATAGGAGCCATTTACAGCCTTATACAGCACGTTCAAAATGAAGTATTTATAAAGTTGTGCACATGAAGATGTCGCAGCGGTATTTAGCTTGCAGACAGCAATCATGATGCTAGTACTGTGACAAGGACGTCTGTTTCGTTTAAAATTTCAGACAATATCGCACAGATGTGAGTGGTTTCCGCTTCCGTTATAAACCACGAAGATGACTTTTGTCATAGAACATAATTTGCTCCATTTCTTTCTTTCTTTTATTTGTATTTTCTATCTTTTCTTCATTTCATTTATGCCTGTGTATTCAAGGTGGTTTGAAAATTGCCTATTTCATCTCCATTAATTTAGCGTATAGAATAGTTCCTGATAAGTATAGATATATATTCTGTGTGTTTACTGAAAGGATCCAGTATGTAAACCTCATTACAAAGTATTCTAATATCAACCGATCAAGTAAGCAACATTGGGGTGAATAGGCCTACAACAAATCAGTTAATCGATACGCGATGCTACAATACAACTTCCCTCTCCGAACACGCTTTGTATCAAATATGGGGAGCAGAGTGACGGCCGTCAGAGCGCGCCCTCCACAATTTTCTCTCGTTGACATCACGGTGATGAGGTTATGCCGCTCTTGGCATTTAGTTCGTGTAACAATTTCCTATTTCAGACACCTGCCTGTTAAAGTAATGACAACTGGGGTACTTTCTGGGAGCATAGGTTTTGAAACGAAATTCTATGTTTGGTCGCGAAGTTTACGTTTTACGTGTCCGACGTTAAATATTTTTTGTAAAAAAAATAATTTAAAAATAATATAATTGCAATTTTTTTTATGCATCAACTTTTCAAAAAAAAACGTAAAATATATCGTAGTTTATTATAATACCTTGCAATATAGTTAAAGATATATCAATTTAAGTTTAAAAATACTATTGTAATCCGGATAAATCAACCAAAAAGCAAGGGAATAAATCTGAGCTAAATACGTTTTCTTAAATCCGTTACACAAACTGGCGGAGGCTTCCTCTGTATCTGACAAAACGAAAATTGGAAACAGGGTATCCGATATCATTTATCCTGGTGAAACGCTTGGCACGTGACGCCTAGTGCAGATGCAAGCTGGCGATCCCGATCGATTGCATACATTTTAATATTAGTCAACGCTTCCGTTTAGCGCAGACTTGGTATTAAAATGGTATGTACAAATGCCACATTTTTTAACCCAGTTAATATTATATACTTTACGCATTGAAGAAAATTGAAAAGCTTTATCATTTTTATTTTTTATGTTTAATTAATTATTGTGCTTAAACCCTCGGCAAGTAGCATGTAGGTCTTGTAGGTATATATTTAATGCGGGAAAAGTAGGAAGTTTTAGTAAAAGTGGGATAAAAACAAGAAGGTCACGGTTTAGAAGTTTGTTAACTGAAGTACAGCACCAAAGGCCACCCACACTGAGCCGGATACTGACTGCAATTACTGTCTATTATTGATAAGCATTGATGCTATAGTAAAATGGAAGATATAGCTACGTACTGTTAATGATTAACTGTTATGGCTATCGAATTGTGTAAACGTCACTTGATATATTGCTAACAAATGACAATGCACCGGTGTAATCGTGCCTTTACGATCTCATTTCGAATAATTGATATGTTCTGTTCGGTTGCAATTAATTTTTATTGGCATGCATTATGCATATTGCTGATGTAAATCTTTTTTATCGCTGAGAGTTTTGAACTTTTTAATTAATTCGGTGATTTATAATTATTGTTTTTGGATAAAACTGACAATGCAGATAGACTTTTAATGGCTGGCAACATTTGGTATATCAAGGCAGTTGTAATAAACCAAACTTACCTTAACTGCAGTATCATCATTGTAGTTGAGGAGAAGATTTAAGTAGATGCGAAATGAAAGTTCAATTTTATACCTTAGCCAATACCCAAGTCACTCGCCTCCAGTCCAGTACCAACCAGAGTTTTGAACTCCAACAGTTTAAGATCCTATGCGGCAACGCACTGCGCTTACTATGAGGTAATAGGATCTGTTTATGCCCCCGTCATTTCACTTAAATCATTTAGTATACAGTGATACTGGCACACCATGCTTGGCGATTGAAAAACTATATAGCAAAGGTGCGTTGACTTTGAAGAAGAGTCCTACGACTACACAACGAGCATCATTTTGTTCACTCGTCAAATTGAACAAACATTGTGATTTCATAAATCAGATAACAGAACCTTACCTGACTCATCATAGGGTCTGTATTGATCTGGCACATGTAGGTGCCAGAGTCCTTCGGCTCGACATTGCTGATGTACAGCTTCCATGTATTGTGACCGTTGTGGGTCACCGACAGTCGAGGGTTGAGAGTCACCATATGCGTGTGGATCGCCAGAATAGTCTTCGTATCGGATTTGATCCATGCAACCTGGAATATTGTCCAAGTTATAGATTAAAATGTTCGCCATTGAAATAAGTTTGGTTTAGGGTCATGTGAACTATACAGAATGGCAACGTTAACAGTGTAAATTTTTAAGAGGGTGATATAAGACACAACATTCAGGTGTATTTTGTATATAACTAAAATATTTTCACTTTGTACAAGGCAGAGTCACCATCTGTTCACTACCTACTGCTCCAACTTATAATTCAATTCAGCAAACTGACAGGACAAAGTGTAATGTCGTGAAATAACAATACCATAACGAAACCAATAGTGCGGTCGTGAATGATCTTTCCAATAACATAACAGTTCTTTAATTCAAAATCATGGATGCAGAAAAAACGGCGGATGAAATGTTCACTGAGACATAACTTAAACACAACAATGGCGGACGCGTAAATATAACCTGATAGTCATTAGATTATCGTCATCCGAAGAAAATTTCACAACAAACAATAGTCTTCAATATAAATCAACCATTGCTCGAACCTCGAACTGATTAGTTCACTATTCATTTAAAAGATGTGTTCATTTCTATTATGTCATTTTCTTACATCATTCTTTATTTAGTCAAAAAGTGGTGACCCATGAACTGTCATTTTACATACTGATACGAATTAAAGGCACTTTACTTCTAGACATTTTTAATACGCGTGCAGTAGGCATCAGAACGGGTGTAAGCAAGAACAAATATCTCGCTATCTCATTCCCACCTCCTGCACGCTATGCGTCGTGCAGTGTCGTGTCATTGTCCGTATGGGTGTTCATTTTTTCTCAGAATTACTTTGCAAAGTTTATTGATGAGTGAAATTTTTTAACTGATATTGTTTTAGATTACTTCCTATGTTTAAAGAATCCAGTACGACGTCGACGTTTAAATATTGCCACTGTTCACGTCGCCACCCCATATTATTTATGACCAACTCGAAACCCAAGTTTTGGGAATTTGATGATTAGCTTACTAAACAATACCTTTGTGATAAACATAAATCTACTGTGGTCTGTATTAATAGGAGAAGTTATAACGACGGGGTTGATTTGCAATTAGTAGTGTATTCCTGGAGCTGGTGCAAATCTTTCGTGACTTTGTCTTTACAGCGATACCTGAAACGGCCAACGGGGCGACGGCCACTCGGCCGTCCACTGTATGCTTGTTTGACCGCACGATCCTCTTCCATTCTTTCAAGGTGGTGATGGAGACAGAACAGACCGAAGTGGCGTCTTTTATTATCGGAGGCCAAGACTCACTTTTGGTCGTTCTGCCATCTCAGTAAGTTAGCTTTTTAGTGTATTCCTGAGAGGACACAGCAAAATAGACAAAGAAGGTTACCTTATAACTGCCAAGACGGTTGACCGTGCACGTGAAGTGCACATCCCTGCCCTGTGCCACCGTCAAGTTCTCGAGTGGCGATAGGAACTCCGGCTCCTGTTCACTGTACCCTGATCCTTGCAGCTGACCTGTTACAGACATAGGCCTCATTATATCAGACATTATTATTTTGCTGCTGACAGCAAATCTCTAACTCGTGTTAATTTAATTCAATTTATCCGTATCATAACATCTTTTCAATAAATTAAAAAAGGCCTAACGTGCTGACTAAGACGAGGTACATACAAAAGTGTAATGATATTGCGTCATCACGAATAGATGTTCGTTAATGATGCTTGCTTTTACCTATCAGTGCGATTAATATTATGAAGTGTTAATTAAGAGTAAGCCGAAAGCTCGACTTTGTTAATAAACAATACTTCGGCTGTAAACAGTTGAATCAGCTTTATTCCAACGGTAGCCAAATACAATCAGAAGGAATACAGGTCAAATTGGCCTTTCAAATTGGTTTAAATTGGGTCAGGCTTGGCCAAACAAAAATGGTTAAATTGTCGATGCCACCAGATTCTACTGTAATTGATCTATTCATTTTATTTTAATGTATTTTTTTGCATTAGTTGTGCATCAAAAAATTTAAAAATATTCATTTTCGTGTCATAAAAAAGCAATAGTCACTACTGAATAACTCAAATCGAAAGAGTTTATTTTGTCCCGCAATGCATACAGGAAAAGCGTTATTAAATCTCTTTTTGAATAGACGAATGCACTCTAAAAATTTTCTATGAAAACTAGTTTCACTGTGTTTTTGCTTTACTCGGTGTTTAAAATGTCCACAGATCTGAATACGATATTAAATTAAAAAAAAACGTTATCTTAGTAATTTTTTTTTAAACCTCTATTATATCGTTTAAACTTATAAAGGTAGAACCCCATTAAGTGCTAGAAACTTGAAATGGCTAGCCTAGCTTTCTATCCTTCAGACGAAAATCAGGTACGATATAATTATATGTATAAATAATTAATTGTATTGCGACAGCTATACATGATTTATTTCATTTTAAAACACAATTAGTATCTTTTTTTTTGAAATTCGAATATTCGAAAGTTTTATAATGCGCGCAAGCTAAAGGTGCTCTTATATATAGGTTTTGCCATTTTAAAAGATGAAATTCCATTCACTGGGTAATTCATATTAAAAGGTTCATCGTATTTTTAAATCAATTTAATGTGGTTTTTTATTTTTTTATAGATTATGCAAATCAGGCCATTAAATCGTGAACTTCCAGATCGGCTGAAAAACGAAAACTGGATCGTATCCATCATCTACTTTAGAGGTATATTCGAAACGTGTTTTTAAATTATCATTTATGTATTTTATTTCTCTGTTATTTCTTCTGGCATTGCTGGAATCGATGACCACATTTAGAAGCTTCTTAGGAGAATAGCAGCTAAATACTTACTATACCAGTTTTTGACTAGTTGGTTCCGGCTCTGGTAATTCATCTTTTGTCTTCAACCAATAAGAGATGTAAATCGGGGATCGTCAGTGCATAAAAAGGGTTACACTAAAATTAAACGTCCCATACCTACAGTGACATCAAAACGATTAATGGTGGCAACCATTAATCGTTTTAATGTCGTAGCACGCGAGATTTCAGAACGCCAAATATTTATGTTCAATTCTACTGATTTTGGTGTTTTTTGCCGGCGTGAAATCGAAACGACACAAAAAACCAATCATGAATTACCAGATAGAAATGCTACTGTTTTAGAGTCCAATCTCAATAGCACACTTATTATATTATCAATCATCACACTAATGACACTTAATGTTATAAATGCGAAAGTTTGTGATTGAATCGGATGTTTGCTACTTCTTACACTGAAACGGTTCAACGGATTTGAGTGAAATTTCAGAAATACAGAGTACTGACTACAATCAAATACCTATAGGTAGGTACATCGATAATACGAGTAGGTACTGAATGGATGCTTTCATAAAATATCGGAGATATAAAATGAACAGAAAATGTAACTTATTTCAACGTTAATGGATTTTCCGATCTTGACCCTTGGAAAATAAAGCAAGCATATGCGAATAAAAAGTGGCTACGTTAACAAGAAATTGAGCCACATTCTCGGAATATTTATTTTAGATGAACGAAACAGCGAAATTCTTATTCTAAATCAAAACATTGATTAGAAATCCAATACTCTGAGATGATTGAGATTAAAGTTGTGCTAGTACGTGATCATTTTGTTTTCTCTGTTTTCTTTGTGCCATGTTTTTTTTGGCACAGCACAGGAATGGATCTTATATTGGGTATTTTTAATATTCTGTACTACTAGTAACACATACACACAACACACACAGACACACACACGCGCACACACATACACACACACACACACACAAACTTTGTACAAATTTCCATCACTAAAATAGAAAAAGCGGTTAAATCCTAGGTCAAAACTGGAGTAAGACAGTTATGTCTTAATACCCATATAACGTGACTTGAGAACGGATTACCCTATAAACTTCAATGACTTTAGTTGATCCTGAATAGATTAACAAACTTGATGTACTTTGCTAGGGGTTGCATCCTACCTATAATTGGTACATTGGCAACTTCTCTGAATTTGCTAGTCACTACTATACCTACTAGTGGCAGTGTAGTAAACTATGTCTGCAAACTCGTGGTATTGACATATGCATACCGACTAGTAATAAATGATAATAACTATTGAACAACTAATGATATATAAGAAGGTGCGAAATATTTGATAGGTATTATTAAGTACCTTATTTAGTAACCTTAACATACTTAAATTTTATTTTTGTAAATACATTATAAAGATATTTCAGCGTAATAAACAGTTTTTGCATCAATATTATACTGCGTTAACGAAAAAATCGATGTACCTACACGGAGAAAAAAGACCTTCTGAAATACCGTTTTCCTTCTGAGTCAAAAGGGAAGGATTTGTGATTCAGAAGGAAAACTAAGGTAAAATAAGGAAGGAATCGGTCTTGGAAGGACTCAGAAGAAAAGTCAGAATTTTTTTCTCAGTGTATGCTAAATTTAGGAAAATGATGGAAAATATACGTATTCATTTATTGCACTAAAGCTAGTTTTAGTGAGGTACATTTTATCCATACTGAACTTTTAAAGTCAAATAAATAATATCCGCCCAAACGCCGAACGAACTAAATTAATATTTACGTTCTAGAATATTTATTTACCCTTGCCCACAACTTTTACGGAATCATAGGAAAGTGTTTAAACAACATTAAATGTAAAAAACATGTTATTAAAACATGCTGGCTTTCAGCACTACTTGCAGAAAATTCCTTTTCTAAGTAAAAAAAAATCCTAAGAAACTTTTTATGCCTTTTTTTACTCGGCGAACGTGTTTTTCATAGACTAAGAGTATTTTTATTCAAATAGAAAAGTAGCAAAGAGTAGAAAAGAGGTTTATTTAAGCTGTTCGGCTGAAAGAACTTTTATTTTTTGTGTGATTTTCTAAACAAGCGATGTACTAGTTACCGTATTTATAAATTTTAATACCTAAAATATTGATTATTGTTATTTTATTTAAGAGCAACTCACCTGCTTCTTTTAAATATTGCGAGGATATACACTAGACTAGGACTAGTACATAGCTACTAAAAATGGATCATCAAAAACGGACTAAATAAAAAAATGGTGCCTATAGGCAATAATTGTATTGACATGAACCCCTCCTTATATCGACAGTTAAAAATAACAGCAAACTTGCTAATTGTAAAGTTGCAGAAGTAGAACAGCATTATCTGCTCTATAAATAGTAAGTTACAGTCGTAGCTGTAGATGAAGATTCCGTTAGACGATACACGCGGGGCCTCGCCTCCGCGCGGGCCGTCTGTGTCAAGAGAAAATTAATGGTTTCTTGATCGAAACAAACGGAAACTGAAATAATAATGTTGCGTTTAATTGCTAAATGAAATGGAGCCACAGATAAGATCATTACAACGACATAATATTATACTTAATGAAAATGTGAATGTTACGTGAATCATATTTTGTTGCGTGTTGATTATGTGTCGATATGCCACCCACAACTAGGGTTGCCTACACTCTTTTTTTTACTAAGTATAAGTACATGTTTACGAAAAAAAAAATACAAGTTTAAATACAGATTTATTTAATGAAATGAATGCTTTTGCTCCTGAGATCTGCTTTTTATGGAAATCTTCATAACGTTTATTGCAATCTACTTAAAACAGCACAAAAAACGTTGCTCTAACTTTTAATGTAATTTAAATTAGTAGTAGTTCCGCCTACTGTATATTTTATAAGAAATATTTTATATTGACCCTCAATATAATAGGATACTCTATTTAGTTTGGTTGGCAACCCTACCCGCGACACGGAACCCTAGTGCGTGGGCATATCTCGTATGAGTGTTTAAACGTTATGAATTACATGCTCTTGAATTTGGTGATCCTTAGACATGCTGGTGGTTTCTTTAAAATATTATGATTCTTTCATTATTTTTGAGCGATGGCAAATATAATTATGTACGTGAAAGTTATTTAATTAGTCATTGACCGAACTTGATTACTCTTGTATATTGTGGTTCTTGGACATGCTGGTTTCCTCACAAAGTTTTCCTTCGCCGTTTAAAGCTATGGCAAATCCGCACATAACTTAAATCCTACATGCGGGGCCGAGATGGGATTTGAACTCGGTGTTGACACCTTGTAAAACGCACGCATCGTCCGGCCACCTTCGCTCACATAATGCCTACGATTTTCAAAAATGTCACTCTTAAGTTGAAAACGAATTTGCTATGTAGTCCAAAGAACAACTAGGTCACAGGATAAGTTAGCCGAGACGCTCACAGATATAAGTGAGGCTTTCATACGAATCAAATGAAAATTAATAACTCCCGGCCCCCGCGACGCTCCGCCACCGACCAACGACCCCGTCTTGATACCTATCTATTGCACAAAGAACGGTATTATGGCACTCGTGCTCTCGAATAAAGTAGAAAATGTTTTTTAGCCGCTTGGCTTTTTGACCCACATTGGTTTGACCCACGGATCCAATACTGACGCATAAAAAATTTACCTCGCTGTAAATAGGTGGTACAGGTGGTGAGCCCAAATTAATTCTTAAAATGAATTAAAACATATTGATTTTGCTTGAGCCCAGCTATCTTAACATATACTTATAGGTTACCATACCTGGTCAAAATATGTTTAACATAGTGCTAAATGCAATTTAGTGAAATGATATCAAAACATTTAGACTTCATAAAACCGCCAACCCGTTCTCTCGAAAGGAGTGGAATAGTGTCATTTGCAATACTTAGGTACATGTTTTTCAGATCAATAATATAATCTACAAAGCATTGATGCAATAATATTTCTACCCAACAAACTCTAGCTGGCATCGATAAAAAGACGACAAAATTTACAATATGAGACACTAGCTAAAACCAGAGAAGTAAGAAAAATGCAATATGAGAAAGCTAACTAGAAAACGAGTTTTCCACACGTGTCTAGCAGCTAGAATTACATGCACTATTTTACAAAGTCGGAGCTTAAACCTCAGCTGTGCTACCAGTACTCTCTTGGGAAACAGTGTTATTCTGCACATAACAACCGATGTATTTCTCAATTATTTGTGGCTCTTCCTAATACTGATGGTTCAATGCGACCTTATAGACTATTTTGTTCGTAGCAATAAAACACGTGGTGTGAAAGCATAAATTGCCAGTTCAGTACATCGGATTCAATATACGAGTATGTATATAGAATCGCCTAATGACAAATGCAGTGGTGACGTTATACGGACACGTGCGCCTTATTATTCACCGATACCAAGTTCGAATCTCATCTCAGCCGCGCACATAACACTGTAATAATTGCTCAAAAATGCTAAAGGAAATCATTGTAAGGAAACCAAGATTGTCCAAGACATCTACCAATCTGATCTGAGCAAGCGTGTTAGATGACCTATATGACTCTTTCTCTGAGAGAAGGCAATGAGATGTCCCAGCAGTAGTAATGTGGTAGACTGATGATAATTAATGCCAATAATGACATGAACGTCACATGTTCTAGCCTCCGCATTCGATTACTTATACCAATTACGCTGTATTTCACGCTCATCGACGTCTATAATTATATTCTGATAGAACTGGTTAAATTCACCGCGCGTACGATCACTAATTTCCATACAATTAATCCAATGATTAGCCGCAATCCTTTGTGGGTTTTAGCTTGTGGCTCGTAGGTATCATATGCAGGTACCAATTTGTTTACTTAAATCGCCGTTATGTTTCCATTAGGAACTGTAATTAAACATTTCGCGGGGCTCGCGCCCGGGACGAGGTTAACCTTTGAACAATTAAAAGAAAAGGTTTATAGAGCGTTTTCAATTAAAGTTGGAATCCGTTAGTAGCTGGTACCTCGTTGGAACGTGAGTGAATCTGGAGCGGTATTGCACTCGACTTGCAGACAGTCATTAAAGTGCAACAATTTGCTGAATCATGTGAGTGGTTTCAACTCACGTTCGAGTCGGACAAGAGGGAACAAATGCAAGCCACCCCGGACCCTCTAGTATTTAAAACAAACACTCTTTATTAGGGAAACATTCCTTATTTATACACGTATACTGAATGTGAACCCCTGATCCACATGTTTTCTGATATTCCATATATAGGGAAACCTTAGGTAGGAGATAGAACTATGTACTCGTATGTACCCATACATGTATTATTTTCAATCTGCAAATGTTTTTCTGTATAGTGAATATCTGGCTCATTGGCGTTTATCAATACAGACAGATTACATAACACAGTTTTCGTTGAGTTCTTATTTTGTAGTAGGTACCTACTATCTACGTTGACAAAAAAGGTAACATATTTTAGAATTCATCTTGTCCACAGCAAATGTTGAAAATTAATATAGCCGGCTTCCATCAGAGGCACATTTTAACGCTGCCATTAGTTTATTTAGAGGCAAAGAGAGAAAATTAATGTTTTCAAAGAGGCAGCAAGAGATGTCCGACAGGATATTAAGCTTTTCATCAAGCAGGCCATTACCGGCGGAACATAGAATGTGTTTAGTTCCCTCGCCTTGCCACTATCCAATAGTTCAGCTTTAGCCGGCCTAATTTGTCTGCTTTACGGTCAAAGCCGTATACAGTTTGCATTATTTAACGTTTACATTGCTATCAAATACTGTGATTTGTAAACGATTTAAATTGAGCCTTGTTAGTTGGAAATTGGAAACCGCTTTTGATTTTCTGTTTGTATGTAGACTTGTTAGTGCTTTCCAATTATGTTAGACTTTTTTAATACGAAAATTTAAACTCGTTTTAACTTTGGATTTGATTTTGAAACGGAATATTTACCATGTAATTGTTCCATGACTTATTTCAACTAGCTTAGGTGATTTAGGCCTTGATTTCATGTACCTACGTCTCATTATATAATGAAATGAAATAATATCCTACAGACACAATTATCTTTTTGAACTAAGCTAGATATATGTAAGCCTGTATAAAGGAAGCCTTCTTACCTGCTACAATAGTGAGGAGAGCAAACGTTGAAACCAGCGGCAGTCCACCAGTTTCCATCGAGACGGATCTTGTACGCAAAGATGATTCCCCCATCATTTGGCCACATTAAATGTCAAAAGTACTAGCAAAGTTTCACATCACGTTAATGTCAAAAATGATAAACATTTTCAATTTAATTCCTAATATTTTAAAAGTATAGTACAATTATCATGTTCATTAAAATAAGTCTTAATTTTTATAGTCTTTTTAAAGATTTATTGTCATATTATTTTAGTAGTTCTCGGTGGATTGATCTGAAACAAAGATAGAACATGTTAATATGTAGTTTAAAGTAAACACTTACGACGTCGTAAGTTTAATTAAAGACATGTCCCACCGACTTTCTGCAAACAGTGAACCGAAAGTCAGCCGCAGCTCGAAGCTAAGACTCCTAAGCTCACAAGACTGTATTTACGCATGAGTCGCATGACACAAGTTTTGACCGCGTAAAATCTAAATTGGATATACGATTATGAGGGTGGTATTAAGAGGGTTCTCGGAAGTTTTAATATGCTTATTAGACGGGTCATTTTCCTCGCAAAGTTGCTTGCGGGAACCGTAACAACCTAATCGTTTTGGCGTATCGAACGCAAGCTACGATTAGATAGATATAGGTACTTAATTACACATTTACCTACTCATATTAGATTTGGAAATATATTTAAAAAACCACCTATAATTATTAGTAATTACTTCCGCTTAACTAACGATTATTAGGTTACGACGACGTCCGACTGGTTTGGAGGAACTGACTTCCTCAACATCAGGGAGGGTACGCGAGTTCCGAGGAAGTCCGCGATTGCAAACGTGCACGTGCATTTTAAACATTTCCATTCGTTCCGATACAACGAAATCGTTATATTTATTTTCTTTTGTGAAAAGGCGTCGTCGTACTGGCAGGTGTGAGTGCAACATACTAAAAGCACAAGTTACTTGCACATAGGGACAAAACGCAAACATACATCCGAACACATGGTAGTTTTTTATTAGAGCCGTTTCCGAGGCGCGGCGTGCGCAAACTGAGATAAAACAGGAATGATTGCCGCTCTGTCGCGATATTGTTTCAAGTGTTTTGTTCCATTCTGCTGGCTCCACGCTGCTTTTTATTCATCCACACCCGAACGAGCTGCTGCCGCGTAAAAACAAGCGAACTGACTAAGCGTTTCTTTTCAATAACGCATTGGGAATACCATCTGGGTGAAAAAGTGAACTTCTCCTAAGATTCTGCTCCGGGAACCCGTTCGGTCCAAGTGTCAAATGTCTGATAGTGAAAAGTGTTAAGCTTAAATTCAATTTAGTAGTACCAAAAACATTGATTAATTATTTAAAAGTATTTCAATTTGTATGTAAATCGTAACTTTAAAAAAATAGGTAATCGCCCACTTGCCAAAATATCTAACTACCCTAAATTATTTTGTGATTTCTAAACGTCCGATATTGTCTAAAACCGCATAATGGTGAAAACCTTACCCATCTCCAAATCCATCAAAAGTAAAAGTGCAAGGCAAATACACAGCGAGAAGCGGGTATGTGTTTTTGACAGCTGTCATATTTGACGTTTGTGTCATAATGCTGAAGCACGTGTGGAGTCGTGTATTCCTTTTGTTAAGTAATTTTATAAAATGTTAAGGTTTCACTTCTGACACGTGTATTTATGTAATAATGTCCTTCATTTGATGGTATATCTTAGTACCTACATGACATTAGCGAAATCGTGGTAACACTACTGAAATTTATTAATTTATTCCTAAAAAGCCACGTTTATAAGTTAGTGTTTATGTTAGGCAAGATTCTTATTGAGATTTCATTCAAACTGTACCCAATAATACTGAAAATTCTTGATCTGTAGGTGGCCAAGTGGCCACATACACCCAACGACACATTAAAATGAAATATCTTGTTAATATTTACCTTTTTCAAAATTCCATATATGTATAAAATGGTTAAACATTTTTCACGCGTGAAAATTATTTTCACATTATGAACAAGGTTTTTATAGGCATGAACGCAGAAAAGAAATTTTACGAGGTATTTACTCTCACCTCCAATTTTCAGCTTCAAAGGGTACAAAAATCTGTCATGGCCCGTGTAAACCCATTTTTTATTCACCTGCAGGACGTTCACCATTATAGATTTTATTTTGCGTCGGAAACACAAAGCGTTAGAGGTGGATCTCGAAGGGAGGTAAAGGAGACAGTAAGTGCGGACGAGTATCGCTGTGGGCAGGAACATAATGGTACACTCCGGGGACCGTTCAGCTCCATCAATTGAAACATGCTCTCGGTGGCGGCAACGGCGGCGGCGTCTTTGCCGAACGAACGAGCGTAACGACAATAAACAATACAAACAACCCTGGCCTGCGTTTGACACCAGCCCGTTCGGAGTGGATTAGAGCGGTCTACAGGGAGTTCGGCAGCATTTAGGGAGCGTAATAGCCTTCCGCCGTGACCTGTTTAGTTGCGACAAATAGAGATTTACTGAATCTCCGCCGGGCGGTTCTCAAAGAGACTGTGCGCTGTAATAAAATTGAACGCTGTTTACTTTGCGGCTGCGATTCATTAAGGAACCTCACATTTTCTAGATTCAATACCGAGCGCTCATAACTTCGCTGTCATATCTGTCGAGTCATATGCCACTGCCAATCTGCCCTAGCTCGCATTCGACAGACCCGACAAAGTTTTCAACAATTTAATCCGACTTCAATATTCACGAAAAAATTGTCTGAGCTAAAAAGTGAGCGAATGTTCGAAGCGGCCGTTTTGGATTTACGTGATTATTTTTTGGCGAGAGCAAACGGAGGGTACGTCCCAAAAGCATAAGGGCAACGGAATATAATTAGGCGTATGTGACTAGGTCCGGAATTCGATAAAGTTAATCGTATCAAGGACGATGGTGGGAGTTGCCTTTAACCCTCGATATCGCAGAGACAGAGCCTCATTCGCAGCATTCCGTTGTTTAATAATTTTACATCCGCCGACAAAGACGCGGCGTAGTGTTATCTCACGAGTGGCACGCCTGTGATACGAGTTCCAACCAGCCCCTTCCTCCTGCTTCTATTGTCATGTTTACATTGTCTATGCTCAATCTTGAATTCCGATTAACGCAAAGCTAAAATCGCTTTCATAATAACACTATGTACTCCAGCGGTTGGATCTGAAGTTTCTCGTGTTCCGAATCTATTCTAGAGACATACATTTAATTATATCTATGAAACCAGTCTCAGAATAGTTGACTTAATAATCGAATTTAAATTTTTAACTATTTTTTATGTGGTGTGTGATCATGACGTGATCAAGAATGGTAAACACATGATTCAAAAAGACTGGCTCTCAAGTGCTAATAGTTGAACATTATTTATTTATATAGAGATTATTAGCTAATATAAGCTCAGTTTTATATATAATCTGAAATTAAGTACAATATCTGCATACTTTAAAAAAGTAGACAAAAAATTATTTTAATAAATGTTTTCTTAAAATTAAGTTATCTCTGTCTAGTAATAGTTATAAAAAAGAAGTAGCGTTGAACGAGTATTAAAATAAACGCCGCCTACCATTTTGATTTCGTAGAACATGTTTAACCTTTGCTCCTTTTTCTTAATTCGCAATTAAAAAGTTAAATTGTCCGGGTAATTGCTGCCGTTGTGGAGGCTGACGTCTACTTATTATTCCGAAATGGTCTTTAAAAATTTGATGAAAAATTCTCCGAGCACTATTTGTAAATCACAATAGCTTATCTGTCCGCGTCACGCGCGGGCGCCCAGTTGAGATGGCCCAGGCTGGCGAGGCGAGGTACAGTTCGCGTCTTGCGTTAAGCTCTCAGCATTAATCTCGTCTCTGCTTGATAAACGAGGTGAAGAACTTGGATTAAATAAATTACAGGAGTCAAATTCACTGGCGACGTTTGAGCTGACTTCGACGTTTTGCGATGCTTGGCTCTGAACGCATTTAGTGACATTGTCGCGTACCCTTTCTCAAGTAACTTTTGGTCGAACAGATATTAGGCAGCGCGGTCGCTTTTACGACGTATGACAAATGCGAAAGGCTGACCGCACCCAAGCAAACTTATAATATATCCAGCGCACCTGTTATAACTCTTGCTTTCGTAGAGACGTCTGGATGTCTACAAAACGAATGTTATGTTTGCATTCACGATATTACTCTGCGGATTTATATAATGATGACTGTCGCTAGTAAGTATATTCTTCTGAATGAGATACATTTTATAAGCAAAATCCTTTTATACTTCAGGCAGTCACTATCAAGTTCAACAGCGGAGAGCTTAAAAAGTGGTCGATTAATTACATTCATTGTGGCCAAAAACTTCGCTCGTTACCGACGATTCTCATAAATTCAGGTTTAATTAAGTAGCAAATCCCTTTACAAACTTTTTCAAAAGAAATACCTATCGATCTGTCACAGGCATACGCTTGAAATTAATTTTAATTTCAAAAGATGGTTACGGGTTTGAAATGCTTTTGAAATTATAATAGCCTGCCGGTTATTAAGTTTTTGTTAGTCGTAGTACCTGTAGATAAACTGTACTCAAATTGAAAAGTTTCGATCAAAAGGGATTTATGTTATTATACACTTAGTTGTACAATAAAATCCAAAACTAATACTGAACCTATAGAAATATGAACCTATTCATTACAGAACTGAAGAATGATGAGTAGGTTAGGCACTCGAGTAACAGAATTTATTTAGATAGTTTAATACTCAATGAGAAAATTAAGCTTATATCCAAACAACCTCAAGAGGAAATCATTATGTAGGGCGAGACACTGTTAAATGTTGTGTGCTTCAACTTTACATCCGATTAACAGTTCCCTGGTTCTTCGATGGCACGTATTTAACATAATGATTTAACTTTGTTCAGGCTGTCACCGTACTATATACATGTACCTACCTACATATGTACTTATTTTGTTACGTAGATAAAATTTAACATATTATGACGTGATGAAAAAATGCCCAAAAATTAATTTAGTTTTGTTTAACATTTTTTTTTGTGTTTTAAGTTTACGCTTATTTTTGAATTCAATTCTGAATGAATGAATGAATTCTGAATTATACCTTGTGGTACCTTATGGTGGTTTAGATTATTCTAAAAACATATTTCACTAAACAAGCAAAACGTTTAAAAATGTGTAAATAAAGCATCAGCGCATCGCATAACGGAATGTTTGTATAACAAAAACAACTTATATAAACCATTCCATATTCATCATGAAACAGAACCTAAATAGTGGTGCTTACAGGTTATTACAGTTTAATTCAAAACCAATATCATAATGTAGAGGATTTAGCTATAGAGAATCAAATCTGTTATTTTGTCACATTTGCAGAATATTTAAAAAAAAATAAAAATAGTCTACAACGTGATGTATATACTTTATAGCATTTGCTTGGTGGTAGGGTATTTTCTAGTACTCGCCTGGCTAGCTACCACCCTCTTGTTAAGAATCTGTCGCCAAGCACCTATCGGTGTGTTCCGGCAGCCTCACTTGAGAGCCAGCTGTTCCCAGTCCAGGTGTAGCGTGGCGCTATCTTCGACCACATCGTCACATCAGGTGACTTATGGTCAAACGCTACCCTGTAAATAGTGAAAAAAAAAGCAATAGGTATGTTCATCATCACGTTCTCGTATATTACCTACGAATATACTGAACAAATACCTAAATATCGAAACAGAATCGGCTAAGGTCAATAGTACTAGTACTGTCACTTTGGTAATTACTAATAAAAACGAAATAGGTACCAACCAAGACCGCACCGAATAAATTTAGATGATTGAACGTAAAGCGACACTAAAAAAAGCTTTCCAAATCCTACAAACGGAGTACAGGGAAACAGGGATTTACGAATTTTCAATGATTTCAAAGTCAGACCTGACCTATCAAATGGACAAGTGTTCGCCAAATATTGGAATATCACTCGATCCCGGATGCAATCCACATAGCGCCCAGTATAATACTGCTACTGACCGAGACAGTACAACTGTCCACAGTGAAACCCAAATGATTTTACAAATTCTGTAACTGACACTCTCATACCAGTTATAAATAATGTCAAAGAAATTATTATGAAAGAATATTCTACAACGCCAGGATCTTATTGGGTAAATGGGTTTTAATACCCACCTAGTATCGATTACAGATTGAAACCGTTGTCTTCGGTCGCTGTACCCTCGTTCGGATGGTGTCCACTGTCCACCCCAATTTAGGTTAAACTTGTTTATAATCCTTGTCCCGTTATACCTAATTTAAGCGAGCTAAGGCTATTTTTACACCTTAATTCTTGATGTTGAAGACAAATTTCAATGCGTTTCGTTCATCAGAACGTTTTATGTATGTTGTTTATTTTCATTCAAAAATAAATATGTAATTTACGATATTTGCAACATTAATTTATATGCCAGATGAATATGAGATTTAAAAGCTTCTTTTTTCAATGATGAAGTCAAGCTAAATGTTTCTATGTATTTTAATGCTATTTAAGAATTCAAAATTAATAAAGTAGTTTACTTTTAGTAAAAAGCACAATGTGCATTTATTTTTCTTCCATGTTTTAAAATTTTATACGTCTACCAGAATCATTCCATACCATTTTGGATAAATGAAAGAAGCATCGCAAGAATTCTTCTTCGCAAACGTCGGAAGTGTCACCGATTCCTTCAGAGTCATCCCAATGAGATTTTCCGATTTGTTGCTGCATGCTTGGGGTTGATTCTTATTTGATCGTCGGAATAGACTTTACTTTATTTCTGTATCATTGCTGGAAAAGCGACTAATGTAGGCACCAGTTATCGACATTAAATGTTCAAATAAATTCCAAAACAGATTTAAAGTTTTCAAATTATTGTTTCGTTTTGAGTAGTACACAAAGAAGCCTCGAAAACTAATCCAAATAATAGCTCACCTATAAAAATTAACGTACCTAGACAGAAATATTTCAGGCGAAACTATGTTTTAGGGAAATAATGAGTTAATTTGAGTGAGGTTAAAGCGGAATTTGTGGAATTCCTAAAAGGGATCAAGTACCCTACCGTTTACTAGTAAGGATCTAAGACGAATTCCTTAAACCGCTTTCGTTTGTCGAATATCTACATAGAGAATTATAAGGAACCGCATTCCCTGTGTAGTAATACCCTTGCTTTGCTTAGGATCCTTAGCTTCAAAGGAGCTGCTTCACTTACTTTCGGCTGCTCTTATGTAAACTGTTTATGTAAATGAACGAGCGTTTATCAACATGGAATTTGATATTTGATCTGAAACATCGGACTCCAATCTGGCCGGTCCCGTTTCCTAACAATATCTATGGCTGCGACATCCTTTCCTTATACAGGTCCGATTTATATAGATCCTTATACATTTAGAGGCTCAGTGTTATTGGGTTCGCAGGGTATTGGCCAGCTCTGCCTTTATTATCTGTTGACACTGTATTTGTTCTCCGACACACAGAACTAAATTATTGTTCTCTCGTTTGTAGCAATCCCGTTTTATTATTCCCATTCTCGATCCGCTTCCGCAATACCGGACTTATTTACTTAAGTACAACTTCTTTTCTCACTAATCGCGTTTTGTTTGGCGTATTTGAATAAAATCTTTGAAATTTTATTTTGTAAAAGACTATTGCTTTAAATAGCTACAAGGTTTTATTTGTTACAATGGATACCAATGAGGTAAAGTAAATTAGTCTAATGCAGCGAAGCCAAAGGATGGTTTTTCAATATATATTATGTCCATATTTTATATCGTAGATCGTTTGTTAACATAAATAACTCCAATATTAGATACATAGATAAGTAAATTAACTCTTTATTACAGACAGATAGACAGATAGACATTTAATTCATAATTTTCATTTTTTTTTTTTAATTTTTACATCATACAAGATATATCTTAAAATAATCACAAAGAACAAAGAGCATTTCAATGAGCTAATCCCCGACGCGTTATACGTTAATAGAAGTTTTTATTAGATATTGTCGTTTATACTTAATGTCGCTCAACGGTTTTGCGAGTTTTAATAACCTAGGTACTACTTCCTAACAACTAATATATCTATCTACTCTATGAAATGCTCTATGCAATGCAACACTATTAGTTTTCTCTAAAAAACCGAATTGAATAATTCAGGTTTTGTAAGTACTAAAATTATACAGAATGAAGACGTAATTTAAACTCTAACTCTAAATTTAGATATTTGATTTCATTATAGAGCTGAAATTAGCAATAAGGTAATTCAGCGCCTGAAACAGTGATGTAAATATTTTTTGAACCAAATGTTTGTTGTAAACATGATTACAACTCCCAAACAACTACAGTGAGATTCCAATTAAAAGCTGTCACATTTTGACAGAGCTTCAAGCCAAATCTCAGTTCGAGATGAAGAGGGTAGAGAATCAAGCCCGAGGGCATTCAAAGTCAATCTACTTTTTGTTATGTCAATTCGGTGTTCCCGTTGCATTTATATGCTAATCAAAGCTGGCTGCTAGTTTGTGAAGAAATCGCACTTTGTAATCAAGGCCTGAGGTCCAGCGACACCGCACCAGTCGGAAATTGTGCTGTATTTTATCAAAATGCCGCCGACCGCATCGTGCCGACATGCATCTGTGCGAGCCACAACCATTGCCCGCCTAGCTACAGCTACGGACGCTTGCTCTGTAATCTGATCGGCTATAATGTTGCTCTGCGAGTTTATTTTTGTGGTCATTTTCAATAATTCACATAGGACCAATTTTTATTAATTATGAAACTAGTAGCTGCGCCCCGCGGCTTCACTCACGTCTTCCCTTTATCCCGTAGGAACCTTTTCCGGGATAACAAGTAGCTTATATTTTAATAGAGGGTGATATTTCAAATTTCATCCAGATCCGCTTAGTGGTTTTTGCGTTAAAGAGTAACAAACATCCATACATCCATGCTTACAAACTTTCACGTTAATAATTTTAGTAGGATTTAGAATAATAATGACACACACACATATAGATGCATTAGCACTCCTAACTAGGTTTCCCTTATAACTATATAGGGTATTAGAAACTGTGTGGATCAGCACCTATCAGCACCCGCCCAAAGTATGTTTGATTTTGTCTAGCAATCAGAAAATTTGTCGTCATCATAGCAGTCTTTATGCGGGTAAGTTTATTTAGATAAAATTATAATTTTAAATTCAAACATTACCTACACTGTACTTTTTTAAGTCTTACTTGTATAATTTAATCAGTAACATTATTTCATACAAATTTGTTGGTAAAGCTTTTAAGCACCTTTCCAACAAGACCGATGCAAGCGACATTATACCATCCAATGTTAAGATACTTTGCAACAAAATGAACTAGCAGACCTTCAAGACACAAATAACAGAAGAGACATGAAGATTCCGTTTCCATACTCCCCTATTTATGCGAAAACTGGGCCTTTGACCTCAATAGCGATTGGCTCCCGTGCCGTGAACAAACCGACAGTGAATCTCGAGCGCGGCATAGTTTATCAAGTATTTTTGCGCAATTTTCAATAAATGCAGATGCAATAAATTTAATGTTTCCGACGCTTTAAACGCGAGGATAGCTGCATAGTCACGCTTACATTCATTTTTGTGTACTTACGAGTAAAAGTTAGTCGGGCGAAAAATGGACCGTTTTTCCTAGCTGACAGTTTGAATAACGTTGCAGATTATATTATTGTTATGTGTTTTCATGGTAGATAATGGTGTCGATTCGGTTTTGCATTTTCTAAAACTAAAATAATTTTGACAGGTCTAAAAGTGATGCTGTCCTTTTTTACTTCAGTGGTTAGCAAAAGACAGCAATACTATTAGACCTGTCAAACTTAGTTTAGTTTTAGAGAATGCAAAACCGAATCGACACCGTTAGCTAACAGCAACATAATTCTGTAGTAGGTAAGTCCGTAGCTTTCATATTATCGTGATTTCACGTAAATAAGCGTTGATCTAGGTAACGTAGGTACTAATATGAAGTTATTTATGTGTAGGTACTTACTCGTTAGGCACGAGTAAGTACAATCTGATCCAAAATTAGGTCAAAAACAAATCCTAAAAAGTAGGTTCTCTGAATACATTATTTCAAATAATTTCACTAAACAGGCTAATCTAATCCGTGACACTATTTTGCAATAGTATTTTGTACTGATTAAGATTTAATTACACTGTGTAATCTATAGCGTATCTATCTATATCTATAGCAAATTTATGTCATTTAAGTACTTCTTATGCAATATTATTTGGCTCTACAAAACAAAATAATATCAGAAACATGAACGAATAATATTTCTGTTGTAATGAGTTCAAGATACCTCAATGAGGGGCGGAAATGATAAGGAAAATGTACCATCATTTCATGTCATTGTGGGCTACAAAATAATGATTCAAAAAGGTACATTAGGTAATACCTTTTTACTTTATATACTTAGTGAGGAAAAGACATCATAATCTAGCAGCTATTTTTAACACAGCGTATAATATTTTTTATCTCTTTCAGGTTAACTGCGCAACGTGGTTTTACCGTTATCCCGTAGAAATCTTCTTTCCGGATAAAAAGTATCCTATTTGTTAATACCGGGTATGCGCTATCTCCATTCCAAATTTAAACGGCTATTAGCCATTTACATCCATCGGCTCCCTGCGACTTTTACAATGTTGTCGATCCTCCTAGTAGGGGCCTACCTACAGAGCCTTCCTTAACCTTCCTTGGACTTCTACAAATATTTCAAAATAAAAATTTGCGAAATCGATCTACCCGTTCTTGAGTTTATGTGAGACTGACATTTATGTCAATTTATTTTTTATGTACATATATGATGATTCTAAGCTTGTTTACAATATGCGACCATATCGTCACTGTAGTTGTGAACCCCAAGCCAAATGGATATGTTTTTCCTCAATGTCAAGAGGCAAGACTATTATTGTCATGTCTATTATCACTTATTGGACTCATTTGGAGTTCCTCTATACGTTTATTGGAGACATCCGTGCCAGTTTAGCTGTCGTTACTGATCGTTATTTGTAATAACTGCGCAGCTTCTCGCCTATGAATAACCACAAGTAAATCACACCAATATTGTAAATGCGAGTGAGTGAGTGCATATTAAAGCAAAATAGTCACAGAGAGAGAAAAAATTGATTGTATCATCCCTAAAGCTAAAGCTTTTATAGCACAACGTAACCATAATTCAACAAACCGTTAACCGTTTTAAGATACAAGCTCTGGAGTGAAGATTGCGAATCGGAAACGTACTTAATTAAGGATGACTTATAACTTGATGGAGTGGCACCATACACGTGATGGCTGCTGCAGCTACTAAAAAAGGAAAGCAAAAGATCGGGCTCAGTACCAAGCTTGGGACTTGCAATGTTAAATTTAGGCTGATGTCAATGTTCCTTTGACAAAAAATGTGATTACTACGCTCTGCGGTCACACTCGTGGTTTTCCTGTTATCCCTCAGGAACCTTTTCTAGGTTAAATGTAACAGAATATAGGCGTACTCCACTTTAAGTTTCGCTCAAATCCGTTTTACCGTTCCAGCGTATAAAGAATTAACAACAAACACACTCACTTACAAACCTTCGCATTTAATAATAGTGTGATGTAATTTATAAAGCCTCCTAAACTAATTTGGTACTAAGGAACTGTGTTTCAGGAGCCAATGTCTTCTCCCATTCAAATGTGCAGTTCAATATGTCAATTTTATGATACTTTGGATGTTGTGGAACTATTGATATTGAATCCCTATTATTATACTTGCGAAAGGATCAGTCAGAGACAGAACTATATAAATGCGTTGTATAGACAAATTCTATTATTCGTTTGAATCATTACGCAATGTTAGTTCAATAAATAAACCTATGTCTCTAATCACACAAACATGATTGCCATATTACATGAATTAGTAATAGAATGTCCAAGCTTTCCTGTTTCAGTCGGTATCTATCAATGGTGTAATAGATACAGGGACTCTATAGATGTCCGATAGGAGGTAAACACCTAATTTTGCCGTTATTTTTTTTATATCTGCGAAAAAGTGAAGAGCCGTTTTTGCGTTACTCTTCGACAGTTCATTCATCTCGAGTGAAACATTGACAGATCTATTGTGAGCTCGAACAATGGCCGAGCCATCCCCAAATTCGTAATAATAAATGCTTTTTACTCCCCAGCGACGAACAAGATTCGCCTAGTAGACAAAATGCCGAAATTTGTTACGTTATGAAACAGTCACTTTGCCTCATTGTTTGTAGTATTACGTTAAAAATCCTATTATCAGCCTATCTTACACAGAGCTAAACTTGTATCTAATTATGTATACTAAACATAATTAAAGTATCTAAACGTGGCAACGTTTTGATATATAGGTACCTAGTAACAATAGTATGCGATGGAGTGAGTGTGTATATTTGTTACTTCTTCGCGTTGAAACGCCAAACGAGTTTGAGTAAAATATGGAATGGAGATAGCTTATATATCCTGGATTAACACATGGGTACTTTTTATCCCGGAAAAAGTTAACTTAACTGGAAACCCACGTGGGTAGATGCCACTGTTTAATAAAAAGTAGGTAACTGTAATAATAAACAAACATCCTAACACGGCTAAAACTGCTTACGTCTCCATATATATAGGTCGCAGTAGTAATTGTATTCGCGGTTGTAATTATAGTCATTAATCTGTTTTCAAAACTATTATCTATATATAGTACCTATATACCGATGTGACTGTATGTCTACCTATTATATAGATACGGTTTGTTTACGTTTGTACATAGTGCCTAACTACCAACCAAGAAGGTTTATGATAAGCAAAATATATACACCAACCATTTATCAATTGCGTGAATGAGGTCAAAATAATAACCTTTCAAATAATTATTTGTATAGGAGAAGTTGTATTTATTTACTTTGATTAACGCTTCTGTTATGTACCCGAAACATCTTAACGAATAAATATAATAAACATAATTAATATCTATTTAACACATCGACAAAACAACTGAAACTTGAACTTAGGTATGTTAATACAACCAATCCAAAAGTAATCTAGCAGAAAATAAATAAAAGGTCAGCGTTCACAATGCCAGCAAAAACTTTCATAAATCTAAACTTAAAAATCCTCGAGCATAATCATAAACAACGGCACTCAAAATATGTAACAAAACAAATTAAAAATGTTTCAAAACTAAATAAACTTTCACAGGCACTATCGCTGGCCCAAAACAATTGCCAAACAAAATTAAAGCACAAGCGTGGTTATTATGGGGGCATGCTTACCTCGTGGGCATGGGACACCACCACCCGCAGATTTATTTTGCAACACGAGAGGGCGTGAGAGAGACGGCGGAATGCTTAACTTTTTAAAGAGAGCTCTCGGAGTAGCGAGCGCGGCGCGATCCGCGGGTACCGGCGATTCATTAAGAACGAGCGTGGAAGCTGCGACGGAGCCTGCCCCGCGCGCCCGCTGGCCCGCGCCGTGCATTGCGCATGTGCCCACCCGCCCTCCAATCGCGGCCCTGTTGCTTCTGACGGCACTGACGGCTGCGAAAGCCTGCGAAGTCTACGAAAGCTGCGACAGCCAACGTCAAAACGTAAAACGCTATGAATACGTTTAATCGCCGACAATCGCGGTGATCTATGTTTAGATTAGGCGGACAAGACGCATTGTTTGCGTTGGGGCTACTCGGCTGCACGAGACGTCTCATTTTAGGGCGCGCTCTTTGAATTTCCAAGAAAAAAATTGTAGGTCGGGATTTAAATTTAGTAAACCTTTTTAAGTGTCTTTACAACTGCATCATTTCAAGCTCATAAGTATTTCAGTAAAAACCTATACCTATATGTATCATAGAAATTGGGTACATAACCAATTTAACTAATTTGAAAAAGGATTTCTGTTCTTTTTGTTTTCACACTCATGTGACGATAATTAAGTGATGATTTGATAATTTAGGAAATTATTTAAAACATTTAAATTATAAGAGTGAAATATCACCGACTGGCGGAGTGATTTGATTAATCACGATATTTCGAAACCAACAAGACCTACGATGTTGAAAATTGGCAAAAATTGGTCAAATGAGATGTTATTTTTTGTATGGAAAAATTATAACTTTCCCGCGGCGTAGCAGCAGGTGTGCTAATCATTTGCTTTTTTTTCATTTGTGTACAGATTACTCTACCAAAAATGCTAAAAAAAAACTAGGCATTCTTGTTTTTGTAATATAGGGCGTGTGCTCAATTATCAAAACAAATGTGAAACCAGACGATGCGAAAAAGAGATTAAATACTTTCGCTTGACATTCTACAAAATCACCTTAATCGTGGGCTACTTAAAAAACATGGAATCCGCTATGTCCGTAACTCTCGCCGTACCTACGTCAGGACCCGTACAAGCTAAAATATCTAAATCCCTTTAATACGTTGCCCAGATATTTATGGCAGGGCTAATAGCATCAGTTAAGCCTGCGACCATGCGCAGCGAAAACTTTAAACAACCTCTTGTACCTATGTAAATGTAAAATGCATAATGGTTTTCAGTACCTATAATTAATCAGGGAATTAATTAGGCCTTGCGGGAAGCCTGGTTGCGGTAAGGATGAGAAAATCACATCACGTCACACTATCATAATAATGTGTATTTATCATTGTAAGTTTGTGAGTGGATGATGTGTACGTTTGATACTTCTTCACGCTGATATGACTCAACAAATTTGAATGAAATCACACACTTAAGATACTCTTTATTCCGGAAAAACGTTCAAATAACGGGTGTAACAGCAGGCAGTAGTTTAATAGAAAATAACATCAAATAATCACGATCAAAATTTTAGAGGTTGTTTGTTAAAATTCAGATGTTAAGTGTTTGATATAAAACATTTTCTATTAAACTTCTCAAAAACATCTCATTAAAATTCAAAATATAAAATTAGGAATTATATCTAATTCATATCTCTCTCATCTTCTAATTATGAAATACACGCTGTCTTTTCTTCAAAAAACGTAATCAGATGAATGAATACCCTTGAGCATTCCAGACTCCTCCTTTGAAAAAGATTTCAGAGATAAATAAAAATGTGTGCGCAAAAATAAAACGAATCAAAAGAATTCTTTGAAAATTAATTTTTATACAGAACAAAGTAGGCGAATACTTACAAGGAGCTTGGGGTGCCAAAGAATTTACTGTTTTGGAAGTATGTAAACGTTTTTTTCCTAAGAGCCTAAAACTTGCGAAGCACGGAGCACCAACTGCGGTGTTGTCACTGTCATAATATGTATGTCCCTTTTTATGTTCCCTCAATGATATCTTTCACAGCGTGTTTTTCGATGTGAACCTCGTCTTCTTCTATAAATCTATGATGAGAACACGGGTGAGTCATAAAACTGAACTTCGTTTGAAACATCTAGCTGCGGTGTCTCAGGCTTTTTTTTAAGATAAGAAATCCCAAATGGCAGCTATAGTGAATAAGGGATTGTGAAAGTTATTTGCAATTGAAATCTTACGTGTGGCTTTGTCCGCAACTGTCTTTAGCGGCTGGCCCAATTTCGACAAACAATTTTCACATCTTTTCTTTGATATCGATAAATGCTTGATTTATTATCAGAACATGGTAAACTTAATTTTTCCAATAATACCTATAAAAGGCTCAAGAAAATACTTATTACTAAGAACCTGCAATATTCTAATGAATGAGTACACTTGAGTTTATTTGTAATCCCACTTCACAAATTAAATTATTAAGTCAATTAATGATTATTATGATAATAAAGGTGGGCTGGTATTTTAAAATACGACGAAAAAGAGGTGGTTCTCAAGTCAACGTGTATATTTTTTAACCATAAACCTTCGCGGCCCTTTAGTAAACTTCGCGAAACTCCCACATTGCCGAAATTAGCTAACCACTAAAGTTATTTAGTGCGTGCTTGTAGTTAATTACATTAGTATGTTACATTTGAGAAACAATAAAATAAATTCTGTCCTGAATTAATTGCTCTTTACTGTACATAAATAACCATTACTACTTTCGGTCTTAAAGTGAATGAACCGAACTAAAGACATTAAAAGGGTCGGCTTTAAGCACAGGTGTGTAAAATCAAATGTACACGTAAATAACTATTGGGTCGAAATACATTAACTTAATCCCCGATGCTTGATGAGTCCAGCACAAACATGATGGGTGCTGATAAAATACTTAATGGCCCTTTATGGCATTTATGTTAATGGAATTGTTTTAATAGAAAGAGGTAAAGCTGTGAAGTGTAAGAAGTGAAGACAGCTAAACGTATTGCTAGAAACATTTTCAGAAAAACAAGGTTTTTGTTCATTGGTTTTGAGGAATCGTCGCTTAATATCAGGTGACTTGTGGTCAAACAAGGTGGTCAAGCCACCTTCATCATTATCAGCCTTCCACGTTCCCACTGCTGGGACTCTGGCCTTCTCTCAGAGAGAGAGTATGGGCTATAATCTACCACGCTGGCCCAGTGCGGGTTGGTAGATGTCACATGCCCTTGCTTTGCCCTTGCCTTTGCCTTGAGGTTTTTGTTCATTGGTTTTGAGGAATCGTCACTTAACATCAGGTGACTTGTGGTCAAACGCTACCCTGTAAATAGTAAAAAAAAAAAAAAAAAAAAAAATGTTGCAGTTCTTGGGCATGCCGGTTTCCTCACGATGTTTTCCTTCACCGTTTTGAGCGATGGCAAATCCGCACATAACTTATTAGGTCATAGGTACGAGGCCCAGAGGATTCGAACTCGGTGTCGGCGTCTTGCAAGTCGCACGCCAAACCGTTCGGCCACCATCGCTCTCCAAGCCACCTTGTAAGATCTCAAATATGCATTTTCTTATGTCAGTTGGCACATTCATGATTGCATCAATCAAGAAGAGATCAAACGAAAAAAAATGTTATTCCTGTGGCTTTTCAGTTCATTGTGCATATTTCCATCATTTGTGGGTTCTGATGAGATAACCAATGTTTAGACATTGGTTGTCTCATTAGAGCCTGGGTGAATATGTACCTACTCTTTGTCTCCCAGCAATTAATTTATAGATAATCTCATTAATTTACATTTACATACTAACCTAGTTATTAAGTTCTTAGATCATTATTATGTTAATAATACTTGGGCCATGATGCCAAAATAAAGAAGTTTATTATTATTATTATTATTGTACTGGTAGAGTTTTCTTTTCTTTTCTTTGGTTATACTATATCAGATATTTAGTCTGAGCCAACCGAGACTAAACAAGTTTTCTTGTTCTTGTTAAAACTCAAAGTTTAGTACTAAGTTAAAGTTTAATTATTCTTTAAACAAACATTTTATGTTTCAGACTTAGCAAAGTGCTAAATACGCTAAATACCAACATTTTGACAATGACTTTCAATTCCAACAGAACAAACAGTTTCTGTGTATAATTATTGAATGTCTTCCCTTTAAGCACTGTACTTGGATATTGCCTTGATTCATTATTATTAGACACTCCAATCGTATTCGCTTTCCCCGAGTCCTAAACCAATACAAAATAACTCAAGTTCAATGTTATTGTATATGTATTTTCGTGAGTGTGCCACAGCCGTAACGGACCATTCAACTAAAAGTGCCTTCCATTAAAAAGACGTTCGATAAAACCCACAGTAGGTATACAGTTTAGGAAATACGAGGCCGGAACTCGTAAACGTAAATTTGTTCCTAAGCGGCTGAATGCTTTAACGTAGAACACTGTGGGCCTGCTTCGCGTAAACAGAGGCTGAGCTTCTCAACCCCATCCAGGCATAAAGCCACCTCGCAACACTACCACTTCACCTCTACCAGAGATAATTTGTACATTGCCTTCTGGAATTGGATCTCAGCGAATAGTAAAGCACTAAAGCCACCCCCAGTGAAATTAATTCACTATCCTGATTGTACGGCACACTTTGATGGCGTAACTTCAAGAATAGCGTCTTCCCTAATACAGTTACTTCAGCGTGGAATTATCTGGGCGCTAAAGCTTGATTTAAAACATTAGTTTGAAACTAAAGAGTTTCGAGTGAGAGGAATATCAGCAAACTTTCAGATATTATTTCGTTCGGGGTCGGAAAGAGGACATTGAAAAGGGACCAATAAAATATGCAGATTTGACTGCGGCCGTATTTTTCTCGGTGTAATCTGCATTATTCAGGCTTTGTCACGAACTTCGACAGTTTAACAGCGTTTATCTCTCGCCTTGCAAATTGAGCTACGACTTTAAGACAAACGGGAGTCACTTTCATTATCATAATGGACCTCGGCCGATTCTTTGTTGGTGAGCTGAGGATGGGTTCTGGCTGACATTTTTACTACAGATAGATCTCGTCTAGAGATTGCCTTCATTTCTTTTCGTTCATTGCCTATTCGCTTTTAAAAAAACGTCTTTGCCGAGTTGAGAATTAACGTATACTTGCATAGCTAAAAGGTCTGACTGATGCATTTTCTCAATAGCCTATTGTGAGTAAAATGCTTGGTAAAAGTTAATAATGTGTACGTTGTAAGCAGTAATTTATCCATGAACAGGCTTCCTGCTCTAACAGCAAGGAGAGCGGGTGTCCACTAGACCAAAACTAATCGCTGATAGAGTGGTACGCGCTTGCCAACGATTGGACTATTGATTCGTAACTAAGCTCCTATAGGTAGGTACATACTAGAATGTAGTAAGAGTTTGACCCGTTATTAGATATGAAAATTAAATGAAATAATGAAGAAAAACAACTTCTATATACATATTGAGATTTGCATGACCCATCCTTTTATTTTAGTTTTTAGATTAGACGCTTAAAAATCATAACAACATTACCTACATCAATTATTTAGGTAGCTTTGATTGCTTCTTATAAATTAATTAAGGAACGATCTCACTAGCTTTGACGTTATTTTTTTTTTACTATTTACAGGGTAGCGTTTGACCACAAGTCACCTGATGTTAAGTGACCATGTGGTCGAAGATGGCGCTACGCTACGCCTGGACTGAGAACGGGCTCTCAAGTGAGGCTGCCGGAACACACCGATAGGTGCTTGGTGACAGATTCTTAACAAGAGGGTGATAGCTAGCCAGGCGAGTACTAGAAAATACCCTATCACCAAGCTATGGTTTCATCACGATGTTTTCCTTCACCGAAAGCTCAAGCTCATTGTAGGATTCGAACCCACGTCCTACGGATCGCAAGCCAACGTCACTACCACTGATCCATCCTTTTATGTTTGTAGATATGTTAGTATCCAATAAATTATGAGAATTCCCATTTGGTAGTATTAAAATTCAAGCTGTACGGACAATCCGCATAGGAATTCTGGAGCGAACTTTCAAACCATAAATCTTGTAATAACAGAACTCAGTCCAACATTATTATCGCGCGTGATATGCCTCAGAGACAAGCACGAACATTATTCGTCATCGTCATAGCATTTTCGTGCAATATTGCGGGGGTCGGTCGACCATCGGCCCGCCATTGGTCCACCATTGGGTTAGACGGTTAGAGTAATCATTGATGCGAGCAACGGCACGCGTCTCTGGCGATTTATGACGTCTGCGGCTGCCCTTCGCATGCAAGCAAGCTTGAAAGCCCGCATTTCCATCGCATTCCGTATTGTGGTCTGTTCTAGAATTCAGACAAGATACCTGTCTCTCAAGTGCCAGCGGCGAAATTACCTGGTTTATACATGACAGGGATATTGAGGAACATCCACCGTCAGATTTGGTGAATATTTTAAGCATTATGTAACCTAATTACCACAAACATACCAAAGCCAATAAGCATAAAGTTGTAATTTCACTGGCTAGTGAAAAGTATAGAGCGTCTGCTTATGATTAGTTCATCGTATAATCATGAGAAGTTAGACTTGACTTCTTCTTTTGCCGGCGTAAGGAGGTTGGAACAGGCGTAGCTAGTTTTAAGTTTGACGTTTTAAAGTGATCACAATGTATCCTATTGAATAAGGAAAAATTGACTTTTTGACGACTTTTGACTTTTGACTTTTTGACGTAAGCCCTATAGATAATTGCAATTTGCAAGGAATATAGTATAGAGTATAAGTCAATTTTGTAGCGTTTGTGGCAAAGGTGGTCCTGTCAGAATCAACAAGGTTAAGGAATAGTCAGGATCACCATTACTTAGATGGGTGACCATTTAGAGGCATTTGCAATTCAACTCAGAGCGCACGTTCAGCTATCGGTCCCGGCTGTATCGAAAAGCCACGTTGGTAGCTTTCGGGCTGCCTGAAAACTCTGGCAAGAGTTAGCCACTAGCTCGTATGAAAGAAAGTAAGTCAATGCTTCTGGCTTTATTTTGGTATACCTTTGTCATAATGTAATTTTTCATAGCTCGCTTTACATAATGACCATACTCTTTATGATGAAAAACCATAACATTTTGTTAATAATTATTTCAATCTTACTAACTTTATTCTCTATAATATGAACAAACATTGCATTCCATGCCATAATGTTGTTACTAGAATTACCTCGCATAATAATAATATTCAGAGGAAGGTTTATGACTAAAATTGTCGTTGTTATAAATTTCTACAGTGAACCTTGTACTTTATGCATGTTTAATGGTAAATGAAAAGAAAGATCTGACATCTGACAAGGTGTCTAAAAACTTTGAATCTCAGATTTGTAGCAAAAAATGTGATAAGTCATCAAATCTACATATTTTATTAGACTCTCTCTTGCCAACTCCGACTTTCTGTTGGTCGGGCGGGACTAAAACTTTCAAATACCAGATTTTTAATACCGGTATTAAAGCGGAATATCTGTCTAATAAAAGTTTTCAAGTGGCGTCCTATAAACTGAACGAAGCAGCTCCAGATGGGATCAGGCGAAGTGAACTTACGATCTGGTTCAAAAGACGGGGTTTCTAGTGTTTCTCAAGACGCCTTCAGATGTAAATAAAGCCTAGTCATAAATTGTCCACATATTAGCGTACAACTCGCTTGTAGCAACGAAGTGACGAACGTTATTTAATATTTCAACCATATCTAAGGCCACAATTAAATCAAAAAGTACACGAATTACAAATCTTCTAGTATCAATTTTGTAATACCGAAATCACGATTTTGGATTTTCAATACCGGTATTGACAACTGGTCTCAAAGTCTAGGATTACGGTATGGTGTCATCCGGTATTGAAAGCCCTAGCCGGGACTGTTCCCTTCTATATAGATTAAGGATGGCAACATTAACTTTTTGCAGCTGCAGCTTTTTATCGATACTTCTGTCTCAAAATAGGTAGGTCCTTACGTCTAGTGAAATTAAAGTTTCAATATATTTTCAAATATGCATTTTACTATCTTTACACTCACTGTATTTACTCAATTCGTAATTTATTCCACATCAGCGCTATTTGTATTTAAATATAAAGTCATTTTAATAAAAAATTTTAAATGTAAAATTAATTAACAGAATACCGCATAGGTTGTTCGCTTCTAACTAGACTTCCACCTACCGTCGCTATCTGCGAGCTCGTAAAATCTTGTCCTGACGGAAAGTTGGCATATCGATATTCTTAGTGTCCCACTCAATTGGGCAGCTCAGTCCAATATTACACGACTTTCAAATAGGTATCAACGAGTGGAGGACGGGCGCGGGCGGGCGGCGCGCGGCGGCTCTGCGGCAACACTTCATAAAGAACACTTTTATGCTCAAGCCTTTTATTTATGATGCCATTTCACATCTTCGACTTCATTTCATTGTTTGACAGACAAGTGTTATTAAAATTTCAATGAAATCAGATGCACGAAAAACGATCAGGATCTTGTCTTGTAATGTTTTAGTACTCGTATAGCCAGTATATTTATTATATAGCTAGCAACCAACTGGCCAGCCTGTTTAGTTACGTCCTTCAAGTTAAGAATCTGTCACCAAGCACCCATTGGTGTGTTCCGGCAATTTCACTTGAGAGCCAATCCAGGTGTAGCGTGGCGCCACCTTCAACCATATTTTCACTTAACATCAGGTAACTTGTAGTAAAAAAAAAACACAATTTGTATGTTTTCAACCATATACCAAGTATCATCAAACCAAGGTTTCAAATTTTATACAATTTTTTGATAAAGAGTTACAATTTTAACACTTAAAAGAGGTGGCGGGTGCGGTGAGCGATATATCCTCTGTGCGAATTAAAGAGTTGCCATATATTATTCAAATCCATTCTGGCGCGGGTCACTTTACTGCGAAGTGGCGGTTGCGCGGTACATCGCTCCGCACTCCAGGACGTGACCGAGCGGGGCTGCCTGAATCACACTGCCCTGTTACACACAGTCTGGATGCGACATTTTAATCTAGCCAAGTTGTGTAGGTATTAAAAGCATTTCTTCATGTTACTTTTTATTTCAAGAGTATTTCTAAGCTAAACATAACTTTGATGTGGCAAAAAACACCAGCAATACAATTTTAGAAACTGAATGTTTTTTAAACATCTCGTTCATTACTTTTAAGGAATATTGAAAACAGATAATTGTTTTTTCTGGTAATTTCGCCATATCTCAATCTGTCGCCGAGCACCTATGTGTGTGTTCCGACAGTCCCACTTGAGAGCCAGTTCCCAGTCCAGGTGTAGCGTGGCGCCATCATGTGAATTGTGGTACAATGATACACTGAGTAGTGAAAATAGTAGTAAAAAAACTCATAAATATAATATAATAAAAATAAGAAATAGATACGCTTCTACCAACAATATCACTTTTCATCATTTTGAGACTCATTTGCGATAGCGATGGGTATATAAAATCAAGATAAACGTAGACCAATAAAATACTACTGAGTACATAGAGAAATTTACCACGTTATTATTTTCTCGCAGACACATAAACCACAATTTCAGTAATCAGAAAAATCTGTAACGACGATTGCGAGACTGTAAATCATAGCCATTATTCACAGACAATAACATTTTCCATTACTGTTCCTTCCATAGTTTTTATGTCGGAAGTCAAATGTTTTATTCTAGCCAGTGAAAACGCCACGAATGGCTCGGGGGGCGAATTACTCGCAAAAATTGTAAGGTCGGTTCGTTGAATATAATGGTAATTCGATACACACTGCTACGGAGGAGAAACAAAGCGAGGGAAATGGAAATTCATTAAAACCTTATGTAACTAGGACGATTTTCATCACACTAGAACAGAAAATTTGCTGTAGGTATAGCTTTTGACGAATACATGTGAAGAAACTAAATCCACAAGCTATGCTTCTACGAACATTGAAAGGACAAATCTTATTTAAGTCTTAATTCTAAAAAATAAACATCAAATCAATAAAGGTCCTTAACCTTAATTAAGACGATTTCAGTTTCTGATACAAAACAGAACCAGTAATTTGTAAAACCTACTAAATCAATTATAGTTGTACATGTATACTCGGTCCCTCAGTCTGCGTGCTTCAAATTTAATGCCAGACTTCAGAAATTAGATCACATTTTCATATACTACATAACTGACTATTTCTAGTAAAGAATTTGTTAGTTAAACATATAATATATCAGGCAATTTTGGCCGTCTTTACATTGAGAGATAAAGCAGAATATGCCTAAGCTGCTTTAATCTTCACAGTGAGTGAGATAGTAAATAGCTCGACACGATTTTTCTACGAATTTTGGGCAGTTAGATGTTTCCAGATGATCCCTCAGAAGAAACGCTTAGTAAAAAATAAGGTTGTTTTTAGACACTTCTTAGATCATACAAAGAAAATCTACAGGCTATGTGTAAGTTGTGTGTTGGTTTATTCCCAACGGCCCCCACCAAAACTTGCACCACTGGACAAATTAATTATTTTAGTCCAACCAGTGATGCCAGTGTTGAGAATAAATCGTATGTGTTTTGTTTCGTTTGCTAGTGAATAGAAATAATAATAAAGTGCAGTGAATCTTCAGTCAAAATATCAAGCGATAAACTATCCAGCACATCAATAACATCAAATATTTGCAGCGCTCAACAGAATCGCAAGGTGTTATCACCACTAAACGGAACAACGATGTTCTATAAAATACACCTGGTGGTCCGTAAAAAAGTCCTGATATTGTCTGAAATTGCCTCGCAGTTCATTGCTTGTTTCATATCTTACCGCAGGATACTTTCATAGGGTGTTGTTGGCTATTTGATTACTATTACGTTTTTCCTTTCCTACCCTTGTCAATAAAACGATCCCATTTATTTTTGGTGTGAGTGGGCTTGCGCGCTCCATATTGCATGTTGCTGGTAGTGATTAAAGGATCGAAACCATTAAATTGAGTATCGGCGGAAAGTTCCCTTATTTTATTGATCTCGTATACAATGCACCTGTTCAACTGTTCAAGTGCTCGACTGACTTAGATATTTTTTTAACCACAAGTCATTAGATTGACGATGTGGTCAAAGGTGGCGTCACGCTAAGAAAACGCCCTAATATCAAGTCATGGTGTCATCACGATGTTTTTCTTCCCGAAAGCTCAATTGATTCTAACCCACGACCTACGGATCGCAAGCTAACATCATTACCACTGAACCATCATTTTCTCTTTAATTATCTGGCTTACTTTTTAATTCAGTGCTGCTCTCGACTATTTTTAAACCAAAATATACTGCAAAATGCTTCAGCTGAATACAACTAATTAATTTAAACACTAAACATAGTTGACACTTAAAACACTGGGTCTTATTTATATTTGAAAATAAGCATTGCCATTCAGCATTTTGGCTATTGCAGTAGGTACTTATTTGCATTTAGGAGGTCAAACATAACTAGGGTGTATATGTGATTGTGTTATTGAATCAAGAACTTAATGTAATTTGAATGTCGTCCTCTACACTCGTAGCGATGTGGACCTTCCCCAGGCTGTAAACAAGCGGCCGCTAAGTTCGTCGAAGTTCACAAGTTGTACCCCATTGCGGGAACAAAGATGAACCCCACGGGCGGCACCAAGTTTCGGCACGTATATTGAGTCTAGAATGGATATTTGATGAATACCTACGAGATGTGATCGCACTGTGTCGACAGCTCCCTACAACACAGAACACTCTAACCGGCTCTTGTTTAACCGCAGCCCAATTTAATTTTAAACTATCCCCAAAGTTACTCACATACAATTTTCATTACGCGAATTCGTCAACACTGCATTGGGATAGAATCGTGAATTCTATTGAACTGTAGATGGGCGCAGTCCACTGGAAATCTAACTGAAAAGTTGAACGGAATCGAGGTTTTTACTCGTTTATCCGGGAAAACTCTGCTTCGCGCGTATATCTGATTTGTTGTTTTAATTTTACGTGTTCGCTTTTTATCGTTCTCTATTTACGGAATGTTTTGAATTGGACCGAAGCCAAAGATTTGAAGTCGTTGTGTGATTATTGATCGCAATTTTAATTCAAGTCAATACATAAGCATTATTATGAAAGGGTTTGTAAGTAAGCGGTCTGACGCTGTTACGTCTTAGAATAGCTTTCAAGTCACTCTACGCATTTGTGTCGGAACAAATCCTGGTAAACAGCGAAGCGTGTTGACACTCGACAGTCATCTGACAGGTACAGTCGGGATCCAAGGAGCCATTAGTGCACTTTCCGCACCGAAGCTCCGCCCGCTGTGCTCGACCGTACCACTGCCACGCCGTACGTCGCCGTCGGGTGCGTCACGCAAATAAACTCGCCATTTAATACTGTTAAAACAGTAAGGATCAGTACTTAAAGAACCAATTTCAAATACAGTCAACGACAAAAGTCGCTGAACAATCACATTTTTTTCTATTATCCTCATCATCTTAGACACCAATTTTTGACCTCATCATCACCTAAAATCAGGTGTGTTATGTTGTGGAAAAATGATACCATGTAAAATGTACAAAAAAACAATTACAATTACTGATTTGAAACACATTTGGAAAATCTAGAAGGATCAGCTACTTTTGTCGCTGACTGTACCAATAAAACAATTGAAATTCTCAGCATTTCGTCACACCAGAATATATTTTTCTTTTTCTAAACCCAATAAGAGGAATGGTTACTAATTAGGTACGGTGATAATTACGTAGGTACATTTATAATCAAAGGTATATGTTTGGAGTTGTAATGCTTGTACAGACATGGTCCATACTCTCTTTATAATATTAAACGGAGCCATCGTCCTCTCCAGCCACTAAGTGAATGGACAGCCAATAAAACATTTTCGTCATCGACAGGCTGATGAAATGAAATTTACAAACGTTTTGGTGCTTATAACTAGGTATCTCTTATGGAAATAAATGGAGGAGACCTTTGCCTAGAAGTGGAACTGTATAGGTTGAAAAAAAAACAAACAAAGTGTCGGAATCATCCTATCATCTGATAAGAATCAAAGTTATTATTGTTACTTTTAATCCTGAAAGAAGACAAAAGATACTTATTAATTCCCTTCGCAGGCGTAGCCGCGGCGTGCATCTAATAAGTACAGTCAGCGACAAAATCTGCTGACCAAACCCAATTTTCCAAAAGCGTAAAATATTACTCGTCTAACATGAGCAGTATGACTAGTGTTTTAGATGCTTAGGAAAATTGAAGAATTGGGCGTGTTCATCCTCCTACTAATATTATAAACGTGAAAGTTTGTGAGTATGGATGGATGAAAGGATGGATGTTTGTTACTCTTTCACGCAAAAACTACTGAACCGATCTGAATGAAATTTGTAATGTAGATAGTTTATATATTGGATTAACACATAGGCTACTTTTTATGCCGGAAAAAGATTCCTGCGGGTTAACAAGAAGATACGAGTGAAACCGCGGGGCGCAACTAGTTAAACCAAGTCGTTCGTCGGCCATGTCTTCACTTACCACCAGGTGAAACTATGGTCAAATGCATGACTATAGTGAATAAAAAAAATATAAAAAAAAACTATTAGTAGAAAAGAAAGAATTTACACCAAAGAGTAAGAAATCTCAATTTTACTCAGTAAAAAAACTAGCACATTGTTTTATGTAAACAAGAGAATGCAGACCTCCGAAGCAGCAACGGACACTAATGAAAATAGTTGTAGAGCGAAATATGCGCGAAATGGATAGACGGAAACGAACTATCACGGAAAACGTGCATAAATGCTGCTCCTTACCTATTTTGTTCATCATCATCATCGTCATCTGCCTCACTGCTGGGACTCTGGCTAGTCTGGCAGAGAGAGAGTATGAGCCGTAATCTGCCACGCTGGACCGGTGCGGGATGGTAAAGATGTCGCATGCCCTTGAATGTTGTGGTTCTTGGACATGCCGGTTTCCTTACGATGATTTCCTTTGAGCGATGATAAATCCACACATAACTTATTAAGTCAAAGGTGCGGGGCCGAGAGGATTCGAACTCGGTGTCGGCACCTTGTAAGGCGCACGCGATACTGTTCGGCCATCATCGCTCTTGTTAAATGTATTGATTTATGAGCCCTGTGGTTATATCCCTGGTTTACCCGCGAGAACTGTCATTTCAAATATAACTCAAATCAAGATAAAGTTTACATAATTTCCTACCACTCTTATGTTGAGAAAATTGTCTACTACGTTACTTATCATCAAATACAAAGGAATAAAGAAGCGCAAGCCAATAAAAAGAAAAAATGTACGCTCCTAAATTTCATATGTTGGCTCTTTGTGTAACTCAATTCTTGGAAGTGAAACGCAAAATCAAACATCGGTAAATTATTATATGTATCCACATTCCCTACCCACTAAATTTTCAGTTCGGCGAAAACACAAATAGATCGCATCAATCATTCCCCGACCAAAATGTAACGTGAAACATGAAAGATTTAGATCCGCCAGTTAATCCACTTTAATATTTATGATCGAACTTTAATTCATGTACCCTTCGCCAGTTGAATGGTTCTTTGATATTAATATTAGTTGATGCAAATTTCAATGTCTCTTTAGATATTCACAAGAATGTAACGAGTTTAAAAAAATGGTCCTCATATTTTTTTATTTACTTACTTGGAGTCGTTTGACCCACAAGTCACTTGATGTTAAGATGATAATGAGATAATTTTATCGCACTAATATTATAAATGCGAAAGTTTGTGAATGAGTTAGTGAGTGTGTGTTACTTCTTCGCGTTGGAACGGTTCAATACATAGCTTATACCGGGAGTAACACATAAGCTACTTTTAATCCCCTAAAAAGGTTTCACGGGGATAACGAAAAACAATGGGGTAACTGCGGGGCGCAGCTAGTTAGAAAAGCTTAAAATCCGCGTAGAAGGCAAGATTGGTTTGTCATACTAGATTATGTAGCAAATGATTTAGAAGAAACCTCTAACAAAGTCAGAAAAGAAAAATCTAAAATCTCAAACATGTAAAAAAAAAAACACGACAGAGCTCCGGCACGATGGAAGGCGAACCCGTTCAGGAAATTGAAACAAACATTGCAATCCCTCCGATCGAATGCCCTATATGTACACATTAAAAGATATTCCGTGCGAGCACGGATTTCGTTACACATTCCAAAATAATGCCTTGAATTTCAATGCTGCGTAGCATTCGGCATGATTTTGTTTGTTAGTAATTTCGAAAAATATCATTCATAAAGTCAATTTCAAGAATCATTAGTTTTTACTCAGTGAAGTTTGTAGTCAGATTACGTGAACGCTTATTATTGAAACTGCAAAATTATTTACACTGTCTTTTTACAGACATTCAAAGCAATTATTTTTAATATAGTACTTACTCCATCATCACCATCCTTTCATGTTCCCACTGCTGGGACTCTGGCCTTCTCTCAGAGAGAGAGTATGGGCTGTAATCTACCACGCTGGCCCAGTGAAGGTTGGTAGATATCGCATGCCCTTGAATGTTGCAGTTCTTGGGCATGCCGGTTTCCTCACGATGTTTTCCTTCACCGTTTTGAGCGATGGCAAATCCGCACATAACTTATTAGGTCATAGGTGCGGAGCCGAGAGGATTCGAACTCGGTGTCGGCGTCTTGTAAGTCGACGCCTAACCTTTCAGCCACTATCGCTCTCGTACTTACTTAGGTATAGCTTGTATTTTAGTTGTATTTTGATTCTACAACGGTAGCGGGCACGGTTGCGGTGGCGATATATAGAGCAATAGTTTAGCTTTACCGCTTTAATATCGCACAAAATAAAAAGCAACAGGGCATCTAAAACACTTGCATTACAATCTAGATATGTAGAAGGAGTGGAGAGATGCGTTGTTGCACCGCAAAACTTTCGAGTTATATCGGCGACGCTGGCAAACAAAGCGACGCTGCTACAATAGGTACCACTTGTACAACACCCGCCACAGCACATACTCATACATTCCAGAACATTCATACCAATATGTGCCCTATGCGACAAGGAATAATGACAAAGGAATACGACGCGGAAGTTTCTAGAAGCAAAGAGCGCCTGGTTTACTCCACACTCATACTACACGGGCCGTTCCCGAGAGATAAGAACACGTCATAAAAGAGGCACCCGCCGAAACTTTGCCTTAATTTCTGTATTTACCATTTCGTAATCGCGGAAAGAAGCTTTAAACAGTGAGCGGTTAAAAGGTTGAATGCGTTCGTACAAATACATTCCTAAAGGCTACTTCGTCGTTAACATTGTTTGTATTTTGGTACAGCTTCAAGTTAGACAGGTTAGGATTTTGGTTGTGTGTTTTGGACCTAGGATTTGGACATTTCTTGTATTAAATGTAATTTCAACCCTGCAGTTTGAGTTTTTAAACACTAGCAGTTTTAATTTTTTTATCACTTTAATGCGGTTTTTAATCCACGTACAAACAGCAACAACCTAAATACCCTAGCTGATGCATATACTTAAGTTGTAATATGAATAATATTGTAAGAATTAAAAATGCAAATCAAACTCGGAAATTTGTTCGTCATACAGGCTCTATTTAAACTATTAGACTATTAGATTTTTTTTTTTTATTAGAGTTTAGACTATTACAATTCTGGTTGACAGTAGAGTATTACGTGCTTATATCTACAGTATACTCGTGTCGGAAACAAGAGCCTCCAACCGCAAGTGGTTAAATACGAAAGAGCGTATTGCTGTACATTGGGAAGTTTAACCGCGGGCCGCGCCGCTTAAGTATTGCTTCCTAACGCATATACCGACTGTTTGCCGACGGAAATTGCAATATTATGTATACTTTCCACTATCAATCCCTACTCTGAACAGACTGAACGTGCGCTTCTCACGATCGGAAATATTATCCGGTTATCTTTTGTTGTAAAAACATCGGCTGATAGATTGTAAGCCGATTTGTAATCATAATGTTGTTCCCATGATTTTAATGTTAGCACCATGGTGTATTCATTTTCACTCTTCAAACGTAGAGTCATAAGTTGCTATGAGATTTATTTGATCTGATTAGGAACTGGCTCTCAAGTGAAGCTGCTGGATCATACTGAAAAGAGCTTGGCGACAGATTCTTGACTGGTAGTCAGGGGTGCATTAGAAAATGCCTAACACTCAAAACAGTTTCACATATAAAACAATTAGAAAAAAAATACGCAGAGTATAATTAATTAGTTGGCTAAAATTAGGAGTGTCATTTTAATGCCAACAAAAAACGATAACTTAAATTAGGTGTTTAGGCCAATTAATTTTAATTGCAATTATCGTGGATTAATTGGCTCTGGGAGGTGACAAGTGATCCGATTTATGTTATTTACGTAGTCGTCTTCAAGTACGGCAGAGACAGTCTAATATATTTAAATATTTCTAGGACACTTACCTCAGCATAATTTGGGTTACATAAATAATTATGATTTTAGTTTAGTGGACTAAAGAGCAAGCATAATTAATAAGCATTTTGAGATTTAGATCCCTCTAATAAACCGAACGCGAATAGCCGACGATAGTAAACGACATTTTTTAAATGAATAAAACATCTTTGCTTCCTTATTTCGTTTCAAATTGAAAAACTCATTAGTAAGTTCAACTAAAAGAGAAACGTTAAACTACCGAGTGTATTTTATACATATTAAAACAAAACGTAGCTAAAAGCAGATCAGAGTGGAGCTATTTTTGAGAGCTGCAAAAGCGGGATCAGGCGGTTGTTGCTTTAGGATAAACTTCGTTTAGTTAAAAGCAGGCCTTTGTTGTGCGGTGTGAATGAATGACAAAAGCTAACTAGGTACCTACGAAGCACAGACTTTTTCAGTCTGTAAAAGTAGAGCAGCGAACAAATTTAATTAAATAGCTCTTTCTTCGGATTTTTTAGCGAGTTTGACAAGAAAACTATAAAACGTAAACTAATTACGATAGTAATGCCTACTTTAGTTCTTTTAGGTTAACTTTCAGAGGCTACTTAAGATATCATGAGGTCTTAACGTAATAATATACATACATATATATGCACGACGTCATTTCGCTCTTTAAGAAATTACAACACTTGAGCGATATGATTTTTTTTATTGCAACTCTTTGGTAGTGACGTCATCCTGCGACCCTTATGTCGTAGATATACTGCAATGAGCTAGAACTTTGAGCAAAGGAAAACTTCGTGATGAAACCTTAGCTTGACAGTAGAGCATTTTCTAGTTCTCGCCTGGCCAGCTACCACTCTGAGGTTAATAATCTGTCGCCAAGCACCTTTCGGTTTGGTCCGCTTCCCAGTCTAGGCATATTACACAATCACGAGACATAAGTCCACAAACGCTACTCTGTGAGATGTAAATAGTAAAAACAAAATGGTTCACTTACCTAAATCTTTCAGTTTCCATCGTATCGCTATTACCTTAACGTTAATTATTGCGCAACAAGACATCTGCGGTCTTGACTCGTTCATTTTCAGCCCTGGAGTTTTTTAGCAAGCCACAAAGTACATTGATAAATCGTCATCCTCATCACACACGACATAAGCAGTACAGGCATGAGCGACGGTAGGCGACATGACAAACGGTCGCGCGCCCGGGCGGTAGTGAAGATTTAGTAGCGCGCTGTGTTGCGATAACTACCCTCTGTTTACACTACATTTAACTTGTGCCAAGTGCTTCGATGCTGGGATCGGAACCGAGTGCGAAGCCGACTTGTGACTTCTTCGAATGTGGAATATTAGTTATGGTTGGTTACCCTGTATGATTAGGTTTGTCCTATTACGATTTTCTATATTTGTAAAGTTTTTCATTATATAACGCAAGAGTCTCATCTACGCGAGATTGCACTGTCATTGGAAGGTTGAGATAGTATTTCTAACTTTGAAGTGCATAATTACGATTAGGGGATTCCAACGCACGGGAAGAGTTGTAGACATTTACAAATATATAGTACTGGTACAATTCTTCCGATGGGTGTTTGTGAAATAACATTGGAGAATTAAATTTACACGTTGTCTCTATAATAATGGTAGCAAATTTTAAAGTAAATCCTAGCATAAACGTCAAACTTGCGTTCATGCACGATGCGTCGACATACATTCCGCGCTTCACTGAGCCTGGCTACAAAGAGGCAGCAGCAGCGAAACGTCATTATTTCATGACACTCATTTGATTGTGTGCTCACCTTGCAACTTACAAAGCTTTGACCGACCGGATAAACAAGCCGTGAACGCAATAAGCTCGCAATTCGGACGGACGTTGGACAAATTTACCAACTGAAATGAAGTCTCAACTATAGTGCAACGGTTCGCTGTCAACAGGCCACGTTTTATTGCCAACTCGCACTATTGAATTTCGTTCCGTTTTCGTGTCCGAGCCGAGAGCGTACTTCGCAGCTGATATGCGGTCGTTTCAATTATGTTCATTTGAGCGATAACTTCAATAACGAGCGTAAAGTAGTCTACTCTGTTTCTATTCCCTCTATGTGATGGAAGTTGGGATTTCGTTAACGTTTCTAATTTACATTTTTCTTTTGGCCAGTTTTTTTTTGTAATAGTGTCACATCAGTTATATAGATAACAACTGATGTTAAGAAGGTTTTAACAAATGCTCGTGTGTATCGTGATTATAAGGGCATCTCAACGCTCTTTTTGGTATGTGTACTTGTGTAGTATTGTGTAAAGCATAATGTTATCCTAGATAGTATCCAGCATATATTTTGCGGTTCTTCTTATCTTGCTAACGGCCAGTATTTGCTCAGACATAACCATGTAGCCGGGATCATCTACCCTTCAGTACAAACTTGTCAAATCTAAAGTGCTATACAACAGGTACCCATCGGCACCAATTTTGTATACTAAACATTTTAAGAATGAAATTATATGCTTAGCATTATAATAATTGGTACGTTAGCAAGTACCTATATCAACTAAAATTTTATTGAAACGATTGACTAAATACAAACAAATTATAATTGCCATGTGTATACATAATTACATACATAATTAATAGAACAAACCTACAAAGTAACGAATTACTATTATTTATTATATTTCTATCTACGTACTTCTAATACGTACTTCTTCTCGCATCACGATCACGAATACTGTTTAGAATCTATAGAACAAAATCAACGTGATTTAATAATATGATGATTTATTGCATCGCACTAACTAAATTTTGTTTAAAACCGGTAATTTTACTATAACTGGGTAAATGTGTACATCCGGCGCAGTGTTTGGCGGAACATTAATTACCCAGACACTTACCGGATGGCAAGTGGCCTGCTGTTAAAATCGGTCAACAAATTGTGTAAGCTTTTATGTTTTTGTATAAAATATTAACATGGTAGAGCAGATTTTAGGAGGTTTTTTTTATGTTAAATTCTTGCTTTATTCAATCTAACAAAATATATACCTGATGACATTAGGAATTATGACATTATCCTACTTCCCACTAATATTATAAATGCGAAAGTTTGTGTGTGTGTGTGTGTGTGTGAATGTTTGTTACCACGTATCACCGTAACTACTAAACCGATTTTGATGACATTTAGAATGGAGATAGCTTATACCCTGGATTAACACATAGGCTTTTTATCCCGAAACAATGTTCATGCGAGATAACGGGAAGACACAGGTGAAATCGCGGGGCGCAATTACTAGTATGAGTACGATTATAATAAATCGATTGATCAAGTCGTATAAAATACTTTCACCAAAACCAATAAAACAATTAAAATTTTACCTTGTTGGGTAAAAACGGTCAGCGGGTGGGTTTACGAAGTTATAATTACTTCTTAACTATTTTGTATGTGCGGGCGAATGTATTATTCCGATAATAAACACATAGGAGTATAAGCACATAATGAATCTAAAACTTCATATAACCATACGTAGGTACGTACTGTTTTGTTAATTTAACACCAATGCCTCCCGTCTTGAATCTTGAACTTTCCCCTGACAGATGGGTCTACTCCACGCTCGCAGTAGATACCTCTCTGAAATAAATCGTTTATAATCAAGTGTCGTAACGTCATCAACAACTGTCTGCGGGCCGACATGTAATTTCCCGGGCGTCAATTATCAAGGAGAGCTCGCGGTCGAGGGCCTACTGTCAAGACACTTGATAACACCTTATTATGAGCCCGGTGACTGAGACGTAGCATTGTGAACTCGCCTTTATTTTCATGGAAATTAAAACGGATACATAATACCAATTTTATTTGTAACAAAATACGTTTGGTAGAGTTTTTTTTTTAAATCACACTCGTTTTAATAATTTACAGTATGTTTTCGTAACTGTCGTATCTTCGCTATAACCTGCTCAGGTTTGCCCCCATGTCACGCGCTTTGAAATTATTAAATGTTATCGCGGATGATATGGACATTTTTTGCTGCAGCCTGGCGAAGCTCTCTGAAACAGCGCACAGGATCTGCGAGAATTATAATAATGTATATAATTTGTAATTAGTTAAGGTATAGCGTCGTATTGGTATTGCTGTAAAGACGTTAGATCACTTTTAGTTAAATAAATAACATCAATCAATCAACATTTTATTGCCATTGTTTTTCATTCCTTTACTCTACTAGTTTACGACCAACTCAACCTAATTCTCAACTAGTATTATGAAGCACAAAATCTGACACGTGTCTTCTAAATTAATTTTGGGTGGTAAACAAAAGCCTGTGTATGTAGGAGGCAGGTTTCCGGTCCATTTATCTGGCGTCTCATCATAGTTCCGCTGCAGCCGGATGCAGCCGGTCAACAGCTAATTGATTATCCGGCAGTTGTCGGCCTTTAGCCGCAGCGTAGGCAAGCGAGACACACTATGTTTTTGTGTACATATTTTTCTGCACGTTTGTTAAATATTTTCTTGTAAACAAATAAGCTCTCGAAACGAAACTTTAAACACTAAGCCTCAATTTACAGTCTAGACATTTTAAATGCTAATATCAATAAATTTAAGAACATTAAAATGTCCTCTAAATTGGTACGTTTTCGTTAAAAACTCAGAAGCAAAATTAAACCAGTGTTCCAAATTAATAAAACCTAATCTTACTAGACGTAGTTTAAGGGCGTAGTTAATAGAATTGTCCGGGCAAGGTCCGCAAGTAACTCTCGACTCAAGAGTCCCGATAGAAACGCCCGAGACACGACACCAACAAATCTGTTGGCCCTTATCTTTCAATCCGTGCCCGAAGTAAGTTAACCCGAATGATTTCCGAGTCATTAACCCACTCGTGCCCGTCCTAAGCAAGACAGACAACATCTGACTTAGATCCGTATCGTGTGAACCCGCCGGCTTACAGATTAACCGTCACTGATCCCGCCGTTACACAGTATCGGAGTTATCATCCACGGGCGCGAAGAAATCGTGCTATCTGCCGGCAACCGCGGCTTACCCGACTCCAATCAAACTAAACAAACCTCACTAATCGTATTTCTATCCTCTATCTGAATCTGCGGAGTTTCGTGAACGCAGGGATTACGCTGTATCCAGACAAGACGGAGTTATGGTCTCGTTACCTCGAATGACTCCAGCTAAAGTGGCGTTTTAAGATTACGTAGTCTGTAGTTGTGCGGCGGAGCGACATTGATTTGCCCATAACAATGTTCTGATAATGTCTCGTGCTGTTCTTACCTCCAAATCCCTTTTTAATTGCAGTGGTGTGGTACTCATATTCTTACGTTACAATTTAAAGTTTTGAGCGATTTTGCTTGGGTTTTTATTGGAGGTTTTTTTTTTTAATTTTTTAATTTGAAGTCTGTGACTGACATTTATAGGTTTGTATTTTAATGGATTACCACCGCCACCACATTAGAAGCAATGATGCAAGAAAATATTGTGTGCATTTAACAGCTTTATAGAATCTGCGAATAAGGGCAGGTATTATAAACATCCGTAAGTTAAATATCATACCAAATTTCAGTAAATTTGATTTTATTGTCAAATTTTAGCACAGCAAATTTGACAATATCATCAAATTTACCGAAATTTGGTATGACATTTAACGTACGGGCGTTTATAAAACCGGCCCTATGTCAGTCAGTGATAAGTGTTAATATATACTTATTAGATTATACCTACCTAATAACCACCTAATAAAGTTATTGTTTTATTGTTTTATTATTATTATTCTTATTTTTGTCTCATTTTTTGTGTTCTATTATTGTAATGCTATTTTGTTTATGGATCCTTGTGTCTGAAATAAAGATTTATTATTATTATTATTATATTGTACACTCTTTCTCTTAAGACTTTATTTGTAATATACTGGAAAGATGTTTGATTACCTAAGTAGAAGAGCAATTGAGTCAAAATATGTACTGAAAATTACACCTTTATCAATCTCCACACACTAGCATACCTACCGCGAAATTAAGCTCACTCTACGAGCCACAGTCCTATTCAACTATTTATCTTATAGTACGTTATCAGTGCACTAGCGCTAAAGCTAGGCACATTCCTAAGAAGCAATTAATTGTGCCGCCCGCCGCCCTCCATTCATTATGTCATCTTGATAGTGCAAACAGTGCATCCATTACTGTACCTCTTGCGTCAAGTCACGCTATTGTCTTGCAATAAATACATTAAAGCAGTGATTACAAGATCAAGCTGGAAATTGTAGTTTCATTACCTACCACTATTTTTCTCCCTAACTATAATTGAAAATATATTAACAAAAAAATGTTAACCTACAGACCTAATAGGTATAGCAAGATCAATCCTTGAAAAATGATGAAGAATTGCACCCATTGTTCATGCTAACATTATAAGTGCAAAAGTAACCAACTCTGTTTGTTTGTTCGTTTGTTTCTTTGAACCACTTAACCAATCTTGATGAAATTTAGTGTGGAGATAGTTCAAACCCTGGAGAAGGACATAGGTTACATTTTATCGACATAATGTGTCGTCCACGCAGGTGTATAAAGTAAATTAGCATAGTAAAATGGTCATGACAATACTATCTAGTGCTAACTTTTACAACAACTATAGGTAGTAGGTACTATTTACCTACTCAAATTACCGTAAACAAGCTTCCGTTACGACGACACTCTATGTTAAGAAAACACCTTTTATAAAACTTACTTATTCAATTTCAAGTTAAATTACTGGGATGAGTTTGAAGGAGCTCTACACATTAATTATCTTTGGCTGGCATCTCCTAAACTGACACGATCTTAACAAATATCGGAAGCGGCCAAACAAGGCTTCTTAACTTCGAGAATGCTTAGTCAGCCCGGGCTTGAACAAAAGAGATTATTTCCGAAATACACCGGCAAGCAGCAAACTGCAAAATAGATAGGTAAAATTAATAGCTTTGCTCCAAGGAAATATAATCCGCAGCTTCAAATGGCGTCTCGCAAGTATTTGAGGTAAGTAACGTTTGTAGAAAAAATATGCTTGACGTAGGTTCAAACATGGTGGCTATTTACACAGATTAAAAATGCGAAAGTTTGAGTGTGAGTGAGTGTATAAGTTTATTATTAATTAACGCTAAAATGGCTCAACAGATTTGATTGAATTTCGATAAGAAGATAGCTTTTTCTTCTAACGACCGTGAAGAAGTAACAAACATGTACACTCATTCATTCACTCACTCACAAACTATCGCATTCATAACATTTGTGTATAGTGTACGATGTACATTGTACAGTAATGTAATTTAATGTAATAGTGTGATGTGATCTGTGTGTAATCATGTTTCCACCGACCATCACTTTTATTACTATCAGGTGAAATATCGGTCAAACACAAACATAAAATTGTATACGGCCACAAAATAATATGTATTGTTGAAACCAAAAATAGCACAACAATAAAAGTTAAATGGGGTAGTAGGAGCAAAGCGAGCCAAACAGGGACACTCAAGTCTCCCAGTCACAGTTGTAAGCTCGTCTCGAAACTTGAACCGCGGATCAAACTTTCCTCACGAGACATGAAACTTGACTCGAATGATAAGATTAAAATATTACTTCGGCTTCGCAAACTCACTCAGATATTATTCAACGAGTTACTGTACTCGTTATAATTATAATGTTAACAGCGTTCGCGACTCAAACGATAACGTAACAAGGTTAATGCTTATTAGATCTATGTCACATACACGTACAGGTTCTCGCGATAAATCAGGAATCAAAGAATAACTTTACTAGATGTACTTAAATAAGTATACAGTACTTAGAAAGTTTAGAATTGAACACAGTTTTTGTTTTAGAAGCTTGGAATTCTTATCGAAGTTGAGAGACTTCCTTGTGGGAGGAACTGTTATTTTATTTGTTTCAGCACTTGGCGTTACTAAAAAGTTTTTATGTCAAGTTAATTTTTGTTCTAAGGATTCTCATAGTAAATCTATTTTTAATGTACAGTACAGTGCAATTCAATGCAACACCACAGCTTAAAAATGTTGCAAGTAAGTAAACTTATTTAACTTTCATAATTTTATATACCATCATGCTTTACATTTAAAATTATAACTTTGAAATCGGAGCCTAATTATTAAATAAATAATATAACCAAATTACCTTTCTCACGAGTTTGCATTACTTGCTGCTCAAACTAAGCCGTGTTGGAATATGTCTTTATAAGTCAAGACTTTTGTTTTTACGTTAACAGATTTTGATGTTATTAAATACTTTTTCGAATTAAGTACAATATTGTATGAGCTATGGCAATGTAGAAGGTAGGGTTGGGATGGCGTGGTCGGCCTCGGGCGTTCATCTAATGAGCATCCTGGCTCTCACAATGTACTGAGATGATATTCCGCGGTGCCCCGTCGACTATTATTATATTCCGACCCGCCTGCAGCCGCGGGCGCGCCGTGCAAGCCTTTTCAAAATAACTATGTTCTGCTATATATCTGCAAAGCTTTAAGCCAACCTCTAATTCTAAACGCAAAGATCATTTCGTATTCAATGCGAGCTGAAAATTATGTGGGGTTACTACTCTCTGTGAAATATAGCCCTCTGACTCTATGCTTCAATTTACTTTTGCTTTTGCAATGTTGAATAAGTTCCGTGTTAAAATTTGTACCTAAATAACTCAGATAAAAGATAAGTAGACAACGTAAAACTTAAGGTATAAAAAATACACTTGTGATATAAAATTAGTCAAATGCAAGTTTTACAAACCCGTTCACATGTCAGTGCAGTTCGCGCATTAGCTAGAGAGAAGATAATACTTAGACCTTACTTTTTATTTTACAAAATTAAAAATCCAGGCAATTTAAGCGACGACGACAAAAGTAGTTAGTGAATCTGACAAGTTAATAGGAATTAAGGGCCCGAACCGTCCGAACCGCGGTCACGTAAGCATTAAAACCGAAACTGCTCCGCACGAAAAAATTCGAAATAGTGGTAAAAAGTGTGCGAATAGTGAAGTGCTGCATATCAAAAGATGCGTATTTATGAGGCGCTCACAACCAACAAATCAGTTTCTGATTAAGTGAAGTCTTGCAAAGTCTGTGACACAATAAGTGAAAACTGGGTATTTTTACAACCTAAAACGTGACACGCTGCCGAATTCAGATCGGTGACCTACTGGTTTTAAAGTGTTATCTAGTCGGCCGCTTAGAGAGCCACAAATCGCCACCACTGGTTCAATTTTTCCGCCAACCAGCGCGGAAATAAAGCCAAAAAATAGAAACCACGTGGCCACGTGGTCATTGATCCGGATCCGCGCGACAAGATCTGACCCTCACATCACGAGGGCAACACAAAGACGACTTCGGAGGCACTTTCAGAATTAGAAAAAGTCAAGACAGAAAATAGTTATAGTGTTTTAAAGTTTTTGCTCAATTGTAATTTTATATAAATAGTCATAACTTTAAATTAATAGCGACAACCTACCCTGATTTTTATATAGGGTCTGTCGCACTCAAACGTGCCCTGTAAATAAAAAAAAAAAAAAAAAAAAAAGTTGTAATTTTTATTTACAACATTTGTCTAAGTTGACTAGTTAACGATTTCTTACATTTGTAAAATCTCGACCTTTATTTTTTAACGTTTATAAATCCTATTTATTTCATTTTATTTTTACACCCTTGACTCTCGGACAATATGCTCGGTATTCGAACACCAACGAAGGCGACGAAAGGGCCCGAAGAAAAAGGACAAGGTGTGACGACTGGTGAGTCCACCGCCGAAGCCGGACCTAGTGCGCAGAAGGTAGGTGAGTCAAGCCCAACTCGATGCGTGCGGAAAAGCATAGGCGAGTGGGAAACTGTCAGGAATAAAAAACCCACGAGGCCCCAAAACGCCTTGGAGGCAGCCGCCGCTACAAGTGCCTCTTCCGGACCCAGAAAAGACACGACATTAAGACGCAGGACCTCAATAGAGGCCGCAGTAAGCCCCCCACGGCCAAATTACGCAAACCGAGTGGAGGAAGCCAGAGCTTGCCTAAACAAAGGGAAGTTGCACCTCAGCAACTCCCGTAACTTGAAGACCGAAATTAAAACCGAGGTCATGCAGGCTCTGGACCGCCTATACCAACTGGTAAAAGAGGCCGACGCGGACAAGGCTCCGGGGAAGGAAACTGTTACGACCCAAGAAGATAGAACGACAATCGGTCGGAACAAGGAAACAGAAGAAGCCGAGCATAATATATTAATAAGAAAAATAGAAGAACACAGTAGGCTGATACACGAAAGTAACGAAAGGATGGAAAAGCTGAAGGTAACTATGGAAGACAGCAGGAGTCTTTGAATGTGACCACTTACGCAGCGGCAGTCACGAGTCGCACCGGGAGTCAGCTCCCCCCGCGGACAACACTCCACTCCGTGGTGGTCACATCCAAGGACGAAGCGGAAAGTGGAGAAGAAGTCTTGAACAAGATCAGGAAAGTGGTGAATGCGAGGGAAGGAGGTATAAGTGTGGAGAGAGTAAGGAAGGCCAAGGATAGAAAGATAATAGTAGGATGTAGAACTGAGGAAGATAGAAGGAAGATACAAGAAAGGCTCGCAACAGCGGAAGATCAATTGCATGTCGAGGAGATTAAAAACAAGGACCCACTTCTGATCCTCAGGGACGTACTTAACTACAACATCGATGATGACGTTGTACGGTCACTGAGGAATCAGAACGGAAGTATATTTCAGGACCTCGACAAGCAAGAAGATAAGATGGAAGTGAGATACAAGAAGAAGACCCGGAACCCTCTTACCAGCCACATAGTACTGAGAGTATCCCCCAAAATATGGAGCCGAATGCTCCAAGTAGGGTCGGTCCATATAGACCTCCAAAGAATTAGAGTGGCCGACCAGTCTCCACTGGTACAATGCTCCCTCTGCCTAGGGTATGGCCATGGCAGGAGATTTTGCAAAGAATCAGTGGAGAAATGCAGCCACTGTGGCGGGCCACACATGAAAAGCGAATGCACAGACTGGCTCGCTGGAGAAGTCCCGGTATGCTGCAACTGCACACATGCAAAACTGGCCCAAACCGATCATAATGCATTTAGTCAGGACTGTGCAGTACGGCGGAAATGGGAGGCTCTGGCTCGAGCGTCTGTAGCATATTGCTAAGGTGGTAACGGGGAATAGAGTGGCAATCGACACCAAAGCAGGCACCCCAACCAGGGAAAACTCATACCTCGTGACCCAATCTAACCTCCAGAGGAAAAAGCTTGCGACGGACGAACTGCTAATCGATGCAACAAAGAGGAAAGTCGCCATTGCGCTGCTCCAGGAGCCATACGTGGGCAGGGAAAGGCGTATGAGAGACTACAGAGGAGTTAGAATTTTCCAGAGCGCTAACCAGGGAGAGGGCACTGTGAAGGCGGCAATAGCCGTCTTTGACGCAGACATTGATGTCATACAGTGTCCAAAACTAACCACGAATAACATCGTCGTAGTTAGGATCCGGACTAAAGCTTGGGAAATCTCTGTAGTCTCTTTTTACTTTGAACCAGACCAGCCCATAGAGCCGTACCTGGAGCAGCTCAAGAAGATAGAGGAGGAGCTTGGGCCCACGAGGCTAATTATGGGAGGCGATACAAACGCCAAAAGTACCTGGTGGGGCAGCAGCGTGATTGACCACAGAGGCGAAGAAATGGTGGGCGCCATCGAGGAGATGGGCTTACAGGTACTCAACCACGGCGACACCCCAACCTTCGATACGGTGAGAGGGGGCGTAACGTACACCAGTTACGTGGACGTGACGGTCTGCTCTGCAGATATACTTGACCTGGTGGAAGACTGGAGAGTAGAGGTGGGAATGACGAGTTCGGACCACAATGGCATAGTATTCAAAATGTTATTAAAGAAATCCAAAGGTATAGACATTAAAAGAACAACTAGAATATTTAACACAAAAAAGGCAAATTGGAGCCAGTTTCGTGAGAAACTGGCCCAATTGACAATAGATAATCAAATAAATAAAACTACAATAGATAATATAACAAATAAAGGAAATTTAGAACATATTATACAAAAATACATAGAATACATAATAAAAACAAGCAAACTAACGATACCACAAAAGAAAACATTAGAAAAACTTACTATGCCATGGTGGTCTGAAGAGCTCGCCCAGATGAAGAGAGAAGTCGCCACCAGGAAAAAGCGGATCAGGTGCGCAGCACCAGTCCGTAGAGCTAAAGTCGTGGGTGAGTACTTGAAAGCCAAAGAAAGGTATGAGAATAGAGCCATAGAACTGCAAATAGAAAGCTGGAAGGAGTTCTGCAAGAAACAAACAAAGGAGGGAATGTGGGAGGGTATATATAGAGTGATAGGCAGAACAGCGAAACGGCAGGAGGACCTTCCTATCACCAAGAACGGCAGAACAATGGACGCTGCGGAGTCGGCAAGTGAGCTGGCGGAAACGTTTTACCCGGAGGATTCGGAGCTTGAGGATGATGCGAACCACCGCCAAACCAGGGAAGCAGCCGACAGAGTAAATGAAGTGGTCCATGATGAGAAACATGACCCTCCGTTTACTTTGGAAGAGCTAAGGGTGGCGGTGGATGGCTTCAACCCAAAGAAAGCCCCGGGTGAAGATGGACTCACTGCCGACATTTGTAAGCAGGCCATAGCTCAATGCCCCGACGTATATCTCGCACTAGCCAACAAATGTCTGGAACTCGGGTACTTTCCTACCACCTGGAAGCAGGCCACGATAATAGTCCTTAGGAAGCCAGGAAAAGAAGACTACTCGAACCCCAAATCTTACAGACCTATTGGCCTGCTCCCGGTGATGGGAAAGATACTAGAGAAAATGATAGTCTGTCGAATAAAATGGCACCTTCTCCCCCGGATGAGTACTCGCCAATACGGGTTCATGCCACAAAGAGGTACCGAAGACTCCCTCTATGACCTAATTCACCACGTTAAAAACAAAATCAATGAGAAAAAACTGGTGACCATGGTCTCGTTGGACATAGAGGGAGCCTTCGACAATGCCTGGTGGCCAGCTATACGAATCCGACTGGCCGAGGAAAAATGTCCGGTGAACATCCGAAGAGTCATCGACAGCTATCTCCAAGGCAGAGCGGTTTGTTTGAGATATGCGGGAGTTGAACACCGCAAGAGCACCGCGAAGGGTTGTGTCCAGGGGTCTATTGGGGGCCCTATTTTCTGGAACCTCCTCTTGGACCCCCTGCTAAAGGAGCTGGAGAACCGGGGCGATTACGTCCAGGCGTTTGCCGATGACGTGGTGCTGGTGTTCCACGGCGATACGGGGCAAGAAGTACAAAGACATGCCAATGCCGCCCTCGCGTGCGTCCGGGAGTGGGGTATCCGAAACAAACTGAAATTTGCGCCCCACAAGACAAAAGCAATGACTCTGACGCGGAAACTAAAGTACGATACACCACTCCTGAGCATGGGCGGGGTCGGCATCGGCATGTCTAAGGAAATTAAAATTCTGGGTTTGACCATTGACTCCAAGCTGACCTTTAATAAGCACGTAGCAAACGTTTGCAAAAAAGCCCTCAATATCTACAAACAACTAGCAAGAGCGGCAAGGGTCAGCTGGGGTCTACACCCGGAAATCATCCGGATCATATACCTAGCCACCGTGGAGCCAGTAATACTGTACGCGGCGGGCGCCTGGGCTCCAGCAGTGCGGAAGCTGGGCATACAAAAACACCTCAACGCCGTGCAAAGAAGTTTTGCCTTAAAGCTGTGTAAGGCCTATCGCACGGTCTCCCTGCACTCGTCACTGGTGCTTGCCGGGCTATTACCCCTTGACCTCAGAGTTCGAGAGGCAGCTGCCCTGTACGAAGCAAAGAGGGGGGTACCACGGCCATCATTGGGGGGCAGGGAGGTCGAGAAAATGGTGCCATACGCCAGCACACCCCATCCAGCGGTAAACGTGGGCCCAGGTTTTGCATGCCTGAAGGACCAGGAGGAAGTGAATAGGAATAATGACCAGACAGTTAGGATATACACAGATGGCAGTAAAATTGAGGGTAAGGTCGGAGCCGCACTGTCACTGTGGAACAACGAGACAGAGACCAAAACCTTCAAATTTAAACTGTCATCCTACTGCTCTGTGTATCAAGCCGAACTCCTGGCCATTGTCAGGGCAACAAAACAGGTTCTCCAGCGCCCAGAAGAAAGCTATGGGATATACAGCGACTCCCGATCGGCTCTGGAAGCTATAAGAAACATGTCCCCTCATCCCCTTGCGGCGGAGGCCAGAGAGAACCTCAGAGCTATTCAACTCCAACACAAGCAGGTCACACTCTTCTGGCTTAAGGCACATGTGGGGATCGAGGGGAATGAACGGGCAGATGTATTAGCTAAGGATGCTGCCCTGAAGCTAAAAACAAAACCGGACTATGACCTGGTTCCGGTTTCATATGTCAAGAGACAAATCCGAATGGAATCACTCGACGAATGGAACCGGAGATACAGGTCCGGAGAGACAGCGTCGGTTACCAAACTTTTTCTTCCAGATGCGGTGGACGCATACAGGGTGGTCAAAAAGTTTGTGCCAAACAGGTTTACAACCCAGATGATGACGGGGCACGGTGGGTTCTCCGAATACTTGAACAGGTTCAAGTGTAAGGAGAACCCATCGTGCATCTGCGAAGCAGGCGTGCTTGAAACCGTGCCGCATATTCTTTTTGACTGCCCTGTATTCGGTCGGGAAAGGCATGACTTAGAGAATGAAATAGACTTAAAATTAAATAAAGAAGGTGTTAGTAAAATTATGTTAAAAAATGAAAGTCGAGAAATATTTTTGAAATTTTGTGAAAAGTTAGTTATAAAGGTTAATAAAAGAAATAGATAAATAAATTATGCTGGCAATATATATTGAATATATATCAGCACAGCATAAATATATAAAAACAATGTATGTATATAAACAATACCTAGGATATATAAAATATAGATAAATTACCATATAAGATAGAGAAATAAGCAAATAAATCTGTTAATAGATAAGGTAAAAAAAAAAAAAAAAAAGAAAAAATATTGTTAAAAAAAAAAAAAAAAAGCAGAAAAAAAAATGAGTATAAAAAAAAAAAAAAAAGCCCTAATCCCCCCTCCCATTCCCTCCTATCCCAACATACTCTACTTCCCTCAGAACTCCAAATTCATCAAGAATTTGGAGTAGGTAGTAACAATAGAGCAAATTGGTGACAAGGTGTGTCAGCTGAGAAAAGTCTCCGGACATTACTGTCCGAGGAAAAACCAGAATGACGTACAAAAAAAAAAAAAAAAAAAAAATAGGAATTAAGGTTGTTTTCAGACGACGTACATTACATACGTCTTCAATATAACCGGTTCGGTAGCACGCACGGTTCGACTCAATCCGACCTAATCTGGGCTTACGAGAGATCACAGGAAACGTTACCGCTGCCGTGATAACGTTTTCCATTTGCTACAATACGGGAATATTATCGGAGTATCTACATACACGAGCTGGAATGTGGAGCCTGAAGTTGAGTTTTCGACCGGGTAAAGATAAGCTCTCGTAAATTTTGGTTAACTTACAAAATATTGCAAATATTATAACGGATATTCAAATCCATTAGTCCTCACAGAAAAGGTGAATGATGAATATTTTTTAATGTAATTAACAGTATTGTTTTCTATGTAAATATAGAGTATAAATAGATTTAACTAACTCCGACGACTCACCGACTAAAAGTGTGTCTTGGCCTCCGAATCGAGAGTGCGCCACTCTTCTCTATCTTGAGCGACTTCAGCCCAGTTCAGAGAGAAAAAAAGAGAAAAGAAAAATGAAAGAAAGAAATTTAGCATTTATTTATATCAGAGTGATGAGCGCACTAGTGCATTGCCATGTGAGATTTTGATTAGTTGAAGTTCAACATTCTAGAATATTCTAGATGGCACTAAAAAGTAATGATCTCGCGTGCAGCTTACCATCAGGTGAGCGATTTGCTCCTTTTATGTCTCAGGTAAGTAATACCAAAAACAAAATTTGAAAGCCATTTGTGTACCTACTATCAATATCAAAGCTGCTTGATATTAATATACCCTACTTCATCCGATTGTTTGAATTTTTTTAGCTAATTTTTATTCCATCATACTAATATTATACGCGCGAAAGTTTGTGTGTACCTACTTATGTATGTGTGTATGTTTATTGCTCTTTCACGCAAAAACTACTGAGCGGATTAAGTAAAATTTGGAATGGAGATAGGTTATACCCTGGATTATCACATAGGCTACTTTTTATCCCGGAAAAGGTTATTGCGGGATAATGGGAAGACGCGGGTAAAACCGCGGGGCACAGCTAGTATAATTATATTTCGGCATTTCACGTGTCTATTTGCATGTATTTGTTTTTCATGGAGTAGACAATGGATGATAGCGAGCTACACCGCGATCGCGAAGGACAATAGGCGTTTGAACCATATTCATTTCATTTTATTTATTTGTTTAGGCATTAAGACAGGCTTGCGAGAGGCTTATGTCCAGCAGTGAACAGATACAGGCTGATGATGATGATGATTAGGTATTATGAATCTGTCGCCAATCACCTATCAGTGTGTTCTGGCAACCTCACTTGAAAGCCAGTTTCCAGTCCTGGGCCCCTAGCCAAGATGCATTCTGCAATCGTCGACGCTAATAGAAAACAAAAAAAAAGTATAGGTTTGACATATTTCTGACACGTGACTAAGCGTTGAAATATGTCAAACCAATACTTTCTTCTTATTTTCTATTAGCGTCAACGATTGCAGAATTCATCTTGGCTAGGGGCGCAGGCATAGCGTTACACTACCTTTGACCACCTCGTCATTTAACATAGGTTTAGGTACCTACGATAATTTAAAAAAAATGTACTTCATAATATAACTAGTTGCGCCCCGCGCTTTCACCCGCGTCTTCTCGTTATCCCGCAGGAACCTTCCGAGATAAAAAGCCTATGTGTTAATCCAAGGTATAAGCTATCTCCATTCCAAATTTCATCGAAATCGGTTTATTAGTTACGGTGACGTGGTAACAAACATTCACACACACACACACACACACAAACTTTCGCATTTATAATATTATAGGATTTTTTGTTCATTATTAGGTAAACAGTACAGATATCAAATATCTCACTGTAAGTTGGTTTCGAATTAACTAGCTAAGTACCTAGATATGCCAATAAAAATCCTAATGCAGTATCAAAATGAGCAAATGGCAATCAAAAATTCAGACAATGGCACCTAAAATCGGACGCGTTATTCATTTACACCAATTTATACCCAATAAAAGCAAATGAACAAAAACCGCATGAAACATCGGTAGGTTCCCGGCTTTGGCCTTTATGCTGAGCCGAAACGAAGCACAGGCTTATTGTTTCAGATTTATTGAACCAATATTCTACTGGAGTCAGTGAGTGTGTGTAAGCTAGCTATAACCTGCATAATACCTACCATAGCTGCTATCAAGAACCTCGATGGGTATTTCTTATCTATGCCAAGTCTACGAGCATAAGCCTGCTGACACGAGTTCTGTTTATTTTGCAGAATGGCTCCTGATACTAAACATCAAGTTACTAACCTATATGCCTATATGGAATTAGTACATGAACTATTTAAAATAAGGGCTGAGTGCTAATGAGGTTCAAAATAAGAGCGAAGAAACAAAATCCGGGCTACTTGTATGACCAGGTATCTATCTACCTACATAAATTAATAGATTAGTTGCAACCTCGAAATCTTGAAACTAACCAAGCTGGTGTTCCAAAGTAGAGAATAATGAAATTAATAGAGATGACAACAAGATATACAATAAGAAAATAACAAATGTACACTGTACAGTCAACGACAAAAGTCGTTGAACAATAACACATTTTCGGACTACCCTCATCATCTTAAACACCAACCTTTGACCGCGTCATCACTTAAAATTAGGTGTGTTATGTTGTGGCCAAAACGCTATCTTGTTAAATGTAAAAAAACACAATCCTTACTGACCTAAAACTCATTTGGAAAATCTAGTATGATCAGCTACTTTTGTCGCTGACTGTACAATGTACCTAAGTTGTAACATTGTTTTCTTCAAAACCACAAGCCAATAATGCACTAAGAAGTCGGTATCATCTGTTTAAAATCAATGTTGGTTTCTTGGTTCTCATGGGCGCTAGTCGAAGTTCTTTTAAAGGAAGCCAATTTGTGGAAGAAAATAAAAAAGTTTTCTCACTACTTTGTCCGAAGTGTCAACTGAAGTTCAACAATCGTTGGGAGCAGTATAAAAAGAAATGCGTTGGGTAATAGTGCTTAAAATTGTCTTTTAAGGATTATTGTATAAATAAATATTTAGTTTTCTAGGTAAGATAATTTAAATGAGTCCTACAACAGCTACCTACCACAAAATTTTCATAGCATATTAGTATTAGGTGTGTATAATGGACTTTTTTGGCGGCAATTGAACTGTCAACATGAAGATTTTGTTTTTATTTCCAAACTTGTGTTTCTTCGAGCGATAATGTGTAATATTGGTGGATTAACCATTATGTGTTCGTTAATGTGTACGAGTGTGGGAAATTGAAATAAAGTTGTGAAAGTGACTTTTCTAGTTGCTCCAAAAAAGTCCGTGTAAAGTTTATGTAAAGCTCCACTACTTTACTTAAACACTCAACACTACTATCCTCATCTCGTCATCTCATCATCATTTAAACTTGATTCAACTCTCTGAGTTTGAAATATTTTATACTTGACACTGGCAAATACACTAATCGTGTGACGCCATAATAATAATAAAAAACAAAAAGGTATGTTTAAAATTTCTGTGACGTCGTATAATAATAGACAAAATACTGCAAACAAAGTAAAAAAGAAGCTTAAACACAATACAGCGTTCGTAAAGAAAAAAAATCTACAAATCCTAACTCCGCCAGTTCTTAAGCAGCCATCAGCGACAAATGCTTGAAGCTGTACGTAACCTACATAGACAAGACACCTCAGATCTTTCGCCTGACACTTGATTGTTTGCCGAGTGGTTGGCGGCAAACAGATCGCCTGCAGCTTTCACGCAAGAGTGGCGCTAAGCGCGACCATTCCATGAAGTAATCCGCGCTCCGAAAGGCATTAGCGGATCCCTCCCCCCACCTCCCTTCACAAGCACTGGGTACATTGCATTACCGTGCTCTTATTGTAACACTTTATCTACTTAGCCTTCATGTTGAAAACTAGTTTTGAGAGCTAAATTTCAAATGAAGCTAAGTCGTGTTTTGTTTAAGATGGAAAACTCAACACTTTTTTTTACTTCTTACTGGGTAAGGTTTGACCACAAATCAACAAGTCGATGCGGTCGAAAGTTGCACCACGCTTCACCTGGATTAGGAACTGGCTCTCAAGTGAGCGGCTGGAACTCACCGATAGGTGCTTGGCGACAGATTCTTAACTAGAGAGTGTTAGCTAGCCAGGCGATCACTTGAAAATGCCCTATACATATCAAGCTATGGCTTCATCACAATGTTTTCCTTCACTGAATACTCAAGCTCATTGTAGGATTCAAATTAAAGACCTAAGGATTGCAAGCCATCATTGCTTCTAAACACAAAAAAAAAACTCTAATATGTAAATCTTGTACAAAAACCTCGGCCTCGGCCTTAAATCGGTGACCTATAAATGCTTCTTTGCTTAAAAATCCTCATATAATATTTACTAGAATCAATAGAGAGGGTAGGTACTCGGAACTAATAATGAAAATTGATACTTATTACTAGCGCTGGAACTAGTATAATTGCCTCTTTACAAAGAGAGAGTAGATATTAGATAGAGAGAGAGAGAGTCTGTAGATATTCAGGAAATACATAATTTCCAAAAATATGAACCAAGAATACATCTAGCAAGTTGTAATAACTATTCAAATACATATTACACAATAAGCAGATGAACTTCTCTAATTAGCTGAATAGTTCCCTTCCCTATCCGAGCGTAATGTCAAGCCACCTTCGACCAGGAGGTCAAACGCTATTCGGTAAGATTTAAAAATAGACAAAAATACTTTTTGCTTATGGTTTCCCTATATTTAGCTGTAAATGTCTAGCTGGTGATGATGATAAATGCCTTAATTTAAAAAGTTTATAACACTAACTTGGTGAGCATTTTAGTTTTGCAACCGTCAGGGGAAAAGGCACAACTTAGACAACATAACGGATCACAATTCCAGCGCAGTTATAACTGGCAAGTGACGGCAGGCGGCGATAAGCAGAATCCTTTCACGGCATAATCCTCCAACTGAAGAGGTATTACCGTGGGACCACCACCACCGCCTCAGAGGGATAAGCACCTGCATTGTGTCTGAGTATTTGCGTTTTAACGCCTTCTATGCAACTAACAGCTCTCTGTTACGAAAAATATAACAGACTGGAGTAAAAAAATTAAAACACTGAGGGCATTCACGCTCTCTCTCCCTCTCTCACTGAGAGCATAAACGTGTAAGAAAGAAATCTCCAATCTTTTTTTCCAATCTTTCATTGTTCTTTAAGCAGCAAGAAATGACGCTACAGCCAATTTTTGTAAAATCCTTTCATTGAGCCTTACTAACAATACAATGCGGTACCTATTACATGGAACAGTTGGTTTCGCAGTCATTTTAGTAAAAGCCAGCCATTGTCTCTCTGGATCTTTCCCAAATATTGCACGAAACAGCCAGCATAGACGACCGAAAGCCACTAGATATTGATGACAGGCGTATTGAAATAAACAAAGCAGAAGGTAAAGAATACGGGGACTTTCATGTTTAAAACAAAAGGTGCACAGTCACAGGCCGGGGAAAGTCCGTTTTTCAGAACATAACTCTAGATTAGGGTAACCAGTATCTGCAGGCTCTACAGTGGCATTACGTCTCTACTTTACGGAGCTGAAGTAAAACTGAGATAACACCACGTAGCTACTTAATAATAGATCCGAAGCGAATAAAATTTGTAAACGTGACTAGAAATCTCTACGAGCTTGGATTAATGCAAAAATATAATTCATGGATGGAGACCCATTTGGGATGGGACGTAATTTACTTTTCGATTGTCACTCGAGTTATTCTTTGAGATCGAATTTTTGAGTAAAAGATTTATTCTAGGTTAGTCAGCAAGGCTTAATTGGGGTCCATTCAGCTGAGATATTGGTAAACGGTCAGCCGCCGCCCGGCGACTGCCGCCTGATTGAACTTCCTTTCTGGTATTGTGGACGTAATTACAGTTTTTGACGGCTTTTACGGTGCTTATTTATTTCGAATCGAACAAAATTTAATCTTGCGAATTTAACGGAGTACTTTAGATCATTTCTCGGTAATTACGTTAGGAAAATTGGATGTAAGGTAAGTACATCTTTACAGTTTAAGATACTCTTTGATGCAGACTCGTAGATTATAAAGATTCTCGCAGATTCTTAAACATGGTCAGTGGTCATTAATATATGAAGGTATATTAGTAGACACCTCCTTCCTTAGTTTAATTTTTACCTGTATTGTGGAGTAAGTACCAATAAAGAGTTAATCTATCTATCTACCTCATTTCGTTACTTTACTCGAAATAAGTTTATAATCCTTAAATTACGAAAAAAATGTAATCTAATTGATAGAATTACATAGATAATTATAAAACAAATGCACTTTTTTTCTTCCGTTTAAGTTGGAGCTTTATTACATGCAATTCCAAACCAGAAGTGGCACGAAAAGAGCACCATCCGTATGGCGGTCCCGACGCAGAGCATTGAGGGTGCACAATAGGGCCCAATCACGCACCGCCAACTCCCAAGATCTCTTGAGGCACGTCCTCACACTTCCGAGTTATGGATACTTCCCCACTGGAAATCAGAACGAAAGATCCCCAATCAATCCGTGAATCATGCCAATCTTAATGATATCGGATAACGTAATTTATTCAATTCGGTCTCTCCAAGTTTTTCCAATGATTTAGTTACGAAGTTGTTCACATTCATTCATAAAGAAAAGTTTCAGGCTTCATTTCGTTTTTTGTGGGGCAATTTGGATCTATTCGATCATTGAAATTATTTTTATGAGGATGGGTTGGTACTAGGTACAGTCAATGACAAAAGTCGCTGAACAATCACACTTTTTCTATTATCCTCATCATCTCAGACACCAATATTTGACCTCATCATCACCATCAGGTGTATTACGTTGTCGTCAAAATGATTCCATGTAAAATGTAAAAAAAAAACAATCATAATAACTGATTTGAAACACATTTGGAAAATCGAGAACGATCAGCTACTTTTGTCGCTGACTGTACCATCTACAAAGTCAACTACGTAAAAACATTTTTTAAAAGTCAGAGCACCATAATAAAAATGTCCAATCAAACAACAATAAAGTGCATATTATGTGTTGTTTCAATGTTTATCTAAATTAAACTAAGTATACTTAGTATTTACGTACTAACTCTTATATAGATACACACGCAACGGTATGACGAACATTTTGATTATTATAGATTTACTCTTCTTTCTCCTAACCTACATTATAATTATTAAGATTAAGTGACGACTCTTTGTACTAAAATACTTATATATATATATTAAAATTAATCTATATAAGTACGTATAAAACCTATAAACTATAACCGAATGAATGTTTTTTTAAATGGTACTGCTATGTACTCCTTATTTCGGCTTAACCTAAGCAATATCAGCCTTTCACGTTCCCACTGCTGGGACTTTGGCCTTCTCTCAGAGAGAGAGAGAGTATGGGCTGTAATCTACCACGCTAGCCCAGTGTGGGTTGGTAGATGTCACATGCCCTTGAATGTTGCAGTTCTTGGGCATGCCGGTTTCCTCGCGATGTTTTCCTTCACCGTTTAGAGCGATGGCAACCTAATATTAACCTAATATTAAGCAGAAATTAGCTGCTATAGGTATAGATATATACAATAAATAGATACGTAAGACCTATACTGTAAAAGTAAATCTGTGCAGAATGTCGAAACTATGCAGCCTCTAATCCCGAGATTGTCAAGGTATAGCAACTAAATCCATCAGATAGAACCGGCGAAGTTCCAGGTGACAGCGGTACAGCACAATTCGCTCTTGTGCAGTAAATAGGTCGGTGGGAACTTGAGCGGCGCGCGTGACGTACTACTATCTTGGCTACAAAATTAAATTCAGATAACAGATGCAATTTATAAGGTTATCTTCTTTTTGGTTTGTTACGGTTGTATAAGAACTTGTACACTGCAAAGAAGTTTTAATAGTACAAATCGTACTGGACGGTCAATGATTTGAAAAATATTCTAGGCCGGAAATTAAAAAAACTTACACATAAAAAGTATCATCTATGATTTCGTAGAACATGTCTACAATAACGTAGCACAATAGTGCCTCGATTGGGAATCGCTTGATACATCTTCAGACTTTTGATACACATTAGTTCTATTTTTAAATAATATCAAATGTTGTCTAAGCACATTTTTTTAAATACCATCTAAAGTTTAATCACATAATTATGATTAATTAGCAAAGCTATGTAAAAGTTTTCTGACAAAACTAGGTAAGGGAAACTTTGAACTTTATATTAATTTTGCTTGTAAGTAAAATATTAAGCTACTAAACTAAATGGCTAAATAATACTTATTACGGTTCATACCTAGTACTGCATGCAGTCCGTACATTATAGATTATTATAGATAAACGTGCAGCCGATACAGATGTAATCGAATTTCGATTCGTAACCGTATTAAGCCCGGGCCTGTATCGATTATAACGAGTAGATACATTCGCCGAGAGCGGAACCGATAGCCAAATAAACTAGCAAACCGCATCGATTACCTGTCAATGGCAGCCTAGAGAGGCCTCGAGTCGAGTGACCGCGTCGCTGGACCCCACAGACCTGTTTCTATATCTACCCACATTTCCGGCTTACAAATGTGTTCAGCTTACAATTTTATTTCCACATAACTAGGTACATACTTTCAGTAAAATTATAGCTGACTAGTTGCGCCCCGTGGTTTCACCCGCGTCATTCCGTTATCCCGCAGGACTCTTTTTGCGGGATAAAAAGTAGCCTGTGTTAATACAGGTTATCTCCATTCCAAATTTCATTCAGATCCGTTCAGTAGTTTTTGCGTGAAAGAGTAACAAACATCCATCCATATATACAAACTTATGCATTTATAATATTAGTAGGATTTATCTGAAAACTATCAATCATGGAGATTGGACATGACTGACATAGGCAGTAATAATATACTTTACTTTGGACGTACTTATCCAACTTATTTGTGCGTACCTAGTCCTCTCAGTAGAGGAACTTCACGACAAAAGAAATTACTCAACCAAGTATTTTATTATTACCATGTAACCCGTACAATACAAGAAACTTTGTCTTAACAAAACTTTTCTACTTTTAATAAGGAGCCCATTAATCGCATACTTTTCTTAGAAAAAGTAGGAAGGAGGGGGACGGCTTTATCGCAGTAACCCCGCCCGTGACACCAGAAAATTAAAAGTGCGCCGTCATGCTTGGGCTATCTTAGGATAGGGTGACTGAGCTTTCGCTAAACTTAATTAATTGACGCTTAGGTCGCATAGTGGACACGTCCGATAAGCAATCGATGTAAGAAACACTTTATCAATGTCTTCGCTTAGGTACACTTTGACATTGCCTGTTAGTTTTAGATGTACCCTAACGGCCGGTTCCAATAACCGATTTATCCACGATTTGCCTTACTGGAGATAGAAATTTGACATAAGGCCCATAGTAGTAATGTCAAATTTATATCAAACCGTGGATAAATAAGTATTGTTTTAGTATCAGTAAGTATTCCAAGACCACATAGCATAGAGAAATGCTAATCCAAGAAGTTTGAGAACGTAACACAAATTAATAGTTGTATATTATAAATGCGAAAGTAACTCTGTCTGTCTGTCCGTTACGCTTTCACGGCTAAACTACTGAACCGATTTAAACGAAATTAGGTACGGAGATAGTTTGAACCCTGAGGAAGGACATAGAAACTTTTTATTGCAATAAACTGTAGCCCACGCAGGTGAAAAGGCGGGGAACAGCTAGTCTAAAATAAATGTATTACATCAGCCTAATCCGCTCAACGAGCTCGTCCTACTTAATTGTGACAGCACTATGGAATGCTGCTTCCACTCATGGCTGCAAGTGGCACAAAATCGATATGAGACATTGTACACGCCACTTTAGCTTTTACATGCCTGTGGTAAGTTTAACTTGGTATGTAACATGTAACTCATCGTACTTTATTATTCAGGCATTGCAGTGGGATTTACCAGCAGGCTACATGAGGCTGGAATTTTGGACAGCAGATTAAGGCCAAAAATTAAGCGCCCGATTTTTTTAATCTGTTTTATTTTCGTACATTATTGAGCTCTGAAATATACCCCATGCAAAAAGTTGCAGTCCTGAGTGTGAAATGAATTCTTAAGGGTTGGCAACTCCCCTGGTGTTGCAAATGTCCATAGGCGATGGTGACCGCTTAACATTAGGTGAGCCGACTGCCTGTTTGCCAAACTATTACCTACATTAAAAAACTGAACTTTAATACAATATTGTAGAGGTGGGGTCGTTAGCCTTTTCGAGCCGTACCAGTAGAGCCCGCAGGGATTAATACCAAATAATAATGAATTAATGTCTATTTGTCCTCACAGCAAGCAAAAATGACCTCATAGTATAAAATTTAGTTTGCGGGCGTTTTTATAAATATTTACAATGTCAGTGAAAAAAGTCATGACGTCAGTTTTAAACTTAGAAAATGTGTATCCACCATTGCGGGTAGGGTTTGACTACGCTAGGGTTTGGATCAAAGACTAAGAATCATAAAGCTGATCATCATGATCTAGAGAAAACATGAAATTTTGGTATATAAACCTTAGCCGCGAGAGTGGACTGCGCCTATTATATGGATTATTATTTCCAAGTTAGCTGAACTTAGTTGAGCGGCGTTCTTGGCAGTGGTATTTTTACTTCCCTTAAAGTTTGAGTTTCATCGACACCGATCGAGTTCGCGTCAGGACATTGTGAGGGCCGGTCCACTTGACGCTATTTTCTTGCTTCTGTTGTTTTATGTCCATGATTATTTTTTCCTTGGGAACAGTAGGTATTTTTGCAGTGATGGCAATAATGCTTTCTCGATATACCTACGTATGCCCCTATGCAGGTACTTTATCTGCTTATTTGAAAAATCCTAATCTCCCATTCAAATTTATGTTCTCGTACTTTTCGTGCGCATCAAAACCTTTCCTCAGTATAAAACGCTTTTTGAGAAAAAGGTAGGTAGGTACTAAGGTAGGTACTACTGAATTACTGCCTGAGCATCATTCTAGAATACAGGCCTACGAGTAAGTACCTACCCATCAACCACCTTTTTCTTCACCGATATTCGGTTTCAAACTACAGTAGGTAGGTATCTATCAATAAAATAAAATAAAAACTTTTATAAAACAAGGTACCTACCTACCTACTTGAATAGAAGCATTTTTCAATTTCTTTAATTTTTCATTGGGTGATTTTTTCAAAACAGTTGAATATTTTTTTTCTCCTCGGCAGGCGTTATCTTTCTTTTCACTTAAAGTAATAATATATACCCTATAGTCCCTAATATTCCCGAGTAGAAGTAAACAAAACTTTTCTAACATCTTCGTATCCTTTGCGTCAACAATCTCCTCAAAGTTTAGTTCGAACTTAATTTAGACGGTAGACTTACTCGTCCTCGACCACTGGTGAAAACTTCTAGCGAAGTTCTCTACCTCCTCGATAGCTAAAGGAGATCTGATGAAGCAATGCTCAATGGATTCGATCTAGGAGACAATTTAACGCGGTATCTGAGTACCTACTTTACCTACATACCCATTCGTTCACTTGATTTAACTATTTCGTAACGGTTGAACTCAACTCACGTAGGTAACTAGGAAGGTACTAATTATGTATGTATTGGTGTCGATTCTGATATTACATAATTATGTTTTCTCTTATAGCTCTAGTTTTCACCAACTAAGTGATTTAGTGGTTTAATCAACTGAAAAAAACAGCCTGTTTAATTTAATCAGTCGTACCTAAACTACATGGTTTATGTAGATTATGATTACAGCACTATGACCATTATAAGTAAGAGGTGTAAACTGGCATAGTGATATACTGGCACGAAAACAAGAGCTTTATGTACATGAGCTTTTATAAACTTTGTAATGTATCTACATTAATTTACGTCGATAGTTATGAAACAGCAAATACAGTTTGTAATAAAATTGAAATATGACTCCAATTCTTTTTAGCAAACTCTCATTTATTCCATGATTCCAAACAATACCTAAAACTAAAACTCCATCACTCAATTCACTCATCAGTTTCCCGCCAAAACAAAACCTTAGAAGAAAACCGATGTCTTTTTTTGGGTGGAAGTTTTTTTTTTTTTTTTTTGTTTTGTTATGGCGTCACACGATTAGTGTATTTGCCAGTGTCAAGTATAAAATATTTCAAACTCAGAGAGTTGAATCAAGTTTAAATGATGATGGTGATGCTGGTGATGATGATGAGATGATGGGATGTGGATAGTGCTTAAGTAAAGTAGTGGCGCTTTACTTAAACTTTACACGGACTTTTTTGGAGCAATTAGAAAAGTCACTTTCACAACTTTATTTCAATTTCCCACACTCGTACACATTAACGAACACATAATGGTTAATAATCCACCAATATTACACATTATCACTCGAAGAAACACAAGTTTTGGAAATAAAAACAAAATTTTCACGTTGACAATTCGATTGCCGCCAAAAAAGTCCCTGGGTGGAAGTTAGAAATTGGAAAGCTAAAGCGTACCACAGAGCATAGTCGATAGACTATTGGACTATTGGTAGAGTTACGGTAGAGTTCCTCGATACCGCAACGTACCGTTCGTTTTCGTTCGTTCACATTCATAACCTGTGTCCTGTCTAGTGTCTGTTGCCTTGTTTGTTTTATCTGTCACGTTTCACACAATCACACAAAATATTTATCAAAATAAATTTTAATTCCTATTTATTTAGCCGTAAACTGTAAGAAAAATAAATTAAATATCGCAGTAAGTTAAGTTTTCACATTGTAATTTCATGACTTTCTCCCTTCCAGATGCAATGCTTTAGTGGTTAGAAATTAGCAATGGACCAACAATTCTCATTGTCCTGGAACAATTTTCATGGAAACCTAACAAAAGGATTCGCCGGTTTATTAGGAAATGGCGAATTTGTCGACGTTACTATTGCTGTCGAAGGTCATTTATTACAGGCGCATAAAGTTATATTGTCAATATGCTCGCCGTATTTCAAGAAAATGTTTCAAATGAACCCTTGTCAGCATCCAATAAGTAAGTACTTTCAATTTCTATTTATTGAAATAAAATGTTATTGGTTGATTGATTCGCACTAGTTTTTGAAGTAAGGGGTTACTGACTGCAATGTTGTATTGTATTAGAAGAGTTAAAGTTTATTTGGAGTTTGGATGTAAAGGGGAATCTCCAGTACTGCTGATCTAATTTTGAGCATTATTTCACGGTTCTAAAGCTATACTATCCCTAAGTTTCATAGGCTATGTAGAATCATGTATAGAATATGTGATAGAATCATGTAGAAATCTATCCCGGAGAAACTAATAACTATTAGTAGCTTATTCAAATTATTGGACTTATTTCTAAGAATTGAATTACTTTCCAGTTGTACTGAGAGATGTAACACATAAAGCAATGAGAGACTTGCTCCAGTTCATGTACCATGGGGAAGTGAGTGTGAAACGTGAAGATCTCACTAGTTTTATAGGAACTGCTGAAGTACTGCAAATCAAAGGATTGACCAATAAAGAGGTAATTTTATAACAATTTGTGAATAATATTAATCCCCACACAATCACATACATATACCCCTTACTAGGCTTCCCTGTATCCAGTTTTTTGAGATATGAATAATAGAGTTCTCCTTCCTATTTTCTACTCATTTTATTATCATTTTAGTTGAAGTTAAACCTTTGTAGAATATAATAATATGGTTATTTAATTTCTATGATTAATGTGTGATTGTTGGTTAACTTTTACGACTTTTACTCCATACAATATGAGAAGAAATACAAAACATAATTTATTTTTCAGACTGATGATGAAAACTATGAAAAGACAGAAGAACAACAAGAATTACCAAAACACAGTACAGAAAAGTTGAATCACACACCGGAGCCTGAATCCTGTACATCAGAACCCTATGATGGCAGCATATGTGATGAAACAGCACAGAGTGAAATGGAACTTCATAAACGAAAGCTATTCTTAGAAAAACTACACAGGTTTAACAACCTGAAAAGAAAGTCTGAAGAGCTCCTACAAAAAAACTACTTCACAGACATATTAAACCCAGAAAAAAAACTCAAAGTAAAAGACAAACCTTTATATGATAAAAACAATCATTCGCTCTCTACTGACAACTTTGAAAAGTTAAAGAATTTTTACGATGAAAACCCTGTTGATATAACATCTACATACAATCAGAACTTGAATAGAAGCAATAAAGACATTAATGATTTAAGTAAGGACCAGTCTTCGTCAGATCCATTGGATTTTAAAACGGAATGTGATGATAGTGATATAATAGTTACTGATCCAGCCGTTTGCACAACTCCAAAGAGCTATGATGGAAACAGGGATGGAGCAAAAGATTTATCTATGCCTCCGGATTACCAATGCCCACAAGACAGTAAGTATAATTTTAATATTTCTGTTACATTTAAATTTCAATAACTGCACATTACTGAGTAGCGAGTAATAAATATAACAAGATTTATTAGAATGCAATGATCACAGTTTGGCTGAAGGTGCAGCAGAACATTAAGTGACTTCTTAATAATTGTAGTACATAGTTTGAATTTCATTGCAAAAGAATTAAAAATAGTTTCACAACTTATTTTTGACTTTGACTTATAATAATTTGAAGCATTGTTGTTTGTTTCTGAGTCTGCTGTGCCACCTACCAAAGTGCTCTAAACTTGGTTGAAACCTTCACATAATCTGCAATGTTTTGCTTACTAGCATGCTTAAGTATTATTTTCATTTTACCAATTTCATTATAGAGATTGTGTTGAAAATGCAATCAAATTAGTTTTCATTGGATTTTCATTTGCAAAGCGTTCCTATCTTGAAAACACGATGGCATTTTCAACATTATCAATTTTGTTTACAGATTTGCTGTATTTTTTGTGATAAATGAGAATGCCCATCGTTTTTTCAGGTACTGCATGCCTGAGCTCTTTGTTCATGGATCTCAAAAATTTGGTTAACGGCAAGGCTACTAACATGGGAAGAAGTAGCTTAAGCGATGAGTATCCTAGGAACACTCTTGAGCATCGTCTTGTCACTATTCCACAAAAAGAAGACGGCAAAAAGAAGTATCCGCAGCGATCTTGTAGATTGTGCTGGAAAATAGGAAAGAGAAGGGACACTAGATTCATGTGTAGTGCTTGCGAGATGCCTTTCTGCAAATCTCCATGTTTTGAAATGCATTACAATGATATACTAAAAGTATCACAGTTTCATGGAGATTATTATGCCACTTAATTCATTCATAGTTTATCTTAGAATAAGTTAGCCTCTATAGAGGCGAAGATGAGACATATTTTTATACCTTAACATATTTTAACCAGATAATATTATAATAACTTCAGATATAAATAATATCCTATGGCCTGATACTTTTAATAACACATACTTGAATAAAATTGAATCAAAGATTCAAATAATTGAGGGACCAAACAAACTTCAATCACAAACAAATTATATTACAGACAGTTATAAAAATGATAGATATTAGTATATAAGTTTAAAGATAATATTTTATACCAGTAAGTAATATTATTGGAGTAATAAAGTGAAAATAAAGCACAATACATTAGATAATGAACTGTGATAGCAGAAATTATGCTCTCATGTGCCAATAACGTAATGTTTAAACTATTAAAAAAATCTACATATTTTTGTAATCTTTTTACCTTTTTTGGAATGTGCCATTTATAATAATCAGCCATAAAAGACTTTATTGCTCATATTCTAGTCTATTTATGTATAAGAATTCATTTATTTCCTATTTTGTATGGCTTGCTAGATTATCTTTTATTAAAAAGTATAGTTTCGTATGATCTCTGTAAGAGTTTAGACTATCTACATTATAATATAAGTAAACCAAACTGAGATTTACATTCCTTAACTATTGATTTTTTTGACCCTTTTAAAATTGAGTTTCCGAATGAAGCGTTTTGTGTGATGTTGATGTTACATAGTGTGCCTGCGATTGTATTTTTATATCCATATATTAGATTAAATGATATTTTAACATAATATATAAGCTATTATTTATTAAATTCGCCCTTCCATAATGCATACAGCTTCTGTACGTCTGGGGAAGTACTTCCTTTGCAAACATTACTATATGTACTCCAAATAACAGGGCATAAAGAGATTTAAAATCTAATATCTCGTAAAGACAGTGTAGGACCGACGCAGTGTACCTATTGCCGGGCAGGATTTTGAACTAATTCATTTAAAACTTAGGCACAGAAAAGATCTAGTACTACAGCTTAGGTTAGTTAGATTTCCCGAAATTAAGAATCCAATAACAAAGTGTAACCTTTTTAAATTCGCAACTAAAGCAAATGAGTTTCATAAATTTTATAACTAACCCGTAATACGGGGAAATGGTAAACTAATATTCCATAGGGAATTACGGGTAGTATGAACATACTTTGAAAATAACCGCTAAAAACAATTAATTTTGTCTTCTTCATACAAATATTCGCCCCGGTCTTGATTCAAGCCTGAAACAAGGTCAGCAGGAAAGACCGACTGCGTCTTGAGGACACCAAGACGCAGTCGGGCTTTCCACGATAGGAGTCGTCGTAGATCTAACCCTTTTTCGTTTTACAGGTGCACTATCATTAGTTATGAACGAATGCAGTGAAAACACGCAGCTACCCGTCCGCTACAAATACATCTATAGTAGGAAAGGGCACAAGCAATTAGTGCACATGAACTTTGTGTACACTAAGCATTCAACAACACACGGCAAGACATCTTGGAGATGTGTCCAGTATTTTTCACTGAACCGGTGTCCGGCCACGGTAGAAACCATTGACACTATGATATATGCAGTGAACCATCAACACAACCACGAAGATTGCTACGAGAAACTATCAAGAAACAACATTTATGAAATGAACGTTTCGCCAAAATAATGTAGGTTTAAAGTGCTAGTTAAGGTTCCAAAACTAAGTTCCTACTTTCTCTACTATTTCAGTAGCTGCCAACTTTGTCACATAAAAATGTAATTAATATTTATCTTCAGTATCATCTAGTCAGAATATATAGATTTCGCTCGTATATTTTTTACCCGTAAGTTGTAAGATATATGATGAATTGATATGGCTATAGAAAAATAACTTTATTAAAAAAATGTGGTTTTAATTCTGTATTCACAAATAACATTTATTCTTAAACATTATGTACATAGTATATACAATAAATAGCGATCATTATAATTTCAATACAAGAATATACGACTGTACAACCTACATACATATTATAGGTACTCTAATGTATAACGTAAATACAAAAATACGTGACGGGCTTTTTATATGAACTAAATGACATGAAACTAACATTTTTGATACAAACTGCACTCTCAATAAGTCTGTTTATCTAACTGATTGGTAACTCATATCCTGGATGTTAATTTTGGAAGAAAATTCATAATTTTAATCTATGTCCTGATTCGTTTTGAGTCATCGTTTTGCGCTGCTAACATTGCTGCAGCCCTTTTCCTGGGTCTATGTTTTTTGCTAAATCCAGTACCTAAAAAGAAAAATAAATTGAGACGCGAATAAGATTAGAGCTGGGTGATTAAAGTGTAAAATTGACTGGAGTACCTGAAGCGAACATCTGCACTAGTAACCGAATAGTTTGATGCTATGATAGCTCAGTGGTAGAGACGTAGACTTGAGACCGTAGATCGTGGGTTCGTATCCCGCAATGAGCACAAGCTTTCCATGAAGGACAACATTGTGATGAAACCATAGCTTGGTGGTTGGGCATTTTCTAGGGCTCACCTGGCTAGCTACTATCTTAGAGTTAAGAATCTGTTGTCGAGCATCTATCGGTTTGTTCCCGCAGCCCCAGTTAAGAGTCAGTCCATGCGTAGCGTGGCTAGACCTTCGACGCTACGAATAATTATGCTTCAATTTGTTTGAACCACCAGTGTTGACCTCGTCGCCTAAACAACTTGAAACTAGGCACGTCTACAGTAACTTACGGACGTCTACTTCTGGGCGCTCCTTCAACCCGAATGATCTCGCCACTGCATCCACATCCATAGTGATCAGGTTGAAGATATGCTTCTGCTTCCTAACCTCCATAGCTCTCGTGTATCCTTCGAAAGCCTCAACGGCTAGCTTCTGAAAGTCTGGGTTTTCCATAGCTGCGTCAAGCTGAAATAGTTTTCGTCACGGTTAGATTAGAATATAAGTAAAACCTACGATAACTAAAGAAAAAAGCCGTAAAAAAGGATTGTTTAGGGTTAATAATCTCGGAGGACAATGACCTCCCAAGCCCTACATTCCGATCCATACATGGCGACAGGTCTTATTACGGATTTATAGTATCTGCTTAATGTAATTGTACCTTTGGCTGTAAATTGTAAAAAGATTTCCATTCCTCGTATTTGTCTAAATAGATTTTGTATTCTTGTAGGTATTCAATAAACTCCTTTTCTTCCGGCCGGAGGAGTAGTACCGCATTACCAGCAGCGCCGACACCTCTTGCTGTCCTACCCACTCTATGAATATATTCCTAAAAGAATTAAAAACCATTTAACAATTTTAGAAAAACTTTCCTTATATTTCAAGTTTTAAATGGAATAATTAAACATCACACTAATACCTATTTTAAGCAAGTAGTGCATCCGCCTGGGCTACAGTTTATCGCGATGAAAAGTATCCTATATCCCCTTCCCCATGGTCCAAACTGTCTCAAAACCACATTTTTATGCAATTTTGTGACGCAACAACCTGATAGTAAGCGTCATCTTCGACGTCATTGTCATTTAGCATCAGCTTACTGAACTTGTGACAAGCAAACCCTGCACGGCAATGGCAATATACTACGCAGTCTATGAGGTATTAGATGTTAGTATGACGTAGATAGGTATTTATATCTTAATTTCTTACGTTAGCATCAGCCGGTGGATCAAATTGCACGATCCAATCTACCGCCGGGATGTCCAAGCCCCGTGCAGCGAGGTCGGTACAGAATAACGCCACTCTCTCGGCATTGTAGAAGTTATTGATAGTAGCTGTCCTGTCTGCTTGGTTCATTTTGCCCTGTAAGTTGTAGCATATAATTTTTCTTAAACATCTTACAGTGGAATGTTTAACTACAAGTCACCTGTTGACAGACTTAAAAATATATCTACTAATAAGATAGAACCCATGAAAATAATATTTTAATTATGACATTTTTTCTTATAGTGAACAATGTCTATGTTGCTTAATTATTGTATTTATTTTAAACACTTATTAGCTTCACTTGTAATTTTAGCTATGATTCATATCCCATCCTATCAACTCCCTCTCCCTCGTCTCATTGGCTAGCGACGCTTTTGTACGGTCAGCGATAAAAATCGCTGAGCACGCTCAGTTTTCTCAGTTTTCAGCGCATCTTGAAAACCAATATATCTCTGATCTGGTATATTGTTTATCGTGATGAGCTAATTTTGTCGCAGACTGTATACCTACCTAGCAAGTAGTTAGCAACTAATAAGAAGCGATATAATCAGTTAAAATACTTACATGTATGCAAAGTACTGAAGTTTGACAATAAGTGTTAAAGAATTTGTGATGGTAAACAACCGATTTGCAGCTGGAAAAGAAAACCATTACTTTGAAGTTCTGTGTTTTCTTCAACATTTTGTGTAGCCACCATAATCTGTATTGAGTCTCACAAATTGAATATCTGCAATAAGACGCCATAAATATTGTATTATTTGAAAGACTGTGGTGCAAAATACTCTCTTCTCAGGAAAAGTGTTACTAGAAATACGAAAAATGTACTCGAAATATTTCTTTACCCTTGTTTCAATCCATCCACAGTTGCCCTAAGATTATCTTCATCAATGTTGATATTGTGCACTTTTTCCTTCATAGCAGATTTTACTAACGCTTCTGTCCTCTCTGTATGTGTAGCACTGAACAGCATTGTTTGTCTGTCTTCTGTAAACATCAATACAGTAAATTAGTTTACTGCTACTTCTCTCCGAATTGTAAGTAGTATAGGAATGACTTTGCTCAGAACTTAGAAGCGATGATGGAAGGGCTTGTTCAAAAACCTCAACACCATATGCCAAGGGCCTGAAACATCTACCAACCTGCACTGGATCAGCGTTAGATTAAGTTCCTAAGTCCTTACTCTTTCTCTGAGAGTAGGGCCTTGTCCCAGAAGTGAGAATGTAATAGGTGGATGATGATAGGAAAGATTCTAGTCTTATCAATGTTTTCATTTTCAATGGAACTGTAGCTAGAACCCTTCATACAATTGATGTATAAAAATCTATTGATTAGGAAGTTCATGGATAACATTCAAGCCCTAGCCAACATACAATATGTCTTACTTGGCAATCTGTTGACTATTTGTTTCACATCTTCCTCAAAGCCATACTGGAAAATTTTGTCAGCTTCATCCAAAACGAGAAGTGAAACATTTCTGTAGTCATACTCTTTTGTTCTCATGTGATCAAAAAGGCGGCCGGGTGTTGATATCACAATGTGAACACCTGAAAATTAATAATGATAAATTACACTGTGGTATGTCATGCTACGCCTGAACTGGTTTTCAAGTTAGGCTGTTGGAACACACCAATAGGTGCTCAACAACAGCTTGACTTGAGTGGTAGCTAGCCTGGACAATGATAGACAACGATATACATATTATAAAGAGAAATAAATACTTATACAGATAGAAATATCCAAGACTCAGGTACAAATATCTGTGCTCATCACACATACATTTGCCCTTACAGGAATTCAAACCTTGGGCCGCTAGCTTCGCAGGCAGGGATACTACCAACTCGGCTACTGCGTCGTCAAATGCCCTAACATCAAGCTACAGATCACAATTTTCACAATGCTTCATCATCGAGAACTCAGCTCATTGCATGATCAACCTTCAATCTAATGGTTGCTTGTTAGATCTTTCATTTTCTTTTTGAGAAAAAATTCTAAGGCTAACAAAATGAGTTTTAAATAGGTATCTATCTAGTCTAAAGATTTATACCTTGTGACAGTTCAGCACTCTGTTTTCTTCTGCTTTCGCCACCAATGATTAATGCTGATGTAATATTATTGTGGCAGGCAACGAGATCTTGCAACACTGCATATGTTTGCGTAGCCAACTCTCTTGTTGGTGATATGATGATACAGGATGAGCCTGAAAATATATGTAACAATAGGAAAGCAATTTTCTACTATAAATAGGTTCTACTGTAGATACCTCTCAATAATCAGTAAAAATATCTCCATAATTCAAAGACATTACTTCTATGGTGTTTATGTCGAAATCCTATCAATTTGTAACTCAAGATTATCTAAATAAACTTCTAGGTTATTCATTTTCTAAAAGTATTATTATTACCTAGTATTTCCTTGTCAATGTTTTTAATAGCGATTTCAACTGCTGGAATGAGAAAAGCCAAAGTTTTCCCTGAACCAGTCTTTGCTGTTGCCACTATGTCTGCCCCATCTAGTGCTATAGGCAGTACTTCACTCTGAATATCTGTCATGCGTTTAAATCCCATTTGTTTGATCGCTTCAAGTGTTTCTGGGGACACATTTTCCTTCAAAACTTTGAACTTTGGGTTTTTATCTTCTTTCATGTTGTGGTTTATGTAGTAGGTACACTTAGATTGCTCCGAAGGGTACCTGATTCTCCTGTAAACATGGGAGGTGAGAGAGGAACATTACAAACTGGGACCCTTGGGGTTTCAGAGTTAGTGTAGAAAGAGTGTCCACCTTTGTACTTGGTTTTATAAGTTGCTGCTCACAAACTGTAAATACTCTCCGAGTGGGAGAACAATTTGTTATTGTTGACAATGCAAAGACTTGCTGTTTGAATGGCACCGGCATGTCCAATAATCCAACATCTGCCAACCCGTAATTGGCCAGCGTGGTAGATTATGGCCCATACTATCTCTCTTTCTCAAAGAAGACCTGTGTTCCAGTATGGGAACGTTTTTAACTATATTATTATGCTGATGAAAGATGAACCAGAAACCATGGCATGGAGGCCTAGAATCTGGAAAGCAAAGCCAGACAGACTTCCATAAACAGTCAACAGCTGTCACTGTCAGTCATTTCATTCATTTGAAGCAATATGTAAAATATGTTCACTAACCACAGATGTAAAATAAAAATAGTCATTTTACACCATTGACTTTTTAGTGATGTCTAGTGGTTATTCGACTAAACAATGGCAAAATCGAAATAACATAGACTAAAATAAATAAAAAAATCACATTAACACGCGTGATGTCCGTTGTTATCTCTGGAAATCTGGAATCCGAGGAAGAATAATAAGATGAAACAGTTTATGCTTATGCTTGTCTATGATCCTTATGTTTATTTTATTTCTTAGTCCATCCATGTGAGGTTTTAGTAATTATTGCAAAATATGCCTACACCAGACAAAATCCTCATGAGAAAGATAAAGAAAAGGGAGAAGAAAAAGATAAAGCTTATAAATCAGAAGTCAAAAGGCGAAAATGGTATTCAAAACGTTTCAAGTACATAACCTATAAACTGCGTGGACTTTTATGGATCAAAAAGAACTACTTTCATAGTACTAACCATAAAATTTTCCTTATTCCTATTTATCACCAATGTCTAACGACATTCAATAATGTTCCAGATTTGGAAAGTAATTCCGAAAAGAAAGCTGAAAAACGGACCCTTGAAAACAATGAAGCAATTGAAACTGTTGCAGCGGTAAATCCAAAAAGTAAGCAATCAATATACTAATAGGATGAAGCGCGTGTGTTGTTGAAGTCAGTAGGTAATCCTTGACGTGGCGCATATTGTCGGGAAGGGCCACTCATTGGCCGCTGCTAATTTGGGCCCTGCCGCTGCTGTGCTAGAAGTATATTATATCAATTTTCGAAAGAAAGGATGGGCTCATATTCAGTAAAACATAACATTACATCTAAGTAAAATATGGGACTTACAAAAGAAATGACCAAAAACATACACATTCTTCCTCAATATTTTTTTTGTTAATTTGCCATGTTGTATGGTGACCTGCCGTGACCTAATATATGTATTGTTCATTATTATGATGGGTCTCTTGTAAGTTAATATCAACTCAAATGTAAAAAAAGATGATGAATAATTTTATTGTGGTTTACGGTTTTGGATATTTTTCGATGTTCTTGTCAAACTACATTACCTAGGTGGTAATTATGTACTTGCATAATCTTAAATGAAGTGCAAACAACACCTCATTTTAATCAAATCAATGTTTATGCACAGAGAAAAAGAAGAAAAACAAGCAGATAATAGTAGAAGAACCTGTGAAGGTAAAGGAAGAAGAAGTAAAGTCAGAGAATAGCGATTCTGAAGATGATCAGAAGATCAATAATGAAATAAAGACCTCAGTTGAAGAAAGCCAGTGTAGGTATACATATTATTTTTGCTTTATACATCTAAATCTGTATAAACATGTATATATATAATTATATAAGAATCAAAGTCCTGTCTGACTGATCAACGCACAGCCTAAACCGCCGATCGTAGAAACTTGTCTTGATGCATAGGGTTGTAATAAGAAAGGATTTTTTGAAATTCAATCCTTAGGGGGTAAAAATGGAAAACTAGCCCATTTGGGTGAAACCGCGGGGAACAGCTAGTGATCTATAATAGTAAATTACTGTTTGTCAAAAAGCATAGTTTAGGGCTTGCCAAACTTTTGAAGTATGCAGTTTAAAATATGAATAGCAGACTGGGGACCGATGTTGGTGGCGGAGAGCGGGTTTGTAAATGACATTTGTTTCTTGGCAGCTGCTAAAATCGTCTACTCAGTTAACATCTTGGCCAACCTTTGTGTAATGTATGCACTCATATTAATATCATCCTTTTAACTCTGATGAACTTTATCTACTTCTTTTCTTCTTTAGGTATTATTGATTTCATGTACATGTAGTAATTTTAGTTACTTTGCAGTGCCAGGATCTGCACTCTGTCTTGGAATACTATCAGATCAAAAGTTTACATCGCTGGAAGGCAAAATCTGTGAAGCAACTCTAATGGGAGTTAAAGAAATGGGATTCTCTACCATGACAGAGATTCAGGCTAAAGCCATACCGCCTTTGCTTGAAGGAAGAGATGTTGTCGGCGCTGCGAGAACTGGTTCAGGAAAGACGCTGGCCTTCTTAATACCAGCTATTGACTTGATTTATAAGTTAAAATTCAAGCCTAGAAATGGTAAATTCAAGTATTTTCTTATGTAATCCATATTATTGGTATGTTTAATTTCATGATGATAAAAAGGCGAATGTGAAAATTTGACTTCCATATAGACAGTTTGAATAGACAATCAACAACAGGTTGAGTCTCTGGTGAAAGCTGTTGAGGCACATTTGTTGTTGATTGCCTATTCAACAACAAAGTCTTTTGTTGATGGTTGTTTAATGAACACAGAATGGATATCTGACTCAACCTTGGAACATCATCATCATTATTTTAAAATTGCAAAGAGATTTAATGTAGTCTATTTTCAGGTACTGGTGTTATAATTCTATCACCAACTCGAGAATTGTCAATGCAAACGTTTGGGGTACTGATGGAACTTATGAAGTACCATCACCACACATATGGGCTTGTAATGGGTGGTGCTAACAGAAGTACGGAAGCACAGAAACTTTCTAAAGGTAAAACTTTTGCTGTTTTTCACTTGTTTTTATGTACATTTACTAATGAAAGGTTGTATGAATTTATAGCTCGAAAACCTATCACTACTTGGAATCAAATCATATTATATAATCTTTGCAACATCTAATACATTTATTTCTATAGGTATAAATATCTTAGTGGCAACCCCAGGGCGTCTATTAGATCACTTGCAAAACACTCCAGACTTTTTGTACAAGAACCTGCAATGTCTGATAATTGATGAAGCTGACAGAATATTAGAAATTGGGTTTGAAGAGGAAGTGAAACAAATTATCAAGTTGCTGCCAAGTAAGTGTGACCTTGATTTGATGGACACTCCGGTACCTACACTGGCCTGGTCTAATTGCCTTATTAAAGTTGTGAAAATGCTCATTATAATTATTATAATGAGCATTTTCACAACTACTATTATAGTATGACAAAATCACAAGACTGGCTAGCTTAGGTCCCGATTGAGAGTGATTTAAAATATATAAAGTCCAAAAAGTTTTGTGTTCATATTTACTCTATTTTTAAAACACTTTTATTAGCTTGATTTGTAACTAACTAATTTAAAGTCTTGTCAGTCGGAAAGCAAGTGGCCAAGGAAGTGTAATTTATGTTTACAAATATTCATTCTTGTTTTTTAATTGCCTGCCTCTTTTCTTTTGCAGAAAGGCGCCAAACCATGCTTTTCAGTGCCACACAAACTAAGAAAACCGAAGCGCTCACAGCGCTTGCTGTAAAACATGAACCGGTGTATGTGGGAGTGGACGATCACAGGGAACAAGCTACTGTTGACTCTTTGGAACAAGGGTGAGTTTTATAGTTGTTGAATGCTGGTAAATTTTTGTGCTAGTTTTGCAACAATCTTGTAAGAAAACAAAGGTGTTGTTTTTTTAAGTTGGTTAAATTTATTTTAGAGTTTTGCAGTGCTAATGCTTTTTGGAGTGCCTGTTAAGTGTCCCAGTTTCATTTCCTAACTAGAGGTGATGTCTGATAACTTGTTAGGCATATATGTTAAGGTTTTTGGAGCTTGAAGACTTGTTGATAAAATGTATAAATATTTTCAGATACATTGTATGCCCATCAGAAAAGCGAATGATGGTCCTATTCACATTCCTGAAGAAGAATAGAAAGAAGAAGGTTATGGTGTTCTTCTCGACATGCATGTCTGTGAAGTATCACCATGAGTTGTTCAACTACATTGATCTTCCTGTCATATCCATTCATGTAAGTGAAAAGGCAACATTGTTGACATAAGCTATTGAAGTTATCGATGAATACCTAGTTTTCTCTCTAAATGATATTTTACCATATTTTTTGTTGTTAACGTTTGTCCCATGTAGTTCTTATTGATTATGCTCTTTTATAACTTTTTGTCTTCAAGTCGAAGTTTGGATCTTCTGATGATCTGATGAGCATGAAACCGTAACTTTTTAATCTGCATTATACAGGGAAAGCAACAACAAACGAAACGCACAACCACTTTCTTCCAATTCTGCAACGCCGAATCCGGTATACTTCTGTGCACGGACGTGGCGGCCAGAGGTTTGGACATCCCTGCCGTCGATTGGATCGTTCAGTACGACCCGCCAGATGATCCTAAGGTAAAGTATTTTCTTTTTATATCCCTTCTTATTCTGAATAGGATTGCATTCAGGAACTTCTGGTAATCATAAAGTTTCAGTTGTCTCGTAAAAACTTTACACACTAACGTCTACGGCGAGGACGAAGGTTACCCGAGATTCTTTTAATAGTCACAGAGCTCATTCTATAAGGATATTTCTCCTGATTTCGTCCGTCAAGTGCTGAATCCTACTTAATAGGTACGGGTCCTGTACTTGTTACATTACGTAAACCTATTTCGGCCAAGCGCCTCTCGCGTCAAAATTACCGCCCTATCTATAAAAAACATTCTGCCAGAACATATTTAATTCGTAAATTGCAAGAATACAGTAAACTATACTATTACAGGAATACATTCATCGTGTAGGCCGAACAGCAAGAGGTCTCGGCACTAGCGGACATGCTCTGCTCTTCCTGCGGCCTGAAGAACTTGGATTCTTAAGATTTTTGAAGCAATCCAAAGTCACCTTGAACGAATTTGAATTTTCGTGGAACAAAGTTGCTGATATTCAACTACAGGTAACTATGACTCCTTATAATAAGAAGTAGATAAAAAGTGACTTCGCTTTTTACAATATTATTTTTATTTACAGCTTGAGAAACTGATATCAAGAAATTATTTCCTAAACCAGTCTGCGAAGGAAGCCTTCAAGAGCTACCTTCGAGCTTACGACTCCCATCATCTCAAGACAATCTTTGACATAGACACTATCGACATGGCGAAAGTATCAAAATCGTTCGGCTTCACCGTACCACCAGCTGTTGAACTAAAGGTCGCAACCAAAGGGCCTACGCATAAGAGAAAAGGTGGAGGCGGCTTCGGCTATTTCAAATCCCTGAACGCTCCAAATGGCCAGAAAAAGAGAGACGATAAAACAAAAATATATAGGCAAAAGGGAAATAGTAATAAGCCTAGAAGTTGAATTTGTAAATAAAATACAATGTGTTTTTATAAAATTGTTTTATTTATATCACAGGGCGTTGTCGCTATCGCATACAAGGTGGCTAATATAATTTATGATAACATAAATCGTAACAGATTCTTGTTCTTGTAGAAACGTCGATAAAACATACAAAGCTGAGGTAGATCGATGAATCTATCATTTTATTGACGCTATCGTTAATTTGCTCATAGGCATTTAGATACCATAATAATGCAAAGATAATGAAAGTAAAACGCTTTATTTACAATATTGTTATGCAATTCACCTACATACTACATTACATGTGTAGTGGTAGTGCAGTAATCAGTTAGAAATAGTTTATCGTTATCGCTTCTATCGAGTTCACTTGTCCAATTTCTTTACCAATATTCTTGCTCTTTTCTTCTTCAGTTTTTCACTTACTGGATATTAAGTCAAGGTAATTAAAAAATGTAGGCCTGATAACATTTTCTGGTGCTCGCTTCGCTAGGTTCACCCTCAATATCAATGTATCCGGCAGTTCACAATCCAAGCATAGCGTGACCGCTTAGCATCAGGTGACTTGAGGTCAAACATTACCAAAAAAAAAAACTTGTATGTGCATTATACCATAATGTACAGGTTGCAATTTTTCTTTAAAAGGATACAGAAATCCACATCTGGTTGTTCCCTGAACCCAAAAGCTTTAGCCGTCGCTTTCAGATCCAAAGTTTTGATATTGAATATTTTTTTCATTGGATGCTTTTGGTAACATCTGAGGAAAGACAGAAACGCTTTTCTTGCTAAGATTTTCATTCCTCCATTAGTTGATATCAATTCTTCCAACTGAAAAATAACATTGCGATGTCAAGCTGATGATGTCACGATGTCTGTTGAAGATAAAGCAAACCCTGAAATCGTTTTTTTATGCAGACGAAATGACGCGATTGGTGGTTGGTCCACCCCGTCGCCTTTATTAACGCACTCATTAGTTACAATACAAGACCATGTAAGTCAGCTTCGGTCACGTAGATCACTAGTGACATTGCGTGCGTTACTTCAGATAATTCTCATGTAGGTACCTAAAAAATAATTTCATCAACACTTCCAAGGGTTGGGAACCGAAACAACAATGCAGCCTAAAGGTCAGCTTTCTGCGCACACAGTAATGAATGAATTATTAAAATGTTTGTGTAAGATAGGTAGGTCCATATTTTGTCTACATGTTCGCTTGATAAGGTGTACCAAGATAAGGACCACTTGATGCTGTTTTTATTGAGCAATGCAGTTGCATTATCATAATATTAATAGCAAGGACAAAAAAATGAATAAAGGATTTTTTTTTGCATATTATGGAGTACTAAAGTGTCACAAAAATTACCCGAGTGTAGGTATAATTTTTATGGTCTTTATCAATCCCTGTTACATGGACTGTTTTATCAAATTTGACCATGCCTTTTATGTAGATACCTACATGGACGTTAGGTACCTACAAATCAAATACATCATAATCGCATAGAATTATACCATCCTATAAATCACAAAGAAACAAATCATAATTACCATTTCTTGCACTTCTTGAGGTGGATCACCAAAGTTATACTTGTCTAAATAAACTTTTTCTTTCTGCAAAAACTTTATGAAGTCTTCCTCCTGAGGCCTTAACAATATCACAGCATTTCCCTTGTTGTTCAATCCTCGAGCGGTGCGACCGACCCTGTGTATGTATTCCTGAAGAAAAATATATCTACTTCAGAGTCTTGATCATAGACGCAAGGTTGCTAGTTTGACAGTCTTTTACTGATTGCATTTTGGAGTTTGTTGAAGCGATGACTTAGCTTGAGGAACATCGTGATGAAACCATAGCTTGTTGCTATATAGAGCACACCTGGCTAGCTGCCACACCCCAGCCCCACTATCAGTGTGATAATAAACGAATAATAAAATCGATGTTTCGGCAGCCTCAAGTAAGATTTCCAACCCAGGCGTAGAATGATGCCACCTTCGACTACATCATCACTTAACTTCACGTAACCTGCATTTCCTGACAGCACAACGGTTTGATTCTTAAAACAAAGTTCTATACCTAATTAGAGTGTATACTGGATAGATACTGTTTAGATTTTCATAGTTATCGTCAGACCAAAACTATATAAAAGTACCTACTACTTATTTATGACGTGGTAGTTCTGAAACTCTCTCATTTTATATCACAAAGCGTGATTGTTCACGGCCAGCGGCCAGGGACATAAAAACCTTTCTAAACGGTGAAAGTTATTTAAGTTGCTAATAAAATTGAACGTGCTCTGGTAGGGATAAAAACGTAAAGATAAAACAAAGAAATACAAAGTATACAAAATATACAAAGTATTGTAAGTAATGCATTCAACAATAAGCGCACGCGTTCAGTAGGTGTGTAAAAACTGATAACAGCTAAAAAAGTACCTACAGTTTACGTTCATTTTGCGTTGTTTACCGGATTTCAAGTTCAATGATTTGGTTAGGGACAGATTAATTATGTTAACACCGCAATCAAATGAAACTTAATAAAGCGTAGGTAATTAACAAACTACAACTCGTGTCGTTTTAAGGAATAAAGCAAATTTATATTGCTCACGGCCTTTATATTCTCTTTACAAAATGTTAAACGGATTTTCTTTTGCAAAAGGTTTAAACACTTTCAAGTGTACCTATTGTTCTAAAAAAAGAGGTGATGAGTAGATAAGTCTTGAAACATATAAAGACAACGTTGAAAGAACTCCACTAATTTTAGTGAAATTTAGATCAATCAAGGCATTTATTGACACAATTAAATTAACAAAGTATGTAATTATGAAGCCTCTGGTTCCCGAACTAGTGGGAACAGGAACCAGATTCTTCTCCCATTTATTTGTGCTATATAAAGATGTACATAGTTTAAACTTAATTTGGATTAACAAACACATAAGCTACTTTTTATTATCTTGGAAAAGGTTCTTGCGGGATAGCAGGAAAACCGCGAGTCGCAGCGTAAGTATGTGAATGAGTAGGTAGGTATGTATGTTTGTTACTGTTACTGCTACTGAAACAGTACCCCTAGCCTAGTACAAGTTTTGATAGTTTACAAAAACTATAAAAGTTTTCGTTTCCATCCATACATATTTTTTTCAGCGAATCTTACCGAGACTTGGAGGAACTGAAATCGTTAATACGGGTTATTTTAAATCGTTATAATCATATTCCAACAATGTTATTGAGTTACTTTTTGAATTTAAGCAGATCGAGTTGCCACTTTGACAAGTCGGCGGTGGTAAACGTCGACGTTTACGAAAACTTTTATCGTTTTCAAAACTTGTACTAGGGGTACAGCTCAACGGATTTGAGCTGTTCTAATAAAATCCGATAAAAAGCGCGTTGAACTTACTTTGGGGTCTGAGGGAGGATCGTATTGAACTATCCAATCAACGGAGGGTATGTCCAACCCCCTCGCTGCAACGTCGGTGCAGAAGAGCACTCCACTTTTAGCTTCGACGAACTTGTGGTACGCTTCTTTTCTTCGAGCCTGACTCTGTTGGCCCTAAATTCGAAAAAGATAAAGTCTACAGTCGCAATATACAACATTAGCTTAAAAATATATATAGAACTCGATTGGCTAATGCCCGAAATTAATAATTAATCGATCTTGATCCGTTATCCGCGGTGTTGGATCGTTATGTCATGTCATAATATGTCATATTAGTAGTAGGTAATGCTTCAAGCCCTAGTACTAAAACGACATATTATTAAGACATGACATATCGATCCAAAACCGCGGATAACGGATCAGGATCGATTATTAATTTCGGTAACTCAAGAAGAATCTTTCGCTAAGTACCTTTCGCTGTTCCAGCAACTTCAGTTGTGAGCTAGGACGTCCACTCCGAAGTGACTTTCTGGGCCAGGTATGACAGTGCCTTCGACCGCATCGTCAATCAACATCAGGTGACTCAAGGTGGTCGAAGGCTCTGTAAGATGTCAAAAAAGATTTTATTTATTTATAACTAAATTCTATTTTACTTACATGAATGCTCAAAACCGATGCTTTACAATGCCCTCTGAAAAAATCGTAATGGAAGTCAACCGATTTGCATGAAGATAAAAAAACCATTACTTTCAATTTCCTGCTTCTCTTGAGCATTTTGTACAGCCATGATAACCTCTGTTCTACAGGATAAATGCAGTATCTGAAAGTATGTACAAACGAACTTAATACTGGGTGTTGTGGTTCCCTGTTCCTTGTAGTATCTGATAACCTAGATACCGGAAATTCTCGTTAAGGGTCAGACGTATATGATTGTGTGGATGATATTATTATCATTCATTGACTTGTGTTTGTTATGCTCTTGGGTTTTTTTTTCGTTACAGATTCCACGGCGGCAGCGTAAGATAGCTTTCGTAACAGTATGTCTTTTTCCTGCTTATCGTGCGAAACTAATGAGAGAAGAAGACGGTAATAGGGTAGCGTTTGACCAAGAATTACCCAATACCAATCAGCTTATGCTTATGTGAACGTAGGTACCGAGACGCTGGCTACGCTTGGTTTGGGAACTGGCTCTCAAGTGAGGCTGAAATGTCTTACCACCAAGCAGATAGCAGGATTTGAACCCACGAACTATGAAGCAAAGCTGACGCGACATCGCTACACTACTAAAAACTAACATCGTATCGAAATTTCGATCTGATGATGAAGTTATAACGAAATAGACAATTATAAGTAATTATATAAAAACTCCATTAATAGCCCTTACCCCTGTTGTAGTCCAACGACTGTAGATTGTTCCTCATCGCAGATAGATACATGCACTGGATCGGATCTGAGTGCTAATCTCGCGAGATTTTCTACTTGACTATCGATTGTGGCGCTAAACAAAACAGTTTGCCTGTTTCCTGCAAAAAATAAACCGGTCAAATACAAGTCAAACTCGGGTAGAGGATTCTGAACCGTTCCGTTTTCTGTAAGAACTTTAAGATGTCGATTTTTCGTTTCGATTTTCCTGCAAGCAATGCGTGAAGACCTAAAAATTAGTTTCCATCTAAATATGCATAAAATATTATGATATAATAACTAATAATAAATCCGAGGATGTGTATGAACAGTAAATTAAAAAAGACACAGTAATTATAGGTACTTGGAGGATCTTCAAGTTATTTCTTCAAATATTGCATTGATTTTATTAAAATTTTTGTTACTTCCAGATAAGCATGAGGTACCCCCTAACGGCTGTTCCCAATAACCAGTCCACTGTTTGCCCTACTGGAATGTCAAAATTCTATCTCTAGAAGGGCAAACCGTGGATAGGTTATTGCGAATGGCCGTAAGTCACATGCAGTATTGCTACATAACTGGTAAGTGAAATATTACTTTAAAACGGAAAAATGTTACCTGATCATACTAACTTGGCAATAATTTGACTATCCCCGCTACATGCTTCTCGAACCCAGCTTCAAGTAGTTTATCGGCTTCATCCACAACTAGACATTTTAAGTTGTTACATTTGAATATTTGCGTATTCTGTAAATGGTCCAGTAACCGCCCTGGAGTACTGACGACAATGTTTGCACCTAGATAGAATGAATGTTACACCTTACAAAGTTTGATACAATAAATGATCATCTTCCATGATATCTAACTCCACAACACTTAAGAAACTACGGATCTTAGGGTTTGACAACTGTCTCACATTATATACAATAAATATTACAATAAAATTATAATAATTTTGTTGATGGTAAGTGTTGCTATGGGATTAACTTGGTGCTAGTTAAGCAGGCAAGCACAAAAAAATATTCTAGACCATTCCAAGATTTATGTTTTGTGCAATGCAGGATTTAAATTGACAACTTTTATCAACATGTCCAATGTATTAATGAACTAATGGAACAAATATTACAACTTTCTCGTACCTTTTTGTAACTTCAACACATCTTTGGCCTTTTTTTCCCCGCCAACAATCAAACAATGTGACAAATCAATGTTCAATAACAATTTCTTGAGAACTTCAAATGTTTGCAACGCCAGTTCTCTTGTTGGTGATAGAATTATGCAACCAGTTCCTGTAAATCAAAGCTTAGGCAATAATACTAGTTTAGGAAGACTTTGGTGTCAAAAGTTTCCTCTAAACACGATGTGACTACTTTGTAAGTAGGTAAGGCCAAAAAAGCGATGGTGGCCGAACAGTTAGGCGTGCGACTTACAAGACGCCGACACCGAGTTCGAATCCTCTCGGCCCCGCACCTATGACTTAAAAGTTATGTGCGGATTTGCCATCACTCAAAACGGTGAAGGAAAACATTGTGAGGAAACCGGCATGTCCAAGAACCGCAACATTCAAGGGCATGCAACATCTACCAACCCGCACTGGGCCAGCGTGGTAGATTACAGCCCATACTCTCTGAGAGAAGGCCAGAGTCCCAGAAGTGGGAACGTGAAAGGCTAATAATGAAGGCCAAATGAACACAGTCAAAGCACACTAGGACAGGGTCCACATCTTGGCTTCCGAGCAATGAGACTGTACTTTGATCATAACGGCCTACTACATTTTTAATTTAGATGGTTTGAGGAAAAAATCTATTGAAAACTCACCATCCTTTTTAGTTATACCCAATTTAATCAGGTTATCTACAACGGGAATCAGAAAAGCTAAAGTTTTCCCGCTGCCAGTCTTTGCTGCTCCAATCAGGTCTTTTTGTTGCAATAGATAGGGTAGAGCTTCAGCCTGGATCCTTGTTGGTTTCTCTAACCCCATAGAGTTTAGAGCTTCTAAGATCCTAGAGTCTATCTTTCCTTTTAGCATTGAGAACAATGACTGGGCTACTATATCATCTATATTCATGTTTATTCACTATTTATCTTTGCAAATATCGTATTATGTTGTGAACTTCTGCGGCCTGAACTTGTGTAAGCATCTGTTTTCTCATCTATTGTTTTGTGGTTATGCTATTTTTCTAACCTAACTTTTCATTATTATTTTAACCTAGGTATACCTACTTGAATTTTACAATGCAATACCAGAGTACTATAATCTATGTTATCAACTTTTAATCTTCGTGCAAAGTGTTTGTACAAAATAATAAATAACCGCAAATCAAACGCCAACAACAACAAAACAACACAACACAAGTAGTCCCACCACAGACATTACAATCATAGATTAAGTAGAATTTCACAATCGCAAGCCCACATTCATTCATTTTTTATCAATCACTAGCTGTTCCCCGCGGTTTCACCCGCGTGGGCTACAGTTTATCGCGATAAAAAGTATCCTATGTCCTTCCCCAGGGCTCAAACTATCTATTTACCAAATTTCATTTAAATCGGTTCAGGAGTTTGTATACTCCAAAATTATTCCCGCACTGCGGTGCCCTCTCACCGCGTTACCTGCTGTATCCATTATCCTATCTTAATTCTAAGTTATTTTTTTCGGACCGCGCGTTTTAACTGCGCAGCTAAAGGTCTTCCTGGTCCGCGACCGCACTTTACCTATTTCATAGATTCCCTCTCCAGCCCCTCTCACCTCACCGCGTTTCCCACTGCGCTGCGATGCGGCGCACGGCGGGTTTATTTTTCGATTAGTTTGGCATTTTTTAATTTCGTAATATCTTTTGAATGGAATGTTCGATTTCAACCATTAAAAAAGTAATCTACAGGTATTGAAACAATCTTAAAAACGAAATGATTTATTTGGATAAGGATTAATATTAAAGTATGGATAACATGGTCTGATTTTAGTCGGCATTTTTATTAACTTTCAAAATGTAAAAAAGTAGTTATAGTTTGTTATCCTTAAGAGATAGACATATGCCATCGCGGACTTTTTTGTAGACCTATATATAAGATACACAATCCCACCAAACATCGTTTTGTTATATCTCAAAGGGTTTAGGCAGCGTTTTCGTTGAAAGCGGCTTATTTTCTTCCGACGTCTCCAACAAATATAAAAACTTGACAAATTATATCCTAAAACCTTCCTCGAGAACCACTCTATCTATTGGTGAAAACAGCATGAAAATCGGTGCAGTAGTTTTCGAGTTTATCGCGAACAGATAGACAGACGCGGCGCGGGGACTTTGTTTTATAATAAGTAGTGATTGCATTCTATCCATAGAATTATAAGACAATGATTCTATCTATGTACACAGAATACAGTCATAAAGTATATATCCGTTCACCGCAGAATACAAAATAGTTGGTTGGTTTGTGTATTTTTTTTATTTTTTTGTTATTTGTTTGTTGTACAGTCATGCTTATTCAATTGCATAAATCGTAACGTAATGCTCGAATTCGAATCTTTGTCTGACGTGTAGGACACTTGATGACGTAGTAATTGTAGGAAAGAATAGAAAAGGACGGTTTACACTATTACACATGTTTTTTTTTATCCTTTCTGTATGTCTGTTACTTCATTACTTCTCTGCTGATAATAGAATAAGATATAATTGATGGGACTTGAATTAGACTTGAGTTAGAAAGGAGGCGGCGAATAGGATCATTATTTTTATCCCTCGAGGTTCCAGCGGGATAACGAGACAACCGCGTAGCTCAGGCGCAGTTATTCAATGATTTAGTTCAAGACTATCATCCAAGACAGTTCACGATGGAAATATTATCACCATTGATAAAATTTATAGTGTTATCTCAAAATAAAGAAATAATAATTGTAGTTATTATTGATACATAAGTAGAATAGATCTTTCAATACCAGGGTTTGAGGGGCATGTTATAACAATATCATGCCATATGATGTTGAATGCTGACTCTGTGTGGTTTGTAATCAGGGGCGTAGCTACCGCCGTATCTGCCGTATCAATTATACGGGGCCCCCAAGCCACGGGGCCCCCGACGTGTGTAAGCAAAAATTAACAAAAACTTCCCAAATTTTTGTTAATTTCAGAAATGACAAAAGTCACAAAAGCATTTTCTTTTTTTCCCACGTAAAGCGTGCGTTTAAGAGTTGGCAACACTCTACATCGGTTACCGCGGGCTGTGGGATTTCGCCGTTTGTCATTTACTTCAACGGGGGAGAATCCCAAAATAATCGATTACATACCATGATAAACCACAGAGAGCAGTGTTTATTGACGCGTTTTATTTAATAGGGATGTCAACCATTTTTCGGAATTGCTTTTATTTTAAAGATTGACTCTTGTTTACGATAAAACAAATATTTTATTTAAAATTATTAGTATTTTCGATGAGAAAATATACAAAATTAGAGTAATTATGAATTTTTCCGCCAAAACACTAACAACTCAAATCGCCTGAGTGGTTAGTGACGTAAGAAGCTCGTTTTGGTGTTTGCAGTCACGTGACAAAAGATTATAAATATAGCATTTAAAATAATTTTTATATAAATTATTAAGTTATATTTAAATACAAAAATATGTTTTTCGATATCCTAATAATACAAACTAACATAAAAGTAAGATTAAACATTATTTTGTAATTAGTGTTAACATCTCTATTGTGCATTACATTGTAATACAATCTGGTTTAGTAGTAGGTATTAGACTCCAAACAATTTTTTATACGGGGCCCCACCAAGGCACGCTACGCCCCTGTTTGTAATGGTCAACAAATATGAATAAAAAAAATAATTATGTTATAAACTCAACTCATATTGTCTTATACTCATAACAAAAGAGATACAACTTGGTCAACACAGTAATAATGAAATACTTACGTCTAGTAAATCTGTGCCAACTTACCTCACCTGTAAAAAAATGTTTACATTTTCTACAGGGGTGTAGAAAATATAATCTATAGTAATGTAAAACAAAACATTTAAACTAACAAATTATTTTATTGATCACATACAATGTTTTGTTCAACTCATCAGTATTATTTTCTACTTCCAACTAAAACAGTCTTGAGTTTTAGGAATGTGCGAAACTTAAAATGACGTTACATTCAGTCTTGACATCAAAACACTGTCAGGTATAAATGATTAGTTTATAAATAGGTAATAGTTTATTTTTCGATACTAGTTATTATGACTGTCCCATCCCTCACAATTAATGAACAATATAATTAACATCAAGATATTATTGCTTTTCAACAAAACTAAATGTGATCTGAAAATCTGGGAGTATAAATACGGTGTAAACAATTCCATTTCTACAACTGTGTTGACACATTTGACCTTAGTGAAATTCTATTCTATGACTGATTGAATTAATAACTTAAGTGTTAGACACAAATCACTAAGAGGTGTGAAAAATACACACAATAATATTTAAAGTTCATCATGTGACGACTGGTGCTGTGATGCATGTGCATCGTCACACGCAGCAGGTGTACTTAGCTCTATCTTATATTCACAGCGAAAAGGTTCTGTGACAGATAAGAGCCGTGTTTCCAAGCCGCAGTTCACATTCACAGTGGACATTCTGTTTGGGCCATTCCAGCAAGCCATTCCATTTACGTATTTCATTGCCGAGTATTTGTTATTGTCTGTTCCAGCCCATTCTCCCCAGTTACCGAGACCAATTTCACCCCCACCATTCTTTGATTTTTGAGTGACTTTTTGGAAGAGGCATAGTTTGTAAACATATTCCTTGTCCTCATACTCAAAGCACTGTCCATCAAGAGTAGCAAACTCCTGATGGAAGCCGTAGTCCTTTTCAAGATTTTGTTGGATGTTTCTAATATTAGCCTCTATTTCTCGAACATTGCGCTCTGCGTCTGCGAGTTGCCGTCTGGCTTCTGTTGCTTCCGCAACTAGTTTCTGTGTTTCTTCATCGTAAGTGGTGGAGGACTCTTCATGTTCCATTTCTGGTTCTTCTCCATCGTCATGAGGTGAATCAATATCGCTGTTATCATCTTCATTTCCTGCATAATCTGTGTCCAAGTCACCCTGGTTTTCTTCTGCATCAGCAACAGAGTCAACCTCTTCATTTTCTTCAGATGGGCGGAACATACCTTGCTCCATCATAAGCAGTGGCTTCAATAGAGGCCAAGTTGACTCTATAAATGTTTCTTTATCAACGTCTTCTTTCTCTAAAAAGAAGTACTGGATTTCTTCTTCATCAACTTCCCCATCCTTGTTTTTGTCAAACACATTTACAACTCTTATTTCATCTTTGCTAAGAATTTCATCATTGTTTGAATCATACCTGGTGAAATGTTCAGTTGCTTCTTTCAATGTAGTTTCCCTTTCCTCTGCAATCTTTTTTTGCCTTTCTAGCTCTTCTGCCTCTCTGTATACTTTCAGAGCTTCATTTTCTTTAGTTTCCCACTCATTTTTATAATCCTCTTTTTCAGTTTTGAGTGACTCAGCTTCGATCTTATCTCTCTCCAACTGTGCAAGTTGTTCAGCCATTTCATTTCGCTTTTTGTTTCCTTTCTCAATCAGTTCTTGCCTCATGTGGCTACCTGCCTTATAAAGCTCTGCAACTCTTTGTGCTTCGGCTCTGGCCTCTTTACCCAATTCTTCACAAGAGTCGCTGCAAGTATCTGGCGATGCATACTCATCGGTGCCGTCGCAACAGTCACATACACCGTCGTTAACTCTGGAACTGGGGATATTCATAGGTCGATGGCCGGCATTTGTACAATGAAAGACCCCGTTCAAACACGCCGATGTTCCCGGCTCATCACTGCCGTCAAAGCAATCGCAGTAATCATCGTTCACGTAATTAAAAGGTATCGTTCCAGTTCCATCGAAACAAGTAAAATCTTTCGTCGGGGAGTACAACGATGCTTTCGCTAAAGACACACCGCGAGGTCTTGGCACATCAGATTGTGCGTGAAAGATGAAAGAACAGATTATTAAAAATACTGAATAAGACTGTTTTATCCACGTATTGACGACCATGATTAGCTTCTAATTATTTAAACTATTTACACCGGTCTCGAAAAAATCACAAAATTAAACCGTAAATACAGACAGAGTACGTGTAGACATTAGAAATGACAAGTGTTACCAGTTAACCAGTATGAATTTCTGATAAAGTAATTTTGGGGTATGTCACTTGTATTGTACATAGTAACATAGTGCATAAGGTATGTATATTACAATTAGTATGATACCAAAGTGCAACGTACACAATTTTATGTTATTTGTCGATGTTGATTGAAATAAAACATATAAAACTAGCAAACCCGGCGAACTCCGTTTCGCCACCAGATGGCTTCGTTTTATGTAACATTTCGTTATGCAAATAATCATTTGTTGAAGAATACGGTGTAGTACATGTATCAGAGATGGCGCTGTATGTGAAAAAAGATTTTCCCGCTTTTCTGTTGAAAGTTTTCCTGAATTTTCTTTGCTATAAACCTCACGGAGCCCGAGACCTTTCCAACGAATGCAAAACCGTGGAAATCGGTTCGTGCGTTCTGGAGTTATAGCGTCAGGAAGGAAAACCCGACTTATTTTTATTATATAGTAGAATTATGACTAAATTAAGGTGCAAGCAAGGAGGGTAAATCTATTGGTTCAAATGTTTATATGGAGTAATGGAGTACCATGTGACTTTTGTTTGGCAGAACAGATTACGAAGATATATTATTAAATTATTAATAGGTATTTTGTTAATTCATCATTCCTTTAGTACGTTCGGTGAGGTACGAATGATATGAATTGATACGATCGATGTAGGTACAGCCGGGTTATGAATAGTACGGAAAACTGTACCAAAAAGTTCAGTCTGGTAACACTGAACATGTCAGCTCAAACAAGCTCATTTCATTTGCACTCATTAGCCAGTGTGGACCAATAGCAAGCAGGGGATTGGTTGGCGTCCATAGAATGAAAATGTGGTTATTCGACTAATTCAACTCGATAAGTCTATAGGTAGTAGGTTGTTTCATTCTATGGAAGGAAGTCTTCATTCTCATCATTGTTTGTGTTTGTCTAATTTGTCTATTGTCTAATGTCTATGGTTTGTTGTTTTGCTGTGGTTTGGCTCTGCTGCTTTCTATTAATGATTTTTGTTGTTGGACTCAAAACAAAAGTACAAATTGAGCTGGAAACTGTGTGTTTCTCAGACCAGAATTTAGAAACCTAGGTATAGGTTGTGTTTCAATCAGTGAAGTCTGTGTTGTGCCAAGCTAACCTAAAAATATGGATACGATTTTGGAACAGCAAAGGAGTTACCATGAAGAACGGGAGAGGACAATGGATGCTATGGTCAAAGAGATTCTTCATAAAAAGACAGGGGTAAGAAGAGTACCATGGAGTCAATAGATGTTTTCGAAGTGGTGATGGCACAGTGGTAGTGACGATGGCTTGCAATCCGTAGGTCATGAGTTCGAACTATGAGCTTGAGCTTTCAAAAAAGAAAAAAAACATAGGTGAAAGAAAACATCGTGATTTAATTATGTCTAGAGAATATTGTTCAACGTTTCTTAACTCAAAAATACTGCCAACATAACGATTTTAAGTTTCTTCATCATCAGCCTATGACGCATATTGGTAACATAAGGCCATCATCGTTCAAAAACAGCTAGTAGCTTTAAAATGTACATGTAGGAATTAAAATAACCCTTGTTTTGCTTATTTCAGCACCGTGAAACAATTAATGGAGATCATCGTTTGAAAAATTTGCATGATGTAAGTCAGAAAAAAGTACTTTACTTACCAACCACTAAAATTTGCCTAGAAATGAAATATATTAAATAAAAATACGAATTTATTACAGAGATACATAGAATGCACAATTCGTCTGAAAGAACTGTATGAAGACAAGGACGGTCTGCGGAAAGAAGAGATTGCTGCACTCTCTGGACCTAATGAGTTTCAAGAGTTCTATCAAAGGCTCAAACAAATCAAAGAGTTCCATAGGAAGCACCCCAATGAGGTATGACTGTCTTTGCTGTTTGCAACAATAACTAAAGAGGTTGAATGATATCCAAGGTCATTAAAGTATGAATTTAATTATTACACGGTTTGTCTTTTGGATGTATCACCATTCAAAATTAACTTTTAATTTCGTAAAGGGGAGACAATCTGCAATGATATTTTCTAACCAATTAACTTATAAATCTCTTATGTTAGCACAAGCTTAATCTTATTACTGAATCACACTATAACACAACGCGGGTATATTACATTTTTGGATATTGTAATTCTTCTTTACAACAATTTACAAATTGATTTAGATGAATTTTGGTATGGAGAGAGTTTGAACCTTGTGGTAGGTAGGATATAGGATATTTTTGTTGAGATAAATTTTGTACTTTGTTTCGTATTTTTGTGTTTTGTACATTTCTGCTGTGTATCTAGGAAAAAATTGACAATTTGTTAATATCTTTTTTCAGATATGTGTGCCAATGTCTGTAGAATTTGAAGAGTTGACTAAGATTAGAGAGAATCCTTCTGAAGATTTTACAGGTAACAACTTGACTTTGTTTTTCTAACAAACAATATAAATTATTTACTTGTTGAAAAATATCTAAAGTACAATTTTGATTTCAGTTCCAGTGGAGTTCACAGATGAAGAAGGCTACGGGAAGTACCTAGATTTGCATGCATGTTATGAGAAATACATAAACTTGAAGGGTATAGAGGTAATTTAAGACTCAGATTTGCTTATTCTGTTACTGTAAGCAAAGCTTCTAATTACTCTCTTGTTTCTCTTTTTTATGAAATGTGTCTCATCTCAGACTCCGAATGACGTTAATAGTCAATAGCTTCTATCAAATGCATTGCTTACATCACAGAATAAAAATGACATGAGATTTCCTACTAACATTGTGGTTTCAATTCTGATTTTCAGAAAGTAGACTACATCACATACTTGAGCATCTTCGACCATCTATTCGACATTCCTCGCGAGCGCAAGAACAGTGAATACAGGAACTACGTCAGGGCTCTCCTAACTTACCTGAAAGATTTTGTGAGCCGGGTGAAGCCATTGTCTGAGCAAGGGCAAGAAATGGCCACGGCCCACCAGGAGTTTGTGAAGCAATGGGAGGCTGGAACTTTTCCTGGATGGCCTGTGAGTTTACTAAACACTCTGCTACATATTCGTTTTGTATCAAATTAGCGCCTTACGAAACCTTTTGCGAGAGTAAAAAGTAGCGTAAATAAGCTAATTCCATTTCAAATTTTATTCATATTCATATTCATATTCATTTATTTTGCTTAATATACATCGGAGAACAGGTCTTAATGATTTCAAAATGCAGAGTACATTATACCCGATAAGGGCGTAGCAAAAATTGTTAGTAATGTTAGTATCAAATTTAATGGCATGCAGTTTATATACAGTCAAGAATATGCAATTTACAGTCAAAAGAAAAATAATTAATAATATGTATGTCAAATTGTTAATAACTGATGCACTATGATTTTTATAGAAGTAATAATAACGTAACATACACAAATAATAATAATAAAATTGAATTATGTCATCATTCCAAAATATTCATTCATGTCATAAAAAACACAGTCTATCAGCCAATTTTTTAAGGTCTGTTTAAACATTTTACAAGGTAGATCCTGCATATTCTTTGGCAAATGGTTGAACACTTTAACACTGTAGAACAAAGTGCTCCTTTCAAACATTCTACATTTTGCTGTAGGAAGGTATAAATAATCATGTCCCCTCATGTGCGTTGTCCTCATACGCATCTCTGATTTCCTAGAGTATAGGTAGATATTGTTTCTAACAAATAAGCACAGCTCCAATATATAGATTCCCGTTAAGGTCAGATACCTTTTTTCCTTAAATATGGGTCTTAAGGACTCATCACTTTTCATATGGTGGATGATCCTTAGACTACGTTTCTGAAGAGCAAAAGTACTATTGATGAGCACTGAGTTACCCCAAAATATAATACCATATGTTAACAGTGGATATATGTTACCATAGTAAGCACTCCTAGCAACCTCCACCGAAGTTACGTCAACCAGCACCGAGAGTGCGTAACAGCTACTGGCAATCTTGCTGTTAGTTTTCTCTACGTGTAGTTTCCAATTGAGATGTTCATCAAGACACAGGCCTAGAAAATTCGCAGATTGAACTTTGCCTATCTGTGTCCCATTGATGCAGACGTCAAGTTCCAATGCCTTGGCTTTATAATTTTTAAATTGGATTAATCGAGTTTTCGAAAGATTTGTTTTTAAGTTCACTGAGTCTAACCAGGTAATAAGTAAATTTAGAGTATTTGAAATCTCATTCTTATAATCTACCATGCTCTTCTTGTCGTTCACTATAAGCACTGTCGCGTCATCAGCGAAAAGTACGGAGTGATGTTGGGTGAGGGTGGGCAACTCATTAATATAAATTAGGAACAGCATAGGACCCAAAATACTGCCTTGAGGTACTCCAAGCAGAGTAGTCAAGTAACTTGATTGTATATTTTCGACAGTTTTAGTACTTGCATTGTAATATGAGAGCATGGTGGCCTGCATTCTATTTTCGAAATAGGACTGCATGAGTTCGTGAGCAGTGCCTCTGATTCCGATAGCATCTAACTGCTTTAGCAGAGTAGACGGAACGACACAGTCGAAAGCCTTAGACATGTCCAGCAGTAGAGCAATGCATTCCTTTCTATCATTCAAAGAGTCCCATACCTTATTTAATGTTGAATAAATGGCCATAGAAGTGGACTTGCCCTCGCGAAATCCATACTGATTACAATTCAGTGTGTTGTTTTTATTTACGAACTTCATTATCCTATTGTAAAGGGCACGCTCAAATATTTTAGAGAACGCTGGTAATAAGGCTATAGGGCGATAATTGTCAGGATTATCTTTAGGTCCTTTCTTATGCAGTGGCTTAATTATACTTACTTTCAACTTATCAGGAAAGCACCCTGTTTCAAACATTTTATTTATCAGGAAGGACAAAGGCTTAGCAATATAGAGAATACAAGCCTTTATTACTTGCATAGAAATACCATCTACCCCGCTGCTTTTCTTATTTTTCATGTGTTTTACCATAGTCATTATCTCGTCTTCGTTTACAGGTGTTAAGAAAATACTACTGCAAAGGGGTTTAAAAGAAATTTTATAATTAGAATTATTTGAATTGTCAATATTTTGAGTTACATAAAGTTTATTAAGAAAATTAGCAATGTCAATTTGATTTGTTACTGAATTAGAACCAATCCTAATTGAATTTATTGTCTGTTTAATGTCATTGATGGGGGTGGTATGCATTTTGATGAGTCCCCATGTTGCCTTCGTTTTATTAGGGCTTTTTTTTATGTAATTCATATTAGCTAATCTTTTAGAACACCGGACGTTAGCTTTTAGAATTCGTTTATATGCTTTATAGTAATCAACGTTGGATGCTGATCTATTTTTTTGTAGGTCTATATATAGAGATCGTTTTACTTGGCAGGACTTAACTATACCTCTGGTTTTCCAGTTTGGTTTCTTTTTATACGTAACTTTTACTTTGGTTAATGGGAAGCATAGGTCATGAATCATTTGAAATACCTCTAAAAAAGTATTATACGATTGATTCATATCTGCATGTTCTTCATAGACGTCTGAAAAGCTAATTTGTGATATGTACTTTACGAAGATGTCGAGGTTGACGTCTATTTGCTTTCTATTCTCGAACCAATAATTAATCATGAAGCCTGCGCTACACGGCAACTTTAATAACTGTCCTGTGTGATCGGAAAGGCCTGTATGCAGGACTTTAGATTCATATTTTTTTGCGTTCGTAATGATGTTATCTATGCATGTTTGGGAATTAGCAGTGATTCGAGTAGGTTCATAGATAGTACATTTCATATTGAATGTTTTCAGAGTGGAAAGTAAGATGTTAGTGTTATTATTTTTTTCTAGTATGTTAATGTTAAGATCATATTCGTATCTGTTGAGTTGTTTTTAACGTAAAGAACTAACAAGCTCACCTCATTCACATTGCATCTAAAGTATCATTTGATTGTCATTTAATTGGATTAAACGTTTTAATAGAAATCTACTACATATTAATTAATGATAGTGATATTTAATATTGTTCTTTAATTCATATGTATCAATATTGTTTTGCAGAAAGAAACCGGTGGTGCATTGACAAATGTGGGAGCACATTTGGACCTGTCAGCTTTTTCATCGTGGGAGGAATTGGCTTCACTTGGTTTGGATAGATTGAAGTCAGCTCTCATGGCTCTTGGACTGAAGTGTGGAGGAACCTTGGAAGAGAGGGCTCAAAGGTAAGCAGATGTTTTATTAGCTCCTTAAAAATAAAGAATTACTCAAAACTCAATTATTCATTTCAGTCATGTTAGTAATATTACATGAGATCATATTTTTCAATGATTTTAAAATGTTCCGTGGGACAAATCAAATGCCCCGGCGTGACTGGCTGCATCCGGCCTATGGGCCGCATATAATATAGTTTAGATTTAGACTATCTGTACGCAAAATAAAAGGTTGACATTTATGTACAGAGTTATTAAAAGAGAGAAGAGAAAGAAGAGTGATTTTAACCAGATATAACATTCTCATTACAGATTGTTCAGTACCAAAGGGCAAACGGCTTTAGATAAGTCTTTAGTGGCCAAGAAGGGCGGAAACAAGGCAAAGGCCTCGACACAACAGAGACACAAAGATATTGCTGCTATTGAGGTACAAGTCTACAGGTAAGGACTTTTATTCTATTTAATAATTAATGACAAATTCTTCAATTAAATTTTTGTACAATATCATTACCTAATCTAATAGATTCATTTGCATGTCTGCCTGCAGGCTGAATACTCTTTTCAAAACATTACTTTCATAGTTATTAATTTATATTCTACTAAATAAATGATTTCAATTGATCAAACCAATCACGAATATTGAAATGTGGCATGGTTTTTCTAAATACATATGTATTTATTTATTCAAAAACACTTATCGTCTAGTTTACACCTTTTACAAGGGGATGCCCCGCATGAGTCCTTAAAACTTGTAAAAAATATATGCCCGAATATAATTATATTCTTAGAAACAGAAGCAAAGAAAGTAGATGAGTGTTATCCACCTACATAATATAATGCTCACTAGCTTTTAATATGGTAGTATGTTTTGCTACTGAGTCCTAGGTACTTAGAACTGCGATTCTTCCCTGCTAACATAATAGATTTTACCAACAGATTCTCCGGCATTGTGAGCAGCACACGCGCAGCTACAATCGAAAACGTAACACGGCGGGCGGCGCGGGCGTCCGGCGAGCGACGTGACGACAGCGGCGACGAGAGCGACGCCTCTGCCGCACCTGATATAGATTCGGACGATGACGAGGTGCCATACAACCCGAAGAACTTACCGCTGGGATGGGACGGGAAGGTATGTTTATTTGGAATAATATGGAGAAAACTTGTTTGTATATGTTTTTACTACATTGAATGACGATTTGGTGCCATATTAATTTGAAGAATTTATTTATGAGTATAAATTTATTTTCATATCTGTTTACAGCCTATACCCTACTGGCTATACAAACTGCATGGTTTGAACATCAGCTACACGTGCGAAATCTGTGGTAACTACACCTACAAGGGGCCCAAGGCGTTTCAGCGACATTTCGCTGAGTGGCGTCACGCTCACGGTATGCGCTGTCTCGGCATTCCGAACACGGCGCATTTCGCTAACGTCACGCAGATTGAAGATGCGCTTGCTTGTAAGTACACGTTGTACAAGTTTCTGATATTACTGTGGAAAGTTAGCCAATTAGGACCTATAGCGTTCTGGCAACATCCCGCCGATTGGCGTCACGTTCACAACGTGGCGGTATTTCTCACACTATTAAAATGAGCGATGAAATTTTACATAATTATAACTAGCGGCTCGAAACTAGCGCTCGACGTCATTGCGCAGAAGTCAAAAATCAGGTATCACGGAGCTAGAGGTCCCTCTAAGAAGGGTGCGCGTGCGTAGCGCCGGTTGGCTAGCCGCCGTGTTCCGTCCCCCGCGCCGATACGACGACCCGCGGACTTTGACTACAGTCGCGTTCTAAATTGAATTGATATTGCATTGTTAATGTTTTTTTTGTGTTAATTTTGAGTTCGTTTGTTATTGGTGTTTTTGTCCTATAGAAAAATTTACAAATTCATTTATTTTTCTACCCCCTATAAACTTTGTCACATGAACAACTTTGTATAGAAGTTGTTTTTTTCATACACTCATTTATAAAAGAGGTTAATTTTGAATAGTAAAACAACCTGTTACGAGATATACAAAACTTTAAAATTACCTATTAAATTCATGTTTGCGCGTGCGACAGTACCCAATGTGTCCACATTTCGCTCAGTGATAGACTTACTATTTATTTAAATATGTTTTTATAAATTATTTGGTTATAATTTAGTTAAAGTTATAATTGTATCATGTTCGCGATTGTACCCATGCGCAGCTATCCCCTCCACGTTTCACTCAGCGCTAAACTTCCGTGTCGCTACCTATACTTATCTTTTAATATTTTTGTCTTGTTTTCAGTGTGGGAGAAAATCAAATACCAAAAAGAGACTGAACGATTTGTTGCAGAAAATGATGAAGAATTCGAAGATTCACTGGGTAACGTAGTGAATCGGAAGACGTATGAAGATTTAAAACGACAAGGGCTTTTATAAATTAAATAGTTTTGTCTTAGATGTTTGTATCTGTTTGTATGTAATGTAATGGAATAAATAAAGCTCTAAAACCTATAAATCAATAAGTTTATTATTTCATTTTGTACGGTATCTAAATTCTAAAACGTAATTTTTTATTCAACTTCTATGTGCTCTTGTCTATTGTGCACTATATGCCACATATGCAGTGCACTCGCTGTATTCCTATGTACTTCGAATAAAATAAATACGTTCCATTTTACAACAAAAAATATTCCTGTTTTTGACATTGATATTTATTTATTCTAGCGAAGTCTAGGTCTAATCCGTGCACACCAGTGTGTGTAGTCTACTGCACTGCACAGTTGCACACCGTGCAGACAGCAAACACCTGATGAATTTTTGTCAAAAATGTAAATAGTTTTTTTTATTCTATTGAATTTTAGAGAATGTATAATCTGTGAAACAGATTATACAGAAAAGAGATTAGACATGTTGACAGTGACAAATGACATTGACATTGACATATCCTAAATTTGACATACAAACAAAAATAATCAAAATTCAAATCAACATGCACATGCTGCATGGACGACTGGATTGGGAAAGTTTTATGTGTTTATTCATTTAAACTTCATCAAATATCAAGTCACTTATGAAATGGTTTGAATGGTGTTTGTAGAAAAAATATCCAACATGTCAGAGAATAGAAGCAGCCGTATTTTTGCCGGCGCTCGAGTGTTAGGTTACGTTAGTACACATGTGCCGTTTGTGGCTAGATTTATCAAAAGACGAGGCGAAACTTTGCTTTGCACTAGTGTCGGGAAGTGGTTCCATACTTATGGATGCGATAAGTTCCGTTTGCTGAGCGTAAGTGGCGAGCACCCTGGTCCAATAACATGTATGAGTGGAGACAGCTACCATGTTTATACAGCTAGTGAAAAAAACATCTACGCATGGAGGCGTGGATGTGAACTCAAGCACGTTTACAAAGGTCATAATGCTCCTATACAAATCTTGTTTCCTTTCGGAATTCATTTAATTTCCATAGACAAAGGCAATGTTTTGAAAGTGTTTGATATCAAAGAAGAGACAGAGTTCTTGGAGCTTCAATTCGACAAAAATTCTTTCAACATTACTACGTTGTGTCACCTGCCTACGTACTTGAACAAAGTGTTGCTAGGAAGCTGGCAGGGTCAATTGCAGTTATGGAACTTACGGACCTCAAAATTAGTCCACACCTTCAAGGGTTGGAAGTCTGCGGTGCGTGTGATGGAGCCAGCACCAGCAGTTGATGTTGTTGCATTAGCATTAAACAATGGGAAGATCATTCTGCATAATCTACGATATGATGAAATTGTGCTAGAATTTGTGCACGACTGGGGAAAAGTTGCAACCCTATCATTTAGACTTGATGGCGTACCAGTCCTGGTTACTGGCAGTTATAATGGGCACATAGCCATGTGGAATTTGGAGGAAAAGAAAGTGATGTCCCAATTGCAATCAGCGCATTCTACTAAGATAGCTGGCATGCAATGTCTCATGTCCGAGCCATTGATGGTGACCAACTCAGAAGATAACTCCCTGAAGTTATGGATCTTTGATATGCCTGATGGTGGTGCACGACTGCTTAGAAAAAGGTGAAATAATTGCGAAGGATTCTGCTTTCAGTAGTATTACATTTCTCTAATATTTTATTTTATTTTGTTAATCTGTTTCAGAGAGGGTCATGCAAGACCACCGACCTTGGTGAGATACTGTGAGCCTACTGGAAACAACCTGTTAGCAGCTGGAAGTGACAGTAGCATGCACATTATGAACACCATATCAGAAACGTTTAACAAATACCTTGGCAAGGCTTCAATGGACAGGAAAAGGTCAAAAAGGAAAGGTAAGTGCAGAAGAGCCACATAAAAATATATCTTTATACTCATCTTTTCTGTAATGCTGTCAGTTGCTTGCAGCCTGCGTACTTTGCACTGCCTAGTCTAGTAGAAACATCTAGATCTTACATGAACATGGGCCTGAATACACCTCATCTTGGCATGACCTAGTCTACAATTAATCTGGATTGCACTTGGTGCATTACTAATTTATGCAAAAAAATGTGTATGTGACTGTATTTATTTAACAATGTTGTTGTTTATGTGGCTGTTATTAAATTTTATTTATTGTCTTTACAGATAGATTCAAACATGATAATTTGATTATGCCGCCAATAACAAAGCTAAGCTCTTCTATGCAAAGAGACAAGCAATGGGACAGCATAGCGTGTATCCACAAAGACATCTTTTTGACAACTACATGGTCTTATGACAAAATGAGGATGGGAGATCACAAGTTAAAACCTCCAGATATAAAAAAAGGAGTTGTTACTACCTGCTTGATTGTTACACAATGCGGCAACTTTGTTATTGTAGGTAAGATTGACAACATCCATATTTTTTTGCTATTACTACTGAAACAATCCATGTATATTTTGCAATGGTTCTTAATCCCTACTAATATTATAAATACGAAAGTAACTCTGTCTGTCTGTCTGGCTTTCACGCCTAAACTACTGAACCGATTTAAATGAAATTTGGTACGGAGATAGTTTGAACCCTGAGGAAGGACATAAGATACTTTTTATAGCGATAAGTTTAAAATACCTACAGAAAAAGATTATCACTGGGAGGTTACAGTTTTTACCTTATTTCTAGGCTACAGCAATGGACAAGTACACAAATTCAACATGCAATCCGGCATACACAGAGGTCACTACGGCAGTGAAAAAATGGAAGCACACAAAGGTGCCGTGCGAGGAGTGGAGACGGATCTCTGCAACCGCAGGTTGATTACTGTTGGAGCTGATGATCTACTGAAGTTTTGGCATTTTAAAGCCAGTATGTTATTTTTGTTGTCATAGCTAGTAGAAATTTATTTTGTACACTCGCTTTGTCATTTAAATGTCTAAGGCAAAGTTGTTCAATGTTAATGAAAAAAAGTTTTTTAAAAGGTGCAGTAATATATAGATACGAGAGGCTTAATTTTGATTGATTCAATTTCAATCACATAAGCATTTTATTCATAGTATACAAGTAGTTACAATGTTTACTTAATTTAGCTTTTTCAATTTGTCCTGACAAAACCTGATAAAAGCTTAGCTTAGCTTAGTGTTCAATTTGTCATTTGTTACCTGAAAAAATCAGGAACTACTGAGAAAAGCAAAATCTTACTAGTTTCATTGAACAAAATTACTATGGAACTAGTGGGACTGGTCCCTAAGTCCCATCACTTTTATGTTTATATTGTGACTACTTACCATATTCAAAATTTTCTCAATAATAATTCCTAACCAAAGAGATAAAAATAGTCCACCAGTGATCTGTTCTGTTTCAGCACAAACTCCCTACCATGCAATGAGACTAGAAGAAACTGTGTCAATGACAAAATGCCACCGAGAAAGTTCTCTACTAGCGCTTGCAAATGAAGATTTCTCTATCACCCTCGTAGATATTGACACTATGAATGTTGTGAGAAAATTTGACGGACACGCAAACAAAATTAATGACATTGATTTTGACGCACAAAGCAGGTATTGTATGAAATATTATAAAATTTTTTAAATTAATTATTGTTGGAGTGTTCTTTCAGTCTCATTTGATACCTACTTCCCAATCCAGGTGTGACGTGGTGCCACCTTTGACCCCTTCATCAATGACTGTTAAACGATACACAAATAGAAAGATTTTCTATTGAATTTCAATGTTGAGCCATGATGTTTCAGTGTTTGTGTAGAGGGAAGCTGCTTGAACAAAACTCCCGGGTTCGAATCCTAAAATGACCTTTTGGTGAAGGGAAACATTGTGATTTAACCACCGTATACTTCCAAACAGTAGGGCTTTCCTAGTGATTTAGCAGAGAAAAAAATTCTGCCAAAAGAAGAATGTATTTCAGTTCAGTAATATACAATTGTATTTTCACAGATGGCTGATAAGTTCTTCCATGGATTGCACAATTTGTACATGGGATATACCAAGTGGACAGCTGGTGGACATTTTCTCTGTAAGTGACAACTTAAACTCAACTTCAACTAGATGCATGAACTCTCAAAAACCAGCTGGACTGCTGGTTGCGAAATCAGTAATCTCTTATAAACCTACATACTAAAGTGAAAATTTGGACATTGCTAAATTTCAACACAATGTGATATATATGCTCAATTAAATAAATAAATATTTTCGAAAGATCTAGTTTTACGAGTACAATTACGAAATGTGAAGAGACTGGTAGTTATATCTATACATTTTCCTCTCTATTAAATAATAAAATCTATTTTGAGCAGAGCTAACCTAGCCGAGCCTCGCGGATAAACCCTTCCTTTTTTATGTCCTTTCACCAGGGTTCAATCTGTCTCCATACCAAAATTTAGAAAGATCTGTTCAGCAGATTTGGCGTGAAAGAGTTACAAACACTCATCCATTCATCCTCACAAACTTTCACATTTATAAAATTAGTAGGTAGTATATGGGTAGTTATCTAGACCAGTTGTTCTGCGTCAACTTCCAAGGTTCATTATTACATTAGCATAATTATACTTTTCATCCGAATGGTGAAGGAAAACATCGTGAAGAAACTGGCATGTCCAAGAACCACAACATTCAAGGACATGCGACATCTACCACCCCGCACTAGTCTAGCGTCGTAGATTACGGCTCATACTCTCTCCCTGAGAGAAAACTGATGATGATACTTTCCATCAGGTGAATGAGCCCTGCACCTCTCTGAGCATCTCTCCGACAGGCGACTACTTGGCGACCACTCACGTAGGAGAGCTGCCGGTCTTCCTCTGGGCCAACAAGCTGTTGTACGAGAAAATATTCCTCAAGCCCATTGACAGGAACGTCGTGCACGTGCCGAGATTGAGTAAGTATCTTATTTTACTACCTAGAAAATTTATAGGTTTTTTCTGTTAAAACCTTAGCGGAAAAAAATTCTGAAGGAAAATAGTAGGCAAGTGAACTAAAAATTATTTTAAAAAGGCAATTTTTATGTTTATGGAAACTGTTGCACACAAAATGACAGTTGGAGTTAGATATTATTTATTCAAAATTTACCTAATGTATTCTAAGACTAGAACTCTCTTAACTATAAAAGGCAGGCTCCAAATTCGGGTAGCATCCTGTGTATTACCAAAAAATATTGGTATTCAATTTTGGACTATAATTTTCATCAATTTGAAGCTAAAATATGTAAATAGTAGCACCATACATACCTAATATTTTTACAGGTCTACCAAGCACCGTCCCAGAAAAGCCAGACATAGAAGATATTGGAATAATAGACTTGGGAGAAGAACCAGAATATAAATCTCCTGAACAGATAAGCCAAGAACTGATCACACTGTCCGACCAACCGACATCTAGGTGGCTTAATCTTCTCAACTTGGACATTGTTAAAAAGCGAAATAAGCCCAAAACGCCTTTCACAGTGCCTAAATCAGCGCCATTCTTTCTCCCGACCATTCCGAGTCTCCAATTAGAATTCGACATGGACAGGGAAAATGATAAAGAAACGAAACTGTTAATACCTGATTCGTTAGCAACACTGTCAGCGTTTGCGAAAAAGCTAATACAATGCGATGCAGATATAGATTTCGAAATATGCATAGAAAAGTTGAAGACATTGGCGCCGGCGGCAATAGAAGCGGAAGTATCGAGCATGGCGCCCGATGTCGGAGGTTCGGAACAAGTCATGATTAAGTTCTTAGAGTTAATAGCTGTCATACTCAAAAGCAACAAAGACTTCGAGCTCGCTCAGTCATATTTGAGTTTGTTCCTAAAAACTCACGCGAAATTCATATCCCAGAGCGAAGAACTGAGAAACACGTTGATATCCGTTGAAGAAACAGCGTCGCAAGCCTGGTCCAAGTTGCAGAGTAATTTGCTATACAATATTTGTGTCGTGAAAGCTTTGAAGGATATGTATTAAAGAAATTTAAAAATACCCTCTTCTTGTTTTATTACTCTGTCTAGTTTATGGTCACATGTTGAAAAGTTTGTCATTTTTTCTGTTCCAAATGAAACGTTACATATCTTTTAAAATTAAAGAAAAGCTGCGTTCTAGGACCCAACAAAGAGATAGAGCCATACCGTAACCTTATTGTACGGGCCGAGAGAACGCGCTACAATAGGACATAATGGATGATTCCTCCTTATTGTGAACGCCGAAGAAGTGGGTTTTTATGAAAGTCGATGCTCGCGGTATTTTAGATAAAAAAAATATTGCTATATCATAAAAGATTACTCACTCCCCGCGGAATAAAGAGGTGTTATGAATGCGGGTCATTCTTCGAGTAACAACGCGCTGAGTAACTCTGATAAACGTCCTCTTTGATAAATTCGTATTTTTCCAGTCGATGCAATTTTTCTTCGTCATTGGATATCGGTGTTTGCCGATGATCCGCGAGTCCCAGTCGCGCTTATTGAATATTTTTCGAAGGGAATTAAATCGCGGGCGGTCGCTCCATCGTCGGTTCACAGGAATCGGGCATTCATTAATGGCCCGCTTCATTTTCGCAATAAGTATTCATTTCTCCCTCGCCCGCCCCCTACAGTGGCGGCGAGAATCTCCAATGAAAATCTGATTGTGATTCCTTTCCTTTGCATTATGAATATGTAAGTAAGTATCTATCAAATACGTCGATCCCTTTATTGAACCGATCGAGAGGTAAGCGAAACGTTTCATTAATGTGTATCATTTTTTGGAGCGAAATTCGTCAGGAATGTAGATGTAACAAAGGCTTTGAAAAGTCATTTCGATGTGTGTATGTGCTTTCATTTGCAAGCGCTTTAGAAAATGTTAATTTCCGGAGCTCGCAGTGTAGAGTAGATTTTGCTATCAAAATACATTCCCACTACGGGTTTCAGCACTAAACAGACTTAAATAAAGTAGATACTTACTGTATTAACTGCAGTCTATTAATTTAAGATAATGAACAAAGAGAATTTGTGGGACAATATCCGTTCGACTGTATAAGTAGGTCGATCAATTACCCAAAATTTCCACGGTGACTACTAACAACGCTTGTCAGATTGAGATAATAAAATGAATATAAATGGTTTTAATATTTTAAAGTTGAATTCGTATTTATGTAGGTAGGTATACTGCCTTTGTATAATAGGTACTATATTTGGCCACCTATTGATACTTATGTACAACTGCAAAAATCTCTAACGAAGGTAGGAACATCAACTTTTCGTCATCAAACTTCCATGAAGTTACCCAGAAAAGTTGAAAAACGTTCAAGTTGCGTACGTTGCACCTAATAGCGCGCGCGGATATATAAACAGTCAGTTCTTTTCTGAATTCAAATCTCATTAGCTACCCAAAAAGATGAAAACGTAAGAAATAATAAAAAAAAAATGACCATCCCGACTAAAACATTTGCTCAAAAGTCCAAAGATATCAAGTTCAAGCGTATCAGATTCAAAAACGAACAAGGAAATGAGGATTGTCGTCCATTTTCTATTACCGATGCTTCTTTCCAGACCATTTAACTTTTTCAGCGGAGACTTCAATATTCATAATGCGAAGTGAGATGGGGACCACTTTCCCACGATGTAACACAGTTAGTAAGGTTTTGGGGATTTAAATACCTACAACGAGCAATCAAAACTAACCGAGAAATGTCTATATTATCGCATTTTTTCATGACTAGGTTCTCGTTTTTGCATAACTACGTAGGTAGGTACTTAGCTCTGTGTAGTTTTTATTTTCGTTGTGAAACGTGCTTTTTATGACAAATGCCGCGAATTTTAACAAATCGGGAATGACGTGAATAGACCAATACCTATTCAATGAGGAACGAGGCATTTAAGATACCTAGTAATACCTACCTATACCCAACCCCTACCTACTTAAATAATATTCGACATCTGCTGGTCTCAAAAATCCATGTGCACATTCGCTATGACTACGTCCTAGATAAAATACAATAAGTATTACAAAGCTGAAAGACGCTTGCGTCCGCATCATTTATCTACACGAGTTTGGGCTTTTGTTGACTATTCGTTCAATTGCACGTATAGTATTATAAGTAGGTAGGTAAAACTGACTGCTTGCATTTTTATTGATCAAGCTGCTATAATAATATGTATATGAAACGGCACTATTGAAGCGTTTAGACACAACAGATTATGTCTACCTTGGCCTGTAGGTAGGTCTATCCATGGATAACAAAGCAATTCAATGACCTGTCTTCACAGAATAGATACTTATATATATGTCATTTTATAAGTTTCACTTTGATCTAACATATTATACTTAGTATTCTCAGTCTCTAGAATACAGCTCAGGTTTTGGTCTGGTTCTACGTACACTGTAGAGATGGGACCACTTCGCGGTCACCCGTGTCCATAGGGCATTAACTCTGATATTAAAATGAAGTAGGTACTGGCTCGGAGGTAGGTAATGTAAGAAATATTGCTTTTACAGGTACTTAAACGTTTTAATAAAGGTTCCATTCTATATTATTAAGAGTGGAACTTGGGGTATCATTCATTTTTTATGATATATCTACCTACCTTACAATACCTCTGTCCTTAGTAATTTATTTAAATTTTCTGCTGTTCATTTAAAGTGGCACCTACAGCAAGAACCTATTTACCGAATAAATCCAATTAGCCATTAGTATCTATCTAATTTTATGAAACAACGCCCGAGCAGTATACCTAAGTACCTCTACGGTACCAATGCGATGAATTGGGATCTTATCTACTTATATTTTGATAGCAATGTATAAAAACGTCCCATTTTAAAAATAATCATGAAACGTTCATTTCAGTAAAAATATAAACACATAAAAAGGTTCTACAAAAGGAATGTATTTGCATTTCCAACAGACCATAGATAACACGTTTTTGCACTAAAAATTCAACACGATTTTCCGAATTTATTTCAGAGCAATTAATATTCAACAAAGAGATTCTGTGCTTACATTACCTACCCGGTTACCGATTGTGGACATCCTTGTTCTCTTCAGTAGACCATATTGTCCACTATTTCTGGGATAGGTATACTCTGTAGAGTAAACGCTGCATATAAGTGCAGTAGGATTGTTTCATGAAAAGTATATGGGGGAACCGTCTGTTGACCGATGGTTAATTAAAAGCAAACACTCGGCGGAGTTTACTTTGTCCATCGAGCAGCTACCTATCTCCTGTACTATAGCTAGCATAATTATATTGCATATCTGACTGATAAATCAAAGGGTGGCATCCCTTGCATTCACCGATTCGATTTACTTTATGGGTATTCCATTCTGATTAGAAACTTACGTACCTAAAAATAATTTGAAAATTTAATTTATCGGATTTTCACGCATCGATTTCAATGCAGGAAAAATGTTAAAATGGAAAAATGTAGTAGTAGATAAATTACAATCAAAAAGACAATACCAATTTTCATTTTTTTTTTATTGCTTACATGTTAGCGTTTGACCACAAGTCACTTGATGTTAAGTGACGATGTGGTCGAAGGTGGCGTCACGCTACACCTGGATTAGGAACTGGCTCTTAAATGAGGCTGCCGGAACACACCGATAGGTGCTTGGCGACAGATTCTTAATATGAAAGTGGTAGCTAGCCAGGCGAGTACCTACTAGGAAATACCCTACTACCAAGCTATGGTTTCATCACGATCTTTTCCTTCACCGAAAGCTCAAGCTCATTGTAGGATTCGAACTCACGTCCTACGGATCGCAAGCCGACGTCACTACCACTGAGCCATCATCGCTTTACAATATTTTTCAAGGCAATTTGTTTTATGTACTTAATCCAGCTAAGTAGGATAAGATATATAAATAAATACTAACTGATTATGTATGCTTTATTTACATAAAAATGTTGGATAAAGTAGCAAGTTTACAATGTAAAATATAGGTGGTCGTTTGCATGGGTAATGTTAGTAATAGGTACCCTTTTAGAATGGCCCAGTAACTGTCTGCACTTATCAAAACTTTATTGAGAATGGGCAGAGCCTCGAGACCCCTGTGTAAAGAGGATCTTTTTGGCTTTAAATAAGCACTACTGCAAATATTGCGCTTGGGACTTTTCTGTTTCCATTGACTTTTTGTTTCTCCGTTTGTTTAAGAAATATAAAACCTTATTTTTCTCTTTGTCTGCTTCTGGCAAGCGTCATAAAGTTCTTAACCAAACTTGATGTGCCACAACCTGAGCTATGCTGAGACGGTCCATCGTGACGTAGATTTTTGCATGTCTTACGTCATATATGTATATCTTTTTTGAATGTAAAAGAGTGGCAAACAAGCAGTCGTGCAGCAAGCAGCAAGTGGGCACTTGATGGTAAGCGTTCGCGTCGCCTATGGACATTGCAAGATTGCAACACTGTAGGGGCATAATTATTTTTACATTTGAAGGACTGCATTTTGTAGCACTGCAGAAAGACTTCTGGAGGTAGCTCGTTCTACATTAGGTACCTACCTACATTCAATAGAATGTCCAAGGGCTAAGGTCGGGTAGGTCATAAATTATGTGTAAGTCTATCTGATGAAATGTTTTCGTATTCAAGAAACCACTACGAAGGATAGTGTTTCTGAAAGATGAGACATCGTAATTATTTCTTTTTTTATGTGTAAGTTCTGTTATTTTTTACCTATATCTGCGTTCACATCTCACTTGATGGAATGCGATTTTTTTTTAATTTTTTTTACTATTTACAGGGTAGCGTTTGACCACAAGTCACCTGATGTTAAGTGACTATGTGGTCGAGGATGGCGCCACGCTACACCTGGACTGGGAACTGGCTCTCAAGTGAGGCTGCCGGAACACACCGATAGGTGCTTGGCGACAGATTCTTAACAAGAGGGTGGTTGGTAGCTAGCCAGGCGAGTACTAGAAAATAGCCTACCACCAAGCTATGGTTTCATCGCGATGATTTAGTCAAAGGTCGAACACGCGGTCTCATAAGGTGCATGGTGGGTAGGATACCTACTTTGACTATGATCTTTGCGCAAATTGCACTGCACAGATTATATTATGCCTTTACCTACTCGTACACGAAGAGTAATACAATGCAGCCAATATCTGTAACGAATATGGGGGTATATGTCCACATATAGGTATGGTAGGTAGGAAATGAGAAAACGTAACAGCTGCCTGCTAGAATCGAGGGTTCTGATAGTCCAATAGTGATTATATGGAAATGCGATCATGCTTGAGCGGTGATTCGCACTCGTTGCTTTTTACGAAGCCGGTATGGCATTACCTGCATTTGCATCGTTTTCTAAGCCTATGATGACATGAAAGTATTTCTAGGTAGGTAGGTACTTACGTACTTACTCGATTACTCAAAGCATTAAATTAAGTTAAAGCTCGTAAGGCAGAGTTAAATTAGTTGAAGAGCCAAGCCGGTACCTACTTAAAATCTCGTTTGAAGTACTTACGTAACTTTTTACTCGTTCGATTATTTTAAACTTTTCCTACCATAGATTGTATAATGATATTGTATATAATTATCATTGTTTTTGTTATTATTGTTATACCTCGATGTAATCAGATCGTGTTGGATATAAAATTTAATAATAATTATGAAATGCTAACAGTTTATTATAAAAATACCTTCCACATAACAACCAATTTTTATGATCTTAATTTAAAGTAAGTATAATATTATAATCGGAATTTAATAAAGCTAATAAAAATGCTCACCTACATCAAAAATAACGATTTAAATTTATTCGGTTCTAAGAAAATCGGACACGAAATTATTTTCCTCGGATATGTTAATAACTGTGGTAGGTATCTGTTTTAAATAATATTAGAATTTATAATTAGGTACTTATACTCTTTCTCGAGTGTAGACCCGGGACCATCGACATAAAATAAATAAGGATAAAACTTGCGATCTCACTGCGAGTAACAAGCATGACAAAGAAATTCATAACACATTGTAAAAATATAAGAGTAGGATTGAGATTTTTCCTATAAAAAGTATATTTACTTAATAATTTATTTAAAGCTACTTAAATAGCTGCTCTGGCTTCGCACGGGTCCTAGCCTATAAGATTTGAAAGATCTGATTTTTAAAAACCGTTAACAAGGCGTCAAATATCATAGTGAATTTGACCCCTTCAGGGGATGAATTTTCTAATACTTTCATAACGAGCATCTAGTGCAAAAGAAAAATGCTCATGCTAAATTTCAGTTTCGTAGGTCTAATAGTTTTCGATATTTCGTGAGTAATCAGTCAGTTCAGTGAGAAGTATTTCGCTTTTAGATGCGAAACTATCCACATGCATCGGAATTACTGTGATTTTCTAGAATTTAGTAGGAATAAAGTTGGCACAGAAACATGTAGGTAAGTTTCAATCCCCCGACAAGCTAAGTCGCTAGCACTGAATTAGTTGGAATGGCTGTATATTCGGCATATAACCTGCACGGTACGCAGACGGAAGCAAAATTTGCATCGTAGTAAATTATGAAGATGACCGAACGGTTGGTTCGCCTTCCGCTTGTTTACAAATTAGGTGCTAGACTGACTGTTTCACTGAGATTAATTGAATGCGGGAACCGTAAAGGTTGTTTATCTTGAATAATGTAATCGGTTGTAAGAGAATATTATGGTGCTATTAATGAAATACGAGATGATGGCACAAGGCCAGCGTGCACCTCAAAAAATTTTTTAATTTAGTACAGAAACATTTCACTTGTACTACACAGGGCAACGTAAAAGCCAGTTACTGCAGGCTACAACGTTATCAAAGTCAAACTGCATTCAATTCTTGGAAATGGCGTCGAGATTGTGTTCTAACAACATTGTTACACAAGTACTTATACCTTTTTGTCTTTTATTATGTTCAGAAGCATATTCCAAGAAATTGCCATTTGTAGGTAGGTAGGTACTAGGTACCCTAGTAATGGCGCGCAGTAATTGCGTGTATTTATTGGGCGAGATGGTGGAGTGGGTTCGTATCGTGCGCCCAGGATCGGAATGTAATAGGGCGCGGGCGCCGGCCGACACGAAACAAAGATTTATGATCGCTACCGCTTCCGCACTATGCACTCCAAAAACTGAAAACTACATACGAACTTACCAACTTTTCTCTCTTACATTACATTAGCTTTTTATGACAAAGCTCGCGGCGGCCTGCCCAGCGAACTTCGCTTATTTTCGTTTTTCTATGCACTAGTTTTCTTTCTACCAGGAAATGTAGATTGGATAGACTTCCTATTGCTGGTTTTAACTGGATGTTATGGAAAGTGCAAACGTTGCCAAAACCAAATGCTGTCACGATAGAAATAGCTTTCACAATTTTACTGGGGCAGCTTAAATCACATATTGTGTTTCTGACATTTTACTTCCGTTATTGGACATATTGCCTGATATAAAGTACTATAAGCAAAATCAAATAGAGTAACCACATAGATAAATTTGAGCTCTTGATAAACGATGTAAAAGCTCAGCGATTTAGGACAATAAAATAAATCAACATTGCTCTGCTATAAACTTCATTAAAGAACTTTTGGAGTCCAATTTATGAGAATAGCAGAGAGTAAAACAGAAGTCAACAAAAAATTAAGCCCCACAGTCGGCAGAGTCTCGGTCTTTGTTCTTCTAATCCCGACTTTCCTTTCAGATAGCGTTCAGTCAGCTCTTAAATTAAGAATTTATTTCAGATTTTCATACTTTCCTGTTCCCTTTGTGTTGCACCACAATGGAAATTATTATCAATTGGAAAACTTTCCGTTTTCGCAAGTTCTCTAAAGGCTCACGTTTTATTTCCCACTTTTGGCTTTCTTTTTGTTCTGCAAGATGATCTCGCGGAAGGGAATCTTATTGTGCTTATCTATTTTTACAAACTTTTATAAGAGCTCGCGGAATCATCGTCACGTTAAAACGTTTTCCCGTCGAAATGTTTTAAAAGTTCCTCTTGCATGAATTATTTAGAAATATTTTTTTAAAGTAGTCCGCTGGACGTTATCTCTTAAAAGGGTTTCCCAATAGAATATTCATGATTACACTGAGTTACATTAATGGTTGTTTTGAATTCCCTCGTGTGAAAAGAAACATAGTTACATGGGATGTGTTTTACACGAGTTTACATTTATGAAACTGGCTTGAAGCACTGCTTGAGTATATGTACGAGTACGAGGAATAATTTAAATAATAAGAGGTATTTTGAATAAATTTAGCGGGGAATCATTGTATAAATTTCTGTATGAAAACATGGTTTGATATCCTACTGACATGTACCTAAAGGTAGACAATTTATTCTCCGCCAGTTAGATGCATAGTATAAGAAAGAAGACGTCTGACACTGTTTAGAGTGCTTGATATTTAAGTGTTTGCCTACTTGAACTGCGAAATATTTATTTTCCCGGTAGGTATACCAAAGTACCAAATAATGATTTGCACAGTTCATTCATTCTTCTAAATCAGCCGTCCCATTTGCCTGAATATAATTTTTACACAATTTAACTAAACAAAAGCACAACAACAAATGAAGCTACAAATCTGAGCAGCAACCCCAACTATCGGTGGTCGGTACATTTGGAGACAGGCTCGCACAGTTCACGACAACAGAGCGGAGCCACTTCGGTTCACAATTCACAATCCGCCGCGGTTAAACTACCCTTCAGAAACAATAACAATTCGTTCAGATATATAATGTGACCGCAGCTTTCCCCAGACGAAGTTTTAAGTGCAAAAGGCCTCACAAGTTTATGTGTTGAATGAATCTAGGAAACGGCGTAATGTAAAAGTTGTAATTTGATTTGCAACGGTAACCACTACCTACCATTGTTTTCATTTACGTGTATACGCCACAACCGACGGCTTTTTGTTACTCACTTTAAACGAGTTAGGTAGGACTTTAAAGTTATGAATAAGTGAATAACTTTTCATTATGGTCTCTTGACTGTTGAAACCTTTAATATAAGCTCTCTTATCTGGACCGTGGATGACATAAAGGAATTTAATTCGAGGGTTAAAATTACTTTTCCGGCAACGTTTGACGAAGCTAGGTACCTAAATAAACGTGTGGCACACATTACTTCAGACGAGTTTAATGTTTGTACAGTGAATGTCCACTACATTCAGTCCCAGGTGGGTACTTAAATATTAAACCACTTGCTAATTTCCTGTTTCTTTTGCATGCTGCAGCGGTATAAAAAAATGTGTCATGTAATTAATTAGAGTAAAGTTTATCTATGAACTACTAGGTACTCTGTGGTGATGGTGTTGCCTGGTTGCCATAATTGCTGTTTCCTTGTTTAATTGAACTTACGAAGGTTACGCGGCGCTGATAGCTGCTGCAATTATTTCCCGCTAAGTAGGTCGTGGCGTAGCATCGTAGCTCGTAGCAACGGGTCGGACTTGCAGCGTTTGCTTCGGAAATATCAGTCTCATTTACATGTGCTAGTTATATCATAGCATAATGTATGAATGGGGAGACACTACATTATGCACACCGCCACCGTAGACTGGGAACGTTGACACTTGTCACATCTGTGTCGTAATAAAATCACAAATGAACGTCATGTAAAAGCTTAAATCACTATTATCGATGAGCTGCTGCTCTTTGTTTGTCGGGTTTCATGCTTTTTATTCGTAGCTCTGCTCTATATAATTTGTTTATTTACGATGACGTTAAGAAATATTGCCAGTAACATTGTGTAGCATGTTTTAGAGTCACGTGTTAGCGATTGACTCTATATAAAAATACTACACATTCTATATACATAGGTACTACCTAGATAGAGAAATTCTTTTGCATAATAAAAAAACATAGCCTACTATACTACATATATATCTTAGCTGGTAGGTACTTAGGAATACGTACCAGAATGATATCACGTATGTTTGTGGTTATTGAAAAGTTTGTTGAAGCTGTTCACGCTAACTTTTTACGTTCCATATTTTTGCATTTAAACGTAATAAAGAGCTCCGCGTATGTTGTGGTAGAAAGAAAGCAAGATATTCTTGTATTTTGATGGAAGTTTTTTCGACTTTAAGTTTAATCTTAACGAAGTAGAGCGGCCGAGAGGAGAGAGAGATAGAGTGGTACCTAACTAGTTTTAGATTGCATTTCATTTCTCGTATATTAATTAGATAAGCAGGTATATCATACTAATATTATGCGAAAGTTTGTGTAAACCGATTTTGAAGAAATTTGGAATGGAGATAGCTTATACCCTGGATTAACACATAGGCTTTTTATTCCGGAAAAAGGTTCCTGCGGGATCCGAAAAGACGCGGGTGAAACCGCGGTCTGCAACTTTTCGATTATAGTTCAGTGCCACTCAGAATTTGGACCTTCAACAATTGAAATCCTATGCGACAACGCAATGCGCTTGCCACTCCGAGCTGTCCAATAATCAATCTCTCTATGCTCTGTATGTTACTTTAATTTTGACCACAGAGTTTATTTTATGGCTTATTAAAATTAAAAACATTGAATCAGAATATTCTCGTCGGATTATATTCTCCAGTCGGATTGTGGCAGGGCGCGAGTGCAAAATGTCAGTCGAATCGCGAACCTGGCCAAGTAATAACCAGCCTGCGCTAATGGATTGGTCTATATGTGGTAAGATTACCTAGAATGATGATGGTTGTTGGTCTATTTTGTAACTGTTGCGTTGGATAATCCTTCCTACTAATATTATAAACGTGAAAATTTGTGAGTATGGATGGATGGATGCATCAACTCGTGAACGGGTGCTGCTTGTGGGGTCTGGTCTGCTTTGGTTGTGATCCCGTAACTCGTTAATATTCATGTTCCCATATCCCAATGTGTACAAACAAACAAGAGAAATCTATATATCAATCTGTATTAGTAAAGCTAATTAAAAAATTTCAGACTATTAGATTACAAAAAATAAGCTTGGGATTTTGGTGAACTAGCTCCAATTCAATCAATTAGTAACAAGAATAAAATTGTCAATGTGATCGCGCAAAAAAAATTACTTGCCGGGCGTTTCTTGCCTGTTCTTTTGCCGGCGTAAGGAGGTGGGAACAGACGTAGCTAGTTTTAAGTTGACGTTTTAAAGTGATCACAGTATATCATAAGAAATATATATTTTTTTAATTTGATTTGATGCATGTTTGTTACTCTTTTACGCAAAAACTACTGAACGGATCAGAATGAAATTTGGAATGGAGATAGCTGGATTAACACATAGGCTATATATTTATATCTCGGAAAAAGGTTCCTGCAGACTAGTAATATAATATGGCTATACGAGAAAAATAACCGATGATGAAGAAAGGTTCTCGAGTGACCCCGAACCGGAAGACGTTCTGTAGGTAGGCCCCCCACTAGGTGGACCGACGACATTGTAAGAGTCGCAGGGAGCCGATGGATGCAAACGGCTAATAACCGTTCATAGTGGCGTTCAAAGTGGGAGGCCTATGTTCAGCAGTGAACTTCTTCCGGCTGATGATGATGATGATGATACGAGAAAAAAATCAAATCTACTTACATTGACAACGGTCCTCTTGGTATGAAAAGAAGGAAAAATTATTTAAATATGAAAAAAAACAGATATTCGAAAAGAATTTGCAGCTAGTTTTGAAAGGCTGGGAAAGTCCGATTTTTTCCTTCGTTATGAACTCGTATTTTTTTGAATTCCTAACGTATTGATGAAACTCTTCAGTTGATGAATACCCGAGGTGGATTCAACTGGACTGTATCAATTACTTTGTGAAGGTACTAGTCGCAATTTCAGATAACAAAAAAATATTCTATTCATTACTCGAAAGTGCCTTTCGACTCAATTTCTCAATATCGTACCGTCCTTTAAATATTACGAATGCGAAAGTGTGTGTGTTTATTCAAAGTTTTTACAAGGGACAGTATAAATCCATGGTTAGGTATATGTGGTATGTACCTGCGAAACATTCGATTTTATTTTGATTTTCACTTTTCCACTCTCACGCCTAAGATCTGTATGCCATGAATACATACAATTATATGCTTGCAATAAAATATTGAGTTTGGAGTTTTCATTTCATATATTAATCCAATTTTAAACTCATAAATCAATCAATATTATCATTTCTTATTTCTATAAAAATTCTTAACTCATAAATGCCGTTTTAGTTTTGATAATTTACAGCGTGTTACATTCAAGATTGCTCAGGTATAAAGTAGTGGAGTATCCTGTTATATCCTTCTTAATAATATTATAAATGCGATAGTTTGTGTGTGTGTGTAAGAATGTTCGTTACCACGTATCACCGTAACTACTAAACTGATTTTGATGAAATTTGGAATTGAGATAGCTTATGTCCTGGTTACTTTTACTACTGTTTATCCCGGAAAAAGGTTCCTGCGAGATAACGATAAGGGTGAAACCGCGGGGCGCAACTAGTATAATATATTTACCTAGCCATGCGAAGCTGGGATGGGGGTCGCTAGTGAAATATAATATTCAAGTTTTTTTTCGCAAAAGTCCCTTACATTGTATGTCAACTAAGCCTGACACCGAAATTGGAATAAACGCAAATACAGCAGAAGGGTGGCAACTTGTATAAAACAAATTCCCTACACAAAAAAGTAATTTGAAAGCCAAAAACGACCCAGCTCTAGCCTGATGCAGTTCGGTTCAGTTGCTATTTGTATACTAATATGTACCTCCGGAATTCCACAGAGGCAATGACTGGTTTGAATACTCCGCACATTTCCGTGCATATTTGGAACCCAAAAATTATGAAATAAGAAACGGGCGAACCTATGCAAATGTTTGGAAGGTAAACAGGCGTGCCGAGTTAGCGGAAAGATAATAATAAGGTACCAAGATGAGCGTCATGCCTATCTTTTGTGGATTATTTTGGGACCGTTCCCCATTGACTTTTTGTTTCACAGGTGAACATATCTACTAACCTTTTTTTTTAAAGCTTTCCTATTTTCCGAATCAGTATTATTGAGAGAGTGTGTTAAAATAAAAATAAAATAATTTATGGAAATGATTTATCAACAGAAGTGTAATAAAAAAAAATGTGTGTGTGTGTGTGTGTGGTGTATAAATTACATTACTTTCATAAATATTTGAATAGTAAGTTACACTAATGGAACTAGTAATAATACACAAAATATTTGAATAATTTCGCATTCAAATTCTACAAATATAATTGTGTATTTAGTTAAAAATTAATCGCAAATACCAAACACATTTTATGCACAGTTCAGACCCGAATTTAGAATAAAAACTCAGTGTTTTAGTGTTAATAACTTTACATGTGAATATATTTTATCGGAGTAACATTTATTTATCTAGACGAAAAATATTTGTATATAATTCGTAAAGTCAGCGTATATAAACAATGAGATAATTAATTATAATGTAGATCAAATAAAAAGAAGCAAACGTGAAATTAAAATCAAATGTACTATCATATTTAACATGATCTGAAAGCTCTCAATAGAAATAAGTAGATTTCAATTAAATTAGTTTCGCTCCAACAGCCTGACGACGCAGTTCATAAGCAGTTGACTTACGGTACAATACAGCCGCGACAAAGAACGCCTAACGACCCGAATTTATCGTGAACTTTCCACTAATACCATCATTAAACAACCCTTTGTTTTCGTCTTTGATAAAAACACCTTCAAAGCACTCGGGAGTTCGTAATTTTTATCTTTCGCTGCCTGAATAGACACCTCAGGAACAAAAGCAAATACTTTTGGACAATGAGGACAGATGTCGTTTTTGTCGGTTCTCTTTCACGGCCTGTTTCTTACAGCAACTTAGTTACAGTTGACAAATCGCTGCAGTTCAAACCCCAGTTTGGCCCTTTAAGTTTTTTTTTTAAATATCGGTCCGAATTAGAGATTGATTTCAAACAGAAGCGGAGGCGTTCCTTTTTATTTTTTACGCTGCAACTGTACTTAGCTTCTGACCTAGTATTTGACTGATTGACAAGACAAAGACGTCGCTAGCCTTTTTTTATAACTTTTTTAACTTCTTTCTGGTAAGTGTTTGAGCTGATGCTAAGCATCACGTCTTATTGCCACCCAGAATTTTGAACTTCAACTGTTCAAAATGTTGTGCTGTAACGCACTGCGCTCCTCACCCTGAGATATTAGATTTATGCCCTGTAATTTCACTGAAAACATTGTTTTTGATACAAGTTTTTTTTCATATTTTATTCTACATTTTTCAAAACTCATAAACTCATAACCATGCCGATTCTTCACCACATATTTAAGACCTTTATCCATATAACAGAGCGTCTAATGTAATACGGCAGGTTGTGTAAAGTCGGTGGGCGGGAAATTACATCAGTATGTTTCTGTGCAAAATCCGGCGGTTTCGTTGGCAACCCCTGCTGCATACAATTGAATTATTTAAAGGATTATGACATTAAATTGCTCGGCTGGGGCGAGTTTAGCGTAACATAGCATGAATGGTCAAACGCTACCCCATCTGGACTAGAGCCGGTTAATATGCAAAGTCAGCTTGCGGCACAATCTTTGGAGTTGGGCCCGGTTCTCGCATTATATTGATGGAATGTAACTCGGCTGGTATTAGACGTAATGCGAAATGAAATACGCAATACAAATAGCCTAACATAAATAAATCAACTTCAAGTAGAGTCAAGTTGCTTTTAATAATTTGAATACTCGATCCTTTGCATAAATAAAAATAAAAAATGTAACTAAAAATATAAATTGTGTATCTAACAATGAATAAAGAAGTACCTATTGACTATGCATTGAAATCCGATCTCTTTTCAGTAAATAAATAATCTGCCTTCAAATAGTCATTCGGCTGTAACGTTTACCGATTGGTGAATATCTTGCTTTTGACCCGCTTTTTATGTGAGAAATAATTTATCGGGATGTGACAGCTTTCTACCACGCTCTCATACTCGGACAGACAGATAAACCTAGGTACATAGAAAAATGCATAGAAACTGACATCACGATTCCTATGGCCGTACTTTATAGTAGGAGAGCCTAAGAGGGGATTTTGGGATTTACTCGAGCGCGTCAGAATAAAATAAGGGAGGATACCTTACATATTGATAAGCACCTCCAGCAATTATGAGATCTTAACATTGGTGGGTACGCTCAGGAGAACTTTTTAGATTCGCTGAGAGCTGGTGTCACTTTCAAATCGTCATCAGTCTAAGAAATGGGAGCATCTGTGGAGTTTACTGAACATCCCCCACTCTGAAAATTTTTCACGGCAGAGTAGCAGAGTTTTTATTTACCCCCTTGTGGTTAGCCACCCACACCACGCAAACCGGTTGTTTATTATATTATATTTCATATTAGAGCCATGCTGGAGCATGAAAAATATCAGTATCTGACACACTTGAGTCCATGTCATGTCATTGTTTTTTTTTATAACCCTAAAAGTCTGTGGAAGCTTCCCCCACCGCTGAAAAAGGAAACATTATAGGACATTTATTCTTCTTAATATCTAATCTACCAAATCTAATAGGTTTCCGCGACGCTCGAGTAAATCCACATTTAGCATCATGGGCTCCCCTATTATTATTACTCGGCGGCCGGCGTAACGAATAAGTGTGGTATAGCTGTCTTCTTCTATCTCGAGTGAGTACATATATTCTAAACATACTAGCGCCATCGTAATTTATTACCACGCCTCACCACATAATTCGAAGCTTGATGCATAGAGTTCCCTGCGGATGGACACCGTACTGAAGACGTACGATATAGGTAACACTTAGAATATAACATGTAGATACATTGTGTATGCCTACGTTCTGCATAATATATCCAATTCAACGGAGACTAGTGCCAGATCGAAGGCTGGTCATACACGGACAGCCTGAAGCAGTCAGGATCGACTGCTCCAAGCTGCGACTGCATAGTGAACTACTGCAAGTGCTCGAGCGGTTCGTGTATGCACGTACGAAGAAGTCTGTAGTTCACTATGCAGTCGTAGCTAGAAGCAGCTCAATGACTGCTTCAGGTTGTCCGTGTATGGCCATCCAAACTCATTCATAAGCTAAATGTAATCGGGAAACATTTTTACAGCCGAAAGAACGTAGTTCTAAAACCATAAGTAGAAAGATGGCGTGGCGACTAGGCCGATGAATTAGTTTCTTTCAGTTTCTTTTGATAAATTGCAGTGACAGTTGTCTTTAAAAGATGCTTGCTAAGCCTGCCAGTTCCAGTTCGATTCATCCTACAACACGTTACTTGAAATGTTCTGTTTTAAATTGTATCAGAAATTGATAACGATTTCATTATATCTAAAGTAGGTCGAATATACACAGGAAGGTTGTCAGGACTATTCCAAGGGTAGTCCCAGCGGTCTCAACTTCCATGTTAACTTTTAGAACTCATTGATACGGGCACTTTACTGATATTATTGTTGTTGTAAACAATCCTTACAATTGCTCTAAAACTTTAACAATAGATTACTGTTTTTTGCTTTTCATTAGAATGAGTTAGATTTCAAAAAGTCAAGTTTGTGAAATGTATCAATAACCCATACAATACATACGTAGGTACATAAGTGCTTTATGTACATGAAGGTACTTTAATCAGATCACTTGAACCAACCAAAGGTGGTCTAGATATAGTTCAAACGCTCCTTGATGTCCGGCAACGTTCCCTAAATGCTGGTCCCAGTGCTTCATTGAATAGCGATGCTTATCCTTTGTCCAAAATATGCCAGCATTTTCTGGTCACGAGATAATCCCAACAAAAAGTAACACAAAAAATAATATAAAAATATTACCAGTCGTTAACTTAAAAAATGTAAACGTTATTTTAAACATAAAACAGGAGGCAAATTCAGATAATTAAAAGTGTCCAAATTCAGTTCGGTTCTAGTTTTCATCTCATAATTTATATGACATAGGTAGATACTACGTAGATAAAAATCCCAAAATACTACGTTTGAATTCATTCATAGTTAGTTAACTACTTAGTCTAGTATTCGGTAGTTTTTAAGAAAATAATTGCAATTCATAAAGTTGCGAGAAAAAATGTTAGGTTAGAATATGTTATAGAAGGCGATTTTACTGGTTCGACATTTTTGGCTAAAAATATGTGTACCCACCAACTTTTATTCTTTGTCCAAAAAGCTGTTTCACTAATCCCGTAATGGGTATAGGAAAATATGAAAAAAAGTCTATAAAATTTAAAAAATGATTTTCCTTTTTATCCAAGAAACATTTTTACAATATCTTGTTTCGTAAATTCAAGCCTCGTTGGGGACCTTTTGGGGTACGGAACGGAACCCTGAAATGTAGAGCTCTCATTAATCTTTTGCTGATAGCAGATTTGTAAAACAAACCGAGAATCGAGTTTAATTTGAGTGTAGCACGATGAAATTAACCCACTTATCCGAGTATAAGCGCAGTTAATTTACCAGATTAGCGTTTGTGAGACAATTAGCCGTAAGTAAACTTTATGCGCAGCTTTTGAACGGACTTTTGCTAAAAACTAGGGGCAAAAGCTGCTAAGTACACTTCTATCGGGCGAGTGACGCAGCGCAATTACGTTAGTCGAATCGCGTCGCTTCGTCGGAACAAAGACGCTCAGTCTGCCCTTGCTTTCATTTACGATCTCACCATTTTGTCGAGATTTCTATTTTGTTACTTATTGTAATTGAGATTGTAAGATTTCCCGGCTGCTTTTGCATACAGTAAAATATTCTGGAAACAAAGAACACTCGTGCATGTCGCTTCGTTCCGGTTCCGTTTTAAACAAAGCCTGGAGTCAATAACACTAATTTGATCGTACGCTGTTAATAAATCGCAGTTAATCGATGCGATTTATGCGAAGCGATAAAGCTGCCAATGAAATATACGTATTCTGGAGTATGTTACTACATCTACAGTACGAATTAGGTATGCTTGGATGGTGCTTTAGAATTTTGGTACGAGGGAACATTAGCTAGGATAAGTAAGCTTATTTGGGCGAGCGAGAGAGTTTGGCGAGGCTCTCGTAACACCTTTGCACAAATGGCACAATCTATGCGTTTTTGCATTCGGGACACGTAAGCCTGGCAAACAGAGTGGAGGAGAGAGCTCTTGGTCGGTGTGATAGGTCCCCGCTGTAATCTAACTGCTTTACATAACACTCGTTAGAATTGTAGCGATCTCTCAAAAAATGGACTGTGGCGTCGCCGTTGACTTTTAATCACATGTTTCATGTGGAATATGAAATGATTAAAGGATCTCGCGCACTACGCTATGCGGCATCGACCACGACTGAATTTTTTTTAAATCTATTTACTTACTTCTATTTTACCTATTTTTTAAGCTACAGGTTCCGTTGCCTATTTTCTTTTAGCTCAACCGTTTAATTTTTTTTAACCACATACTCTTTAAAAAAATGTTAATAAGCTGTTGCTGGGATCGGATAGAGAGCTTCAGTGAGTAACTGAAAGCTTGTAAATTCGTCTCCAAACTCTGAGTCTACTTGAAATGTTTGCATTTCATTACCTGCAGTCAACAAGAGTCCTAATTTAGCTTGCAAACATTCAGATTTTAATATCTCTCTGTGGCTAGTTGGCTTCTATCGATTCAGGCATTAGTGGGCTATTTAAAACGAAATTACAAAAGCAGTTGTGATTTGAGATATAGTTCTGTTTCTCTCTTTCAAGTCCTCATATTTTACCTACTGAAACAAATAGTGAAAAGATTGACTAACAGTAATTTATTTTATACTTACTTATTGATAATTTCTAGAGAGATTTTAGAATCCAAATACAATAATATGCTGATACTTCTTTAGAATTGAAGAAAAAATAAAATCAACTTGAAAGGTAGGTAGGTAATAAAGTAAAATCAATAAGCGTAGTCTAACGGCCGAAATTAACAATTGATCCTGATCCGTTATCTTTGGTTTTGGATCGATATGTCAAGTCACAATATGTCATTTTAGTAGTAATGTGTCAAACCCTAGTACTAAAATGAAACATTATGACATGACATATCGATCCAAAACCGCAAAAGTCAAAGTCAAAAGTCAAAATTTGTTTTATTTAATAGGATACATTGTGATCACTTAAAAACGTCAACTTAAAGCTAGCTACGCCTGTTCCAACCTCTTTACGCCGGCAAAAGAACCGGCAAGAAACGTCCGGCAGGTAATTTTTTTGGCGCGATCACATTTACAATTTTGTTTTTATTACTGATTGATTGAATTGGAGCAAGTTCACTACAATCCCAAGCTTTTTTTTGTCATCTAATAATAGTCTGATATTTTTCAATTAGCTTTTCTAATAAAATTTCTCTTGTTTGGTTGTGCACACGCGGATAACTGCTCGGATCGATTATTAATTTCGGGCATAAGACTTAAGATATTAATTAGTTCTATGTATATATATTATATATGCAAAGAACTAACAATTCATTATGTTACGAAATACATAACGTGTTATTTATATAATTAATACAAAGGACGAAACACGTTTTTCTACCGGTATTGTAATTAATATAATTAATTATTACCGACGATTACCTAATAGGTTAGTAGTCACGTAGCTATTAGTGTATCCCGGCAACATAATCCACGTATGCGAGAGATCAACTCCCGACATGCGCTAATTAGTAGATACTGTTAGTAGCAGTAGTTAGAAGACATTTGCGATTAAAGTTGTGCAATTAGTGGCGTTAATGTTTTATATACTTGCGGCCCGTCTAGGCTTCGCACGGGTAAGCAAAGATTTTGACAATCGGAAGTTTTCTCTAAACCGTACCTAGGTCTATATTACTGAGATCTATCAACATTAAGAAGACGAGTCCTAGATTAAGCTGATAATTGGGGCTAATTTAATTTTTCTCTGTAATTACTAAAAAAGAAAAATCTATAAAAAATATATATTAATCTACGTGATACGTACAATGTACATGGCCTTTGAGAAGAAAAATACACCGGATTTATAAATAACAAAGACTTGTTATTACCACAACATATTAAAAGAGTATAATACCCAGAAGACCATGAAGTTATTTTTTGAAAATATTGCCTTAAACTTTTCAGCAATCGTTTTTAACGTTTTTTACGCCCTGATCGACAAGAGGTACCCCCCCTGGCGCCTGCAGGTTAAGGCTGTAGATAGCAGGGCCTTAATAATTGAATCACTAGAACTAAGGTACACTTCTACTATTATTCGGTGATGGTTGAACCAGCACGCAGTTGAATTAGGGCCCGTTTACACTGTTAGCGGTCGCCTACGAACGCAGCACACAACACAACGTAAATTCGTTTCTGCAATCACGGCGCGGCGTGTGCGCTCGAAATCTGATTTACCGCTGATTTGTGGTCAGGTGCGGTTGTGTTCCCTCTACCCTGCAGTACGTGGTATATTTCTATGTAAATCTCTGATTCTATCGAAGGATTTGTACTTATTAAAGAAAGTAACAGGATTAACAACACCAACTCTAATGGCTTTGCGACCCAAAGGTCTTGGCCTCCGAAACGAAAGAGCGCCAATTCTCTCTAGATCCTCAGCGATTTTAGCCCAGTTCAGATAAGATATGTAAATCAAATCCAAACTAAATATATTTATTTAGTAGGACACAAAATGTGATCACTTTATAAAGGCAAACTTAAAAATAGCTAGGAACAAAAAACCAGACAAGAAACACCCGGCAAGTAATTTTTTAGTCGCGATCACATATACAATTTTATTTTTATAACTACCTAGTTACCTACATATCTAATTGATTGAATTTGAGCAAGTTCAGTACAATTGCAAGCTTTTTGTCATCTAATCTAATATTTTATTAGCTTTACTATGATTTCGTTATTATTTGCCTTGTATTTATATATTATTATTGTAGTTATCAACAAGTCTTGGATTCACATTGGGATTTTTCAAAAAATATTTTGAATTAAGCTTTTGGACTACATAGTGGTATAACATCTTCCTAGTTCCTACTAGGTAAGCTCTTTCTGTTCCTTTTTCTGTTTGTTTTTTTTTCACGCCTAATTTTAAGAACAGTTCTTGATGAAACTTGGTATGGAGATAGTTTGAACCCTGGAGAATAACATAGAGAACTTTACCTAAATATAAATAATTGTGTATCTAGGCCTTAATTTTTAACATTGGATTCGCTAAATTTATACAGAATATACCTACGAGTACTGGACCCAAAAAATTTTCTTAGCACCTTTTTTCTTTTTTTTTGTGTTATTTTTCTTTCTTTCTGTTTTTTTTTGTAGCCGAGTGGCCGTCGCCTTGTCGGCCGTCCCAGGTATCGCTGGAAAGACGAAGTCACGAAGGATTTGCGCGAGCTCCAGGTGGAGGACTGGCAGGAGGTGGCGCAGGACAGACCGAAGTGGCGTCTTTTGTTATCGGAGGCCAAGACTCACTTTGGGTCGTTGCGCTATCTCACTTAGTTAGTTTTTTTATACCTATGAGTATGTAGGTGTAGGTATGTTACGGCAAATTTTCAAAACTACTGATCTAAGAAAATTATGCTACTAATAGGAAGTTACATACAGCTATAGGTATAGGCTAAGTTTTATTGTGATATAAACATCCTGTGAAATCCCCACGTATATTAAACCGCACAGCTATATAGTTTAAAATAAAAACATTAATAAAAGCAATAAGTTTAATATGTTCTAAGTACCTATCTACTAATGATTACTTTATTTATGTAGGCACAATGTAGGTACAATGTACATTCCTAAATAATATTATCCACTTAGTTCCAAACGGAAGCGACATAAATCAATCACTGCAATTGACAGACAGGTTGTTATACTATACCGATAACAAACTCATCTCAAGCAAGTTTATTTCATTTCGCAACAAGGAAAGAATCTGTATCATTTTACCCGGGAAGTTAAGAGCATTCATTTCTCGGAGCGGCGTTTACAGTGGGTAATAAATTATCGTTTGCGTTACAGTAATAATCAAGTAAAATGAAACGCTCGCTACGTTTTGTGAGTACTACCTATCTTGTTTCGGAATGTTGGAGTTGTCGGGATGCTCTAAAACAGATTAGATAATAGTAACTAGATTCTCTTCATCGTAGAAGGAGAAGTTTTGACGGAATCTTGCGGAACTGTCAAACCTCTTTCATTTGCAAACAGGCACTAATTAGAGTGTTTGGTTAGGGACTGTACAACCTGTTTTGTTGCTAATTGTAAGGGCTCACGTGTGAATAAATGTTAATTTAGGCATATTATTATACTCATAGTATTTACGCGAAGCCTGTAATAATATGCTCAAATTAACATTATTCACAAAAGCAAGCAAGCAACTGTTCGGAGTACGACCACAATAAATTAATATTATTTCTTTAAAACTGTGATTTATGTATTATCAAGTGATTGTTATGCCATAATTAGTGTCTAAAAATGAAGTTAAACTGGAAAATATGTGGTTTTGACTACATTTAAAGTAGAAGAAGCTTCTAAGAAGTGGAGCAGATGTAGCTCCGGTAGTGTCACGGGAATATCCTAGTAGGAAATTCGAGTTACCCGTCAAACTATGCCGGTACACAACAAAGCCATTACCAATGGAACGAAGGCCCAATCTTATTTCTCAAGTTTAGGAATCGGAAAGTTACTCACTTACAAGCTTGAAAATGCTCACTAAGTTAAGAACTGTATTTATCTACAGCTCAATGAATCTCCAATATATGTTTATCTATACACGAATATTATAATGAGGTAAAGTTGTTTGTAAGTTTGTATGTGTTTGGTAGGTAATATCTTGTAAAAGTACAAGGGCGTTCAGATGTTTATCTATGTTAAAAGAGAAGCAGCTTCTCATAACAAAACAAAAACATTTAAAATTAGATACTAATTGTACAGGTAGTTCTAAAATTAGAATATGTTTCTCAAATATGGTGAACTAGCTATTCCCCGCGGTTTCATCTCACGTGGGCGATAGTATATCGCAATAAAAAGTATCCCATGTCCTTCCTCAGGGTTCAAACTATCTCCGTACCAAATTTCATTTCAATCGATTCAGTATTCTGGGTGTGAAAGCGAGACAGACAGAGTTACTTTCGTATTTAAAATATTAGTAGGAAATTAGGGATTGGCAATAATAATTGGCTCTCGGTATGGTATGTAGAAGAAATGTATCATGTATCCATGCTATTTTAAAATTCCTTAAAAAACTCTACAAAAATTCCGAAAAATTCAAGATAGCTTCATGCTCAATTTATGGTCCCAAACTAGTGAGCAGAATTTAGTTAAAATCCCACATAATACTAAGCCTAAAGTTTAACCCTCTCATCAACATGCCGTTAGTCAATTTTAATAAGTATACTAAGTATAAAGCGAGCAAAAACTTCAATACACTTGATAAGTGCCGATAAAATAGAGTATAGACCTCATCATTATCATCATCAACCTGTATCAGTTCACTGCTGGACATAGGCCTCTCCCAAGGTACGCCACTGAGCCCGGTCTTCGGCACTTTTCATCCGACTACTGCCAGCCACTCGGCGCAAGTCGTCGCTCCACCTTGTCGCAGGACGTCCTACACTACGTTTGCCAAGTCGCGGTCTCCACTCAAGAACACGTCCTATTCAGCACAAATGTTCATGAAGCGAAGATAGCTCAGAGGTAGCGACGTCGGTTTGCGATCAGTAGGTCATGGGTTGGAATCCTACAATGAGCTTGAGGTTTTGGTGAAGGAAAATAAGATGAAGCCATAGTTTGGTGGTACGGCATTTTCTACTGCTTCTAACTGCCACCATCAAGTAAAGAATATGTCACCAAGCACCTCTCGGAGTGTTCCGGCAGCCCCTCTTGAGATCCAGTTTCCAATTCAGGTGTAGCGTGGCGCCACCTTCGATCTCGTCGTCATTTAACATCAGGTGATGTGTTGTCAATCGCTACCATGTAAGAAGTAAAAGAAATGATAATTTTTAAATGTCTATGCGTGCAAAGCCATGGCGGGTTGCTAGTGTAATATAATTCCTAACTTCAGATCAAGTAATAAATATTATCTGTAGATGTATGTAATGTTTAAGCGATTTAATATATAGAAATCACTCGTTCGAATAAGTATAATCACACGAGCGTATGTAAAGCGGAAAGTTTTTGTATCTGTATTATAAATAAATAATATCTATGTTGAACTAGCTGAATCTGCCGACTTCGTCCGCGTAGACTACAAAATAATCACACATGCCACATTTAGATAAAAACCAAGGGAAAGATAAGTTTCATTAATATTTATCTTTAGTTTAGCGGTTTTTTTTAAAGCCCCGAACCTTTTTGCACACATACGTATGTACACGATATCGTGTAGGTATATGGATTTTTCTTACCCACTGCTTTATTTAAGTAATCTATGTATAGATCACAATATACAAATGTCGTTATACCTGACTTGTTTAAATGAAGAATAATAAATATTCAATATTTATGTGTGTGTCCGGCTTTTAAACCGCTTAAAAAACAAGTTAGGTAGGTAGATTTTGAGATATCCTAAAATAGAAATGATACTCAATGGGTATTAAATTACTTTTGGTTGCATTTCGGAATGTACAGTCCCATTTAGAACCTCGTCACAGTTCACAGTTCACATGTGGCTGGGCGTGTGCGAAGCCCGGACATGGCAGGACACGACATATCAAGGCGTTTAGAACTTCGTAATAGGAATTAAGACAATTAAGCATCCGTGTTAAGGGGATATGCACGGTCAAAACGCAAAAACCGTTGTAGGTATATTAAGAGACGAATAAAGAAGAATCCTTTCAAATATTTGTTTAAGAAAAATATAGTATTAAACATATATGTCCAGGATGATTAAACGTAGTTTATCAAATAGTATTGCAAAAATCAATTATTATAAATTGTCAAAAAATTTAGAGAACTGTTCATCTTATACAAATTAAACTTACACGAGAAGAAAGATAGTTAGATAGTTTTATTTATTACAATGGTAATTAGTGAATTTTCATTTTTATTTGCATTTTAATTTGTATATTATTTGCAAATGAAAAAAATAAAGTACGTCGATTCGGTGGTAGACGGCGTTCGTACACCATAACGAGATATAGACAGAGAAATAGAGGCCAATGTGCAAATATCACTGACTTGAATAACCCCCTTAACTCCGTGATCCGTGCTCCGTCCGAACCACGGCACGGACACGGCACAGTGCGGTATAAATCAACTTAATTGGCATTCGACACCATAAGGTCACGATCGCCATTTTGATTGCGTCCACAAATGTATCCCTAAATGCTGGTCCCAGTGCTTCATTGAATAGCGATGCTTATCCTTTGTCCAAAATATGCCAGCATTTTCTGGTCACGAGATAATCCCAACAAAAAGTAACACAAAAAATAATATAAAAATATTACCAGTCGTTAACTTAAAAAATGTAAACGTTATTTTAAACATAAAACAGGAGGCAAATTCAGATAATTAAAAGTGTCCAAATTCAGTTCGGTTCTAGTTTTCATCTCATAATTTATATGACATAGGTAGATACTACGTAGATAAAAATCCCAAAATACTACGTTTGAATTCATTCATAGTTAGTTAACTACTTAGTCTAGTATTCGGTAGTTTTTAAGAAAATAATTGCAATTCATAAAGTTGCGAGAAAAAATGTTAGGTTAGAATATGTTATAGAAGGCGATTTTACTGGTTCGACATTTTTGGCTAAAAATATGTGTACCCACCAACTTTTATTCTTTGTCCAAAAAGCTGTTTCACTAATCCCGTAATGGGTATAGGAAAATATGAAAAAAAGTCTATAAAATTTAAAAAATGATTTTCCTTTTTATCCAAGAAACATTTTTACAATATCTTGTTTCGTAAATTCAAGCCTCGTTGGGGACCTTTTGGGGTACGGAACGGAACCCTGAAATGTAGAGCTCTCATTAATCTTTTGCTGATAGCAGATTTGTAAAACAAACCGAGAATCGAGTTTAATTTGAGTGTAGCACGATGAAATTAACCCACTTATCCGAGTATAAGCGCAGTTAATTTACCAGATTAGCGTTTGTGAGACAATTAGCCGTAAGTAAACTTTATGCGCAGCTTTTGAACGGACTTTTGCTAAAAACTAGGGGCAAAAGCTGCTAAGTACACTTCTATCGGGCGAGTGACGCAGCGCAATTACGTTAGTCGAATCGCGTCGCTTCGTCGGAACAAAGACGCTCAGTCTGCCCTTGCTTTCATTTACGATCTCACCATTTTGTCGAGATTTCTATTTTGTTACTTATTGTAATTGAGATTGTAAGATTTCCCGGCTGCTTTTGCATACAGTAAAATATTCTGGAAACAAAGAACACTCGTGCATGTCGCTTCGTTCCGGTTCCGTTTTAAACAAAGCCTGGAGTCAATAACACTAATTTGATCGTACGCTGTTAATAAATCGCAGTTAATCGATGCGATTTATGCGAAGCGATAAAGCTGCCAATGAAATATACGTATTCTGGAGTATGTTACTACATCTACAGTACGAATTAGGTATGCTTGGATGGTGCTTTAGAATTTTGGTACGAGGGAACATTAGCTAGGATAAGTAAGCTTATTTGGGCGAGCGAGAGAGTTTGGCGAGGCTCTCGTAACACCTTTGCACAAATGGCACAATCTATGCGTTTTTGCATTCGGGACACGTAAGCCTGGCAAACAGAGTGGAGGAGAGAGCTCTTGGTCGGTGTGATAGGTCCCCGCTGTAATCTAACTGCTTTACATAACACTCGTTAGAATTGTAGCGATCTCTCAAAAAATGGACTGTGGCGTCGCCGTTGACTTTTAATCACATGTTTCATGTGGAATATGAAATGATTAAAGGATCTCGCGCACTACGCTATGCGGCATCGACCACGACTGAATTTTTTTTAAATCTATTTACTTACTTCTATTTTACCTATTTTTTAAGCTACAGGTTCCGTTGCCTATTTTCTTTTAGCTCAACCGTTTAATTTTTTTTAACCACATACTCTTTAAAAAAATGTTAATAAGCTGTTGCTGGGATCGGATAGAGAGCTTCAGTGAGTAACTGAAAGCTTGTAAATTCGTCTCCAAACTCTGAGTCTACTTGAAATGTTTGCATTTCATTACCTGCAGTCAACAAGAGTCCTAATTTAGCTTGCAAACATTCAGATTTTAATATCTCTCTGTGGCTAGTTGGCTTCTATCGATTCAGGCATTAGTGGGCTATTTAAAACGAAATTACAAAAGCAGTTGTGATTTGAGATATAGTTCTGTTTCTCTCTTTCAAGTCCTCATATTTTACCTACTGAAACAAATAGTGAAAAGATTGACTAACAGTAATTTATTTTATACTTACTTATTGATAATTTCTAGAGAGATTTTAGAATCCAAATACAATAATATGCTGATACTTCTTTAGAATTGAAGAAAAAATAAAATCAACTTGAAAGGTAGGTAGGTAATAAAGTAAAATCAATAAGCGTAGTCTAACGGCCGAAATTAACAATTGATCCTGATCCGTTATCTTTGGTTTTGGATCGATATGTCAAGTCACAATATGTCATTTTAGTAGTAATGTGTCAAACCCTAGTACTAAAATGAAACATTATGACATGACATATCGATCCAAAACCGCAAAAGTCAAAGTCAAAAGTCAAAATTTGTTTTATTTAATAGGATACATTGTGATCACTTAAAAACGTCAACTTAAAGCTAGCTACGCCTGTTCCAACCTCTTTACGCCGGCAAAAGAACCGGCAAGAAACGTCCGGCAGGTAATTTTTTTGGCGCGATCACATTTACAATTTTGTTTTTATTACTGATTGATTGAATTGGAGCAAGTTCACTACAATCCCAAGCTTTTTTTTGTCATCTAATAATAGTCTGATATTTTTCAATTAGCTTTTCTAATAAAATTTCTCTTGTTTGGTTGTGCACACGCGGATAACTGCTCGGATCGATTATTAATTTCGGGCATAAGACTTAAGATATTAATTAGTTCTATGTATATATATTATATATGCAAAGAACTAACAATTCATTATGTTACGAAATACATAACGTGTTATTTATATAATTAATACAAAGGACGAAACACGTTTTTCTACCGGTATTGTAATTAATATAATTAATTATTACCGACGATTACCTAATAGGTTAGTAGTCACGTAGCTATTAGTGTATCCCGGCAACATAATCCACGTATGCGAGAGATCAACTCCCGACATGCGCTAATTAGTAGATACTGTTAGTAGCAGTAGTTAGAAGACATTTGCGATTAAAGTTGTGCAATTAGTGGCGTTAATGTTTTATATACTTGCGGCCCGTCTAGGCTTCGCACGGGTAAGCAAAGATTTTGACAATCGGAAGTTTTCTCTAAACCGTACCTAGGTCTATATTACTGAGATCTATCAACATTAAGAAGACGAGTCCTAGATTAAGCTGATAATTGGGGCTAATTTAATTTTTCTCTGTAATTACTAAAAAAGAAAAATCTATAAAAAATATATATTAATCTACGTGATACGTACAATGTACATGGCCTTTGAGAAGAAAAATACACCGGATTTATAAATAACAAAGACTTGTTATTACCACAACATATTAAAAGAGTATAATACCCAGAAGACCATGAAGTTATTTTTTGAAAATATTGCCTTAAACTTTTCAGCAATCGTTTTTAACGTTTTTTACGCCCTGATCGACAAGAGGTACCCCCCCTGGCGCCTGCAGGTTAAGGCTGTAGATAGCAGGGCCTTAATAATTGAATCACTAGAACTAAGGTACACTTCTACTATTATTCGGTGATGGTTGAACCAGCACGCAGTTGAATTAGGGCCCGTTTACACTGTTAGCGGTCGCCTACGAACGCAGCACACAACACAACGTAAATTCGTTTCTGCAATCACGGCGCGGCGTGTGCGCTCGAAATCTGATTTACCGCTGATTTGTGGTCAGGTGCGGTTGTGTTCCCTCTACCCTGCAGTACGTGGTATATTTCTATGTAAATCTCTGATTCTATCGAAGGATTTGTACTTATTAAAGAAAGTAACAGGATTAACAACACCAACTCTAATGGCTTTGCGACCCAAAGGTCTTGGCCTCCGAAACGAAAGAGCGCCAATTCTCTCTAGATCCTCAGCGATTTTAGCCCAGTTCAGATAAGATATGTAAATCAAATCCAAACTAAATATATTTATTTAGTAGGACACAAAATGTGATCACTTTATAAAGGCAAACTTAAAAATAGCTAGGAACAAAAAACCAGACAAGAAACACCCGGCAAGTAATTTTTTAGTCGCGATCACATATACAATTTTATTTTTATAACTACCTAGTTACCTACATATCTAATTGATTGAATTTGAGCAAGTTCAGTACAATTGCAAGCTTTTTGTCATCTAATCTAATATTTTATTAGCTTTACTATGATTTCGTTATTATTTGCCTTGTATTTATATATTATTATTGTAGTTATCAACAAGTCTTGGATTCACATTGGGATTTTTCAAAAAATATTTTGAATTAAGCTTTTGGACTACATAGTGGTATAACATCTTCCTAGTTCCTACTAGGTAAGCTCTTTCTGTTCCTTTTTCTGTTTGTTTTTTTTTCACGCCTAATTTTAAGAACAGTTCTTGATGAAACTTGGTATGGAGATAGTTTGAACCCTGGAGAATAACATAGAGAACTTTACCTAAATATAAATAATTGTGTATCTAGGCCTTAATTTTTAACATTGGATTCGCTAAATTTATACAGAATATACCTACGAGTACTGGACCCAAAAAATTTTCTTAGCACCTTTTTTCTTTTTTTTTGTGTTATTTTTCTTTCTTTCTGTTTTTTTTTGTAGCCGAGTGGCCGTCGCCTTGTCGGCCGTCCCAGGTATCGCTGGAAAGACGAAGTCACGAAGGATTTGCGCGAGCTCCAGGTGGAGGACTGGCAGGAGGTGGCGCAGGACAGACCGAAGTGGCGTCTTTTGTTATCGGAGGCCAAGACTCACTTTGGGTCGTTGCGCTATCTCACTTAGTTAGTTTTTTTATACCTATGAGTATGTAGGTGTAGGTATGTTACGGCAAATTTTCAAAACTACTGATCTAAGAAAATTATGCTACTAATAGGAAGTTACATACAGCTATAGGTATAGGCTAAGTTTTATTGTGATATAAACATCCTGTGAAATCCCCACGTATATTAAACCGCACAGCTATATAGTTTAAAATAAAAACATTAATAAAAGCAATAAGTTTAATATGTTCTAAGTACCTATCTACTAATGATTACTTTATTTATGTAGGCACAATGTAGGTACAATGTACATTCCTAAATAATATTATCCACTTAGTTCCAAACGGAAGCGACATAAATCAATCACTGCAATTGACAGACAGGTTGTTATACTATACCGATAACAAACTCATCTCAAGCAAGTTTATTTCATTTCGCAACAAGGAAAGAATCTGTATCATTTTACCCGGGAAGTTAAGAGCATTCATTTCTCGGAGCGGCGTTTACAGTGGGTAATAAATTATCGTTTGCGTTACAGTAATAATCAAGTAAAATGAAACGCTCGCTACGTTTTGTGAGTACTACCTATCTTGTTTCGGAATGTTGGAGTTGTCGGGATGCTCTAAAACAGATTAGATAATAGTAACTAGATTCTCTTCATCGTAGAAGGAGAAGTTTTGACGGAATCTTGCGGAACTGTCAAACCTCTTTCATTTGCAAACAGGCACTAATTAGAGTGTTTGGTTAGGGACTGTACAACCTGTTTTGTTGCTAATTGTAAGGGCTCACGTGTGAATAAATGTTAATTTAGGCATATTATTATACTCATAGTATTTACGCGAAGCCTGTAATAATATGCTCAAATTAACATTATTCACAAAAGCAAGCAAGCAACTGTTCGGAGTACGACCACAATAAATTAATATTATTTCTTTAAAACTGTGATTTATGTATTATCAAGTGATTGTTATGCCATAATTAGTGTCTAAAAATGAAGTTAAACTGGAAAATATGTGGTTTTGACTACATTTAAAGTAAATTGATGATCAAACAAAACAAGTAGGTACCTATCAAACGTGTTTTAAAAGCAAAAGTTGTTGTTTCGGTTGTCCAATCGACACGGCTTCTAAATAAATGCTGAACTGAATGTAAAGTGGTTACATGGAAATTTTGAGAACCTGTGGTAAAAGTTGGTTTAAGAAATAACATCTACATTTCCGTAGCATTTCAATGAATGTTAGTTTTGGATCTTGGATATTTGTGGTGTGTCGTTGTGTGTGTTTATAACACACGTGAGGTATCAGGAAATCCTAGTGCAGGATGTTATTAATGAATTATATACGTGTTATTTAAACAAAAAGGAATAATTATCTATGTATTAGTTACGTAAACGATAACTATACAGCTGCGCCCCGTGGTGCAACCCGTGATATCCCGTTATCCCGCAGGAACCTTATTACCGTGAGATAAAAGTAGGCTACGTGTTAATCCAGGGTATAAAATATCTCAGTTCCACATCGCTACATCCACATTGCTCGACAAACCGATAACCGATGGGGAAGAAAGGTTCTCGAGTGGTGACCATGAACTGGAAGACGTTCTGAAGGTAGTCCTTTAGTTAGGTTGACCGATGACATCATAAGAGTCGTGAGGAGCCGATGGATGTAAATGGTTACAAACCGTTTATGGTGGTGTTCAAAGGGGGAGGTCTGTGTTTAGCAGTGAACTGATGATTTCAAATTTCACATAAATCCTTTGGTTGGTCAGCGTGAAAATATCAAAATCACACACACTTAGGTAGGTACTCACTCACTCACGAACTTTCGCATTTATAATATTAAAGTATGATTAGTGTTGTTTCTTCTTCTTCCTCTCTCCCCTATCAGCCGTCATTCATATCGATCCATACACGATCCATCCATCTTATCTTATTTTTTTTTTATTTATGATTTAATTGGTTTTAATTATTTAACAACAAAACTACAAAATATATTGTTGGATAGAAATTTAAACTAAATACCTACTAAAAACGAAAATACCTATAGGTATAGATAGATAAAACTTGACTTGATATAATTATATAAAACTTGATTTAAAATTTAACGCTTTGGGATTTAATTTGTGATGTTATAAAAGCATAGCAAATACCAATAAAAGCACCACCGATGTAAAATATTTTTAATATATAGTAAGCGTCGCAATATTTTCAACTTCAAAGGAAAGAAGTTTCTAGTTTTCTCTTCTAAGTTTAACCCTCTCATCAACATGCCGTTAGTCAATTTTAATAAGTATACTAAGTATAAAGCGAGCAAAAACTTCAATACACTTGATAAGTGCCGATAAAATAGAGTATAGACCTCATCATTATCATCATCAACCTGTATCAGTTCACTGCTGGACATAGGCCTCTCCCAAGGTACGCCACTGAGCCCGGTCTTCGGCACTTTTCATCCGACTACTGCCAGCCACTCGGCGCAAGTCGTCGCTCCACCTTGTCGCAGGACGTCCTACACTACGTTTGCCAAGTCGCGGTCTCCACTCAAGAACACGTCCTATTCAGCACAAATGTTCATGAAGCGAAGATAGCTCAGAGGTAGCGACGTCGGTTTGCGATCAGTAGGTCATGGGTTGGAATCCTACAATGAGCTTGAGGTTTTGGTGAAGGAAAATAAGATGAAGCCATAGTTTGGTGGTACGGCATTTTCTACTGCTTCTAACTGCCACCATCAAGTAAAGAATATGTCACCAAGCACCTCTCGGAGTGTTCCGGCAGCCCCTCTTGAGATCCAGTTTCCAATTCAGGTGTAGCGTGGCGCCACCTTCGATCTCGTCGTCATTTAACATCAGGTGATGTGTTGTCAATCGCTACCATGTAAGAAGTAAAAGAAATGATAATTTTTAAATGTCTATGCGTGCAAAGCCATGGCGGGTTGCTAGTGTAATATAATTCCTAACTTCAGATCAAGTAATAAATATTATCTGTAGATGTATGTAATGTTTAAGCGATTTAATATATAGAAATCACTCGTTCGAATAAGTATAATCACACGAGCGTATGTAAAGCGGAAAGTTTTTGTATCTGTATTATAAATAAATAATATCTATGTTGAACTAGCTGAATCTGCCGACTTCGTCCGCGTAGACTACAAAATAATCACACATGCCACATTTAGATAAAAACCAAGGGAAAGATAAGTTTCATTAATATTTATCTTTAGTTTAGCGGTTTTTTTTAAAGCCCCGAACCTTTTTGCACACATACGTATGTACACGATATCGTGTAGGTATATGGATTTTTCTTACCCACTGCTTTATTTAAGTAATCTATGTATAGATCACAATATACAAATGTCGTTATACCTGACTTGTTTAAATGAAGAATAATAAATATTCAATATTTATGTGTGTGTCCGGCTTTTAAACCGCTTAAAAAACAAGTTAGGTAGGTAGATTTTGAGATATCCTAAAATAGAAATGATACTCAATGGGTATTAAATTACTTTTGGTTGCATTTCGGAATGTACAGTCCCATTTAGAACCTCGTCACAGTTCACAGTTCACATGTGGCTGGGCGTGTGCGAAGCCCGGACATGGCAGGACACGACATATCAAGGCGTTTAGAACTTCGTAATAGGAATTAAGACAATTAAGCATCCGTGTTAAGGGGATATGCACGGTCAAAACGCAAAAACCGTTGTAGGTATATTAAGAGACGAATAAAGAAGAATCCTTTCAAATATTTGTTTAAGAAAAATATAGTATTAAACATATATGTCCAGGATGATTAAACGTAGTTTATCAAATAGTATTGCAAAAATCAATTATTATAAATTGTCAAAAAATTTAGAGAACTGTTCATCTTATACAAATTAAACTTACACGAGAAGAAAGATAGTTAGATAGTTTTATTTATTACAATGGTAATTAGTGAATTTTCATTTTTATTTGCATTTTAATTTGTATATTATTTGCAAATGAAAAAAATAAAGTACGTCGATTCGGTGGTAGACGGCGTTCGTACACCATAACGAGATATAGACAGAGAAATAGAGGCCAATGTGCAAATATCACTGACTTGAATAACCCCCTTAACTCCGTGATCCGTGCTCCGTCCGAACCACGGCACGGACACGGCACAGTGCGGTATAAATCAACTTAATTGGCATTCGACACCATAAGGTCACGATCGCCATTTTGATTGCGTCCACAAATGTATTACCGATGAACCAAAATCAGATTCATTTGATTTGCGGTCGTAACAGTGATTCACTGAGCGCATGGCAACGAAACATATATTGTCACACCTTTTTATATATCTATACCGCATTTTCTTACCTATATTTAGCTAACCTAAGCAGTAAGCATTCATTTATCGTATTTATCCAATCATGCCACTTTGATGACCTATGCGGCGCAATGAGCGAACACCTGCCAAGGATGTCGTCACTGGTTCGATTCCCGCTACGGGACATTGAATAAAAATCGCAAGTATTTGCTTCGTGCATGTCTGAGTGTTGTGGGTTATTGATATTTCTAGTTTCTGTCTCTCTAGATATTTTTTTAGGGTTTAATTCAAAGCTTATTTTATGTAATTAAGTGATTACGTAGGTGTAGTTATTTGTTGTCGTTACTTTTTATATATTATGCACATACTGCATTTTTCCGTTGTAACATTCGTTGCTCATTTTTTTGATAAGATTATCCGTATATTAATGCTGCGTTTGATTCATTCATAATCTTGTGGTAGGATCAGTCTAGCAGTCTAGCTAGACGCGCCCGATAAATGCATAAAGATAAAGTCAGCTGATGAATAAATCAATGAATCGAAGGGAGAGTGAGTCGAGTCGATTGAATACATTATCTGGTGCCACGAATGCGTTAATGTTAGAGAATTTAATCAGGGAGCGGGAGGGAGCGGTAGCAAGGCATTTTCTCGATTTACGAGCGAAAAAGCTTCCGCCGCTTTCGACGTTCACGCGGAACTACAGCAATTTTTGAACATAACAATTTTAGCATACCATTATTAAATTTGTATTACATTTTTCATTCACAGTATTAAGTTTTCCAACAAACAGTAATCATTATTTATCAAAGCTCCGTAAAATTATTTCAAATGTTTAAGTACTTAAGTCGTCTTTAAGCTTCTCAAATCGAGTAATTAAATGACTGTGCGACGTAATGTCATTTTATCAAGTTTACAAGCAACTCGTATTCCAAGCCGCAAACAAAACTGCGTGTGGCTTAAGTTTACGAGAGGGCTCTCAGAGAGATCGCCCAATTTGCCTTTCAGATATTTAGGCTTCTCCTCGCTCGAGAGATTATGGTTCATAATACTTAGGGACCGTTGTTGTAGCTCACTAAAATTAAATTTGTGACAAAGAAGGAGCACTGTGCGGCTGCGAGGCATCTAGCTCACCCAACCGTGGAAAGTAATGATCACAAGAAATCCCAGATCAAGAATTAGGAGCACTTTGGTTTTAGTAAACCGACTGGAATAATAGCTGAAGTTTGGAGTTGCTATGCCAACAAATGATTTGATGGGCTTCCCGCTTCATCAGGAATCGAGAGAGATCGGATAATGTTTCGTTTCGGCCTAATGAAAAAGTTGAATGAGCGCGCCAGCCCGATGTGGGCACTCTATTGAAATAAGATTTTAGACTGTTTTCGTGAGGCAAGTCAGAAACAGCGCTGCAACCTTCCTATGCCCTTTATGAGTTACATTTGTCGGGTGAAGCCTGAATAGGCGGCCAGTCTCTTTGATGGTATTGAAAGAGAAAATGCTTATCGCACCATCGCCCGTAAATAGAGGAGTGGGTGTCGAATTTCTCTCACATGCTGGGAAAACACACTTATCCTTTCTACTTAACTGTTTTCACGTACCTTCTCAATACATTGAGAATTTTGCCTGAGTCTATGCCTTTTGAAGGTACTGACAGGTATTTATTATCTACGTGTAAGATCTAATGTTCTTTCAGAAGGAACTGTTTCCGTAGCCTAATATTGAATTCAGGCAGCGCCGTTTCCACGTTTCTGAAAATTCATATCTAAAATGTAGCGTTTAGCTTTCAATACATTACTGTAGAGGGGCAATAAAGCCCTTGTGCTATCATTGGCACTGCCACGAATCTTGAGATTAAAAAGTTAATGGTGTGGAAGAAACCGTGGTGGTTAAAATAAATCGGCGACGTTCCATTTCCTGCAGTAAGTAATGCGACCTCATGAATCCGTTTCAAAAATTGAATCCGCGTTATCTAGTTTTGTGATATTATTATGAGAGGAATGGCATTAAATCGGACAGACATTAATATTCTTAGATATTTATAGAGCTTTAGCGACCCGCCCTGGCTTCACACGGCTAATGAATTTTATATACATAGGTACAGGTAAATGTTAGATACATTGCGTTGCTTTATTACAGTATTCGTAGGGATCTCTAATTGTTTTTGAAAATAAATTAATGTTTGTTACTCGCTGATTAATGTAGCTTTCTATATGTAAAATAATTTACAAAATCGGTTATGGTGTTAATTTTTTAGCTTATTTCCACGCGAACTTAACTAAAGTTCCTATGGGGGTCATTGATTTTGATTCTAGGATATTTCTCGTATATTTATATGCTCCAAAAGAGAGATTTAACTCGCTAGTTTATTCCTGTTACTCGGCGGTATTTAATCTTCGAGAATATAAGTATACGAATACTTATTCTCACTTCAGAGGAGTCATATAAATCGTCTTTGATAACAATTAACATTTAACAAGCGAAGTTCGATGGTAAGTTAAAATCTCGTGTTACGGCGATATTTGGCAAATTAATTCAGAAACTTTATCTTCAAACACGCGGGCAATGTTTGCGAAGATGGAGTCAAATGGATTCCGTCGTTTTGCAGTGAACAGATATCTGTTTAGATAAAAGTGTATACATATTTAATTTATTTACTTCGGATTCGGAATATTTAACATTAGTTGACGGTCAGTGTTAAACTTTTGCATGCTCACGTGACCTATTATTATAGGTATTCAGATATTGTTTGTGGTGTTTACCCGCTTTGTCCACTTGGTTTTTTTTTTTTACTATTTACAGGGTAGCGTTTGACCATAAGTCACCTGATGTTAAGTGACGATGTGGTCGAAGATGGCGCCACGCTACACCTGGACTGGGAACTGGCTCTCAAGTGAGGCTGCCGGAACACACCGATAGGTGCTTGGCGACAGATTCTTAACAAGAGTGGTAAGAGGGTGGTAGCTAGCCAGGCGAGTACTAGAAAATAGCCTACCACCAAGCTATGGTTTCATCACGATGTTTTCCTTCACCGGAAGCTGAAGCTCATTGTAGGATTCGAACCCACGTCCTACGGATCGCAAGCCGACGTCACTACCACTGAGCCATCATCGCTATAAAACCTGCTTTAGGCCACATGTTAGGGCAAAGTGAGTCTTAAAAAATATTTTAATCATTATTTCATATCGAATAATATATGTATGTATAATGAATAATTTATTGGAGACATATCACGCTTTTTTAAAAAGTAAACGAATAAAAATAAGTTATCGAATTATGTTTTTTTTCGTGCTTTATAGCTTACCCGTTTTAGGCCACTTACACAAATAAATGTAGGTATCTACCTAATGACGTTTAAGATGTCATTAATACTTTGCTATTGCTATGTTAGTTCAATGCTATATAGGGAAACAAACCCTTATTTATAGTCGTTTCATATGTAAGAATGTTTCGAACTTTTGTTATGTTTGGTCGATTCGTGTGTGTAAAATATTTTTTCCAAGAATAGAAATGCGAAACGCCGATTGAACCACTCTTTCGTTTTGAATCCGGGCAACACTGTAAACTTGTGGAGTTCATTTTAAAACCAGCTCGTTTGAGATCTCGCCAAATATAACAACACTAACATTTGCCAACAGATTTGCCCGCGCGGCCTACAGGACTCTCACGGGTTCTCCCCTCTAATGTAAAAACTAATTATCACTTGCATTTATTAATTCATAGCATTTTCAAACTGTCCCGCGTTTCTTTGTACCCATTTCCAATATTTCAAATACTCCAATATCGCAATAGTATGAGACATAGCATTTTTTTTGTGCCCAATCGACAAACATTCAAATTGGCTCAGTATTTTTGCGTGATGATGTGATGTGGTAATATTAAGCAAACTAACAGACAAACAATTTTTGAGATGCTAAATTCCTCTTATGTACCCGGCTCCACTGGCTATCTACATACCTGCACAGCGGTTTATATAGTATCTAATATTTGTATTTTAGTGTCACAGTTGCTTTGGTACCGATACAAGGTAAAGACGTGCGTCATCAAAACAATAAGATTGAAATTGAAAGTAATCTATTTCGCAATTTTTATAAGGTAAACCTACGTACAGTGCTATCGAGTACCTACCTATATTGATGCATTCTGAATAGCTTAATTTAAGTGCCAAAATTAAATTTGGATGTTGCAGTATTACGCGATAGAGCCATGAAAGTGACGTGCTAAATAAAATATGGCATATGTTGCTATCAAATATGAATCCTGAAGCGTAGGCTATCGGGATAGAATAGAACTGAGGCCGTGTGGCGGGCTCACGGTTTCGGCTGCGCCACAATAAAAGGTACGGTAAGCTTTTCTATAATCTGATCAGTGAACCGACACGGAACATGAAAGTCTGCTCAATATTTTCCAACTCACGGTAAAAAATCTAAAAATCATAGTTCTCATCTCAATAACTTGAAAGCTTTTGAAGTAATGAAGGAGATGTAGTAGTAGTGACGTTGGCTTGTGATCCGTAGATCGTGGGTTCGAATTCTAGAATGAACTTGAGCTTTCAGTGAATGAAAAATCGTGGTGGTAGGGCAAACCGTAAATTGGTGGTCGTTTAATAGTGCTCGCTTAGTTCGCTACTACTCTCAAGTCTATCGGTGTGTCCTGGCAGTCCCACCAATCGAGAGCCAGTTCCCAATCCAGCTGTAGCCTGGTGCCACCCTTGACTACATTAGTTAGTGGTCAATCACTACCCTGCTAGAATTAGATATTTACTACCATTTGTTAGCAGAATAATATGCTGTTTATTATTAATTTTAAATCATCTGATTAAAAATTGGTAAAATAATAAAAACAATATTAATATTCTATGGAACCTTCCATTGAACCTCTGACCAGTGCGCGCGCACTACGTCTACATACTCGCACTCGAACACCCTCTTAAAAATAATAATATCATTTATTTAACTAACATACATCTTGTTTCTACTCCTGTTTATTTGTTCACGTGAGTTCGTCAAGCGAGATAACGCCAACAAGTTTCTCATTAACCGCCGTATATACTTAGCCATTAACGCTAATTTATTTATTAGCATAAAAGTTTGTCCAAATCAACTTATTGCTAGCAATAACGTCTGTAAGTATGAGAGGTTACCTATAATTATTATTTTTTCTCCTTTGTTAAAAAAGACGAGGCAAAAAGATCTAAAAGAGATGACAACCTATATAAGCTGACGTCACCATTATATACAATCGGTTTCATTAACCGCGCTAACCTGATGTTAATTGACGATGTGGTCGAAGATCCATAGAAGTAATGTCATATTAAAAATATTTTTAAAATAATTTTAATCTGTCTAACCGTGGATTAATCGGTTATTGAAACCGGCCGTTAGCTATCATCGTTTATTGGCAAGCAGAGATTATTGTAGCTTTCAAACAACGCAATAATTTTCAAATCGGATGACTAGTTATAGATATTACCTACTCCCCAAAAACAAACTAAGAAACTCATAAATTTTACCTCTTTTTTTATTAGCTATAGGAACGCGTAGGGTACCTAACTACTTACCTTATCTTATCATTAAATAGGAACAAGGTCTAACGCTAGCCTACAAGAAAACATCAGGACTGTTTATAGCATTAGACGGTGAAATTGGCTTCAGAGTAGGTATACCTATACATGTGTTGAAAATGATTCTTCAAAAGAAATTATTTTTATAGTTGGGACTTGTTTCCGAATCTCTTGAAATTTGAGATACGCATCAACAAACATGGAGAAATGCAACTACAGTGAAATAGAAGTTGATGACCACGAAACCACTCGGTGCAAAATCGTTGGCTCTTCTTGGAAGCCTTTTTTACGACAGGTATGTAATATTTTGTATCTAGACTATATACTTAGATTTAGATGAGCGATGATAGAGTCGAATAATTCCACAACTCGAGTGATTCAAGTAGAAATAATCGTCTAGTCGAGTCGAATTAACTCGGTCCTTGGTTTTTAAAACGCGCAGCGCAAAGCGTTTATATACATACAAAATACTCGTAGTATATTACTCGTATACCGTCTAACAAGATACACATACATTACAAAAGAAAAAAAAACTCGACTACGCCAAAATATAGTACCTACCCTATGACACTTCCACAATAAAGACGAATCTAATGACACCTCATGTGGATGTTAAAATCCGTCAAGCCGCTCAAGCCATTTAAGCTACAGGCCGTGCCATAGAAATATACATACATAGATACATACCTACACTCGAAAAACATAACCCTCCTTCTTTCTCATTCGGGTAAAAAATCTCTGGCGTTACCGTTCTCTGTTATAGATAGAAGCAATACTTACCGTATTACTGTCGTTTTCCAGCTTTTTATTTGCAGTGGAGTATGGTCCATCTACTTTGTACTGGGATTATGTTATGGGGCGCCAACCGTCTTCATTCCACAAATAAGAAGAGAAGCAAATTCGTCTGAAGTGATTAGTGAAGACATGGCGTCGTGGCTTTGTAAGTATTTTGGACAATAACTTCGTAGCCATATAGGTACACATATGTTGTTGACAGAACGTACCGCGCTTAAAAATGAAGAAAGTAAATAATTTTGATGGTAGTTGAAATCAAGGTTCAAATAGAGGTAAACATTGCATCTTAGACTAAACTAAGTAGCATCGGGATTCGAGATATAATCGGCTTATCTCGATTGTTAGCTTAATCTTACTTGTTGTTACTCGCAAGATCTTGCAGACTTGTCCAACAATCCAGTTCGTATTACCTGCATAAGTTCAAAAAGGTAAAATACAACTACGAAAGAGGTGTTGTTTACGTTTGTCTGTTTTCGCTTAAAGAACTTCAAGACCATAAAATGTATTTTTACGCGGGATTTTGACCCTCACTTAGGCTGGGGCCACACTAAGGTCAACGTTAAGGGAAATGACAATGCCTATCATCGCGATAAATATTGCGTTAAATTATATTATTAACGCAATTATGTGAGTGGCTACACTGGAACGGTCAACGTGAATGCACTTGAGTTATCGGCTAACGTCATACAACAATGTGAATGCCGTAGCCAAATCTCATGGCCACACTTATGTCAAACGTCAATCATTGCGCTATTTAACGGCATTTCCCGTTAGTGTGGCCCCGGCATTAGAGAATGTCATAAACAAGTTGTAAAAAACTGCAAATACAATTTTTGTTGCAGTAATTCTAATGAATCACTCTTTACAATTTCAGCGTCAATCCATGGCTACTCCGCAATTCCTTGGATTATCTTGCTGCCTACAGTTGTCAGACTTGTGGGACGAAGAATTCCTTTTCTAATTGTGTGCGTCAGTACCCTGATAGCATACACAATATTTTACTGCAGTACCAGCCCCACAATACTTTTAGTCAGCGAAGTGATGCAAGGCGTACTTATATCGAGTAACATCATACTTCTCATTTTAGTCGTGACGGAATACACGTCACCTAAATACCGTGGGATATTTATGACCTTAAAGTCAACCATTTTCTTCTGGGGTGTCTGGGTAGCAAACGCAACTGGAACCTTTGGCCACTGGAAGCACATAGCGATAATTGCATTCGTTTGTTCCGTTTATTCATTGTCAGCATTTATATGGCCTGAGTCACCATCTTGGTTGGCGATGAAAGGACGCTTCAAAGAATGCTCCGCCTCACATCGCTGGCTAAAAGGTTCCGACGAGGACTCGGAAATTGAACTAAGAAATCTTATAGCATCGCAAAAAGAATATCTCAAGACTGTTACGAATCAGAAAATAAAACCGGGACAGATAATTAAGAACCTTCAAGAGACTTTAACGACAAAAGCGTTTTACATGCCACTAATGTTATCGATGATGACAATGTCACTATACGTGTTTACAGGAAAGTTTGCGTGTACAATGTATTCAATAGATCTCATAAGAAAAATAACAAATAGTGAATCCACCGCTTATATGGGCATGCTAATAATAGAAGCAGTCACCATATTTAGCATGCAAATCGGTTGCGTATTATCAAAGTATTTAAAGAGAAGGACAATGTTGTTAGGTTTTGCTTGTGGAGGCATAATATTTTTATTCATAATTTCTTTGTATCTGTATTTAGCCAAATTGAACATAATTTCTGAGAATAGCATAGTGTCAATTTTGTTACTGACATTATTTTCGATGACAGTTAGTTGTGGTCCAATGATAATGTCTTGTTCTGTGTACGGTGAGTTGACACCAATGCGATATAAGAGTTCTACTTTGCCGTTATTGGCAATATTTTCAGAACTGCTGGGTAGCACCATGTTGAAAGTGGCTCCTTTAATTTTTAAATGGCTTGGATTACACGGCGCTTTTCTTTTTTATGGATTATCGTCTTCTTTTTTTGTTCTTTTACTGTACAAATTGTTACCAGAATCTAAAGACAAAACTTTACAAGAAATTAATGAATATTTCACACAATTTAAGATTTCAAGTAATGATGCTAAGCTTTTAAATAAATGAGGGCAAAATATAGGTAAATCAATATGATAATGAAGTCGATTGAATCAAATCTTTTTTTAAGCGTTATTATTAATAATAACCGCAGGGCGGCTTTGCAGATAATCTTCGCGTTGAGTTGCGATGCCGCGTAACCTCAAACATTTTTTGGGGTGGAGAAGGAAAAGCTAAGATTATAAGCCCCAAAGGCTGATAAAGGTACAAAATCGGTCCATATGTAGTAAAGATTGGAATATTTAATAAGTAGCATTTAAAAATTGTTCTTCTCATCTCTGCCTTCTCCACTGTTGCTTCACTAATGTATCTATAGGGTAAAACTGAGAATGATAAATAAGTTATTTAATTGAGGCAGTATGCCTAAATATAATATTACCTAATTGTGACGAAGAACCCATTTGTTAATTATCCCATTTTCTATGTTCGTGAGTAAATTTTTGTATTGGGGTATCTAGGATCCATTAGTTCAATGTATATTATTTTACTTGTAATTAGCAGTTTAGATCTTTTCCTAGCCAAGATAAAGCCTAGCCAAGTTTAAGCGTGGCGCTTCACTCGACCACGTTATCACGTAACATCAGGTAAATTGTCGTCAAACGCTTCACTTAAACATGTGAAAAAGACTCTCGGTACTGTCTGTATAAACTGTATAAAATATGCTAGGCATTATAGTTTTTTTTTAATTTATCAATTAAATATATTCTTCAACAAACAACTTGTGTCCACATCGTTCTGAGTTATGCTAGGACTCAAAGGTCACTAGAGACTAGAGTCATACTGCATCTTCACTTTATTATAGTGAATCAGGTCGTATTTATTTGTGCCCTAGTTCAGTCGCCAAATGTAGGATACATTCGTAGTCGACAAAGAGCGTGGGCGCAGCAGATTGCTTGGCCTGGTTAGTACCGCAACTTTCTCTCCTACCTACCTTTATGAAATTTTATTCCATACCGATCTTTATGAAACAAAAACAATGCCAAGCAAGGGCTAACCCTGAAGCATAAGCATGAGTATGAGTTCATAACAACTCTGCTTATTGACTGCTGACGGCTAGACCATCCTGTCCAGAGCAAAAGAATAAGCTTCCAGGCACGGGGTATCCAGCGAAGTGACGATACCTATCCGAGAACTGCCAATGATGAATATATGTAACTTGCACTCCGTGACGTATATTTACATCAGTCACTTCGGGTCACCTACTTACAGCAATAATAGTGTTGCGTAATGATGCTTCAGCACCTTGATATTACTTAAATTGTGCACGTGGTTTGAGAAACATTTACTCATCATCAACTTTACATGACGCTTTGGCCAGGCTAGCTAAATAAAATTTGAAGTCAAATGCTTATTAGAAAGAGCTGGGGCATACCCCAGCCAATGAATTAGCATTGCAATTCAACGATGCAATGTCGCCAGCTTTTTGGGCACCCTACACGCATGCAGATGGAGCCTAAATGTGTGTTTTATTTGTAATATGTATATGGAATATTTAATTGTAAGTAGATATTAGGTAATTTTGTAAAGGCAATGTATTTTTAGTGTTAGATATTATATTTTTATGAATAAGCTCATGTCCTCGCTGGATTAAAATATACTTGATTAAATTAAGTATTAGTGTTCACGTATAACTTTTACTACTTCCCTATGTAATTATATCACATAATTGGTAACGAACATAAATAGGTACATAGTACCTACATAGGTGCCTAATATAAGATTGGATAGTAGGATTAGATAGGATTTCCAGAATTTGGTTTTGTATTATTGGGAGGTAATAGGCATTATAAATATATGACAGACTAAAAGTATTTCGTATAGCGTACAGTAAAATAATTGCTAAGAGTAAAATAAAGGCGCTTCTTGCCTGTGGTGCAGTTGTGATAGTCAAGTTTACCGGATAAGAGCTAAAGCCTCGTTTAGACGTCCGAATAATTACCGGACAAGACTCCATCAAAATATTTGCATTTTATCAATGGTCGATATTGCATTTTATTGTTTTCATATTATTCTATGAATCAGTTATAAGTTTAACGATAGGTACATTTATTCTAATTTAAGACCACTGTTACGAGTATAAGACCCACTCCTAAAATATTAGGTACTTACTGTATTTTTTTTGTAGCACGCAATAATAGTTTAACTTAGTGACGAGACATCGTCTTTGATACGCCATAAGCAAATTGAGAATTAGGTACTAGACAAAGTCTTTGTAGTGTAAAACATAAGTATTAAGTAGTTATTACTTACTTTAATTTTGTGGTCCACAACTCCATATTATATTTTTCCAAACAGAAATCCAGAGATCTCTATGTGTAGACTCTCCAACCGTCTGCGTTGAAAACGACTCCTAATTCATTAATGAATATGAATATATCCTACTATAACATTGTAAATGCGAAAGTTTGTGTGTATTCACATGTTTGTTACTACGTAGGTATGACCGTAACTACTAAACCGATTTTAGTGACATTTGGAATGAAGATAGCTTATACCTTGGATTAACACATACGCTACTTTTTATCCAGGAAAAAGGTTCCTGCGAGATAACGAGAAGCCGCTGGTGAAACCGCGGGTGCAACTAGTTAATGAATATTACAGTAGCTAGTAACAGGTGATAACATTTTTCAGTCAGTCCGTGCTATAGACATCTTGTAGGCACAGGTATTTTGGGTCATTGTTATACAATTGTGGGATTTAATATCGATTTACTCGTATTATGTTAAACATTGAGTTTTTGACATTAATTTCTTATGAGTTGGGTAAAAGAAACAATATAAATATCGATATTTTATAGCTATTTTCAAAGTAATAGGTCATCATCAAATAATATAAATTCATGAATAAGATAAACAGTTTGGTTTTATGGAATACTTGCTCATTAGTGTGACTAGAGTATATTCTGATGAATAGTTGTGAACCGCAAGAGTGTAATATGAAAGATTGTGAAGAGTACAATGAGTTCCAAGTACAGAAAGAAACGTGTTATACCAGAAAAATCCATTTGTCCTGGACTCTACTTTTCAGACAGGTATGCCCATTATATGTTTGACAGAATGAAATTAATACTTTAGTAAGCGAGGTAGATTTTAGTTCATATTTCCATATCTCTGAGAGAAAGCTTGGGTCCCAGCAGTAGAAACGTTGATTGATTGTTGTTGGTGATTTTATCTGTTCATTATAATTAGGTCCATAACCTTTAACAGTAGTAGGTATTCCTAAAGGAATCATTGAATAAAAGTTTTTCTGTAAAAACATATAGATAAGTAATTAAGCATATACCTAAATATAAACTTCATTGACACCTGTTTGTATACCTACACATTCAAATATTGGAACAGAAGGCAGGAAAAAGTGTGGCGGGTATTGGTGTATGATTTTTTGTTTGAATTTTCGGTAGTTACTTTATTCCTCGCCAATATTACTAAATGTGAACTGGTAGATGATATTGTTCAAATTGTTTAACAGATTTTTGTGGTCACCGGAGTGTGGGTGATTTATTTTGCACTCGGACTCAGTTTCGGTGCTCCAACAGTCCTCATCCCACAACTAAGAAAGGAAGCAAATTCAAGCGACGTTGTTAGTCTGGAAATGGAATCATGGTTATGTACGTATCCCGTACCTACTGCATTTCTTTAGTGCATCCAAATACAACTCAAAGGCTGCTCACGTTAGGCCACGCCGCAACGCCTTACTACATCTCTTTCCAATATAAAATGAAAGACATAGAGATGCAGAGACATGAAGTTTTGCGGTGCAGCCCGTTGGCAGTGTGCGCCTGTAAATTATTTTCCATGGAAATATTTAGTCAATATTGCATTGGCGCAACGCTGACGCCAAGTGGTCATACTAAAAATTTTGGTATGTAAATTGTACAACATGAATACTAACTTTTTTTAATGTAATAGTTTAGTAAACAAGCAGACGGCCCCTGATGGTACTCGGTCACCGTCGGCCGTCGCCTTTGTAGTACTGTGGTACTGTTTTTTTTCCTCTGAGGTATGCTGTTAGTGCACATGTCCTACAATTTACTAGACCAGAGTATGACAATTGAAGTTAAAATAGTCGAGTCCCAACGCCTCACACGGTACTCGGAGTGTAGAAGGTAATTTTAATCGCAAAAAATGAAATGCAGAATTTGAAAATGAAAACTGAATTTTTACCTGTGGTGTGCACCTAATATATATATATTTTTAAATTTCATTTCAGCGTCTGTACACGGCTACAGTTCTTTACCCTTTGTGGTCGTAATACCAATTACAGCACAACTATTTGGTAGAAAAAAAGTATTCATACTAGTTTGTCTCAATACTGTTATTGCATTTGTTGTCTTCTACTGGGGCACTACTGTAATGCACATTCTAGTCAGTGAAATGATGCAAGGCGTTTTACTTGGGAGCAACATAACTTTCCTGCTTCCTACTTGCTTCGAGTACTCATCGCCGCACTACAGAGGTATCTTCATGACTGTTAAAGCAGCTTGTTTCTTCTGGGGTGTATGGATCGCAAACGCAGTTGGAACCTTTTTCCATTGGAAAAATATCGGCGTTATTGGACTCGTGTGCTGTGCTTACTCACTCTCGGCAATCTTTTGGCCAGAGTCACCATCTTGGCTTGCAATGAAAGGCCGTTACAAAGAAGCTGCTGCCGCACATCACTGGTTAAAAGGATATGACGAAGTATCAGAGAAAGAATTGGAGGAGCTTATAACATCTCAGAAGGAATACCGTGAATCGCGTCGGAATTGCAAATTGAGGTCCCTTCAAGATACGTACAGACAAATTTTGGATACGATCACCACAAAGGGGTATTACTACCCGTTGTTACTTACTATAGCGATCATGTCTTTATACCACTTTTCAGGGAAGTTAGTTTGCGTCATGTACGCGGTTCAGTTGATTCAACAAATCACTAAAAGTGAAGAAACGGCGTACATAGGTATGCTTATACTTGAAGGAATCACCATAGTCGGCATGAGCTTTGGCTGCTTTATATCCACGTATCTGAAGAGAAAGACACAGTTACTGTCAAGTAGCTCTATCGCTGTAGTATCTTTGTATGTGATAGCTTTGTATCTTTACCTTCTACATTTAGGTGTTTTTGCTGAAAATCCAATAATTTCTCTTGCGTTATTGATATTTTTTTCCGTGTCTATCAGCTGTGGTCCTCTTATAATAGCATCTCCTATATTTGGAGAAATAGTATCACTACAATATAAATGTTCAACCTTACTGATACTTACTCTTTACTCAGAAATACTAATGGCAACTGTTTTAAAACTAGCACCGAATATATTTCGAGTATTTGAATTACACGGTGCGTTCTTGTTCTTCGCTTTATTTGCTTCAGTATTTACAATTGTTTTGTCTATATTTTTGCCTGAAACGAAAGGCAAAAGTTTACAAGAAATAGAATATTTATTCAAGAACCCAGATAAGACGGATGTTATATTGAATTTACTTGACAAAAAAACATGCGTCGAACAAACAATCACTAGCCGTGACTAATGTCTGAATTAGGCATACATCTACCTTTTACATATTAAATTGTAAAAATTTGCCGTGACTGTATGAATTATGCCAATACCTGTATGATCATTTTTTGTAAACTGTTGGTGTTGCTAAGTTATGACTTTCCAAAGTGCCAACATTAAAATAGTGAAATAAGGTGTTTAAATGTGTACCTACTACTGAAGTTTTTTATTTTATTTTTGTACCAAACGAAGTTAACCAGAAGAGAGAGTACCAGAAGTGTTATTTAAATAAACATAATTATGTTCATTCATTAATTATTTCAATTGTTACATATACGTAGGTAGGTACTACTGGATTAAATTTAAACTATTGTAGTTTTTTTTTGTTTATTTTCCTAACGTAGTTAAGTACCAAAAGTGTTATTGTGACAAATAAACAAACATATATAGATAAATATTTATTCATTTTTTCAGTTGTTTTAACGTAGGTACTACTGGATTCAAAAATAAAAAGTAGGTACCTATGTTGATAAAAGCTGGTGGCCTACTATGGTCACAGAATAAAGTGCTATGTTGTCGGAGTTTTCAGGTCGCACGCAGGCCTACAACATGGCTCGCTCTGTTGAAAATGCCACTAAATGCCGGTTCCAATAACCGATCTATCAACGGTTAGACATAAATTTGACATTATATACTTCTATGGAGCTTATGTCAAATTTCCATCTCCAGTAGGGAAAACCGTGGATAGATCGGTTATTGAAACCGGCCGTAAAACGGTTTCTATCAGTATTGCTGCACCCTGGTCGATCTATTAGGTACCACCAAGCGGACAAGCTTGTCACAAGCGCTGGCATTGCTGAGTGCTGTGTGACTAAACACACAAACACACACAAGACTCGCTACGCTATTTTAAATACTAATACTAGGTGTTTTTCACGTTACTTATTTACCAATCTAAGTAAATAGTGGGATTATCTGTTGATTACGGAAATCAAACCAGTGGTTTCCCTTGTATTTTATAACATGTAACGCAACATAAATTTTTCCAAGGATATATAGCTAATAAGCGTCGCTAATCTTCAATTTTACGTCAATTAGGTACCTATTTACAATTAAAATATTGGTGACCTTGTACAATCTTTTAGATCATAGGCAATGTGTCTCGAAATATCTTTATACCCACTGATATATAATTCTACTGTACGTGTGTATGTCACAGAATTCCTCCTAAACGGCTGGACCGATTTGAATGTTTTTTTTTGTATGCGTTTGGGTGGCGCCCTGGATGGTGTAGATTCACAAATCAGCCCGGCAGATGGCGCTGCAGTCGGTATCTAGGCAGCAGGACAACGTCTGTCGGTTCCGTTAGTATATTATATTTCTTAAGTTTTTTTTTTTGTTTTGTTATGGCGTCACACGATTAGTGTATTTGCCAGTGTCAAGTATAAAATATTTCAAACTCAGAGAGTTGAATCAAGTTTAAATGATGATGATGATGATGAAGATGAGATGAAGGCATGAGGATAGTGTTTAAGTAAAGTAGTGGCGCTTTACTTAAACTTTACACGGACTTTTTTGGAGCAACTCGAAAAGTCACTTTCACAACTTTATTTCAATTTCCCACACTCGTACACATTAACGAACACATAATGGTTAATAATCCACCAATATTACACATTATCACTCGAAGAAACACAAGTTTTGGAAATAAAAACAAAATTTTCACGTTGACACATCAACATTTAAACTTGATTCAACTCTCTGAGTTTGAAATATTTTATACTTGACACTGGCAAATACACTAATCGTGTGACGCCATAACAAAACAAAAAAAAAAAAACATTTAATGAAGGTCTAATTTGTAGCAGGTGTTATGCATAGCCCCATAATATAATATATAATAATAATATGCTATAGCGTATGCCTATGCATAGCGCTTACTGTCAAACAAAGCAGAAAGATTGACCTACCAGTCTCGTCATTCCGTCACATAGGAAAATAATCCAGATTTTTTTTTAAAGAACTAATGTCAAAGTCTGGCAGTGGTTCAAATGTTTTTCCCAAAAAGTATGATCCAATACAATTTTCAGCTTGCAACTATCAGTTCAATGCACTGTCGTGTCGTGATAGTCGTGTGCTCTGGCAGTGTCACTCTAGTCAAAACAAAAGATAAATTCGCGCGCTTTAATTATTCAATGTTACGAAGAAAAGATGTAAGTAGTATTTCTACGACTTTCTTAGTAAGTAATGCTTATTATATTCCAGAATTTTAAAAAAGTCGTCCCTACCTCCCCGTTCATTGATAAACTACTTGTCACAAAAATGTTTACCTTCGATCTAATGTACATATTTGATCGAAGATGTTCACTGATATTTGTTTTAGGCAGTTACGAGTACTAAGGCATCATAATATGTAATGAGTACATTGCTTATGCTTAGTGTCATTCTAAACCTCACTCTTTTTGCCAGTGAAATATGTACTTATTTTTAGCTGTTCTAGCGTTAAGAAATCTGAGATGATAGATATAGGTCGTTCGTATGCCGCTTATTTTTGTTTGTGATATTTTGTGATGCAGAATATTATGTATATTATGTAAAATGCATATATCGGGTAATATTTAGGTTATACCTATTACATAACTAATAACAATAGCAATAAATGTTTATTATATCATTGTGACTAAAGTATATACGTAGGATAAACTTAGTATACCTACTATAACATTTCAGGTTCCCATATATTGTAAAAAGAAAGGAACAAAATCGTAACAAAAACTATTGGTTTCACCAGACATCAGCTCGTATAAATGAAGAAGAAGCCACACTTGAGAGTCAGTTCTCAATCCGGGTGTAGCGTGGAGCCACCTCCGACAACATCGTCAAGTATAATAATCGGGTGACTCGTGGTCAAATGCTGCTGTAAGATGTGTAACGAAAATAAAGTGAACGAATCCAGTAACTTGAAGGTAGTACAGTATTATAGTCGCTACAATATAGATAAATACTAAAAAGGCACCTATACATAGGCCCGTGCATGTAGCACATCGGTTACTGACACCTAATGTAAACCATTCAATATTAAATTATTCGTTACTTTTTCATTGTTCGAAATCGAATCGGATCGAATCATCGAAATTTTCTATTATTGGTGAATACATTCTTAGACATACTTTGAAAGAATTAAAACTACCGATCTTCAGGTGTAGAAAGAACTAAGCATTCAATAAGATTTTTTTAATCAACAAGGACTTAAAATATTATTGTTTTCTTAGAAATCGTAGATAAAACGATAAATTCGGTAGAATTCATACCTAAGTAGAAATACAAAAAAAATTGAAGGTTCCTTACCGCTACGGTCATGTTTTTTATGCACTTATAATATTGCTTTTTACAAGCTTTCGAATCACTCACCGAATATGTGTTTTAACGACTGTTCGCGGCATCCCTAGTGCAAACATCATTCGGTTAAAACTATTATCAATTAAATGACTATAATGAATGATAGTCAGAGTAGCAACATCCAAATCGCTAACAGGTTCTTGGCACAACAACGTAAACATTGATTGGATAATGCCACCTACTTTGTACCGTATCATATTAATAGGCTTGTTAAATATAGATACTTAGTACGGTCATTTGTTATATAAATACGATACGAGAAGGCAAACAAGTCAGTTAGAAAGAAATTAGTCTTCCTGTTTACATTGCAAGTTGGTCGTAAACAATCCTAGTTAGAGTTTTTTAATTTGTTGAACATTTTATTACAATTAATGTTAGTTTTCATGTATCGGTGTTTATTGTTAGTGCTAAGCGAAATTATATTGCTACTCACTCACTCCATGGTATTTGTTTATAAAGTTAGTTTAAGAAATTACCAAGGTAAGCGTAAAAAACTTTTAAAATTTACCCATGTAGGTAATGGTACGATGCCCTTTATGTTGTAATCGAAACGAATGTGAAAACACTTTATTGGTTTATTTTATTGCAGCAACAGCTAAATATGAGCCAATAAATGAATACAACGAACTCAAAGGTTAGTCGGTTGCCAGTTTTATTTTCATTTTGATAGCTTGGTATAGCGGTAGATACTTCACGGACGTACTTTTTTCTTTACAGTTTGCAGCAACGTTATTTATAAACTCGCTGACGAAATCTGAGATTGGTTGATGCTCAGAATGATAAAGAGTGACTACGATGACGTGAAGATGAATGACACTCACAGAAGGAGAGAGGCGAGGCAATGGAAACCTTTTCTCAGACAGGTTAGCTCTAAAAAATTACTAATCGCATGTCTGCTATTTATATTGATACTAGCTGCATCCCACGGTGCGTTCGTTATTATTTAGTTATCCCACAGGAAACTTCTCCGAGATATAAAGTAGCCTTTCTCACTTTTAGATTGCCTATATGATGATATTTCATTGTGATCCGTTTGCTGTATTAGCGTGTAGTAGTAATATTAATAAGTGTGATATGATGATACTGCTGTTAGTAGGTAAAAAATTTTTGACTATCGTAATCAGTGAGAGGTCGCGGGTTCGAGTCTTGCTTCATGATCTTAATTATTCTTCTTAAAATTTGAACATAAAATATGTGGGCTAATCAATGCAAACAATTAAAAGTAGGTAAAAAATAACGTACCTACATGGACGTAATTACGTAAAGTCGTAAACACATCGAAGTGTAAGCGCAGGTACCTAGATCCGCAATTGATAAATACTTAGGAACAATTAAAAAAACCTAACGTCAGGATGATTGTAATTTCTAATATACCTACATAAAAAATGTAACTAGCAGAAGCATCAAGTTGTCTCCGCTTTAATTCGATGATGATGATTCAATTAATTTTGGTATGCCCATTGTCCACAAAAGTTTACAATCATTTCTAGAAAAAGTACCTAACTTAGTAGGTAATATTTCAGTTATACGTGTGCAGCGGAGCCTGGGTCCTATACTTCGTGCTAGGTCTATGTTTCGGTGCTCCGACGGTCTTCATTCCACAAATAAGGAGAGAAGCAAATTCCACAGAGGCTATCAGTACCGAAATGGAATCATGGCTAAGTAAGTCTCATGCATAATTAATGGTTAAACGAACTTACCTTAAGTGATGTTCGACCATAATTATACTAGACGTTGCATTCGAAGATATTTATTCACTTTGTAGTTTCCTATTTATTGCACAGGGCGTTGCACATAATTTTTAGAGCTGTAAAAATAAAAATCAAATCACAAAAATATAAAGTTCACTGTTTCTGAACGATGCCTTCCATGTCATAGGCAGTGCTGTCATCTCCGTCATACTTCATTCTTTCAGAGACACTTATCTCGTTTGTTAGTTGTATGGGCTTTAGTAGCTGGGTTCGGGTGGGACTATAAATATCTTCGAATGCAACGTCTAGTATAATTATGGTCGAACATCACTTAAGGTAAGTTCGTTTAACCATTAATTACACTTCGACGTTGCATTCTCGATATTTATTCACTTTGTAGATGTTTAGCGCTTTCACACAAACGAGATAGGCAGGCAGGATTCTAGATAGAAAAAAAAAAAAGATACATTAACACATATAAACGAAAAAAGTGGAGTGATTATCCACATTATTATGAACCTTACGTTCAACCTAAAACCAATAAGTCAATTGATAATGTAAGCCCAATTACCGTTATTAGCATTCTTGCTTGAATATATTATGAATTACCTTTGTGAATGCAATACTAAATAAGCTTCCTGACCATCCTGTTGTTCATTTTATAACATGGGCAGAACTCCTTATAACTAGCCGAGGTAGAAGTTTAACGGCTACTATGTGCCGCAAATACCAGTATTTGCACCAAACTATAAATGTAAGTATGTCTAATGTATATGTGACTTGTAGTAGGAGCAATGGATTATCTCTTAGATGTATGAATTAATTTCTTTGATGGAGGTAGCTCTTAGGTGCCATGGCATCTATCTAAAATGATAATACTCTCTCTGGATATATGTTTTCTCTGTGAGGTAAAAAAGTATAACTAGATTAGGCACCAAAGTATTTGTAGGCGAAATCAGTAATTAGTCTATTTCTAGTAAGTGCTTCTAGCCAAATATTGATTTCCATTCGTGCGACTTACTTTAATTTCGCACTCGTTGTATAGTTGACAACGCGAGGAAAGGCACAAACTTTTTGGATATGGAATCAAAAGCTTAACTCTCATTTGGATAAAATTACTACAAGTGATTGCGTACTAGGATCTCATGTAGATACGTATTTTGAATAGCAAAGTTTAATTCCGTAAACTTCTTTTGTGAATCTTATAATTTGGTCATCTAAATAACACATTTACCTGATATTAAAACAGAAGCCGAACGGCGAGTCTGTACCTGAATGATATTCAGAGACGAGAATGTGAATCCTATTTGAGAAAATAGGAAAAAATATGGTAATACTTTGAATTATTATTATTATCCCATGTGGCTTTATTCTCGGGTCTTTGCCCGGACCTTTATTAGGCATTGGCGGAGCCGTAGCCAAAGCTAAGAGGCCACGCTAAGGGTGAAGTGTACTATTACAACAATGCTAAAAAGTTATCTGAGTTCTTATTGAAATTATTGATATCCAATTATTATTATTTCTGAAATTATTATTATTATTATTTTTTAGTCTAAGTTTAAATTATAATTAATTTTGATACCCCTTGGAAATATAACTATGTTTGGTTGATAATACCTTCGAAACCAGGATATAATGCTACCAGAGAGGGTGAAATGGATCAATCTTCTTTGGAAAAATAAAAATAATAAGAGTAACTAAAGGCCTTCTTAGGCCTATTAGCTGACCATGACTCCCGTGCAGTGGCTTGATCAAAATAATATTTCTTAAAAATACAGATAAACTAGAATAGAAGGAAGACGTAAAATAAATGAGTTTCCCAATCCAATGAATGCATTGACCATAGGGTCCATAAGGTCAGGCTATGCCAAAGGATCTCTTATCCGTAATAATATGTATATACCATCTAAAACATAAATGTGAAAAAAGTGAGACAAGTTCAATATTGTGATGGTATGTTTGGTTGTCAACTTCACATACAAAACAATTGTGGTCTAAATGGGTGCCCAGTTCTGTGAATGAATCTGAAATTTAATGAATTATAAGAAAGTGTATAACATGCATAAGTAAATATAATCATCTGCTTAGTTTTTTAATGATGTAAGTTTTTTTTTTTTAATATTATATGCTTCGCACAAATATTCTTGTACATAAACATCAATTTAGGGACTCCAAAAAACAGTTCGTGATTATGATCATGATAGATCACAGGCACCTGGAGCCAGGTCCCATTCAATGTTTTGGTCCTTTATTAATTAATATATATTATTTTGTACGTATATTAAGCTATCTTTGCTTAAGCTAGTGCAAGATATCTCTGAGAGTATATAAGACATCTTCATTAATGCAGACAACAGCGGTACTCTGCCCATGTTTATTCTGTTAATCCTTAGCAAAGCATTGAAGGCCAATGTAAGCTGATTTCAATTCTAATAATTAAGTATGCTAGTAGTGATTGTGTGGTCCCAAAACAAAAAACTCACGTTACAAAAAAACACTCCGCCCAATAAGGGAGGCACCTAAGAAGATTTCTAGAAGGTACTTACCACTGAGTTAAAACATTATTTTTCCAAGACGACTCTGACTTCGAGTTTGATACATTTCTCATATAAATCATTCGTAATGTTATGCAGTTTGTAATTTTTCTTTCTATACAAAGAAAACTGCAGGGTAGGCTGAGAAAAGTAACTTAAGGTACAAAGGTTAAAAAGGTAAAAAGGCCCTGATTGTCAATCTGCTTAATCTGGAAAAATATTTTGTTTCGTCAGGTATTTTTAAGTTTCTTTTTTGTAAACTTTAAACACATATAATGACTTTTCTGTAAATATGTAGTATTTCAATGCCGAAATGTGTGTGTTTTTTGTTCCTTCCAAATCAAAATACATTTTTGCTTGTTTTAACACAAATCTTAACCTTTTGAGAAAGTTTAATGAACCCTCTAAGCAAATTTTAAATTATGGTCATTAATGTGTAGTAAGACATCAAAATAACACAAAAGTAACAACAGATCTCGGTTTCTAAGATAATTACCAACTGGTACAGAAGCCAATGACAAACCAAAGGAAGTCATTGAAAATCGTAGGTTATCTTGAAGTTTTAAATTATGGATAGGAACTTAAAATTACGGTTCCTTGATGTGGACATAATGTATATAAAAAACCTTACTTGGTAAATATTAGCTGTGTGGATATCTTCCATTTTAAAGTCTTCAGTTGTTATTGTCCTTCATATTCAAAATGAACCTGATGTCTAGAGATGTAGGTAGAACGCCAGCCTTGCTAAACTTTGAATGAAGGCCAGAGCTTTCTCAAATTTTTTCTTTGTAAGAAGTTTAGTTTTTAGCATTTATTTCAATTTTCTATCCAACTGTATATATTTCGTTGTTTTGTTGTTATATAATAAAAGACAAGTGTTTTGTGTTCTTGTTTTTTGTTTATGATTTATGTCCCACAGATATAAGTCTAGAAAATGACTGGCTTGTTTTAGCCTTTATAAGGAATTTATCCCGACTTAAGTTCGTGTATAAGACTGCAGAAAATTCTAAGTTGAACCTTGGTGCCCTCCGTAAGCTAGGTTTTCAGGTATTAGGGTTTCCTTTATCGTGGTTTCTTCTGCCTTTACCATTTACACTAGGATTCTACCCCAACGTTTAGATACCTTATTATAAATCGCCCACCAAATAATTCATCTTTCCGTACTGGATCTATGAATGCATTTTGGCTATAAAAACTCTGGTGCGGCAGACATTGGCTTTTCGCTTGAGCTGGGACATGCTAGCTGCATCTGCAGTATTTGTACCTAGACCTGTCGGAATGAATGTACGGGATCTAACCCGGTTATCATCATCAGAAGACCATTGTCGCGGGTCTGGTGTCGGTGACCTTGGATGATTATGGTCGAGCTTTGTCTGGTCAAGAAGATCCAGCGCCATATCAGGTTTTGTACGTATTCACGCTTCACCTATAGACTATTTGATTCAACCAGCTGCATGTGCAGTATTGAAGGTTTTAAAAGTTATTGTACGCACTCGCGTTACTCCTTTAGACTGTATGATTCAATAAACTGCGTGTGCAGTATTGAAGGTTTTTAAAGTCATTGTACGCACTCGCGTTACTCCTCTAGACTGTATGATTCAATAAACTGCGTGTGCAGTATTGAAGGTTTTTAAAGTCATTGTACGCACTCGCGTTACTCCTCTAGACTGTATGATTCCATAAACTGCATGTGCAGTATTGAAGGTTTTTAAAGTCATTGTACGCACTCGCGTTACTCCTCTAGACTGTATGATTCCATAAACTGCATGTGCAGTATTGAAGGTTTTTAAAGTCATGGTACGCACTCACGTTACGCCTCCAGACTGTATGATTTAAAGTCATGGTACGCACTCACGTTGCGTCTCTAGACTGTATGATTTAAAGTCATTGTACGCACTCACGTTACGCCTCTAGACTGTATGTCATGGTATGCACTCATGGTACGTACTCACGTTACGCCTCTTGGCTGTATGATTCAACAAGCTGCGTGTGCAGTATTGAAGGTTTTTAAAGTTATTGTACGCACTCGCGTTACTCCTTTAGACTGTATGATTCAATAAACTGCGTGTGCAGTATTGAAGGTTTTTAAAGTCATTGTACGCACTCGCGTTACTCCTCTAGACTGTATGATTCCATAAACTGCATGTGCAGTATTGAAGGTTTTTAAAGTCATTGTACGCACTCGCGTTACTCCTCTAGACTGTATGATTCCATAAACTGCATGTGCAGTATTGAAGGTTTTTAAAGTCATGGTACGCACTCACGTTACGCCTCCAGACTGTATGATTTAAAGTCATGGTACGCACTCACGTTGCGTCTCTAGACTGTATGATTTAAAGTCATTGTACGCACTCACGTTACGCCTCTAGACTGTATGTCATGGTATGCACTCATGGTACGTACTCACGTTACGTCCTATGACTGTATGATTTAAAGTCATGATACGCACTCATGGTACGCACTCACGTTACATCCTATGACTGTATGATTTAAAGTCATGGTACGCACTCATGGTACGACTCTAGACTATATGATTCAGCAAGCAGCGTGTGCAGTGTTGAAGGTTACAATACGCCACCGGAGTAACTCATTATCAGCCGAGCATCATGCAAGAAAAAAGAATGGAAAAAATCATGAATTATGTGGGTAGTTAGAAAAGAAAAACTACGCAAAAATCATGAGGAAAAAATATCAGTTATTTTCCAAAGTATGCGCCTTTTCCCTAAAAAGGAAGGGACAAAGGCAAATTTACAGATAAAACTAACACACAGTTAATGACCACGAACTAACCTTGATCGTCCGAACTAGTTGGCGAGTTTCGTATCTTGCGTTCCCAACATGTTATTTTTCGTCATTATTTGGACTTATGACGATCTTTTCTCCATAACACTGCTTTCAACTAACTTTTTCACAAAATTTCCAATAAAATAACGAATTTAATCGATAAGTCGAAGCTGCGACGCCCGCACATAAAAAAGGAATGAAGTATGACGGAGATGACAGCACTGCCTATGACATGGAAGGTATCGTTCAGAAACAGTGAACTTTATATTTTTGTGATTTGATTTTTATTTTTACAGCTCTAAAAATTATGTGCAACGCCCTGTGCAATAAATAGGAAACTACAAAGTGAATAAATATCGAGAATGCAACGTCGAAGTGTAATAATTATTATCTATGGTTTCCGTGTATGTTCATCCCAAAAAATGTGCCTTTCATAAAGCGCATTACTTTCCATATACCTACTCAGTACATAGTCATTGGGCATTCTACTTCACTTTTTTGAACTGGTTAAGATTATAGATATTATTGGGCATTCTAATTTACTTTTTTCAAGTAAGCGCACGTAAGTAAGTACATAAGCGAACGTGAAGAAAAAGTGAAGTAGAATGCCCAATAACTACCTACTTTACTCGTATCATCCATTCACGATTGATAAAAATCCGATATTTCAATGAGTTATAAATAGCTCGTTTTAGTTACAAGAGTAATGTAGTTATGTACCCAACATACAGAAAAAAAAGGATGTAATAATAAAAATATAACGAAGTATTTAAACAGCTTGTAGGTGAGCATTATTTTTAGGATCCATGGCCTAGTTTTGTGTTTGTTGTTTTGCTCTTAGATACATAGATAGGTAGATAACTCCTCATTGTTTCACCACAACAACAGAAAATATAACAATATGTATAGAAGGAAAGATGTTTGAGATATTTATTTTGTCTTATGTTTAATGTAGGTATTCATTTACCAAATTATTAAGTATTTTCTTAAATAACTTATTACTCCTCTAGTTATAAACACTTCATCATCACACAAATGTTTGAAACACATCATGCCTATTATATAAATGCACAATGTCTAGTAAAAAATGCTTTAGTTCAACCACACTATCAGTGCAATTAGGTAAGTATAAAATAATATGGGCATGAAATTGAAAAGTTGGGAACGTACATCGTCGGTTTCTGTTTGAGTCATCGTTCATAATAGACTTTTCTTTTTCCTTTCAGCATCTGTCCACGGCTACAGCGCACTACCGTTCGTTGTTATGATACCTATCTTCACGCAGTTCGTCGGAAGAAAAATACCATTCATAATTGTTTGCATCAACACAATAGTGGGATTCATTGTCTTCTATTGGAGTAATAACACAATGCAAATACTACTGAGCGAAATATTACAAGGAATGCTTCTTGCGAGTAACATGACACTCTTGATCGTAATCGTCACTGAGTACACTTCACCGCAGTACAGGGGCATATTCATGTCTATCGAATCATCAATATTTTTCTGGGGCGTGTGGGTCGCAAATGCTGTTGGAACATTCTCACATTGGAAAAACATCGGCCTTATAGCCTTCGCATGCTGTGCGTTTTGTCTCTCAGCATTTTTTTGGCCCGAGTCTCCCTCTTGGCTCGCGCTGAAAGGCCGATTCGATGAATGTGCAGCTTCACATTACTGGCTCAAGGGATACAGTGCGGAATCTGAAAGAGAACTAAATAGTCTCATCGATTCTTTAAAAGATTACCACGAAGATCGTAAAGTGAAGAGTTTCAAAGATAGGCTTAGGACAGTCGTGGAGACGATGTCAACGCGGAGTTTCTACCAGCCGTTGTTACTAGGCTTTGCAGTTATGTCTTTGTATCACTTTTCTGGAAAGTTAGTCTGCACCATGTACGCAGTTGAACTTATTTCCCAAATTACCAAAGACGAGTATACGGGATACATGGGGATGCTTATCTTAGAAGGGATCACCATAATTGGAATGCAAATTGGATGTGTTCTTTCAAAATATCTCAAAAGAAGGACTTTGTTACTTTTGTTTTCTGCCATTGGAATAATGTTTTTATTCATAATATCCCTTTATTTATATTTGATCAAATTGGACATCCTTAATGAAAACAAATTGATATCTATTTTACTTATGATGGCATTTTCAGTGACTATTAGTATAGGTCCAATGATAGTGCCTTCTTCTTTATTCGGTGAAATTATATTTTTACGTCATAAAAGTTCATCACTTTTGATACTGACTTTATATTCTGAATTTCTCATGGCCACTGTATTGAAAATGTCACCGCACATTTTTAAAAAGCTTACATTGCACGGTGCTTTTTTCTTTTATGGAGCATGTGCTTCAATATTTACTGTGGTTTTATATAAATACTTACCTGAAACAAAAGATAAAACTTTGCAAGAAATTGAAGAATACTTTAAAGATCGTGTAAAATCAACGGACACTGCTAAGGAATTGATAGAATGTAGTGAGACACAGGAATAAGCGCTAACGAGAACGTTATCATTTTTCCATACAAACTTTAACACACCTTACGACTCCTTAAGGGGATGAATTTCCGAAAATCTCTTAATGAGGTTATATACCTACCCAAAGAAAATGCTTATACAAAATTTTAACTCCGTAAGAATTGTAGTTTTCGTGATTATCTTTCAGACAGTGTCATTTCCATTTTAAACAAAATGATATAGGTCCGTGAAGCGTAGATTTCGATGGCACGCATCACAAGTTACATTCAAGAGGACCTGCCGTTACTCATTTTTCTCCCACCCCTACCTATCCATTAGTAAATAATGCAAAACCCTTGTAAAGTTCCTATTAATCGTTAGTTAGTAATACAGAATAGTATAATGATAGTGGAAGATGTTCGCTAATGACTAGGTAAGGTACAAAATACAATACATTATTGCAAGAGTTTATAATATCAGTGCGTTATATATCTCCAGTTTATTCATTGAAAATATATTAAAGAAGAAGATTTAATATACATTGTTTCTTGTTCTCGGAATAGTGCCTACACGAGTTTCACTCGATTTTCTGATTTGGAGAGTATGTAATGTTTACTCTACAGATACTCATTATTGTTATGCTAAGTACAATTAAATCAAAACAATATAAAAAAAATAATAACTTAGCGAAAATGACATAATGGGCAGTATTATCGATATAAGCGTTTTCTTACAGGCAACATTCAATGGATTGAAAAGAGATTATAATACAAATAAAAAAACCATAACCATAGAAATAATTTACAATAAAGAGTTCTAATGATTGAGACTGAAAATCATCGATGCCTTAATATTCCATAATATGGTACAGTTACATTAATCTTCAACCATCAATTTGTACGAGTGACGGATAAAATGCAGCTTGTTTGAAAGCCCTGATAGTAACTGTGGCCTTATCTGTGGTCCGCTTGATTTATTGATAGAAAGCTCTTCCCGGAACTTCCGCGCTACTTGGATTTGCCTAATTTGCGAATAGTACCTAATATCGATTCTATTGATATTAATCCGTGTTTGAATTTCAGTCTGTTACCAACAACAGCATAATATCTAGGTACCTCTTTAGCATTAAAGTAGCTATAGTCGTGAAAATGAGATGTACTTACAGTAGTTAATGTTACGAAAATTCAGCGCAATTTTGAGTGTAGATCAAGGCCTGTCATTGAATTTTTATAGGAGTCTGGTTTAAAAGCTAAAGCTGATATAAGCTGATAACTCAATAGAAAAAAAAGAAAAGCCCATTAAAAACAGTTCGATCGTGTTCAAAGAGAAGTGCATATTGCGCGCTCGAAATAAAATTAATTCATCAGCATCACTGTAACAAATTTAAATTCTCAATCATGGAAAATTGCACATTCACTCGAATTCTCCACAGTTTATTGGTCGAATCGAGAGGCAAAGCAAACAACAGCGACTATGTGACGTACCTACACAAAAACAATGTAGAAATAAAGGTAATTAAAAATATGTTTCATTATGTGCCACGACGATAAAAAGTTGACGACATTTTTAACTTTCTATAAGCACCGGGAAGAACTGAAAGCGCACGTCTATAGAGGTGTACTTTTAGCTTAGTTCGTCCATTCAATGGTTATCGTTCACTAGCTGTTCCCCGCGGTTTCGCCCGCGTGGGCTACAGTTTATCGTGATAAAAAGTATTCTATGTTCTTACTCAGCGTTCAAACTATCTCCGTACCGAATTTCATTTAAATCGGTGCAGTAGTTCAGGCGTGAAAGTGTAACAGACAGAAAGAGTTACTTTCGCATTTATATATAAGTAGGGATTGGGTGAATTCAGACTTTCTAGTAAGCCCAGAAGTATGTAGGCGATAAATTAAATTGTACAATATCACGTGACTACCAAATAGACGTTATTGTAAATGGAACTTTTAGTCATCAATATTCCTGGAACATTAATTCAGCCATTTATTTTTTTCGCCCGATAATATTATGATAATATATGATTGCGCAATTTAATTGCAAGTCCATTATATTTAGTCCATGAACCATCGTGTTCAGATATCAAAACTTAATTAAGTCAGGAACAACAAAGCCACTGTTTACTTATGTACTAATATCACTAGAGCTGGCGCTTGTAGGATAGGATACTATTTAGAAACAGGATTTCCAATGGAATAACGAACTAGTAAGTACATAATTCAATTACACAAATAAACTAGCTAATTTGTGTTATTCCGCACAACCAATCGACATCATCACTTTTTGTCAACGATTAACTCGGAATCAGTAATCTCGGTTAAATTCGTGTGCGGAATTGGGACTGTTGGTTGTGTCGTAATCGAGTCAATTCGGAATACATTTACATACATGTAGTGGCGGTTTATCAAGTGCGTTATCGGATTATAAGGTCTAAATAAGTACCTACCAACTGCACAGAATTACTGGCATGCCATTCTCTTAAATCTAAACTAAGAATCACATCGCTCGAGGAACCGATAACCGATTGGGAAGAAAGGTTTTCGAGTGGCAACCACAAACCGGAAGACGCTCTGTAGGTAGGCCCCCCACTAGGTGAACCGACGACATTGTAAGATTCGCAGGGAGCCGATGGATGCAAATGACTAATAGCCTTTCATGGTGGCGTTCAAAGGGGGAGGCCTATGTTTAGCAGTGGCCTTTTTCCGGCTGATGATGCAGATGAAATCTTTTATTTGCGTACAACATGCTAATAATGGCTGGCAGCAGTTGGATGAGAGGAGCCGAAGATCGGGCTCAGTGGCGTTATAATAATAATAATAATAATAATAATAATAAATTTCTTTATTTTGGCAACATGGCCCAAGTGTTAGTAGCAAAACAATGAAAGACTATAACTATGTTAGTAAATTATTTAAATTCTGGTAGGTATTATGCACAATATATTATTATCACTCGGGCTCTAATGAGACAACCAATGATCAAACATTAGCTATCTCATCAGAACCCGTACCAATGCTAAATTTATGGGGCTGTTGAACTTCCCAGCAATAACTTGCAGTATGCTGTTCGGGCTGCCCCGCACCCTGTTCAGCAGCGACGCGGCCCTCTTTCTTAGGATGGCATGGAAGCCATCGACACGCGCCTCTGCGAACATACCAGAGGCACTGCAGAAGCGAGGCAGCCCCATCAGCATACGGAACCCGTTATTATATTGGACCCGCAAGGCATTGAAAGCCCGCTGCGTATAACTGACCCACAGGCTGCTGGTGTAGAAAGTCTGACAATATGCTTTAAAAAGCGTGATTTTAACTTGGTCACTACACCGAGCAAACCTGCGGGCCAGCATGTTGCACCTTACTGTCAATGCCCTGCGTTCCCGTTCCATATCTACCTGGTCGTTAAGGTCCTCGGTAACAACGTGACCTAAGTATTTAAATTGATGGACACGTTTTAATTCACTACCGTTCAAGAAAACCTTCGGTACGGCTTGGGGCGCTTTACCGGCGGCCTTAAAAACCAGATACTCACTCTTCCTATTATTATACACAAGTCCATGTTTACAGGCGTACGTTTGACAGATGCCCAGCAACCTTCTGAGGGCACTGATCGTTGGAGTCAGCAGCACCATGTCATCTGCGTAGCTGATATTGTTTACACAAACATTATCAACGTGGCATCCGACATGCTGTCTGCTGAGTTATGATGTCCCGTATAAGTTCATCTCGTAGGTGAACATGTCACTGATCGCCAAGACGAGCAAGTCACTCGCCTCATAGTTCAGTGCTATACCTAGAATTTAAAACTTCAACGGTTCAAAATCCTGCGTGGCATTGTACTACGCTCGTCACCCCCAGATATGTTAAATCTCTTTAATGCTCTGTAATTGAACTGAACCTTGTAATAAAGGTCTTTGTTAATAAGAAGTTACTGAACTATTAATTGTTGCATAAAGCTTACCTATTACTAGCTGTTGCCAGTGGTGTCACTAGTAGACATGATTGTCACAAATCATAATTTGGTACTAACAGGTTTTTTTTTGCGATATGATTATTTTTAACTCCTGATGTAGATAATATTCCTCCATGAGTTTATAGGGTTTTCCGCAAGACTTTTTCATAATATCTCAGCAGTTTTTAATTTAAAACTTACGCTGATAATTAAAATTCTCTTAGCATTTTTTGTGTGATGAAGATGAAATAACAAATAAAGAACTGGTCCCAGAGATTCTTGTTTAGTGACAGTTTAAAATTTTACTTCACAACACTGAAGTAGCTAATGTAAAGCACTTGTTGTTTATATTAGTTATGTTTGATTAAGGCGCAGGTTTCCAAAAATGGGGTTATTTAAAACTATCTTTCTGTGTAATTCTGGTCTAAAAAAAATCTAATAAAAATATATGTTAATCTACTTGATATATAGCAGGACACCTTCAGGCCGAAAAATGAAAAAAATGTATTTATATATTGAAAACAAATGTGCAAAGTCCCCATTTCCTAAAAGTTTAATACTACTTTACTCCTAAACTATATATGTAACAAAGACTTGTTAATACCATCAGCTTATAAATAAATATAATATCCAGGACACCTTCAGGGCATTTTTTGAAAATACTGCTTTAATTATTTTTTGCGAATTTTTTACGTATTTCATACTCGCAAATCGGCACGTACACCCCTCAGTCGCCCATAAAGTCAGTGCGGGACGAGCCGCCGTGCTGAACGGACCTGTGCCACTTTTCTCCGCATATTTTTGTAGCTGAAAGTCGTACGATGAACTACCTATAGGCTATGAGTGGTAGGTGCATAGTGCCGCGGCGAGTTTATTGCCTACTCTTGCGGTGATGCATAGGGTTGTCACTTTTATTTTTAGTTAAATACTAGCTGACCCGGCGAACTTCTTTCCGCATAAGAGGCAATAAATGAGCAGATTTAGGATTTTAAAATTAATTAACGTTAGTAATAAATAAACTCGCATAAAACAAAAACATCTTCAATTCACAACTTCAATATCAACCATAGACAACATTACGTTTAGCTGTCAGTTGTGTTTTGTTACACCATGTCAGTTGCATTTTGGTATACCATTTACAACAAATGAATGATTAATTTTATTATTTATGAGTATCATATTTTATCTTATTCCGGACGAAGACAAATGCAAAAAATCAAAGATTATAAAAATCGGTCCAGCCGTTATCGACTTATACCTAAGTGTTGTAACTAACATGCCTTTTTTTATAGATTATATTATCTGTGTATTATGACAGCGCAAGGTGTTTAATCATGTAATTTATTAAAATGTTTTACCAATTCATAAATGGGTTGCATATTAAAGACATTTTAATAATTATAAATTAATAAATACGATTTATTATAAACTATACAAATGAAATAGTCAGTGAGAGCAGCAAATCCGAGCTAGCGAGCAGTTTAGTACATAAATGCGCGCGATCAAACGCGTGGCACAGCCCTACTGAGTCCCAGGCCGGTCCCTGCGTACACGGCGCTCGCTACTCACTCACGCGCACATTCCAATGGCGCGGCAGTGACTACTAGCCGTGCCCCGCGGCTTCGCCCGCGTGGGAATTGATGTGTTGTACAAACTTTAGAACGCCATTGCACAACCTCTAGGGGTTTTCTTAAATATAAAAAATACGTATTTAATTATTTACTTTATAGTTTATTTGTACCTACTTTTAAGAAAATCCACATAAGGAATAAAAAAAAGCCATACAAACTTTAAAACTCTATGGCACACCCCGTAGAAGTAATACATATCAAAAAATAAAAAATGCGTTTTCAATGATTTACTTTAAGGTTTATTTGTACCTATTTTTGAGTCAATCGAACCAAGGAATGACATTTTTCATACAAACTTATCTACCTTATTTAACCCCTTTCAGAGTTGACTTTTCAAAATTAGATTAGCTTATGTGTTAGTCCAATACCTAAACTGTCTACATTCTAAATTTCATCAGTCAAATTCGGTTCAGTAGTTACGTGGTAACAAACATTCACACACACACAAACTTTCGCATTTATAATATTATAGTAGGACGTTGCTACTGTGTATATGTAGATACGGCGGGCTCGATTAGTAGAGGTACCGCGCCGCGCGGCATGGCGAGAGCGTCGCTTCGGGCGCGTTGGCCGCAGATCGCGTAATTTTGGTGAGGGGATGCGCGGAGCAGTTTCACTTGATCAAGCAAGGTCAACGACGTTATGCAGGCTCTTAAGTATATAATTATAAGTGAATACGTTTAACATAACAAAAAAGGTATACGTATAGTACCAACCCACCTAAATAGTTGCTATATAGGTATATGTATCTTGCCCAATGCATATTATATTCCCACAACAATAGCACTTCAAAATTTAAAGAAGATTAACCAAAACTAGAATAGTTGACAAAAAGGCATACAGTTTTGTGTAGCGAACCTGTCGCAAATTAAATTTTTCACTTAATTTTTTCATATTAAACCGTGTGGTGAACTCACGTTTGTGCAGACGTGGAAGTAAGTACAAATGTGTTTTACCTTTATAGAGACTTTATTCCCTGGTGGTAAAGTTGAAAAGCGGCAAGATTTTTAGAGCCCGCTTGTAGGTAAGTTACCTACGACAGGGAGCGCATCGCAGGGTAAAACTTAATTTTCGCACGTCCCTCGTAACGGAACGCTGCGTGTTTGTAGCGGACAGTAAAACAACCTTTTATTGCTGGGGGAACAAGCCAAAGTGCATTATTGGTCTACCTATTTTATTGTATGTGCTATAAACACTTGCCGGCGTAGTGAAATTCAGCTTTATGGGCCAGTTAAGAATCGAAAGTCAGTGAGTTACTGCTACGGTTATATCCATTCGTAGTTCTGTTTAAGCAGAAGACATAAATTTTGTAATGTAGAAGCAGTTAAATACTTAGGTTATTTTTACTTCGTTAAGCTGTAGGTGAACTACAACTTTTTAAACCGTAAACATTTATTAAAGAGATGGCCAAGTTTTACCTCAAACAAGTTTTTCGTATATAAAACCATAGCTATGTAGAAATGTTTTTATCAAAGGGTTATTTATGATGTAGATTATTTAAGATCAGTTAGTGGTGGTGCTAATTTGAAACATTTCTTTAATGTTCAAAAATAAAAACATTCATATATTTTATTGATAGGCAATGCAAAAATAATTTTATAAAGGCTATAAAAGTTGCTACTATGAGAGCATGAGGTGAGCAAAGTATTCAAGTTTTTCTATAGTCATCACCATTCAGTCACGACGACGCCGACGGCTTAATCCATAATTTGCGGCGGCTAGTATAATGTAAATAAAAATAAAAACCAATACATCCGCCTAGAGCCGCCATTTCCAAATGAAAGAGAGCTTTGATACATGTATTCCTGCAACTGCACTGCGGCATCGGTTTAAAGCAAAAAATCTAGCTACGTGAAAGCCCACTGTTTTCCATTACCTTAATGGAGTTATTTTTCTGTAATATTTTAGTCACAAACTTCGTTACCATTTTTTTTTTCGACAAAATACCGTTACCGATAGTTTCAGTCAAAAATAAATAGCATACACAAAGCGAATACCACGCGAATACCATAAAAAATTTCAAACAACTGTTAATCATATTTCCACGTAGTACATCGCATCCCCCCATGTGGTGTCAGAAAACTAAGCGAAACAATGATTTAGATGGAATGACGATGGAGGTGGGAAGTAAAAGCTATAAATTTGAACCTAATTACTGCCAGGTGTCAGAGGCAAAGCCGCAATGCTGTACAACTTTACTCCATAAGTCAAGCGCGATCGAGATGAACGAACGACGTAATTATAACACCCACAACACGCCATCTATTGTTATAGCTAAATATTTTACACGAACCCATATAATTTTCACCAACATAATTAAACGAAGCACAAACTTACCTCCCATTCAAGTTCATTATGAGAAAGTAATCTTACGAAAACAAGGAATGAGTCTTCGTTAAATTGAGTTCGCTAATTGAGTGGAAATTATAGAGTTGGTGTTTCCATTGATATCCGTACGAATACGAAAGGTGGCGTATCATTAACGCTGTCAGTCCTTGTATAAATCGGAAATACGAATTGCCACGCCATCTATCGAGACAAGTGAATAAATAGCCGGCTTCAAAGTTATCGCAATGCGCTAACGACCCAAATATATCTTTAACTGGTACCTAAAGCGTCCCCACCTTCGAAACAAAAGAAATACAAACGGCTGCCCTGGCGTGAAATTAATTCAAAGCGATGGTCCGACGAAAGTGTATACAAAGGTAAGCGAAAAATAAAACGAAAGAGCTCAACTAATTTCCAAGGTCCTTTTTAGATAAAGGCCGCAATTGCTGCCCTCCAGTTATCGCCGCTGAATCTACAGCTCCTTGGGACTGCAGGGCCCCATTATTACGAAGTTTGTTTTAAAAATTACAAAACACCTCTTAATGTATGCTGTTCCGGAATCGTTTTTACTTTTTGCTCAAATTTTTATATGCTTCATAAAATTTGTAAGTTGATGGCTTGGAGATAAAATATTATTGATATTGTGTTCTGACACGTTAAATTCGAGTGGATATTTTCCGTTTTCAGTGTCTGCTGATGATATAAATGTTCATAACCGGTACTTAAATCAGACTATTAAAGAAATAAAAATAAAATGAAATGGGTCATTAGGAGTAAGCATAATCCGATGGAGCGTGGAGGGTGCCACCTTGTTTCGTTCTCACGCACTTTCCGCCGATTTTACGTGTTTGTAGAAGCGTAAGACCCTTTTCTTAGAACCCTTCATGTGCAAGAGAAAAAATAAATGATAATACTTTGCACAAACATAAAATTGAGGCCGTAAAAGGTTTTACGCAGCTGAAGTTGGGTTCAAATGTTCACGAAAGAGTTTCACCAAAGCGGATTCAGATGATGGTAGGATGATAAACATGTTCTTAATATAATCGTCTTACAGTTCGTTTGAAAATCAAGTTTACCTGTTTAGGCATCTCGACTACCAAAACATTTCAGAGACGAAAATTTCTTTTACAATTTCCCATCACCTTCCTAAAATTACTTTGCAAGCTTTGACCCTTATTATATAATTATTAATGTATTTTATAATACAGGCTTTCATTTTTTGCCAAACTAACATATTCCATTTCTCAAGAAGGCAAAGTTTGAAAAATTCAGAGTTTTCGACAAAATATGGGGCTTGCGACCCTTTCAATCATTTGTGTTCCTGTATAATGTATGTCTGCCCCGTGGTTTCGCCTGCGTGGGATATAAAAGGGGTCATATAAAATAATGTCTTATTTTAGGATGTATAGGACATAAATATCAAGAAAGTGCGTTCAGCCGTTACGGACTTAAGTGTTAACAAACAAACTTTTACAACACACACAAACTTTCACATTTAGGTATATTATTAAGTAGGAATAAAAATGGCTTTTGATAACATCCTAATTGTTTATAGGTACCTGCATCTTTATCACTAAGTTATTCTTACATCCATAATAATATTAATAATGCGAATGAAATTCTTAGTTTTGTTAGTTTTGTTGTTACTTGTTCACGCTTCTTGATGAATTTCGGTAAATTGCCTGAGTCTTGGAGAAGAACATAAAATACTTTTTATCGCGATAGGCGGACGACATTGCAAAGAACTGCTAGTTAGAAAAAAGTAGTTACCAGTAGTTTGTTTATCTGTCAGTAGGTGTATACGGGCTAAAAATGACGTGGCAGTACAGTACAGTAGTCTTTCAGCATCAACAACAAATATTTTGTTATCTGCACATTCCTATTCAAGTAGCGATATTGCGACGTGTCATTTAATTTAAATGTTTGTGAATGTTTGTATGAAATGAAGGAACCCTCATTTCGCACGCGCGTAAATCAAATGTTGTTCGCCAGCGCTTTGTTTTAGATGACACGTGCAGAAACGTAGTTACCTGTTCTTGCTTCACAATGAAAACATGTCTAATTGTATTCGTTATGCATAAGTCAAGGTAAAAGAAAAATGTGATGCTAGTTACAGGAAATATTATTTGTTAATTTGTTAATGAGTAAAGAACAATAAATAATATTGGTAAATGCAGTATGCGCTATTTTTAAACATAGTTGACACTGATTTGACTGGAAAAGTGTGTGTGTAAGTACGGCCGGCGTCAGAATTCCAGTAGCAGTCAAACAAACCAATTGTTCATGCACCGATCAGAAAAAGCGCTGTTACTGGCCGCGCACACACACACACATACACAGATACGCGCTATGCTTACCATGCGGACGAATATGAACATTTTGGTGCTACTGCAATTTAGTCCGCGTACTGTACCTATATCGCATCGTCATCATCGCCGTCAATGGCATCGTCGTCGACAAAAACGTTGCATGACTTTCTACAATTGCTATACAGTGGACATTCTAGCTAATTCTTCTTTAAACCTCACTGGTCCTCTGTACGTTTATTTGGGGCAAACGTTGTAATTTTGGAAAACAACTGACGTTCTGTCAGTGTTTGGCAAAATCCATTGAGATAGTGTTGTTATCACGTACGGAGCTTACACGTGGACGTTCACGCTAAGACTTGTCAGTCCAAGCCTCTCAGTGGGCTATTGAAAGAGCTTTCCTCGGAGTATTGCTTGAAATGCATCTGATTTAAAATCAAAAATATCGATAGGAATAAAAAAAAATATGCTGAAATAAAGAAGTGAAATTATTGGAGACCCGGTTAGGAAAGTACTTATTTACCGCACTGTACTTAGGTATATTCTACATGTAGGTACATCTACCTATGTTAACTGGATTGGGCAATTTGTGACAAAGCCAATGTATTTAGTGCCTAACATTAATAACCACGTATGTTGTGAGTGTAACCTATTAATTATCTTGATAGCAAAATTAAGGACCTAATCCGTAAATTCGAATTTGTCTGACACAGCTGTCGGATCATAATCCTGAATTACGCAAGTCTCTCAGTAAATTTATTTTTAATGCAAATAAATACAGATTCGTCGCACCTGCCTGTCTAGATGTAGCGAATAATTAAGCAGAACATGAAGCGAAATAATACAAATTACTTTGAGACTTAACTCGACTTTGTTTTACGGGAACTCCTACATTATTCTAAGCAGATTAGCCACATGATACAGTTGCGAGTGACTGAATTATTAACTGTTTTTTTAATATCTTGTACCTACCTAAGGTAGCTTTTTCTTTGCCATATGACATTAAGTGGCGATGTGGTCATACGTGGTGTTATGGTACATCGGATTTTGAACTGGCTCTCAAACTATCCGAAAAATCGATAAGTTAATTAAGAGAAGTAAAATTGGTTTTTAACTTGAAGGTGGTAGGTACTTAGCCCGACGAGCAATAGAAAATGCCCTATATACAACTTCGGTGGTATCACGATGTTTTCTATTACCGAAAATACCTCTGTATACTTTGCCGAAAGCACAATTTATAGTGCAGTATTTGAACCCGTAATATAACAAACCTACCCCTGAGTTAACATCGCCTCATCACTTGCTAAGTTACTTTTACAAACAACATTAAACTCTACCAAGTGGAAATCAAGCCATTACGCAACAAAAAGACACTTGAGACTAATTAGTACCTACCTCTATTGTTTCGTCCGATCATATACCCATTAATATACAGACATCATTGTTAGCACATCAAACTCTCAGAGAAAAGCGAAGAGGAAATTAGTGAAATTGTAAACTATAGTGACAGAACGCAACCCTATTTCATTTCAAATCTTAATAGCCACTTCATACCGACAACAAAGAATACGAGTGAGATCTCCCGGACATCACAATAATATTCCCAGGGAATACAATCTGAAGCGCGGTGTATCTCAGAAATATCTTGTTGCGATTGCGAAGGTCGTAATTGCTTCTTCCGCTTCTTGACATCATTATCTTTGCCATTATGCAGCGAGCTAAGCTGTGTCGTCGACGACGCTGTTTCCACAAGCGTGTACTAATTTATTATTATACACTTAAACTTGCGCCCCGCGGCTTGCTTGCTATGTGCTCATAATTGCGCTAGAATATTGGGCCTGGTTTTGGTTGCAGCATTAAGAGCGTTAGGTTAATGTTTAATATATATGCATCTCAGCATAAATGTGAAACATATTTAGCTTAGCAGCTATTTAATTTTGACAGCAGTACTGGACAAACTATTGTTTACAAAGTTGAAGTTGTTTAAAAAAACTACCAAAATTTTCTAGAATATTATTTATTTTGCAGAAAAATAAAGCGATATGTATTAATTTAATTTTACCTGTTTTACATTAGTTGCATGGAATTATTTTTATTAGGTACAAAATACTCGTAATTTTGTTTCGTACGGGACCTTATTTTGGTCGTAGTTGAATTACTTATTGGGCTGTTAATCAAAGAATTACTTTGATGATGGTGATGTGATAATAACTCATTGGATAACTCTTTGGACATAAAAATCACACTAGGATGATATATTTTTTCAAATGTTAATATTTATTTTAGTAGGTATAAGAAGCATAGTATTTACCAGCCCCGACCAAAAATGTAATTCAAAAAGCGCACACGGGACGCGAGCAAATCATAAAAGAATCTTCAAATTTAAGTTGGAGCTGAGTAGCTATTAATGAGCCTGAACTTTTGAAGTGAGCACGGGAAATAGTTGGATAACTTGAATTATATTCGCAGTTATGTTTTCTACCACTCTTGTTGAACTTCAAAGTTCGTACATACCAGGCGATACCCGAGCCTTGTTGAGCACAACCTTGTTACAGCACAATATTTTGATAGTTATTTAAGTTATTTTATAAATTGTCCAGTATTTGAGCCCTGATGTAAAAGTATTTTAACGAAACCATGACTGTTCTGCTACATACCTATATTTAATGCTTAACATTTCTCTTTTCCTTAGCAGGTGACTTGTGGTCCAACGCTATCCTGACAAAGTAAAAAAATGTTGAAGTCTTGGTGCCTTAATTTTTGTCTTGCTTAGAATGTATTTTCTAATGTTGTGTAATCTATACCATAACACTTGCTCACAATCACGTCCAGTATTCCTATCTATATTGTTGTATGCGGTACAATACCCTACTAACCTCCGTGACCTTATAGCAGGGAATATATTGGTAAATAGACAGATATCACGTTCCTTCGTATAAACAACATCGTTATGGTGTCTTAGGATTTAAGTTTCTATTTAGCAATTTTAAACAAAACATGATCACTGCGTCTCATTAGATAGGATAGATAGTGACGAGATCAATTTACCTTCAAAGGAGAACAAATCATGTCTTTGCGCGACGCATCCTATATCAAAATGGCGTGATTTATATCCATGACGCGGGTAAAACTTGAACTTTCAACTGATCCCCTTCCAAACATGTTGCTAAAGGTTTGATTTACAACGACATGGTTCAACAAGTACCTTCATTATAACTTTGTAGACCTTTAAAAGATCAACAATTGACATTTCGCGACGAACGACACTATTACGGGGGCAATTCCAGGTTCATTATTGAGCTATTTGGTTGTTATGATATACTTACTGCTTTATGTGTATTGATTGTCGGGTTACTAACCTCCGTGGCAAAACAATGAGTCATAACAATGCTTCATACAGAACGTAAAAAATTCTGCCGGATATCTCAAGGGTGTTATGACTATCGAACTCTAAACTACTATTGTTCGCCTGAAACCTAGCTGCCGTGATGAAAATGGGTCACTATAAGGTCAATCTGTATTGTTTCACTATAATATACATACCAGACATATTACCAAAATTAAACAAACAGTAACTTTCAAAATAGATATACCTAATAGATTTCTTATCTGTAATATGTATGCTTGATCATTTGCCTAACACGAGAATAAAATCATAGACTTTCCGGCGAAGCATGTAGTATCAAAATGGCTGGACGGGCGCCAAGTCACTTCAGATAAGCAAACGAATAAATGAGTAGCTATTTAACCGGTCACCTTAACTTACCGTACCTTACCTTCCGCAGATGTGTGGATATCTTTTTCCGAACAGCAATTTTCTTATCTATCAGTCATAGAAGCACTATTGATAGGTTAGTGCGGCGATATTCAATATGCGGCTCGTCGTCCCCTTGCGATGGTCGAATATTTTAAACATATTGAGTCTTGCTCCTTTTGTGTACCTACAATTTCACATGAATTTCATTATGGTAAGTAAATATAATATTTGTTTTTCACTACACTGTGTTTCGACAACAATCGCAATAAATTTCTTATGATTTTTTAATATGTGGGCAAACCCATTGGAAGCAATACTACCGTTAATTGAATATGACAGAATAAAACCGAAGCCAATTAATAGAAATAGAAAATCGTTGATTCAATTCATTACGTAATGATGTCATTAAAACTAATTCTAATTTGCACAATTGGAGATACTATAAAATCAATCTTGCCTATTCATGGACTAAAGTTTAACACAAAAGTGCATGTAACAAAATATAGCTAGACTTAATGCAGAGACAAAGAGAATTAACTTTGCAAAATCACTCACTTTAGGGATGAGTTGGTTCGGGAAGCGGCCGCGACGCGATCGTTAGCGTAGCAGGATTTCTAGCCTAAGTTTTGGTTTGGTAAGTTATCGTCCAATTTAGACTAGTATTACCCAGCTTTTGCTAAAGGCAGCTCGTGGTGGTGGCGGTGGCGTCTTCAGTGGCGAATGGCAGTGGAGCGTTCGTTCGTGATCGCCGGCATTTATTTTGCGGTCGGTTAATTAGCCATCGCACGGTGAACCGCCCGCACAACGGACTACCTAGTTACTTTATTACTTACCGGTACTTTATTGAATTTACATAACTAATTATGTTACTACACCAGTTACATTAGGTACACGTATCGTCATTAAATTATCATCAATAGTTTATTTCACAATTCAAATTAGAGACATCCAATAGGTAGGTTTGCCATCGCTCAAAACGGTGAAGGAAAACATCGTGAGGAAACCGGCATGCCCAAGAACTGCAACATTCAAGGGTATGTGACATCTACCAACCCGCACTGGGCCAGCGTGGTAGATTGCAGCCCATTCTCTCTCTCTGGGAGAAGGCCAGAGTCCCAGCAGTGGGAACGTGAAAGGCTGATAATGATGATGATGATGATGAATAGGTAGGTATAATATTATCATGGCTGTTATATTGGTATCTATCTATTCACTACCCTTTATTACGAGGTCGGTTCCTAGAATGACGCTCAAGCTATGATCACTAATTATGCAAATATTATCGTTATTGCGAATTCGTCACTCAAATCCGCCTTAGCCGCATCAGCGCATAGATTCGTAGAATCAGCGTCAATCTGGAATACCATAGCCTACATTTAAAAGTAGTAGTACATAGGAATAAAGTTGTTACGAGACTTTCCGACAATTGTTTGCTGTAGTTTGACCCTACTATAACTCTCGATTGATAATAGTGTTATTGTTAGCCAGAAGAAATAGCCACAAAAGCATTGATTAAATCGAAGTTATACCATCAGGAATTAAGTTGTAAAGCTAAATATATGCATGTATAAAACAGTTTTTTGCCGCCCGCGTGTGTTAATGAAGCCAGTGGGCGGATGTACCGCTCGTAAATACTAGTCCGTTTCGTTTTTCCGTTTCCGGTCTAGTGTTGCCATTACTTTGCCGTAACATGTCTTATTTAAGCTATGTAGAGGTATTTTCTACTAATTCGAAGATATTCATATGTGTTCTGGTTAATTTATTAAGCCATAAAAGGGCTAGCACGATATTTTGCTTATCGTCTTATCAAAGTGAAATATGAACGGTGAAGCTGTAAATATAAGTTACTACTGAATTTTGATTTGTTTACTGATATTACTTGTTTTACGATGTTAAGGATTTCAATTCTCAAAAATGTAAGTAGCCGGTAAGTTTCCTATATTAGTTGTGCAGAACGCACGTTTTTTTAGTAGTTATTTATATTTTATTAATAGTTTTGTTTTTAAACTGATTTTGTTATGCCATTCTTGTTGCGAGTCTGCGTTTTAATCGAGAATCAGTTATTATACATTTTTATAGCTCCGTATAGGCATACCTATTTGCTAAAATTTTATGCTAACTTCTAAAGATTGGCAAATAAAGTATTAACTGTAACACTCTGCTGCGAAAGTAAAGTTTAATACATTAAAAAAGTACGATTGGTGTTCTAATTGTACTTATGCGCTATCTGTTTTTGTGAAAGACATATATATTTCTGTGGTCGTGTTGCAGTTCTCCATATCGATGCGACGCGACGGCGGCAACACTTCGATTCCCTAAAAGCAAATTGCAGGAATTGAGGCAGTAGCTCGTTGCAATTTCTACAGGAAGCCATGTAGCCGATAGTATCGGCACTGGTCAGGGCCATTTTGACGGTTAAAATGTTTTGCTTTCATACTACCTACAGCAGTATTACGTTTACTAAAGAGCTCTAAAAATTTCAATTTAAAACGAAGTTAGGTCAATAAGGTCATTTTATTTACGAAGTGGCAATGGGCTGGTCACATCGCTCGACGAACCGATAACCGATGGAGAAGAAAGGTTCTCGAGTTGCGACCACGAACCGGAAGACGTTCTGTAGGTAGGCCCCCACTAGGTGGACCGACGACATTGTAAGAGTCGCAGGGAGGCGATGGATGCAAATGGCTTATATCCATTCATGGTGGCGTTCAAAGAGGGAGGCCTATGTTCAGCAGTGTACTTCTTCCGGCTGATGATAATGATGTTGATGAGCTCTATACAATTTTGTAATTTGTGTCTTCCAAGAGTTCCAAGACTAGTCTGTATCAATTAAAGTATCAAGCCTTTAACGTGCACATAAAAGGGATTAGCTAATCGGAGTAAGATAAAGTGAACTGCGTTGGATTTAGGTAAGTACCTTGTAATTTCTAAGGTCGATGGTATCTGAGGTGTAGTGGGCCATTACCGGCATACCTCGCCTGCTGTATTCAAGACTACTTAACTAATGTGCCTAATGAATGGATCTAGCTCTATGTAAAGGAATTTCACCAGAAAGCAAAGCACAACTGGGATTGGAAATTTAGTAGGATTACTTACTTAGCTTACTGTAGAAACAAAAACTATTATTAAATTGCTTAGCTTAATAATTAAGAGTAATATTATGATTTAAATATACTACTTAATACAGTTTGAAAAAATCATAACCATTCGGTAAGATTTTTATGAAATGTATATATTAATGTAATAAAATAAATTATTGTGTGTGTATTCTGGAAGGATGCGGTGCATGCGGACTTACGCGAACTCTCGATTCTGAATTGGGCTGAAATCGCTCAGTATAAAGGGGAGTGGTGCTTTCTCATTTCGGAGGCCAAGACACACTTTGAGTTTCTGAGCCATCAGAGTTAATTAGTTAGTGTGTATTGGGTTCATATTATATGATACGAGTATATAGTTGCAACTAACTGAGGTACGTATATATGTATACTGTTTGCCAATTTCTGCCTCAGTGCGATGATAGGTATCTTAAGTGCAGTAGTAGGCTATTAGCTCGATGCTTGGTTTCCGTATCCTCTACTAGATGTTCAAGAATCTTAGAAATGAGAATTGTTAATGGCGGCTTAGGTTTCCAGTAGGAATATATATGTAGGTACAAATTAGCAAAACTTAACGAAGAATTAATCCCAAAACTTTCGTTTTGCGAGCCAAATTGCATATCCGTTACATCGTATTTCTTTTCAAGTTCTTGCTAGCATCAATATAAGAGATTACCCGTTAAATCTTCTGCATTTTTCTCTAAACTCATCGCTCTAGTGAACGATGAATTCACCGATCTCAGGGTATTTAAGTGGCGGCACTCTGAAGTTTGTATACTCCCGCTAAGCATATTAATTTGGAGGCTTAATCGCGCTCGGCAACCGTGATTGATTACTGACACGCACTGCCTTTATAATCACCACCGTTTACCCTTAAATAAGAAGTGTATTCATAGCCTCTAGAATAAGGATATTGTGTACTTATTAATAAAAGTTTTGCTTTTTTTGACGGGTCCTTAAGTCCTCACATAAGCTTTGCATACCTACATATTACATATGTTCGAATAATGCCACTGTAAATTCATCAAACGAAAGAAGCGCAACTGCGTTACCTGGATGGATGGAGTCACAATCAATGGGTTTACAAAGGCAAACAATATCGATTTAACTGTATCAAATTCTAAAGCTGTGTCAAATTCTCAACTGATTGTTAACAATGGTTGTATTATATGCAAATACAAAACGATTAAATTCCAAACGATCTTAAATTAAATTTCTGCTTTGATTTGATCGATGAATATGAAAGATAATAATCTGCAATTAATGGGATCGTTGCTCAAAACATAAGTCTATAAGTCTATACCCATTTCCTTGAAACGCGCAATTTTTACATTTATATCGAGATAGACACCAATCAGCCAGTAGCAGATTGACGTCACACTCAATTGAAGTGGTTTGACAACTCACAGTTGTACATATTTTTTTATATGATAGAGTACAAAGAAGCAAGCGACTCGCCTTATGGTAATTGGTCGCTGTCGCCTATGAACATTTGCAACACTATAGGGGCGTTGCCAATGCGTTGCCGATCCTGCATAAGGAACTCTATTAACATCTTGAACGCCAGCATTTTTAGCACTGCGGAAAAAGTTGGGGAAAAACTCGTTCCAATAAAAACAAAAACAACGGTCGTAAAATTGTTTTCATCTTAAAATGTAGTGGTTAAAAACAAAAAAAATCTTTGAATCTTTGAAAAAGAATACATGCAGAGACGTCATGTCACTTAAATTGATGTTTTTGCATTATGTTCATAATCACCAAAAATTTACCAAAAACTTATCAAAAGATTACATGCAAACACGCACTGGCGATGGCGTTGCCATTCATACATAGTTGATGCCTAATAATATCGGTTGTAATGACAATTTATTATTTGTGACCCAATTTATAAGGTAATTTGTACATGTCATTTTTTGCAAAGAAGCAGTTTATCTTAATGTACCTATAAAGGACTCATTTATATACCTATAATGTGTTATTAAAAGTAAGCATATAGGCATGCAGAAATCTCCCCCTTAGTTATGAAGATAAAGTTACAAAAGAGCTGCTCTATGTTTTACAATTCTATGTTCTGATGAGAATATAAATATAGAAATGTATAATTAAAAGTTTATCAAATTTAGAAAAACCTTGCCAGTCAAAATTGAACTAAAACCAACAACACGCTGGAATTAACCAAAGCACTTTTTGGCTCAGAGTACCAGTCTCAATCCCGCTCGGCGGACGAGTAAAGAGTAAAAGTAAACACGAGGAGAGTGTAATAAATCTAAATTCGTCCATCATTGAGTGCAGGAGAGCGCGAAGCACTGAGCACTGGGTCGGTGGTAGGTGGTACACGGTTAGTCGCGCGCAACGGCAGTTCCCGTCGCTTGTATGCGACCGGGACTCGCTTGCACGTGATGTTCAGTTTATTGCTACCTCGGCAGCGACTGATTGGATAGCTCACGGGTACCATAACACAAAAACGCTCTATATTCCCACCTGCCTTAGCACGACGACGGAGCAAAACGAGCGAGAATTACGTGACTTTCGGGTTTATAGTAGCCGTTCAGGTGAACGGTCATGGTGTTGAGGTGCAAAAACTATATCGTAATTTAATCTAACCAGAATTTTGAACACTACATACAAACAAAATCAACATTTACCCAGATTTTTATTAAATGCATAAAATTAAGTTCCTCGCGATTAATCACATCATTAATTGATTTAAGAACCTAAGCGTGTTTTGTTTTTAGCGGAAAATTGAGGCAACTTAAAGCACTAGTCCGATGCAGGCAGCAAGTCAGCAAGCAGTGATGTACCTAATGTGTCAATAAAATTGTGTCACAATTTATTATTGAATCATAATTTCATTTTTAGGACAATGTTAAATAAGTTTTAATGTACATAACTGGATTTCAGTAAAATTAATCTTAAAATCGTTTTGCATGGTGTAAGATTACTGTCGTGTTCCAAACTGTCTCAGTAACAAACAAATGAACTAAGTTGAGCGATATAAAAATTACAGAAGGTCTTTTAAGTCTTACAGGAAATTAATAACCTATCTATCCACAGTGTGTACTACTAGAACCATAAATTTGTCATTACTTCTCAAATTTCTTTCGGGCGGAAATGCCATCGTGGTTGTTTCTTGTAGGTGATAATAGTGACGTCAATGCTGCCGGCAGCATGTGATGCTGCCTTCATCGAACATGTACTCTTACAATCGAAACAATTTTTGGCAGATGTTGACGTTATACACTAAAATTTTAGTTATTTCAATGCAGCGAAAACTCAGGTCTGTGAGTGAATACAATGACCTAATTACTTTAAAATAAATATTAATTCAACAATTTTTTTTGTAAATACGTAACTTAATGCATAAACTTTCAAAACTCAAAGTAACTGTCAAAGAGTAATGGATAGCATTCCGGTTGTTCATAAAACTGAGACAATTTCTTTGAAAGCATGGCAAAAACATTCGTGTTTGTAATTACTCACGCTAGTAAAAATATCTTTACTTAGTATTGATATGTGAATTTATTTATGGCATACCTATACATAGCTCGTGAGTCCTGAACACTCTTTGAGCCGCTTTTAGACGTTTACGTAAACTTGCTTACAGATCTCAAAACGTCGCCTTTGATGCATTTCTTTGATTGGATTTAATCCTTTTCATTCTAAGCCCGTCCGCGTCCGGGTTTAGTCGCAAAGTGACATAGTTAAATCGACATTTAGATGTTTTCGGTTGAAAAACAAGATTAGATATAAAGTTTATGGCAGTATGATTTTGTCTATAATTTCACATTCAATATTAATTAATTTAATTTTACATTTATTAACGTTGCGACCAGTATATACGTTCTTAGTATGAAACCTGCAATGAGCTTGAGATTTCCGTGAAGGGAAATCATAGCTTGCTTGTAGGGTATTTTCTAGTGCTCGCCTGACCAACTTGTACCTACCCCACCTTCCAGCATACAAAAATATATATATTTAATTCGGGAATGTATGATTGTTTTGTCATAGAAAATAAGTAAATTAGACTCTAGTATTGTACAAGTGTTTTAGCTGAGGAATGTGTAAGATAAATAGAACTGAAGCTTGCGCAGGATTGCGGCTGCAAATGTGTCGGCGTAAGCGTTTTTTTTGGATGGCGATGTGACTTGAAGTTTTTACAGGAACGTTTAAGTGGGGAGTGAGTTTTTGACGGTCGAAGGGTTCGGACTCTTCCGAGTTACGGTTAAGAGTCCTCGAGCGTATTCGAATTAACTAATTAATTTTAATAATTATTAGCTTGTTATAATTATGGAGTAAAATATTGCTTTCTAGTAAATAATCAGTGATCTTTTAAAATATACCTAGAGTTAAAGTTGATTTTGTAATTGAATATAAATTTTACGAAATAGTAAATTTCCTAGGTTTTATAATATAAAATAATCGCGAAGCGGGCGTTAAATCTATTAATTACGTCGCGAAATATAGTGTACTTCGGCAGAGGTCGTGAGTTATTAGAATAATATATTAATTTGTATCTATCTATTTATTACATTCAGCTTTTTTTTAAATTGATTGTTATAATGTTCATTAAAACATTGTTGTATTTTATTACGTTAAAGTTATTCTTTTAATGAACGTTTTATCAATAAGCTTTATTATTTTACTTTATGTGTTTTCTTGCATTTTGATTGTTTACTTTTATGTGAGTTATTTTTCTCTCTTTTGTGTTACATCACTAGTAAAAATAAAACACAATACAGACTGGTGATGGATATTTAGATTTGTGTAAAGACTGGGGAGAACCTAGAGAACTCTTTCATTAAACAAGTAATGATTTATTTTTCGAAGGAAAATCGCGGAAAGCTTGAGATTAAAAATCAATAAGACCTGTCTAATAATCTAGATCCTAAAGACTCATCGTAGATATCACGGGTATAGGAATTGTATTTCATTTAGAGTTAAGTATTTGTTCCTGCATCAGCGTGTTGCAGAATCTGGGATCGTTATGCTCTACAAACTATTTAGATCTTATTTTCAGCAACCAAAGCCTAAGTTATCTATACTCCAAGTTAAGAAATGAAACCTTCGACTGGTTTCAGATATCTGTGAGATATTTTGGACAGCTTCTAAGATACTGAACTTAGTAAGGAAGAGAGATAATTATCTACTTAATGTGGTTTCGACACCATTTAAATTATCGTAAGACATTAGGAATTAACATACCTACATATACAGATTATTCTGCGATTTAAAGGATTGAAACCTTCGATTGGTTTCAGATATTTATTTACCGAACTTATTAAAGGAAGTGGAATAATACCTACCTACTTATATACATTGCGGTTTCGATACTGCTGAAGTTAATACTGGATATTTGGAATGAACATCATTACTTCAAAAATCACAGATAAAACTACTGAACTAAATATAGTCAGGTTGATAACTACATTACAGTTTCGTAGATTCGATGCTACGTAAATAAATACAAGAGGTTTGGAAATTGTGTTTCCTTTCTTTTTATTATATTTCAGCTGTTAAGCATAACGATCCTAGGTACAAAGAAGCCATCGAGGTTTGTGGAAGTTCTTATTATTTACCCATTTTGGTTCCTAATATTTTAGAGTTAGACTTTTAATGTTCCAATATTATTTTGTTATCTCAATTGATTAAAGTAAAGTGATTCAACTCTTATTATAGTTTATTAGATTCCTTTACTATCTACAGAAATGGTTAAAGAACCAAAATGGAAATACCACTGTTATAATGAGTGATTTATTGGTACAGTTTTGATTTTAAATAACATAATCACTTCTTGTACAGTTGGCTTAAGATTAATTAGAGTAAGTTTACTTTTACGGCTTATATTTGGTATTTTCCAAATATCCTTATAATAATACTTTTAATATTACTTATTTCGTTAGATTTGCGATTACGGTTTATGCTTGGTATTTTCCACGGCATTATTACGGAAACATTCTATTAATACTTGTAATACATAATTCTTATTGCGTTAAATTTACGATTACGGTTTATGCTTGGTATTTTCCAAAGCATATTTTAGAAATAAGTTCATTGTACTCTTGCGTTCGTTTAATTATACGGCAATACCTAGTTATTAATAAGTACTTTTGATTTTGCGTTATATCGGTAGAGTTTGAAGTCGTACCTTGTTTATACCGCAGGGATCAGGTACGCTGATGTAGGTAGATGCTATAAGAGCACAATAGTTCGTTGTTCAAGGAGATTTATATAACACTTAATTCATCTCCTGCGCAATTCTTAGATGTAGATTATTTACTTTATTGATGGTTCATACCATAGGTATGAGGTGGGAACGCTAGTACCTATTATATGCACACAAAGGCTCGTTATTCGAGGTGTGCTGTTTATAACATAAAGTACCCTAGTGCGCAACTCTTAGATGTAGGTTGTTATTCTCACTAGAGTCTGTTTATATTTTGGGAATTAGTTACACCTTATGAAAGAAGGTACTCATTGCTAACAATGGTTCTTTGATAGCGGCAATTCATATTAGATTAAGTACTCGTGTCGCATAACGTTAAAATTTATTATACATCCGCAATTCCGTTCCCACAGCGATTTTTTATATTTTGGGATTTGGGTCCACTTTAGTGGAAGGTACTTAATGTTGACGAGGGCTCTTGATAGCGACGAGGTATATATGACCCAGGTACTTAAGATAAAGCATACAAACTCTTTAACTAGGACTGTGTATCGGATTTGCCTGCGGTATAAGGTAAACCCAATATAGAGTCAATAACGATGCATCGTTATAGGTAGGGTATATCTTAACTTATTAGATTACTTTTATATGGAAATGATTTGATTAAAGAATGACTTGTTGATTTATTTCTTATCCCGGTAATCCTGGTTTTGAAAGGTAAAGGTAACGGTGGTTTTCTGGTAAGTTATGAGTAAGCAAGGTACATTTACAGAAGCACAACCCTGAGTACTTTTACATATAGATATGGGAGCTGATGTGGACTACTCGTGCTTATTTATGACATTCGTCTGTGTTTTACTTTAGTTTAAGGTTTTGTTTGATCGATGAAGTTTTATTGATTTATTACTAGTCCGACTGTATTGACACACTATTGAATTTCTGTGGGTTTTCATGGGTGTCAGGAATATTTGTGATTGGAAAAACTCACAACTTTTTCAATGAAGCAAGGTCCTGGCTTTAGACCTGTGACTCCTCCACTGCAAGCATATTTACTATACACGCAGCTGATATCTTTACGCACACTCTACATAGAGTTGTAAAGGCGTGTTTCACTAGGCCGGTGATTCATTACTTTATAAACTCAACCTACGACACTAAATATTCATTATGGTTAGACTAGTATCGCGAGTAACGTAGACTCACTTAGGGAAATTCCTTATTCCGTCATTCTCCTACCCAACTCTCATCCTTTCCTTTTAGATAAGTTTATATCGGGAAACTGGTTCAGTCTTAGCATAATTGGTTAACAGTGTGGTTTTGCACCCACTTAATAATTAGTAATATTAATGATTGTTGAATAGTAATTTTTAGTTCATCTATTTCGAGCTTTCTGGTTTCTAAAGGTGAACATATGGGAGGACCTGACCTCTCCTGTGTTTGGTAACCAGCGCTGGTGGAATATCATGTATGGATAGGCATAAAAATGTCGTTCATGCATTGGGACCCCTCCGCGTACCTTCTGGCTCTGCCGGCACTTGAGACTGTTCAGGATCCTAACCTAACATCGCTATACGAGATCATAAAGTCAGAAATGTCTTTAACATTATATACTGGTAGCAACCAGTTAGAGCAAAGCTCTAATCTTTAGTAAAAAGGACAATGTTCCAAATATGATGTACTGGCATTCTCCAGCTATCACCATACACTGACACAAGTCAGAAATATGTGCAACAATATATGTACTGGTAGCAACCAGATAGAGCAAAGCTCTAATCCTTATCAAAAGAGACATCGTTCCAAATATAATGACCTGGCATTCTCCAGATTAAAACTATGTACTGGCATACTCCAGCTTATACTATGTACTGGCATACTCCAGAATACATAATGTACTGGCATACTCCAGATTATTACGGCAAAGACCGATATTATCAATTGAAATATTTTAACTTCATTTTATAAGTTAACCACTTTATGTGAGATTGAATGGTCGTCTGATAACATTTATTGTTATATATAACCTAGACACCATTCCCATCCTACCCCCTCCGGTGTCGCGAGTGCGACTTGCGAGGCATGGGGTGGCTTTAGGGGAGGTTGGAGGCCATCGGGGGTTTCCCCCATTTTATCCTTTCCTTCCTTCCTAAATATAATTCTAATGTATTCGTGTATGAGATTCTCCAAACACTGCAATTTGAACATAATTTTCATTTACTATTTCTCTTTCAGCTTTATTACACATGAACCAAGTTCTCCATCTTATTGCGTAGCAATCGATTTTATAAACTCACATGAACGAAGAAGAAACAAAGCAATTATGTTGAAATCTGCGATAAATTTATTATGTGTCTTCTCCTGTTAAAATGTTTATTATTGTTTGAAATATTTAAGTTTCCTTGTAATTAAAATTTCCATTAAATAGTTTCCAACTCTAAAAGAATTTGGGTTACTTATTTACACAACGAAGGGTTCCGACGATCATCTGGCCAAGTTAGTTTTAAGTTTCGATTAAACGGTATCTTTGGGTTAGGTCTTTTCTCTTTGTTGGGGAATAGTCTTGGGGGGGGGTTAGTTACAATTTAGTGCCGCGTGACCAGGATATTGTTTAATCATTTAGTTTTAAGAAAGTAGGCTTTATAGCCTACAATTTGGTGTTCGTGAAATGGAAAGAGTTGAAATGGAAACTGTTTTTTGGGAGTTTATTTTAAATAATTTTTTAGACCGTAGCTAAAAGGTGGATTGTGATTAGCACAATAGACAAATAGGAATTTTCGTGACGATAAAATAAATGACATTATGTAATTAATTAAATAATTGTAAGCATGCGAGGGTATGTGAGTGAGTGAATGAGTGAGTAAGTGGGCGTGTGTGTTCGTAAATGGTTCACTGGATTTGAGTGAAGTTCGGGATGGAGATGACTTATGCCCTGGAATGGACTGGCTGCTTTTTGTTTCAGAATAGGCTCTTGTAGTTTTACAATGGGAAAGCTGCGAGTGAGGCCGCGGATACAGTTATTAATAACAATGTGTAGTTAGATGGATATTTTGTGTTGAATCGACTTTTAGAAAATAAGGATATTTTTAGATTGAGGTTGTCAGAGTTTAACACAGAGAGAGAGAGAGAGAGTTACGCTTTGAAAGAGAGTTGAGTTTACATTTTGAAAGTTGTAAGAGATAAGGCTTTGGGGGTGTTAGAATTCAAGACTTGAATGGTGTGTTAGAGTTCGAGATTTTGGAAGGTGTGAGAGCCCAAGATTTTGTCTTAATAGTAGGTCATATAGTTTGACAATTAGATAGGTGTGATAGTTTTAAAAGGTTTGGGGGGTGGTAGAGCTTTAGACTTGGGGGGGTGCAAGAGTTTTATAATCAGGGGGGTGCATAAATTATACATGAGGTAATTGATGTCAATGAAAAAATAGATAGATCTACTAAAATATATATATTTTTCCACCTTCTTTTAGTTTTGAAAATTTTATTCGGTTAGACCTCTTAAAATTTTGGGGGGTGAATGTACCTACCCCACCTTCCAGCATACAAAAATATATATATTTAATTCGGGAATGTATGATTGTTTTGTCATAGAAAATAAGTAAATTAGACTCTAGTATTGTACAAGTGTTTTAGCTGAGGAATGTGTAAGATAAATAGAACTGAAGCTTGCGCAGGATTGCGGCTGCAAATGTGTCGGCGTAAGCGTTTTTTTTGGATGGCGATGTGACTTGAAGTTTTTACAGGAACGTTTAAGTGGGGAGTGAGTTTTTGACGGTCGAAGGGTTCGGACTCTTCCGAGTTACGGTTAAGAGTCCTCGAGCGTATTCGAATTAACTAATTAATTTTAATAATTATTAGCTTGTTATAATTATGGAGTAAAATATTGCTTTCTAGTAAATAATCAGTGATCTTTTAAAATATACCTAGAGTTAAAGTTGATTTTGTAATTGAATATAAATTTTACGAAATAGTAAATTTCCTAGGTTTTATAATATAAAATAATCGCGAAGCGGGCGTTAAATCTATTAATTACGTCGCGAAATATAGTGTACTTCGGCAGAGGTCGTGAGTTATTAGAATAATATATTAATTTGTATCTATCTATTTATTACATTCAGCTTTTTTTTAAATTGATTGTTATAATGTTCATTAAAACATTGTTGTATTTTATTACGTTAAAGTTATTCTTTTAATGAACGTTTTATCAATAAGCTTTATTATTTTACTTTATGTGTTTTCTTGCATTTTGATTGTTTACTTTTATGTGAGTTATTTTTCTCTCTTTTGTGTTACATCACTAGTAAAAATAAAACACAATACAGACTGGTGATGGATATTTAGATTTGTGTAAAGACTGGGGAGAACCTAGAGAACTCTTTCATTAAACAAGTAATGATTTATTTTTCGAAGGAAAATCGCGGAAAGCTTGAGATTAAAAATCAATAAGACCTGTCTAATAATCTAGATCCTAAAGACTCATCGTAGATATCACGGGTATAGGAATTGTATTTCATTTAGAGTTAAGTATTTGTTCCTGCATCAGCGTGTTGCAGAATCTGGGATCGTTATGCTCTACAAACTATTTAGATCTTATTTTCAGCAACCAAAGCCTAAGTTATCTATACTCCAAGTTAAGAAATGAAACCTTCGACTGGTTTCAGATATCTGTGAGATATTTTGGACAGCTTCTAAGATACTGAACTTAGTAAGGAAGAGAGATAATTATCTACTTAATGTGGTTTCGACACCATTTAAATTATCGTAAGACATTAGGAATTAACATACCTACATATACAGATTATTCTGCGATTTAAAGGATTGAAACCTTCGATTGGTTTCAGATATTTATTTACCGAACTTATTAAAGGAAGTGGAATAATACCTACCTACTTATATACATTGCGGTTTCGATACTGCTGAAGTTAATACTGGATATTTGGAATGAACATCATTACTTCAAAAATCACAGATAAAACTACTGAACTAAATATAGTCAGGTTGATAACTACATTACAGTTTCGTAGATTCGATGCTACGTAAATAAATACAAGAGGTTTGGAAATTGTGTTTCCTTTCTTTTTATTATATTTCAGCTGTTAAGCATAACGATCCTAGGTACAAAGAAGCCATCGAGGTTTGTGGAAGTTCTTATTATTTACCCATTTTGGTTCCTAATATTTTAGAGTTAGACTTTTAATGTTCCAATATTATTTTGTTATCTCAATTGATTAAAGTAAAGTGATTCAACTCTTATTATAGTTTATTAGATTCCTTTACTATCTACAGAAATGGTTAAAGAACCAAAATGGAAATACCACTGTTATAATGAGTGATTTATTGGTACAGTTTTGATTTTAAATAACATAATCACTTCTTGTACAGTTGGCTTAAGATTAATTAGAGTAAGTTTACTTTTACGGCTTATATTTGGTATTTTCCAAATATCCTTATAATAATACTTTTAATATTACTTATTTCGTTAGATTTGCGATTACGGTTTATGCTTGGTATTTTCCACGGCATTATTACGGAAACATTCTATTAATACTTGTAATACATAATTCTTATTGCGTTAAATTTACGATTACGGTTTATGCTTGGTATTTTCCAAAGCATATTTTAGAAATAAGTTCATTGTACTCTTGCGTTCGTTTAATTATACGGCAATACCTAGTTATTAATAAGTACTTTTGATTTTGCGTTATATCGGTAGAGTTTGAAGTCGTACCTTGTTTATACCGCAGGGATCAGGTACGCTGATGTAGGTAGATGCTATAAGAGCACAATAGTTCGTTGTTCAAGGAGATTTATATAACACTTAATTCATCTCCTGCGCAATTCTTAGATGTAGATTATTTACTTTATTGATGGTTCATACCATAGGTATGAGGTGGGAACGCTAGTACCTATTATATGCACACAAAGGCTCGTTATTCGAGGTGTGCTGTTTATAACATAAAGTACCCTAGTGCGCAACTCTTAGATGTAGGTTGTTATTCTCACTAGAGTCTGTTTATATTTTGGGAATTAGTTACACCTTATGAAAGAAGGTACTCATTGCTAACAATGGTTCTTTGATAGCGGCAATTCATATTAGATTAAGTACTCGTGTCGCATAACGTTAAAATTTATTATACATCCGCAATTCCGTTCCCACAGCGATTTTTTATATTTTGGGATTTGGGTCCACTTTAGTGGAAGGTACTTAATGTTGACGAGGGCTCTTGATAGCGACGAGGTATATATGACCCAGGTACTTAAGATAAAGCATACAAACTCTTTAACTAGGACTGTGTATCGGATTTGCCTGCGGTATAAGGTAAACCCAATATAGAGTCAATAACGATGCATCGTTATAGGTAGGGTATATCTTAACTTATTAGATTACTTTTATATGGAAATGATTTGATTAAAGAATGACTTGTTGATTTATTTCTTATCCCGGTAATCCTGGTTTTGAAAGGTAAAGGTAACGGTGGTTTTCTGGTAAGTTATGAGTAAGCAAGGTACATTTACAGAAGCACAACCCTGAGTACTTTTACATATAGATATGGGAGCTGATGTGGACTACTCGTGCTTATTTATGACATTCGTCTGTGTTTTACTTTAGTTTAAGGTTTTGTTTGATCGATGAAGTTTTATTGATTTATTACTAGTCCGACTGTATTGACACACTATTGAATTTCTGTGGGTTTTCATGGGTGTCAGGAATATTTGTGATTGGAAAAACTCACAACTTTTTCAATGAAGCAAGGTCCTGGCTTTAGACCTGTGACTCCTCCACTGCAAGCATATTTACTATACACGCAGCTGATATCTTTACGCACACTCTACATAGAGTTGTAAAGGCGTGTTTCACTAGGCCGGTGATTCATTACTTTATAAACTCAACCTACGACACTAAATATTCATTATGGTTAGACTAGTATCGCGAGTAACGTAGACTCACTTAGGGAAATTCCTTATTCCGTCATTCTCCTACCCAACTCTCATCCTTTCCTTTTAGATAAGTTTATATCGGGAAACTGGTTCAGTCTTAGCATAATTGGTTAACAGTGTGGTTTTGCACCCACTTAATAATTAGTAATATTAATGATTGTTGAATAGTAATTTTTAGTTCATCTATTTCGAGCTTTCTGGTTTCTAAAGGTGAACATATGGGAGGACCTGACCTCTCCTGTGTTTGGTAACCAGCGCTGGTGGAATATCATGTATGGATAGGCATAAAAATGTCGTTCATGCATTGGGACCCCTCCGCGTACCTTCTGGCTCTGCCGGCACTTGAGACTGTTCAGGATCCTAACCTAACATCGCTATACGAGATCATAAAGTCAGAAATGTCTTTAACATTATATACTGGTAGCAACCAGTTAGAGCAAAGCTCTAATCTTTAGTAAAAAGGACAATGTTCCAAATATGATGTACTGGCATTCTCCAGCTATCACCATACACTGACACAAGTCAGAAATATGTGCAACAATATATGTACTGGTAGCAACCAGATAGAGCAAAGCTCTAATCCTTATCAAAAGAGACATCGTTCCAAATATAATGACCTGGCATTCTCCAGATTAAAACTATGTACTGGCATACTCCAGCTTATACTATGTACTGGCATACTCCAGAATACATAATGTACTGGCATACTCCAGATTATTACGGCAAAGACCGATATTATCAATTGAAATATTTTAACTTCATTTTATAAGTTAACCACTTTATGTGAGATTGAATGGTCGTCTGATAACATTTATTGTTATATATAACCTAGACACCATTCCCATCCTACCCCCTCCGGTGTCGCGAGTGCGACTTGCGAGGCATGGGGTGGCTTTAGGGGAGGTTGGAGGCCATCGGGGGTTTCCCCCATTTTATCCTTTCCTTCCTTCCTAAATATAATTCTAATGTATTCGTGTATGAGATTCTCCAAACACTGCAATTTGAACATAATTTTCATTTACTATTTCTCTTTCAGCTTTATTACACATGAACCAAGTTCTCCATCTTATTGCGTAGCAATCGATTTTATAAACTCACATGAACGAAGAAGAAACAAAGCAATTATGTTGAAATCTGCGATAAATTTATTATGTGTCTTCTCCTGTTAAAATGTTTATTATTGTTTGAAATATTTAAGTTTCCTTGTAATTAAAATTTCCATTAAATAGTTTCCAACTCTAAAAGAATTTGGGTTACTTATTTACACAACGAAGGGTTCCGACGATCATCTGGCCAAGTTAGTTTTAAGTTTCGATTAAACGGTATCTTTGGGTTAGGTCTTTTCTCTTTGTTGGGGAATAGTCTTGGGGGGGGGTTAGTTACAAACTTATCAGTCAGTGTTTCTGCAGTTCCCAATCTAAGGCGTAGATAAGCGCTACCTGCGACCACCAAACGTGATTTGTGGTCACTCTACCTTATAAGATTTAAAAAAAACCTTGTAAGATGTAAAAGAAGTATTGCGTGGTCCTGAATTTTCCGTTAGCAAATTCAAAGGGAAATTCCAAACTATATCTTACATCGTGATATTTAAAGCTCTGGAGACAGCAAAATAACTCTCCAAGGGAATGTGATAATGTAAATTTTCTTTCCGTGTTTTAAATGTCCCACTTTGCTCGGTAGCTCTGCTTCATGCTCAAATAAGGAGTTTGCACGTACACCCCGTCTTATCATGAAGCACGTAGCGGGCTTGATGCCTACTTTATTGGCACTAGAGTCCTCGAGGAAGCCTGCATCGCATTGCACTCTACATTCCTTCCTTTAATTGGGAGAAACCAATAAAGCTTTCACGACGACGTGAATAAAATAAACACCAAGAAGGGCATTGCCTTGTTTTAACTTGATTAAGGTTAATACAACGATACAGGAACATTGGGATTTCACGATCATTTAGAGTTCAAATTATCAAAAACTAGTATTTTATTGTGATATGTCTGAAAAAATTACATCTTAAGATTGTTATTATTTTACTAAGAAATGCAAGAACCTATGATGGATTCTTGAGAAGAGTTTTTTTTACTACTTACATGGGAGCGTTGACCACAAGTCACCTGATGGTATAGTTTAAAGATTAATAAGCGGGAATGTATATAAACATGGCCTTTCTTGACACTTAAATGTTTTTGGTATAATAAGTAACACATCAGGAACTGTATAGATTCTTTTCGTTTATATAAATCAAAGAAAACTCAAGACCACGTAATCCTTACCTTTTCATCGGCTGAATCTATCAATTTCAAATACTTGATCTCGGTTCAGTATGCGTACCACGTTGCCGCGTCGCCCAGCCATTCCCAAGGCCCCACTGATTGAAGATCAAGAAAAACTATTTTGAGGCTCAGGTGAAAAAACATGACCCACATTTTTTATAGCTATCGTCTACGTGTAGGATGGTACATGCAGTCGTAAATGCAATGGAGAAAAACCTTATTACAATATTAAACGAACGTTTGAAGAGAGGCTCCGTTGTATATGTGCCTTTACAGTTTTAATTCAGAGAGTTTATTCAAAAAGGCAAAATAAACATTTTTTTACATTTACCGGCCTTCCCTCTCCGGTTTTAATTGCGTAAATCTTCTTTAAGGAGATCTTTTTCGATAAAATCTTTTTCGGTAACGATATCGGGATGATGTAGTTAAAGATGCGGAAAATCAGCTTACCTGGCTGTTTGTTCCTTGTGGTTGGGCGCTGTCTAATTAAAGAAACCTTTTTTTAACCGAATAAATAACTTCGAAAAAGAACTGATTTATATTATTCTAAAGATTCTAAGATATTTATAGCAGGTTGAGTTTGTGGGCGTACATTTATACATACATACGTACGTAAATTTTTACATACGTACATTTTTTTATATAATAATTAATTAATTAATTTTTAAATAATGTCCGAACAGTTATTAGATGTAGTTTTATTTATTTATTTATGCTATAAGTATAGATAAATAGTGGCAGTGACCTTGATTAATGTATATTGTACAATTACACACTATGCACTATTATAAAACATACTACTCTTTCAAAAATCACGTTAATTGGGAAGATCACTCATTGTACTTATTTGAGATTTTCTTTGGCAATGGTGTGTGTAGAATTCGTTTGCTTTTATTTAAACTCGATAATGCAAGACAGCCAGCCGTCTGCAAATCTAAAAAAAACAACTGACTTCTGAACTGGAAAGTGACAATAACTGACTGATAATTTGTTTTGAAGAGTCTTGTTTATTTTTTGTTATACCTACTTAAGACCGTCGTGTCGTGCGTAATGAATTTTAAAAGGGACCACCTAATACTAAAACACATCACAACAAATAAAACATAAAAATCAGTCCCTATTATGAAAATATGTTATTTTTAAGTCAGTTAAAAACAGGCGCGGATCCATACATTCAAACATGCGATTTCTAACATAACATACACACTTAATGCAAATAAACTATTCCACTATATTTCATGGATAATGTAAAAGTAGATTGGTATATTTTATTAATTTCGTTCACAGGAAATTGGCCAGTGCGATGTAATAACACACCAACGATGAACGTGAACAAGTAAAACGATATTCAGTTTTATTGTAACCTGTCTTGCATCACATTTAAAATTTCCATCAATATAATTGCCCCTACCTTTTAAAAGCATGTACATCCATTTAATAAAATAAATAAATAAAAATCTTCAACAAGTTTCTGATAACGCAGATAAATTGGCTGCTATTCAACCCATTGATCAAGCACAATTCGTTGTTCGTTTTAAAAAAAATACAAGTAGCCTTGTTTTCGCTGTCATAAATAAAATGAATAGATGAGTAACCGAATAAAAAAACATTCGAGTTTGTAGTGAAATATTTTATCTCTGCCAACTCTTTGACCTACATTTACAGATAGAGTTTAGTTAGTGCTGGAGTTTATAGTTAGGTCAGGTTATTAGGAGCAAGTATCCAAAGCTAACTACTACTAGTAACTAGATTATTCTATCAATAAATTAAGTATTTAATTATCTTATTAGTGAATAATTTATATAAGCGTTCAGAATACTGATTATTTCATTTCTAGACTAGATGGCTACTCATAAAGTTCGTTGCGTTCTTGTTTGAGTGTTGCGTAACCTTTGAGTGAAGTTATTGCCTCTACGCGGTTGTAGAATCTGATATATTTCGAACTACTACTATTCACGTTACAAAATAACTTGCTCTAGCTATGACCTATATTCTGATATGCAATACGTCAAGTTATTGCGCTTAAAATGTTACTAGACTAAAGACACGACCCGGTTTCACACAGGTGGGTGGGTAAGTATAGTTTTTGACATTTGCAGTTTTCTCAAAACAGAATCCCTTTATTTATAAATGCTGGATAAAGAGATTTGTTTTATAGTGATATGTGTTTGTGTGTGTGTGATATATTTTTTTCTAATAGTTTGGTCAGCGTACCTTCACCGATAAAGCATTTTTTTTTCGAATTAATTTACAAATATAGTGATATCTCTCTAATTACTCATTCATATAACGATAACTAAAACCTAGTGTAGCTTTAACTCAGTTTAAAATTTTCAAAATTGGATCAGTGTTTTCCAGAGATTACCCACCCTATACATACTTACATACAAACAAACTTTATCTCCTTATAATATTACCTAGTAGTTGATATAGGATTATGTCGTGAACAAACTGGACAGGCTCGTGGCAAGGATGAAGCAGAGACCCGAGTCTTGAGAAAGAGAAACTCTTATCGAGTTTGAATACTTTGTCAAAACTGACCGTCACTTTTATGTTTAACAATTTTCCTACCAAAAGTTTTCACCAATCTACATAATCACATCACAGTAGCCATGAATAAAACTGTGTTGGAATTTGATACAGAGAATAGGTGAACTTTTATCATTATCAGCCTTTCACGTTCCCACTGCTGGGACTCTGGCCTTCTCTCAGAGAGAGAGTATGGGCTGTGATCTACCACGCTGGCCCAGTGCGGGTTGGTAGATGTCGCATGCCCTTGAATGTTGCAGTTCTTGGGCATGCCGGTTTCCTCACGATGTTTTCCTTCACCGTTTTGAGCGATGGCAAATCCGCACATAACTTAAGTCCGCACATAACATAAATTAAGTCATAGGTGCGGGGCCGAGAGGATTCGAACTCGGTGTCGGCGTCTTGTAAGTTGCACGCCTAACCGTTCGGCCACCATCGCATAAACTTTTATATAGCCTTAGATATAGTTACTCGTCATTTGTGAGAATAATAAGTCACCAATTGATATCGTTCAAGTGGAAATCATTGCAGGAAGCATTTATATTGCAATGGGTCACTAAGTCAGTCATTACTTGCTAGAAGTAGAAAAATATGAATAGCGTTATATTGAACCCTTAAATCCTGATTAGGGCCCTGACGCTCTGTGTTGGAGACAAGCTTTGTTATAAATCACAAGCTTTTGCCCGCACTGTTTGTTTATGAGAAAGTTTTACATGCGAGCCTCTGCGGATCATATCACTCTGTATCTTCTGTTAGCTTTGCATATGTTTGTAAACATATACATATACGTAGGTATGTCCGGATATATAATAAGTACTTTTATTATACCTACGTAAGTCAATAAAATACAGGGCAGGTCAGGAACGTTTTGATGGCCGTTTTTGTTTTTTTATTTATAGTCCGTTTTGTATCTTTGTGACATAATAATAACACACACTTAATTTTTAATAACAAAAAATTTGTACGTATCCAGTGACGTTATAGAGCATAAACAGAGTTTACATCTAACATCTTAGGGTGACGATCGCAGTACGTTTCAGCGCAGGATTTTGATAAATTTAAAAATACCTATGTGTGTCACTGTACTGAAAATAGGTAATCATGACGTTTACCATCCGGCAAGTATCTTGCTCGTCTCGTCACTTAAGAGAAGTTAAAAAAATAAAATATATACGAAACCAATGTTTTTGATTTATTTACGTTCATCAAAAGAAAACTGGCTATTACTTACTGTTTTCCCAAGATAAATGTAAGTGTTCCAATAAACAACATCAGAATAACCTAAGGCACCAAGAAAATATGCAAAGCATTTATAAAGATTAAGTTTTCAGGCATGTACGTTTACGGGCCGTAGATAGGAACACATATTTATGTTAGCTGAACGTGAAGCCTCATTTAGTACGAATACAACACGCGAACTGGCCGTATAAGTAAACAAGTTTTAATTACTTGTTTATTGTTGTTTCTAAGTCAGTTGTATCGGTATCGGTAATTATCTTCTGTATATATCTAAGATTGGGCTAAGTTATTGGTCGTTATGTTATGGGATATTGCTAATCTATTGTAATCGGTTATTAATATTTGCCTCGTTGTTATATCTTGTCTAAAACTATGTACCTATCTAGCAGATTGCGAAAGAAAAATGATAAGGCGTATGGTATACCGGGTTTTCCACAAAGATTGACGACCGATATGGCGCAATGGGCGGATAGCCGACTGTGAAGCGTGAGGTCGCGGGTTCGATTCCCGCTACAGGACAAATATTTGTGCATTGAAAAAAAAAGCGCAAGTATTTGTTCTGTGTCTGGGTGTTGTGGATCCCCGATCCTCGTAGTTTCTGATACCCTAGATACAGGGAAACCTAGTTAGGGGTCAGAGCCTATGTATGTGATTGTGCGGGCATTATTATTATCGGGCATTATTATTTGTAGTACGGGGACGTCTAAAACTATAAAAAATAGAGAAATTTGTTCCATCGTCAATTTTAAAGTAATAATTACTGTATTCATGGATGTTAAAAAAAAAGAAACCGTTCCCAACTACGAATATGAACTTAACCTAGTTACTTAAAAAAACCGGTTGGTTATTTTATTACATAAAGTGACGAGCACATGTTGCTATGTAATCCTATGCCTACAATGAAAATAAAATCCTACACTAGAACTCTTTTGTTATAGTAACAAACAATGTTTTATTTATTAAATACTATGTTCGTTTCCCGCGTTTTTGTTTTCAATACATCAATTCAGTTTATTTAACTCTCAAATCAATCGCATAGTTCTAACGATCAAATTTCTGTATCTATTATAATTTTAAAGTGCCCCGTAATTCCCAGAAACCTATCTGTGTGTGTGAGTACCTTGATGAATTCTTGTGTATTTTACTTATTGATATGTTTATTATTCAGTCTATGAATAAACAACTGCTATTTCATTAATTTTATTAGCTCTTCGTAGGCACTTGCTTTTTAATTCTGCCGATTGCTTCCGAGCTTTCCCTGACTCCTTTCAGTTTTTCCGTTCAGTAAACAGCTTCCGAATTCTTTTCCACCAACTCTATTTCCATTAAAGAAATCACAATACATTTGGCACCTTTATTATTTTTTTATTGCAGCTTTTTAACAGCTAATCAGTTCAACTAGAGAGAAAATGTGCTTCTGGTCTTTAATTGGAAAATGAGTTTTGTGATAACGATACCTTATTAGCTCTGCTCCAATATTAATCTATTGAACATCATAATGGGCAGAACGTCTTAAGGAACATATTACAATTCCACCTAACAGATTCTATTAAATATCGCTAATACGGCTAAACGTGTAATTGATTGCCACAAATAACTTTTGTGTATATCGCAGACATAGCTCAGTGGCAACATTGCAACCCGTAAGTCATAGGTTTGAATCCTACAAGAAGCTTGAGTCTTCTTCGAAGAAAAATATCAAAGTATAAGTTTAGTTTGGTGTTATGGCATTTTCTAGTGCTTGCCTGTCTAACTACCACCCTCAAGTTAAAAATCTGTCACCAAGCACCTATCCGGCAGTCACCACATTTGACCACATCGTCCATTAACATCAGTTACACTGTAGGCATTCAGACCTGAGATGAAATACAAACAATTTTGGTGTTTTCTATGCGTATCACTTGTTTTCTCACTCAATACTCATCATAATTATATCCCAAATACCAACAAGGTTTAGGTCAAAACTTACGTTAATTCAGCGCCTGAAACGTATTTCGCTCGTAAAATCGCAAAGGAGTGTTATGAACCACAATTTGTGTTTCTCAAAGGCGTTTTAGCAAATTATTCAAAAACTAGAACCTATCTACCTACGTATCTTCTGAGTCACTAAAGATATTGTTTTCAAAAAATAAGCAAAGCGAGAAAACAACTGCTTCTTTGATACCAAATACAATTCTATACATATTACAAAATATGGTTTTCAAGTTAAATAATACTCTGCAATGTTATTCAGGAAATCGCTAACGATTAAACCAGGGTCACATTGACTTAGCCAAAGTTTCACAAAGTTTTCAACCGCAGAGGACGGCCGCGGCCAAAAGTCTGCCTACGAACAAACCTTACTTTAAGTAAGTTAAGTATACAATATCTACTTTAATGTTAAGGTCCGGATCTCAGTACCCCACCCCGTTGGTGGTTTAGGGGGCATGACGTAACAAAAACCAAAAAACCAAAACAATGTTCATGGAAATTAGCTCGATGGACGTTTTAGTCGTTTCTGGGCCATTTTACAAACAATCCTGCTACCAGTATACAGGTGATTAGATTGTCTTTCTTACTACAGTAGTAAGAGATTCACTAAAATAGAAACAATTTTTACAATACTTTGATTAAAAGACGTCAGACATAAATACAAAACATGCCTAATTTCGTCGTAGAAAATTTAATTGGCTGAGCGATTGGAAGTTTTGTTTTATTTTAAGTTCTACAAGGTAACGGTAGTACAAGAATGTAGCTCACTTGGTTTTCATAAAAAAATACGTACTTTTGATATCCTACTTCAAACTAAATCTGTGGCTACATAGAAAGACTTTTATGATTTTTCTTTTATTTGTAAATTGACTTTTATTTTAAAAATTATTGGACTATATTTTCAAAGAAAAATAGGTTAAGCTTATAATTAACCCCAATTTAAGTAGATCTTATAATCTCCGCGCTAAGCACAAACTATACCTCAGTAATGGGTATATGTTAAATTCACGTAGTCGCGCTAACAAAATAGGTAGGTACCGCAGCGATAAGTATCGGGTGTGTGTGCAATGAATTCTAATGACGCCTATTTGGAGCAAGCGCTACTATTAAAGCTACAATTTCGCAAGTAGCTTTAGAAAATTGTTCGTACACACGTCTGATAACAGTCACCACGTGACACGTCTCGTGCTCTCGGGCAGCACATTTTGCATTTGAGTCGCGTACGAACGAACATTTTGCGGTCTAGTCTGCATCTGGTAAAACAGTACAATACACCATACTAAAGCGTTTTGTTCAAAATATCGCGGAACATTTCTTTTATAGTCTAACACAACCGTGTCGTACGCGTAATTTAAATAGACATTTTCAGTTCGGGTCTAGTCTAGATCTCAAGAATGTAATTTATAGGTTACACTCAAAGAATGACAGCGTTCATTGGGCTAAAAGACTCCACCTGTTGAAGTATTCTTAAACATCTACATCGCAAAATTTGACTTTGAGTCCAAGTCAATGAAAATACAACGTTTTACCTTTACTTTGATTATTACTTATTAGCACTAATAACCATCATCATTTTTCATACAAAATTAACATTGTAATATGATGATGATCAGGGGATGATCTTTCAAAAAACCTTTTATAATGTTTATCTACGTCATAAAAGGAACTCTTGTGCAAAAAGTTATGTTTCTAGACCCACCAGTTGAGCCTGTGCGTTGTCTATATCTACAGAAATGAATACAAATCAAATAAAAAATATTATGTCAAATTTTCCGAGCTAAAATTTGACAATAAAATCAAAATAAGCCTATCGGTGTGTTCCGGCAGCCTCACTTGAGAGCCAGTTCCCAGTCCAGGTGTAGCGTGGCGCCATCTTCGACCACATCGTCACTTAACATCAGGTGACTTGTGGTCAAACGCTACCCTGTAAATAGTAAAAAAATAATAATATCGAAATTTGGTATGACGTTTAACTTATCGATGTTTAGAAAACCGGCCCTATGAGGATTATACATTTTATTAGTATCACGATCAAATCATGGAAAAGTAAGTGTTTTGTTTTTCTAAGTACACAACGTAGCACTTTGTCATGGTCTCGTAGCTTCGTAGCGGTGTAGCACCATAGTGTCGTAGACTCGTCGGCATGTAAGTAGCGTAGCGGAAAACGTTCATTCATTACACACAGGTAGCGCAGAGAATTATATCAGGCACTTGAGACGTAGTACGCTTAGTACCACGTATTACTCAACCACTCATAGTCTCAATAATTCACTGTCTCGTGGTTTCAAGTCACCATACTTAACAACTCCATGGTATTTTGAGGAGTGTTAGTCGTTTTAGATCAGGGGTTCCCAACCTTTTCTTGATCAGCGACCACTTTCATATTATTCTTGTTAGTAAGGTACAACGACAACCACAACGTAGGTATAATAAAAAATAATTGTATTAATCAAACTGAAACGTTAATTAAAAAACTCGATAGGAAATAACATAACAAGAAATTTTATTTTTAAGTTAATCTTCTGTAATTTTATGTTAATGTGATTTCTGAGCTTGTATCTTCTGCACGAGCTATTCAAGACTAATATTGTTACTAAACATCATTCGCGGACCACTGGTTGGGAACCACTGTTTTAGATGAAGTATCAACGTAAAATTGCACCTACAATAAATTAATCCTATGATTATCTCCTTTCACTTATCATCTTTATCATTACACGAATGCAATGTATTAATGTAATGCCATTGTAAATGAGTGTGTTTATTTGTTACTTTTTAACGCTGAAACGGATTGATCTTTTTTTATTCTTTTACTTTTAAGGTTACTTTCAGAAAAATGTTACGCTATCAGATTAAGTTTTAATTTCTATTAAATTATTTTTGAAAGTTGTTTGTAGTTGTTTTTATTACTTTTACAGCATTTCTAGCAGATACAAAATCTATAAGAAAGTTATATACCAAAAAAATACTTAAACTAAATTACTATACTTCTTAAATACTTTGTAAATAATTGCAGGGGATCCCAGGATGTTCCTACTACGTTGAAACAAATCTACAGCACATATATAACTCCGTAACTCTAATGCTCTCTAACTTTATCTCCTAGTTCCATAACACCGGCTATCTCAGAGCGCCAGCCACACTGCCGACTGTCACCGCTCGACGAGCGAGCGCAGGTGTCAGCCGACAACCCGACACATGAAATATACAACCAGGGTAACCCGTGCATGATATATCATCGGTGACGTTTGTGCGAACAATGCCGCCATCATTACAGTTTGCCCAGTTGAGAGCTGTTTTATTCACAACTTTAGAGATTTGATTTTTTTCATTAGATCTGTGTGGGTCAGGCTCAATTACACTTTGTGACGTTTTAAAGTATGCAGCACGTACGTGGTGTAGCGTGTCGCCATCTTCGACCACATCGTCACTTAACATCAGGTGACTTGTGGTCAAACGCTACGCTGTAAATAGTAAAAAAAAAAAAAAAACGTGTTAATCTAAATATATATAACTCAAAGGTGACTAACTGACAAGGTGACTAACGACTACACAACTATCAACGCACAGCCCAAACCACTGGACGGATCGGGCTGAAATTTGGCATGCAGGTAGATGTTATGACGTAGGCATCCGCTAAGAAAGGATTTTGATGAATTCTACCCCCAAAGGGATAAAATAGGGGATGAAAGATTGTATGAAACTTTGTCAATTTTAAACCGATCGGGCTGAGACTTTGCGTGCATAAAGCGGGGAAGAGCTAGTTCATAGATAAATTCGTGTCGGTCAGGCTCAATTCCACTTTGTGACGTTGTACAGTACGCAGGACGTGTGTTAAGAATAATTACTTAGGGCCGCTTTTTAACCACTTCAAAAAAGGAGGAGGTTCTCAATTCGACTGTTTTTTTTTAATATTCGTTACCACAGAAATTTTGACTACCGGTTTTCAACTTCTGGTTTTGACCATACGTGGCCTAGATCACGCACGTGTGGCTGGACGCCCAATAACTATGTTGCAAGTTCTCAGACATCATTTTGTCAGCACTTTGGTCCAACTGTCTTCACTTTGACCAATCACGTATTCTACCCACTACTCTCCAATACCACTTGAAGTTTAACAACGTCTCCAATTGTTCTTTACATAAAGCAGTGTTGTAGTATTTTGATTTGATTCATAGGAATTTGGTCGTTTAATTTGACTCAATTCAAACGAAACATCATATATTATTTCTGACACGCATGTATATTTTAAGATAGATAGGTTCATAAAGCATAAGAAACGCCCACTGAGGCAGCTAGGCGCACCATAAGAAACCTGCACAAAAACCATAGAGTTCGCCAATTTATCTTATACTGTTTTATTATACGTGAGCTTATTTGCTCGCATCCATGAGGACAATTTGCACCTTGAACTCCGCCCTCCCACGCCGCACTGTTGCGTTATTTTGTGTGTATTTCTTCGGATCCACTTAACTTATTCCGTATTTTAAGCAAGACAGACAGAAAGAGCGATGGCGGCCAAATCAAATCTCAACCTCGCCCTTATGGCTTGATTAAGTTACGTGTGGATTTCCTATCGCTCAAAACTGTGAAGGAAAACATCGTGATGAATGCGGCCATAACATTCCATCTATCAACCTGCCTTAGGTCAGAGCAATAGATTACACAGGTCTACAAAAAAAATATTTTTGTTTGGTGCCGCAAATTATATGTTATAATTTCGTTAATTAGTCCGCAAGACGTCGTGGGAAGCTATCAAATTCGCGAAGCTACTTTCAGATTTGTACCGATCGACAATAACCTAAAAATGTATTTTATTATATTTAATGTCATTATTAATCAATTAATTTTTTTTCAAATAATAATATCGATATGCCCTCGTCAAGAAGGTGTTGTGTAAATAATCCAAATACATTTTGTTACATTTGTGGTGAAAATGTAGTAAAAAAGTTTAGAAAATCTATAAAAGATGCATTGAAGAAGACATACATTGATTACTTTATTATAGAGATGAAGGCTCTGGACAAAACATTGTGTGTAAGTTGTGTAATGAACATTTAAGACATTGGCCAAACGGTAAACGTAATCATTTAAAGTATAGTCCATCAAGATTTAAAGGTGATGGAAGATAGATACTAAGATCGCTGGGATGAACATAAGTCAAAAGTCAAAAGTCAATTTTTATTTATTCAATAGGATACATTGTGATCACTTTAAAACGTCAAACTTAAAACTACCTACGCCTGTTCCAACCTCATTACGCCGGCAAAAGAACAGGCAAGAAACGCCCGGAAGGTAATTTTTTTGGCGCGATCACATTGACAATTTTATTCTTATTACTAATTGATTGAATTGGAGCAAGTTCACTAAAGTTCACATATGATAGCAGATTACTGTTGGAGTATTACACGGGAATGTCCTGAAGACACCCATCGGAGAAAATGTAAAAATAGGAGCTTCTAACCTGTAAAATATCAAGCAATTAAATATATGTCGGCGTGGTTGATTTAAAACGATGAAAATTACTAGACTGTTTGATGGCAAAGTGTGCAGGTCGCCGGAAGAGGCGGCGGTTGTATCGCACGCTGACAAAACGTCGGAGCCGGCCCACGAGCGACAGTCTGCTTGTGGCTCTTGCCGGACGCACTTAGCGGTTCTCCGGCTGATCGTTTGCCTCAAACTAAATGAGTTACCTAAGTTACGTTTTCAGTTGTGTGTCATTGTAATAGTTTTCAAGAAGTGTTTTGTGATTATTGAAATAACTGTTGTGATCACGAGTTGTCATTTGGAAATCCACCCCCATATCGTTAGTGATTTAGCACTCCACAATGTAGTATGAGTCGAAAGATGGCGATAGTCTTGGCCTCCTTCCGACATCAGAAGTTGGGATGTGAAACTCACGGTCACTGTGGAGGTGAATTTGCAAACGAACGAGGGTTCATACCACCCACTGAAAAATAAGTGACAAAACAAAGTATGATCTGGAGTATGATGTGTGGATTGGTCAGTGAATTGCAACCCCCAAACAACAACAAGGCTTGTAAGTTGTACCATGTTGACCCCGACGCTGATATCAAGAGCTGGTACAAAATAAACAAGGTGATGGTAAAAAAAAAGAAGCTTCAAGGTACCGTCTTATTGTTAATACTTTCACAAGCAAATCTCAGTTGTGTTGTGTGTATATTGCGAGGCAAACAAACAAAACAATTGCATGGTAAATGTCCCTTTTTTAAAACCTAATTCTATTACGTAACATTTCCTTAAGAAGACAGCAAAGATGCGTCATACCCACATTTAAAAAAAAAAGCCTACTTTTGACAAACGATAGCCCTGCTAATTTCGTTGGGTTTTGTGGCAAACAGGGCCATAAAATAGCCAAACAGTCTTAAAGTTTACTGTGAGTTTTCGCAGATTTCGAAGCCTCGTCATGGGAAAAAGTGTCTTACTACAGCTTTGCCTGTGGGATCCTAGGGCACGTGGCCAGTGCCTGGCCTGTCACCAAGAGCTCTTCACCGATGACAACAAAGAATGTTAAGCCGTGTGGTAAGCGGACAGTAACTGGTGAGCTACAAGTAACAGGTACGATGACTCATTTTCTATGTGATTTCCGAATGGTCTTTAGTGGAAACAAACTTTGTAAACAATAGCAACAGTATAAATTTTAACAAAATGGCATTTCGTAGGCACCGGTGAATACTAGTTATACCATTGATGTTAGTGGCACTCCAAAGCCGACTATACCCTGGTAGCTTCAAGTTCAAACTGCTATGATGAGACTAGTGATGGGTGATGACGCCTTCACTGTGTGGAGAACTTGCGATGATGGGGATGACAACGATGATTAGGTAGCCACATGCTTGGACGGAAATGATGAGAATGTTGCTGTGTTGTGGATATTATGTGATGATGCAAGTAATCTGCTACAGTAGTCTCTCTAATGGGGCTAGCTGGGCATACAGGGATGGTGGTAAAGGTGTAAGGTGTATGACGTGTTTGTGTGTGTATGATGGCAGTAAAGATGATGTGTCAGTAGTCTCTCTCTCGGGACTAGCTGAACATGAGTCACGGTAGTACACGCCATGTACCGGGCTGCAGTATTCTCGTTGCTGGCTGCAATCCTCTGGAATGCCTCGCACCACAGGTGTGACGGCCTCTAGAGGGTGCGCGGAGCTGCAATGAGTGCTGCTGAGGTAATGGGTGTGCGTTGTTTTGGATTCATCATGTACCGGGCTGGAGTATTCTCATAGACTGGCTGCAATCCTCTATATTGTCTCATACCACAGGTGTGACGGCTTTTAGACGGTGCGCAGAGCTGTAATGAGTGCTGCTGAGGTAATGAATGTGCAGTGTTTTGGGTTATTGGATTTAGCAACGTGATATCAGAGATGCACAGGTGAATGTGTGTTGTTTGTGAGTGTGTGTGTTGTAATGGGATGTTTTCAGATAAGTAAAGCAGACGCCCGAGAACGTACGCGCAGGTTAGTTGATTTACGCCCGAGGACGTGCGTAGGTCAGGAAGGCCGTGTCGGCGTGGTTGATTTAAAACGATGAAAATTACTAGACTGTTTGATGGCAAAGTGTGCAGGTCGCCGGAAGAGGCGGCGGTTGTATCGCACGCTGACAAAACGTCGGAGCCGGCCCACGAGCGACAGTCTGCTTGTGGCTCTTGCCGGACGCACTTAGCGGTTCTCCGGCTGATCGTTTGCCTCAAACTAAATGAGTTACCTAAGTTACGTTTTCAGTTGTGTGTCATTGTAATAGTTTTCAAGAAGTGTTTTGTGATTATTGAAATAACTGTTGTGATCACGAGTTGTCATTTGGAAATCCACCCCCATATCGTTAGTGATTTAGCACTCCACAATGTAGTATGAGTCGAAAGATGGCGATAGTCTTGGCCTCCTTCCGACATATATTTAAATGTTTTGAATTAAATGCCCTTTTTTCTTTTTATTATATTGACACTTGCGAAATCTCGAAAACTACACGTAGCATTAAAAAAGTAAGTATCAAGTTTTTATTAGCATACCGAACGTACTTGAAATCAGTTTTACTTCTAGCGGCACCAAAATCATTGTAGGCCTGTGTTATCCAACAGTGGAGATAACGGTGTTAGTACACTGGGCGTATATACTTTTACATAAAATCTTAGAAATGATAAGAAAGATGAAGATTTTTTATAAAAGTATATTATACGCCCAGTACACTGTTATCTCCACTGTTGTCCATGCGACGTCATATAGAGGCCATGGTAGAACGTTCAGACTCGGAACCCGTATGTATGTGAATGGGGCGAAACTAAATCACTTACGACACTTGAGCGTGTTTGTTTTCCGCAATAAATGAGCTCGCTAAATCTGTCACCTTCTTTTAGTAGAGTATCAATACCATGTGGAGATTTTGTTACTAGTACAAACATAATTATCACACTCTCGAAAATATAGTTTTTGACTGTATGAGTGTCTTTTGCTATCGGAGGCCAAGACTCATTTTGGGTCGTTGCGCCATCTCAGGTAGTTTTTAGTTAATTTATATGAGTGAGTGAGTGTGTATATTTGTTGCGTATTCAAGCTGAAACCGTTTGATGGACTTGAGTGAAATTTGGAATAGCCATAGCTATAAATAAATAAATATCGGGGGACCATTGCACACAAATTGTCCTGGCCCCAAATTAAGCTCGAAACTTGTGTTATGGGTACTAAAAAAAGAATTTCATGCTAATATAGATAGAAATCAACCTGCACTGGGCCAGCGTGGTAGATTACAGCCCATACTCTCTCTCTCTCTCTCTGAGAAAAGGCCTGAGTCCCAACAGTGGGAACGTGAAAGGCTGATAATGATAGATATAAATGTCCAAGACTCAGGAACAAATGTTAGTGCATGTCCAAATGCTCGTGCTCATCACACATACCGCTAGCTTCGTAGGCAGGGTCACTACCAACTCGGCTACCTCGTCATCGAAGCTTAGAGCTTACACTGGGTAACACCTAAGTTACTTTTTTTTCTCGGAAAAGGATTTTAGGATAACGGGAAAACCACGAGTGTAACCGCTAGGTGAAGCTAGTAAGTAATATATAAACTCTGCAACTAAGAGTACCGAAGCGTTAATTGTGTTACATAATCTGCAATATCAGAGCCGTGCGGGATTCAGTGCAGCGTAGTTTAGAAGTTGCAGAACACATCGCGCTAAGTGCAATTACTATAACGTGAGAAGAGAATTAAAGGGTTACCTTCCCAGATTATGGCTAATGCTAATGCTTGCTGAAGCAAAGAAAAGGTTATAGCGTTGACTTAAGAAACAAAATATTTAGGTTTTTACTAGAATTTTGTACAGATTGAAAACTGCGGTGGTGGAGTCTATGAAAGTAATACTATTACTTCATTAGTATTTGTTGACATTGTATTTTATTCGTATTAATGTTACTTTTACCTTAGTTTATTATTTAGCAAAGACTTCGTATACCACTTTTTCTGAAGAATATGATTCGATTCCTTGTATTTTAAACTAAAATGTCTGTTTATAATGATATCACTGTAATGTCTATTTGTAGTAAACTATTCGTTACTAACAGATAAAAAAAATCTAATAGCATTGCTGTCAAACATAACTACAGTGTAGTAAAAGAAAACGCCGTGCCCTCGCTGCCCTTTTTATATTATATAATTTACTAAGATAATTTTATTTCTAATGAGTATAAACAGTAGGTACTAAACGCAGAGAAGATGCTACTTACGAATATGGTAAAAGAGTTAACCTAAGTTCAAAACTAATGACTTAACTATGTGGAAATGAAGTAAGTAAAATGTAAAACAATGTATAATTAACAATATATTTTTGTATATACAAATCAGCATTATAATACAATGTAAAGCGCTACGCAGAACACGATTGGATACGAGCGGCATGCTGCAGCGCTTCGCTTCAGCGCTTCCAGCTCGCTAACGTCTGGCGTTTCGTCGAGGTCCCCAACTTCGTTGTACTGCATTTCTTCGAACTTGCCAGACAGGGCTGCAATGGAAAACCACCTCAAATTAATATGCTAATAAAATCTGAAATAGGACAGACGAGTATTACGATGGAATTCAAGCATTGACTTAAATTGTACAATAATATTCTGCTATCTTTGTTGTGGATTCCCACAAAGTAAAACACTCTGCGAATCCATTGTGAAAAGAAAATGGGAAACACAATATTTGTTTTTCAGTCGAGCTTCTAAAGATGTTTTGATTTATTCTAACAAAATTTGAGAGCACTGCCATTTGGGACGGATTCCTGAACTACACTACCTACATAGTGCCTAACGATTTCGAAACCGGACTCTAGCTGAGAATATCTCCTGAGAAACGTCCAAACAAGCCCGAGGTACGAACGGAATATCAGGTTACACGACGTGGCCATTAACGCCTTTCGCTCCTAATCGTAGGGTGCGAACTCAAGTTTCTAGCGGCTCCAGGAATTAAATTACGTATTTCTGATAAGTTCTTTTACGAAACTCAAGAATACACTGCTCGGGAGTGCTGAACATGTTATTTATTTACAGCGATCGAAACTGCGAACGGAGTTTCGAAGGTATATTACTTCAGCAATTAGTGATCTAAAATAAACACTTCCGGCATACAGGCTGACACGGTGCGCCGACGTGAACAGTTACGTAAAGGTAATTAATACAACACAGATCAATAAAAAAACCCGCTACAATCATCAAAACATTCTGGTTTTCTCAATGTACAGATATCTCTTCACTACGCACCTACATTGTTATTATCCGCACAGATGGCATCAGGCTGCGCGTAAGCAAGTACTACTATCTCACTGTAACTGATATGAATTTATCATTACTTCCTTTATTTACTAAAAATCCAGCACGATATGACATTGTGTTCAATTGTTGTCACTGTTCACATCACCACCCGTATAGATGAAATACCTACAATATAGTATACATTACAAACTACGAGATTCTTCGTGAATCCTGATGATGACAGTAACTCCATTTTAAATACTCACAATAAAGTTTTATAGTTCCGTCCGTGTCGCCAAGTGAATTCTTTGATATGCAGCTGTATGTACCGAATGTGCTTCTATTCACTTTTTTAATTTTCAGCCTCATGTCTACCTCGTAGCCCCTCTCTACGGCCGTAATTTCGAACCTTTTGTCCGCTGGAAAAATATAACCTTTTCTTAATAAAAAGAGAGTAGAAAAGGCTAACATTGGATTCTGAAAGTAGATATTCTTACTAGCGTACTTACATTGTGATATGATTTGATCGTTTATAGTCCAGTAATTGATAGATCGAGGAAAAGCCTCTGAATGGCAGTCTAGGTGTATTGTATCGCCTTCTTTTGCTCCTACTAATTGGTTTTGTATTGTCATTATCGGTGGAACTGCAAAGGAACGAAATTATTAAGATGTATATTGTGTGTATACACAATGTGATTGGAATGTCGTTATAAGTGAATATGATGCTATTTATACTATAAAGGATGGTACTAGTAGCTAAAATGTTTTTGGGGTCTCCTTATATTTAATCCTCGAATTATAAAAAAACATGAGCAGAAATTCATTTACGTTATTACAATTAAGTAGTGCTTCATTATAAATCACAGTAGAGTAGAGACCCATTTTCTTTGTGAAAGTCCATTCCAGGCGGCAGCGTTATTAAAATATATTTTACTCAGTTTTGTTAAACAGTTCATAATAATCTAGAATATTGCGTCAGTGACGTCAACTTCAAAGCACTTTACATAAACCAACTTCGCTAATTCTCTGCAGCAATTACAATTTACGAGTGCTAATAAAATATGCACTGAGTTTATGAACTTACAATGTACGACGAGCATGACCCGCTTGCTGACTGAGGGTGGTACGCCGTTGCTCGCGATGCAGAGATACGCTCCCATGTGCAGTCGAGAGACCTTTGTCAGCTGCAGAACGGACCCGCTCACTGAACTATCTAAATAGAAGAACAAAATGAATTACTACATTTATAATGGCCAGTGGGCTTTTTAATTACATATATATTATTACATATATTTTTATTATATTATAGTATCTATGTATGTACCCATTATGGCATGATAGATTACGTTAGTATGGGAACACTCTTTCTGAGAGTAGGCCAGAGTCCCAGTAGTGGGAACGTAATAGCCATAAATGTCGTGATTCTTGGACATGCCGATATCCTTACGATGTTTTCCTTCACCAATTTCACCGGTGGGTTACACAGATAAAGCGCCGTCTGTAACTTTTTAGTTAGGTAACACTTTAATACTAAACACAGGTTCAGTTACTTAAAGCGAGCATTAACATTTAACACTATCAAACTTTCTGAGTCGCAGGTCGTATCCTAGCTAAATGTTAAAGTTTAACCAGAGATTTTGTAGCGCAAAGTTTAACGTCATAAGTGTTAGAAAATCTTATCTAAACGTAACTTGTTTATGTCATCACTACTGTCCGAAGTGAAATGAGATTCATTTTACTATAAAATGTAGAAATAATCATAACTTGCACAATAACGGATTTTCTGAGTACTATCAGCACTTTGCCCTACATTACAAGCAGGGAACGGAAAAATAAAACGAGTCAGTGCAGATACGATATGCAAGTAAGAAACGGGTCACTTCCGAAGGTAGACACAAGGTCATAACAGTGAACTGCAGAAGCTAGCTTTGAAATTGTCTGAAAACGGTTACATTATTTCACGTTTATGTATGTTACCGCAATGCTGTGGAACGGTTTTTTCACATCAGAGATTAACGTCCTTTATTAGCATATTTTTGTGAGTTGCGGTATTAATAATTAGCTGTAATGAATTTGTTATAATGATAGCGCATTATGGAAGAATTAAGGTCAATCATATCACATTATTTATTGTGCGTGTAAAATATTAAACACATAATACAGCCATCGCAAAGCTAATATTTAAGACAAAAATACCATTCTGAACTAAGGCGTAAACGTTAGAGGCATTTTTATAGCAAAAGCTAGGAAGCAAAATTACCTACATTTTACATTAACCTTTTTCCATTAAAGAGAGATGTTTTCGTGTTGCTGCCAATTGTGTATGGAACAAGGCATAATAGTATTAAGCTTCGAAAGGATATTCACCTCTATTCACATTTCTGGGCTTAACATCGGTCCCACGAGTAAGATCATATTTCTTTTACCGATATCGGGTCAGAGCTTTGAATAAAGCTAGACTTCTATAACCATAAGGGTAATAATGTATATATTTTTACATTTTAAAGAGTTCTTTATAAATATAAGTCACCTGATGTTAAGTGACGATGTGGTCGAAAGTAGTGCCATGCTACACTTGGTTTTCAACCAGAACACACTGATAGGTGCTTGACGACAGATTCTTGAGAGTGGTAGGTGGCCAGACGAGTACTTAAAGATTCCCTAGCAACAAGGTATGGTTTTATTACGATGTTGTCCTTCACCGCAATGTAAGATTTGAAACCACGAACTACGGGTCGCAAGCTGACATGACTTGACTACTATTAAGCTAACATAGCTAAAATGTGAACAGCAGAAAAACTCGCAATTAACTTCAAAATTTATTGTGTTCTATACTGTTATTACGTATAGGTAGATATACAATAAGATGATAAAAAGAAAGACGATATTCTTAATAGAATAGAATACTAAAATAGAAGACTATCAATAGAGGGAATACTCTTTATATTAAAAAAAATCTTACCATATAAGATTTGTAATTGATTTTATTTACTGTATATTTTTAAGGAACATTTATGTATATAAATTAACGAAATCAACCACACATGCATTTACATTTTTTTATAAAACTAAAGCCCATCGAAAAGTGGTCTAGCAGAAATCGTTTTAAGCGATAAACTCCGCTCATTGTAACACTTGTTCTAAGATTTTTCCTCTTCTGTTGTTCCTTTGGCGAAATACTATAAAGCGTTATCTATCTATCCATATATGGTAAGAACTTGAGTGTACTGTTCTATCAGTGATTGAACAGGTAATTTCATTCTTCCGGTAACTCGATTCACGATCAAAAGACAGTAATACCAATAAATTAGCTATTATAATTGGTAGAAATAATTAAACAAGTGTGTATATACGAGTATAATATAGCTCAATAAGATAACCTATAATAATCACATTTTCTGTGTATATAGATAGGTAATTGATGTAAAAGCAATCACCAATTATTCAATGACTACGAAATTTCACGGCTTCGCTCGCGTGGAAAGGAAGTAGAGGCTCTTTAGATATTGGTCGAGACTCTTCGCTATAAGGCTGTTCTTCGAAACGACTACCAAGGTAATGTTCGTTGAATACTTTATTAAATACTAGTGGCGTCCCGCGCGGTTTCACCCCGAGGACTATACTTTATCGCGATAGAAAATATCATATGTCGAGCTATCTCCATACCAAATTTCATCTAGATCGGTTTAGCGGTTTAGTCGTGGAAAGGTAACAAACAAACGGAGTTACTTTACCGGCCCCGGCTTTGCACGGGTAGGTAAAAAACCACTCTCAGTTTAGACCGAATTTCCCAATAACACGGAAGGTTTGAAAAAAAATCCGTGAATAAAACCTAGTCCTGACAATTACGAATACAACAAAAAAAGAACTATCCAATTAGGTGCAGTCGTTTTGAAGTATGCGTGTACATATTTAGGGAAATCATTTTTAGGGTTCCCGTACCCAAAGGGTAAAAACTGTGACCCTATTACTAACACCATTGTCCGTCCGTCTGTCTGTCTGTCCGTCTGTCACCAGGCTGAATCTTATGAACCGTGATAGACAGTTGACATTTTCACAGATGATTTATTTCTGTTGGCGCTATAACAACAAATACAAAAAACAGAATAAAATATATAAGGGCTCCCATCGTTTGTTGTGGCATGTGACATCTACCAACCCGCACTGGGCCAGCGTGGTAGATTACAGCCCATTCTCTCTCTCTGAGAGAAGGCCAGAGTCCCAGCAGTGGGAACGTGAAAGACTGATAATGATGATGATGATCGATTGTTGTAAACGTGATTTTGTTGCCGTTTTTACAGATAATGGTACGGAACCTTTCGTGCGCGAGTCCAACTCGCACTTGGCCAGTTTTTTTATCTGATTGTATTAGACGTGATACTTACTGTGTGTATCACTGAAGTTAGAAGTGGGCAGAAGGTCTCCTGCCTCTTTCCTCCATACAACAGTGGGCGTGGGCACTCCGTGCGCTGCGCACCGGAGCGTCACGTTGGCACCTTCTCTCGCAACCTGGTCACTGCTCGTTGGATAGTCCAGGATATCTGGTGGCACTGCAAGAAAAAAGCCTCTTAATGACAATTGTAGCGTTCTACAACAAATTACCTGCGGGGTGATTGTTGCTTGTTCTATTGCCGGCGTGAGGAGGTTAGAACAGGCGTACTTAGTTTTAAATTTGACGGTTTAAAATGATGATTTATATGATGTAATAAAAAGAGAATATTTTTTGACTTTTCAATATGGTTTTGTATTTTTATTTATGTTTTTATTCATTTAGTTATTACGTAGTCAAATAACTAGAACTTAGTACACTGTAATTTACAATACCTACAAAAGTACATTTTCGTGTAACATAACCCATAGACTTGATTTCACATGAGAAACTGTTTTATTTTGTGAATAGACATTTTATTTTTATTACATTATTATACATTTAGGACCCATGTTTGCTCATTATTTGTCTTTCTCTCTTATTTGCGTGAATGTTTAGATTGTTAGCAAACATTGTGAAAGAGTTCAATATTATTTCGAGTAGTAACGAGTCAAGTTTTATTTTTGACTAGCTGCGCCCCGCGGTTTCACCCGCGCGGTCTGCAGTTTATCGCAACAAAAAACTTCCTGGCAACTTTTTCCAATTTTTTCTTTCATAAGAACCTTCTTTTTACGAAATCGGTCCAGCCGTTCACGCGTGATGCCGTGACCAAGGGAAATAGGGATTCATTTTTATATATTTTTTGATATTATACTTGTATTGTATTTTATGTCTATTATTTATCAAATGTAATTACAAAATGTTACAATCCGTTGTGTAACTTTGCATGTTATGAGAGTCAAGGGATTGTGGCTTTCCAGTCTCCACCAATGGTTCTGCCACCGCAATCGCGTAAACTTAAACATCAAACTAAGTAATATAGGGATAAGAGTTGAGCATTGAGTGATGAAGAAGACAAAACACAGCTACTAGCTGCGACCCACGATTACACCCGTATTTTTCCCTTTAACCCGCACAAACCTTTTCCGAAATAAAGTCTAAGTATTAAACCAAGGTATAACGCTATCAATATTCCAAATTTCACTCAATTTTATTTTTAGTTTTAGTACCAAGAATTATAATAAACATACACACTTACTCACAAACTTTCACATTTATAATATAGTATTTTTCTTTTTACTACTTATAGATGTGGTCGAAGGTGGCGTCAGGTTACACCTGGATCAGGGACTGACAAGTGAGACTGCCGGAGCACACCGACAAGTGCTTGTAGACATTTTTTTGTGCCGAAACACTTATCATTTTTTAACACCATATTTGTACCACATTTACTGCAATAAATATTTGTATTTTTAACTTGAGGGTGGTAGCTAGCCAGGCAAGTACAAGAAAGTACCCTTCCACCAAGCTTTGGTTTCATCACGATTTTTTCCTTCATCAATAGCTCAAGCTCATTGTAGGATTCTAACCAACGTCCTACGGATCGCAAGCCGACGTCACTACCGCTGAGCTATCATCGCTATAAGATAGTGTGATTGACATCACGAACAGAGAAGGATGATTGCTTACCTACAACATCTAAGTACGCCGTTTGACTCTTCATTGGGTCTGTGTTGAGCTGGCACATGTACCAGCCTCGGTCCGACTGACGGACGTCGTGAATGTGCAAGAACCACACCCTGCGATCGCTGTGGTTCACCGCGATCCTGTGATTCTTTGTGATCACATGGGTGGCTATCGTCAGGATCGTCTGCGTGTCCACACGTAGCCACGCCACCTGTAACAAAAGCACGTGGTTTATGTGACACAGGGCATAAATAGTATAGAAGGCCAAGACTGACAGAACGATTTTCGCCCGAAATTATTAACCGATCTGCTATCTCAGATGGAAATCGATATTGGATTCCTACCGATCGTTTTGGACCAGAGGGCCAATCTGTCGATCCATGTATGGATCGATTTGTCCTCCCAAGGATAGATTCAATGTAGATTGCAAATTCAATCCGAGGATCGGTTATTGGCAAGCTTTGCTCCTAAAATGGAAACCACGAAAAACGGATCAGGATCGATTATTAATTTCGGGCGTTACTGGATTTACTATAAATTTGACATAAGCTCTATAGAAGTAGGTAATGTCAAATTTCTATCTCCAGAAGGGCAAACCGTGGATAGATAAGTCATTGGGATCGGCCGATAGAGACGATTGAAGGTCAAAAAGATTAGTGACCGATTAAAGCGTATGAAGCAAGCCTAATTTTTGATCGTGTTATGGGTCAGGATTGAAGGAGCAGCGATGAAGCGTCACATTCGATCAAACTTTAAATGGATTTTCAAATCAAATCAAATCATCTATTTGTTAAAATACATGTCCAATTAAGATCTTATATAATCATTATATAGAGTAGGAGATACACTGTATTCAATCTTCTTACTCAATGTCTATTACAAATAAGACGACTTTATGGCAAATTTACATAAATATACTACACCATAATGCCTGGAATGTGTGAGGAAAATTGTACCTAATCGAAAACTTCACGGTGAGCACTATTACGAGGTCAAAGCTCTGATTCATTTAAAGATACGGTGCGTAGGAACTAAGCAATCCGTTTCTTTAAATTTCACATTTATTTATTACATTTATTTACGTATTGAGTTCGAAGATATATAAATACGTACCCTATAGGAGCCGAGGTCATTGACCACGCACGTGAAGACTGCTTCTCTACCCAAGGATACAGTCAAGTTGTTGAGGCTATCTTCGAAGCGGGGTACTTCTGTAACAATCACACGCATTAATTTTAATCACTTACCTTCGTAATGAAACTCATTACTTTTAAGCGTAGCTGTTATCCTTATTAGACACATTTAGCTACGTTTCTGATTCACTTGCGCACATTTGTGAAGTGAGTAAAGGATTCTTGAATATTTAATTGACTGTTTGGATGTTTGGTTACAGTGTAATTTTTTATCGATTTATGATGCTGGGGCCACACTAAGGTAAACGTCAAGGGTAATGTCAATACCAACATCGTGATAAATATTGAGTTAATTAGTAACGCAATTATGTGTCCTTTATTTTACACCAGTCAAGTGTTGTAATGCTGGGGCCACACTAACGGGAAATACCGTTAAATAGCGCGATGATTGACGTTTGACATAAGTGTGGCCACGACATTTGTCAACGGCATTCATATTGGCGTTTGACGTTAGCCGATAAATCAAGTGCATTCACGTTGACCGTTCAAGTGTAGCCACTCACATAATTGCGTTAATAATTAACGCAATATTTATCGCGATGATAGGCATTGACATTTTCCTTGGCGTTGACCTTAGTGTGGCCCCAGCATAATAAAATAGAAATATGTATTAAGAAATTCAGATGTCAAACGCTTATAGAGAACATTTGTCTCCAACTTTTCTGAAATTGTAACTAAAGTATTTCCTAAAAGACATTAAATTTATGAATAAGCGTGAGAGCGACCAATTAGAGGTCGAACCAAAACCTATATTATTTGAATTTCCGTCTGTTTTTTAAAAGACTTAGAATATGCTGGACCTATTTAAATCTGATTTTGCGTATTAAAACCCTTAATTTTGTCTTTAAAACCTTAGTATGTCGCTCTGTACTATTTGACAATTTGAATTGGTGCCACGCTGTGTTAGTCCTCATAAAATTAAAAATAATTTAGTAATCCTCTTCAATGAAATTAAATCAGCCACCATTATACCATTTACACTTATTTTTTTGACAGGCAATTGAAAAGTTGTAACGATGTTTTTAAGTGAACGCTACAAAATTAAACGCGCAAACAACGTGGAGGTAAGTGGGGTGAGGGTGATCAAAATCTTTGCTTACCCGTGCAAAGTCGGGGCGAGTAGCTAGTTATTATAAAATGAAGGCAGGGAAAATTCAAACAGGCAGCTATAGCGGTCGGCGCCTAATTACTATCTGAGTAAATGTTTACAGCTATAAGAATTATTTAACTCGAAAATCGATGGTTCAGCGCAATCCAACAAAGGTTCGGGAAAAAAGGTTGGTTATACCTATTATGTTGCAGCTACTTTTAATTGGGAAGCGGAACAGTATTTATGTTACTTGGTTACAGTAGAATTAAAAAAAGGTTTTTAGTTGTTTTGGTTTCTCTTGTTTATCTTCTTTTCCTTTGTTTCATTTTTAGTTTAGTATACCTGCTACTTATTTTGTAGAGGTTTACTGGTAAATAATGAATGTATTTAAAAATCAGAAAAGCTTTTTGTGAGAACTCTTTGGTTGCAGTTGCTTTTAGACTAACGACACTTTCTGATGGCTTCTGGGATCCTTGAAGAATTATTATTGCTGTTGATATGCAAAAAGTATAAGCATTTATCTTAACTCTACCCACAACCAGCTCTTTTCTACATAACAAAAGTTTTCGTAAAGTCCCGCTCCATAAAATTCTCCCCTTTTTCTTGGCGCATTGTTTATGAGGCAACATTTACTCCTTCTAATGTGTCAGTACGTAAATGTTATTGTTGGCAGCGAAGGCGGCTGCTCTCTCACGTACGTAGTCCTAAGCATTATTGTGCCTAGTGCAAATTTGCTTGCGGGTCGCAATATCCAAGTGAACGGCCTCTGGGGTGCGATCTTGTTTTATTAGCCTTCCGCACCCGATAATGAACGTTTTTCTCGTGTATCTATTCCGAGCATTCGATATACTTAAGGTACGATAACGGATAACTTTTAGTAGGCTCCCCTCTACCAGCCTTTTCGCACTGAAATTTTACTGTCGCATAATATCATGAAACGTTACACATATAGACTTGGGGGCCATTCGAAAAATGTATTCAACTGTACAGATCATAAGGCTCCAAATTATACGTGGCAGGAATAAAAATAAAGATTAAGCTAAATAAACAATAGATACATTGATAGCCGATAAAATGTTTAGGCAAACTTTTACGACCGTAACATTTTGTGGCCAGTTTGCTAGTTAACCATAAAATGTATAAAAGTCAAGAATAATAATGAGCTCACATACAGAAGATATTAAGATAAAAGCTTTGCAATTTTGCCAAAGCTTTGGTGGACTACAAAATTTAAGCCAACGAACCTAACCGACGTCATTTTACGTTGTTTTAGAAATTAATATAACGTTGTGTTGTTAATTTCTGCCTTGAAAGCATTTTGAATACTTAGTCGGTCAAAGGTTCCCACGAATAATTCTTTATGAATGGGCCCGGTAGGCGCAAGGGACAAGTTAAGCCTGTGTATTCTCAACGATTTCCGAACAACAAACTCCGACAAAGTTTAAATTCGGTATAATTACTGCTGAATTTGTTGCGACGCTTTGGTCTAAAACGAGTGAGTTGTTTTGGAGTTAAGACATGAGAATGTTCGTTTCAGAAGCTACAAAAGATGATCTTTATCGTTTTATGCGTTTAAGGGTTGGGGAGAACCGCCCGCCGCGGGAAATTTATGTCAGAATATTGCCTCTCTTCAGAAACTCTATAAGAAAGTTTTTAAATGCCCTATATTGATGTGCCTATATCCGGAGTAATTTTGTTGTTTTATATGCGCAGATTGTTGTCCATGTTTGCCAATTAGCGGTTTGGAAAAATAAAACTATTGAGCTCCCTATAGACAGGTATGCCACAAATGGAAGTTTTACTATTTGTTTTTCCACGGTCCGTGAATCCGTAGTCAGTCATGCTACCCTCAGTCTGACTGAATGCTCTTTTTTGGACATTTTCTGGTGTTGGATTTAAAGAATCTGTGAAATGAAAAACAGGCACACACAAACCCTTGTTTTGACACAACGGTAATAGCAAAATGAAACGGATAAAGTGTTCGAATTTATAATAGCGCTATATTTCTTTTCTATGGCTGCTTCGCAATGTAATAACATGACCAAAAAATAATGGAGAGTGCGCTGAATTACCATGAACACCACGTAACATTTTAAAACATTTTATTGTTATACCTAATCACAAAGAAAACACCAGAAGTGCGAATCAAACTCGCGTGGAGAGTTTTTTGTTTTAAAACTCAATAGACCAACGTTTGACCACAATCTAAGCCGATGGAAAGCGACGTTGTGGTCGAAGGTGAAGCACGCTTCTTTAATACCTTTAATACACTCTTGCCTTGAACACCCCGTGCCATTTCGTTTGCCGTAAGAGCTTTAAGACAGGATTTTTGTTTAGATTTTCTTTTAAAATATGAGTGAGAGGCTTCGAACAAGAAATGTGTAAGAAGTTGTGTTTGTTCCTCAGAAGTACTGAACACTAAAACTAAAAAAACTTTGACTATCGCATGAACACGAAAAGTTTTAATTTAAGTATCACTTGTCCCCTTTATTTACTACCAGCTGTTGCCCACGGGTTTACCCGCGTGGGCTACAGTTTATCGCGATAAAAAGTATCCTATGTCACTCCTCAGGGTTCAAACGATCTCAGTACCTAATTTCATTTAAATCGGTTTAGTAGTTCAGGCGTGAAAGTGAGACAGACGTACAGAGTTACTTTTGCATTTATAATATTAGTAGGAATTTAAAAAAAAACCCATTATAGTTGGGGTAGCTAAAAAAGCAACATATTTTAAATTTATTGAACCAAATTGCGCAACAGCTGTTGCAGGCATACTTTGCAACTTTATATTCAGCCATTATTAATAGTAGTATTGTATCGTCAATTGTTCAATCAGTTGACATTGTTACTAAGAGATTCGTTTCCACAACAATGTTTTTCCTTTAAAAGGCTTTATTTTATTTGAATAAAAATAACCTTGCAAAATACAACAAATAAAAATGGACATACATATTATTATAAAAAAAAACATCGCAGTAAAATAATAAACCTCCCTATCGCAAAAGGATTTTCTTATTAAATCCATCGTTGACGAACAGTGATTCCGATGAATAGTTTTAGTGCTCTTCGACAAAGCGCAATCGATGAAATATTCCAATGATGAACACCATGGTGTTTCAGCATATCGTACGAAGCTCGGCTCAAACAACTAGACAGAAATATTCATTTTCTTTTATAAATTGTCCATCCCTTTTATTTGTTTCTTATCTCATCATCATAAACCGATTTTGTTGTAATTTACGACGACTAACGTCACAGCATAATATTTTATTAAAAAATCTTAGTGATACAAAAATACATATTCCACGTGACATTAAAATATTGAGATATCTTCAAAAACGTTTACATAGCTGCATAAGCTATACCGAGTCTTAATGTTAAGACCACTATCAAAGTTGGCAAGAGAATATTTAAATAAGCTGCTGACAAAGTCACTTATACAAAGAATTATTAATGTAGGTAATTCTTTGGCCGAAAGAAAAAACTCTATGACATTAAGATATCAATAAAAAACGCTTTGAAAATAAATATTTTTCTTTGAAATGTTACAAATAAAGTTTCTGTATCTTACGAGACTTAGGTTAAGACGTTACCGTGACAACGGCCGGCCATTATTGCGTGATGTATTTTCTAGCACTTGAGGGCGATATTTCAAAGCCCACGTAAAAACTAATCAACTGATAAAATATAAACCAACTTAATGTAAAAATCATATAAATTGTCTATTCTACTCGAGCCATGTATTTTTTATTTAAGCAATGAAAAAATGTTTAGACAGGTATCATAGTCTCAATTTATAAGCCCACATAATACTCGTAGTTATTATTCCAGCCATAACAAAGGAAAGATTAGATAGAATCTCGGGCTATTATTTACAAATAAAAGATTGTGTTTAGATTTATGACTAAAATGAGGAATCCAATTCACAGACACGTTACTAGTTACATTTACTATGATGATAAAAATACTCGTAAGCAGAGTGTTTTCAGAAAAAAAATCAACCGTCAAGATCAAACTACGAGTAACATTTTAACCCGGCACTAAGCGGCAGTTTTATAAATGTCAGACCTTATTTCGGTAAATTTCAACTTTTTGACTTTTTGGTATGACATTTAGCTTACGGACGTTTATAAAACCGGCCCTAAGAGCCAGCTGTCCGATTTATCTTAGCCGCACTACCGGTGGGTTTTACTTTAAAAACCTTTTATGCAGATCTTTTTGCATTTAAACAGACAGAGGAGGATTCTTAATTATTTAAATTTTCATTTGAAGTTAACTTTAGTTCGTTCTACGAGAATCTATCTGAACATTTTACTCCACAATTTATTTAATTAAAAATATTAAAGCTGGAACTAGCCACGTCTAGTTTTGCCAGGTGGTTCCCACTCAGGAAACTATTCTTTAGGTAGGAAATAACAATAAACAACATTAAGTTGAGATATGAATGAAATAGTGACTTGCAATGCCATGTCGGTAACGGCGCCCACCGCCAAAGCGGGTGCACGCAGCCGCTTAACCCAGCTAATTGATTTGATAGGAATTTCCATTCTTCAAGTCAGAGTTGGCTTTAAGGTTTAATATATGATTGCTCAGTTGGTGACCGAAAAGTGGCAAAAGTGAAACAGTACCGGAGCCGGCCAGCTTCTCAACTTGTAGTAAGCGTAAGTGTTTGGTTGTGTGTAGAGTACAGCCAGTCAAGTACCAATTTAAAGCATTGGAGTCAATTGAACGACGAGCCAAGAAGCTCATTAGCAACAAACCTTTGGGCAAAGCTTAAAATTATTACAGAGCTCAATTATTCCTCCCCCCTTTCCTTGATCATAAGACAAAGCAAACGTCAAACCACCGCCGTTTTATGGTAGTATTTCCATCCTTGCCCACGCTATATGCTACGCATTTATCATACGTAACGCTAGGAGTGGAACTCCTTGCCAAACTCTTTATTTTCCGTTTGTTTTAATCTATGCAAATTAAGAATTGTACAAGCAAGCGCGCCTTATCTAGACCGCATTGTTGTTTAATATAGAGGAATAATAATCAAACGCAAGCCCACAACGTGTAAAAGAATTACACCCATAAACGCATCTTTTTGTAGCTTTATTAGCTGTAACATTACTAAAAGTTCATCTTTTAAGTATTGACATTCATCTTTATCACGATAAATAAACTCTTGGCTGATGCCAGTGAGTAACATTTTTTTTCAATATTTTATAATACTAACTTTTTATGAACAATAAAAGTATCGTCAATATATCACAACGGTACAAAGTTCACTCCATCTCCATTTAGGGCTGAGTAGCTGAATACTTCTCTCCGAGTTCGTTGCAACGTTCTTTATTTTTTCATGGCGTGATTTTTGGTATAAATAACATCGACAGGCCATAATTTCTATTTAAAATGGCCTGTTGGGCTGTTACAAGATAACGCTTTCAGGCAATGACTTGTGTCTGTGGGGGCGAAATAAATATTTGCGTATAGCGCGGCCGCCCGCCGGCTGCCGCGATTGCCTGCGATGCCGCGCCGCCCGCCTTCAAACGCTGCCCGTCACGCGACCTTTTGCCTTAATCTTACTTCATACCACTTTAAACATCCCTAGCAAATCGATGCTTCCCTTGCAAATTAGAATACATTTGCCTAAGCTATACTTAACATCCTAATGTAGTGTGTTCTACAAATAGAACGCAAAATCAACAAGTCACTAATTTCAAAACTGAAAATCAATCTGCATTTGGTTTCTATTCAAATCCCAGTTCGTAAATTATTTACCAGTACATTATTATGGATTCTAGTCACTGTAGGTGGGCAAATTCGTGGGATTTAGCATAATTTGTACATTATTATGGGACCCTTTTAACCCTTGATCAAAAGAGTGTTAGTTGTTGTTACGAACACTTTTCTCTATACTAACCATTGATTTGATTAATGAATATGCTGATATCTGTGTAGCGTTTATATTTTAGAGTGATCGTCTGAGATGGTTTTTGCATTAAAGTACCATCAAACGATAGCTGAATAAAACCAGCCCAGTAACAGTTTAAATCTTCAAGGGTTTATTAAAATTTGCCAAGTGAAAGACAAAAATGCGATAAATACGTTTGAGATAAATACGAGTAAATCTTAATGTATATAATGAATCATTTTCGATACGTTCATACTAGTAGGTATAATTGTGTGTTTCTATAACGGGCTACATCGATTTTGCAATTGGGTAAGGCTGTATTGAGATTCCTACCTAGAGCTTATTATACCGACCGGAGGGCATCAAAGGGCCCTATGTTATATATATGTGTATATTTTGTACTTAATAAGCCAGCTATTTTCAAAGCTTTTAATTTTGCATGTAATAATTATTATTCACACCCATATAAATTGTAGGGGTGCTACAAAATAATTTTTTCCTTGTCAGATAAAATAACGTTTAGAGTCCGTTATCGTCGTCAAATAATCCATTATTTACATAATTCTACAAACCTACAAATCTTAACATATTTTATTCTCTAGTCTGGTTTTGCCATAAAGTTTGGTTAATCTTATTACCCTCGCGTTGAAGCCTTATAAACAACAAATAAAGGCTTTCAAGCGAACTGTGAAAATATTAGCATCGATCGGCGAAGTTGATTTGAATGAAAACTCTTCGATAAGAGCCAGCGCGGGAGATTGTTTAAAATATTGAGCAAGTAACAAATTTTCAAATGATCGGCGCAATTCGATAAACTTCACCAAAGTTAGCTGTAAGTTTGTTCAAGTTCGCGGGCGTGTTTCTGTACCTTATCGCTGTGAAAGTAACAAGCCGAGATAAATGAAGTTTGGTTGCTCTTAATTTAATGGCAGGCCGGAAGTTTGGACGACGTGACCGGATGCGGAGTGCCGCCCTCTTCGACCAATAATTGTCCAATTATTAATAAGACGCAGCCGTCTTGATAAGCCATTTGTGTGCTATGAATATTGCTCCCGTAAAGTTATCTTCAATCTTGAAGTTGAGTTAGTCAAAGTTCGCCTTAGAGCTTATCCATTTGTCGATAGTGTTGCAAATCGAAGTGATCAAATATGTTGTAATAAACCCGATTATCTAGATTAAATCAATACATAATTTACAAATAATATAAAGAAAACGAGCATTTGTTACTTATTAAGTTAACGAGAAAGAGTTCCGGTTCCGGTATTAGCTCTATAAACATCCATCGTTATTACGCACCCTTATTAAATTTCCAATAATAAGGTAAAATTCATACAGAAATGGAAAAAAAGTGTTTTTATAGGTTCAGGGATTTAAGCTCAAGTGTTTTTTATTTGAAACTGATTAATCTTGTACATATTTGAAAAATTGCATGTGACAGCCAACATTATTATTATGTCGGTGAAATTAACATCTTGACAGTTTTAATACTGTAAACCCACATTTACCCATTAAAATAATTTGACTGAACTCGGATGACTGACAACTGAAATCAGATGGTTTGAGTTGAAATAAAAGTAAGCAAACTAGGTGGACCAATGACATTGCAAGAGTCGTGGGAAGTCGATGGATGCAAATGGCTAAGAGCCGTTGATGGTGGCGTTCAAAAGGGTTGGTAGCAATTGATTTCTTTGAGCTGATATTGATTATGATAATGAAACTCAAAGCTATGAGATCGGAAGCGGATCGATACTAATTGATATTCAAGTACTTACGTGGTACCAGAGTAACAAGGGTTCATTGATTTTAACTAAAAAGACAAATTCGTTCTGTACTACGAAATAGTAGTTGTATTAAAAATATCTAATATGTATAGAGCAAAGAAACGAGAAAGTAATTGCTAAGGCAGTTAAAGCTTTTCTTTAGAGATTCTAGTTTCAGAATCGGGAAAGGATAAAGGAAACAGAGAGGAACAACGGCCTACTAATGAAATCGGACAGACATTGAAACAGATTTATAGAGGTACAAATTGTAACGTGATCACTACAAAAGCGTTAATCCTCAATTAGTGATAAATGTTTGATGGGATTATTCAAATATATTTCAGTTTGAGTACAAATTTACGTAGTCTTGTTATCTATATTCAACGCTAGGTCAGTTTATAAATCTTAAACAAGGTATTGTTTTACATTTCATTACAAAATGTTGTAAATAGTTGTTCGTGACATTTCAAACAATGAATCTCTCAATTTCAACTGAAGACTTTTTATATCACATCTTTATTGCATCAGACTAATATTGTCAAATAAATTCAAAACTTTGTGAGTACTTATGTTTGTCACTTTTTCACTCAGAAATGGCTCGTCAGATTTGAGTAAAAATTGAAAGGGAGATAGTTAATATCCTGAATGTTAATTCATTATTTGATAACATATGCTAGTTTTAATCCTGTTTGCGAGTTAACAGGAAAACGCGGGCGTTACCGCGGGGCGTAGCTAGTAGGTTATACAGCATCAGAGTTAAATCTGCTGGTCACTGTCACTCAGGGATACGCAGCGTCAAGAGAAATTTTCAAAATCGATTGTTATTTTAACTCATTATAACATCAGCAAAGATTAGGTTACGCTCTAGATAAACTGTTTGATATGTGTAGGTCAGATTTGTTCCCATACTGTGGATTGATGAGGTTTGTATATACGTATGGCACTTTAGGCCTTTAAGCCGACTTAAGCGCTTGGCTTTGCTATAACAACAACCCACTGGGACTAACAACCAAACATTCATGGTATTACTGTCCTCATTGCCACGACTTATGAAGTATTACTAAACTTCGATCATGCAAGGGTTGTGTAAATAGTTTTAACATTTAGTGTGTAGTTTACGGATTTTGATCCGGCACGAACGTTGTGTGTGGCTGATTAAACGTGGATTGCCAATCAAAATGGCATTATCAAACAAACCACACAAATAGAGGATTGGTGGTGAATTAATTAAGCACATAGCTGTAGGAATGTTATTAAGCTGTAAACATGCGTGTAGTTTATTTATGTAGAAGTTTTAGTGGTTTCGCGACTTCTATATATACGAAATCATTCGAATTAAGGAGAAAAAAAAGTGATGTGACGAAAGTGAGCTCATTTAAAGGCACCGAGTTTGAATCCCGCGTCGGCCTTGCTCTTATACTTTGTGAAAAATTTTCATTGTTGAAAACGGTGATGCAAAACGTCGTGAGGATAAACTATGTCGATGTTAATGAAAGTTAAAAATTAACGATGATTACTAATGCAGCCGTCTTAGAAAATTGCCTGAACTGTTAGCGCACAAACTTCATCGTTCTGTAATAGCCACATGTAGTGTCTAGCTGTTACATTAAACAAACTTTCTATTTCAAATACATGACCTAATTCTAAACATTTTATTAAAAGAACTAGAAATATGTTACACAAGTTAAACTTCAATCGTTATTACACATTTTCTGTTTGTATAACTGGTTCATGAACTGTTTTATCTCTACTTTATGATAGCAACAAAGTTTCACAGTATGTTAGTGCAAAAATGACACTTACCCTCGGATAAAGCACCTCGATCTACATTGTCAGAGTGAAACACTTTTTATATAAAATACTTTGTAAATGTTTGATAGAACGATAAACTCTCTCGTGTGAGTATCGCAACACTCTGTTAATAGAAAAGTTTGTCGTGACAACATTGTCCCTGAGGCCGCTTTAATGGTTTTTATTATTACTAAAGTGGTTAAATATAAGATAAAATTTCTCGACTCACGCAATGATGTATTGTAATGCGTATAGTTGTATCAGTTATGTTTGTCCCACTGCAGACTAATGACCTCTCTATTCTTCTTTTATTTCTTCTTCTTCTTGCCCTGATCTCATATATTTGTGGTCGGCGCAGCATGTACCTACTCTTCTTCCACTCTCTCCTCAGTATTATCAGCCTTTCACGTTCCCATGCTGCGACTCTGGCCTTCTTTCAAAGAGAGAGTATGGGCTATAATCTACCACGCTGGCCCAGTGCGGGTTGGTAGATGTTGCATGTCCTGGAATGTTGCAGTTCTTGGGCATGACGGTTTCCTCACACTGTTTTCCTTCACCGTTTTGAGCGATGGCAAATCCGCACATAACTTATTAAGTCATAGGTGCGGGGAATTCGAACTCGGTGTCAGCGTCTTGTAAATCACACGCCTAACCGTTCGGCCACCATCACTCTCTCCTATTAGCCGCCATCGTTTCATTCATATCGATCTTTACATCAATCCATCTCATTTTTCTTCGGTCTTCCTCTTCCCTTCCATCCATCAACATTCATATTCATCACTTTCTTAGTAATATGACTCCAAATAATTCAATCCTACTAATCCTATCCTACAAATATTATAAATGTGAAAGATTGTTTGTGTGTGTATGTGTGTGTTTGAATGTATGTTATCACGTATCACCGTAAGTATTTTGATGAAATTTGGAGTGGAGATAGCTTATACCCTGGATTAACACATAGATACTTTTTATCCCGGAAAAAGGTTCCTGGGGGATAACAGGAAGACGTGGGTGGCGTTACTAGTAAGTAATAAATATATCATTCTTGTAATCTCCTGTCATTTATTTTAGGCTATTGCTTGTTTTTCCTATTCCTCTCAATGAAAGTCTTCTTGATAGGTTAGTTTTCTCCATCTGAGCCTGCTGCGTCGTCAGGTTACGTTGCTAGGGCTCCAATCAGTTCAGCCCTTATAATTGGCACGGATTGCGTGTAGGGATTGCGATCCGGCACCAATTTCAATTCGGTCGGATCCGATCGGATTAGTGACATCACAGTTTTGTTGACGTTTCATTAGCAATATAGTAGCCACAATAGTAGCTATAGCTGATTATGATAAACTAGATGCAGCCCCGCGGTTTCACTCGCGCCTTCATGTTATCACGCAGGAACTTTTTTCCAGGATAAAAGTAGCCTATGTATTAATCCAGGGTATAAGCTATCTCCATTACAAATTTTACTCAGTATATATCTATACTCACAAACTTTCACGTTTATAATATTAGTAGGTTAATATAGTGATTACAAAGTTCGTAAGCTTCTAATTGAGGCAGAAGTCATCGCACATTCTATCACAAATCTCTTAAAGTCTATTCTTTTTTAGCGAAAAAACAACGAGTGGACTTGATAAAGTCAACCCATTGTATCTCTCGGTCTTTATATCCGGGTGTGACGAACATAAAAGTACGGGACATGACGTGCTTTGCACACATTACTTTTTTGTTTTATCTTACACGGTAGCGTTCCATTACAAGTCACGTGATGATAAATAATGATGCGGTCGAAAGTGGTGCCACACTACCCCAGGTCTGGGAACTAGCTTTCAAGCAAGGCTGCTGGAATACACCATTATCATTACCATTATCGATGTGTCCGGTAGCCTCACTTGAGAGCCAGTTCCCAATCCAGGTGTAGCGGGGCGCCACCTTCGACCACATCGTCGTTTAACATCAGGTGACTTGTGGTCACCTGATGTTAAAGCGCAAGCGCTACGCTGTAAATAGTAAAAAAAATTAGTGGCCTGATTCTTAACTTGATACAAAAATTTTAAACAAATGATAATTCTAAGAAGTCTTCCACCCTTAGGGAAATTTCATTTGATTCTGATCCAGCCTGGTAAGAATATACAGGACAGAAGTACTAATTAAAATGAGAGAAGTGAGATTATTTTTTACTACAAACAACAGTCCATTAAAGTGAAACTACTTCATTTTAATGAAATTCCTTGACAAAGCACTATAAATAATTTAATTCAACAGTGCTGAATAAAAAAAAACGTTAACCTTTCAACGTTAATGATGATCATTAATTTCAAAAAATATATTTCTGCGTAATTAATGAAACATGAAATATTTAATTTCAATGTTACAACTGGCGCTGTTATAATTACCATTGCCATTAATTATATTAAAACGATAAGTAATAAAGATAACATTTTAAGCGTTCACTAATTTTACACACGATCGTTTCAACGTTACTTTTAATAATATTTTACAGAGTAGTGTACGTATAATGTGTATGTTTAATTAAAATTTTAAATGTAAATTATCTATAATCAATATGGACAAAAATAAATAATAATACCACTACAACTACAACTACACTACTACTACAAAAGTAGGGATTACCTGTATTGGGGGTTTCATAAAATACGCGGATCGGGATCCACAACATTGAGACACAATATAGTACATAGTTATCTGCATTACCACCTTATATCCTAATCACGTAACTAAATAATATGAATTTAACTATAAATATAAACAAAACACATACTTTAAATAAGTTATGTTTACAACAATTTCAATAGGAAACTTACCGACGGTATCTTTAAAGCAAATCACAACATGGAAGACAAGTCCGAAATGTACGTAAAACAAAACTTTTCCCAACAACATCATTCAAGACACATCGCAGTTCAGTGAGAAAAACTTCACAGTTCTCGCGGCATGCTACGGGTAACGGCGTAGAAGTTCGTAGACGTAGCGGCGTAGAGGCGCTACGAGTGGCCGCCAACGGCTACGAGGCGCGACTGTGAGCCTGAGCGAGCGGGCATTTGCCAGCATCGCCGCCTTACGTGCACATGCGCTCACTCCGCTGGCATTCCGCGCCGGCAGAACCAAACTTAATAATAATTCTGCCTTTCCACTTCACTACTCAATCAAATATCTGCTGGCTGAAATGGGATTTCCGACTGAATTTGTTTTTGTGTTTTTGTGACCGGTAAAGTGCGAGCTGATTTCAGGAAAGATCTTGTACCTTTTACTAGTGAAATAAAGTTGTTAGTACTACTTGTGAATTGAAATAAATCGAGAATGAATGAAGTGAGTGCCTAGTCTTTATCTTCTGAACGGGAATGTAAAGCTTTTTCATAATTAGTTAGTAGGTATTAAATAATTGAGAGAGTCTTCAGCTATGAAAATACAACGTTTTTGTCTGGAGGCTCGGAAACCACCCACCCACAGTAGTAGACCACCCACAGCCTAAGTAATGACTGAATCTGTGGGCAGTCCTGTTAATTGAAATGATTTTGTAAATTTTTTATCCCCTACATTTTGATTAGAGTGCGAATCAGATAGCCATATATTACGTTTTATAAAATTTCTTCCATGGCGTCCCTTTACCAAAAGTTTTACAAAAAATTACCCGAGCTTAGTCAACGTCACCGCTCGCTAGTGACAAGACTCTTGGCTCATTCATCGCTCAAGGAATATCAATTACTATTAACGCAGTTATAGCTAGCTTTTGGGACCTTGCCACATGGGCAAAACCTAGTGTTAGACCTGTTTTTATTTTGATTAAAGTACATTTTCTTGCTACTATAAATAACTAATATGTGTGCATGCCTAGTTAAATAAGACGGAAACTCTTCTAACCTAAATTGAATGTTTTGTGCTCAAAAGAAAATTAAACACAAGTAATCTGCTTCATTACCTTTTATTTACATTAACATTATTATATCAGCAAATCAGCGGAAAAAACTGCTGCGTAGGGAGCTATATAATTATGAGAGGATATGTAATTAACTTAGCTTGTTTGTCCAGCCGATCACTTGATATCAGCGCCTTGACTTGAGAGCTAGGGGAAGTCAAAGATACCAACAACTATAGAAAACTGCAGCAAATCATTGTAGCTAATCCCATAGAAACACAAAATGTCACCATGTCGTGGGAAACTTTAGGGTGATTTCTGGGGCCAATTTTAGAATATTCTATTGCCTTTATTATGCCATGGTTCCATAATATTATAACGAATAATGAAAGTCAGTGTAATGTCTCTCATTTTAATCTTAACAATTTACAAGTTGGTTTGTTACACAAAGATTTCCTTATCATATGTTTGAATTTTATTACATTACCAGCACCGTTAATGCGATTGAACTATGTAAAATTCAAATTACACCAGTCTTCAAATTAAAAATGCATCTAAAATACTACGAATCATCTGCATAGATCAAAGTTTTTCCCTACACTCGTAACGATTTAACTTTATAAACTAACAACTGTGTAGATAAGTTCGAATATGCTAGTCAGCTACGTCCTAGCAACCTGCCCTCAGAAGCACAGAATAGTTCATTTGAAAATTCCACTATAGGTCACGCTTCTATTTGAATAATACGGTTGAATCAAAAGAGGTGAAAGTAAAAGGTTAGAGGTGTGTAGCCCGCTTAAGGAAATATAAATCTGCACATAGCAGGAAGGTGTACACTTCTTAAATACGGTGGAAATAAACACAAATAATGTGTAGGTTCAAAAGGTAAATTGATAATGTTCAAGGTAATTTGTACATAACATGTTTGTTTGTGCTTACTTAGGGTTCTCTTTTGTGTTTTGTCGAAAACAAACTAAGGCCTTTGTCTGCGTGGTCCTACGACCCTACGGCGGGTTTCTTATCACGGACTCGTCCCTTTATACAAGCTATATAGATAATATAGTGCGCTTGCAAGGAAGGGACTTAATGATTATAATATTTTTCATGAAGCACCGACCAAAGGCTTATGGAGCCTTTATTTCATAGAATATTTTATTCCACTGTAGGCAGCATCTTTTCAGAGGCACTTTTTCAAATATTACTCGCGGAAACAGCGTTCTGTTTACACAACGCTCGCTTTTCTGCTCATATCCAATGTAGTTTTCAGTTTAAAATTCATAGCGTAGCTTTTAAACTCGGTTAGATTCTGAATATTTCCGCGGGAAAGCTGTTTTCTAAATGAGCGTTTAGCCGTTTTAATATTGCGGCCCGTCAGATGAGCACGACTTGTGTGCATTTCAATTCAACTTACATAAAAAAAAGTCTAGGACTGGTTTCGTAATACCATATTGTACAGTTGGTGGAACTTTTCGCAATATTGTTGTGAGGACTTCTCCAAAGGTGAGATTCGCGTAATGGCACTGCAAAACTTACGAAACAATGCACCGTAAGTAGAGTTAAAACTTCAGTGCTGGTTTACAAAGGCTATGAAAGTTAACAGATTTGTCAAATATAATAGACAATAGACAATAGACAATATTTTTATTTGTAGTAAAAAACAATACATACACTTACATTAGATAATTAAATATTAAATATAAAAGTAAACAAACAAATAAAATACTTAGCTAAATAACTGAACTGTTTTTTACCACAAACCGGCACCAGCTCAGCATGATGCAGGTTCTTATAAACCAGCGCTGGTCTTCCGTTGCTGCCGGTAGGTGACGTCACGCACGGGTACTATCACAGCACAGTATGTGAAAAATAATAACAATAAACTAGTTTAAAAAAGTAAAAAAATAAAAATAAAAATACACACGACAAATAATCACAAAAAGTAAACATTAAAACGATACGAATACAGGTTTAAAGGATATCGGATCATGCACAATTTAGGGTTCCATAGCGAGTCAACAATAAACATCGTTCGCCAAACTCCTGTAATGATCCACACTTTGCAACTTAACACTCGGCTGTCATTGCTGGTTACAGCTACAGTTATTTTTGTAGTGATAAATGTTATTTCATATGGAGTTTGTACAATTTTACAGAGCAACTTTTTCAACTTTCTCGTTTTCATCTTGGTTTTGTTTGCTCATGAATACTCAGCCGTGACATTTTTCTAGAAAACCTTTTACCTACCATTTTTATAAATGTTTCAAGTTTATGCAGTGTCCGGGGAGTATAGGTGATTTTTTTCGTAACTTAATTTTTTGTAGAAGCAAATATTCATATAAAGATAATATGATGAATATGGATAAAAAAAATAATAATAATTTATTATACACTAGCTGTTCCCCGCGGTTTGATCCGCGTGGGCTACAAGGTCTCATTTTTACCCCTTTAGGGGTTGAATTACAAAAAACGTATCTTGATACACCCTTAGGCATCAAGACAAACGTACCCTCCAAATTTAAAGTTTCTACGACCAGCGGTTTGTCCTGTGCGTTGATATCAGTCAGTCAGGACTTTGATTCTTATTTAAATAGATAGCTATAGATATAGATCTTAATTTTACGATTCATATAAATTAGAACAGCTGTGTTTTGGGGAAAGCTATAAATAAATAGTCTATGAGTAAAAGATCTTTGATACGTAGACGTTCTGTGAGGGTTTTCTGTTTCCGATATACTTACAATTTTTCAAGATATTTTAAATGATAAATTATTTCCAACCAACCGAAAAGCCCAACCGAGATGTCGTGATAGTCAATAAAACAGCGACAATTCCTACACTGCTAAGTTAAATATGTAAGTGACTTAGTTCTTAGTATTAATGCGTTGGTTTCGAAGCTCTAAATTCACAGCAGGTGAATAATGCTGTTAAATCCGCTTAGGTCTGCTTACCCGAGGCCAAGGATCAAACGCTTAGATTTAGACGTTTTCGGTAAATTGGTGTGCGTGTTGGTTCGTACAGAAACATAGTTTATGACAGCAGGGTTGGAACTTGGAACATTAGAATATTTTTAGGCAATAGGTAGACGATTTTACGAGTGCGAAACCATTGGTAAAGTTTTCTAAACCTTAAGCCCAATGTTCAATTGTTTTGTGTATTTTTTCTATCTCTAAATCTGAAAATGAAACTAGTTTTCAAGTGAGGCTAACAAATTGATAGCAGTGCTTCGCGATACATAATTATAATTATTAACTTGAATGTGGAAGCTTGCCAGGTAGCAGCTAGAAAACGCCGTACTCATCACGATAATAATATTTTCCTTCAATGAAAGCTCAAGCTCCCTGCTCGATTCAAACCTAAAACCTACGAGTCGCAAGTCCAGGTTAATAGCATAGGCGTCATAGCTTCCAGTTGTATAACTCAAGCATGTTAAAGTTTGTCTGTAGTAGTCGTTTTTCTTATTAAGCCAACGAATGTTATAATTAGTATGGATAATTGTTATGGATAAAAAATGGTTTGACTGTACCGTACGTACGTGGCTATTTACGTTATTGGATTTGTCGTTTTAATGATTGAGAGTGACGGTTTTTGAGCTGGGTACGTTTTAAATGTATCATGCAAGCAATTGTATGGAAATCATATTATAGGAGTAACACGCGAAGTCTATGTTAAAAATTTTAAATTTATCACACACCTATTTGCATTTTTGGAACGTGAGGGCCATATTCGTGCATATTTCATACGCTTCTATCGACGAAGAGATTCACTCGAACGAGATTAAAGTTGCTTTTAATACATTAAAATATTTCACGTACCTCAGAATATTGTGCTAAAGGGAAAAGTGCGACGTGGCTCAAAGTATGTTTCGCGTGGTAGAGAGTTGTAAATTAAGAGTAAAATTAAAAGCACATTTTTGTTCTGATTTCTAGTTTTCCTGCAATGTTAGATTTTAACTTTAAACATACATTTTCAAAAATTTAAAGACTAATAAAGTAATTACAAAGTCGTAGACCACAGTTTATGTCAGGAATTATAACTATAAAAGAGATGGATCATGAGAGATGGAAAAAAGAGAGATCGATGGATGGATGGGTGAATCTATTTTAATACATCTACACTACATTTCAATCTAGTAAACTATTAGCCTAAATACCTTAGATCTTAGATGTTAGCTATTTCTAAGTTAGTTAAAATCATATTTCGCCGCATTTCATCCACCAATATTTATATTATGCCTTGTTTAAATTATTCCAGAAGCACTCCAGTTCAATGATCCAAACCAGCGCTGGAGTGGAATGGCGATTATCTACATTTTTCCAGTCACTTAGAAGCCGTTAAAGTTTGAACACTTCAATAGTGACAATGATTTCATGAAGAAAGTAATTTCTGCCAGCACTGAATTGGTAGGTAATTTCTGCCAGCACTGAAACTCTCTACATGATTCCAGTTGCACTGGAATGGTCGCGCTGGATTGGATAGTAACACCGCCAAGTTACTGGACTGGACCTCTCACTGGATTCAGTGTATTCCAATGCCTGTTTAGGTTGAAGCATTACAGCGCTGTACTCGACCGCTGGACTGGAATGCCACTGGAATAATATGAATCGACCTTAAATAGATGTAAAGCAAACATGAACACCTACTAACAAAAACATATTCCACCCGATTCCAAGATAGAGTTTAGGGATGGAGAAAATGTGTATGTTTTATATATTTTAGGTTTGTATTGATGCTATCTATTAATTCATTTATTCCAAAATACATAGATGCTGGTTATTTAAGTAACAGCAACATAATCTATTTGACTAGTAAAATATAGCTTGATATCGGTAGATAAAGTGGCAAGTTTTAGAAAATACTGTACGACCATGTTAAGGCTCATAGACGGTTTCAAACCTGCAAGTTAAGGGTCGTAAGTATAGACGTCAGTACCATCACCGTGTCAAGCAATATCGCCACGCAAAACATTTTCAACTCTTAATTACTAATTTTAATAAAGTGAGCACTGTGCACATAAAGCTTTATATCGATCTATACACGAAGGGATTCGTTCGCCGATTTAGGTAAACACATACTTCGTGTTATTAATTGTTGGGATATTGTAGGAGCATGTTTATATTTTGAATGAGAAAAGGTTTGTAAGCCTTTAAAATTGATTTAAACTGGCACATTGACCGATGTAACTTGGTAAAATCTAAATTTAGTGCTAAGAAGTAAGCCGCTAGGTTCTCTGTAGTAGTATTAAAATTAGTATATAGGGTAGTTTTATAGTACACCCAAATGTTTGACCTAAGCATTTTCTTATCAAAACTAGGTTGTACAGATTTAATCACGAAATTATTTGGAAATAAACAGACATTGTTTTACTTTTATTTAAACGAAACATCTTCCAAATTTTTAAAATACATTCCTTTGTCTTGAAATATATTCCCGTTAATTTCGCCTGAGAACACCATTGAATCGAACCCTAATTGAATTTCAATTTAAATGTAAATAGACTCGGCGTAAAGATATATGGTTCAAAGCAAATGTTTAGCAAAAAAGCTTTAATCAAAAAATACGGATAACTTCTCAACATAATATATAAATAAGTAGAATGTACAATTCAACACAGAGATATATATTACATCTGCGGTAAGGTCTTTTCCATTTGCTTCCGTGAGTTTTGGCCCTAAGCTATATTTACGTTGCAATAAATTAACCGAACCATTATTTCCGCGGATATAAAGGTTAGGTACTATTAACATTATCTTTGTGACACAAGGTGGAAGTATATACCTACCTATATCGTTCTAGCATGTAGGTGTAATGTAAGTGGTGTGGTCGACAGCAAGTGGTGACGATGTGCTTTTACGTAGTGTTACTGCTGAAGCTTGAGTGCCAAATACTCATTCAATTAAGCGCCATGACGCTTTTGGGATGCCGTTACCGTTATTATGTTAATATATGTAAAGATTCATTAATATCTCATTTTCAACACAAAAAGCAGTGCATTTTGTTGCGTTTCTATAACTTTTTACAGACGTCGAAGTTATTGAAGCAAGATAATAGTATGTCTTAATGACACTAGATAAGAATTTGAGACATGGCTCCATTATAAGACAAATATAGTCAGATACACCTACACTACAGACAAACTATAGAAATCTCAGAACATTGCAAAATTCTGTGCGTTACACAATTTTCCTATCAATCGCTTGCAAACCCTATCGTAAAATACGCAACAATATAGGTGGAATACATAATATTATTATTATCATCATAAATCTAATAAATGATTTATAGGTCGCCGATATCGAAAATAAACTAACTACCGGCACAGTAGACTCGGCGGACGCAGTGTTTGCATTTAATTATTCTACGTGATGGGTTACAACTTCATATAAATTGATACGTACGATATCTACACATAGCATGTATGAGTTTACATGAAAATGTGGCCATTGTAAGCGTTGTTACGAATGCATATTTGGATCGAACTTGATTTTTAACATATTGTTTTTTCGTTTAGGTATGTATGCCTAGATTTGGAACTGGATTCTAAGTGGTGCTACAGAAACCAACCAATAGACGCTAAGCGACAGATTCTTAACTCGATATTGGTAACTAGCCAGATGAGTAATGCCCTACCACTAAGCGATTTCATTACTATGTTGGAGCTCATTCAAACCTACGCGACCTATGGATCACAAGTTGACATCACTGCCTTTGAGCAGCTATAATTGTTTCAAATGCTACTCACACTTAGAAACCTCAAAAACTAAATTATTTTGTTACGAGTGAGCATCACTTTAATCTGTCCCGTTACATCCATCCGTCATCAGTACGAATGGGAACCATTACCAGTGACTGAATGACAGCATGACGAGGCGACAAAAGCAGAATCCTGCTGAAGTGTCTCTAAAACATTACATTGATTAACTTTTTTTATTTATTTACTGCCTACAGGGTAGCGTGTGACCACAAGTCACCTGATGTTAAGTGACAATGTGGTCGAAGATGGCGCCATGCTGCCCCTGGATGGGGAACTGGCTCTCAAGTGGGGCTGCCGGAACACCGATAGGTGCTTGGTGACAGAATCTGGTCTCGCTTGCAAATCTCAGAAAATAATCATTTGGAGATTGTTTTAATTTCTGTCATATCATGCCTTTCTCTAATATCCCTCCTGGAATTGTTTGTCATTAGAGCTAATATCACACTGTAGTGTAACCGTTAGATATAATGGTTCCTTGTTATTATCTTCCTACGTTTGAGAATAACGCAAGACATTACAACAACCAAAGTACCTACATACCTCGCTTTTATAATTGCATGATTTTCCTTCATATCTAAAACTGTTATTGAGCCATTCATGAAAAAAAAACTCACTGGTTAGACTTACAAGAAGAAGAGGAAAACAAAACCAAATCTGTGCTTTTTCGGTTTCCGGTCTGTTCGTTTCAAAATCGAATTGGATTGATCTATCCAGTTTTAAAATTGAAATATTTTTTACTAGCTGTGCCTCATGATGTCGCCCGCGTGGAGATTCTCACAGGAACCGTGCATTTTTCCGAGATATAGAGTCGTCTATGTCACTCTCCGTCCCATAAACTACTCGTATCTCTCTGCAAAAAATCGCGTTGATCTATTGCTTTGTTGCTGCACGAACAAACCAACAAACACACATTCGCATTTATAAGCGTGTTTGAATGCTGAGAGATCCTTGTGAACGAGTGCTGAGTCGTGCAGAAAATCGATGAGCAACATTTTTATTGAAGTCGCAGTTAAAACAAGTAAAAACGAAGTTAGACTTTTTACGCTATCAACGTCAGTTTTAAAAATGTTTTCTTCGCAGAATGTTTTAAGAGTAGAGCATCATCAAATTTATATTCGCATTTGCATGGAATCTACTCAGATTCAAATTAAATAAAATTAGTTCATGTATTATAATTTTGGGTACAGTTCAACAAAACAAAGGTTAAACAAAAAGTATCAACAAAATTTATAGCATGGCATACATTTTGTAAAAAAATTGGTGTTCTCTGATTCCAATGAAATTCCATAAAAATATTATATCTGCATATTTTCGATTAAAAAGCTGTCACCGGCTTTCTAGAATTCATTACATTTATATAATCATCCAATTTGTCTGCATATAAATTCGAATGAACACCAAAAATAGTGAGTGAATTTTGTCGAGGTTTTTAGCATTTATGGCAAGGTTCTGCTTCAATTTCGAAACTGATGTATCATCGCGTCAACTAGGAATAGAATAGGATAACCATGACGTTGACAAATCACGTGTCCGAATCCAAGCGAGTCAAAAATCTAGTGATATTTAATAGTAGATGTATGTACATTGTGGCCCGCAGGGACAGAGTGACAGATCAGGATTACTAAACGTGCCATTGGGTAAACCACAAAACATAAACCGTAAACCACATAAGCTTTTAATCCTGCTATTCCCAAAGTGATAAATAATGCTTTTTACTACAACTACTAACGAAGAATGGAAACAAAAGAAATACTTATCAAAAGCTTTCAATAAAATCATTTGAAGTCGTCTCTTGTCAATGATTGCCACCGCGCATATTATAGTTATTTACAATTACCACAATAAAAGGCAGGTCAAAAACAGGTTTTCATATCACTTTATTTTCCTGAATTATATTATATTATTAATTATAATTATATATTATATTATTATATTATTAATTGTTATTGTTACAACTACATAGGTACAACTTTATATCTCATTTTTTAAGGTAGTAATGTGTTGTTTATAGCTTCATTTTTGTAACAGCAAATTTAGCTTTTCAAGTATATGTATATAAGAAGTAAGAATATGTAAGATATATGTATATTCGCTAAATTATGTTATGCGCCAAAATTCTGAGTTAAAGATAATGAAAAATTTATAATATTATGTGATATACAACATAGAGTATGTTGTATATCACACTGACTATCACCATCATCATCATCAGCTGGTAGATAATCACTGCTGAAAATAAGCCCTCTTTGAGCGCCACAACGAACGGCCCTTAGCCAACCACGGACTATAACAAACTTTAATTACATAATTACTCTGAAAACTTCCGCAACACTGACGATGTCGTCAGTGTCCCGCAACAACTATTATAAACACCTGCCTTTCTCCAAATCTTTATTTACTTATACATTTAGAGCTAACCGGGCCAATTTTCTCATAGCGTTTGGTGCCGGCTCAGCGCAGCTATTCGTTTTACCCGACCAGTTCAATATCTCGGGTCCGCCGGCCTCAGGGGCATATTATATCCCATTTTGTACATACTAGGTTAAAAATGACTTGCTCTGTGACGATAACAGAAATGATGTTCTTTTATCTCAGAGGAAACGAACTCTCCGTGGGTTAGCTATAAACACTGCGGTAGGCGGTTTAGGGAGATTGTTTTACAAATATAAACGATTGGGTTTATAACTTCTTAGCTTAGGTGTTTACGTTACATTGTTGTTTGGAAATGCTCTGAGGATTTGTACTGCAAAAATATTTATATAATTTAGTTAAGTTTATAAAACGGAATTTATTCACGGCTACATCAAAACTAATTGAATATGTCTGTGCACTAAAATCTAAAATAAAATTAAACTAATCTGTACCTTTAATGAAGGAGAGAGTACTAAAAAAACTGGCAGCATTGCCAAGTTGTAAAGTTGTATGTATGGCAATGCTTATTTATTGTTCTTAAGGGAGCCAGAATTCTAGTCACAAGGTAGGCACTCGTATCCTCCACCAAACATATTTGGGACAATAATCATCATCGATGTTATCAAAACATATTCTGCTAAAACAACACAACTACAACATACATTTTTGACGTGTATAAAAACGTGTAATTAGTTCCTTTAATTGAATTTTGTACTAACTTTTATCAACGTGTTATTAGCAACTTCACAAATAACTTTTACATACAGTAAATTAAGCGAAGAATACCGATTAAACGGTCTGGAAAAGCGTAAAAGACGCAGAGGCCAGCTGGTATGTAATTAGCTAGTTAGGTTATTTTTATATTACTACGGAGTTTTCGAAGTCGAAATTAAACTCATAGATTAGAAAGTGGCGAAGGTATCTCGTGTAGGTCTCCATATTAGATTGCCCTGTGTAAATTTGCCCCGTGTCCAAATGAGTTGATCCTAAGGGAAACAAGTTGGGACTGAGCAATGTGAGTAGTTTCAGCCTTCATTGGAAAGAAAATGAATGTTTATTTTCTTTTGTGTACAAAGTGGGTAGAGGAATCACGCTGTTGCCTTATTTACATAGCAGTGTCATTTTCTCGCAGTTGTTTTTTATATTGGAACTTTATTTCGTTATTGAATGCTACAAATCTTTTAGTAGCTTTATTCAGCCTATAGATATCCCATAAATAAATAATTTATGGACAGCTCGAATATAAGTACGTGTTTGTTTATTTATAAGCATCACACTACAATACTATAGATGGGAAAGTTTGTGAATGAGTGACTGTGTAAGTTTATTATTCTATCACGCTGAAATGACCAACAAATTTGAGTGAAATTTGGAATAGAGATAACTTGTACCTTGGACTAGCACAGGTTACTTTTATCCCGGATTCCGGCAAAAGGTTCCCGTGAGATAACGGGGAAACCGTGCGACACGCGATTTCAGTTATTTTTTATAAGAATAAGTTTGCAAGTGATCGCTTTCTGGCCTGACGGTACAATGATAGCACGAAATCTTGGAGGAATAGTTGTATTCATCACCGGTTGGATTGAATATATCGTTGAGTTTAAGGAGTAGACACAAAACAAATGATTATATCATGGTATTTTCCTTTCCCGAAATCTAAGGCTCATTGCTGGATTACGTTCCGACCTTCAAATTCTATCACGGCGTCCGATCTTCGTCACTTCAATATATTTTAATTCTTACTTCGAATTTTAAACACGCTGTCAATTTGAGTTACACTAAAGACAACAAATATTCGTTCATTAACATATTCAAAAGCTGGCTAGCGGTGCGTAAAGCGCGGCCGGCGGCATGCATGCGGCGTCCGTCACGCGACTCTCGATCGGACAGGACATGGTGTCACGTGAACGATTTATGGACACCACTTAGTTGCACGTCATATGATACTGATGTCAGTTATATTTCAAAGTTTTAACGCGCTATAAGGTGCATACAATAATTGCAGGTGACTATCACTTTAAATTTTAAACATTTGCTTTTGAGCGCAATGGCCGTATCAAAGTTCAATGTCCGTTTTAAGTGTCCATACTTGCAATTTGCCCCAAATTATATTTTAAACTGCACCACACGTTTGCTCTCTGGAAGTGCACATATTTCCAGTAATATATCCAAAGTCTTATTAAAAGTACCCAAATTATAAAACTAAAACTAACTCCGATGGCTCAGTGACCCAAAGTGTGCCTTGGCCTCCGAAACGAGAGAGCGCCACTCATCTCTATCTTGAGCGATTTCAGCCCAGTTGAGAGTCAAATTATATTATACTAAATTATGTAGTGAGAATCCGTTCAGCCCTTGCGGAGATGAGAATATACTTTCGAATTTATAATATTAGCAGAAAGTAGAATGCTAGGAATAAAACTGTAGCATTTGATATAAAAAGTAATTCAACGTCATAAAATTACTAATGAACTCTAGTCTCGACTGTTGATTTAAAAGCTGCTCCAGTTCTTAATAAAATGTAGGTAGGTAATATTAAACAAAAATACCTACTTTCTTTATTTAGACAGATACTAGATACTCTCAGCTCAGAGCGATGATGGATCTAGTCTTTGGAGTACTGCAACGAGCTTGCGCTTTCGGTAAAGGAAAACATCGTGATGAAACCATAGTTACTAAGTTTTAAATATCTCGGTATTGAAGTGTACCATATGTTCTGTATAAAATGCGGAGTATTTAAATATATTTTTATAGCGTGAGCATATTTTTGTCACAGCTGGAGTGAATAAAGTCAATGGCTACATGACACACAATTATGAAAACGTGCATTCTGCAACTGCAAAAAGTCAAAAGTTGCATATTCGTATACTATCACGATAGCATCATAACTCCAACTGAGCAAGCATTACTTGCTATTTGAGCTATAAATTCATCTCTCATCGGCAAACAGAGCGCTATCAGCCTATCAACGAAATATCGAAAATCCACATACATACCTATACATACCTACAGTACGCTTCACGCATACGAAAGCATGTTTAAATCGTATTATGATTGCTCTTAACTACAACAGCGGGCGTTGTGTGTAAATTATTGATTTGCAATCTACATAGATAGGTGGATTAACAGCGGATCAACAGTGACTGCGTGTGATCCGATGAATGTTCGGGTTTATTTTAAATATCCTGTTATTTTTGGAAATTGTTTGCATTGCATAATTATTATATAGAAGCACTATGTGCTTGGGATTGAATAACATATAATAGCATAGCGTCCAGAAATTCTAGGGAAACCATGTTTGTGCTGCATATAAGTAGATCATCTAAGTATATCTACGATGTATGCCTAATATTGTATTACCTCTATAATACCGATAGCATTAGGGTATTATCCACGCTAACTTAGGTTTATCCCATAAAAAGAGAATTCTTCCCAAGTGAACAATTCCTACTTGAAGATTCTAGTTCTAAATTTACGTGATTTAATGTGGATAAGTACCTAGATGATGAATGCCAACATGAACAATATGAACATTGCACGTGAACTAAGGCCATATCTCGAACTGATATAATTCATGGAAAAGACGGAAAAACGAAAATAGCTTGTTAATGATTTAGTAATTGGAACAATTTAATTCATTGAAGTCCTTATCTAAATATCTAAAAATATGTTAAAAGGTAAGAATGAATCATAATTACATATACGCGTTTTTTCATTGTTATGTAATTCTATTAAAAATACACAGTGCATAGTGGTTCAATAATTATACATAAGTATACGCATTTTTCATTGTCAAACAACTCAAAAAATTATATTATGCATGCTTTTTTTTTCAAAGAGAGTTGGATGATGTGGGAAAATAATAAAATGGCGCAAAAGAAAATGATCAAGGGATAGCATGACGAGGGAAAATAGTGAAGTGCGATTGAAAGTGTATGAGTAGGTACAAAAAGTTGATGAATAGGAAACATATCAGGATTCTTACGAAGGTATGTTTGGGAAGAATTACATAAACAAAAATATAAAGTAATATTTATTGTGCACCATTTGGCAAAATCGTGACAGGCTGGCGTGCCGAGTCCGGTGGTAGGTGGCGCGATCAATCTTGCACCGGGACGGCAACTGACCAACATGATAATTATGTTTTCACGAACAGTACTAATTAATGATCATTTAGATTAGTACGTGAATAATTGAGCTAGGGCACTAGTCATAGAAATAATTAATAACGCCTAGTTATTTCTTAGAAGGCAGTCTATTTTTGTATCATATTTGCTCTGTTGGAGGTTATATTTAATTACGATGATAGTGTGTGTAAGACGAGAGCCTCAGAAGTGCGAGATCAAAGTAATACTGCGCATCAGAAAACTCAAACCAATACCTAAGCAAACATATGATTTTATGGGAATACAAAGTTAATTTAAGCAATGATAGCTTAAACCTAAGTGATAGTGACGTCGGCTTGCGACTTGCGGGTTCAAATTCAGTAAAGACCTCGGAAAAGGAAATCACCGTATAGCTTGACGGTAGGGCGTTTTCTAATGTTCATCTGTGAGCTACCCCCCTCAATTTAAGGATCTGTGCCCATAAATGTATTAGTGCGTTCATTAGAAGTAAAACATTTGCCGTTGTATACAATTAAAAGGTCTTTTCATATCATAAGTTAGAAAATATCTTAACATTAAGTCGACGTTGGAAAAATATTGTGTTTCAGATTACTCTACTGTAAAAGGCTTACGTACCTACTTTGTCATAACTGGTGTTATCTATTCCATTATGTTAATATGAGCACCAACCGTGACTACTGGCCATTGCACTAGGATACTTAATGAAGGACGAATGTGCATAAATTATAAAGGAATTATTTCCGCACAAGTTTAACGCCCTCGCATTAACATACATGAACATAACGTTCTGACTTTGCTACATATTTTGACATACGCGAGTGCGTTTTAAGCTTCGTATACTATTTCCATACAAGTTAGTAGGTAACAAGTATCGGTGGAGTGAAAAAAAAATGTAAATATGTTGTAGCGCGATGGGGACGGCGTAATTTGTCAACAGAAAAAGTAAAGTGATTAATAACAGTTTTAAATGCAAAAACTTGCATCATTTACACCTCAGCGAGAAATTATTCAAATTTATTCATGAGCCCGCGGAGTAGGTAATCGTCTCTAGAAACCGCATGAATAAATAGGAAGCCGGGTACAAATCACGGGGACGGGCGAGTCGCGATAGTCGCGCCTGAGATTGTTTCACGACGGTACAGCCGAGTCGAGTGAGTCGCTTGCTGTAACCCTTTCAATATATACCTATTTGTAGGTTCCTCGCCTACCCACGATTCAAATAAATTGTGGCATAACAATGCTTTTATTTGACGGAGCGCAACTTTTAACAAAATACCCTCACGAATAAAATTTTTAAAACTCATTTAGCATGTCCAAGAAGCAACTTGTTCACTAGATTTTTACTGAAGCTGGGCCAGCAATTACATTCATGTGAATACGTTATATATAGATGATTATAATTTATATATCAAAATATGTTTTATATATTTTACTTACGAAATTTTACACTATTTAAATAACGCGACGATGACTAAACCATGTTCTCGTGTAAGTGACAATATTGTCTGTTTGAGCATACATTTCTTTAAACCCAATCGTACGTCCCTTTTTATTACTATTCAATTTGTCCCAATCCATACATGATGTGCATACATATGCTTCTGTGTTTACAAGTGAATGTAGAATTTTTGTGACGTGTGTAACTAATAAACTTTCTTTTATATAAAAGAAAAAAAAGAAAGAAATGTATACGAAATATTACTAACAGCTCGAAATTACTATACCTACCTACGTAATCGAGCTATAATTATCTTAACAACTGAAACTAGTTAATAAATAAAACTGTAAAGTTTCAGCTCTTAATTGCCGCAGCGCTTTTACTGTACAAAGACTAATAAAAGCCATTTGATTAAAATAATACTTCTCTTAGTTTGTTCCATTAGTAAAAGCTGTATCTAAATTACTAAAGTGTAATCGGTATTATTTTTGTTCCAGCCTAATATTTTTTAATAACGGCAATTAAGATGAAAACGGTAATGGAAAAATAAAATTATGCCTTGAGGTAAATAAACAAAATGAAATAATATTAAAAGCCTGCGTAGTTAGCGGACCTTTTATGCGTACGATAAATCCATTATAACAAGATAATTTTATCGGATCGCTGTCCATTTTTTCGATAAGGGAAATATGAAAATTGAACCTGAATGTTTTCGTATAGCACATGAAAATTAATCGTAAATTCTATATCTTATTCATTCGCCGACATAAATAGGCCATCTAAATACCAAAATAAATTTGGAAGATCGTAATATACGAATATCTGGCATACCAATGACATAAGCATAACAATTTAAAAACAAGATAATAATTTCATTTTTCCAGAAATATACACGTCGACTTGAGATCCTTTTCCTTTTGTTTTTCGGCAGTTAACAAATAAGAAACATCAAATAAAATTTAGGTACTTTCAATGAAATGTCTTGTAATTCCTTTCCATTTTATACACTACATAAAACTTTTCCCTCTACATATACCACATGAAACGACAATTGGCGCACATCAAAAATTATTTCGATAACCTTTTTATTTTCCTTAGGACGGGCTCGGGTGAATGGCGGTCACACGGTCATACTAACAACACGGGCAGGCTAACCGCATTAACCCTCTCCACACCCTGAGAGGATATGAACCCACTGGCACGACGTTACTTGTTTATGTCGGAATGCATTACCTACCATTTTTAGAAATAATTTTGTGATGGACATAAAGAAATATGTTTCATCATCATCAGCCTGCGTCACTGCTGGTCATCGACCTCTCCCAAGGTACGCCACTGAACCCAGTCTTTGGCTTTTCTCATCCAACTATTGCTAGTCATCGTTCCACCTTATCACAGGTGTCTTATACTACGTCTACATCGTCTTACTTACGTTTGCCAATAAGTCTCCACTCAAGAACACGTCTACCCCAACGGTTATCGGTTCTGCGGCTTAAATGACCAGCCCACTGCCACTTCAGCTTGCTAATTCTGTAAGCTATGCTGTAAAAAAGGTTTGATTAAGGATTTATTATGCATTATTCTTTGGTATTTATAACAATGAATTTCATGAGGATACAATCAATAATAATTGAATCTTCGTTAAATCAGGTTTTTAGGTAGAAATAATGTTGATTCATAAAAACTATAGTTTTGAATACCTACAGAAGAGTTTTGCTATAACCTTTCTCTTATGCAATGATTAATTATTTATTTACTCTTCTATTCTTATGCAAAAAGATTCGCTTCTTTACTAGGCTCATGGGTGGGTACATATTCCGTTTATTTGCGTTCTAAATATCAATAACTTGAATAGGAGTTGCAAGAACTGTAGACATTATGGCCTAAAGCTTCATTTCCGGCACTGTCACTGAAACATTTTCCTTGATTTACTAACAAACCTTAACAGGAAAAATACTGCTTGTAATAAAAAAAGCTTCAAGGCTAAGTTGACGAATCGGCAGCCAAATAATATCGCTTAATTTCGCCTTTCTTTCCCGTCGGTTGGCACTCGTTGTGCGCTGTAGGCAAATTTTAATAACGCTTGCGTCGTCGACTCGACCGCTCTGCGACTTCGCACCATTGAATACTCGAGCACTTTTCACCCCTAATAGAGCACAGAGGCCAAACATTTTGGATATTTTGTCTACGTTTATCTACACAGGGACACGTTAATTTGCCCTCCCTCCCTATATTTTCGTAGGTAGATTCAAATCGAGGTCAAATTAATATTAAGGTTGTTTCCAAGAACGTATTCTGACGTAGTGATGCGTGGGTATCTCTGTCTGCTGAATTTTATTTATTACTTGTCTGTCAGGGTCATATTGTTTTAAGTTCGCAGTCAAGGTGTAGGAGAGCGCCTTCTCCGACCACATCGTCGCTTATCATCAGATGACTTGTTGACCAACGTTACGTGGTATGAGGTGAAAAATAAACTAGTAAAGTGAGTACCAGAAACCATCACCAAAAGGCATAGATAGATATATAAAAGTATCGTATCGTATATCGTTTACAAAAAATAATAGTAATGTAAATGTAACAAAAAATCTAATTAAGTATACTCGCTGAAGCAAGAATCTGGATAAAGTTACCAATCTCAGTGAAAGATGTTGATTTAGACAAAACGTCACTGAAGGAAAGTAGAAGTTGTGAATATAAATTGACGTGATTAATGATCGCGACTCATCCCTGCGAAAGCCTCTGCCAATAAGTGTCTAGAGAACCGGAACTTTAGGTAAAAACCATTGAAATGGAAAATTTTCAGCCCTTAATCTGAAACTTTTAGTTGATTAAAACCTAATAGTGTGAATAATGGGCGTAAATATTTCAAGACATGAAAATGAAATGTAACGCACAAAGTAATTGTTTGGCTACACAAATTACACACAATTCGTGAGTACACAAATTACTAAAAATACTGACACGTGGACTTATTTACCAAATGTTTTATTAATAGAATTATCATTGTTGTTGTAAGATATTATCAAACGTTTACATAAACTGAGGCCGAGAAATTTTAGCGTTTTGAAGTCTCTTTTGTAGTAGTAGGTATGGCAGTTGAAAAAGAGATATAAAATAAGCACTAAAAAAGTGAAATAAGTACAAGAAAAGAAAAGTTACAAACTTTTTCTCCTACTTTTCAGTTTTTATTACTATGAAATATGAATGTCTACCTTTTTGCTGTCCTTTCAATGTAGAAGGTTTGCTAACGCACTTTTATTATTAGTATTAAAAGTTTATGTATGCCTGTATGGGGTAGGTACCTAATCTCCGAAACTACTGATCCAATCTTGAAAATTCTTTCACTGTTAGAAAGCTACACTATTTTTGTGTGTGTCTATGTTATATTGAGCCTAGCTGTGTGAAACCGAGGCTGGTCACTAGTATATCATATTTTTTATATCTTTTGACACTAAGGGCTAGCGCTTACATACAACTTTTAGTTGAACAACTATTTTGTTGTGTATCATATGTTTAAAAGAATATATTAAAGCGCACATACAGTCAACTCGATAGTTGTTCGACAAAAAAGTCAAAAAGCTATATCGATTTGCTTTTGATTTAAAAGTTGGACAACTATCGATCAAGCGCTCAATTTGTATTGCATTGTATTGATGTGCGCAGACCATCGACTAAACAGTCAGATTCAGCTTAGAATGTAACGTATGAAATATTCCACTAGATAATCTATCACTAAGTACAGGATGTACACAGTATCTTCTTTCTTTATCTCTCTTAAAATTTCTATAAAGCAAAGCACAAACTAAAACTTTGTTGTTAATTGACATGGTTTGTAAACACCTTGACTCGAGCGTTGCTGCATAAAGACTGGTCGATTTGAGAAGATATACAATCGATTGTATACGCACTTCCATCAACTAAACTGTTTAGTTGAGTAGAAATCACGAAAAGTACACAACTCGACGAAACAGTTTAGTCGATGCAATAGTTGTATGTAAGCGCTAGCCCTAAGCCTAACATTTACTAACGTTTTTGCGCAAAGCTTTGGGATAGGAGACAATGAAATGCCATGAGATTGCGTGACTTGCCTAAGCTCCAAAATGTCTATCGTTCTTTACTCTAGTTTGCCTATAATATCTTGGTAATAAATTAGATGCGCTCGTAGCTGTGTAAAGCTTGTGTTTATGTAAGGCTATAAGATAAGTTTTATTGTTTTTCACGTTTGTGTAAGCTCAATGCTACTCTATGAGTTTTTTTTTTTCGAATAAAACTCCGATGTTTGCTAGAATCTTTTTTTGTTGCTCCTAGCATTGTAGTTTTTCTCGAGAACCGTGAAACTAGAGAGTGCTAATTGCACTGGGCCTTTTCCCGTGCTTCCTATCATAATAAGAACAAAAATATAAATGCACGTGTATTTATTTCACACAGTAAAATAGCAACTACAAAAAGTAATGTACTCAGTTACACGTGTACCTGTCATGACCAGTAATCATGCAAATAGAAAAATCATTATATATGTTTGTTAACTCAATAAATGTTTCTTGATAATGACAATATACACAAATACGTTCTAATTAAAGTACACGGTATACCATGACCTACAATCGTACCCTTTTCCCTAACAAAGCACAGTAGTCGAAGTAACCACCGTACTTTATGAAGCAAGTCTCAGTAAATTTGCCGTGGAACGATCTAAGAGGGCTGATAAGGCGACGCAAAAGCGTCACGCGAAGACAAGACTGCCAAGACTAAAATTATCAGGCTTCATAACTCATGATAGACAGAATAGGCACACGTCGCGTCACGTCCGCAAACCTATAGAACTACCACATTGCGTAATAGAAAAACCTTTAAATTAAAACAATGCAACATAGTAAATTGTGCGTAACTTAATAATTGTAGGACATAAGCATTTAGTCTACTATTTTAGAAGGACTGACCCCAGATTTTGCTGTAATGTGACAGTTGTCAAGATAATCATACTTATGAGTGGGGCAAGTTTTGCAAGTTATTTTGTCGATCACGTTAGTTAAGATCGCTGAATCTAGATTAATAGTTTTTAGAACTTTTGTTTGTATGTAATAGAAACGGATACCGTCGTATATAATGCAGTATGAAGTCGTGGGGAAAATTGTATGATTACGGGATTCTATTTAAGCAATCTAAGCGTGGGTGAAGCCACGGTAAAAAACTAAAAGTTTCTATCAACATAACATGCATCATCATCATTATCATCTCTCGTATAATATTCAGATATACTACGTACTATTACTAAATTATTTCTATAACATATTTTCCAATCAATTAACTAGGTTAGGTTAATCCTGTTGTTTGAGACAAAGACTATGTTGCTGATTGTTTAGGTAGGTAATTCAAGAGATGCTATTTTGAGTAGCCGGTTATTCCTTGCGGCTGTAGGTAGTGTCTCAAATTCCAATAATGCCGACAGCTCGCAGCTCGATATAGCGAACAGTGCAAATATTGTTCCGATTACATTTTAGCCGACCCAAGGAAAAATGATTTTTGACTAAATTGATTCTTTGTCACAATGCCATTGACCTCATTTCTTTTCCTTGCATATTTTACATAGACGTGTCACTGTAAAAATCACAAGTAAGTAGACGCTATTAAGAAACTGTTCATCAATTTTATGGACCCTAAATTTCTGGTGGTAGGAAACTGCCACAGAGCATGCGACAATAAACCTGGCTAGCTGGTGACACCACGACAATGAAAGCAATGATAGCTACTGCTAATGAAAATAAATATTATTCAGTTTTCGTGGGCTTGGGTGTTGCCGTGAGTAATTTTGTCAAATTTTATTTGCTGAAACTTAGTCTTTACAAATAGATACTTTTTCTATTTGATCAACATATTATCATGTTTTGAAATTTTACTATGATATTAAATTACCTGCTTCCTAAAACGGCGTACTCGTAGCAATCAACCTAAACTTTACGAGTAGATATATTTGAAGGAAACTGACGCGATCGCCTTCACACCCACTATCCAAACAACTTGTAAGAACTCTTTGTCAACAGTAAACAGTGGAGTTTTTCTGTGTGTAATTGTTAAGAAAAACTTAAGCCGCATCGGGACGCCGGTCGGTAGGAATCTTAACAAAACGTTCACCTCGTTGGGCCATTCTTATGGTAATTCAACTTGACTGTCACGCGACCTTCTGTCCGTCCACAACCCGATAATATGCAAATTGGTCCCGTCTATAAGGTGACCTGAAAATACTTCCTCATTAGGCACGCTTTGTATCTTAATCACAACGACAGGTACGTTGGATTCTTCAAATAAATCATCATAATGCTCTTATTTTAATGCTAACATTAAGCCACAAAAAGATCGCAGCTGGCTACAAAATTCATGGAGCAATCGTATTAAAAGTATATGAACATCACCAGAGTTGTCCCTCGCATATAAAGTTATTACTTACACAATTTAAGTAGGGGAAAAATTCTTGGTTTTAATGGGTAAAACTTCAAGGGCCATTAGTGTAAAGCCTCGCGTCATTCTCTCGGTACAAACTCGAGCTTTTTACTGCAATAAACTTTCTGACAAGCCATTTGTGGACGGAAAGTGTTCGCTGGAATTAATCACATGACCCACAACAGGCCTTGTTTAGTCCCGTCGCGCGACTCTTGATAACTTCTTTATTTACGTACTTCTGAATTAATGGGCCGGCGTTCTCACTTCGCGTAACAAATACAAGCAAAACTACGAGTTGCACGATGTCTTTATAGTTTCAAAACTCGTCTTGTAGACAATTAGTACGTGCTAATTAAGATTCTGAAATAAAAAAGTTTTGTTCTGTGCTGTTTAGTTGCATCTCAGAGTTAATTCAGTGAGAAGTTAAATTAGTCAAATCAAAGCTACTCGTGTCAGACACAAATGTTTCAGCGGCATTTCAACTGAAACAGATTGAGATTCAAAGTCACAATTATGAATGCTGCTTTGATGCTTTGTCTGCACTTCTAAAGACACGTATTTAATTAATGTTTAGTGTTGAAATGCAAAATATTGTATTATTTAATCAATAGCAGGCATCTCAAAGATAGCGCAGACGAATTATTCAAGCTAAACAATCAAAAAAGCTGTAAAGTAGAAATGTTTTATCAATTTCACAGCGATCAATTTAACTGACATCTCAGACGTTTTATCGAACGTCCCAATTGTCCAAACGTGAAATTATTAGAAAGTGTCCCTGAGCTTTCACATTTGACATTATTCTTGCAAATTGATAAAGAAGGCTGGAGTCAGGAACCCAAATCAAATAAACCGGATTAGGTCATCGCTTTACGGCGAGTGGAAGTGGCGGGTCATCTCGGAGGAAGCAATTCTCGTGGTCGTAGATTGAATGCAAAATTGGATGAGATCCCACTGTTTTTACTGTATGGATCCCGGGATTGTTACGAGTACGTACAACATCCCCACGTTTTATTTCGTCGAGGGTACACACACCGTTTCAATGCTTTGATTGAATGTGACAATAGTTATTGTAACTGACGCTCCGACCGCTTTCGGATTTCTTATTTGGCCGTTCTCTCTTGAGAAAAATTTACCCTCTTCTTATTAACTGTTTGACCTTTATTTTTGTTATTATTCTTCTTATAATTTGATTTTGACTGCTTTGACAGTATTAAGCCCCTAAGTTGTAGATATAATTGTGACGTAATTATTATGAATATAATATTTTATTATTTCATCATCATCAGCCTGTATCAGTCCACTGCTGGACATAGGCCTCTCCCATGATTTTATTATTTATTTATTTATTTTTATAAAATAGGTACATCAGCAGTTAACAAACTATAGCTTACATAATAAGAAAAATCTTATAAAAACAATAAGTAGCCAAAAAAAAACACGGTAAATTTGTTAACCAAAAACATTGTACACAACATTATCAGAATCATGTTACATAATGAATAAGAACGCCTAACTAAGGAAAATTTACAAATCAATTTTTAATAGTCTGGTTTTGAAATTATAAAAGTGTTGGTGAAAAATGTCGAGTTCAGTATCTGTATTAATAGCACAGTTATAACAGTGACACATACGATGTAGTTGGGTTATTACGGGATACGTTGTTATTTGTTATGAAATATTCACAGTCCAAAAAATAATAATACTAGAACACTGCTGTTCCCTGCGGTTGCACCGACGTCGACCACATTTTATCGCAATAAAAATATCCTATCTCTTTCCCCAGGGTTGAAACTATCTCCACACCTCATCAAGATCAATTCAGGCCGGGTTTTATAAACGTCCGTAAGTTAAATGTCAAATCTTTTTTTTTTTATATTTACAGGGTAGCGTTTGACCACAAGTCACCTGATGTTAAGTGACGATGTGGTCGAAGACGCTACACCTGGACTGGGAACTGGCTCTCAAGTGAGGCTGCCGGAACACACCGATAGGTGCTTGGCGACAGATTCTTAACAAGAGGGTGGTAGCTAGCCAGGCGAGTACTAGAAAATACCCTACCACCAAGCTATGGTTTCATCACGATGTTTTCCTTCACCGAAAGCTCAAGCTCATTGTAGGATTCGAACCCACGTCCTACGGATCGCAAGCCGACGTCACTACCACTGAGCCATCATCGCCACTGAGCCAGCATCGCATATCTTGTTTCGGTTATATTGATCTAATTGTCAAATTTTACGTGCTATAGAAATCCGTTCCTTTAATTTTAGTAACATTTTACGGACGCTCTTTACCGATAGAGATGGTAGCGATTTGAGCTTACAAATAGTTTAATTTGACGTTTTGACATTTCTATTGCCGCCAAAAAATTCCGATTTACATTTTGATAGAAATTTCACAGTTGACAATAAAATGACAAGTAGCCATAGACAATTCACGTAAAATTTTCGTTTCACTTACGGACAGTTACAATGCGTTTATAATACCGCAATCAGTACAAGGTACTAACGTGTCATTTACGAGTCGTAATGTTACTAATGAGTTACCGAAAAAGGTACATTGTTTATAAAACCGGCCCTTAGCGGTTTCGGCGTGTAAAGGTAAAGAAACAGACATTCACATCACATCACACATTCAACTGTTTATTTATTTTGTTTCATAAATTGTTCCACAATTTTAACACATAAGGACTCTATTTGGGGACGAAGACAAATCGTGAAAATCGGTGAAGACGTTGTTGAGTTATGAATGGTGTCAGTAACCCGACTTTGTTTTATATGCATAAGATTTTAATTTCACTTTTTCTGATTCTCAAAAATCGAACGATACCAACGCTGAGTTTGTCAATATTGCTTATAGCCACAGAATCTACACGGATTCGAGGGTGGCAACAGCTTACCAAAAGGCTTTTGTGTTTGGGAAAACATTTATAGAGTTATTTCTCTTGTGACGAAATAGCACATTTTTCCGTCCTAAGGTCGGGTGTTGGGCACGTGAATATGGCCAATCATGTCATGTGATTGGCTACCCACATAATGTGGAATGTCCCATCGAACGTGAATGGATCAACAAAATTAGCTGGTGAAAGAAATGTGAACAGTTTATATTATACAATCTTTGTGATTCAAATAATAGAAGGTACATTGCATAGGCGTACCGTCATTAAAACCTTATGACTTACCTTATACTGCCTTTATGACAAAGTAAGTTAATTGACTTTTATAAGGTTATCAAAATTAAATATCCACTTTTGAAGCATTCTAATTCCGAAGATCCTTTCAAATCGGTTCCTCGTGGTAGAATCTGTTTCAACAACCTGAACAATTCAGTTTAATTTGAGCTATAGACTGATTAAAAATATGAGCGGGTGGCATGGCATGATGGCTGCCTCCATTATGTTAAACAAGCAAAGCCGTGACAGTATTTACTTAAAACAAGTTCGTATAAGTCCCCATGTTTTTGCACTGAAGTTTAATATGAGTACGAGTCCTCAAACTAATTTGAGGATTTTTGATCGATACCATTCACATAAAATCATGCTTAGATACCTACACTATTAACAAACAACATTTCCTTTTTAAATAGAGCTCCATTTCAGCTGATTCAGGGTTTCAATAGACAAATTGGAAATTCTTTCAACGAAGTCGACAATTCCTCAACATGTTGAGCTTACAAAAGAGAGCGCCGTCAAAGGCGTGCGTCGTTTTACGTCGTCGCACCACCGCCACCCGCCGCCACGTCTTTGCTTCACTCCAGACGGTTCTTCTATTTCAAATGTGGTTCTGGCATGGAATGACACAAGGCACGAATTTAAAAAAAATGGAGGAATATATACTAACCAGATTGTAAAACTCTACTAACTGGTTTTCATTTAAAGCACAAATCGAACTTTTATTTTCTCTAATATTAGGAATTATTGACTCTTGTACTTGCTTGTTTTTTCTGAGAATCTGTCCTGCGATGAATACCTGTAAAGAATATATTAATTTATTCGTTTGAAATATTTCTTCTTACGAGCAATAATCTCTAATATCATGTTATGGCTGGAACGCCCACACTCATTTTATTTCATGTAAAGAACCATTAATTATTTCTTTACGAATTATAAATCAACCTACAACCTATCTTACCTCAATGATAAATTTATTAACTTGCGAACAATAAATTGTCTTTTGTACATACTTCTAGACCTTAAAGTTCGTCCTTTAGTTCTTAAGTACTTATTTCAAAGTTTCGCAAAGTGCGAATTTCGTGATAAATGTTATAAATTATTTCAGGATTAAAATACGTACATAAACATATTTTGCGGCTTTTGTTTTATTGTAAACACTTTATTTGTTTTCATTTAGAGGTGATTTCTTGATTTTCATCCTACTACTAACCCACTAGCTGCTGACTTTCATATTAATTTACTGCTGAATCATCGCCTCAGGTAAATGGTTCAAATAATTTCTCTATGCAAAATTTTGTTTAAAAACTTTGTACTCGTAATAATTTTTCCAGTGCAGAGTTGACGGCCAGTGTTTGTTCAGTTTATTTCTCTTCCAGTATGAGTACCCTACAGTTGAACACACAGCCTGTGCTGAAGTGAGCCGCCGCTTCGTTGCGCAACCCCCGCGCGCCAAAGCTAATATAAAACTGTACGAGGCGTTCTTTACCACTCTCTTTTGACAATAAATCCCAGAAATCTTTATGAGAAGGTACAGCGATAGAAAGAACGCCAAATTTGAACAACGGTGTTGATATAATTCAATACCAAAGACTTCGCTATATTTACAAAGGTGCAAAATTAAGAGACAAAGTAGGTTGACAATTGACTTCAAAATGATGTCTTATGGTTTCTCGGGCTTACGATCAAAAACCCTTAAAGATAATCCTCATCGTATTACATAATTTGTTAGTAGGTTACCTTCATAACTTTTGCAGTGGCTCTATAGGGATGCGCCGCTATTTTTTCATAAAAACATTTATGACGCATGGCCGCCATAAGTCTACAAGAAAAGAGCCGAGAGCTGGATCCTTGTAATTAGACGCCGCGAAGATTTATGTTCCTAAATTTTCCAAATTCTTTTAATTTTTTGGCCGCGACACGTGCTCCTTTCTTCGAGTTATTTTTTTAATTTCATGCCCTAACTTGGAAGAGGCTCTTTACTGCAAGGTTTTATTGAAATTATTCAAAGAGACGGTGGTATTTCTAAGTAGAGAAAAGGCGAGGGAAGGTGTTGTACCTATATATGTAAGCATCGTGTTTATTTGGGTCCGCTTTATTTCCACTGCTCCCTAGGGTCCGGTCCATGTATCACTGCAGACGTCAGCCCAAGGTTAATTGTCTACGTGCGTTTTCAGCTGAATTCGTCACGTTCACCCGTTTGCACCCTTCCACCCGCACCCCGCTCACTAACAAACGTGATTCTACAAATCGAAACTCTCATAATATTATCTTGAACTAAGTTCGTTCTCTCATTGAGACTGTATACCTTTATCGATTCCTAAAGTACGAAAGTAATAAGTGTCATATTCGTATGGAAATATTGTGTTTACTTGCGTAACAAATGATAAATGTTGTCGGTAGAGTACCGTTTGTGCGGATATTAAATTCTTTATTTATTCTGGAACATTAATTAGTTCATTCAGCTGTGGAGGGTGTCGTTTGCTTTGAAAAAGTTTCATCTTTATCTATCTGTCTTCTATCTCTCTTTCTTTTTCGTATACGAGTATCTCGTACCTACATACATTTAAAAAATATGTTTGTATATGAAATTGATAAACTTCAACATCGTTTGACCGATCACCAAGAATGTTGGCACATATTTTGTGTATTTTCATGGAAAAGGTGTTTACGCCATCCTCTTTGTTGTAAATCGCTACTAAAGGGCGCGGGCGAAGGCGCAGGGCGGGTCGCTGGTATTTTACACAAATACGAAAGTGTTCTTGGTTTGGTTATAACAGTGGAGCACAACTAGTTTCCTATAAACTAACCTTTCATTTGGAAATCTATCAACTTAGGTTTTCAATGTTTTCAATGTTTTATTCAAAATACAACAAAATCTAGCAAGCAAGCATCAAACCTATCGCTACTACGAGTTTCGCTTACAGGCCCCAGGCTACTGGTGGTCAGAACTGCAGAGTGAAGAACCTTCTGACTGTACGTCGTGTACGTGTCGTGTCAAGGAGTACTTTAACATTGCGGTTATTTCGTAAACCAAGAACTTTGATCAAGAATTCGAAAATAGTAGTTGCTTAGGTTGTAGAATTAAGTTTTCTCTAATTGTGTAAGTTATTGTACAAACACGATACATTTTCGTATTATTTTCCCTGTACTCATAAATTCGTTTTTACCATACTGTTGAAACGGGTACTTTAGTATAAAAGCACCTGCCCGTTGCTGCGAATATTTTACTTAAAACACTCGTTTGAATTTACGGGCTCTTTGGCTATATAGGGAGTGTTTTTAACTAAAGGACGTGCTCGTTTGTGTTAGGAAACCAATCTCGTTGATACGAGTACATACATCCATTAGCCAAATAGAGAGAGGCCTCGCCGCCCTTCACAAAACAAATGTGGGACCACGTATGAAGGAGCAAAAATTGTTTCACTTTCATTTCTGTGACACGAATCGCTACGTAATGTACCTTTACTACCCTTTTCGAATGAAATGGTAGATGAAAGCGTAATGAAGGTCTTTTATGTTATTTTTCTATTAGGCTCCTTAACCACAAGTTAGGTCAAGGGTCTTCTGAAATGATGGTATAAGAGTATTTTACTTAGTGAGAGTAGGTAATTAGGATTATTATAATTAGGAGAGTTACCTACATATATTTTGAAAAGGACACCGAGGAGAACGATTTTTACCTAAAAACTTGTTTGTTGAAAGAACGAAACTTGTTTGCATCGTGTGACCTTCATCACTTTTCTACCGTGGTAATGTCAGGGTTGGTCACCAGAACCAACTACCCCTGGGGAGTTCCTATTGCGAGAGTGCTACCCGTTCAGGGGGCATCTCAACGGCTCCTTTGTGGTTTTGACATGCCGAGGCGGGCTATGTCTGGGGTGTTCAATATTTTCCGAGTCCACTTTGTAAAATATGTTTTACAACATATGAATGGACGGTATTATCAGATAGACAACGTACCTTTACTCACATGCTCATGAACAAAACAATTTGTGGTATGTCAAAGTTCGACACGTAAAAATACCTATGTGAAAGGAAACGAAAAACTATGCATAGACACACAAAACATTATTTGTGTCGTGTTTACCATTTCAAATGCAATAACCAACAATTGAAACTTGTCGCTATTTCACATAATAGTCTGCTTTGCAGTGAGTAAATAATGAAAGGGTGCATAAGATTAATATTGAAATATAATTGCATGCAATGTGGCCCCTACTTCAGCCTGCGGTGCCGGCACCGTGTTATTATGGAAATACTTTCAAACTTACACAGCTCAGCGTTCTTTTCGCGGCAAGCGCTATAAAAAGAAGCTATTTTAAATACCAATTCATCGTTGCAATGAAAATTCGTAATTTTTGTAGATGCTTCCTTTTACGTTTGACTTCTTTGTCGGGCTATTTCAATTTCACTGAATTGAAAGCACCATCTCTAAATGTACATTCGATCCCTCGAGGCTAGTCGAGGCGTGTGTATAAATTCGGCTTTGTTTGAGAATCAAAATATTGTTTTGACGAATTAGAAAAGGAACAAGCAAACAACCCAAGACTGACATTGAAGTAGCTAAAGCATTTGAAACTTTCTTCACTGACATTCCAGTCTCTACTACTAAGTCCTTAAACTCATCGCACACTATTGCAGAATCTATGTTAAAAACAAATGTACCAGAATGCGAAATTCCTTTTCAATTTGACTATGTTAGTAGCAAAGATGTAGTAAAAGCTTTTAATATGATTAATGTCAAGAAAACTACTGACCTCTGGGGTATATCCGTGACCGTTGTTAAGCCATTAATTGAAATGATTGCACCAGAATTAGCCCTAATATTCAACAAATGTATTGACGACGGCGTATTTCCTGATCTGATGAAACATAGTAAGATAACACCCTTGTTTAAATCGGGTACAACGACTGACCCTACTAACTTTAGACCAATATCAGTATTACCAACATTTAGTAAAATATTCGAAAAACTTATCCTAAATCAATTGCAAAGACATTTCCTTGCAAATAACTTACTCAATCAAAAACAGTTTGGCTTTACACGGGGTCGCTCTACTACTGATGCTGGTGTCGAGTTATTAACGCACATCTATGATGCCTGGGAGGAGTCACGGGACGCTCTAGGCGTGTTCTGTGACTTGTCCAAGGCATTTGATTGTGTTCACCACGAGACTCTGATCAGAAAGCTCCGGCACTATGGTATTCGAGGTGTTCCTCTGGATCTTGTAACCTCATACCTGAGTGATAGGATACAGAGAGTCGACGTTAACGGGAAGCGATCCCCGGGGTCAGTAGTCACAATGGGAGTTCCGCAGGGTTCAATACTCGGACCTTTTCTGTTTTTAGTTTATATCAATGATTTGCCCAGCCTTGTTAGTGACAATCACGAGATAGTATTGTTTGCCGATGATACGTCGCTTTTATTTAAGTTAAAGCGACAACATAACATTTCTGACGACGTGAACAATGCTCTTTCCAAAGTTACAGACTGGTTTGATGCAAACAATTTGATGTTAAATGAAAAGAAGACCAAATGTTTGAGATTTGTGCTACCCAATGTTAAAGAAGTACAAACAAATTTAAAGATTAAGAACGAAAAATTGGACCTTGTAGAGACTACAGTATTCCTAGGTATAACTTTAGATCACAAATTGCAATGGGGTCCACATATTGTCAGTCTATCGAGCAGACTTAGTTCTGCAGCATATGCTGTAAAGAAGATCCGTCACCTTACTGATGTTGATACAGCCAGACTAGTCTACTTCAGCTATTTTCACAGCATTATGTCCTATGGAATATTGCTGTGGGGAAACGCTGCTGATATAAACACCATATTTGTTTTGCAGAAGAGAGCTGTTCGTGCGATTTACAAGGTGGGCCCCAGTGAATCTTTAAGGACTAAGTTTAAAGAAATTAAAATAATGACAGTTGTTTGTCAATACATTTATGAAAATTTAATGTACATAAGGAAAAATTTAAATAGCTTCAAAAAGAGAAGTGATTATCACAATTTTAATACTAGAAACAAAGATAAAATTGCTGTACCCACTACTAGGCTCCATAAAGTTAGCAACTCGTTCAAAGGTCAATGTGTACGCTTTTTCAACAAAATCCCAAGTGAAATTCAAGACTTATCGATAGCAAAATTTCAAGTCCGTATAAAGAGAAATCTTATTAGTAAAGCTTATTATAAAATATCGGACTATTTAGATGACAAACAAGCTTGGGATTGTAGTTAATCTATCTATCTTTCTTTCTATCTACCTATTCTCCCTATTTCCCCTATTCTAACCATTTCCGGTAAACAGCCAAAACAGTCATACTCACGAAAGTGACTTTGCTTGCGGCGGCGTCGTGTGTCGGGTCGCCCTCTTCCCTCTCATATGGTCGAGGAGAGCGATGGCTGGCACATGCGTCAACTCGTGAACGGGTGCTGCTTGTGGGGTCTGGTCTGCTTTGGTTGTGATCCCGCAACTCATTAATATTCATGTTCCCATATCCCAATGTGTACAACCAAACAAGAGAAATCTTATTAGTAAAGCTAATTAAAAAATATCGGACCATTAGATGACAAAAAAGCTTGGGATTTTAGTGAACTTGCTCCAATTCAATCAATTAGTGATAAGAATAAAATTGTCAATGTGATCGCGCCAAAAAAAATTACCTGCCGGGCGTTTCTTGCCTGTTCTTTTGCCGGCGTAAGGAGGTTGGAACAGGCGTAGCTAGTTTTAAGTTTGACGTTTTAAAGTGATCACAATGTATCCTATTGAATAAATAAATAAATTGAAATTGAAATTGAAATAAATTGAAATTGAAATTGAAACCCAGTGAGCAGCCATTGTCGCTCACCGATGCGACGCCAACATTGCATTTCTATTCTGGAAAATAGAGGGGCCAATAAAATTCTGTTCAGTGCAACAACTATCGTTCAGTGGAGCGGCTATCTGCATTTTATGCTTTCGACGCCATCAACGCTCGGTACTTTATTCCTTTACTTTGTATATACGAGGAGGTACGAGTAGCCAGGTAGCACATACAGTATCTGATGTCGGGACGGGTACTTTCACATTGTTTATTTAACAGATCGTGCTTGATGAACGATTGTATCGAATTCTATATGCATTGGAGCTTGCAATTCCAATGTTTTAGTATAGATCTGAATAATGTTCTGTTGTTTCGATTACGTCAGAATGATAATTTCAGTTGAATGAAATAGGTACATTTTATTGTTATTTTATTGAAAATGATAAATGTATCGGCTCACGTCTTGATTGCGTCGTTATCTACATCACTGAAGATAGAGGTGACCTATCAACAGTACTAATTATATTATTTATTTTTTTGAAGGTGACCAACCAGAGCGTCGTAGATGGAGACATCAACAGTGGTGTGTATTTTTGGGACTATACGGGACATTACATCTATTTCCTGGTACTTTACCACTATATTGGAGAATTTTGCATTGTGTTACTCAAGGCGCCATTTCTGTTTGAAAACACGTGCAAGGATCAAGACAAAGCAAACACAGCTACGTTGTCCACAGCGTCGTCTTGAAAATCTAAACAGGATTGAAACTTAGACGAGAAGCAATCTAACGGGAACAACGGTACATAGAGCGGTCTACCGACTCGAGCCCTACGTAATTTAAAGAACAAACAAGCCTTGTAACTTGCTGTGTACGCCAAATGCAACAAACTAACTTCCCTTGCTTAACTCGTTTGTCATTTAACGTTTCAACAAACATTTGCAGGCGCCTCTTTGATTAGGATTTCTAGAACGTGACACAACCTAAATTATAACGTACGATGGCATAACAAACAAAAATCAAATGTTTTATTTATAGCCAATCGGCGACGGATCGTTGGACTATGAAATAAGAGGCAACAAGCTCACCAGATGAGTTTGGTTCAAGCGAAGCGTTATCAAGCCCAGTTAAACCTGTCTTTGGTATTATTGAATAAATTTTTCCCTCCTGGCGTAGCTACTTTGCCATTTTCCGCCGGCTCAATGTATCGGAAAAATTCAGTCGATTCGCCATATTTTTGTTCTTCTCATTTGATATTCAATAAGAGAGAAAGGTGTTGTGTTGATTCGTATTGGAAATGTTTTTTGTTTGTTAAAAATAAGGAATTAGGTTATGATGTCGTGTAAAGCGGTAGCCACCGGTTGGTTGAAATGGTGTTGTTATTGCTACGCGAACATAAACATAGAGGTTTGTCCGGCTATGTATCTGTGCAGAGTACATCGCAGGTGCTGCTAACTGCCGCCGCTGTAGCTGCAAAAGGCCGTGGAGACACGGATGCGGCCACAAACCATACAATGTTATGTTTCACGGGTTGCTGGTGTGCACGTTTGGATTTTCTCTGCGTACAATGATTTCAAGAATCTTTAAAATTAGTAAATTTTGTTTTTGTTTAGTTCGTACAGGGAGGTTTTTGACTGAGAGCTGCTGGAACACACCTATAGCACTTGCTTGCATGGTAATACTTAGAATCAGAAATTCAACTTGAGGGTGGCAGCTAGTTGGATTGGTGGATTGCCACCGAGCTATGGTTCCATTGTGAATTTTACCTTTCCCGGAACCTCAAGCTCATTGCAGCACCGAACCCACGACCTAAGGATTGCAAGCCGATGATCTAGGTAATATTATCCCGAATAATGTATACCTAGTTCCTGCAGAACCCCAAGTGAGGCTGTAGTTGAAGATACATTTTGTAAAGAAATCAGTACGTAAATATTCCTTGAGCTATGCTTGGGGTTTCTCTGAGGGATCGAATCAGAAATGAGGTGATCCGTCAGAGAACTAAAGTCACCGACATAGCTCACAGAATTAGCAAGCTGAAGTGGCAGTGGGCTGGTCATATAAGCCGCAGAACCGACAACCGTTGGGGTAGACGTGTTCTTGAGTGGAGACCGCGACTTGGCAAACGTAGTGTGGGACGTCCTGCGACAAGGTGGAGCGACGATTTGCGCCGAGTGGCTGGCAGTGGTTGGATGAGAAAAGCCGAAGACCGGGCTCAGTGGCGTATCATGGGAGAGGCCTATGTCCAGCAGTGGACTGATACATGCTGATGATGATGATGATGAAATATTCCTTGCTATATTCTCATATTGAAAAGTAATATATTATACAACCAACATACAATCTCGATGTCTTGCATGAATCATTTGTATACGCTGCGAGAGCGAGTGTAGTGTAGCACACCGTATGTTATTTCTTAATCTTATGCAAGTGTGCCATTCTGATATTTACGTTCCACGTCTGTTCATTTAATACTGTAAATCAGAGACTTGTGCCACCGTTTCATAATTAACGCATACCACTGCCGTAAAGGTTTCAGGCAGTAATGTAAACGTAACAAGTTACCTACCTATGTGTATTAAATAGTAAAACAAAAGGTAGTAACTTTATAGTGTTTTATATTTGTTTTACAAGTTTTACTTCGGTGTACGGGTTTGTTTCAGTTAGCGCTTCGGTTATTTATATTCGCGGCAGTGTTTTATTTGGTAGCGGCACTAGATAGACAGATAGATTAACTTTTATTGGTACTCCACAATACAGATAAATTTATAACTAGAACAGTAAAATTTGATAGAATTTGTCACAAAAGGAGAATTTATCGCTCCAAGCGATCTCGTTTGGACAACCCTAAAGCAGAGAAATAGTACGCAACTATGACGATGGTATACAATGAAATAAACATAACGTTTGTGTCGATTCTGGTGTTCACTCTCTTAAACTCAACCAATTTTGAAAAGTTAAAAAGTAGTTTTGTCCTTTTCTAACTTTGGTGGTCAGAAAAAGACAGCAATACTTTTAGACCTGTCAAATTAAGTTTAGGTTTAGAGAATGAACATCACAATCGACACCATTATGTCCGTTCATCTCAAATACGAATTATCACTCATCTGGCACGCTCTTAGAAACTAGGGTTTGATCAGTAACTTTTGTCACTGACTGTATGTACCTGACTAAATATTATATAATTATAATTAAGTTACAAAATCATCCTGTTATACTGCTGAAGCAAATTGTGGCTTTTTCCTTTCCCAATCCGGATTAGATTAACTTACATAAAGTAAAACAGATAAAGAGTAAAAGCACTATAAAAACTTGAAATAAAAAGGCACGTTGCAGTATACAAATTAATTCAAAATCCGCGGTTAACCTGCGCAGTAATAACTTGCCCCGCATCCCGTAGTGGGCTCTCGGTAATTCCCTTAAAACCAACATTTTCCGCTACACCTGCGAGTTCACAGGCTACGAGTTCTTGAAAACGAGTAATTTTCAGCTGAAAAAAATACTGTTGCCGTTTCGTTTGATGATATAGTAATCAATGCTGGCTCTAAAGTTAAATTTAATTTGTTCCTGAGACGATATTTTTACAACTGCCGCAGTAGATAATATATTATATAACCGACTAACGTGAACGTGCAATGAGTGATCGGCGGACTGTAAAGCATGAGATCACGGGTTCGATTTCCGCTACGAGACAAATTTTTCTAAAAAAAAAAAGAGTCCAAGTATTTGTTCTGTGGTGGGGGTTCCCCGATCTGCATAGTTTCTCATATCCTAAGGTTGAGGAGTTAGGGTTTAAGGCTACTTATGTCATTGTGTGGGGTCTTATTAGACTATAAGTCGCCTGATGTAAGTGAAAATGTGGTCGAAGTCAGTGCCATGTTTCACCTGGTTTGGGAACTAGCTCTCAAATGGGGCCAGCAATGTACTCGTAGCAGACTAATACGTACATATATTATATGTACCAACAACGGTTTCTCTCGCCCAACTGCTGCTAGCCACCATTTGAAGATCACCGCTGTAAGATATAGCCCAAGACCACCTTAAAACCGTCAATTGAATGTTAAATCCTATTGTCTTATTTAATAAGGTAAAAATTATTTGAGAAGTGCTTGATCCATTAAAGCAGTTACAAATTGTTTCCAAAATCAGTAGCAAAACTAGCTGCGCTCACAATCGGCTTTCACTAATTCCTTAATTTAAAGCCGCATTCCCAACATTTCTCTACACTTGTTAAGTTAGCATAGCATACTGTATACTAATTTAAAGTCACCGTGTATAACCATAGCTAGTGAATTGTGAACAGTGTCAGATAAAAAAAAAAGTATAATTCAGTTACCAACATTCATATGGAACGTGGTTAAGTTAGCAAGTGTGTATCTACGTTTGTTTTAAATAACTTTAATCATTTGTTACCTCCTTGACAATAATTGTCTGAAGAATCTGCCAAGCATCTATATCGGTATGTTCCGGCAGCCAGTTCCCAATCCAGGTGTAAAGCGTGGCGTCCGCCACCTTCTTTACATCAGGTGACTTGTAGTCAAACGCTGACCTGTAAAAAGACCAGAAAAAAATAAAAATATTACTTACCTACTATAGAGGTGGACCTAATGGAATGGCTAATAGCCGTTCATGGTGGCGTTTAAGGCTCTATGTTCAGCAGTGGGCCTCTTCCGGCTGATGATGATAGGTTAGTGCGAAAAGTCTTTTTGCTATTATCATTTTCAATACACGCATCCACTTTTTGTTACGTTGGGCTACTTCTAAATGTCTTACGTAATTAGTATTCCTGATAAGCTGCAAGTCGGTCGGCAGTAAACAGCGGGTTGTTACAACTACTGTGCAGCGGAAATTGCTGACGGTCCGTCTCGTCACAACAGCGTCGAAATTGGCACTCGCACCGCCCATGCTAGCGCCCTGGCAAGGGGGTATCAATGAAGGTAGAACGGAAAAACTTATCAATCTGTTAACTTTAATATTTTATTAGGTAGGAGTTCATCTCTGGGTCTACTAATCTGATTATGACAATGTTTTCTTTGATAGAAGGCTTCTAGTTAGGATTATCGTATTTTTTTTTGTTCCATAGTTTTGAGCTTAACTTTTTCAATACTTGTCTATACGGGCAAAGTCGGGGCGGGTCATTAGTTAAAAATGTAGTTAAAAAAGGTAATATGTTTATTACAAATTTTCAGTTCATCATTATCAGCCTTCCACGTTCCCACTGCTGGGACTCTGGCCTTCTCTCAGAGAGAGAATATGGGCTATAATCTACCACGCTGGCCCAGTGCGGGTTGGTAGATGTCACATGCCCTTGAAAATTCAATTTTCAGTTGCTGGACATCAAAGATCGATTAAACTGTATATAAACCATCTTTGTTTAGTTCAAGTGATCTGATTAAGTATATGTACCTATACACGGCGTATATATACATATTATACGCATATAGAATTTTTGTGCAGATTACTATGCATTGTACCTACCTATTGTCATTTAAGATCTTACTTATACATTTTTTGCAGTTCAATATATTGCAAGCTTTTTACATGTAAAACATATCTGTAACATGATAAACTTTTCAGTTCTATCATTCTATTACTGCGGTAACACTGTGCGCTGTTTAATTTTTCCATAGCACAGAAAACAATTAGCAACCTGCGCGCTCAAACGAGATTAGTATTTAGAAACACACTATAAAACTATTAACATGGATTGGATGGAATTATTTTCTTACATAGTAGGTATATGTATTCCCTTATGTACTATGTAGACACAATACATTTAGTGTTAATATGAACTTTAATTTGCAATTAGCTAAAATGAAGTTGACAGAAAAAACAATTTTAAATAATCAGATATATATTAAAAATACTTTTGTATTATAAAATTCTAGTGCTCACCTGGATAGTTACCAACCTCATCATCATCATCATCAGCCTGTATCAGTCCACTGCTGGACATAGGCCTCTCCCAAGGTACGCCACTGAGCCCGGTCTTCGGCTCTTCTCATCCAACTACTGCCAGCCACTCGGCGCAAGTCGTCGCTCCACCTTGTCGCAGGACGTCCTACACTACGTTTGCCAAGTCGCGGTCTCCACTCAAGAACACGTCTACCCCAACGGTTATCGGTTCGGCGGCTTATGTGACCAGCCCACTGCCACTTCAGCTTGCTAATTCTGTGAGCTATGTCGGTGACCTTAGTTCTCTGACGGATTACCTCATTCCTGACTCGATCTCTCAGAGAAACCCCAAGCATAGCTCTTTCCATAGCCCGCTGAGCGACCTTAAATTGGTGGACTAGTCGTGCCGTTACCAACCTGATGCCAAGCAAATATGAGGGTGTTCAGGCAGTTTCACTTGAGAGGCAGTTCTTAATCCAGGTTTAGCTTGGTGATACCTTCGACCCATATAGGCAGGCACTTAATATTAGGTGACTTGTGGTCAATCCCTGCCCTGTAATACCTAAAAAAGGAAAATAATGTAGCACTTTTAACAAAAGCACAAAACTGTGTTTTCTATAGGTACCTACTTTGATGACTTATGCTTTTTTTTGTTAGCGTTAACCTAAAAGTTTCACATCACGAAAAGCACTTAAGTACTTACATTTATTCGTTTCTATATAAGAAAAAAATCAAGTAGGTAAAAATATCATTGTTACCCCCAAACGAAACTTTATAAAACGCACACAATAGAACTTAGAAAATGAAATAAACAAGCACAAATGAAAAGGGCGACACCCCAACCTTAGCAATGTTTAATGACCTCAAGGCGGTGAGGTTTGACGATGCATTAGCGAAACAATAGACGTTAAAACTAAAGCTAGACCCGCCTTTATCTACGCAATTGTTATAAAACAGAAAGCGCTTAACTAGCTGAAAGCTTTCGGTGGGTCGCGTTTACAACGAAACCCAGTTTGCGGTTCCTACACAACTGTCAATGGTGAATGATACCTACAACGGTTAATTTATTACGCAGGATTCTAAAGCCTGTATTCTAAAATGACTCGAACTGTTGATCACTATTTAAGCATAGACGAATTCGTCTATGATTTAAGTAGCGTTTGAGTGACGTAGTTATAAGAGATGATAACCTCAAAGTTATGCTTTTAAATAGAAATCAACACAGATCACTAAAGAGAAGTGAAACTAGCCTATTCTGTGAAACTAGCCTATTCTGTGAAACTAGTAATAAACCAAAAGGAACATTGAACTATTGAATTTCGTGGAATAGAAATACATATATATTTGTTTCGTGGAATAAACCTACATTGTACGTAGATCATAGGTTAGTAAATATCAGTAGGTATTCTATTCTAGAAGTGATTGTTTTAGGTTTCGGTACAATAAAATACAAATTTAATCTACCCGCAGTAATGCGATAAGCGTTATCTCCAGTTACAATTCGTGGCTGGACTTTAACGTGCAAAGTAGGTACCTACGTACTTTAAATATGTATCTTCTATAAGTTTACCAAACTGTTTTATTACATCTTACATGGTTTGATGTCAAAGGTGGCACAACTCTGCTGGGAATGTGAGCCTGCAGGCTATTTGGTTATTTAATAGACTATTTACTGCAACATTCAAGGGCATGTGACATCTACCAACCCGCACTGGGCCAGCGTGGTAGATTACGGCCCATACTCTTTCTCTGAGAGATGGCCAGAGTCCCAGCATTGGGAACGTGAGAGGTTGATGATGATGATGATTTACAAAACTTTGTGCATGCTGTACTGTGTATGTGAACGCCAATGAGATGGAATTGGTCGACATATACGCCTGCCTTACGTAAATAGGTTCTTCACTTTCATGTTCCAAATCAAATCCATTTGCAAATGTAAAGCAGATAGATGCTTTTACCGGTCTAAAATCCACGCAACTCTAACAGCCTTTACAGGGATTTCCCGTGCTTCCAACGGAATACATGTTGGTACCTGAAAACGCTTCTAGAGGAGAATAGAGTAATTGCTTGAGAACTAAACTTGGGAATCAAGTGCATGCCAAAGTTTAGTTTTCAAGTAATTAATCTGTATAGTGCAAGGAATTGTAGGAGTCATCCGTCAAGTCCCAAGAACGTATTCAACGCGAGAAAGCGAACGCGAGCTCTAAAGGCGGTACGTGTTAGTAATACTGTTACTCTACTCCAGTTAATTGAATACGACTGCGGGGCACGGAGGAAGTCTTCAATTCTATTGAGTTGTATAACGCGCGTTGCCAGAAACTTTTTTCAATTAATGCTGTTTAACAAAAATGACTTTGAATACTAACTGTGCCCCTGCAGCTTTCCGGTTATGTCGCAGTAGCATAAATCAGATATCTCTATTTGAAATCCGTTAAGTCGTTCTTTGTGAATAAGTAACAATAATACACACTCATTCACTTCCAAACTTACCTACGCATTTATAGTATTAATTAATAAAGTGTGATTGATTTTAAGCAGCTCTTAGCGCATGCGAAGTGTTTTTTTTTTTTGCATCTTACAGTTATTTTTTGACCAGGAGTTACCCGATGTTAAGCGACAATGTTGTCGAAGGTGGCGCGACGATACACATGGACAAAAAAAGTAAAAACGGGAAGCATATAAATGATGTAATTGTACAATACCTATACCAACAATTTTAACTCTATCTGAAAATATATAACTTCTTGAGAAACTTTTAATTATAATTTGTTTGATTGAGCTTGTCAAAATTGGGTATGAAATACCAAACGTTCTGCTTTAAATATTTATCATAATACTGTAGATCACATAACGTTTTTGTACCTACTGCGATAAGTCTGAGCTTATATTACGCAATGTTTTGAAATCAGCCTACTACAATCTGGAACAAAACGTCTTGTCTTATAGGCAGTCAAATTAAGTCAAATTCTTTATGAACAATATTGTTCCTCCGAGGATAGAAAATTGTCTAAAGAGGTACGCTATATAGACGGAGGGTGAGTTGAACCGAAACTTAGAGGTTAAACTTTCATGTACCCGAAGGTATTATAATTCAAATTATTGCCCGAAATTTGTAAATGGTGTTTGAGTAAGAAACCAGTGAAAATTAATTGATTTTGTAATTAAATTAATTCTATTCTGTTAGATTTGAGACGAAGCCAAGTTAGAATAGAGTTTATTACATTTTTAGATCTTGAAACTTTATCTGAAGCAAGGAAACCGTAGGTATATAGGCGATGAAAAAGAATATTTGGAGCTAGATTCATTTCAAAGAAGAAAAAAAAACGTTGATTCTGGTTTTACCCCATTCGCTGCTCTGCTTTTAGTGATTGCATCTACTTCCTAACGGTGAGTGATAATGATGTACTTACATATATAGGTACCTACTAATGGAATAGACTATGAAGATGTTTGGATATATCTTTATTACACCCTTTTGTAATCTTACTAATGTTATAGACGTGAAAGTTTGTTAGTATGGATGGATGGATGTTTGTTACTTTTCACGCAAAAACTACTGAACGGTTTGAATGAAATTTGGAATGGAGATGGAGCTTACACCCTGGATTAACACACAAGTTACTTTTTATCCCGGAAAAAGGTTCCTGCGGGATAACGGAAGACGCGGGTGAAACCGCGGGGTGCAACTAGTTACTAATAACAACAACGGTTTTTTTCTTCGCGTAGGATAAAAGTAACCCTAATCTCGAATTAGTAACGTAATTTAATTATGAAAATTCGTAAATGTCTCGATTGTGACTTAATTGCTGTCGGGAGCATTGAGTGATTATTAAGCTCTTAATATAACATGGTAAGTACTAATGCACGTGGTAACCATACTAACTAGCATCAGAATGGATGCTCGTGGTATGTCAGTCAGGTAATTTGGAGCCGGCACTGTTCACTGTCTCAAGCTATAAGGGGAGCTATCGAACAATGATCTTAAAATAGGACTTTGGTGACTTTACTCATAGGAATCTTTAAGTGTACTATAGTACTGTGCCTTACGGTTTATCATGTGTGGACTACAGTTTAATATCGCGATAGAAAATCCTATCATTATAAATGCGAAAGTTTGTGTGTGTGAATGTTTGTTACCACGTATCATCGTAGCTACTTAACTAATTTTGATGAATGGATTTAGCTTATACCCTGGATTAACACACAGGCTACTTTTTATCCCGGAAAAAGGTTCCTGCGGGATAAGAGGAAGACGCGGGTGAAATCGCGGGGCGCAACTAGTATAGGATATGAGAAACTACGCGGATCGTTGATCCACAATAACCAGACACGAAACAAATACTGAAACCGGGCATCGAACCTGCAACCTCACATTCGTAGTCTGTTGTACGCCCCTTCTGCTACGTTGGTCATCAATAAATAACGTCTACTTAGATCGAAAAAATATCTCCAGCTTAAATTCGTCCAAGTATTCCCTGATTCAATTACCTGAACATAATGTCTTCAGGCCAGACATTTGATAAAATGTAACTTTATTGAAGCTACTGACCGTATTGTAATGTTATTTATGATACAATAAAATTATTCTTTAATTTCAATAAAAGTTGGAATTTTACGATAGATAGGTACTTTATTGGTCCAAGTCCAAATAATATCTCAAAAAAAAAAATAGTTTTGGATAAAAATAACTCCAGCCCTGTTTGGTAGTTTCCAAAACGAAAACATTTAATAAAAGTCACACTAGCATACACACACTTAGCACACTTCTATGCCAAAATAAGTTTACATTTATATTTATACGGCTACAGTGGAAGACCAGCGCTGATCAAACGCCCAGCACGACGCTGAGTTGAGGCCGGTTTGCGACAATACATATTTTGTAGTTACTACATAATGCATTTGTTTTCATCAGCCTTTCACGTTCCCACTGCTGGGACTCCGGCCTTCTCTCAGAGAGAGAGTATGGGCTGTAATCTACCACGCGGGCCCAGTGCGGGTTGGTAGATGTCGCATGCCCTTGAATGTTGCAGTTCTTGGACATGCCGGTTTCCTCACGATGTTTTCCTTCACCGGTTTGAGCGATGGCAAATCCGCACATAACTTATTAAGTCATAGGTGCGGGGCCGAGAGGATTCGAACTCGGTGTCGGCGTCTTGTAAGTCGCACGCCTAAACCGTTCGGCCACCATCGCTCATTTGTTTTAATTATTTTTGTATAATATGTTGGCCCTAGGTGTACCGACGACATTGTAAGAGTCGCAAGTAGTCGATGGATGCAAAGGGCAAAGAGCCCTTCATGGTGGCGTTCAAAGGGGGAGGCCTATGCGTAGCAGTGCACTTTTTCCGGCTGATCATGAATATGTTTCAAATAATATTATTAGTATTATTATTTATTATAACTGTTCATCGCTTTCGCTTCTTACTTGAAAACTTGGAGCCATTCTCGAAGCCCTAAGTGCTGTGGGTGCAGGAAGCCGCAGGCGCTTCGCACGACATCGCGCCGTGTGGCGTGATAGGTACACGCCTTTCGCGCCTGTCCTAATTGAATCCGTGTCTATTCACTGTGTTTTTAGTAGGTCACAGTTTAAGTGTTGACTACGCAAAGAATGCTTGAGACATCAAAACATAAGGCAATAGGAACAACAGGCTCAGAAGGCCAGAGAAATATGTCCCAGCGTTTAGCGTAACTTGTATGTAGCATAGGTATTAGGTATTATGTACTTATATAAGGAATTCATTGTTAACCTTTTAACTTTAGGCGCCTTTAATAGACTAGTAGTTATCTTATAGTCAAACGCTACCCTGTAAGAGGTAACTGAATCTGTATTTTCGCAGTGTTTATAGTGGTTCACGCTCAGCTTACACTGTTTTGACTATCCAAAGAGTTATTGTCACATCCTGAATGTTTTTCTAGTAGTTATTAGACTACATCATCACTTAACATCAGGTAACTTGTTTAGTAAAACGCAACTATATAAGTGGTAATTGAATCTTTGTCTATTCGTAGTGTTTTTATTAGGTCACGTCACACTTTAAGCGTTGACTATCCAAAGATGCCTGAAACATCTGGAATGCTTTTAGTTGTCTCACTTAACTCTAACAGGTGTACCTTCGTGAAACCCGAAGTACCTACTGTGATTTCAGGAAACAACAACTTTCTACTAATTTTAGGATGGATATTTCTCGACGCGGTTTTAGCTGAGGTCAAAAACAGCTCTAAGTATATCACTGGTATAAAAGTTGATGACCTCGTTATTATTTATACTATACAATTATACACATAATATATATTATTATATATATTATAATAATGCAGATTTTCAGCGGTTTTTTATATGGTAAGTAGTGTTTGACCACAAGTCACCTGATTTTAAGTAAAGAAGTGGGCGAAGGTGGCGTCACGCTTGGATTGGGATTGGGGGCTGACTCTCAAGTCTCGTAAGTTTGTTTATTGGTTTGGATGTAGGGGATAATCTCCTAAACTACTGATTCGATTTCAAATTTTTTTTTCGCTAGTAGAAAATTACATTATCACTGAGTGGTATAGGCAGTTTAAATCACAATACTTGGAGAAAAAAACAGACGATTAACTGATTTTTCAGTTGTCAAACTCTTTGCCTACTCAAAGCTGGGGCCTGTTACTAGTCCCTGCTTCCCTACTTATAATCCTACTAATATTATAAACGTGAAAATTTGTAAGTATGGATGGATGGATGGATGTTTGATACACTTTCACGCAAAAACTAGGTACTAAACGGATCTGAATGAAATTTTGGAATAGAGATAGCTTTATACCTTGGATTAACGCATAGGCTACTTTTTATCCCGGAAATAGGTTCCTGCGGTATAAAGGGAAGACGCGGGTGAAACTAGTAACATTATAAATGCGAAAGTAACTCTGCCTGTTTGGCTGTTTCGCTTTCACGCCTAAACTACTGAACCGATTTAAAAGAAATTTGGTACACAGATAGATTTTTGTCGCGATAAACTGTAGCCCACGTGGGTGAAACCACGGGGAACAGCTAGTGTATCTATAAGGCTGTTATCTGTTATGATGGCTCTGAGCATCTCGCTTGCCTCTTAAGCTACGCGCAAGACCATGCATATGCTGTGGGCGTTAGGGATTTCATGCACACTGATTTAGTGAGGCATGATATAGGCCCCAAGTCACTATTCCTAATTGAATCCGTATGTTATACTGGTATTGCTACGTATCTCTATGTGGATATTCTGTGCAGTGTGTGTGGTTAGGTCCGGCCCAGTAGGGATATATATTCTACAAGCTGTTCCCCTCGGTTTCACCCGCGTGGACTACAGTTTGTCGCGATAAAAAGTGTGTGGCGAAATGGTTCCAGTAAAGGATGGTACGGCAGTGTTTGCTTCGCGCTCGACTTGGCGGGGGCACTGCCGTGCCCTCAATCTTATGTCCTTCCCCAGAGTTTAAACTATCTCCGTGCTAAATTTCGTTTAAATCGGCTCAGTAGTTTAGGCGTGAAAGCGAGACAGACAGACAGACAGAGTTACTTTCGCATTGAAGTGACGATGTGGACCGCGGGGAACAGCTAGTTAATAATATTTTTATATTAAACTATTAAATATAAAAAAACAGCACAGCCTAAAAGGTGCTGGTAACTTCCAAATCTAATCAGCATACAAGTATAAGAAAAAGCAGCTACTTATAGCAAGGAGAATTCAGATTAAACGTGACTCGCTGCGTACTGGCCGGCCTGGCGGCGCAGTCTTACAGGGGACTCGCAATAACATAGCGCTAATGACCCGGCATTCACAAGGGGAATTCTCGGCTAACTGCGACATTAAGACCTTCTTATTTGGCTATTTCACTTCGTTATGGGACCTTTGTGGGAGAAAGTGGAAAATAACCAGTTTACAATTCTAAAGGCGGCTTGGGATATGACTGCTCACGTAGACAAGTTTTAGAATGGGTATCATTCCGAATAATGATTTCTCAGTAAATACAGCACGTTCGATGCTTTTAAGAGTTCTTAATGAATTGGTAATTTTAATATAGATGGGTTTTTCTTACTCTCTCTCTGAGAGAAGGCCAGTTCCCAGCAGTGGGAACATATGATTCTGAAATAGTTTCTTCTTTTCTTGAAGCTATAATGGCCGAGTGGTAGTGATGTCGGCTTGCAGCCTGTAAGTCTTGGGTTCGAATACAACAAAGAGCTTGAGCTTTCGATGAATGAAAACATTGTGATGATACCCTAGCTTAGTGGTAGGGCATTTTCTAATGATTGTCTGGCTAGCTATTCCACCCTGTTACCTAGCATCTATTGATGTGTTCTGGCGATCTCACTTGAAAGCCAGTTTCCAGTCCAGGTGTAGCGTGGTGCCACCTTCGACCACACTGTGGTCAAGTGCTATCATGCAATAGGTATGTAAAAAATTCATGATACAAAAGGATTACTTAAATACTACAATTGAAGATAATTTATAAAGTGTTACTCGCGTGCCGATTTCTCACCAGTATTGATTACGCTACCTTTATATAATATACTTGTCGCACGTGTTTACCAACCTTCTCAGTGATGGAATAAAAGCCAACCATTACGAGATGAACGGAAAATTCAATCCACTGAATGTGGTTGAGAACATTTTGATTACATAGCAACTGGCAACACTGTACTGCCGTGAGGTAAATAATTGGGTGTATACAGAAATCGGGTTGCGCTCGTTCCGCTTCGATTTGTGCGAGCTACACACTCCGCCAAAATTACCGCAAACCTTACGATACGAAATTACAAATACACAAACACACACAAATACATATAACCAGTTATATATTTACGAAAAACATCCAATAGTATAAACTACTCTTACTAAGCACTATTGTTTCGATCAAAACGAATCCTTTCGCTTATTAAAGTTGAAAGAAATTGAAGTTCTCAGTATCAATAATGCTAATAAAATAAAATGATGATATTGCAGGCGAAAACCGTTCTCGTCTAGTCCTCAGTTACTTAAAATAAGGGATGCTACGATTCCTAGTATGTTTTAACAACAATTTACAACTTAGCAGTATGTTCGATTTAATGGTAGAGACGTTGACTTGCGACTCGTAGGATTCGGGTTCGAATGTATTTGGTCAAGAAAAACATTGTGATCAATGAAAGCTTGGTCGTAATCGTAAGGCATTTTCTAGTGTTTGCCTGGCCAGTTACTACCCTCATGTTTATAATCTTTCGCCAAGCACCTATCAGTGTGTTCTGGCATCCACACTTGAGAGCCAGTCACCTGATGTTAATGGCTGATGTTTCCAATCCAGGTGTAGCGTGGTGTCTCACCTTCGACCACATCATCACTGAACATCAGGAAAATAAGTACTAAAAAAAATAATGAAAATAGTGACTGATTGTATTGATCATAGCCAAGTCTGTTGATGAAAAAGTAATAAATAAATATCAGTAATATGTATGCATTTTTACTACTATTTTACAGGGTAGCGTTTGACTACAAGTCACCTGATGTTAAGTGACGATGTGGTCGAAGATGGCCCCACGCTACACCTGGACTGGGAACTGGCTCTCAAGTGAGGCTGCCGGAACACACCGATAGGTGCTTGGCGACAGATTCTTAACAAGAGGGTGGCATAAACCACAAAGTAATCCTTATATTTCAAAATTTGATTGATGTTCCATAAAAACTGTCTGAAAAATGTCCGTAAAATATAAACGTAATAATTTGATTGCCATTTAATTAGCTTGGAAATGGTTTATTGAATTTGCTTTACTTAATAAAAAAGTAATTTAATCATCGTCTCTATAATTGCTCTCGTTAAATATTAGGTATAATAATTATTATACATAAATAGGTAGAGTTTTAAGTCGATAAAATACTAAATAGAGCAACACGCCCTGGCTTCGCACGGGTAGGCAATTATAAGAAGGGTCATAATTCATACAAAATTACCATACAGAGAAGTAACCGTTTTCAAGTGATGATCTTTTACACATCGTATCCTTCGCAATACTTACTAAACAAATGATGGCACAGCAGTCAGCACTAACCAAAAAAAAACTTATTATGGTTTTCATTTAGCCATGTTTGTTTGTTCATTCATTAAACAGTTCAGAACTAAGGAAAATTTAATTTAATTGTTCGATGACCGTAAAACCCAAACATATTTTATTGCTATTGCTAATTCGGGCTCGTGGTATTCAACTGTAGTGACAACGAGGGTCTTAAAATCCGCCACGCACTGCGATCTTATTTAGATAAGTGGCAGTCAGCTGTCGGAAGGCTACCCTGCTTAGTTCGCTTGACTGATTGCTGCTAATGAATGTCGCGCTTTAATCTATCCGCTAAAGCCAAGCTTTTTCAATAAAACTGCTTTGTTTTCAGTTCAGAAATTCAATTACTTTGTCCTGACTGACTGAGTGACATATCAACTATTGGTCTAAGAAACAAAATATTATTTCTTTTTTGTAACATAGCGCGTAGGCACAAACTTTTCGAAATTCCACTGCTAAGATCGTAAATTTGATTATTGAAGTTGGATGTGAAAATACATATATCATTGCAAGTTCCGGAATAACGAATGGTGCATTTTTAATTGCACCCCGAGGTTTCACTTGCGTGTAAATTGATCCACGTGGGCGAAGCCGCGGGGTGTAGCTACTAGATTTGATGAGAACGAACGTTCCAATCTCATTAAATCCACACCAAGGGGCTGGACGTGTATATGTGAACCATCTTTGTAATGTACGTTTAGCACTACTTTATGGAGAGTCATCCAAACGAGTTCTGGTAATGTCATAACACATGCAGCCGTGGTTAATAGACCTCTCTGATCAGATTTAATTAGAAGCACTCGTTTGATAGTGCTCTTGCATTTCATTTGGCGAAAATTTGACGTCTATTACACATGGTAGTACTTTCCTACTTATTATTATGAAGAGTAACTCTTACGATTATGTATGATTCGTGTCTATCTATAAAATGAAGGTTAACATCGTGTTTTAGAAGATTTTGCGTGAAGGGCGCTTAACTGAAGGGTACTGAACGCAAAATGTCGTTTTTTCGATTTAATTCTCGATAGCTTAACTAGGTACAAATTGGATGCTACATATAGGTACCTATGGTATAGAGTATATATAACAGCAGCCTTTTCGTAAATAAAACTAAACTTCCACAGCAAACGATTTGTAAAGCGCTTTAAAGTAACATGTTGATTGCAATCCGTATAATTCAGTTTGCGTTTATTTCTGTTAGTCGAACAAAAGTTATGGAGTAAAAAGCCAACTCTAACATTACCCACTTTCGGGTTTCTACTTTTGCTGAAGCTGAAAACAAGCTTGCAACAGCCCGTCATAGTTTTTATCTCTGACTAGTTACTTTTATTTGCCTTCCATGAAGTGTTATATTTCACTGTTCTGAAAACAAACAACAGAACCCAGTGTCACATGGGCGAACGTCCACTACTTTTCGCTACAAAAAACGGAGACAAAAAATTGCTGACATTTTCTGTGAAGACTTGGGATTATTTTCCAAAAGTTTGGTAGGTACTATGTACAAGTAAGTACAACGCAGAAAGAAATAGTAACAAGTAGAGACCGCAAGAATTTTGAAAAACAGCAATAATAAGATGATAAGGTATTACGAAACTTAATTTATTGTGTAGTATGATTTTAATTTTGAAGCCTCTGATCCTCAACGTATATAGCTTAAAACTGTATTTCGAGAACCAATACTGTCTCCCGTATAATGCAGGGAAAGAAAAGTTTATGCCAAAGCAGAATACTATAGAAAACAGACGAACATGCAGTACTTTATACATTTGTGTACACTTTTGAATGTGCGTTAAAACATTCTAGAAATCATTCCGAACCAAAATAATGGCCATTGATGGAAAATGTCCACATAAAACAAACACATGCGAACAAGGATGTAGCTCTTAATCAACAACAAAAGACACAATAATGTTAATGATATTGTCCATTGGTATATCAGTTACAAATACGATCGCAACCAGTAAACAAAGGCGACTTAAACGCTCGATGAAAGCTCTAAAGCTAATAAGCGCTTTGTGGGTTTGTTTTATACTGTAACATTGTGGGGAGAAAGGCAGACTTAGGTTTACTTTACGACTATTGTTTGTGAAGGCTGTCTTTAATTCTAAAAGTACCTATTTTAATCGTAAATACAATAAATCTTATGTTAAAAAACTTCTTCTTCTTCCGTATGAGCCAAATCTATTGTCGGAGTTTCAGGCCAACTTATAGCTTGCAACATGACTTTTCGACTGATACTGCCGCAACCGTCAGTATATAACTTGCCCGGTTCGAATAGAATAGAAACTTTATTTGCTAAAGCACGTTAGTGTTCAGTTGGAAATGTCACCCATCCAAGTGATGATAATGCTATTTGTTCAAGCTAATTGATCGCTTCCGACAGACCGAACAGCTATACCACGAACTACATATAATAATTACATGGAAGTAATCTCTCTATTTTAGATAGGAAATTTCAACAAAACTAGCATATACTATCATATTCGATAAGTGTTGCCTCTATCTCTTTGTTACATCTCTATTTATGACGGAGTTAATTAAACGATGAAACTATAATTGGACTGGTTTCCCCGAAAACAGCATAGTCGAGCTATTTTTCACGGAAAAATTCAAATTTTCTACTGAAAAACGAGAAAAGTGCAGTTCTTATTATTAAATTGTGAAAGCTGCTATCCCTTTCAGTTCTATAGCTTTTTCATACTAAACCTTATAAATTAAGTTCAATGTTAATTTAGATATTCAAAATAATATTTATTTAAAATACCCGTTAACCAGGACAGGTGTAATAATGTTCCTATTAACAATCTCAAAAAATTAAACAATGTGGCAATACTGATAGCATTTTTGCCTATCTTGCCTCCACCAAAAAGTTTACTAGATTTACTAGATTACAAGTTTTTTTTAAAATTTCTAGTGTAGATATAGATATGGTATATGTTTAATTTTAGTACTTATATGAATCGCACTCGTTACAGGCGGGTCGTGCGGCAAGTAATCCTGCATCTCGGTCGTTCATTCTACATTTCAAAGAGTTCAATGAAAGCGAGCCTTTAACTGTATTTACTGTGTAAAATTTCTACAAATAAACCCACATTTATTTATTTACTTACCTCAAATTAATGCCATCACAGGAACCGACGAGAAAGCTCTTTGAATACTCTCTATTTCGGTCAATTAATCCTGCTAGCAAACAAACATCTTGTCTAAATATCAAGTTACTGCACAACGCCTGTTGCGAGTTGCGGCGTGCACAACTGCACACAGTAACTAGTTGAAGCTCCGATTCCGTGTTTTGGAAGCCAAATGAAAGGTAATAGTATAGTTTTCGGCTTGCATTTGATCTCGTGGGACGTGCTGCTGTTAATTACTGGGCACCACACATTGGAGCAGAGAAACCAACACTGAAAGTTCAGACGACGTACCCACTGCTCCCAGCGTTTATGCTGGACTGGCTGTGCCTCACGGTTGAACCTGTGGTTTTCCCGCTATTCTAAGCTTTTCTTTCACATATTTTATAATAACAGTTTACCGCAATAAAAATTGAAATGTTTTACACCTTGTACACATTCAGTCGTTTATTCATGAAAAGGTTACAAAGAAAAAGAGTTACATAATATTTGTATGGATGTCTTATAGGTAAAAAAACACTAACGTTGCTGTATTTACCAGGAATAGGTTCTCGAAGGATGTTTTAGTCACCTTTTTGTCTTAATGAATAAAAATACAATGGGCGCTTTCCAAACATTGACTTAGGGTCAGGGTATATTTCGATTAATTAACGGATCTACAGCTCTTAACATTATAAATGATTCGGTTTAATTTGCTAAAGCTAAGCATTCATAATCGTCAGAGGATGATGAGTTACCATAACCGACGATTAATTATTAATAATCTGATTTGCTACATAAAGTTAGTTTGGAGGTACAGATGATTATGTAAGTAAACTTTAGAATACTTCAGAGCGGTGGTGGCTGAACAGAAACGAATCTCATCTCCGCTCTACACTATGACCGAATAAGTTATGAGTATATTAGCCATTGCAAGAACCACAACGTTCAACGGCATGCGACATCTCCCAACTCGCACTGGGCAAGCGTGATAAATTATGGTCTATTACCTACTCCCTCTCTGAAAGAAGGCCTATGTCCCCGTAGTGGGAACGTGGTTATGACTATGATGACGATAAACACGGTTTATCGAAACGAATTCAGCCATGAATACACAACTGACCGTTGTAGGTATTGCTGGTTGAACAAGCAATTGACTGAATGAGATTTTGTCGAACGAATCCTTCGCATTTTTGTCATTGAAGGAGTGAACGTTTGGTAGAAGAACCGCAGAGCGGTGCCAATTACCAACAACCCCGTGCAAAATAGCGCAGACATCAAATACCTTCATAACTCTCACGGTCCTAATTCCTAACATAAAGTCTTTAAACTCCACTCAAAGAATGCCAACGGTGCTCCACTTAAAATATCTCTGAAGAAATGTGTAGAGAGTGGCTTCGTCTTGGAGACGAATTCGTTGGAATCTCGTCGGCAGGTTTAATTAGCAGTTTTAATGAATGTCGCGGCACGTACGCTGTAAATGCGGCCCATTACCTGCGTAATTTACGCAATGATAACAAAGCCTGCGCTCTGGAGACCAGGTCTCACCAGGAATGATCACAATACAGAAAGAGCTTTCTCCCTTTCATCAGAGTGTCAAGAATATTCCCATATTTAACAAAAGTTATTGTACAAGGAGAACTTGCTTTGCAGCATTTCTTTACAGCCGTTATTCTAGATGTGCAGGAAAAAAGGTGACGGTGCAGTGGAAAAAAAAGAATATGTATGAAAGAAGAGTAAAGTCACTTCCTCTTATTATATAAAGTTATGCATATTTATATGCATGACCTGTTTAGAAATACAAAAAAGTACGACAAATAAGTATGAAGAACCCAATTAAAAATAACTTCCAATTTGGATAAAGGTGTCGTGTCATGGTTAGTTTTGAAACTAATTTAAAAGTGACAGAGAATTGAAAAAACTTTTGATAAAAATCAAAATTATTATTTATTTTTGTACTATTTACAGGGTAGCGTTTGACTACAAGTCACCTGATGTTAAGTGACGATGTGGTCGAAGATGGCTTCACGCTACACCTGGACTGGGAACTGGAAAATGAATAGTTATGAGATACAATCTTTTGTATTATTGATTTTGCTCAGTAAAATATACTAAACCGGTATCGGGTGTCTAAAAACAGCACAAAACCTTTGAATACAATATAAAAACAATAACTTTTTTACTGCTGTTCGCTTGAACTACCGTTCTCGATACCTAGATCCTAGATTTTCACTGATTAGGGGTCCTGTTGTTCTGGGTTGCTATTCTTCCAAATACAAGGCAAGCCACTCACCTTGAAACCGTTGAGCCGCCAAGTGGACTGTATAGCCGGCCGGAACCGCCCCTTCGATGGTCCTGGACACCCGGGTGCAGGTGAAAAGTCTAATGTCGCACAACAGCACACTTAATTGTCTTAAAGCACCAAAAATACACCGCTAAGAACCGTTCGCTCTTGAAGTCCGAGGTGCACTGAAGGTCGTCAACAACTACCCTCGGTTTCTCCGGTAATTCGCCGCTCGCGTTCGTTGGAATCTCAGCTTGTGACCTACCCGACATTTAAAAGAATAAAAACGCCTGAACAACTGCTATCATTATTATTAAGAAATATAATATTAATACTAACATATTTTAAATCCTGGCTTCGCACGGGCGGGACAACAAACCAATACAGCCTATCAGGGGATAGGTTTGCTTCACATAACAGGGAAAGAATTTTCTAAACTGGATGGGTAGTTTCTGAGATTTGCCTTGACAATACAGTAACATGCCTACAATGAGCTTTACCTCTTTATAACAGACAAATCACCTTTGAGAAACGTAAGAATAAATAAACTTTAAGGTAAACCTAGCGATGCTTTGTAATAAATGGAAACTGCTGAGAAAACGCTCCAAGCTATTACAGTTCCATTTTATAAATTGACTTTCAACAAATACAAAACTCGAACACCAGTTTCAAAGTGTTCGCGATGTTTATAACGGTTATTTCTTCTTTATGTAAATAGATGGTTATACCTACTTCCAGTTTTTCCATGTTTACGAATTGAAATAATTATAAAAGTTAGAAAATAATTTACTAAAAAATCGTTTTTTATCAGCCATTTCAAGATTTTGAAACAATATTTAATTTGCATTGTTAATTGGTTATCTTCACAACTTTTAACTTCTAACTGCCACCAGTGCCAGTGGCCATATACAGTTGTTGTGTGCCTGCAAATTTAAGATAATACTCCTCTAAATAAGAAAAATGCCATTTCCATGGCGAAATGGGAGATAACGATTACATCGTTTACTTTCTTAATGTTTTTTTAAAAGCTTTCATACTTTTCGCGTATTTATGCTAATCTAAAAGTCAGGAGCAATAATATGGAAAAAATATGGGCGGCTGAGACACGGGTATCCATAAAGTGGCATAAGTGGGGCAAACTCGAAACGTTATTTAGCCGTTTTCTGTTTCCCGGGAACAGTTTGAGCGCTCATAACACGAAAATGAAATATCACACGGCTCTGCCGGCACAAGAAATCCGCCAACTACTATTGAGGTTCATTCAAACAAACATCCACGGAGTAGGTCTATTGAATAGCATGGAGACATGTCTCGCGCAGTTGATCGAAAATACGATAGCTGGATAATAATTAGCGTTTTGAATAGATAAGAAGCTTAAATCATTTAGGTACATTAATCTGTTCCTATGCTAAATGGTGGATAATGCTGTGGGCGATACAGTTATTTGTATTTTTTATCTAATATTACTTGTTATTATGTACTGTATTACTGTTTATTGTCCCTAATAAATAAAATAAAATGTATTTTAAGTAAGCGTAACGCTTATCCATTATAGTTTAGTGACACTGAGAAACTTCAACCGTTCAAAATTCTGCGCCGCAATACACTGCGCTCGTCGGCCTGAGATATTAGGTAAATTATTTATTTAGACTGCGTTTTGTAAGTTTGACGATTTTGAAAGTGACTATTGGCTAGCTAGAGGTTGTTAGTAAGTAAGATTACCACTAAGCGTCTTCTAGTTGATGATGATAATGATTGTATCAACTGAAAAATACCCTGTTGATAGATGCTTAGAATGCAGTTCTGTTTTCATTTAAAAATCCTATGAAAAACGTTAAAAGTTGAGGAACAAAAGTAGCTCGATAACACCTAAAAGAATTACAGGCTTCATGAAGTCTTATAAAAAATTTCAATACCTACCTATATAGGTACACTTCAAACGAAGAAAAAGGGCTTCTTAGCACTTTACGTGAAACTTCTTTGCGAGTTGGCACGTATTTTCCAAGCATGTTTTTATGAGATGTTCCCAAATTACAGTTAACAACAAGGCTCGTTGTAAGAATTAAGTGAGCAATAACACATCGCTAACGAGTGCTCGTTGTGACGACTAGGTGCGAGCTAAACGTGACAAAGAACGGTGTTGCTTAAGCTGCGAACGCTTAAGTGCCACTTGTCACACCGTCTGTTTCCCGACAGATTTTGTTTGACGCGTATCATTTGTGACGATTTCAGGGGATGATTTATGCTAATCGAGTTAGGTGGTGCAAATGAATCTAATATAAATATAAAGACCATTTTCTCATAAGAGAAAACGCGGTGCCTATTTGTCCGTATATACACAAGAAGTGAGACGCAGTCCGTTGTTTCTTTCCTGGATTTTGGTACAAGGTAGAGCTAGAGTTTTATAATATGAATTTATTTATTACATACCATACATAGCTCTCAGAATTTGCAAGTGAAAATGGCAATGGGCAGGTTACATCGCTCGACAAACTAATGAGGAAGAAAGGAAGGTTCTCGAGTGGCTACCACGAATCGGAAGATGCTCTGTAGGTAGGTCCCACACTAGGTGGACCGACGACATTGTAAGAGTCGCAGGGAGCCGATGGATACAAAAATGGCTTAGAGCCGTTCATGGTGGCGTTCAAAAGGGGAAGCCTATGTTCAGCAGCGGACTTCACCCAGCTGATGATGATGATTATGAATCTGTTTATTATAAGCAAACTGTATAGACGCTGTAAAAATTACATCAATCAAACTTTGCCTCTTTGTAATTTATCACTTGGTCAGTGGTCATACAAAACGGCCCCTACTGTAGAACCAATAGTATACCTACTTATTAAATAACTGTACCTACAGTAATTATTTAAACAGGGTATCGACTACAATTTTGGTGTGTAATCGAGCAATTAATAATGTAGTATTAACAGCAATAGAAGGCGTTTCTGTTACTTTACAAACATACTATGCTACGGAAGAGCTACGAAAAAATTGATGAGGAATTTACATGTTTATAAAGCAGTACTTAAATTAGTTCATATTGCGTTTTTTATGTTGCAGTAAGTACCTAGAATCCTGGTGCGATGTATTGATACATTCAGTTCAGGTGAAGAAGATACTTATATTATGTTTAGCAGAAAGCAATCCATTTTTCATAAGCCACAATTAGTTACTAGATATAATTTAGCAGCATTGGTATAAAAATGATTACTTGCCAATATACGTTTAAACGATTACATAAGAAGTTAAAACCAACCAAAACAGATTCAGTACATGAACATAGAGTAACATCTACCTACATATTTTTTCTACAGGATTGGTACAAAATTGTTACGGAAGCGCATAGTGGGATTGGAAGGAAACTACCTTATAACTCGTATGACGTTTCAATCGTTTTGACTGGGTCGTTTATCTGTGTGTATATTTATGTTAATATATATTATATCATAAAGTGCATGTTCAATAAAATGTATTAAAAATTATTACCCTGAGATAAACATAGGTACTAGTTTACTTTACAGGGTAGCATTTGACGATGTGGTCTATGGAACATACATACTCGTAATAATAAAGATCAATCATTTATTAGTGTGATCATACATAAAAATATTAGAATTATGCGCCTCGGCTTGAGAATCTCTCTTTTGTTTCGTCGGTTAAAAATTTGTCTTCTGTTAGAGATTATGAAACGTTATTGCTCGAATAGGAGTAAAAATTTATTAGTAAAATAATAAGACTTCCCTACGTATAGTAAAATTAAATATCAATGCATTACACATATCTAGTCCTTTGTTCCTCGGGTTATTCCTTGTCATTGTAGTTTTGATAATTACATACTAGGTACTTGCTATTTCTATAACGACGTGATAAACACACAATATCAAATATTTACGAAAATTAACACTTACCAACCTACGAGAGGGGTATATAACTACATAATATATACATATATAATAAATACTAACCGACAATAAATTATTTTAAGCCATCTTGTGTAACGTGTAGACGTGAGGACCTAATCAAAAAATGGAAGGCAATTTGTGTTTTAAAAGTTTAACACCAGTTTTGAGAGTTCTTCGCGCAATTGGTTTCTATCAAATCGATCCGAATTCTACTAAGAAAAAACGGTTCTTTCACAGAATTTACATGGCATTTATTTTATTTTTAATTATACTTTATACTATTCAGGAAATGATACATGTTTATCAAGTGAGTAAATTAAATAATTACACGTTTATGTCTGTGATTTCGTTCTTTCGCCTTTCATAGATTTATCGGTTATTGCCCGATCCGTTATCCGCGATTTTGGATCGATATGTCATGTCATTATATGTCATTTTAGTACTAGGGCTTGACAGATTACAACTAAAATGACATATTATGATATGACATATCGATCCAAAACCGCGGATATCGGACCAGGATTGATTTTTAATTTCGGACGTAAATGTTCAATTTAAAGGATTTCACATGTCACTTTGCAATTAGGATTCGTCGTCACTTAACATCAGATGAATTGTGCTACCCTGTGAAGTATAAAAAGATCTAAAATCTAGATGTCGACATCATAGCCGTTAGCACCTTTCTGCGGCTTCATGTTGACCTAAGTAGATAGGTACCTATTCTGCAACTTGTGGCCGCCTTGCATATCCATGGTTCATTGGTTGATTGGTTCATAACCTGTTATTTTATGTAGTTTTTCCGCAGTTCTATAAAACCCTTCAATCAATCAAAAGGGTATCAAAAGAGATCTTCAGGGTCAGCGACTCATTGGCAACGCCCTAGTGTTACAAAATGTTCATAGTAGATGATGAACAGACGTTTTTGTGCCACTCTGTTAAAAAAAAGCCAATCATTTCATGTGATCCGATATCCGATTTAGTGAAAATAACTAAACGAGTTTTTCAGGTGAGAGGTGACGCTGATAAAGTAATGGACACAATGTTTTTATTGCTAACATATTCGGACTGTATCTACAAACAAGTGGTTCTCTGGGGGAAGCAAGATAAAATCGAAGGACTATTGAACATTTTGAAAGGTCAGCGTAATAAGCACTATTAATCACTTTCTACATATTTTTAAAACACTTTTATTAGCTTGACTTGTAACTAACTAACTAACTAACTAACTAACTAACTAACTAACTAACTAACTAACTAACTAACTAACTAACTAACTAACTAACTAACAATGTAATCAAATCTTAGAAGTCAATTTTCAACTACTTCTAATTGTCGTATCGACTTGAAACTTTGTATGTGTATGTAATCTCGGTGACAATGCAATAATTTGGTATCATCGACCTGATCTGATGATGCAGTCGGAAGGTGGGTAGAGCATCTCTGCAGTTGCTTGTAGTAAACCCCTCGTGTTTGGGCTCATATGATTCGTCTTGATTAGCCCAATAGATTGAACTTGGTGACCAGGGTCTGATGATGCAACCGGAAGGTGGGTAGGGCATCTCTGCAGTGGCTACTAGTAAACCCCTCGTGTTTGGGCTCATATGATTCGTCTTGATGAGCCCAATAGATTGAACTTGGTGACGAGGGTCTGATGATGCAACCGGACGGTGGGTAGGGGATCTCTACAGTGGCTACTAGTAAACCCCTCGTATTTGGGCTCATATGATTCGTCTTGATGAGTCTAATAGATTGAACTTGGTAACAAAAGACTAAAAAGTAAAAAAATAAAAATATATAGTTTAAAAAACTAAAAAAAAAACACTTTAAAAACGCACTGAAAAATATAAAATAATAAAATTTACTTGCATTAGTTACGATATAATGGTTAATTCAAAAAGTGTGGAGCGCTTCTTTTACTGGGTAAATAAAAGTACACACAACCAAAAAGCGCTCCACACTTTTTGAATTAACCATTATATCGTAACTAATGCAAGTCAATTTTATTATTTTATATTTTTCAGTGCGTTTTTAAAGTGTTTTTTTTTATTTCACTAGAGATATACCTAGCATTTATCTACTATGGATGGAACAATATGGTAGCCATGTTTTTATTTACTTTGATGTTAGGTATATTTGTAAACTGGAAAATTAAAACCTTAATTAAGAATTTAAATTAAAAGTAGTTGAATAATGCTCATTTTTTAATTTTTAACAAGGCGTTAGAGGTTAAATTATTTGCGTTAATGCTTATTTACTTATGACCCAGCCTCACATCGCAGGCAACTGAGAGAGCCCTTAAGCCGATTTAAAAAAAAAAGTCGCGGAAATTTATAAAAAAAAGTGAATACTTTCTGAGTAGGAACTATTTTATTTTTTAATACGCTGATATCAAGTAAAAAAAGACCTTGCATATTTTTTCGGCATAATAGAAAGGCTTTTTGAATTAATTAAAAGAAACGCTCTCTTCTATCGATTAGATTAACTTCATTATATTTAGTTGTTATTCGATTATAATTACGAAGAAAAATTGTTGCAATTAGCCCCAATTTCTTAGAGTTTCATTCACGCATGTCTCAAGGAGCTCTCATAAACGCTCTTTATCTGACTCTACGTCAAACTTATCTTGACCTGGAATAAAGAAATTTTGTCTATAATTTTGAAATTCGATTTTTCTCTACTTCAAAGGTCCACTATTCAACCAGGACGAGCCCCATTATCGAGTACTCATACTACAGTGGGCCCGCCAGTTGAGACTGCTCCTCCGAACAATATTTGTAATGGCTCTCTCGACTTGCCTCCTCTGGGTTTTGTACCCTCTGATGCTGTATGCGCAGTGTAAGCCCGTTGAATTTACAATATGGCTGCCGTTTAACCCCAACATGAGTCCGCAGTGAGTGCTTGCCAATGAAATTCTAGCTTGCATGTCTAATTATACTTAATTTTTATTCTATCTCTAAATTAGAGATGAAGCGGATAGCCGTTTGGCCGGATACCGGTTACACGCATATCCTATAAACCGGATGACCGGATATCCAGCGGCCAAAATTCTGGATGAATGTTGCCATTGACCAACTGTCAAACTGTGTTCATTCAGCAGAATTAGTCCATAGTTCTGAACAAGTTACCTACTACATATTTCTGATGGTAATGATAACAAAATATAAACTATATTTTGATAATTTTGATTTGCCTTTAGTAATTTATTGCGTAATCGGTATCTGCCAAACATTTGGCTACTATCTAATATCCAACCCATCCGGTCTAGATTTACCAGGCCGGATACCGGATAGTTACCGTATATCCGTTGCATCTCTACTTTGAATTGTTAGAATATGCCCGCTGATAGTTCAGTTCAAAGCTCGAAGTCGATAAAAAAAACTTTTTCACAGTTTCCAACAGTGTTGTTGTACAACCATTTCTGGGCCAGCGTGGTAGCTTATGGCTATTGTACTCTCTCTTCGAGAGAGAGCCTATGTCCCAGAAGTGGGAACGTAATAGTACGTATAGTATATGTTGATGAAAACGATGATGATGAACAAAATAAAACCCATGTTCTGGTCTACCCATCTACACATAGTCGCATACCTACAATAAGGTATATTATCGCAATATCGCATATAACTATGTTACCTACCTTTTATAACTAGTTCATCTGATGACAGTCTCTGATAATAAATGACGATGTACAGAGGACCTAGTTGTCTCTCAGCTGTACTTTTATCGTTGTGTAATTTCAATCGATACTGTTTTATTATTTGCTAAGGCATACCTACCACAAAGCTACCTTTTGCCGTAATGTCTTACGATTTCCTGTTTCAACAGATTTTACTTAGCCCTTGGATACATGTGGGTTCAGACATCGTTGTTGGCCTGCGGCAATTCATCCATGGACGTTTTTATTCTATTTCTCTTTGCTCAATGTAAAACACAATTATCCATTATCCGGTAAGCAACCTGTCAAAGCCAGTTTTGTTTTGTGCCCACCGCTTCCCATTTATATTAGTATTAGTAATATGTACCTACATATTTAAGTTATTGTCATGATATTACCATTACTTACTTTCTTATTTTTATCATGAAGCTAATTTCCAGTTAGGTGGATTCATACTTACATAATAAAAACGCTCAAAGGTAGGTACAGGCTACGGCTATGGCTATGGTTATGGTACAGACTATAGTACAGGCTATATCTTTATATATATTTAAGAATCAAAGTCCTGACTGACTGATATCAACGCACAGCGTAAACAGTTGGTCGTAAAACTTGAAATTTGGAGGGTATGTTTGTCTTGATGCATAGGGTGTTGAAAATATCGTGGACGGATAGAGTGTCCAATGAAGAGGTGTTGCGAAAATTGAACAAGAAGGTGGAAATTTTAAACACAATAAAAATGCGAAAGCTGCAGTACCTTGGTCACACTATGAGGAACGACAAGTACCAGCTGCTCCAGCTTATCATGCAGGGAAAAATCCAAGGAAGGAGAAAACCTGGAAGAAGACGTACCTCATGGCTCAAAAATCTCCGGACTTGGTTCAAAATGAGCACAAGATCCCTGTTCCGAGCAGCAGCATCCAAAATTAGGATAGCCCTAATGATAGCCGACCTCCGGTAGGAGATGGCACCACGAGAAGAAGAAGATAGGGTGTTATAAGAAAGGACTTTTTGAAATTCAACCGCTATGAGGGTAAAATGGGAAACTGTAACCCACACAGGTGAAACCGTGGGGAACAGCTAGTTTAATATAAATACTTACTACAGGCCTATATAATCTAGGTAGGAACTTATTTAAATTTATATTATTTCTATGTATGTATATACTTAAATTGATTACCTACTATAACTTCTTTTTTCAGCATCGACCTAGAGCATATCATGAAAAAATGCCAAGACGAGTCGAAACATACATCGACTCCGTTTGCGGAAATATTTTATGAACGTTTTATAAAAATTATGTTTCATTACAATGAAGTTGTTCAGTTTTGTAAACAAACAGAGAACGTTTTTGGTGGTGCGATTTTTTATTTGTTCTTAGTTAGTGGTTGGATTAATTGCACATCAGCGTACAGAATGGTGAATGTAAGTAAAATTTGCTAACTTCTACCAACCTCGTAAAATATGCTCTACTTTTGATTATCTTCAATATTGAAGTACCTACCTATATTAAATTACCCACATAAATAAGTATTTGTGTCATACTTCACATAGGTGGTTTTCAAGGATCTATTTTTTTTTCACGTCCACGTCCATTTCATTGCTTTTTATACTTAGGTCATAAAATATTTTGACAGACTAAAGATTTTCCGTTTCCCTATATTTATTTAGAATATATAAAAAAACGCTATAAGTAAATTCTATTTAACAAATATGTAAAATTAAGTAAGTATGTACCTACTTAAACACTTAGTTAATAAAATTCAACATCATTACTTTTAATTTTAATTAACAAGTAGGTAAGTATGCACCCAGACAAAATGCCACTGTAATAAATAAATAGGTAATCATTATAATACGTACAATTATTTTTCTTCCTACAGGATAGCGTTTGTCCAACACCCACAAGTGATACATTGACGACGATGTAGTTGAAGGTTATACCTAAATTATTGTTTCAGATTAATCTGATTTCCGTCGAATTTTCATCGATGATCTTGTATATGGCTTGTATGATAATAGAAATATGTTTGTATTGTTATTATGGAAGCGAAATCACCTACGAGGTAAGATGGTAGAGGTAGGGAGGTACCTACAGTCAGCAACAATTTAATTTGATGCGTGATAGCATAGTAAAAAGGTGATAGTGGTGTCATGTAAATAATCTATAAGCTACAATTGTTCTATTTTTCCATTGTTTTCTATTCTATTAATGTTTCTATTCTATTCTATTGTATTTTAATCTAATTTAATTTGATTGTGACTGATAATTATTTGACCTAGATATTTTTTGTTTTGACATATTATTATAATTAGTGTAAGTGGTTTATCCGTACAGATTATTAAATAAATAAATAAATAGGTAATACTTAAGTAGTGTGGAAGTAGTCTTTTTACCCACACTGAGAAAAAAATTCGAACTTTCCTTCTGAGTCTTACCTTCAAAGAGCGATTCCTTTCTTCTTTTACCTTAGATTTCCTTCTAAATCACAAATCGTTCCCTTTTGACTCAGAAGGAAAACGGTATTTCGGAAGGTCTTTTTTCCCCGTGCACATGATCTTACGCCTGAAATTAAATCGATCCTGATCCGTTATAGCGGTCTTGGATCGATATGTCATGTTATAATATGTCATTTAAGTAGTAAAGCTTGACATACTAGTACAGTCAGCGACATAAGTCGCTACACGTGTCCACTTTTACAAAACCGCTGCACAAAACATTTCACAAAATTCGCTGATTCCCCATTGAGACAAAATTCAATAGACGTCGCAATATTACAGAAGTCAGTGAACACCGATAAATTAAAAATCGGTAAATCGGTAAACATTTTATAAATCGGAAAGTGAGCTGAGTGACCATCGAATTATGGAAAAAGTATGTTCAGGATGTTTTGTTGCTTATAGACTTTTCGGTGATAAAGGTAAACTTGATTTTATTAATAACCGTTGACAAAAAGTTGAGGTTTTCAATTTAACACGTATAATGTTTGTCAGTGATTCTAAATAAAATAAGTAAATGGTATATATACTATGTGTGATTTTCTTTTCACTCCTTGACATTGTAGTTTTAAGCAGGTATCCTCATCATCATCAGCTCGTATATTTGCACTGCTAGCTATGGACCATCATTATCATCATTGCCCTTTATGTCTTACAGACCTTTCAAACAGTGTCGTGTATTATTTATACTCTTATAATCAAATAGTTACGTATTACCTCATCATCATCAGCCGGAAGAAGTCCACTGCTGAACATTGGCCTCCCCCTTTGAACGCCACCATGAACGGCCTATTAGAGAGAGAGACAGAGAGAGAGAGAGAGAGAGAGTCGTCGGTCCACCTAGTGGGACGCCTACCTACAGAGCGTCTTCCGGTTCGTGGTCGCCACTCGAGAACCTTTCTTCCCCATCGGTTATCGGTTCAACAAGTGATGTGGCCTGCCCATTGCCACTTCCTATTACCTATTACTATCCTATTACCAAAAGTGTACGAAAAAGTTAACCAATTTTGAATATGAATCGAAAAACCACACATAAAAGACTGATCTGATTTCACAAATCTTATAGGCAGAAAAGTGGCTTTAAGAACATAACATACCATAACATAACAAGGTGTTAAAATGCGTTTCCGTAGGATGCAGCCAGTGGCAAATTAGTAGACCTATAATAAGGAAATACTGATAAATAAAAATACACAATGAAGAATAAATAATAATAATATACGGGTGTTTTCACAAAATTACACTTCTCACAAAATTATTATTATTATGTAAATCAAATATGTCCGCTTCTGACAGTTTAATTTTTTTTAAAAAAAGTTAGCTGGAAAAAAATAACAAAATTTAGTTGGATATTCCGGAATAATATTTTCAGCAATTTTTAGGAACTTACAAGGGTCCATATCAATTTTAGATTATGTTAGAGTAATAAATGTTAGTTCATTTGACTCAAAGGTCATATCGCTTAAATTGAAGAAATTTCCTAGCAGTGGTTTCATTCAGTAAATTTTTTGGTATTGCATTGTGAGAACTTCAGTGCTTCGGTGCTTCCATTTATCTAATTAAAATTATTTTGACGTCCTACATAGAATATTATAAATGTGTAAGTTTGTATGGATGGATGGATGTTTGTGACTCTTTCACGCAAAAACTACTGAACGGATCTGAATGAAATTTGGAATGGAGATAGCTTATACCCTGGAAAAATGTTTCTGAAGACGCAGGTGAAACCGCGGGGCGCAATTAGTATAACAATAATACTACGAGTATATCGTTTTAGTTAGATTCATTATTGTAATTGATTTGGAGCCTGTCCTGACTAGACTTCTAGTCCTCTACTAGATAACTTCCCCCCTGATTTAAAGCTGGATCCACCCTTTCATGAGGATACCTAACAAAAAAAAAAACTACAATGTCAAGGAATGAAAAGAAAAACACATAGTGTACCATTTATATATTATTTATCATTTATATTTATTTGTTTAAAATCACTGACAAACATTATACGTTATAGAAAAAACCTCAATTTTTTGTCATCGGTTATTAATAAAATCAAGTTTTCCAATACTTGTCTGCTACCTTTATCACCGACAAGTCTATACGCAACAAAACATCCTGAACATACTTTTTTCCATAATTCGATGGTCACTCAGCTCACTTTTCGATTTATAAAATGTTTACCGATTTTTTATTTATGGGTGTTCACTGACTTCTGTAATATTACGACGTTTATTAAATTTTGTCTCAATGGGGAAACAGCGAATTTTGTGAAAATTTTTGTAAAGCGGATTTGTAAAAGTGGACACGTGTAGCGACTTATGTCGCTGACTGTACTAAAATGACATATTATGACAAGACATATCAATCCAAAACCGCGGATAACAGATCAGGATCGATTATTAATTTCGGGCGTTAGAGAACTTACCTACAATACAATAGTACCCAGTCTACCGCCCGCGCAGCGAGTCTACGCTGCGAGATTTCTAAATGGATTTTCACTGATAGACAAATAAACTTCGAAAATAGGTTTTATGTAGGTATGTAAGGTACAGTAGGTAGATAAGTAGGAACCTATCTATTTTAAGTATTAGTGTACCTAGTTTACAGCTTATTACAGTAAGCGCGGGGCTGTTTCTGCCTAGGTATAGGAAGGATACTTAGGTAGGTATACGGTGTCGATTCGGTTTTGCATTCTCTAAAACTAAACTAAGTTTGACAGGTCTAATAGTATTGCTGTCTTTTTCTAACCACTGAAATAAAAAAAGGACAGCATTATTCTTAGACCTGTTAAACTTAGTTTAGTTTTAGAGAATGCAAAACTGAATCGACACCATAGGCATATTCTATGCGGACTAAAGTTAGTTCGCTAGTAGATTATTGTTGGTACCTACACCTATGGTATTTTAGTACATTCTACCTACCTGCACCTAGGTATGTAATATTTTGAGAGGGAACTGGAAATCGCAAATGGATATCTGGTAGCAGGTAAATACACCTACCTACCTGCCTACATGGCGATCTACTCCCGCTTCCGCTCCACTGCTGCTGTCTGAGTAGGACTACCCGTTTTCGGTACCATACCAGTTTCCAATAATGTGGAAGTAAGACTTTTAACGTTTTCAGAGTCACAAACTAATTGATTCAGCATTCGCAATGGATTGGTATAAAATTCCTCTAAAGCAACGTTACGCTGTCATAGTTTTCATGGAGAGGATTAAACGTCCTATTATGCCCAGGGCTGGAATGCTCATACCACTCGCCAACACCACATTTGTTTCGGTAAGACGTCATCAAGACGATACAAATTCAAATTTACTATTGAATCAGGTGACTTGCGGTCAAACGTTGCCCCGTAACATGTAAAGAAAAAGGATATAGGGTTAGGGTATATACTGTTTCTATAAAAAAACGCCGCTCTCCTTCGTAACACGATTATAATTTTAATTTTTCAGATTTTACGCAGTTCATACACATTTTACGCACTTTTGAAGAACACGGCTGAATGAGCTATAAAATCTAAGCGTCTAGTGTAATTTTATATATATTAAACTTTTTCTAGTACTTAGCGTATATTTAATTTTGTTACAGCTCTGCCTAATTTGTAACACAGCTACAATTGTGTTTCTTACAGTAATAAAACAAAACAAACTGCTTTGGCAGCACTGGTCAGAACTAAAAGACAAGCATCCTAAGTTCAAAAAAAAAAAGTTTGATTACTGGTTGACATACATGACATTGACTTATTGACGGTTTTTTTTTTGTTATGGCGTCACACGATTAGTGTATTTGCCAGTGTCAAGTATAAAATATTTCAAACTCATAGAGTTGAATCAAGTATAAATGATGATCATAATGATGTAATAAGATGATGGGATGAGATTTAAGTAAAGTAGTGGCGCTTTACTTAAACTTTACACGGACTTTTTTGGAGCAACTAGAAAAGTCACTTTCACAACTTTATTTCAATTTCCCACACTCGTGCACATTAACGAACACATAATGGTTAATAATCCACCAATATTACACATTATCACTCGAAGAAACACAAGTTTTGGAAATAAAAACAAAATTTTCACGTTGACAATTCGATTGCCGCCAAAAAAGTCATTGACGGTTTTAACAAATTCATTTTATTTGTCATTTTGAAGTTGACTGTGGTTGAGTGACTGTTGTCATGAATGTGATTGTAGGTTGGAGGAAGTTCTGTCATATTGTCAGACCTGTCACTGCTGTCAGTGTGCCGTGTGAACTGTGAATTTGTGTTGTGTAAATCAATGTAATCAAGGTTTCGCTTCGGGTTTTTGTGAATTTTCATTAGAAAACAGTTTATACAATCCACTGCATAAAATGTTTCGATATACTCTTGTACTATTATTGATAAATGCTACGTATCGTAGTTTAGGCAATCCTGTAAATCCACCTCTTGCAAACGTATTGACTGCACTCGCAGGTCACTGTGAAAATGCGTTTTTGGTCAATCAAATAAAAAGCAAAATAATGTACTGTTCAGAACTCTCCTCAATTCACCACGGTGAGAAACAATTGCAGTGCTTGACGTTCTATGATATAAACAGACAGTTATGTGCAGCCGTAAATGAAGCTAGAATAGCACTGCCTGAAAAAGATTACACTGCTAAAATTAACGAAGAACAGGATGTGAACACGCTCTGCCTAACCACGAAAGATTGGGTGTTCTCGAATCTCACTGAATTCTTACATTACAAACAAACAGTCGACAAAGTATTCAAACACCCTGTAACATGTGGTAAATTATGTGGTGTCGAAGACTTTCTGAGCGACGACGCTAATTTCTTCTGCAAATACTTCAAATGGGGTACAGATATTATGACACAACAAGTGACAAATCAAGAAAATGTAATTGATAATGCACAGGTACCACCGCAAGATACAAACGAAGATAATAAAGCAGTTGTATCTGCTCCTGCTAGCAGTGACTTACAGGACGTTCAAATAATGGTCAATAACTCAACTGACCCCAAACTAAATGCACCAACCCCGGTAAAAAAAGAAGATGCTTCTAAAGTTGACTCGCCAAAACCAGAAACAAGTTCTTTAGCTGTAAATCAGAATAGCCTGCCATCTGAGCCGGCAAGTTTACCTAACATAGCTGCAGCTCCCGAGAAGCTGGACAATGCTGACACAAATGTTGATAAGCCGGAAGGTACCGGAGTTATGCCTGAGAATGTCCTCAATGCAAATGGTCTATCAAGTAAGTCACCAGAAGGTACGGTGCCTAAAGTAGACAGTGTTCCAAAAGCTGTAAGCAAGCCTGTGACACTAGAAGTTGCACAGCATAAACCTGACAACGCTGAGAAAACCAATGCGAACCAGGAACTTCAACAGTTGAACAGTGAGTTGGAAGGCAAGCAGCCTGTACTTGAAAACCCACAGCCAAGAGGCCCAAGTGAAGTAGAGGATTATCAAGGTAAAACATTTTTTATTTTATGCTTGTTGACATGACATAAGGTAGCATAGCTCTTTATTTGATTAAAACTAACTACCTGCGATGGCACAACTACCCAAAGAGTGTCTTGGCCTCCGATAATAAAAAAACCTGCACTACCTCCTGCCTACCTAAAGTCTTTTGTGACATCGTCTTTTTAGTGATACTTGGGACGACCGATTGGGCATCAGCTACTCTGCTGTCCCATATATGCTTGTTTTTTTATTTGGTTAGATAAATCAAATAATTTGGATCCTTCTAATTTATTGTTAACCCTTGATGCAAACAGATAGTATGGTGTATTGTGTGATGTGTCTGTAGAGTTGTAGCTCCGTAACGGATGAACCAATTTTGCTTTAGTTTTTCTTTGTTTGACTTGGAAGTAATTGTTTTTACTTTCACTCATAATATAATATTATGTGTACCCTTTGGCTACATCTGCAGCTTCCCTGTTATCCTGCAGGAACTATATTTTGCATTTGCTGGATAAAAGTATGCCATATTATGGAATGCCAGAATTTAAAATAATTATCTAAATGTACACCAAATTTCATGAAAACCCTTTCAACCATTAGGAATACAGTTACAGAGCTGAGAAGTAATACACATCTACACAAACCTTCATCTAATATTTGTATAAATTATTGAATATACTAACTTTTACCTTCAAATATAGGTAGGTACATATTCTAATTGGTTTAGCATTGACCCCAAGTTCAACTTACAATGTTTACGAAACATTCATTTGAGGTTTTATTTGATGATGTTTAGAGTAGCTACCTACATTTGTTACATTATAATAGTTTGATTTTATCAATTATCTCTAAAATAAACAGTAACAAATAAGCAGAATAGAAAATAAAACACCTGAATACTTATTTTGTTTTGCAAAAACCTGAGTCCAATGTCATCTCATGCAGTCCATTGCATTAATATATTTCGGACATTCTATTAATTATCTCTACTTTCTATGTTTTAGATACTGAAGAAGGCAAGGAAGGACTTGCTGATATGCAAGGTGGTGATGATGGCGATGATCCCTTGCTGGGTGACCTTGACACTAAGCCAGAAGTCCAAAAACCAAAGTCTGATACTGTTTTGACAACTTTTACTGGCGAGAAAGGTAAATTTATGCATCAGACATGTCATGACTCCTTTGTTATCTACAACTAGAGTTTAGGTCTTTTACTATCCAAAGCAGGTGCAGAAAAATTGTTTATTAGTATGAAAACCCATGTGGGTTTTAATACTATAGTGAAGTTCTAACAGTATGAAAGTAATTTTTTACCGTTTGGAGATTTATATGTGATGCAGAAAAAATCTTTAAAAGAATAATGTTACCCCTATTATAACTAGTTTATTGCATTAATGAGTAAAATTAAATAGTATATTCGTTCATATATTTTCTTCATTGTAAGCAGTACCATCTTTATTTGGTTTTTAGTCTCTCCTCTAAAGTAGCTATTCTTTTGACTTTCACACTGTTAGAACTTCACTGAGGATATGTACATATCCATTTATTATTTGTGAAGACATTTAACAGAGCCAGCTGTTTATACAGGTGAACTGTAAAGTGTTAACCAATTGAATGAGAGTGGGTATAAAAGTAGATTGTAGAATGTGTTTACATCATTTTAGTTATAAATATTTGCTTTCACATAGCTAGGATAGGTTAATACAGTGATCTAGTTGTACTTCATACTAGATTTTGCAAACCAAACACTAATTCTGTTTAACTGATCTGTACTGCAATCTGTACAACCTGTTTAGTGTTGCGTAACACTTTTATCCTGAACTAACACTTGAATTTGTAATGATTACTTTTGTATAAATGCGCATCGAGCATACAATTTATTTGGCTGCATATTTGAATTTTTTAAAATAGCTTGTAATATTACATTTATCTACTTTTCAGAGAGTTTCTACACAAATCCTGTCCAAGAAGCGTTCCCTCAAGAGGAAGATAATTTCTTTCCATTCTTCTTGACTGCCATCATCTTGGTCGTCTTGCTCTATGTTCTTTATCACAATAAGAGCAAAGTTGGCAAAATGGTATGTTTATTTAGTGACCTAAATAATTTACTCATTATTGTGATGTTGGTGTTGTTCTAAAGTAAACCATCTAATTTGCTTTGAAATGTTCAAGCAAATTTTTTCTACAATTCTTCCTGCCCTGGTCCCATCTCATTGGGTCTTCAATCTTGGAATCTTATAACATCTCATTTGAAAAATGCTATTGTTCTTAAAAAGGGACACATTACTGTCAACATGATAATAATATACGTAGCAAATATCATATATTTCAAGTATCAAAGACTTATCACAAAATTATTATGAAATTATTCAGTCACGTTAAAAATAAAACAATATGATAAGGTCCTAACTTAGCAGGAAGTAAAATAATTAATGGAGAAACTGAAGCGACGCGGCGAGTCAATATTGCCTGATGATTAAGATCACACTTGCTTACAGTTCAGCACCATCCAGAATATTAAATTCATCAATTCAAAATCCTCTTACGGAAACTGTGCTCACTGCCCTGAGATATTAGATGATCAATTTCTTATGCCCTGTAATTTCATTGCAAATATTGCCATCAAGCACGACTGATGCCGTCGGTGGCGTAGCGGTGATTAAGGTCGATGCCCCCCTCGCGTCTCTGCATATCCGCGAAGGCTGATAGCGTTCTAAAAAAATACATTCTCTAGCTTCGCTTTGTATTAATATGTACGCGAAATTATACACTGCGAAACAGCCTACGTGCGGTTGCGTGGCTTGATGACGTCACCAACTCATACGTGGCTTGCGTCGCCCACACAGCTCAACCGACGTTATATAATCAGCATAAGGAGACGTCGCTTTTTAGCGGCAGTAGGTGGTGGGTAGGACGGGAAGAAGGGGTAGCTTGTATTGACAATTCGGATATTGATCCGTGCGCTGTGTTGCGGTGGAAACTAGGGATACCTATCGATCTGAGATCGAATAATCGGAGAATCGATTGTTTTGGTCAAGAAACACGATTTATTAAATAGATTCTAAATATTGGCTCGATCACGTTAATCGATCTCAAGACACTCAAAAATCGCCATCCGATTTTTTTCTGTTTTGGTTAGAATACATTTAAGTAATTAAGTATGTTACTATAAACTCAATAGATAGACATACTCGGCTTATCGCTGGCTTCATTAATAAATATCTCATAGTAAATAAATATCTGGGACAATTGCACACAAATTGACCTAGCCCCAAATTAACATCGAAACTTGTGTTATGGGCACTAGACAACGATATACATACTTATATAGAGAAATAAATACTTATATAGATAGAAATATCCAAGACTCAGGTACAAATATTCGTGCTCATCACACATATATTTGCCCTTACCGGGATTCGAACCCGGGACCGCTAGCTTCGCAGGCAGGGACACTACCAACTCGGCTACCGCGTCGTCAAATGATATCATAACGTTAATTTTAGTTCGATCCGAAAGAATTTTCAACTAACATACGTACACATATTATCTGACACAGTAGATTCTCGGTTTGGTTCTACTAAATTTTATTTTTCTGTTTTCCGTAAACAGTTTGTTATCCGTCATTCCTTTCTTTTTCAGTTCTTCGGCCTAGTGCTGGAAGGTCGCCAGGTGACACGGCGGCGCAACAGCCGCGGTCACGCCTACCGCCGCCTCGACACGTTGGAGCAGGCGATGAGTGCCAATACTACCGCGCCGCCGAGCAAAATTATTTACTGAGCTTCTACTATGCATTAGGTAATATGTGTTATATGGCGCAAGATATATAGGAGAAACGGACGTGGTACGAACGGGGGAGTTAGCGAACCGCGAGACGAAATCACGTCGTCTATTGAAAAAACTACCTACTTGATGTGTCGAGCAGCAGTGCGATTCTAATTAACTCGGAAAGTTTCCATGTCGGATTCGACGTCACTTGCGCTTCACGGAAACTTTTTCCGAGAGCAAATAGATGGCGGAAACTTTTCCGTGATTGAACAGATGGTATGTCAAATTAAATATCAGTTACCAAATTTAGAATCCGTGGTCGGTAGTGTTTCCGAGTGAATTAGAATTGCACTGCAGGTCTTTCATCTGATTATAATATTTATAATTATGGCTCTTACTAAAATGAAGCAAAGGGGGACTAGTTTCTATTACAACTATTATTTGTACGTTTTGAGCTATAACTCGCTTCGCTCGCTGATAGGAGCTAAATTTCTTCTGTATATCTTGCCCTTAAATGTTTCGTGGTATTGGCGGGGAAGATGGAATAATAAAGTAGTTGGAGGCTCAGTATGATATTATAAGCAATATATTTATTATTTGTAAAAGTCTCAGTTTTCATATTCTAACCCTTGAACGCTTCTGGAACACCCAGTGTGGTATAAGAAATGGGTGCAAATCCGAGATTTAAAGGCAGAAAGGGCTATAGAACGGAACATGTTCACTAGTTCCATCATAAAATATGATTGTTCATCATCATCATCATCAGATGATGATGACTGTTTGATACTACTTTCTTTTTTTAAGACAAATAAGGCCAGTATTCTTTACCACGATCTCAGGCGATTTTGCCTGCGCACATGTCTAAATTAGAGATCACTAAAATCACGTAAATGTATTTTGTTTTTAATATATCTGTTTGCTACTTGGATATTTCTGGGTGAATTATAATGCGGATTTTGGGGGTTTACGTCTAAAATGAATGTGTGACAAATTATACGCGCAATTTTGTATTGCAATATTAAACATTTTATGAATTCTTTATAACAGATTAAAGAGTTACTTAGGATGGAAAATGTTCGTATCAAAGTCTATATTTTACACTCGGCTTGTATGTTCCACAGTTGCTAAAGAGTGGTAGCCTGTTTGTGACATGAAACTTCAAAAGTTTATGGACTTGTGCACATCAGGTCAAACATGATCAAGTTTTTGATTTTTATGGTATTGTATCCGACATTTCATTTATAGATAATAGAAAACGCCATCTACAACTTCGAGAATGAAGTATGAAGAGACTTGAAAAGAGGGCTTCACCCGAACACCGAAGTGGATGAGGCTTAACCCGGTCAGAAACTCTTTTCAATGATATAAGGTAGTTAATGACTTCTATTAAACGAGACGTAAGTAAAGCTTGTGGAGACCCTAACAAATTGTTGTGTAGTTAATGATGAACTGTCAAACGACGCTACAGTAGCATAGCAGTACTGCTACCAATTTATTGTTTGTTATATAGTTACTGGACTAATGTTAAATTAATAAATTTACCTTCGAATTGCGTAACATTCTCGACGTTAGTCTATTCTGTGGTGAGGTGTGACGCTTGGCCGATCACCGACTCACTGGACGGATCTATAACCATTTTGACCAGGAATCATTTTCTTTTCGGCCATGTCCATTTGTTGACACTTTTTTATTTACTCTATGGTTCTTGATTCACTGTGCTCGCAATGCTACCAACCGAAAAAAATGTGAAGCGTACCACGAGGGGCAGCCCTCGCCATAGATAAAGACAACTAGCTGCTCCTGTGTATAAATGTAAGAAGAGAGTCAGTTTTGATTTTGAAGATTTGATATTCTCAAAAATATGTCGCCGAGCACCTATTGTATGTTCCAGCAGCGTAACTTATGGGGCATGTCCTAATCCAAGCATAGTATAGCAACGTCTTTCGTCCATCGTCACTTAACCACAGAATATATAATAACTACTGAACATCAGATAACTTGCAGTCAGACTTCTTTGATAGTGTTGTTACGCAATACGTTAGCTAATAAAATTAATGTTGTACGAGTACATAATAATATGTGCTATATTCTGCAATGGTATAATTTCTGCCGCTCACAATGTTAGCTAAAGTAATAATAATATGTCTGCACTATACTGTAACTATTCCCATATTATGAATGTAATATTAAAACAAAAAATTACGTAAGAGCTTAGAATACAAGGCAACAAGTACAATGTTATTTATAAAAAAATATGATTGTGACTTTAAAATTAAGTGACAATATAAAATTGATCAAAATATGTTTCCTTTGTTTTCGTTTAATTCTTGAAACTGTGATTCTGATGGGTATTTTATGACTTGCCGTAGGTGGCGTAAATGTTTTCGGGACGACGTCGTCCCGACGGCACCAGTTTTCTTTTAAATTGCAAGGTTGGAAATCACTTAATAAGATTTTAATTCCTTGACAAAACAATATCTAAGATCAAAAATCATGTAGTTTATTATTCATTTACCACCTACGGCAAGTCATAAAATACCTATACAAGGTACTCGTAATTTGGGCAATCACTATGCATTCCTATGAAGTGTCAAATAGTTATTATACCTTCGTAAAGGCAGGGTACCAAACAGTACAACTAGCATACGAAGATGTTACATGACATGAAAATGTTACATTATAGTAAATCGGGACTAAAATAGTTGACAATATATTTCGTAACACCACGCTGATTTTATGCGATCAATCATCGATAAGCCACAATATGAATTGAAACCACAGTCTCACTACAGCTATTATGTCTTTCTTCATTTGATATCACTGTTAGAGAATTCTGAATAGTTGTTTTATCAACAAGAAAAAGAAGTTATTTATTTAACATATGGAAAATTACTTGTGTTAAGGTGATAAGGATAGAATAATGATTCGACTATATCGCCCTTTATATATTGTTAACAACAACAGATAATTGTTGACAACATTTCGTATATATAACACTTTTATGATATTACTAGCTGCGCCCCGCGGTTTCACCCGCGCGGACTGCGGTTTATCGCAATATTTTCATTTTTCTTTCATAAGAACCTTCTCCTCGCAATAACAAACACCACAAAAAAAGTTTGTGAAATCGGTCCAGCCGTTCAGGCGTGATGTGACCAAGGGAAATAGGGATCATTTTTATATATAAGATAAGATTAATTTTCTTATAAAGTTAGTTATCAAATTAACATAGGTACCAACTTGCTTGTATAACCATTATAGTTTAAAAAAAATCGTTTCACGCTAAGAGGGTTGATGGGTAAAATGATGTCATTTATACTGCGCAATAGCTGACTTGCCTTTGCAAGTTGTCCCACTACCTAAGTACCATAAAAAAATAACACTCACAGTTAGAGGTATGTCTTTTCCTTTCTGACACAGGCTCCTTGTCCTCAGACATAGCAGTTTTCTTATGTTCTATTTATTGACAACTCAGTTAAATACGTCATGAAATAATTTAATATTATTTGATAACTATACATTTTGAATGTAAGTATCTTCATCGTGTAAAAATATGAAATTACACAGATTTTATTGAAATACGGTTAAACTTACGGGCGGTAATTTGGTCAGAGTAAACTGACTTCCGTGCAAGGCACTGCAAGTCTTGACCGAATTATGACATTAAACTATTTTTATTATTTGCTATGCAAGTCTGATCTCATTCTTGAGCTGGTCCACTCCTCAGGGTATTTATTTTATAATAATTTCTAACATGTTATGCCTTTTCTAATACTTATCCATGAGGAATTTTGAATTTCAAGGTATGTTATATTTAAATAATTGTATTCTGCTTATTTCTGTTTTAAGTACATTTTGTAATATGGTAGGTATATGATACGTTTTAGAATTTTAAAACGAGGCTTTTGAAGGCGTTTGATGCTTTTATTCGGACGTGTAATTCTAACAACATGAATAACTCTAAAAGTCTTTTCCAAAAATGTTATGAGGGGTTTGCGTTTAAGGGTGTCGGAGTGGTTGAACTTTGCAAGGGACTATAAAAATGATTGTATGTACCTACCTGTGCTTTTAAAGGTGACGCAATGTTTCGCTGCCTGTTTAAAAAGTTGGTATGGTAAGTTGTGTAAGTACTAAAGGTTCTATTATGTGGGTTACCACGTTAATAGACAACACACGTTCATTTTGGGCTGGAGGAAGCGTTTAGGTATAAAAAATCAGATTTCTTAGTGTACGTACCTAAGTAGCATTTGAACTTATCAGAACCGATCGCAGTCAGTCTAATCAATTGCTTAATCTTAATTAAATTCACAGCTATCTTTATCATTTTGTCCGGTTGTGATATGTAGCAATGTAAGACTAGTATTAAATGACTGAGCGATGAAGGCAGTTTTCAAATTCGTTGGATAATTATTAATTTTCCATTAGACTCTGCAATAATAGTTTTGTAACTCAATATTTTATTAAGTTCTTTTTAAATCGCCCTTTGGGCTAGTGCGTATGTTTAGTATTAATTGATTTCCCTTTGTATTCAAAAATAAATAAAATCGAAAAAAAATAATTGTTTAAATTTATCCCAACCCAGCAGCTATAGTATCATTTAAAAAAAAACAACAGACCAGAGAAGTCTCTCTAGTCACCATCTGTGGATCAAAAATAGTCAAGTGAGATAGGTATCCCTTACATAATATAAAAATCTGATATTATATACTTTTTAAACTGCCATAGCAAAATTTCACGCCTGATTAGGAACAGACACAAATTTTATCTGGACTTTCGCATTTACATTATTGATAATGTGGATATATATAAATAAATAAGGTAGATAAGAACCATCAAAACCGTAACCCTGGCAGCGTAATTATGAGTTTCAGATTCTTGACAGTGAAATGAAATACGGCCATTGCCGTTTTATCTCGAATAATTTATTCCGAGTCATCAAAAGATAGGTCGAGCTGATTTGGGTATAATCGGTAACAGTTAACGTTTTGTGTCGTAATTATGTTTAGCATCGTTGACGTTATCGATTAGGTACCTAAAATACTTAATTAAGGTATCTTGGTCATGAACATGGCATTAGCATCCTAATGTTTCTTGTTAAATATCCCGCTTCCAAACCGAATCCTCGCTAAAAAAAAACCTCCAGATCCTAGTCCAGGTGTGGCGTGGCGCCATCTTCGACCACATCGTCACTTAACATCACGATCTATAAAAGTGTTTTGATAAAAAGCTGTATTCTACCTGGTATCAATAACGTCAGTAACGCTTCACGAAATTGAGTAAACATTTCCGCGTACTCGACAAATCCGTTCAATTCAGCATAACTTTTATTTATGGGCTCCTTTGAGGCGTTTGAATTCTTTAGTAGCTTCACTTTGATTTATTTGGTGGGCCTATAAATTTGTACTTACCATCAACTTTGAAAGAACTGTGTTCAGTCTTAAGGAACTACTAGGTATACGACAAAGGTAGTTTCAGTGGTCTTGTATCATTCAGTATTTATTGATACTAACGGTAGATAGCTATAGGTATTTAGGTACTGACGTTTTTGCTATTTTTTTCTGTAAGTTCAAGCTTCGTATTATGAATATGTGTAAAGGGACCCGTGCATGTGGAAGAAGAGCATTAAATACTTACGACATCTTATAAAACGAACAGGCTTAGGCACATTTTGGTCAAATTTAGTATATACGTAGATAGATAAAGTTTGAACCCTGGGAAAGTTCATAAGATCCTTTTATTGCTATAAACTGTAGTACATGATAATGACACCGCACGGTAATATCATGACTTTTGGTAGAAATATTTTAGATGAGGCCACTCTCAATAGATACAAATATTTCCCTCATAATTGTACCTAATACTTACTCAAGCCGTAAACCGCTAAAATATCTCAGATGCTCTCCTGATTTACCGGAATTTCAATATCTGTGCAAGGAAATTACATAAGAGAAGGCGACCCGAACCCAACACGTCTGTAAACTAGCTTTCGTATCCGTAAATTATTCATTCAAATCAATGGTATTGAATTGAATCGTGTTATCCCTTTTCGGTGAGTTCGTTAAAGTTAAATTAGTTTTTTTTGTTTGAGCAGACAATGCTGATAACCAACAGATATATTTTAGGGGTTTGCCTATTTCAATGTGTAAGAATCTGTATCAATTATCGTATAATTTAATGTAATACCTCTGTATAGTTTTAAGTCTACTGTATAGTGGAATTATGACTACTTCCGGGATTAACTTAAGTTGTACTATTTCGTACTTCCGGTTGTGATAATTTAATTAAAACTAAAATAAGTTACTAAAATGTTTTACAACGAAAGGTTAATATAAAATAATTAAATATGATATTATAAAAACTATTTTTGTTCAAAATGTAAACGCAGGTGCTACTTCCGGAATATTTCCCAACTTTTAAATTGTTTATTTCCGGTTCAGAAGATTGTTGGTGGGGGAAGTAGCACGTGCCGTAGAAAATGTAGAATGATCGGGAGTTGAGGGTGGACAGTGGAATGGTGAAGACGTGTATAAATAATAGTGAAGTGAAGTGAAGTGAAATAAAGTGTTGATTTAAATTTAAATAGTGTATTTCTACCTTCGATCCTAACAGATCAGAAGGTGGGATATAGCCGTGATAAGCGATCGGAATCGCCCTCGGTGAATGGACGTAACGCCCATAAAAGTGAGTAATTATTACATCAAAATTAATTCTCTATTTTAAATATTTGTGATTTTTTTTTTGTTTTGCATGTTTTCTTTATTTAATCAAATGATACAATTGCATACAAAAATAATATTGAGGTTATACTATTTATTTATTTATTAACAATTATCGCCTAGTCTACATCTTGTACAAGAGAATGCCACTCATGGGTAATCAAGACTTGTTAAACTAGCTAATCAAGAACATTATGGTGGTATGGCTTTGGCTATCCAAATAAGTTGAAACCTGTGCTGGGGTGAGCTTCTGAGTTTAGCCAAATATAGAATAGATTGTGATAAGTAGTGATATACTGTTTGGACTTTAAAAATAAAGCTAAACAAAACTACACTTAGATACTATTTATATGATGGAACAAACGGTTATTGATAAAGGGAAAAAAGGCTGGAATAAGTGTTCAAAATTGCGGTAATTATTGTATTTATATATTTAGTACATTGGTGTACACAAATTTTACTAAGATTAAGGTGTTATAGTTGATAGGAAACATAATAATTACATACATGCGTTTTAGATGTTAGATAACAAACAATAGGTACTTTGGGAACACCCGATTTTGCGATTTGTTTTATCATTACAGGGATAATGGACCGGAAGAGACAAGCTCACCAAAGAGCGCAGAATGAATCAGATGCTCCAGTGCGGAGACGGCGAAAGTCGCGAAGCCGCGATGTGTCGCGTAGCCGCGATGTGTCACGCAGCCGCGACGTGTCCCGCAGCCGCGACGTGTCCCGCAGCCGCGACGTGTCCCGCAGCCGCTACGTGTCGCTAAGCCGCGACGTGTCGCGAAGCCGCGACGTGTCGCGAAGCCGCGACGTGTCGCGAAGCCGCGACGTGTCGCGAAGCCGCGACGTGTCGCGAAGCCGCGACGTGTCGCGCAGCCGCGATGTGCCGCGAAGCAGCATGGCGTCGCGAAGCCGCTTGGTGACGCCAAGCCTCAACGTGCTACGCAGCCGCGACGCACCGCGAAGCCGCGACGTGTCCCGAAGCCGCGACGCGCCGCGAAGCTGTGACGCGCCGCGAAGCTACGACCTGCCGCGAAGCTGCGACGCGCCGCGAAGCTACGACGTGCCGCAGAGCTGCGACGTGCCACGAAACTGCGACGTGCCGCGTAGCTGCGACGTGCCACGAAGCTGCGACGTTGCACTTGTAGACGCACCAACAGTGAGTACTCCTCAAGTTAATACGGACTGTAGTAGCAATATTTTACTTTCGGCGTTTAAGGAACTTATTCAGACTATGAAAACAGATGAAGGCAGTGAGCGTTATCCCGTTCTGAATGTAGTACCAGAGTTTGACCCCGCAAAGCGAAATCAAACTATTGAGACGTGGTTAATTAAAGTCAACGAGTGTGCCAAAATTTACAATTGGTCTCAGAGACAAATTATTCATTATGCTCTCCCAAAATTGACCGGTTTGGCACAGAAGTGGTACCAGGGCTTACCTAGTCTACTGTTTTCATGGGCTGAATGGCAAAATAAGTTAAAATTGGCATTTCCTAGCGATGAAAATTATGGTCAGTTGTTAACAGACATGCTGGCTTGCAGGGCCAGATTTGGTGAGTCTTTAGAGGAATATTTTTATCAAAAGATGGTACTATTGAACCGTTGTAACATAACAGACAAAGGGGCAATAGATTGTATTTTATTTGGGATAGAAGACAGATCGGTAAGAACTAGTGCTGAAGCAGCTCAATTTACAGAACCTGATAAATTATTGGTTTTTCTTAGAAATGTTAGAGTAACAAAGAAACCCGACAAATCAAATCTGCCCATGCAGGCCAGCAATGCTGAAAATAATATTCGTCGAACATTTAGATCGTCTCATAACGAATCTGGTGGTGAGGTTATTAATACGGTTAAGACAACCAAATGTTATAATTGTGGAGAAGATGGACACCCCTACTTTAAATGTACACAACCAATCCAACGCTGTGACAGTTGTCATAGAGTAGGCCATGTAGTTAATAATTGTCCAAATAAAAACGATCCCAAAGTCGGTAATGGTAATAAGACCGTCCTACGGATCTCAAAGGAACAATTCTAAGTATTTTAAGGTTGCCAAGGTTAATGGTCAAGACCTAGACTGCTTCATTGACTTCGGAAGTCAATGTACTATGTTGCAAGAATCTGTAGCTAAGAAATTAGTAGGTTCTTGGTCAGACTCAAATTTACCTGTACTACGAGGATTTGGGGATAGTGTTGTAAATTGTTTAGGTAGATGTACGGTTGATATATATGTAGATTCAGCTAGAGCTACTGTAGAATCTTTCGTGATACCGGATCACTTAGTACAAACACCATTATAGCTCGGACATGAACATTAATCTCAGTGATCCTACTCCGGTTGTGTATAAACCGTATAGGTTATCTCATTCAGAACGTCAGGTAGTTCGTGACATGGTTCAGGAACTAGAAGAGTCTGGTATAATTAGGGAGTCTTCGTCGGATTGCGCCTCACCAGTTGTCCTTGTGCGGATAAAGACGGGTAACTATCGCCTTTGTATTGACTTTAGGGCCCTCAACAAGAAAACGATCAAAGAACGCTAACCTCTTCCGCGAATAGACGATCAATTAGATAATCTGTCAGGTCATAAGTATTACACTTCTTTGGATCTTGCCATACATCAAAACACCTCACGGCCTTTGTAACCCCAGACGGTCATTATGAGTTTAACCGCATGCCGTTTGGACTTGTTAATGCCCCGTCTACGTTTCAAAGGGCTATAAATAATGTCCTAGGAAATGCGAGATTCAAAGTGCCTTTTGCTTATATGGATGATGTTATCATCCCGTCAAAATCAATCGATGACGGTTTTCAAAAACTGCGTGATATTTTAGATCTGTTTCGCGCTTCTGGTATTATTACACTTAACTTGTCAAAATGTAATTTTCTAAAAACAATCGATTGATTATTTGGGTTTTGAGGTCAATGAGTTAGGAGTTAAGACAGGGAAGAAAAAGATAGAAACTATAGACAAATTCCAAAACCGACAGATCAACATAAAGCCCGGCAATTTCTAGGACTAGCTAGTTTTTTCCGTAAATTCATTAAAGGATTTTCGATGATTGCAAAACCTTTGACACAGTTAAAAAAAAAAAGATGCTAAATGACAATGGAGCCTAAATAACACCCTAAATAAAGGAACTGGGACGAGCCCTGCTCAGGCCCTATTTGGTTTGAATTTAGTAGGTACTTCAAGTTCCTTATTACAGCTTAGTGTCACAGACGAAACAGAAAATGTAGCTTCAACATTAGAAGATACTAGAGAAAAGGTAGCAGAACACATTCAAGATAACCAAATGAAACAAAAGGAACGTTTTGACAAAGTTAGAAAAGAAGTAACGTATAAAGTAGGAGAATTAGTTAGAGTAGAGAGAAATACCATCTTTAAGAAAGAGTAGGAAGTTAGTACCGAAACCTAAAGGTCCATATCGTATTGCAGAAGTTCTTGACAACGATCGATATGTCATTGAAGATACACCATTATCTCAGAAAGGTAACAGAAAATTTAGTGGTGTATTTTCAGTGGATAAGATCCACCTTTGGATGGTCTTTTCAAGAGTAGACACAGAGTCTGAAGAAGAAAAAGAATTATCCAATAATGATGACACGGAATAGCGTTTGGTTGGGTTTGTTTTATATTAGTATGATTATTATATTTATGATGAAGTAATTTAAATATTTGATGTTATTGATTTATTAATAATTTCATTTTGCAGAACATGTCTGAGGTTCAATAATTTCATTTTGCAGAACATGTCTGAGGTTCTAACTAAAGCAGGTGTTAAAGATATGTATGAAGCTTTAATACCTTAATTGTGATAATAGAAATGGCTCAGCTGATAACATGTCGGAGGTTTCAGCTGAGACAGATATTGAAGATATGCAGGAGGCTTCAATATCTTAGTAACTGAGAATATGCAGGAGGTCTCAGTTAAGACAGATTTTGAATGAGACAAGTATGTTTAATTTCTGAATCTCATTAGCTACAATCTAAATAATAATTTAATGAATAATTTATTATGATGAGTAAAAAGAATTTATGCCTTTATATAAAATAATTTAACACTAGTTGTTTCTCCATGAATAATTGTAGGTATAGTCTAACACATATATGATTTGTACATTTTGGTATTTATTCTATTTAATACCGGAGTATTTCCCGGGACGTGAAACAAATCAGGAAAGGCCGACTGTAAGAATCTGTATCAATTATCGTATAATTTAATGTAATACCTCTGTATAGTTTTAAGTCTACTGTATAGTGGAATTATGACTACTTCCGGGATTAACTTAAGTTGTACTATTTCGTACTTCCGGTTGTGATAATTTAATTAAAACTAAAATAAGTTACTAAAATGTTTTACAACGAAAGGTTAATATAAAATAATTAAATATGATATTATAAAAACTATTTTTGTTCAAAATGTAAACGCAGGTGCTACTTCCGGAATATTTCCCAACTTTTAAATTGTTTATTTCCGGTTCAGAAGATTGTTGGTGGGGGAAGTAGCACGTGCCGTAGAAAATGTAGAATGATCGGGAGTTGAGGGTGGACAGTGGAATGGTGAAGACGTGTATAAATAATAGTGAAGTGAAGTGAAGTGAAATAAAGTGTTGATTTAAATTTAAATAGTGTATTTCTACCTTCGATCCTAACAAATGTGAGACGAAAAGGTATGTTTTAGACAGTAATTGGAACAATCTCAAGGTTCTATCCTCCTAATAGTTTTTTGAAGCTAAAAATTATATGTTAATAATCACATACGACGCCAAAAGTCTTTTGATCACCATTTTAGTTTAATTGCTACTTATAATTACTTTACGCACATATATATTTGTTTATCTGTAATGCCTTTAGGTAGGTACCTAAATCACATTCCCATCCAAATTTTTTAATATCTATAAACTTAGAGAACTTAAGCTATGTGAAGTTTATTTTATGCAATGCATTAGCGCATTGCATGCAAGAACGTGTTATAATTTTATTTGTGAACGGAAAAATTACGTCTTCGAGCAAGATTATCATCTTTCTGGTTAATACTTAATCAGCGGTCTAGAACATCCGAGAGGTATTCAGGTTATTGTAAGTATATACCGAAACAAAAATCACAATGTTATGAAGTGCCTATAGATACTTACCTATAACCATAGTGTAAAGTAATGTAACTAGTTAACTAATGAACGTACGTTTTAAAACGTAGGTATATAGATACACATAATATACAGTATTATAGATAAATCTAGCAATATTTTACCTGCTCAAATCCCAAAACACTGTGACACCCACACATCTAAAGACTAGGCAGGGCTCAGCGGTGATAAATCGACTCCGTACGTCTTACTGCCGGCATCCTTATTCATGGCGACAGTTGGTATGAAAGACTGCTTTTTGATATTTTTTTAAGGTCTGTCAACTTGATGAGTTTCTAAAGCTAACAATGTCAGGAGCCTATGTACTTAGTTGGATTGTTGTTGGAGAAGCACCTCTTTAGAAGATAAGTAAGTAAGTAGGTACTAGGTATCTATTTAGCGGGAAAGATATTACGAGATTATTCTTTTGACTACGCAAACGGTTTGCAGTTTCAGCTTGGTCACAGTAGTAGTTACTTTTATACTTTTGCTTGTGTGAAAGAATGTACCCCACGCATATATAATTATGTAATTTTTGTATTTATCCCTTCTCTACTTTATCAAATTTAAAATGCCAAAGTAACTCTTGTCTGTCTGTCTGTCTGTCTCTCTCGCTTTCACGCCTAAACTATTGAACCGATTTAAATGAAATTTGGTACGGAGATAGTATGAACCCGGAAGAAGGACATAGTATACTTTTTATCGCGATAAACTGCATGCGGGCGAAACCACGGAGAACAGCTAGTATGTATTTCATATATATTTACAACGTTGGTAAGTATATCTTTATCATGAGAAAACGTTACGTAATTTTTCTAAAAGTAAACGCGCTCATAACGCTCTTTAACTTATTAATAATGTTATTCGTTTTTGGCTGTTAGATAATTCGGTAAGGAAAATGTAAAAGCTATAGAATAAACAAAGTATAAATAACGCTGATTCTCGCAGCCACCAGCGCTCTCCGCGCACAGCTGTTTTAAATAATAATCCGCCAGCAAACAGTCTAGCTAGAACTATTTGGCTTGTGGGCTTGAAGCCTTAGTGTGGACATATTGGGCACATAGTTAGGTATATAGGCATAGAGGTTGCGTGATCTGGGGTTCGTATATAAAATGAAATATTCTGCACGCTTACTGAATCATAATTTATCGGATACTTTCACAATGCAAGAGACAATAATAATACATTATGTTTGAATCAAATATTTACATTATATTAATATTAATACATGAATAGGATCCCTTGTACTAAATTTCAAATTTTATTATAAATGCGTAAAATCATGAGGTTCTTTTCCATTATCTTATAAAGTACCTTCAGCGCTACAAAGTGTACCTACCTTCTTGTATATACCACATCCACTTTATGTTAATGGATAAACGAGGGAAATAGTACTTACTACTGTAGTACTACTCTACCACCCACATACTATGTCTATTAATGAGGAATAAGTGGTAAGAACAATAAACTCGATAATTAATGGGTGTCGTTAAATTGCCGCGAACCGTTTGGCATTGTATTATTATGATTATCTCTACCCGCATAGGACTTGAATTCTGGGAACGCGCGCTTTACTAGAACTTTGTTGCTGAAACCTTCTAACAGAGGAAAGTTAGCTCAGCGATGGTAGCTTAGAGACGTCGGCTTGCGACTGGTAGGTCGTAGGTTCAAGTCAAGAGCGGATCCAGGCTTTCGTTCAGGGAGGTCATTATTTGTGTGATAACTTATCTTCTGTCTAAAAAATATAGAAATCAACAGTTCCTGTTGAAAAAGCGGTTGGTTTTGAGTAAAGTGCTTTGGTCTCGCATCAGGTTCAAATCCTGCAATAGGCTCAGTACAGGTTTTGATACTTTATAAAAACTATAAAAGTTTTCGTTTCTTTTCATACATTTATTTATCAGCGCGCCTTACCGAGACTTGCAGGAGCTAAAATCGGTAATACGGGTTATATTTAAATGGTTTTATTCATATTCCAACAAAGTTTTTGAGTTACTTTTTGAAATTAGGCAGTACGATTTGCCACTTTGACAAGTCGGCGGTGGTAAACGTCGACGTTTACGAAAACTTTTATCGTTTTCAAAACTTGTACTAGGGGTACAGATTTCGGTAAGGAAAACATAATGATGAAACTATAGCCTGGTGCTTGGTAATTTTTTAGTTTTCGCATGTTCTATTGTTCGACTGGCTCTAGCTGTCACCCTAATTTCTAATCCTGGTGTAGCGCAGCGCCATATTTCACCACGTCAGGTGACTTGGGGTACCCTGCAAGATATAAAAAAAATAAGTTTAATCAATAGTATCAAGTATATAGGTATAAACTACATCTCTCCTGCCTGTGCTTTTATATTGGAATAAGGAATGATAGTAGTCAGGGCAAGAATATAAAAAAGGCATGTCGAAAGCAATAACTTTGATAATAGCCAATGTTAGAAGGCTGGCCCAGACCCACCTACGGTCTAGGTCAGTCGCTAACTAAGCAAAATCCCTGAAGCTACCTTCTCGCTTCTACTAGGTATACCATTTATCAATTCGTATTATCTCTGGCCAAAAAAACTATTTGCAAGCAGAGATTACAAGATTAATCTATTAACATGATCTATACCTATAAGGAGCAGAGCGTCTCCCATTCGAAAACTAATCTAAAACATTTCAATAAATTATGTTTACAACGTAGGTACGCCAGAATTTGAACATATATAGGCTGTATAATGTTTTATATAATTATCATATACCTACCTACGTAGATAAGTTAATAATTGACTAATTATTGAGTCATGAGTTGTAGCGGTTGTACACTAGAATTTGCAATCGTTTTAATACAATTCGTGATGGCCTATAAACGTAATTAGGTACATTAGACCTATAGCAACATTGATTTTAGCCGGATATAATACAACGGTCAACAGCTTCTTAAGTTAAAGGGTAGTTGACTGACGGATCAAAGTGTTATTACATTTGAGTAAAGTACACAAGGAGGAGAGACTTGTTTCTGTTCCAAATTCACGCTTCATCCACAGTCTGAGCTATTAAGTTTACACTCCACTTAAATATTAAAAGGAATTGTGCCAAACAGTTACCTAGAAATTACAAATTTACTGTTATGTTTTGACTGTTTAATCTGTTTACTGTATACAGTTGTTACCTCGTTGTCTGCTAATATTTTGATTTCATCAGATTCCGGTTGTCCTATGTACAGGAGGTTAGAAATGAATGCTCGCTTTACCTGAGCTTGTTATTATAGGTTTATTTTACTATTTATCAATACGCAAGCGTTTCGCCACAGTTTCACTTTATAGTAGGCAAGTGATGAGGTCGACGATGCATCCATGCTTGTGGAAGATACTTACCTATTCACTTTTGACTTGAGACTCTCAAATACCTATCGAAACAAATGCACTGGCAGGGAGTTCCACTTCTTCACCGTTTTGTAGTATAAATATAAAAGATAAGTTTTGAAAAAAGAGTATGTTATTATACATTCTTTCATCTTTTAGTTCATGTACTTAATTGGATAAGTACACGATTATATACTTATAAATAAGCAGGTATTAAAGTTGAATCTCTGCAAAATATAGGCATATTTCTGTGTAAGTTTGGTTAATCTATACTAACAACCCTCAAAAACTCAACAACTCTCCCGGATTCCCCTCTACACTTTCACCAACTGATCTTTATAAACCCGCTATTGACTAACTCAACTTATCTTTCCAAAAATAAGAAACGAAGAGTCAAAAACTGTAAGTACCTACCTACTTCAAAGACACGTCGATCTCAAACATGATAATTATAAGAGGCCTTGAAATTATAGGAAGTCAATTAAAGTACTCTATCTCTACCATTTATACCTAATATCAATTCAATGTCTACAAAAATTAATCAGTACGATAAGACTGAAAATTTAAGTGATTGATTGATAAACTGATGATTTAAATTATTGTGTTATCAGGATTCGTAAAGGTGTACAACTTTTTCTAAATCCATTGTCTTACATTAAATGACTCAAACCTATCTATATATTTAAAAGAAAGTCGTGTTAGTTACACTATTTATAACTCAAGAACGGCTAAACCGATTTGGCTGAAAACTGGGGGAAGCTTAGAATCAGGAGATAGACATTGGATACTTTTTATCCCGGAAAAAGGTTCCTACAGGATAACGGGAAAGCGCGGGTGAAACCGTGGGGCGCAGCTAGTATTTTATAAACAACGTTTTTCACTTTTTTGACAAGTCGATTTAGAAATTTTCTGTGCATAAATCAGGAAATTCAAGAGAGGTACCTATCACTACAATAATAATAATAATAATAATGCCCGCACAATCACATACATAGGCTCTGACCCCTAACTAGGTTTCCCTGTATCTATCCTGTATAGAGTATCAGAAACTACGAGGATCGGGGATCCACAGCACCCAGACACAGAACAAATACTTACGCTTTTTTTTCAATGCACTAATATTTGTCCTGTAGCGGGAATCGAACCCGTGACCTCACGCTTCACAGTCGGCTATCCGCCCATTGCGCCATATCGGTCGCCAAACATTTTGTTATTTTGTGTAAAATCTGAGCATCTACCTAGCAAAGGTCAATTTATGCTGCCAGCTAAAGTTCAAAGTTAAGAAGTAGGTACCTTATTCGCTTGGGACCTGTTTCGGATTCCGCACAGTACCTGTGTACTTATTCCCTTCTCCAAAGTCTAACCCATCAACCTCTTTAATCCATTCAACCATTTCGGCCTGTTTTAGAAGTAGAAATAAATAACAAATCTTTGAATTTTATATTAACGCATCCTATATTATTTAACTTCTATTCTTTAACGTCTTGTGATTGTATAGCAGAAGTTTGCAGTAGGTATGATTAATTAAGTACGTGGAAATTCGATGAAACAGAATTCTTTAAAGTTTCCTAAGGGCAATATAATTGGTACGTAAAATTTCCACACCTATATTACACAATAATTGTCGTGTGCTCATTTCATTTTGGCATTTTAGTCAGACACAATAATATTACGGAACTGCTGTTCGGACACCACTTGCATTCTATTGCATTAGAATATTGAATATTCACGACTGGAAAGCGGCCATGGCCGATCTCACCTACCTAACTAAAATGAAAACAGGATATATCCAGCCAGTTTACAAAAACATATTTGTTCTTATACATTTTTCAGGGATTTGGTTCGGAATAAACGAAACAACTTTTGGCAAATATCTATGCAATAGGTAGAACAAGTGTTATTTTTCTACGTTAACTCTGAACGAGTTTATTTATCATATGCGTCACAGTTGGGACCATCATAATTGCTTTGAAGGGACTTACATTAATAAGTAGATACGTAATATGTGCCAGCTAAGTAATATATCGCTTTTTTGACATTACCTACCCCGAGACCAAGTTTAAGGTTACTGTAAACATTTTTCTAAATTAATTTGAATATGATTTAAACGCTTTCCATGCTAGCTCTTCTTTCACTAAGTTCATTGATCCTTCCTACGTTTGCGCGTTTTGATGAGCAGCTACGATAATGCTGCTTGAAATGCGTTAATTGCTAATTACCATAAATTAATCTATGCCAAAGTAATCAGAATTCACTGAAACGTAAATCAAATTCACCCAAAGTATGAATTAGATTTCGATGTGTTGACGTCATCCAATTCCAATTTTATCAACCCTCGATAAGTTACAACACCTTTCGACGTTGTAACTTAACTCCAATGAATAATTTAGAAGCAACTTGTGTATACCATGTGTCATTCATATTCAGAAATAAACGAAAAAGTAAATTAGTTATGCCCACTCTAGCAAGCAGTTGGTCTAAAATTTCGTCGTTACTGTTTGATATAAAAGTTTTAGGAATAGAGTTGAATTTCGATTAGACACGACTACAACGACCATAACGACTAGAGCGGGTTACAAGACGTTTGGTAACCAAAGAAGGTAAATATCAGTTAACGATATTGAATAATGTATATGACGCGGCTATAATAGGTACTAAATTTTAGTAATAAATAATGGCTTTCTGAACTTTTCACAAGGGCATTATAACGACTGACACAAATAGATACACCTACGGTCGTCACGTAGGTCACGTACTTTTGAACGTTGAATAGATTTTATTAATTACTTAAGTTTAGTAGGTACCTACTAGCTGAAGGTCAATTTAAATAACGTGAATGTCTTCATGGAGCGATGCAATGCAATTCGACCGATTTGCGACGCCGCACATTGGGCTGAAAATCGTGCTTCAGAGACATTTTCTTGTTGGAAACAGACATTGAACCTAACGGATTGAAGGACATTATTTCCAGTGATTACATGGCTAAAGAGATACTTTCTGCAAATAATGTTCGCAATATCGTCATCTTTAACAGGGTAATTCATCCTTAGTAATCCATGCCATTGCAGTAGGTACATTTCATAACGACGTCAGTTATTGTCTGACACAAACGTGACACAAACACGCAATTAGAATTGTTGGTTTTAATTGCACCGACGTAGTTGGCGTCATTAGCACCCGATGTGCACTATAGAAGCTCTCTATATGGGCTATTTGCGTTTGAAATAATAGTGACTAATCTATTTTGCATAATATATGATATTGTATAATGTATAATATACCTACTAGCAGCACCACGCGGTTATAACTTACTAACTGAGATGGCGCAACGACCCAAAGTGAGTCTTGGCCTCCGATAATAAAAGCCACCACTTCAGTCTGTCTTGCGTCACCTCCTGCCTCCTTTTTACGCGGTTATACCGGCCTTTAAAAAGTAATCAGTCTTAACTCAGAATATAAACTAGCTCCACTCCAAATTTCACTCAAATCCTATATCCCGTTTTAGCGTGAAGAAGTATCAAACTTACACACTCACAAAGTTTTGTGTTAACCTTAAATTTATATTTAATCCACGTGATTCTGACTCATAGAATCAAAAAATGTTCTGTTTTCATAACTCTCTTGACGACAACACAATCACAGTTTTTGCATTATTGAACCACTCAAGTTTAATTGGCTTTTATGAGGTACGAACCACCTTTGCTATAGTCGAATTAACAAGAATAAACAACTTTGCGTTTGCTACTTTCCCAATACCGAATTAAGATTCAAATTGGTATGCGTTAATTGAGTTTTCACCCAAAGAGGTTTTACCTTCAGCGTCGCGCGTAGGTCGTAACTCGAGGGTGTTAGTTTTGTGAATATGATGATGAGTTGACGAGTATTCATGTGGCAGTTTTATAAAGGAAGCCGGGTGCACAAATGCGTACATAATTTAGTACTTTGCCGCAAAAATACAATTTAACGTTTTGTTCGATGTTAATGATTATTGCCACAAAAAACTAAAGTGTTGATATATATTTATGATGCTCGGCGCCTACAATGTGGTCACGACATGTGACACGAATATACAAAATAAAAGTGTTTTAAAAACAGCAACCACACCCTGCAATCGACCGGTCAATGCCCCTTCTGATTCGTGACAACAATAAACCACTTTAGCCACGATTGCCGCTTCGTCTGTTAAAAATATTCGGATATGGTCACTATTTTCCTTACATTGCCTACAGGGTAGCGTTTGACAACAAGTCCCTTGATGATAGGAACCTGTTCCAGCCAGTTTCAGTTATTTCAGCCATCTATTCAAGCTGGTAAATACGATTCAAAATAACTGTGTTATTTGCTGTCATTAAATTTATACACAACATTATGTAGCACAAGCTAGGTAGTATTTCTTTTATTATAAAATAATCCATAGATACTTTTTTTTAGATAAAAGATTTAGGACCAAGTCAAGTGTTTAAAATTAAACGAATTCTGTCAGCGAAGCCTTGGAGCGTAAACAAGAGAGGAGTAATTTGTTGAACTGAACTGTGCCAAGATATTTTCCACTCTAGATACCTATTAAAGATTCACGTCGTACGGATGTTATCTAGGTACTACATAATATAAATTGAAATTCGTATGGATCATATTAACACATATTCAACTTGAGATTTTTTTTTGCAGCTGGCTAACGAGACGAGCAAGTCGCTTGTCTGATAGTCTGATCGCGTCACGCTTATTTATTACAGTTAACTGCCACTCAGAATTTTGAACTTCATGAGTTTAAAATCCCACGCGGCAAGCTTTGCGCTCGTCATCTTGAGTTATTAGATGTTATATATTTTATACTCTGTAATTTCATTGTTCCGACCAAAAATAACCATTTTTTTTTACTACTTACAGGGTAGCGTTTGATCACAAATCATCTGATGTTAAGTGACGATGTGGTCGAAGGTGGCGCCACACCACACCTGGACTGGGAACTGGCTCTCATTTTCAAGAGAATGTCACGTAGCGACCTAGAGATTGTATTATCTCGTATAATTACAGTAAAAGAATACAGAGTCCAACGGACAAACATACTCGTATGTCAAAATCAGATTAGTCAAACAAAAGTCCTTTGTTTGAGCCTAGAGCATTCAGAGGCAGCCACAATGCACTTGTTTAAAACAACAAAAAGTCTAGCAGTGTGAAATATGCCCAGTTAGGTGCGGGGTCTAAGTGAATGAAACTTGCACGGGACTTACTCGACATATAGATAGAATAGGTAAACCCAACAGTGGATCGTTCGGTTTAGATACGGGATGAATAGACAAATATACATAAATTATAAAGTATGCAAATAATCCACAATGCAGGCTACTTGAATAGCCCTAATTAAGGTCTTATCTGGTATTCAGTCGCAGACTCCGCTACAGAGATAATTATTCAGTCTTACGTTCTGAATAAAAGTTTGTCTTTATATTCTACCGACCGACTGGCGCAATGAGTGAACAGCCGACTACGAAGTGTGAGGTCACGGGATCACTTCCCGCTACGGGAAAAATATGTGTGCATTAAAAATAAGTATGTAAAAAGATGTGTATGTGATTGTGTGGGCGTTATTATTTTTACTGTCGTGCTTAGGTAAAGAGCTATTTACGAATGCTCATTGTTTTGCTTATTCAAAACCCAGACAAAATAATGCTAGCAAAAAGAAAATTATCAGGAATCGTCATATTACGTAACCACCACTGGGACATAAGGAACAGGAATATAAATAATACGAATTATTAACCTAAAACAAATCAAAGAGAAGAACAAGGCGTTCTCATACATCACGCAAACAGGTTCTCAGAAAAAAGCTTTTCCTCAGGGCTGCGAGACAAGGATCTTTGAAAGCTGATAAGCAATTAACCTTTGTTCCTCAGCCTCTAAATGAAACAAACAGACGCAGGTAGTTTAGCTATGTACGTATTATTTCGTGAACAAATTTTCCTCTCGATTTTGTGACCCTTGCGATTTATACTGAAACTATTTTTGTCTTTGAACAACTCTGTATTTTATTGGGTTGATTACAGTTTTTGCGGTTTTCCTGTTTTATAGGAGAGCTACTCACAAATTGTTCCCGATTGGAAAGTCGAGATTAGAGGCTATTTGTCAGGCTTGTACTTTGTGGCTTGGCTTTATTTATCCCATGAGACAAATAAACGTTCTTGTAGAAAGTGCTGATAATAATTTATCCTTTTCAGTATTGCATTTAATTTAAACCTGTAGGTACCTATATATTTAGCTTAAATATATTATTCAAAAGATTTTAAACCGGATGAGTCAAACGCAACAGTTGTATAACACAATAGTGTCTGAATAATCCATCCCATTGATCGTTTTTAGATAGTAGATGCAATATATTGAGCCCATGGAGGTGACAATCTGCAAAGTTCACTGCTTTATGGATGGATACTTTCATCGCATTCATTCAGGATATTCCTTAGTATTTGTTTTCTGAGTACATAGGTATTTGAGTTACAACCTAGTTAAGAATTTATTGGTATTTAGGTATAGGTATTTATTTAAGAAATTTACGGTCATTTGCTTTGTGTATTTTAATTAATCAATTTAGTTCAAAGTAATGAAAATTATCGTATTTTTAAAACACTTTTATTATATTACTAGTGCTAGTGCTATTAGAAATGTAATTTATACTATCCTCATAATCATAGCGACGAAAATAGAGCGTGTATGTTAGCACTACAGGAAGTAAGTAAAAAATCTATATTAGTACGTTATTTCTCTGTAAACTATACACCAGGATATCAGAAATCGATTTGGGATTCCTATTGAAAGGTCTTCTTTGATCGTTCAATTCTTTTGACGCGATCACGTAACACCTTACCTGAAAGTTTATTAAACACATAAAAAGCAGCTGTTTATTCTTTAATCCCCTAAAGCAATAATGGAGTTTTGTTGAATGAAGTAAAGTTGGCATTGTGTTGTATTTAGCTTTTGCTGAAAATTGTAAAATATTTTCAACATTTGAGCAAAAACACTTCAATTCACTACCATTGAAAACTATTTGTTAACACAGCGGTTTATGTAAAAAAAAATATACAAATTATCTAACGAAAAACTTTTAGAAACTTGAATTTTTGATGAATAGAAATAATTATCGTTATAAAATTGTAACATGGTGGTAAGGCACTTTCTAGTGCTTGCTTGAAAGTAGTTGAATACCTACCTCTAGTGAAACTGAGAAAAAAGACCTTCCGAAATACCGTTTTCCTTCTGAGTCAAAAGGGAAGGATTTGTTATTCAGAAGGAAAACTAAGGTAAAAAAGGGATTGAATCGGTCTTGGAAGGTAAGACTCAGAAGGAAAGTCCGATTTTTTTACTCAGTGTACCTCTACGAGTAACTCGTGTTGAAAATCTGTCGTTAGTGAGTTAGTACCGGTGATCGTTGAGAGATATTTTAGAAATAACCCCTACTAAATTGTCACTTGACACCAGCTTCCAAACGTAGATTAACACTACAGTGCATGCGTCCCTATTTGGTACACGAGAACTCGCGTGGGAGACATATACGACCCCAACTTTAATAGCATTTTGCTTGACAAATGATGTGATAAATATAACACAGTCATCATCATCAGCCTTTCATGTTCCCACTGCTGGGACTCTAGTTTTCTCTCAGAGAGAGAGTATGGGCCGTAATCTACCACGCTGGCCCAGTGCGGGTTGGTAGATGTCGCATGCCTTTAAATGTTGCAGTTCTTGGACATGCCGGTTTCCTCACGATGTTTTCCTTCACTGTTTTGAGCGAGGGCAAATCCGCACATAAATTATCAAGTCATAGGTGTGGGGCCGAGAGGATTCAAACTCGGTGTCGGCGCCTTGTAAGTCGCACGCGTTACCGTTCGGCCACCATCGCGAAATAACACAGTATATTTGTTAAATAGGATCTTTGGAGTAATAAATTTTGATACGATACATTTTCATACTACTTGCTTGATTTTATATTAGGTAATTAGTTTTACTGAAAATTCGTACCGTCTTTCCATTTTTAGTATCTAAAAATATGAAAAAATGTTAATCAGTCAGTCTATTAAGTATTTTTTTAAATCATTTTCAATTCCAACCCTTTTTAAAATCTTTATAGCCTGACATCCTTGTGTCCACTAAGACTGTAAAGTAATCATAATCAATTTGTGTAAAATAAACTACGATAAAAGACAAACAATTCTACTTTACTTTGCCCAATTTAATTTACTCATAAAATATCTAAGTAATAACAGAGTAAAATAAACCGAGTAACTCAAACAAAAATACATTTAAAAAGTTGTTAAGTTGTCAAAGACAGCTCAAGTTTGCCATAAGCCAATTGGAGAAGAGCTCAAGAGCACGTCAAGTGGTCTTACAATTAATTTATGAGTTGAAACCTTGTGTTTTATTCTATTTACAGATTTGTTTCTGACTCCAAACATCTTATGTCCACACTGGAAACCACAATTCGTGTCACAACGACTGGCAAAGATCTTAAAAAAAATAGAAATAAAAATTAAAGTACCTATTTAAAGAGTTTTTTAACCTTTTATATTCACTACAAGCTCGAGGCTAGAGACCGCTTTTTATTCGAGTTCACACGATACACAATCAATCACGAATATCAAAATCATAAATGGGTAACATAAATCATTGATAACCGTCAATTGCGATTTCAAAATTGCTTGAGGTAGGATGCCATGTAGTGTATTTCGCTTGGTAACAAAACATATATGCGGGAAATAGAGATGACACCAAGCACCTCATGAGTGGGTGACAAGAAGTGACCCTCAGAAACACAGACAAATACACCACCACCACCACCATCTACCACTACACCGACTCCTTTGTAGCTAGCGTAATTCTAATGAATGAACTCTGCGAACTTCAGATTTACTCTACATTATACGATATGCTTGCTACCTTTCTGTATATCGCGATAAAATATTTTTTGTTCTTCCTCAGGTTTCAAACTCTTTCCATACCCCATTTCATCAAGATCGGTTTAGTCATGAAAAAGTAGCTTACAGACAGAGAGAGTGTTAATTTCGAATTTATAATATTAAGTATGGCTACGTAAACATTTGACCACTATCTCATCTATTGGTAATGGTAAGCAATGACGAGATGAATGATGGATCATGCTAACATAGAAAACACATATTCACTCTTGACTTGAAGGCTTCCAAATGAAATTGGAAATACATCAAAATGCCTTACTTGTTACTATGTTCCTGACATATTACATATTACGTTCATATCAGCATACCAAAATAAATAACTTATTTAAATTCATGTCATGTTGTGATATAATATTTATGCTTAATAGAGTTGCAATGAATCTGTATTATCATGCCTTTTGGCATTATTGTATTTTATATTGCCGTCCGACTTAATAGACGTGCGTAAGCATGATGCTAATCATATAATTAATTGTGGTCTCTTATGAAGCAGCCACTCATGGCGGTCTAATATAAGAAAATATTCTTATACCGATCGAATGAAATTAGATTGTATATTTTCTACTTTCTGAAAAAACAGAAATGATATTATGGTAGTTGAAAAAAACGCCAAAAAAAAAACGAATTTAAATTAACGAACTGGTGTTCGTGACATTATTTGAAAATATCATTGATGTTTGTGGCGTTTACCATCACGTAAATGGCCACATTTACCTGTTGGTAAGCGCCACACATACCCAAAAGATTTAATTGTTGTATATTCATCCAGAACTAGATAGCGCTATCATCCTTTCACACCCTAGAGCTTAAATTAAGACAGAAGTAGAAAAGATATTATGTACATTTAATTTCTTCAGCAAAAGTCCATTTTATTACAAACAAAGAATCAACATCAACATAAACCTTACAATATAATTTTTCTTAAGAGTGGCGATACTTTTGTGAATACCTACCCTTTTGCATAATTCTATAAGCTGGTCATTATTCCGAGCAAAAATACAAATAAATCTGGAGGAAAAATATGACCGTTCCAAAAATTAATCAGCTCTTATATTTCAGTCAGTACGTATTATAGAGATCCGATTACAAAAAAACGAGTTTTCTTCAAATTTAATCTATTGTGGAAAGAGGCGGTCTGGCCTTATCGCTAATTTTACTTCTATTTATACTTTTTGGTACACATTGAGCGAAACAAGGATTTTTTCGGGATGAGAAAAAGAGTACCTATTTAATGCAGTTTGTAGGATTTTGATAAACTAGAGACGCTCTTTGACCTCTACTCTGAAAGAGTTCAGTTTAACCCCGACCGCGCTACCGATTGCACGCGCATACTCTCTCGTGCTCTACAGGTCAACTCACTCAAAATAAGTGAGATCAAATTAAAGTATAAGAAATGCCCAAACAAAAATAAAATAACAAAGATAAAATTGTTCAATTAAACAGGGTTTTTCCAAAAGAACACAAACAAAAGTTTTGCAAAGTTTTTCTTAGTTTTCAACCATAAAAGTGTTTGATTTACTTCAGAAAGTTTGGTTTGTTGTAAATACGAGATAAGGTATGGATTCACTATTTTACTTTATTATGAAGTTGAGGTTTTAGTGACTCTAATTTCTATTAAGAACTGCTACGTAAAGTGCTACGGAGCGTAGCAAAACTATGTAGCGCTTTCGAATTTTATATTGCCTATGTTATAGTTTTATTCAAGAGCCATTATCTACAGGGAATTAATCTAAATATTACAAATGCTTTTTAAGGCTAATAAAATTAGCTGCAATATATTTTTGCTGAGCAAATAAATACCGTAACTGATTAATGCCTTAACCACAAAAGCTTAGCTTAAGGATGGTTGAGTTTCTACCCCTATTAGTGACCACCTCAAACCCACAAAACTGAATATACTCGTACATAAATATATACCTTTTGTCTTTAATATAATTGATTGCTGGCTTCGTTTTCATTTACATTTTAATTAATTAATTATTTGAGAAGCAAGTTGAGGGCGGCAGTAAAAACTTTACGATACCGCAGTTCTCTCAACCTGAAAACTGGAATTGGCAAATGAAATACATTTCAGTAGATATATTTTTTGCTAACCGTGTCATAAAACTGGAAGGAAAGGAAACAACTCTCATAACGATAGTCGTAAATTTTAATCATAATCTCCAAAATGGTACAAGTGATATGATTTTATGAAGTTGTATAGTAGCACTTTTCCTAGGGCTCATTGAATATAGAAGGTAGTAGTGGCCGATATATAAGCTGTTAGAAGTAGGTAGAACTTTTTTCCATAAATAATGACTCAGATAATCAGATTAGATATCGGATTATTGTAAAACGGCACAAATGTTTGTTTCGTGTCTGACTGTTGTGAAACCCCATTCCGCGTAGTCTCTTACACCCTAAATACAGGGGTCAGAGCTATTTTGTGGGCGTTATTATTGCTATTATTATCAATTGAATTGAAAGCTTTTTTATGTAACAAATAAATGAATAATTCTTTAATTTTATTTCTAAACATATTAGGTAAAAACAATATTATTGTCTTAGTGGACACCTGTATTGCAGGAACTAAAGTAAGCATACACTGCTTGTCACCAGGCCCCACTCAACAAATCTGATATAACAATATTAAGTACTATATATATTATAGTATATATATTATATTATATATATATATAATTATATATTATATATATAGTATCTATATTTATTTTATGAATGCAAGAACTAACAAATAGTAGAATTAACAAAAATAAAAGATATTTTGCAAATCACTCACCAGGTGTGAGATTACATCGACAGTGTTAGCTGACACAGTGTGAAACTAAAAATTTTGTTTATGAGCTTATCCACATTTTCACCTGAAAGTTTTATTTCTTTTCTCTATCACACCATTTCAAAACAAATAACAGGGTTTTAAAGTTATTACTATGAGTCACATTAGTTTACGGTGGGAACTCTCAAAGGTGAACCGTCGGATATACTCGAAACTCGATCGGAAAGTCAACAAGCTCATCTGAGTCATAGTCGTAAAATTTCAGATTAGATCGGAGCGTTAATAGCTTTGAAAGTTGATAAACGCACACCGTAACTTTAACTATGAAATGTTATTGAAATATCATCGAATACTGTCCTAAGGAAGTAAAAAGAACAGATGCATATTTCAGAATCAATTCGGAAACAACCTTTATTTACCGCTGTCATTCATAAATTATAAATACTCAGAAATAAAGGCTTGAAATCAAAGTTACGACGCAAAATGTCATCATCTCTTTTTTAGTGTCGGAGAAAGATTTGGCCAATATGGAAAAGCAATATCGCACAAACGTGATCGCGGGCTGTTAACTCCAAACATGACCAGAATGTTATTTATTTTAGATATTCAAGAAAACGAAAATCGTCGTAGTTCACTCAATCCAACTGCCCGAACGGACCAAGTTATCACGTTTCTTTTATTTTTTTTTATCTTTCCGTGGGTACATCTGTTATAGAAACGGAATCCATTTATGATACTTATGACTGACTAAATTAAAAAAAGGAAATATCATCGTCTCACACGTAGTTTACAGGAAAACGAATCGATACGGAACCATAAATATATAAGTTAGACTCACTGATGACCTGATTTTATGTATATGTGGATGATTTTTAGATAAGTGTAATCGTTTTTTTAGTTGAATAGGCATAGTTAAGGCACGGGAAAAGGATTATTTATATGAAGCTAATTCAACGACTGTCAGTTAATCCATACTATAAAAAGATGCCTGATGTAATGCACATCACCAACCAACGTTGTAAGATAGCTAGACCCACATGTTAAATTAATGCTATGTTTAATTTGGACAAATTTGTATGGCTTTGAGGCTTGGACTAAACGACTACTAAAGGAGTTAGGAGTTTATGTTACTGCGCCCTTGACTTCATCCCTATAAAACTACTGGGATTGTATCACGGTGCGAAGGTTACGCGTGTGAGTATAACTACTTTTTCCTATATAAAAGCATACAAATTGGTTATCTAGAATTTAGTAGCGTTTCTCCTCTGGGATGAAATTTTGCAGTCGTATTGTTTTGTTTTTTTTTTATCTCATCATTTCCTATTAGCACCACTTGGAATAAATAATAGATTTGAACCCGACATCACAGCTATTTCTAAAGACCATTGAAACGCCTTCCCTAATTTACAGAGCTTAGAGTATTGGGAAAAGATTTTTAGGCGCAGTAATATGAAGCCTTTCAGTAATTGCGGTTGGCTATTCTGGAGATCTTTGGTGGAATATTGAATACGAATATATTTTTACATGAAACTCTATTTAAGTAGTGGTTTATTATACCGATGGTGGCAGAACGGTAAGGCGTGTGCCTAACGAGGCACTAATACCGAGTTTGAATCCTACCTATGACGTAATAAGTTTTGCGCAGATATGCTATCACTCAAAACGATGAAGAAAAAAACATCGTAATGAAACCGGTATAGCCAACAACCACTATTTTCAAGAACATGTGGCCTCCACTCTCTCCCAGCAATAGGAACGTAATAGGCTAATGATGAAAATAAATGGTTTCTTCGGTTCGTATTTGTAGTTTGACTTTTCCTGACATACTGGTGGACTAAATACTAAAGCCTTTATCTTGTCGCATCCTAATTAATGTTATAAAAGTGAAAGTTTGTAAGCATGGATGTATGTTACTCTTTCAAGCAAAAAAAAAACTACTAAACAGATCTAGATAAAGTTTAGAATATAGATAGCTGGACTTAAATATTGGCTACTTTTTATCCCGCAAAAATGTTCCTACGGGATAGCGGGAAAACGTGAAACCACGAGGCGCTGCTGGTTATGTAATAAAACTTGAGTCATGATCGGCTAAAGTCAAAAAACGTAGAAAGATGACATGGAGATAGAAGACTCGCTATTAAATATGCTAATAGAGAAACTGATGAAGGAAATTGGAGCCTGATCGCTAGCGCTAAACACTAGGTACAAGAAGTTTTAATTAAGTATAAGAGGAAGTTACTGGTCTACTTTTAAAGTTCACTGTGTTGTGGTGTACTTAACAACCAAGAATTTATCTATCTATACAGAAGACTGTAGTAGTCCACTCATAAATTATTATTATTATAGAAATTCTTAATAAGTTATGTTCGGATTTGCCATCGTTCAAAACGGTGAAGGAAAACATCGCGAGGAAACCGCCATGTCCAAGAACCGCAACATTCAAGGGCATGCGACATCTACCAACCCGCACTGGGCCAGCGTGGTAGATTATAGCCCATACCCTCTCTCTGAGAGAAGGCCAGAGTCCCAGCAGTGGGAACGTGAAAGGCTGATAATGATGATAGAAATTCGAGCTGCGCCCCACGCTTTCACCCACTTGGAGTACACTTTATCGCGATAAAAAAAAATCTGGACAGGTATAGAGTCTATACCTCTCTATCTCTATACTATAGAGAATAGTTTACGACCTATTCTTAGACCTACCGAAATTTCATAAAAATCAGCCAAGCCGTTTCGGAGGAGTTCAGTTACTAACACTGTGACGACACAAAAAAATCTCTCGCCACGTTAATAATAGTAGATAGATAGATAGATATGTAAGTATCTCCTTTGTTGATATTTAATCTCCTTTGTGCGTTTGTTGAATAAGATGTAGAAAAAAGTAAGTAGACCTAATAATTACAAATGTTACTGGAAGCCGTCGCTGGCATCAGGTAATTTCGTGTCCCGTTCCATAAACCAACCACGAAACAACGCGCCTAAATATAGAGTTTTGTCTATGCTAAATTTTATCACGCATGATTTCTAACATATTGACATATGTTTGTGACAACTTACAGTTAACACTAACTGTGAATTTTAGTAATTTTTTAACCGACATAATATGTTTTCAATTTCATCTTTCATCTGTTTAATCAAAAATCTAAACATATATTTATTTAGTAGGATACAAAACTCTGTGATCACTTTAACATCAAACTTAAAACTAGCTACGCCTGTTCCAACCTCCCTAGATTCTGTCAGGTAGTTTGCGTTTTGGTGTCCACTGTAAACGTACAATCTGTTTGATAAATAATTAAATAGGCAACTCACAAAACAAAGTATAAAGGTATACAATTACAGTAACGTGATGCTTTATTACAAACCGGACAGGCTGACATGTAAAATTAATGATACACAAAAAAAGGACTTACCTGAAATGAGCCGACTCATTACGACAAAGCGATCACTTCCTGTTATTGAATAAATAAATATCGGGGACCATTGCACACAAATTGAGCTAGCCCCAAATTAAGCTCAAAACTTGTGTTATGGGTACTAGACAATGATACACATTAAGTATGTGTATAGAGAAATAAATGCTAAAAATAAAACATATAATATATAGATAGAAATATACAAGAGTCAGAGACAAATATTCGTGCTCATCACACATATATTTGCCCTTACCAGGATTCGAACCCGGGACCGCTAGGTTCGTAGGCAAAGCGACTACCAACTCGGCTACCGCGTTGTCAATATATTTATACTTCAATGTAGCATAGAATGAAAATATGTAGTAAAGATGTAAAATTACATGAGAAACTAGCTATGCTTCACAGTTATACCCGTGGGTGTTCCTTTATTCCACAGAAACGTTATTCCGGGACAAAAATTAGCATAAATTTAACAATCCAAGGTTTATGTTGACGCTAAAAAAAAGCTTATATTAAAACACAAGTAATTTAATTGCGCGCCTCTGAGCGGACTTCATTCCAATCCAAAAAACATCACTGCATTTGGTAAATATTACTGACACGGCAACGAACCAGCAACCTTAATCTTTAGATAGACAAACCTTGCAGGCTTCTTGTTTGTAATACCATCAAAATTCTTATAAATATGCCTTTCTGAGTTGCAGAGGGAGAGCCCCAAATCAATAGATCGATATTGGGGTCAACCAACCATTAAATTCCGACAGTTCTGGAGGAAGTGAATTGAAAATTGCTACCTACCATCGCTTAGGGTACTCGCTAGACATGATAACCAAAAGATTATAAAATAAAACAAAACAATACTTGATTGTGTGAAAACTACCTTAAATAAAAATAACTGGCGCTATATTCTATACCATTTGATTGAGCAATCAAGAACACATAATGCAATGTTTTTTATTCAATACCTGCAAATGACAAAATATACGACAGGTATAATATTGCTGGCAGGGAAAACCAATAACCATGACATATTTGGTGGCGGCCTTTAAGTGAAAATCTATTTAAAATTTTCATAACAAAATATGTTTTGTACATTTGTTTGCCTATTACCTACCTGCCTTTTTTATTTTGTCACAAAACAATTTGCAATAAATATAAATTTTATGCCAACCGGCTTTGGGCCCGAGTGGAGCATTTTGGTCCATACACTCATTTTGAGAGAAGTTCCAGCAATGTGAAGATAATAGGCTGATGATGATAAATTATATTTAAAAAAATGGGTAGTACATATTGGAATAAGCAGGCTATCTAGGAATCCAAATAAGAAAATTAGGTAAGCGAATAACACTCCTCGAACATAGACAAAAAACATAATATATTATGTAAATGCAATTTGCTGCTTACCATACAAATTTTCGCACATTCTCACTCTTCTCCGCTTGAGTGGAGTCCAGCCATTTGCGTAGATTTACTAATGCGTGAATAGATTCTATCCAATTTTGCAAACACTATTGTTTTTCGCCTAGAACACACACGCTTATGCAATAGTATTTTTTTACCTCTTACGTTATGTGATGCATTATAATGTTTATGTTATAGTCAGGCAGCATAAAGTGTAGGTACAAGGCCTACCTACCTACCTATTTAACTTTAAGGGAATCGTGCGACAAAACCGCTTTTGCGTCTGAGTTGAGATGGAAAATTTTCCTTTCCCCAAATGTGCCATAACTTTGTCCAGCTGCTGTTCTTAGCCACAAATCGTCCCCATTTTAGCGGATCTATTCTACAAGACCTTTATAAAAAGACCGTGAGACACGCTTGGCTACTCTGATTACGGTTTTATTACATCCTTATGGCATTCATGAAATTCGTTCTTTTCTCCGGGTGGACGGACAACGCCTCGCGAAAATGCGTATTTGATCGTAAGTTAGTATACATTCGCTATTTAGAGGAAACTAGCTGAGCCCCATGGTTTCATCCGAGTTTGAACCAACTTATCGCGATAAAAAAAATTGTGTATCTTCCTCAAAATTCAAACTATCTAAATACCAAATTTCTTCGAGATCTGTTCGAGGGTTAAGGCGAAAAATGGTAAAAAACAGCCAGAAAAAGTAGCTTTTTTTAAAACATCAATCACATTAAATGATATTGCTGATCTTAATCATGACACTTAAAAATATCTAAACTTTAGAAGATCTCTAAAGTATTTAAATATGCAGGAATTTGTAGTAATATAATATATAATATGAAGTAATATTTTAATATTAAGTCCAAAAACTGGGAATCTTATCAGCAGCTCTCATTTTTTTAATCTGCGCATAAAGTTATTGTATTTTTAATTCTTGCTAGCGGTAAATAATTTTAAAGGAGGGTAATAAATCACTTGTTTTCCGCCAGTGCCTGGCATCTGCCGACAAAATAAGATAAGACTTGGTCCATACTAGGTTCATCGCAGAATAGTGGTTGGCTTGCTAATGGTCCTGAAAATGCTGATTTCTTCTCGGCTAGGAGCTTAATTGCAAACGTTTTCAATTGCAGTGAGGCCGTCCGTGATTGATTACTCTTGACCACCCATAAGCCCTTTGTTTTGCGCTACTAAATCTAAAATAATCCGTATTGAATAGAAGCTCAACAATTGCTTCAACGATGTACGTATTCAATTTATGTATGATATAATACATGTTTCTTCATTACAACGTAGCAGCCAAACGCCTTCATTTAATCATTTCATTTTTTTCTTTTTCATTTCTATGATAGAGGTATCGTTAGATTTTTCTTTTTGTATCATGTATCTACATATTTGCATATGAAAATGCTCCGTCTGAGACAAACCTACTGTTTATTTGAAAATGTACTGTGTCCCACGATTTCACCTGGGTGAAGATTCCCACAGGAACCGTACCTTTTCCCGGCATTAAAAAGTTACCTATATCACTCTCCGGTCCAAAACTATCTCTAAGCAAAAAAAGTGTTTTAAAAATCATGTCGATCTGTTGCTACGTTACATTACAGCGGGAAAGATGGAACGACCAACAACAAAAACACTTTCGCATTTATAAAGTGTGTAGGTGTGTAGTTACAATCATGTGATATTAAAAAGTTTACAGTGATTTTATAAATTACTATATTTAGCAATTCGTCCTCGCTTCGCACTAATTCATTATCTAAATTCATTGTTAAGGAAAAATATGACACGAAATTGCCAAAAAAACAAAGAATAATCTGTTCATCTGATCGCTACCAAACAATACCCGGCTTACCCGCTGGGCTCGTCATTTTGAAATAGAGAACATACGCATATTGATTTTTATATATATACAGAAGATTTGACCCTTAGATTTGCCCAAATGATATTGGAAAAGAAACTTTTTTTTTGTAGGATCTATACCTACCTATTTCCTTTTTAGTATTAACATATTAGGACGCTTAAGACCCGAGACTCTTATTAAACTGAAAATTCCTTTTGCCCATTACAAGAGACTTGTTCATCCTCCATCGGTCGATATTAATGTATTTAGCGACCTTGGAAATTTTAGAAAGATAGACACAATATCCCATAGGACATTCAAATGTCGTAATAATAAATAAGCCGTTCTGAAAAAGATCTTCTTATTTTTTCTAAGCAAATTAAATTTTAATAATGTCGAAAGAAGTGATTAAAGAAAATTGAAAGTGACATTGTCAATATTAGTGCGTGTCAAAGATGACGTTTATTAAGTGTAACTAAAGTGAAAGTGTAAAAAGTGCGATGGACTCCGAAGTAGATATCCAAAACTTTATAAACTGTACCCAAGAGATACTTGGGAGACAAAAATCATGGGACAATCTGAATATCACCCAGATCCTGGATGTGCTTCCGTCGCAGATCCTCGAGAACATTGACCTCAAGTAAGTGTTTATCGTTTTTAGTGTTCCGTTTTTCTTTCTTCTTCTGTTTTACCTGTAGCAACCAAAAACATTTTCATAGTTGAATTTCGACCAAAAATTGCGCACAAATATAGTTATTGATGATCGAAACATCCAATCTGGACTGGCTTCGGTGGGAGAGTAAAAAAAAAACTATAATAAATAAATAAACTAACTGCGTCTTATGATACGGCCATATTGTCGCGCGATAATTCGTGTCGCGTTGTCGCGACAGCGCAGCGGCTAGAAGGGCAGGGATAATTCGCGATATAGGACGAGTTGCTTTGCCAGGCTTTCGCGACAGCGCACTCTTTGCATTATCACGATAGTGTGGCTGTAGGGTTACGCTAAACTTGTACTATCTAACTTTGTGTGTGAGCGTAAGTTTTGTTCCCATTACGAGCGGAAAAATTGTAAAATGGGAAAGTTTCGAACATCATGTCTCTCTAAATTATGATAGACATTCTTTTTTACAGTGTTGAAATATTGAAATTTGTATCAAATTCTAATAGACACAAGTCTGCGCGTTCACAGCGAAAAAGTCTCCCTTTATGATGGCGCCGCGGTTCGAGGGGGTCCCCCTCGAGACTGCGACTGTGAGTATTGGAATTCTAGGCGTCGACATTTCGAAGGAAGTCCAGTTCCGTTGTCACATTGCGAGTAAGGCTGGAGTTGCATCCAAAAAGTTGGGTGTACTTAACAAACCGAAGCGGTATTTCACGCCGAGGCAACGACTGTTGCTTTACAAAGCACAAGTCCGTCCTCACGTGGAATACTGCTCTCATCTTTGGAACGGTGCACCCAAATATCAACTCCAGTCCCTCGACGCAATCCAACGTAGAGCGATCCGAATTGTCGATGACCCCCAGCTCTCGGACCGTCTTGAGCCGCTGAGCCTTCGCAGGGACATTGGCTCGCTGTGTATATTCTACCGAATATACAACGGGGAATGCTCGGAAGAGCTATTCAATCTCATCCCTCCATCACGGTTCTACCACCGATCATCTCGTCATCGGAACAAAGCTCATCCACACATTATCGAGTCTTGGAAATCCCACACCTCGCGATTTATGCGCTCCTTTCTCCCGCATACTTGCAAAATGTGGAATGAGCTTCCCCCACAAGTGTTTCCGCTGTGCTACAGATTGCAATCCTTCAAGATGGGTGTAAAAAGAGTTCTTAAAGGTCGACAACGCATCGGCAACTCCCCTGGTGTTGCAGGGCGACGGTGACCGCTTTCCATCAGGCGGGCCGTCAGCTTGTTTGCTAATCTATTACATAAAAAAAAAAAAAAAAAAAAGCTACTCCATGGCATTGACTGCTGTTTTTTTTAGTTTTCGCTTTATAAAACGACACGTGCACTCACAGCGCTGTCGTTACGGCACGGCACTAAACGTGCCTGATGAAATAGCCGCTTATATTTATCTGCAATTTTTCCTCGTGTTTGTAGGGAAGGGGATGTTGATTTACTTTCAATATCATATAAGTAATTCCCAACATTGACGACGACGACGAACTTTCTGATGAGCACACATTTTAATGAATTTATTAGGTATTTGGGACACAAGGAAATCTTTTTAATATTAATGTATTAGTAAAGCATATATCCACCCACGAACCGGAAGACGCTCTGGAGGTAGGCTCCCCACTAGGTGGACCGATGACATTGTAAGAGTCGCAGGGAGCAAATGGCTAACAACTGTGCATGGTGGCGTGCAAACGGGGAGGCTTATGTTCAGCAGTGGACTTCTTCCGGGTGATAATGATGATGATAATGAAAGCATATATAAGTATTTATCTTGTCTTAACTAACCTTTATCACCCGCATGTCTAACGACTGCAAACTGACAAAGACAAACGACTGCAAACTGACAAGAAAAGACTGACAAAGTGGGTCTTAAGGACGATAACAATAGTGGGCCGCAAGTTATTCAGTGATAATATCTTACCTACGTTCAAGTTATTCAATCACCAAGCCGTAGTGTGCAATCTGTGCTCTGGATTCTAAACAGGGAAATGATACATCTTCTACTTTTTTATTTTTTCATGCAAAGGTATCTAATATTTCTAAAATGTCCGCGTGTTTGTTCTCATTTGGCTGTCACATAATTAAATAAATAAATAATAAATCAATTTATTGCCATTTAAAAAAAAACACATACATTTTATAGAAATAGAAAAGAAAGGATAAGATCTCGGAAGCTTTTGGAGATATTAATTCCCATTAAAAATCTTTTGTCTCAAATAAAAATTTGAGATATATCTCACCGCACTGTGACATTAAAGAGCTGAGACGTAGTCTATTCTGTAGCTTCACAAAGTCACGCGTGGGTAATCCCTATTTAATATGTTTACTAACAGAATTGGTTTTCCAACCTACGCACTTATTGTGACCAATTTTACTATCTCGAAGTGTTCTGTTATTTTGCTTTTTGCACTATCGATAATAATGTGTAAAGAATAAACGATAATTTTATACATTTTTGAGCCTACACCTCCTGTTTGATACTTGGGCATACTAGCTGACATTTTCGTGTACTGTCAATATCATACATCCTGATCCTATAAGTTATTTGGCATTTTTTATCCCTCTCAGTGATTCCAACAAATATTTGGGAAACAAACAGAACTCTACCGTAATAGGGTAATGAGGCTGTGAACTTTTGTGTATCTGCTGAGTGAATTGGCACTTTACCAGCTTTTACCTTAATCAAACATGTGCGCAACTCTCTCTTTCAATTTAATTCGTATTGTTTAGACAATTTACTTTTTGCGGAACTGGACGCGATGGTTCTGCCCATAAGAAGGGTGAGAAAGGTTTATTCCAGTTTGCTAAGGCCATAATATAGAGTAAATATGGTCGTGCTTGGGGCCCGGAATTTGTTTTTGAAGTAGTATTCCCAGGCGGAATTGACTGGGTTTTTCAATGGATTTCAAGTAGTTGGTAGATAAAAGTGTCGTAGGTTGCTGTCTATTTTTATTTTGTACTGGTAAATAACAAAACTTACCAGCAGTGTTTCGTGAATTTGTTTTTGTTTTCTCAATTTGCACAGTTTATGTGCACAGCGGCACTTCAGTTACTTATTTTATTAGTTACACCTACCTAAAGTGTGTATGTACAAATAAATATCAAGAAATCAGTGTGTGTGCTCGTCCGATATACTTAGAACTACTAAATTTGTAAAAACTACTGACCTCTGGGGTATATCCGTGACCGTTGTTAAGCCATTAATTGAAATGATTGCACCAGAATTAGCGCTAATATTTAACAAATGTATTGACGACGGCGTATTTCCTGATCTGATGAAACATAGTAAGATAACACCCTTGTTTAAATCGGGTACAACGACTGACCCTACTAACTTTAGACCAATATCAGTATTACCAACATTTAGTAAAATATTCGAAAAACTTATCCTAAATCAATTGCAAAGACATTTCCTTGCAAATAACTTACTCAACCAAAAACAGTTTGGCTTTACACGGGGTCGCTCTACTACTGATGCTGGTGTCGAGTTATTAACGCACATCTATGATGCCTGGGAGGAGTCACGGGACGCTCTAGGCGTGTTCTGTGACTTGTCCAAGGCATTTGATTGTGTTCACCACGAGACTCTGATCAGAAAGCTCCGGCACTATGGTATTCGAGGTGTTCCTCTGGATCTTGTAACCTCATACCTGAGTGATAGGATACAGAGAGTCGACGTTAACGGGAAGCGATCCCCGGGGTCAGTAGTCACAATGGGAGTTCCGCAGGGTTCAATACTCGGACCTTTTCTGTTTTTAGTTTACATCAATGATTTGCCCAGCCTTGTTAGTGACAATCACGAGATAGTATTGTTTGCCGATGATACGTCGCTTTTATTTAAGTTAAAGCGACAACATAACATTTCTGACGACGTGAACAATGCTCTTTCCAAAGTTACAGACTGGTTTGATGCAAACAATTTGATGTTAAATGAAAAGAAGACCAAATGTTTGAGATTTGTGCTACCCAATGTTAAAGAAGTACAAACAAATTTAAAGATTAAGAACGAAAAATTGGACCTTGTAGAGACTACAGTATTCCTAGGTATAACTTTAGATCACAAATTGCAATGGGGTCCACATATTGTCAGTCTATCGAGCAGACTTAGTTCTGCAGCATATGCTGTAAAGAAGATCCGTCACCTTACTGATGTTGATACAGCCAGACTAGTCTACTTCAGCTATTTCCACAGCATTATGTCCTATGGAATATTGCTGTGGGGAAACGCTGCTGATATAAACACTATATTTGTTTTGCAGAAGAGAGCTGTTCGTGCGATTTACAAGGTGGGCCCCAGAGAATCTTTAAGGACTAAGTTTAAAGAAATTAAAATAATGACAGTTGTTTGTCAATACATTTATGAAAATTTAATGTACATAAGGAAAAATTTAAATAGCTTCAAAAAGAGAAGTGATTATCACAATTTTAATACTAGAAACAAAGATAAAATTGCTGTACCCACTACTAGGCTCCATAAAGTTAGCAACTCGTTCAAAGGTCAATGTGTACGCTTTTTCAACAAAATCCCAAGTGAAATTCAAGACTTATCGATAGCAAAATTTCAAGTCCGTATAAAGAGAAATCTTATTAGTAAAGCTTATTATAAAATATCGGACTATTTAGATGACAAACAAGCTTGGGATTGTAGTTAATCTATCTATCTTTCTTTCTATCTACCTATTCTCCCTATTTCCCCTATTCTAACCATTTTCGGTAAACAGCCAAAACAGTCATACTCGCGAAAGTGACTTTGCTTGCGGCGGCGTCGTGTGTCGGGTCGCCCTCTTCCCTCTCATATGGTCGAGGAGAGCGATGGCTGGCACATGCGTCAACTCGTGAACGGGTGCTGCTTGTGGGGTCTGGTCTGCTTTGGTTGTGATCCCGCAACTCATTAATATTCATGTTCCCATATCCCAATGTGTACAACCAAACAAGAGAAATCTTATTAGTAAAGCTAATTAAAAAATATCGGACCATTAGATGACAAAAAAAAAAAGCTTGGGATTTTAGTGAACTTGCTCCAATTCAATCAATTAGTAATAAGAATAAAATTGTCAATGTGATCGCGCCAAAAAATTACCTGCCGGGCGTTTCTTGCCTGTTCTTTTGCCGGCGTAAGGAGGTTGGAACAGGCGTAGCTAGTTTTAAGTTTGACGTTTTAAAGTGATCACAATGTATCCTATTGAATAAATAAAATTGACTATTGACTATTGACTATTGTAATAGAGTTAACAAACTAAAGGCATTCACCGTGTAGACAATACAGTTTCAAAAAACAACAACTTTTATAATTTTCCTTCACTCATTGTTAGTTATTAACAAAACAAAGTTCTGTATAAATTTAAACAAGTTCGTAACAACCATGTATAATTAAAAGCTCGACATTATCTCTACAGGTGTAACAATTTCAAAAACAACAAAACAATATTTCAACAACAACGATAAAATTCAATTAAGATTTGTCAGTTGACTTTTCGTAAGTCTTATTTAATTAATGTCAACTCAATCCAAAAAGTTTTATGTTGTTTGTTATTGTGATGGTGATTTGGATCTCTTAAGATTTACTTTAAAGAAAATTTGAATTGTTCTTTTTACATGGAACTTGTCTCCCACTGCTGAGGACACAGGTTTCTCTTAGAGATATTTTGGGTCATAATCTAGCACACTAGCGGGTTGTTAAAGGCTGCATATTTTTCTTAGTTGTTTTGAGCGATGGCATTAATGAATATAGCCAGGCTAAATATTTGATATTCCATGCTATTTAAAAGTTTTAGTTATTTGTTTATTTTTACAGGAAAAAGATTTGCTAACGTTTGTAATGTTGTAAAAAGTCTTAAGAGGTCTTAAGAGAGAAGAGATAATTTTAAGAGTATTGTTTAAAGGCCAAATTAGTTGCTGCTACCTCAACTCGCACGATGCCGCCTACAAAGATTATAAAATAACCAAACGAGACACCTAATATAAATTCCATCCCGAGGATTCCTGACAATATCTATCTCCCTTTTATAAAAAAAAATACTGACATTGTAAATGTTTTCGGGACGACGTCGCCCGTCGGTACCAGTTTTCTTTTAAGTTGCAAGGTTGGAAATCACTTAATAAGATTTTAATTCCTTGACAAAACAATATCTAAGATCAAAACTCATGTAGTTTATTACTCATTTACATATTTATTTTAGGTAAAAACTTTCCTAAAATATTACAAGTTCCCATCTTAATAAAATAAATCTTTAACTAGCCATAGAAAATATAACCTCAATGACGTAAATTCATATCTACCTGTTTATAGTTACCTATCTTATGATAGGTAAGTATTATTCACTAGAATTCACTCGATCACTGCTTTCCTGGAATTTGTATAAATATACCTGTAGCTGAGGATCTTGGCATCTCACAAACACAGACAGATCGCATAACCTATGTCTGCTTCGCCTAAGCAAATAATAATTCATAGCTCACGCACGGTATTTTACACGCGTATATTTCCCTAAAAGAAATAAATATGACCAATATTAAAAAAAAAGTAACTCGATAAATTAAAATCAGTGAAAAATGTATTATTAAAACAAACATTAGATATTTCATTGACAAATTCTAATACAGCATACATTTGACTGCTATAAATAATTGAGTAGGTATCTAACTCGAGAGTTTATTAGGAGTTTACCGTGTTTTGACCTAGTTTCTAAAAGATTCTAGTAAGTAAGGAATGCGGAACTACTTTAGCAGGTATTTTACAGGCATACATAACAGTTTAAGTACGTAGTTGCGTGAACGGTTACATTTATCACGCACACTTTACGTGTGTGTATTACTCATACATGTATACAGGTATACGTATCTTCAGGTGAGCTTAGAGCCATTAGGTAGAGTATGGATACGGGAAGGTGGCTGCCGGAGGCGGTTAGCCAAGTAAATTTGTAAATGGATGGACGGCATTTCTAACAGGTTAAGCCAGTGGTGAAAGCTCTTAAGGATAATATATCTTGTACTTTCTGGCGTTCATCTAAACACCGTCTTAGTAAATATTGTGATTTTTATACAATCTCATCGTTAAATTAGGTCCACGGATTTAGACGAAACAAAAAACAAACAAAAAAATAGACAATAAAAAGCATAAAATACCTACACTAATAGATAAACAAAAATGTATATATACTTATAAAAAAACCACTGAGTCCACTTAGTAACATAATAAATTTTCCAGAAGAAGGTAAAGGAAGGATTTTTATTTGGTGATGGGAGTAGGTACTCTTACAAACTCAAAAGCGGTACTTTGGTTTCGAACTATAAAAGTACAGAACGGGACAGTAAAATGCAAAAAGGTTACCTCCATACAAAAATAAATCTGGCTGCCATTCAAAATTGAACGCTTTGTCATCCTAAACGGTTAGAGATAAGTGAAAGATGTTCGACCAGATGTCATAGAAGAGGATGGGGGCTGTGTTTGAAAAAACCTCAAGATGGCGGCCGACAGTGAACTTGTTCCGATTCGGCTGAAATTTGGTACCGGCAGAGTTTTAGGGGTAATATAGCTGCCAGAAAAAAGTCGAGATTGCCTCTAAAGTCCCTCTTCCGTTCGAAATTTAAATAAACTTTGGATACAAAAGAGCAAGAAAAATTTTTGTGGGAAGGTGGTGGTTGCCACCACTTTGTAGAAATATGTAAAAAAGATGAGCTAGAAAAGATGAGCCTAAAAAAGTTTGTAAAATTTACGCACGGGAGGCAACCTTAAAAGAGTTTCATTTATGTAATACTTGTACTATCCAAGTACCATAATAATATTCCCTTCTCCAGAGTTCAAACTACCTCCAACTTCAGGTGACTTGTAGTCGAACGCTACCCTGTAAGTAGTAAAAAAAAACAACCAAAATTCATCAAGATCTGTTGAGCAGAAAGCTAACAGACCGACAAAGGAATAGAGAAAGTTATCCCGCAGGAACCTTTTTCCGAGATAAAAAGTAGTCTATGTGTTAATCCAGGGTATAAGCTATCCCCATTCCAAATTTCACTCAAATCCTTTCAGTAGTTTTTGCGTGAAAGAGCAACAAACATACATACTCACAAACTTTCGCGTTTAGTATAATATTAGTAGGATAGGATTTAGTTGATTAATTTCAATTTTGTATGCATCGCTATCATTTGCGCGTCCTTAAATTCAAAGTAGTTCACGGGAAAATACCTACATGTGTGAAGGTTTATTGCGACAGAGAACTAGGGAAGTTTCATATTAAAATACTGTGCGTTTGATGTTCTCGTGTGTATTGGTCTGTGGCGAGATTATTAGTCGTAGTTTCATCAATGAAAGCGAAAATGATAATGATAAATTAAACAACCTACTCATATTAGTCCTTTAAAATCCCACGCCCAAGAAAACCCTCATTATAGAAAACTTCACAGCCCGTTACGTTAATTGGTGGTTAGACAATTTACTAGGAACTAATAATCTTCTTGATTATCGGGTTATTTGCGGTTTGATATTAAGTTTCGGTGTTTAATTGCTTAAATACGTTAATTAGGGTTTTAACTAAAGGTATGAGGAAATAAAATATCATGCAATGTCAATGTAATATACTGTTTTAAACTACCATGGTCGCAAAAAACGTGAGAGGAAGCGGGTAGATAGATATGTCTGTCCGTTATAATATCAACCATCCTACCCGCAGACACTTTTAGTATTCTCGTGATCATGGCGCTTGCAACAGTGCCGAAGTATTGAGAACTCAAACAAAAACAAATACACGGTATTTACCCGTTTCAAAACCTAATTCTAATGTCAATGTAACTTTTATAATATTTCTGTGCCCTTGGTTTGCCTGAAATATATCGCTATAGGCCATGAGAGCGCTCTTTGTGAATCTTGCCATACTAAAGTTATGTAAAATTAGGAATTACGTAGAATTAGGTTTTAAGTGGGATATTTACCACGCATTTGTTTTTTTAACAAAACAAGTACAAAACCAAGCAAAAAAATCTTATTCTAATCTTAATGACCATGGCAGTTTAAAAAGTATCTAGGTTTGTATTGTTAATTTTAAAGTTTTTTGGATTGTGATCTATTTAATGTGCTAATAAGGGGATATTTTATTAGTTCTTCTCTAAAGAAATCGTGAAAATTAATCAAATAAACAAACAAAATAGAGTTAACATGTTAAATGTTTGTGATTTTAAGTACATAACAAATCTACTTCAGCTAAACATTTTTAGTCTGGAGATCAAGCTTCAGAATTACAATATTTTTCTAAAGGCACCTTTATTATTATAGTGTGTTAATATTGATATTGACAGTGACAACGTGACAGGAAGAGGTAATAAACAACAGCGACGGAAACAAGCCACTAATAAATACTAATGATCTCTTTCTATTTGTCTTTAGGATCACACTGGGCAACTGTATGGGCTTAGGCGAGAGACCATACAGCCCTCCATGGTGGGGCCAGTTGGCTTGGATTATCGTCTTTGCCTTGATGCTGCTGCTTGCAATTTTAGGGAACACCCTGGTTATCTGGATCGTATTGGGTAAGTGACATTGAAATCAATACCAATATTATTTTTATCATGTAGTCCTCCCTATCAATTATGCCACGCTGTGATTCGATGCCAGTATCTAGCCGTGTCTCGCGGTCTCACCGTAGTGGACTACAGTTTATTCCGATCAAAACTATTTCATGCATCCCATCAAGACTGTTTCAGCAGCTTAGATATGAAAAGGTAACAAATAAACAAACAGAAATAAAAACAGAGGTTTTTTCACATTCATAATATTGATATGGATGGAAAAACACTGTGTTTTACTCATAAATAGAGTCTGAATGCTTTTAATTAACCATCAAAATATGCCCCAATAAACTATCTGAATTTAAAAAAGTTTCGTCATAGTGGTAAATGAACGACTTTATTTTTACGAGCTGCGCTCGCTGATGGAATTTATCGTTCCCAGTAAACCACTTTTTCCGGACAATTTTTACTTTTCATTTTATGACCCATCAATGGCAAAAAATTGGTAATTTCAAATTCGAGAGCGAAGGTGACTCGCAAAACCAATTTATAGCAGAGCGCAAACTGCATAACAGTTGTGGGAATATTATGCACTTTTGCATTGAGGTCTTCATAATGTGCACCAGCTTTATGGATAGAGTTACGTAACCTTAAGGTCTCGCCTTCACACGTCTCTGTTAATCTGACTCAATACTTATTAGGATTAGAAGAGTTTTGTCGTAGAGAGAATAGGAATCTCGAATAAAATCTTGCCGTGAATCTGACCGTAGTACCTACTACTCTTTCACAATTCACAAAAAAATATGGCTGCTAAATTATTATATGGTTCTGACAAATTAATATTTTTTTGTGATGTACCTAAACAGTCACCTCGAAGTAATTGTTTGTCAGGCTGGGATTTCTCCAATAATTTGTTTGAGATGTTTGCGTCAGCATCTTCCTGTTTTAATTAAAATTCCCCGTGAAACCGAGACAATAATTCAAATGCTACCAAAACCACTACAAACTGAATTTTACCTGATTTCTGTGCAGAGACTTTGTGAAAAGCCTTGAATCCCTACTAAATGACACCGATTTATGTTAGACAACATCTCTGGAGATTATTACAATGTCTGCTTTATTTATATTCTGAGGATTTTCGAAAACCAAACCCTCTACAGAGGCACTAGCTCATTTAAAGAACGTAAGAGAAAGCAAGTGGTGCAAAAATGAATTGTATAAAGTTTTAAGAAAATTCTAAAAGCTGCGTTTATGTAACACACTTACTTACTTTTATTGTTTTAAATTGATAAGCCTCTTTTCATTCCACCAGCGCACCGTCGGATGAGAACAGTCACCAACTGCTTCCTCGTGAACCTCGCCGTGGCAGATCTCCTGATGGCGACTCTCAACGGTGCACCAAATTTCGTATTCCTGGTCACAGCGCACTGGCCCTTCGGAACCTTGACCTGTGTGGCTAGCAACTTCACCGCCAGCCTCACAGTGTCCGCTAGCGTCTTCACATTGGTCGCTATCACTGTTGACAGGTGAGGATTTTTTGTGTCTATTACTTTATTTGGTACTATAGGGAATATGTATTTATTTAACTGAAACAAGTAAAATTTTTAACTAAAATAAAACTTACTTCTGATTCCCCTCGATTTCTCTGGAATGCCATCATCAGATCCAGGATACATTTCCTTATCATGGTACCACCCTTGGGACATCTCCTTTCCGAGAAAAAATAATCATCAAAAATCGGTTCATAAAAGACGAAGTTATCCGCGAACACACATAAAAAAAATAGGTACGGTCGAATTGACAAACCTTCTCCTTTTTTAAATCGGTTATAAATTAAACACAAGAGTTATTTTTCAAAAAAAAAAAATAACCCGTTTCTTTGTGATTATGATAAGACAACGTTAGAACCTTTACATTTTACCCTCAAAGGCACTGGTATATTATATAGGACCACCGACCACATTAGCTTATTTTGTTTTCAAAGGATCCAGTAAGAATTTATTTATCCTCGGACGACGCCGGTTTGCTTGTTCCGGTCCGAAAACGGGAAATACTGTATTTTCATATATGTAAAAGAAGAAAAACTCTCTCTTATTAGTTTTCCCTTTGTTTGTTTTGCCTAATACAACTAGACGGGGTAATAATTCCAAAACATATTACAAATGGCGCATTTCGATAAAAATAAATTGTATTAAATTTCACGTACCTAGACTACAAAAATAATATTGTCTGAAATGATAAAAGTCGAACGTTTTATTTAAAAACAACGTTAAGAAACATTTATTTGCAACAAATTTGTAAAAAAAAAAACTTAATACAAGTGCATTATCATTTATTAAATACATTTTAACCGCAACTCGTTAATATTCATGTTCCCAAATCCCAATTACAACCAAACAAGAGAAATCTTATTAGTAAAGCTAACTAAAAAATATCTTACTATTAGATGACAAAAAAAAGTTTGGGATTTTAGTGAACTTGCTCCAATTCAAACGATCAGTAATAAGAATAAAATTGTCAATGTGATCGCGCCAAAAAAATTACCTGCCGGGCGTTTCTTGCCTGTTCTTTTGCTGGCGTAAGGAGTTCGGAACAGGCGTAGCTAGTTTTAAGTTGACGTTTTAAAGTGATCACAATGTATCCTATTGAATAAACATATTTTTGATTTTGATTGATTTTGATTAATTATTATTATTATTATATAGTAACTACAAAAATTGTGTTGTTGTATACCGGCTTCAAGTCTCAACTCGGCGTTGTGCTAGTCGTTTGACCAGCTCTGGTCTTCCGTTGAAACCGTTGTTTCTCTCTATTTAATTGAGTGTGTTTTTCGATGCATGCTTCACTGATGTTATTGCTTTTTAAGTAATAAAGCGAAGCTGTAGTGAAACTTCTCTATTGAGTAGAAGTTCGAGCGCAATAGTTACAGTCAAGTTTCTGTAGGTAAGTGAAGAAAACAATAAAGCATGAGACACGGAGATTATGGCTATGAGGGTAAATAATATACCTACCTACATAGATATTACCTAAAGATAGTTGGATAGACAATCTAAAGAAAATAACAATTGAGAAAACATTTTTAAATCTCAAAAGAAGATTACTGTTAAATAAAGAGATAATTCTTGCTCAAAGCTGCTTTACAGAACTTTATGAAATGTTTGTCATTAATTGAATATATATACCTGAATAAAAATGAATCTGTCAGAGCTATCGGTGTGTTCCGGCAGCTTCACTTGAGAGCTGATTTCCAATCCAGAAGTAGCGCATCTCCACCATCGACCGAATCGTCACTGAACTTCCGATTTCTTGTTAGATGTTCTGATGCAATTCAGTTGTCCTGGAGATATGTAATAAAAAAAAACTCTATAGGTGGCATACCTTTTAAGGTCTAAGCTTTTAAAATATATTTCTCATTATAGTCAAAGTCAAACTTAGTGGGAGGTTTTCTGAAAGGCAAATAAAACAAATTGATTAAAAATTCCGATAGATAGCGTCAGCGACACGGGAAACAAGAAAGTTCCAAACTTTCATTTCATCTCTGATGCTTATTTTTGTTGTTATTTAGCGATCGCGCATGACTCAGTAAGGCAGTGAAGTGAAGTGACCGATGGTCGGTGGCAAATGCCGGGGCAGACTAACTAACTAACTAACTGAGATGGCGCAACGACCCAAAGTGAGTCTTGGCCTCCGATAACAAAAGACGCCACTTCGGCCTGTCCTGCGCCTCCTCCTGCCAGTCTTCCACCTGGAGCTCGCGCAAATCCTTCGTGACTTCGTCTTTCCAGCGATATCTGGGACGGCCGACAGGGCGACGGCCACTCGGCCGTCCACTGTATGATCGTTGACAGCACGATCTAAAAAAAAAAAATATAGATTAAATAAAAAAAATAATTCAATTAAATATTTTTTATTTTTGGCCTTCCGCCGCTGAACCGTGTTTCGATGAGTAGGCTCCGATGCCTTTGCTTTTTTCATTGAATAATGGCAAAAAAGTTGTAAAAATAAATGAAAAAATATATCGATAGCGCATCTATCCGAAGTTAACAAAATTCGTTTATCCGGCTGTCAGAAAACCAGATGTCTTATGGCTTACTTCGTAATTCCAGTGACTGGGTTTGGTTATACACTGAAATTTGGTGATGACAACTAATCATTTCATAACATAGGCATTATGTGTATCTAAGAGATTGGATGGATATCATGCCTATGGGTATCCATCGGCAAACTATTGATATTCCAAAATAATTGTTTATTGTCTCTGTTTTTTTTCATACCGTAATGGAGGAAAGCTTTTCGTAACAAAAGGAGCACAAGAAATTACCTATTTCCTTTTACACAGTGCTAGTGTATTATATATCTCGAGACGGTTCAGTGACTCCTTCTCTGTAGTAGTGTTATTGTAACCGAGTCGTAAACTTTTTCCTGTGGATTATTATTTGAGTTGTCTACAATAAATCAGCGGGACTAGCCGAGATGCAAACGTTTTATATATACAATCGTTAATGCCTTGTGAAGTTTCGTATGACTTTGTCATAATGCATCTTAACATTAAAATATGCGATTCGAAAGTTAATGAGTTTATGCATGTATGTTTGTTACTTCTTCTATATGCCGTGGGTTAATTAAAAAGTATTTATTTTTCTCCTAGAAAAGTTTCCTGCGGGATAAAAGGAAAACGGCGGCCGTAATCTTATCTGCCAACACGCACTGGGCCCGCGTGGTGGATTACGGTACGGCCCTTACACTCTGTCTGCAGTGGGATTGCAATAAACTGATGATGATGATTATAGAGCATGACGCAGTGTGGGCCATATAATAACAAGATATTTTTTCCAGATATGTGGCCATAGTGAAGCCTTTACAACACAGGCTGAGTCGAACCGTGGCACGCGCAGCGCTTCTCACTGTGTGGTGCGCTAGCTCATTACTAGCTCTACCCAGTCTTCTCTACTCCGATACGTATAAAAAACAGTAAGTTTGTTTGTATATAACTATATTTTCGCTTACATAATACCAGCTATAGTTTTAAATTTTATCTATACCTGTATGTGTGTTTGGGTGTTCTAGTTAGGGATCAGTGTTATGCGGGTGTTATTACTATCCAAGCTAATGTTTGTTACCTTTTCACGCCTAAAGCGCTGAACCGATCTGGAAGAATGTTGGTATAGAGATAGATTGAATACTCGGAAAGAAGATAGGGTATTTTTTATCGTGATAAAGTGTAGTTCACGCGAGTGAGTCTGCGGGAAACAGCTAGTCGAATATGCGTAAACGTATGGTACGTACCAACTTTCAAAGCAGAAAGTTACTTTTTAGATTAAGGTATTCGTTCGAATCGACATGAAATATTGCGTGTGTGAAACTGAAACATGGTGAACGGTAGCGAATATTGAAATTGTTATTTTGTTGTTTTTATAATCTAGTGCAAGGGTGGATCGAGGGGAAGGGAACAGAGGCACGGGCGGCTATCAGACTGGCAAATAACTGAGACAGCACTTTGATTTTTTTGCGCAGAATTTTGAATGGTTAAAGTTCTGGGTGGTACTGAACGCAAAAGCCGAGCGTGATGCTTAGTCACCAAGCCAACAACTTGCTAATTTCGTCACTTTTTTGCATTGAAAAAGTAATACAGAACCAAACATTGATGAAATTAAAAATTGAGAAAAATATTTGTCTCAAAATTCCTTTTTCCAGTTTTCGAATCATAATTGAGCTCTGAGCCATGAAATATCTTATTATAATAAATTATTAAGTACTCATTTCTTTTCCCAGTTCGTTTACGGGTATTTCAAGTAATATTGTAAATGGGTTAAACATTTCTAAAGATCAAATAAAAATATACAACCGTTTCGGTTTGGTATTTTTTTGCCATCATTCTCTCATTAGCAAGTCTATTGATCGAAAAGAGTCCTCCATCCATACTTTAACGTTATAAATGCGAAAGTAACTTTCTTTGTCCTTCTGTCTGTTTATTTTCTTTTCACATTTAAACCACTAAACCGATCTTGGTGAATTTTGCATGGAGTTTGGACTTTGGGGTAGAGTATGGGATACTTTTTATCTTGTTAAAGTCTAGTTCATAGTTTATTTGGATAATATGTTACATTTGTAATGAAGATGTGTAAAGGCCGTACTTACTAAGAAAAGATTTTGTAATAATCCAACTCCAAGGGGGCGAAATTCTTGCAGTTACATGAGTATTTATTTCTCATAAATCCGTTAAGTAAAAACTGTTTTTCTAACTAGTTAAGTCTACTCCGTAAGATATTTTTCATAACTTGCTACGAAAACATACATTTTGATTAAGTGAAGATTAATTTGTCTACGGTGTCTATTGGTATTAAAAAGGTGTAAACTCTGCATAAATGTAATCTTCCTTGCGGACGAATCCACGGTACAGGTTGCTAGTCTATACATAAATCCGAGAATTTCATCGTGTGTCGTGATCACTTAAGATGTTTCAATATTTTCTTAGAAATGTTGTTTTAGAGAAAAGCGTACCACATCCCTCCTATTATATTCAGTAAATTAACTTGACTAGTTACTCAGTTATTCAACTGGATCATATAGAATTGTAGCGCACATGCCTGGATGCGTGTCTCTCGATACGGTTCGCTCGATTTGTGCGATCCCTTACAATTTATCGAGCTTCTTTATTTTCCAAACCTCAAGGCCCAACGACCAATAAAAAGCTAGCTCAGCCGTAGTTTGAGACAGATCTGTCCTCCGCTGTTACTTTCATTTCATCATTATTAAACGTACTGTCCGTTTACGAACATCGTTTGCCAAGTCGACATTTCTAGAATTAGAACGATTGAAACTAAGTATATGTGTTCTTTATTTTCGTATGGTTGGTTATGTATTGGGACCTTGAAACCGTTCAAACCACATGAAAAAATATTAACGCGCATTAGGTGTATTTGTTTTGTCAACAAATGCGCTGAACAATTTCCACGTGTTTTTACATTTTAAAACTTAAATCTTCGTATTAGAATCCCAAATCCTGTTTAGTGGCTACACCGTTGTGAGACTAATAACCGGGAACGCTTTTTACAAAGAAGTTACTTACATCTTGACACAGTGTGACTCAACGGGAAATAAAATCCCAACGAGTCATACACAGTGACACGATCGGATGCGACTCGTTGGAAACCCAGTTATAAAACGACGCAATTTGATTGAAAACAATATAAATAGGAAATGTAGTGGGTAAGGGAATACCTGAAATAACCTGTACAAAATGAAATGCCTAATTTTGACCTGTAAATAAATGAACGTAATCAAATTTAAACTTGTACTAACTTTCATGAGTTGAGTTGCTGAATTAAGAGTTATCAAAGGGGTTGTAAAAAGTTTGATCGAGTTACAACCACAGCTCAGTTACAATTTAACTTACGTCGAACTTCAAATGAGATCAGGGATACATTAATTAATACCAAAAGAAGGGAAATGTTTTGGGTTAATGGTACCTAAAATATTCGTATACGTACGCATTGAGTTCGTAGAACCTTACTTATTTTGAATAACAGAGCTGAAGGCATCGAAAGCATATATTTCAAGTTTAAGTAACTTTTCCCTAGTCATCTCGACCTACGTTCATCCATAATGATGTACGATGAAAAACGACAGTGAATAAGTGAGATTGAAACAAACAGCTCCTTATTCTTACAGCGCTTTTTTCTTTGTTTACGGTGTAATACATGAGGCTTGAAAAAATACAACATTGCGTGCTAATGTATAATTTGTTTAGCTAATAAAGGCAAATTTTACAACCTAAAAATATATATGTATACAAACTTTTACAACCCTATTAGCACACTTTTATCGTCATAGTCGACTAATTAAAAGAATGGTTGTTGCCTTCGGATAGACCATTCATTTAATTAGTTCAACAATATCGACAGCATTTTTTTCTATTACTTTGTTTTTTTAGAGAGGTAAATATATTTTTCAGCCCGCACAGGCATAACATGATTCTTTTGAATTGGGTACTCATTGTTCTAGCGTTAGTTGGCTCTAAAGGTCATCACTAGAACAATACACACTTTTCGTCCAAGCTTTTGATGTCAGTACAAAAGCACTTCATTACAGAGCTTGTCAAATTTTAATTATTTAGACATAAGAGCAAGGAATTTTTGTAGGTACAGTCAACGACAAAAGTCGCTGAACAATAAGACATTTTCCGAGTTTCTTATCGTCTTAAACACCAACATTCGACCGAATCATCACTTAACATCAGGTGTGTTGTGTTGTGGTCAAACGCTACCATGTAAGTTGTGAAACAAAAACAAACATTACTTACTGATCTAATACGCATTTGGAAATTCGGGTATGATCAGCTAGTTTTGTCGCTGACTGTACAAACGATATGCTTGCTTTTTACTACTACCATCTCTTCCGTCAGCCGTTCATGTTTTGCATTGTTGCAGGTACGTAAACGGGGAAAGGGAGATTTGCTTTATAAAATGGCCGGATGGAAGCTATCCCACATCTAGAACGGATTATTGGTGAGATCACTTTTTTACTTAGATACTTAGTTGCATTGCTTGATATATTTCAGTGCTTTTGACGGCGTAAGAAGGTTAGAACAGGCGTTGTTGGAGACTGACATGAGCATTCATTCGATATTAGCACGTTACAATTCGAATATTTGGAATGTTTTACAGAGAAAACTGACATTTTAAAGTGATCACATATTTTATTGTATTCTACAAAATAAATATATTTGAGTTTTGAGTATATTGATGTTAACACTAGATAGCAGTTTTTATTTGATTGCACAAAATATCATAATCATAACGTTTCCACTGCTGGGGCACACTTCATTTCTCAGTGTTAGAGAGCTCTCGCGCGGGCCTAGTGCGGGCTGGTATATGTCGCATGCCCTTGAATATAATGGTTCTTGAATAACCTGGTTTCCTCACGATGTTTTCCTTCACCGTTATGTTACCACCTTTGCGATATATTTAACAATTTCCTTTACGGATGTAGTTTCTTTTTCATGACGTTGTTTGGCATTCTTATCACTATCCTGTTATACATTCCCAATAAACAAGCGAATTGATAAATGAAATACGTGATCGAACACACAAGATTACGTGAGAAGTGAACGGAGGGCTTTTCCTTTCAAACGAAGGAGCTACAAATAGGTGTATGAAATGTACTGATACAGTTGGAAAGGTGGAAAAGTTGTCGGTTTTCTTCGTTAGTCTACTATTCCTGACTGGGAAGTAACGAAAAAATAAAGCTGTGACCTGAATACTCATTCATAAAATAAACCTCATTCAAGATAAATGGGTTACGAGAATATTTACGTGGAATAATTTGAAGTGGTTTTTTTGAAGAAGTTGCTACAAATATACAAAACAACCTTGGTTTTACAAAGATAAAAAGAAACGACGTGATTATGTTACGGTCTTGGGCTTCCTCATACCCTGGGAGTAATTCGGGGACTGGTTTTCCTGCGTTTATACTTTTTTAAAGCAAATACTAAATAAGCGTAAAAAGGGTTGCGGGCATGAATATACATGAACTTTTTAGTTAAGATACTAGGTAAACAGATTCTTGTTATTGTTGGAGTAATAAAACAAGTTTACTGCTCAAAAAATGTGTACCTAAATTGAAAAACGTTTGAACAATTAAATCTTTTTAACTTTAAGATGGTAAAGATAAAAGCGATATCTTTTCTTACTTTTGAATGACACTTAGATACAATTGTTTTTTGCTGACATTGATTTCCTTATTTTAAATGATCGCCTTTCCTTTTACAAAAGTAACTTCCTTTTCAACGCTGCAGAACTGAAAGGTAGCTTTATTTTATTCGTCCTTATAAATCGTAAGATCACAAAACATCATAATCACGGATGGTCGCAGACCATCAAAAGCAAGTGAAAGCTTTATATCAGTTATGAGAGGTATCAACTAACCAGATTATTGATATGTCTTGCTAAAACAATGGAACGTTATGGACCCTTCTGCTCTTATAAGCATAATGATAAGCTGTATAGATGCCACACTCTCATTCTTATAATCATCAGTCGTAAGACATCACTGGTAGTTTTAAATCTACGATGGGTTCCAGTGACTGATAGTCAGTTCACCTCGAGGGCTGTTTTAATAAATTCTTACGTCCATTTCATGCGGTCACTGTTCAAAAACCTTTTTTCCCCATAGAACAATCACACATACAAATATTCCAAGTTTCCTGTTGTTTCTGTGTGTTCATCGTCATCATCATGGACATATGCCTCTCCCAAGGTACCAGTGAGCCCGGTCTTTGGCTCTTCTTATCCAACTACGGCCAGCCTTTCTTATGTGTGTTAAATTGTTTTTATTTTCTCATAGCTATAATCTGGTGTTCCTGGCAGTGACTTACGTAGTCCCTATGTCAGTGATGGTGTGGGCGTACGCTCGCATGAGCGCTGCGCTACGGGGGCGGGCCATTGGAGAGTGCACGCACCATCAGATGCAAGTCGTCAGGGCGAAGCGGAAGGTAAGTGGTGCGATCAGTGCGATGATAGTCTTCTGTTTTATTTTATTTTTTCTGAGTAATCATCCTGTTTTTGGGTCACTGGAGTATGCTGGCTAACGGCACAGATTACTTAATAGCTATTACAGTAACGGTTAGCTACGGAATAACATTTTTGAAGATTTGTTACTTTTTTTGTACCTTGTAAAAAATTAAAACAATAAGTACCTACGTTTGTTACGCAAGACATCGTAGAGATTATGAGTTTGGGAGAGTAAAACATGCTGCATATTATATTCCATTCCAATAAGTAATAAAGAAATAAATACAGAGCTTGGTAAAAAGTAAAGTTGTTGTATATCATTTGTGATGGGGTTTTATTTGAAAAAGAATGACGTGAAACTAAATATAAAATGAAGAGCAAACATTGTCACTATAATTCACTGTTAAAATATAATAATTAATTTGCGTTGAAGAGGGTTGAATCAGTTGTCGGAAATCTACTCAATGCTAAATTAGGGGCTCACAATTCATTAAGGTGGAAACACGCAATTACGAACTGTAAACTATAAGATGATTTAATCAACAAACTATTTTAAAGCCGTGGCTTTGGAATGTAGTAAAGGATTAACTAGATTGACCTCCTTCACTATCTAACTGAATCAAAATACCTACGAACAAATTGCTGCAAACATATTCTATTTTATTTTGTCTTTATAAGCAACAAATTTGAATGAAATGTGTAGCAACGCTTGAAATTTTACCGTCATCCGTTTATTTTGCCTCGTCTGGGTAGGTTATGACTGAAAACCAACGCTCAGCGTAATAATGCTAAGCCTTTTCTACATTAATTTTAGGGTTACTTCTTTTAGTTTGAGATTTAATTTTGTACCGACACATACAACCATCAACCACATTTATAGATCTACTAGTAGCTCGCATCTTGTTATTTAACGCCAAGGAATTATTACTTCTTTGTAAGTAATTTTATCTCAGTTTGAAGCTTGTTTGTGTGTAAAAATGATATTTTGCATAAACAAAACATCTCGGTATGCTCTTTCTTTACTGAGAAACCTACGGACGTATATTAATTTGTGAATGTATAGAGATAAAATTAAAATCAAATTAATGTATGTAATCTGACTTTTTGTGAGCAAAATACATTATTTATGTATCATATACCTACATACAAATAATAATACATAGCTAAGTGACGCCTAACTAAGACTCCTTGTATCTAGGGTACCTACCTGTCATAAACCACTTGGATCGGGAACCACAACACTAGACACGAAACAAATACTTGTGTTTCAGTGCACAAACATTTGTCCGGATCTCACGCTTTGCTTATTTCCAATTTTATCATTCGTTTTTAAAGTTTCAATTGAATTTTCATACAAGTAGGCCGAGCGTTTTTCGAGTTTTTGCGAGGCCAACTACATAATAGAAGATAGACCTGGGTTTGATCTCGTCTGATGCCATGCGATGATGCGGTCGACAGTGTAAGTATCACGCATGCCTTTAAGATACACAAATCATATTGCTATAACAAGACATGCAGTCAAAATTTGACCGTACAACCGACCGATTTGACCGTATTAGTAAATTGAATCATTAAAATGAGTAACTTTAACTTTTAAAATTAACACGTGTCTCATGAGATCCTGCACAAATTTACTGTTAAAATCAGTCTACTCATTCCTGCCGCTACCAAGTTACGGACTAACTTTTAATTTGGTTCATTATAGGTAACTTTTTGTTGAAGGTAAATATGCTGATCTAATGAGAATTAATTGTATAGGTATTCCCACGAGATTTAGCGTTAGTCTATATACAATATACACCCACTGGCTTCTGTGTGACTACACCTACTTTATTTCATTTGTAAAGTTAGAAGTAAGATAATATTTCAATATTAGAAATAAAGCATGCTTACAAGTACCTACCTACCTATGTTAATAAGTTTTTATTTTGAAACATTTATATTAAGTTCATAATTATTTTAAAACCTTGCCGATTTTATACACTTTTTCGAAGATTTCATTCGTTTTCAGGCTCATTTTTAACTAGAGAAGAGAAGAAACTAAAAACCTAGAGATAGCGAAAAAGGCCCTGAGACTTTTTAATTAAGACCGCAAAATATTAGTATGGCATTTTGCTTTAAAATAGCCTGTTACGTGCCTTTGAAACTAATTTTAAACATTATGAGACCCTGTTATATAAGGTCAAGATATAGATTGTCACCGTGAATAAAGGCATTCTAATAATACATTATAGGGGGCCATGAGCGTATAATATCCACCCTCATATTCCTAATATTTCGTGGGCGTCCGCCAATCATAGCCGAATTGCTGTATACTATACACACAAAACCACGAGAATTGCCCTGATATTTTGGTTAGGTATCGAAGTAACCGAAATTTGATTAATATCCTTCCTACTAATCCTATCCTTAATATTATCCTTCCTTAATATTCTGAATGCGAAAGTCTGTCTGTGTGTGTGAACGTTTGTTATCACGTATCACTGTAACTACCAAACTGATTTTGATGAAATTTGGAATGGAGATAGCTTTTACCCTTGATTAACACATACGCGTTTTTCATCCCGGAAAAAAGTTCCTGCGGGATAACAGGAAGACGTGGGTGAAACCGGGGGCGTAACTAGTATCAAATATTTTGTTCGTCTCGTGATATCAAGCATACCTTGATTTTTTCAACACTGTAAGTAATATATACATGTGTGTGATAGCGTACTTTAAACTTGTACTTCCTTTTTATGTATTTGAGCACGATAAGCTGCAGAATATTAGAGGAGCGCAAAGAGCGGAAACGAGAGAAATTTAAAAACTCAAAACGTTCCTTGAGATAAGGAAGTGTAGTGGGAATGAATAGGATATTGCAGCGGAAGGAGGGAACATGAGCTTACAATATGAGCGTTCTAGCGAAGTCAGGTTGAAAATAAATTGAGCTTTTAACGAAATTCACTCTGCAAATATGACACAGAAAATTATATTTGTAATACCTTCGCCAACTTTTTTATTCCTTATTTTACATTATTTTTTGCTGTTGGGGCACTGAACCGTGACAATTTCAAAGCGTTTTTGGTGTTTGTAAAATCTAATAAGCACAATAATACTTATCTCTTTACAATGAAATAAACCATTACAGTTACCACAGAAGAAATGGAAATACTTTTGCGGACTTTTTGGAGACTAATAACCTACCTGTAGGTAAATAGGTACCTACCTACAAGCACCTACAATAGAAATCATAAAATCAAACTTTAAAAATTCCTATAGAGCTTGGACCTGAACTTTACCTGAATTTGACAGTAAATCCTATTTTTAGCTTAGCTTAGTACAAACATTACAATTCTTATTTTGTATCCATTAGAGATCGAGCTATGAATTTACCATCTAATATTCAGCACTCATAACGCCTATACATAAAAAAAGGTTCCAATCGTGAAATAACAATCAACTTATTTCTAAGTTTTGGTTTTCGCAATAATATTTAAACAAAATCTAACATGAGCAAGTAAGTCTCTGTAGCTTTAAAATTACATAATATATTTTAGCCTACATCAACAAAGGTTTCTTTATGGGAAGGTCAGCTATAGCCAATTTATTACTGCAGTGATCGATATGGGTGTGGGGAGAAATGCAATATATACTGATTATAGCAAGGCTTTCCATCAAATTGACCTGTCTTTTGCTAGCTTTACTACTAGATGTTGAAAATAAGAGATACCCTCCATATATAGTTCTCCCCATTGGAAGAGCTTTGGGCGTAGACTGTGACTTTAAAATGGGTATAATTTATCTGAATCTCTCTGTATTTTCCCTGGAGTTCCACAAGGATCAATACTGGGACCGTTTTTTATTAACTGCTTTACGTTATTTATATCTGATATTGGTCATTGCTTACACCACTCTCTTTGCCATAGAATAGAATAGAAACTTCATTTGCTAAAAATGTGAGTGAAACCGTTAGTAATAACAACATACATATTGATCTGACACACTTTACCAATGAAATGGCATGCAAAATTCAAAATCTTAACTAACTAAAACTATTTTATCATGCATGTGTATAAAATCTCCATCATCAGAATTCAGCATGAGTCGGTTAAAGAACACGTTATAGATGTTAATCAAGCCGAAAAATACAGAACTTAAATTTAAAATTTTAAGTTAGACCTAGAAGTTACCACCTTGAAATCTGCAAGCCTCCATTTGCTATAATAGACAGCCGGCGTGACGCTACAAAAGTGACCCTCTTACACAATATACTTAACTCCAGGGCAGACTATTCCGCGTTACTATCTGCTATGGACCCTCCCATACGGATGTCAGTTAAGCGAAATTACCTACCTTCATCTTCGTTCTCCCACTTGTCGCACAAACTAAAGATTTGACTCCTTTATTACATATAGAACATTTGACTACGTATATTTAACATAATATATTCCAAGTTAGCAATAGTATTCAGGTAAGAGAATTAATAATACGAAATAAAAAAATCACACAAAAGAAATGCGCAAATATTGAAACTTGGTAGATATTTAATCGGTAAATATCCACCAAATTTCAATATTTGCTTCATTCAATATTACAATTAATTTTACTTCACGGACGCTCTATTTACACAATTAAAAAATCGCAAAGGTTGTTGAATAGCACAGCGATTTTCAATGTTAAAATTGGAGCGTTTTTGTAAAGGCTTATAAATATAAAGGCTTGAATGGGTATTAGAAAAAACCTTTCAATTGAAATTGTTTGCAAAAATTTTAGTTAGCAAATTAATTTTTCAATCTACTATTTTAACCTGTATAGCAATATCTATTTTGCGGTATAATAAAGGTGTCGCAAACAAGAACGACAAACGAACAAAGCCCAACGTCCCATTTCCGCCTTGGCATTCACACGGCACAAAACCAGTGGAATATTCAAATAAACTTATGCGCAGATTATGTTGGGTAAGTCACACATACACATCTTATTGTGATGAAAGTTTTAGGGAGTCAAAACAACAGAGCAGCAACATTTTCTGTTGTCCCGTATAGTTATTTTTAGAGAGTAGTATGTACAACTAGTAATGATTTCAAAATTCATAAATATCTATATCGTTGTATGTATTTCTGAGTTTTTTATTCCACCGTAACTGCTGTTGACGGTCTGACAGATTTTATTGAGGCATTGTGAATCTTCAACTCGAATACAATAGACCTTACGTCAAATTGCGGTCAAGGGCAATAATGCCTGTTGTCGTTCTCAAATCTGGAAGTACTGACCTCCAATTTCGCTACATGTCTTCGTTCTCTAACTTCTCTACTCCCTTGAGATTATTATTGAACAAAGAACTTATCTGATACACTAACACCTATCACAGAGTCTTACCAAAAGATTTTTGGTTTTATTAGTGACTAGTGCTGTGACCCACGGTTTCACCCGCGTGGATAATTTATGGCGATAAAAGGTATCGTATGTCTTTCTTAGGGTACAAATTACCTACCATATCTCTTCAACAGCTTAGGCGTGAAAAGGTAACAAACAGACAAAAGAATAGAGGGAGAGAGTAACTTTCGCATCTATAATAATATTATTGTATGGATTTTGGTAATAAGGCGGAACAAAGACATATTTATTAATGAACTGTAATTTCAAAGGGCGCAGATTCTATTCGAGTTCATTAGGGTTTTGGAAAGAGAACTTTCCAATTATAACAGGAAATTAGACTTTCAGTCACGTGCCACTAATTCGTTGCCTAAAGAGATATTTCATAAATAGAAAGAAATGTTAATTTTAGGTTTAGGTTTTTCCATAGATAACATTTTCATGAAAATTAATTTACTAAAACCTAACAAAAAGGTTAAATATTTTAGGCTTTTCAATAACGAATTAATATCACTATAAAGCTTCATTCTATTAATAGTATACCGTAGGTATTATTGGTTTAAACTAGTAATTCATTTAGAAAGAGAAATCTTGAAAAAGGAAATGCAAGATGTAGATGGCTGACATACCATTTATTCATAAGCTCCATCTCCAAATTCTATATTTGTAAAGAACGAGCACTAGAAATAACAAAGGCCTTTGTTGAGAAAAGTCATTGAAGTGCCTTAAGCACGGTTACGAAAAGGGACTACGTGTCAGACAAACAACTCTGCGTTCAAAAGCAATTTTCATAAAATACTATACAGATAACTCCGACTTTTAGTTCGATTCAGTAAACTGACAAAAAGCGATGATGGCTTAGTCGTAGTGACGTCGGTTTGCGACCCGTAGGTCGTGAGACAATGAGCTTGAGCTTTCTGTGAAGAAAAACATCGTGATGTAACCATAGCTTGGTGGTAGGGCATTTTCTAGTGCTCGCCTGGCTAGCTACCACCATCTAGTTAAGAATCTGTCGCCAAGCACGAATCGGTGTGTTCCGGCAGTCCTACTTGAGAGCCAGTTACCTCTCTAGATGTAACGTGGTGCCATCTTCGACCACATCGTCACTTGAAATCAGGTGATCTGTGGTCAAATGTTATCCTGTAAGGAGTGTAAAGAAAAAAAAAGGCCAGATGTCATTTCAAATAATGATGATAGATGGTACTATAACCAAACCAAAAGTTCGGTCGATCAAAGGGCAGACGAAATGTTCACTCAGACGAAACTGAAACACAGCAGTCGCGGACGCATAAAAGTATGACGTGGGAGTGTTTAGAGGATTGCGATAAAAAGAAAAATAAACCTATTTTTTTCACTGAACTTTTAATTTTAGGAACTAGGATTATTCATCATCATCAGCCTGTGTCAGTTTACTGCTGGACATATAGGTCTCGATTATTACGTATAGTAATTTTATTATCAAATCAAACACATCAAAGAACAATACCCACCTACAAATGTAAATCCACTATTGGGCTGAACTGATTTGTTCGCTATTCATTCAAAAGATCCAATCTTGTAGGTATCATTTTTTCACATCACTATCAAATCATTATGTCGCCAAAATGTGGTAACATATTAACTGACAGTATTTACGTTACTGAATCAAATTAAAAGTCCGACTGAGGTTCATACCTGCTAGCTTCAAAACTTGCTAGAACTTTTGTAGCAGCTTGTAGCATATTCAAGTAGTGACAGCAAAAGGTTTCAAAGAAAGATATTTTTGAAGTTAATTTCAAACTGTCCGGGGAGGAAACTTTTCCGAGCTGAGGTTAAAAGTTATTTTTAATAACTTATCAAATTAAGTTTTAAACAACAGGTATTCAATTACGATTTTGTAAGCCGGACGGACGGAGTGGAGACACCGTGGTGCAGTAGGCGCCCCAGCCTGCTGATCTCATAGTGTCCCGGGTTGAAATCCTGCCCGAGGAAAACATTTTGTGTGATAAACGTAAATGATTCGTCTTGTGTTCATGTTAGTGTGATAGCGCCTTAGAAAATTGCTGCCGCATATTTCTTGGCACAGTTTTTTTCGTATGTGGACAGACACTTCGTCGTAGAACGAACACGAAGTTTTATCACGACAACGCAACACGAATGTTCGCCCGGTAATGTGAATGTTTTTTGTTCGTAGGTGGTCCGAATGTTCGTGCTCGTGGTGATGGTATTCGCGCTATGCTGGCTGCCTTACCACGCATACTTCGTGCTGGTATACCACCACCAGTCCATGGCGTCGGCGCCGTTCGCCCAGCACATATACCTCGGCTTCTACTGGCTGGCCATGGCGAACTCCATGTTCAATCCCCTTATCTACTACTGGATGAGTAACAAGTAAGTATACATACATGGCCTTAGACGTTTGTGAACCGTGCCAGTAGGTTTTAAGGACACTTTTGTTGGTAGCTATACAGACCAATACGAGAACGGTAGGCTCGTCCACGTTTAGAGCAGATGTGTTTTGCATTAGATAGATTAGAGTCCCCCAGAAGGCCTCCGACCTATAATGTTTATATTATTTACAATCGTTTAATACAAAATTAATAGATAACTAATGTGCCTAAATATTGTTTTGTGTAAAAATGTAATATAGATACTAAACTCTTATTCCATGTTATTTATTTCCTTTTTCACTGCACCACTACAATTTTTCCTCCACATTCAATATGGTAGAATATTCTGCATAGCGTTATGTCCTTGCATACTCATCTGGTTATGTGCTGAAGTATAACTTAATATCCACATAAAAATGTAATGTTTGCGTTTGGTAAAATATGCCCGTCTCGTCGTCGTTTCGCTTAGAGCAAACACATACAAACATCCTTCGCCTCTTCGGTAAACCTGTCACGTGCTTGTGAATTGACCTAGTAGGTGCTACAGTTATATGGAAACTTCGCCTGAAGAACCTATTTGTCTACCTGTCTACCGCGCAGGAGATCGTAATGGGTTTCTTGTTAGTAGTAATGCATATAAATAGCTGCCAAGTGAAACCATCACGATTACAGTAATGAGAAACGATTTGGCATCAGATGATGATATGCGGTTAAGTTTCTACTTAACGATACGACACGTAGTGTGAAACGTCCTCCGACAAAGTGCAGCGATGACTTACGTCATGTGACGGGGGTAGTTCGATGGGGAGACCTGAAGGCCGAGTTTATTGGCGCACTTTGGCAGAGACCTATATCCAGCAGGGAACGGAAAGAGGCTGGTGATGACGTACGAGGCCCGGGTTCAGTAACCTCTCCCCCAGACAACAAATGCCAATCAATGTGAGAGTAATGAAAACGTCAAAACTAACATGTCATACTAACATGTCAAGCTACGCCTAATGGCATAATACTAACCTTAATAATTATGCTGTATTCTCTCTATAAGTGAATTTTTGTTAAATTCTTATGAGAAAATAAATTCTTAAACCATAAAAAACAATCCAAACAATCACAGAAAAATAATTTCAATGCCTTTGGAGAATTATGTTATATAATTTACTGATTGAATTAACAATTTTTATGAAATAAGAGCAAACCGGTTAAATCACTGAACTGAACTGCACCCATTACATTATTTTTTGGATGTTTAATTATTTATGTTTCAAACGGTTATCCTCCTCTATAATATGGTTATAATTTACCACATGCATGCATGTTTGTTGTTTAATTTTGTTCTATTTTATATAGGAAAACCTAATATTCAGCTTAATATCGGAGTCTGTCTCATAAAGCGTAAACAATTATGCAGCAGCCGCTGTTTTGGTTACTACACCTACGCAATAACAGATATAGGTAGGCGGAAACAATTTGTTGGTGGGAAAAACGAAGATTAAAACGGAATTTTATGACAATATTGTTCAGTTATGTGCGGATTTGCCATCGCTCAAAACGGTGAAGGAAAACATCGTGAGGAAACCGGCATGCCCAAGAACTGCAACATTTTCAAGGGCATGTGACATCTACCAACCCGAGCCCATACTCTCTCTCTGAGAGAAGGCCAGAGTTCCAGCAGTGGGAACGTGGAAGGCTGATAATGATGATGATGATGATGATTGTTCACAAAAATTTAAAAGTACATAATTATACCTACCTGTGTTTCGTTGCAAGGTGTGGTATGGAGGAAAATGGAGGGAGATGGTTTTGAAGAAGCTATAACTACGTATTAGGGTAAAAAGAAAACATTTTACGGGCCGTAAAGCTCCACATTAGGCTGAACTGAAATATGATTATTACCTACTTGCGTGATGGAAGGCTCTGCTTTAAATGCAAAATTCATGCGTTATGCCATAGCTTCCAACCAAATGGTACAAGAAGTATTACATAAAAAGTGTATTTGGTGTTGTTGACTATTTTTCCTGTGACTGTCTCGATGCATTTTACTATTCATCCATGAAGCATAATGTGCAAATAAATAAGCTTATTCATTTAAAGTTTACATTGTATAGTTTTAAAGACCAGAACTTATCAAAATTACGTCATACAAATTACAAGAACTAAAAGTTTAAAAAAATATATATATTGAGGACAAATTGCACACAAATTGACTTAGCCCCAAATTAAGCTCGAAACTTGTGTTATGGGTACTAGACAACGATATACATACTTATATAGAGAAATAAATACTTATATAGATAGAAATATCCAAGACTCAGGTACAAATATTCGTGCTCATCACACATATATTGGCCCTTACCGGGATTCGAACCCGGGAACCGCCAGCTTCGCAGGCAGGGATACTACCAACTCGGCTACCGCGTCGTCAGTTAACAGTGTCTTGCGAACTATTGACGATGCGGAAATAAAAACAATTACTAAAATTCAATAGATGAGTCAATAACACAAATAAATTGAACCGTCTATATTAATAGACCATCACAAAATGATATCAACACAGGCCCTGCCCAAATGAAATCAACCCAGGCTGTGATATGTTTTTCAAAATCTGATGAGATTCCAGTCCCTACGCGCCATTACTTTGATGAAAATCTGTGTGACCCTTCATCTCTATAATTGCTTACCAAATAATTAACAATTTCTAACTCTTTAGTTTGTATCGTTTAGCTTTGAGAGGCTGTGTGTGATAAACAACAACAACAACAACATACACCAGAGTGGCATCGTTACCATAATATGATATTATCTACAAATTTAGTAGGTAGGTAGGTATATCTAATACACTTAAAATAAATTCAAATTAATATTTTCTCGGTAGAAACGCAAAACTCCGTTTAACAATTAATAACCGAAGCATCAATAATGAAATACATAAAACATACGCTTTCCGTGAAATTACATAACAGGATGTTATACAAAAAGTGGAAAGGTTTTCAATTCCATAGAAGTGTTTCCAACCCTACAGCTGTTGGTCTCGTGTTTTCATTAAGGCAGAGATAACAACATCCATCTGAAAATTGGTTAATAACAACCATACTTCTCGTAATTCTAATTGAATAAATTCCCTGTAACGTTTTCCTTCCAGGTTTTATTAAACAATACAAAACAAACAAACTGCCCGTAAATTAAAGTAAATTTATGTCTATTAGCCTTAACTAGAATTAACATAAACCAACATTTACATTAATAAATATTTATAATGTGATCCTCTGCAAACACGTCTAAATCAAAAAGTTTTGGTTCAGGAACTTAGATACAACTTCAAGTTCCCTCAGAACAAGATGTCCTGTGAGATTTGTTGGGTAAGACAAAATAACTTTCCCGAGCTTGGCTAAAGTTGAAAGCTTAGACTGTCTTCTTGTGGATAAAACGTTGCAGTAAGTCAAAGAGCCGTAGACAAAATCTTAAAATAACACTGGGAGAACCCGCAGAATTACTTCAGAAGTATACAGCCGCATTCGTACAGTGATGCAAAGTTTATCATCTCCTTTGAAAACTTCGAACCGCAACCAATGTACGCCCTTTCTTTGTACAAATATTTTGAGATGTATGGTATATAAATTAGACATTGTTTTTCCTTTACCAAACTTGCAATGATAGCTGGTAGGATATTTTACAGACAGAAAGGCAGAATAACTTTCGCATTTTTAATATTAACAGTAGGGATAGTAAGACTAAGTTTTATACATTACCTTTTTTGTTTTATCTGTGTGTTAACGGTTTTTTAACCATGCATAGTGAATGTATAACAACAAAAGTAAAAATCTTTGAAAACAGCACTTACTTTTCATTAGAATGTAACAATAAGTAATACTTGGGTATGCAAACAACGCATTTTTGGGATGGGAATGTAAGAAGGTAAGTATGCAAATAAGTACGAGTATAAGAGTCTCGTTTTCTGCGCGAAATATGTTTTCGCTGACATATATTTGTTTTTGTACAGGTTCAGAATTTACTTCCGGGTGGTGTTATGCTGGTGCATTATGCCTAAAATTGAAACGCCTGAACTCAAGAAGCTTGACAACAATAAATCATATTCAGGTTAGTATATAACAATTAATATCTAATATATATTAATATCTACCTAAGATCCTGTATGACGTTGACATTAAATTGTTCTGCAAGAATTAAGGATAGTATAGGGTTTTGAGTATAAATTGTTGGTTGCCTGGAAGCAATATTTTTTACCGATATACCTTTTATACAGCTATCTGTGAAGCCACAAAATTAAACCACACATAGTGACACTTTAATAAAATATTATCTGCGATTTTTTTTATTTGTTTGCGCTAAAACAATAAAGAGTCTATAAAGTCTATCTAGATCTATCGATCAAATACTGAAGTTCTTTATTACTTTAATTCTAATGTAGGAGAATCCAAGAATACCGAAAATTCACCGAAAAGTCTAAGTATTAAGTAGGGTTGAATAATATTTAGGAAAGTTTGCAAATGATAATTAATGTTCAACTGCAATCCAATAATGTTGTTATTCAAATAATATGTTCAATAATATGTTTAGTGTTGGACTATTGTTACAAACAAAACAAGTAAGTAATCATGTTTGAACATGGCTTTATTTTTGGACTAAATAAGTTAGTACCTTCACTTCAAGAATCTCTCGTCACAAGGCCCTCTTGAGTAAGCACTCATGAGGCATAAACACAAAGCCAATGAAATGGGAAGTACAAAATCGTTCACAAAGCAGCAAACCGCGAAATTACTCGCATTACGAATCGTTTACCCACATTCCGTACCTACAATCAGACAGTAATAGTAAATAAACAATGCTCTTTGCAAAGCTGTTTATACTCGAATGTATAACGTAGTTGGTTCCAAGACTTCCAAGTAGCGATTATGAGATAAACAAATGGAATCATTCGATTGTGAAAATTTCTTGAGATATCTCGATGTTAACATTAGTTATGACTAATTTAGCAATGTAGTAATTTCTAATTTGATCATCGATTCGTTGTTCGCTTCGTGGATTAGTAACTTATTAATTGATCGATTAGTATCAGTATTAGTAATTAGTGAACGTCTTGATTAAGATTAAGTCACGATTGCGCTATAATTACAAATTATTTTTAATTCAATTTATTTATTAGTTTGCCATGCCAATAGAGTTTAAAGATAAAACGTCTATTTTGAGTGTTAACATTATTTCGCCGTAAGTTGTGGTAAATTACTTTGTCTCTTGTAAAATTTACAACCTAATTAATTTGATCATCTACAATGAATTTCTACTCTATATTGAAATGAATGAATTGCTAAAGAATATTAGTACTTCATTGTTTGCTTTTTATTCTGGAAATTGAAATGATGGTGGTTGATATTGATACCAATTAACCAACCAAATCGTACTCTGAGATAGAATAAGAATTATATTCCAAAATTTTTTTCATTAGTTTAATGTTACAAATAGATCCTTAGTTTCTATTTAAAGTTTTATAGGATGCTCTGCACCAATGGATTAAAAAAATATAGATACGGAGATTTTCTATTGCTCAGAACGGTGGAGAAAATTGTGTGGATCGCCAGTAATAAATTTAAAAAGTCCGAACTGAGTGACGATGGTAATATTAAGTTCATTAACAAAAATAATATTAATCAAAGTTGAGGCTCAACCGCTCGTTTTAGGATGGGATGACACAACTTGTTTTTTAACGTAAGTGCGTACTCAACAAAAGGTTGTAATATGATGTCACTTTGTATACTTATGTACTGTAAGCTTGTAAATGTATTATATTTTAATAACATTTAATATTTATTTTAAATCTGTTTAATGATTAATGACTACAATATCATTTCTATTTTATCGTACAATTATTATCCTATATATAAAAAAACCAATTGCTGTTCGATAGTCTCGCTAAAGCTCGAGAATGTCTGGACCGATTTGGATAATTTTGATCTTGAAATGTTTGTGGAAGTTCAGGGAAGGTTTAAAAGGTGACTTTTATTGGCGATACGAAGTTCGCCGGGTCAGCTAGTTATCAATAAAATGTTAATACATAATTATATAGATAAACTCTGTTATATATATTATATAGTTATAAAAACATTAGGTCTACTTTGCCACTAGCATTATTATTTCTTAAAATCAACGTCACGTTAATGAGATTGAACTCTGATCTGGTTCGCCCGCTTTGCGAGTAATATGAACTAAAACATTTTGTTAAAAAAATGTTAACTTAAATCAACGTTGACTTAAGGCGATCAAACTAAATTAAATTCCAACTTTCAACGTTGACATAAGACGAACAAACTAAATTAAATTCGAACTTATACCGAAAATAATATCCGAAGTGGCCGGCCGCTTGGAGCCTTGAACCATGCAATATAAACCTACGAAATAACTAGTTAGCTACTAAAACAAAATACTATAATAGCTGTTAGCTATCGAAATAGACATCACTCGTAATAGTAGGGGAGCCCAAGAGGGGATTTCGGGATTTACTCGAGCGCGTCAGATTAATATAAGGGAGAATACCTTACATATTGATAAGCACCTCCAGCAATTATGAGCACATTGGTGGGTGGTACGCTCAGGGGAACCTTTTAGATTCGCTGAGAGCTGGTGTCACTTTCAAATCGTCAGTCTAAAAAATGAGAGCATCTGTGGAGTTCACTGAAGATCCCCACTCTGAAAATTTGACGCGGCAGAGTAATTTTTTTTGTTTACCCCGTTGTGGTTAGACACCCACACCATGCAAACCGGCTGTTTATTATATTATATTTCATATCAGAGACATGCTGAAGCATGAAAAATATCAATATCTGATGCACTTGAGTCCATGTCATGTCATTGTTTTTTTTTATAACCTTAAAAGTCTGTGGAAGCTTCTCCCACCACTGAAAGTGGAAACATTATAGGACATTTATTCTTCTTAATATCTAATATACCAAATCTAATAGGTTTCCGCGACGCTCGAGTAAATCCACATTTAGCATCATGGGCTCCCCTACTATAATTGAATTGACGTCACCATTTTGTAGCTAACAGTTGACTATATTATAACTGAACATATGTCTTTTAGCTACGGTGGTAGGTCTTAACGCTCCAATTATAGTAATTCATGTATCATAAAACCGTTTGTGTAACTAAATCGAGCCTTCAAGCTAAATTTAAATTGCAAATTCACGCACAAATATAGAGTAAGTAAGTACAGTAGAGTAGCGCCATAGAGTATTATGACATAGTATGTGAGTCGAATTTATTTTACTGATACCTATACTCGTACCTCTTGACGCTATATATAAGACAAATATTTTGTACCGTAAAAATATTTGCAAATATTTATCTAGTGTCTAAGTATTGCTAGTGAAAAGTTTGGGTCGATAGAGTTCCTAACTCCACAATTCGCTCCAAAACGGGCATTGCAGATATAGGGCAAAAGACTGCTAGATTAAAGTGGGACTGGGCGGGACACGTAAGCCGGATGCACCCGGATCGCTGGACAAGGATCTTCACGCAGTGGGTACCTGAGGACGGGCGACGTCGCCGAGGCAGGCCCCGAAAAAGATGGCGTGATGACCTTGACTCATTTGAGGAGCGGTGGCCTGAGGTTGCGGGGATAGAGATATCTGGAAGGAAATGGGGGAGACCTTTTACCAGCAGTGGGACAGTATAAGTTAAAAAAAAAGTATTGCACCATGATTCGAACGTGGTCCGCGTGGCTTCGAATCGTAAAGTAAAGTAAACAAAAATATTTATGTGACTTCTAACCTATTTTAAGGTTAGAAGTCAGATAACTATATTTTTTTAGAACTATTTAGGCTACCCTGTGATCACAATCTTACCCGATGGAAAATACTCTGTGGTCGAAGGTGTAGCACGCTTGCCCAGTATCCAGTAAATACCCATTCACTCTTATCTTGAACATCCCCGGGAACACCTTAATGGAAACACGCTGACAGAGCATCCCATTCGTTTGTAGTTATTTTTCTTGTATGCGATTGCGTAGGCGTTGTTGCTATAGTTGATATTATTTAGGTATTAAAAGAATCTTATTTATTTAAACAATTGTATTTAAATGCATTACAAATAATAATATGTATCTAAATATGCACTATGAAATTATTTATAGAATCAATGTGAATATGTTCAAATGTAACTAGCTGACAAAACAAGCTAATTATTCACCTGTTACACTGTAAACATCTCCTATAACAATGCCAATAGTCAATTACAATAATAATGCCCCTATAAATAATAATAGTAAACCGTTGTATGTTTGTTAGTTTCTTTGTTTGACTTCACCTTCACGCCAGTGCGGCTGAACCGATTCTATTGAAATATTGCACATAGATTAATTTAAATAACTATACTCGTAGTAAGAGATTCAACTTTCAAAATCTGAAGGTGGCGAGTACAGTGTTTTGTCGAGTATGTTTTTGAACTATTGAAGTTTGAAGCGCAACTAGTCCTAGATACTAATATTATAAACGCGGATGGATTGATGGATGGATGGATGTTTGTTATTCTTTCACGCAAAAAATACTAAACGGATCTGAATGAAATTTGGAATGGAGATAGCTTATACCCTGGATTAACGCATAGGCTACTTTTTATCACGGAAAAAAGTTCCTGCGGGATAACGGGAAGACGCGGTGAAACCACGGGGCACAACTAGTAACAAATAAAAAACTGAACAGGTATAACATGTTTTTTTCATTGCAGTGAGCCAAAGGCACTACGTGTCATCATTCAGCAGGACATGACATTCGAGACGGCGCAGTAATCTCTCCCGCTCAACGCCGCAGCACGGTGCGTGACTTTACATGTTTTACACTCATTAATTTTTAACTACAGCGCTTTTTCCTTTGTTGTTGCTGTTCCTGTTGATGTTGCTCATGATGGCAGCTGGTGATTTGGAAGATGAATAGATGATATATTTTTAAAGCCAGAAGCCTTGAAATTAAGTCACAAGCAACGTTAAACAAGCTTATTAGTAAAAACCTAATTACTAATATAAAATAGGCGTAGGAAGGTCGTACTTTTTTTCTTTAAATTTTAGTTCCACTTAAATTTGTTATCCTAAATTAAAATCTAGACCAAGTTCTTTGACAAAAACATTCTATACTTCGGGAAGTGGACATTAAATTATGCAAATCCAGCGTCTCATTACATTTCTTGATGCTGAGTGAGTAGTTTTTACTAATTACCAAAAGTTAAAGAACAATTAAGAATTAAATACCGCTTATTTCCAATAGATTGAACATTTAAAGTGAGAGGCCTTGTTCCTATTCGGTACTAAATTTCGTGCTAATTACTCCATTTATTTGTAATTTATATGTTTCTTAGGGTAAAAAGCTTCCATTAATTTTATAGATCTTTGATACTCTCATAATTTATTTTAATAACCACTGATAGACGTAATAATCCTACTGTCTTATCTTTTATTCTGTTATCTCACAACGTTCTTTAAAACGAGGAAAACAAAAGTCCAGTAATTTATTTTCGGGACGGGAAATTAATCACTGAAAAATGACTAAACCGTTGACTGAAGCCTTTTAAAGATAATTCAAAATTTTCTTTGGTTGCTTAGATATTTCTGCTTGAAATAGAATAAGAAATACGATAACGTTAATTTTTTTTTAATATTCTTAGTTATAGACGGTTTCTATATCTATAAAGGTGTTTGATTCTTAGGGTGGTTTTATACCCTTATGACTATTTAAGGTCAAAAGTAATATTGTATAATATTACAGTATTTTTCAGTACAGAACCGTAGAACATGTTTACTTTTTTTTACTACTTACAGGGTACCGTTTGACCATAAGTCACCTGATGTTAAGTGACGATGTGGTCGAAGGTGGCGTCTCGCTACACCTGGATTGGGAACTGGCTCTCAAGTGAGGCTGCCGGAACACACCAATAGGTGCTTGGCGACAGATTCTTAACTTGAGGGTGGTAGCTAGCCAGGCGAGTACTACTGTAGAAGTCTATAATGGGATTGGCCCTCAAATATGCTGCAGGAACGTACCTACAACTCTCAGTGCTTGTTCAAAGATTTTCAAATTATTCTTGTATCTGCGGTTGATAATATTATTGTTTATTCGTCTATTCATTGTGATTCAATTATGTACTAAAAATTACAACAAATTTTGCAGAGCCTGAAGCTAAAATCTGTTATTGTTGGTTAGATATTTTCAAGTTATTCTCATCCTCAGTTGCTCATTAATTATTATTTATCCATCCATAGCGATTTATTTTCTGAAACGTTTCGTCAAAATTTAGCAGATATCCAGCTTGAAGCTAAAATCTGTTATTGTTGGTTAGATATTTTCAAGTTATTCTCATCCTCAGTTGCTCATTAATTATTATTTATCCATCCATAGCGATTTATTTTCTGAAACGTTTCGTCAAAATTTAGCAGATATCCAGCTTGAAGCTAAAATCTGTTGTTGTTGGTTTGATATGTCAATTCAATTGCTTATTTATTGAAATGTTACGTCGACTTTTTTTAAAGCTGTTTCTCTTATTTATTGAAACGTTATTTCAATAATGAATTTACAAGATAAACTTCATACCGTGATATATTTTGACCAGTCATCATAAATTATATAGGATTTATTTATTGGGTTTTTTATAGAATCTGAATTAAAATTGACAAACTATGATATAATCTGTTAACATAATGTAAGTATTTAATTATTCTTGCCATAAACTTTGTTTTTTTTTTCGTATAGAATAGGTATATTTGCACTGTTAGTTGTGACATTTACATATGTGTGACGTACGTACAGTACAATCCATAGCTACTCGTATTTCCCAATATGGTTCACTGAAAGGTTTATGTAAATTTACAACTCAATTTGGAAGTGAAACGTGTAAATTACGCGTGTCATGTTGCTTCAGTGAATCAGTTTGAAATTGATTTTCACGGAAAGTAACATTTAGTTATTAGGGTACAGATTCTAAAGTTATCAGTGATCACTATCAGATACAGATACAGCGATGTATTTCATGTTGTAAATCACACAGTCGTATTCAAAGTGACTCCACTTGATGTTGATGGTTGTAAAAAAAAATATATAGGTGGGTGAGGCCGCTTTGCATGACCTTACAGTAGTTAGAATAAATACAGGTTGTTTGAAGTGGTAACAGCTCAGTGAAAGTGACGTCGGCTTGTAACTCGTTGGGTTTGAATCCTGCAATGATATTGAGCTTTTGGTGTAAGAAAACATCGTGATGAAATAGTGCTTGTGCTTTAACATTTTTGGTTCTCTTCAAGTTAAGAAACAGTCCAATCCTTGTGTTCTGGCAGCCTCAGATTCATGTGTAGTGTGGCACCTTTGACCACATCATCACATTAATTTAAATCAAACGCTACCCTATAAGAAATAAAAAAGATAAAAGAAATAATGAACCTCGTTAACTCAAACATCGGTTGTCAGGACGGCTTCAATACCATCTGACTTTTTGCTTAGTTCAGCAATCTACTCTTAGTCTCAATATCTGTCAAAATATATATCAAGGTACCGTAGTATATAAAAATCCTGGCGTTTAATGAAGGTTGACCCGTATTGTTGTGGTTGTTGTTATTTTGTAACTTCCTCACTTTTATGCCTTATTTATGTTCGCTTTTAATACATCATATCTATCTAGTTCATGAAAATCCCCCATAAAATGGCAAACAAAGGTTTAATAAAACTTCGAACAAAGTAAATGGCGCTATCTGGCCAACCTTATGCCCACCTAGCCTCTTATGAGATAAGCTTTATTATGTTCTCGTCTATTAAAGAACACAAAGTCTTGAATAAATTCTTCATTTCCAAAGCGCGTTTTACATTTTGTAGAATGCTTTCAACTCACTTCCAGATGTTTTAAAAATATTACAGGTAAAAGTAATTCAAACTTTGCGTTTCATATCTTTGTTTCTATAATTTTTAAATGGGCAAATGTCAAAAGTATATAACTTTAGACAAAATACAACTCTGACAACTCAAGACCAGACTAAACAAAACAGTTAACTTATATTTGGCCTTTAGGGGTATAGGATAGTAGTTATCTATACTAATATTATAAAGCTGCAGAGTTTGTTTGTTTGTTTGTTTGTTTGTTTGTTTGAACGCGCTAATCTCAGGAACTACTGGTCCGATTTGAAAAGTTCTTTCAGTGTTAGATAGCCCATTTATCGAGGAAGGCTATAGGCTATATTTTATTTCCAAAAAAATTAGGGATCCGTAAGAAAATTGCTATTTTGCAACCCAAGGTGTGAAATTGAAAACCTATTTTTGCGTGCGCTGCAAAAACTATTGACACTAGAACAAAATAATGTACTGAAAAATAAAACCGCCGCACCGCAGCACAGCGAGAAACACGGTGAGGTGAGGGCGGCACCGGGAGAATCTATGAAATAGGTAAAGTGCGGTCGCGGACCAGGAAGACCTTTAACTGCGCGGTTCAAACGTGCGGTCCAAGAAAAATTAACTTAGAATTAAAATAGGATAATGGGTACCTACAGCAGGTAACGCGGTGAGGGGGCATTGAAGTGCGGGATTAATTTTGGAGTATTATACGGAATATATACGCTTTCGCGCCTAAACTACTGAACCGACTTAAATGAAATTTGGTATAGAGATAATTTGAGCCCCGGGGAAGGGACATAAGATACTTTTTATCGCGATAAACTGTAGCCCACGCGGGTGAAACCGCATGGAACAGCTAGTACCTAATATGGCTCATACGGTGCAGACAGGTCTGCGATCACCATTATTCGGGAAAAAAAAGTAATCTCATAAACTAGTTATTCTATTTGCAAATTATGAATAACCTCTCATTACAAAGGTCACGCAAGATGCGAATATTAATTTGCTGACAATTTCCTTCTTACTTTATACCCACCCTTTGTAGGCAGAATGCTGAATGATTCAATTAGGCACTGAATTCATTTGGATTCTTGTTACGTTTGTGAATGTTAAACAATACTTATTACAATTATCTCAGTGGTCGAATTGGACTCATTCACGAACTGGAACGCGTTTCCTCAAAGTTTCCTAAAAAAATATATACCACTGATATAAACATATCCTTCACGAACCGGAACATTGATGTCACAAAATTGGAACAGCGTTCCGGTCCATTTCGAGCACTGGCTATGATAATAAACCTTTGAATTTCGACCAAATAGTGATGACTTTGAATGCAGGCGTAATTTCTTGATAGCTTTAGTGCTATTTGCGTATATAGGTACCTACAGTCAACGACAAAAGTCCTGAACATTAACATATTTACCGATTACCCCTCATCCATTGATCGCATTATCATTTAACATCAGGTGTGCCTACTATGGTCAAACGCTGCCTCGTAAGTTTAACCCAAACATTACTGATCTAAAACACATTGGGAAAATCGAGTATGATCGAGTGTGAGCTGTTCTTGTCGCTGAGATTACTATTCAGATTGGTGCTCCATGAAACACTTTAATCAACATTTGAATGAACTATGCACATACAACTTCATGACCCGCCCCTCCTGATATTAAACGGTAACTATCACCTTGACGACCTACCGAGGACGTGCACAATCACAGCATTGCGTCCATTACCTTGAGGTAAAGGTGATAAGCCTCATGTGCCTGTAATTTCCTTCGAAACGATTAATTTCTATGTTTGTTGACAGAGCACTCCAACGCGACTGAGCTCGCGACAAACGGCAACGCGGTGAGGATGAACCCTCGGGGGGACTGCGACAATGTGAACACGTTTCACGTGTGTGATGATAAATTATAAAGAACTTATTCAGTAGATTTTTTACTGTGCTTCGTAGTCACGACGATTATTAAATTCTTACGTTATGATTTTACAGCCAATTAATCCAGTGTATTTTTTTTATTTCACGTTATTTTATTGTAAGTACCTAGTTACCTACCTTTATTATTTTTTTGTAAATAGTTTTTATTTTTAGATCTGTTATGAAAATAATTTAAGAGCTAGAATAGATATTAGCACCTTTGCATGTCATAACATTAATTATTTGTAATGTTTTTCACATTATGCATGTGTTGTTTATAATAGCTTAGAAATTAAATGTGATTTGGAAATAAGTGAATCTTTGTAAAAGCGTAAGAAGTAACATGGAGAAATAAATTTATTTTCCTGGCAATTATAATATAATAAACATACTCTATGTGACAGTAAAACTAACAATAATTTACTGGCAAAAGAAATATTGTTTTCATATATATATAACTAGCTGTTCCCGCAGTTTACCCTTAATCCACCATTACAGTTTATGGCAATCAAAAGTAAAGTTTCATGTAAAAATCCCACAGAAAAAGCACTTTCACGTTTTATAATTTTTATAATATCCTCGCAACTTTTCCATTTAATTTTTGCCTATAAATACCTTTCGAGGAAAAAAGGAGTTCCCAGTCCAGGTGTGGCGTGGCGCCATCTTCGACCACATCGTCACTTAGTATCAGGTGACTTGTGGTCAAACGCTACCCTGTAAATTGTAAAAAAAAAAGGAACTTTTTTAAATATATACTTAGCAAATTTTTTCCAGCCGCTTACAAGTGATGCGCATACCAACAAACACCATTTAATTTAGATAAGGTATCTTTGTCCATTCGACCTTCCCTATTGATTAATTTCGGAACAGAATCCGTTCAGTGTTAGAGTACCTAAAGTGCGGAAATTTCCGATTGAAATTAATAGTCGACAATGTCCATTAGTCTGCAGTGCTCCAGTCCAAACTTCACTGATGTATGTATCCGGCCCTGAATGGCCAGGAAGATATTACTCAATCGTTTTGGCAACTACACCAATAAATAATACGGACGCTTGATGCTTGGGAGTATTTACTACTGGATAATGATAATAATAATAACGTCCTCATAATAAGACACATAGCTTTGACCCTTAACTACTCGTTGATATCTCTGGTATAGAAAACAATGTGGTAATTTTGTAATTTTTTATCACAAAACAGATTGAAAAGGTTGTTTAGATAACAACGAAATGTTTTTTGTAAATATACACTAAGATAAAATAAATGTATCATATTAATAATTCTTATATTTATTTATGCAAATTGTATAGACAATACATAATAAATATAAGTCTGTAAGTTATGGAAAACAAATAATTGTAATGAAGAACAATTATTATTACCTACTTAGATAAATAAATGTTGTAAATAAAGTATATATTTTTTTCATAAATATATTGTTGTTTGAAGAAGAAAATCTTTTATTAATCGAAATCCCAAAACATGTTAGACATAATAATATTGTAACCAACTAATGAACTGTCAAAACAACCATTGAAAGCAATTTGGAACAAAATTCTTCTTCTAATTATGTAGGTGTTTGAAACACACCTTGATGAATACTTAACAGACAGACGCCATTAAGAGATCTCTACAAATTTAGCACCGTCTGAGGCTTTTAATTAAATAACTTTATGTAACAGGCAGGTCGTCCCACTTTGTGATCTTTTAAGAACTAAAAAGAATATACTACTTAGCTTTAAGGCCCAGTAGCTTCACCCCGCAGGCGATGATAAAAATAGCTTGAGATTGTAGTGAACTTGCTCCAAATTGAATAGCTATATTACAAAACAACTTTACAATAAATGTATGATCTGCCAGGAGTTTCTTGCTTTTTCTTTTACATGTGTAAGGAGGTTGGAATAGGATTAGCTAGTTAAGTATGACGTTTTAAATTGATCACATGATGGTTTATCCTGCGTGTAACTGAATACAAGTGAAAAATATCTACAGAAACGATCATAAAAAATATGTGAAACAAATAGTTTGAGCCCTTTGAGTAGTGTATTTTTTTTTAATTCACTAACCATATTATCAAATCCATTTTGCTTATAGAATGAAGGCAGTTGAATCCACCAGAAATTGGCTCCTTTTTTGATGTAAGTATATGTTTTTTTCGATTTACATCGTATGTTTTTTGGTTATTTTTTCAATTAGGAAAATGGTTGTAATTAACCCCAATTTTCAGCTGGATCTTGTAATCACCGCCTTAAAAGCCTCGCCTCTTATCTTAATTTTTCAGACGTTGTGAGGGTATGAAATCTCGTTAATTTCTAGGTGTATTTTTAAAAGGTATTCCAAGAGATTTGTTGAGACTTTTCCACCATTTAATATGCCGCGATTTAATTGCACTTATAAGAGGGCCTTTTCCTGGGTGATTTACAAAAGTAAAACGCACTCGTATTTCGTAAACTTTAAATTAGAGTCTGTCGTCAAACAGCAGGACACCGGTAAATCTAGAATTCGTAGAGAAATCTCGGAAGTGTCGTTAAACAATTTGAAAGTTGCGGACAGAAGTGTAAATCTCCATAAACATGTAGAGCAACGTCGTCGTGTCGGAAAAGTTGGCTACAAATGTAGCAATGTAGCTCTCTGAACGTAGCCGGTATTCAGTATTTATGTTCGATGCAAGGGAAGTGGAAATAATGTAGAACGAAGAAACTTTCAAACTGTTGCGGAATTTCCAGGAAAGCAATGCAGATTGCAGCTTTTGTTCTGCTTTAGGATAAATATTTGCTTTAGAAGCATAATAATTCAATATTACAGATAAGAATTTCGAGGCATTATCCTCACTTAATAGGGTATTTTACCCTGTTTGTGAAAAATTCTAAAAATATATTATTGAGATAGCTTATAGGCAAAAAGCAGTCGGAAATCTATAGTTTTAGTTCATAAAATAGCAAACTAAGTTCAAATTTTTCAGCTCTTTTCATCTGTTTGAAAACACCATTGACACCATATAAATAGCAGACGCCATGTTATTACGTCATACGGCTATGTAAATTTAAACAACTAACATTAACATACAAAACGTCACTGCATTTGTTTACACAGCCGACTGACGTCATGACCACAAAGCAATATGGCGTCCATTGCAACTAGCGTTTTCATCTAATTGAGACACTTTATAGAAATGGGTGTAATACCCTATTGTACGTGCCTTTATCCTGTCCCACAAGATTAATTTTATGTAACAATAGCTTTATGTTAATTTAGTCAAAACATGATATTACGCCGTTATGATAACAACTAACTAGCTTTTTAGCATTTTCCACGAGACTCGAGAAACAATTTCTGGTTTCTGGTAAAATTTGCAATACCCTATTTAACATTTGTGTTGTTTACAAAATAAACCTTGCATTAAACGGTTGTCGTTCAAACTTTGAGTTGATTAGATAGTAAGGTAGATAGATATATAAGAATTCGTGCATGGCTTGACTTATTAATGAAAATATGTAAAAAAAAACAATAAAAGAATAAAAGTGTACAGAAGTCGAGACTATTAATTAGTCTCGACTTCTGACTAATTAATGTTATTCATTGAAAAATTACGTATCAAAATCAATAGCATTGAAAAGACGAATCAATAGGCTTTACACTTGAAGTAATACAGTTAAATGTTTTATACCTTTTCGAGATCATAAATCATTTAAACATGATAATAGAGATAAATCCAAGTTAATTTGCACTCTCAAACATAATTTGTGCGATAAAATCACCTTTGATCTGCCCAAATATTGACTAGCGATTCTTATTTAAATTCATTTTCTGTTTTACCTTATCTGGCAATCACAAATTGAGTGTTTCCGTGAAATTGAATGGGAAGCGGATTCAACTTCACAATAGCAACTTGTTTTTTCAACTTCTTTTTCCAGCCTGCGTATGTGAAGTGTATATTATTATATAGGTGAGCGGTATTATTTTATTGCATTATATGAATTAAAAATTATGATACAATATCGATATAAGATAACCTTCAGCCTAGCCCGTTGGGATATCAAGAATAAATAATAAAAATAGAAATATCATTTACATATAGGTATTTACTATAATATAATATTATTTTCACTTACAATATTAGTTTTACTCTCTTATATCTCGCAAACCTGCGGTGAGGGACGTAGCCTCTTTCATATTTGTGCGACTTGTAATATAATTTATTACTAGAAATTATGAAATGAGAGACATAAAAGATCGGGTGACGAATACGCAAAGATTCTAGCAGCAGGAGACGTATTCGCTAATACATCGTAGGCACGTAACGTAGGAGGCGTAGGTTATAGGAATATAATTTCGCTGGAGTACATATAGATAGAGCTAGACATGGAGACGGAGACCGGGTCAGTGGCGTCTTTTATTAGTACCTAGTGTTAGTGGAAGTTCACTGGTAACGGCTAGGTAGAGGTCTTGTATTCAATATTTTGTTTTGTATTTCAATTATTTTCGGCCTAAATTTCAATTTGTTTCTCACTACCGATGTGGCGCAATGGGCGGATAGCCGACTGCGAAGCCTCAGATTGCGGGTCTGATTCCCAATTACAGGACTTGGTTCAGAGCAAATATTTGTGTAATGAAAGCACAGGTATTTGTTCGGCCTCTGGCGTTATGGATAGAGATCCATTGGATACTGAATGTGTATTCGGTATGCATGCAATACATAATTATGTAGGTAAATCGTCATCATGATCAAATATTTTTTATCCCTATGGATCTCTTTTTAACTTATAACACGAATTACACTAACACAGGCTAGGCTGAATGTTATTATTATGAAGTGTCAGTTGTCATAAATTAATTAAGTCAAAACACGTTGTTGCGTAGTTCTCGTAGGTAGCATAAATCTCTCTCGAAATTAGTATTCTTGGATTCTTGTTACTTAACCAAGTTTACGAGTCATGCCAAATTAGACCAATGTTACATTTGCTAGTTGTTTATTAAAGCTGTCCTTACATAGTAAAAGTGTGTATCTAGGAAGAATAACAATTATTTTCGTTGAACCTGAAATTTTTGTCACGCTTCGATATTGTAAATGCGAAAATTAACTGTGTGTGTATGTTTGTTACATCTTCAAACAGAAATAGCTCAACGAATTTGAGTCAAATTATGAATGGGGATAGCTTATACGCTGACAATACGAAGGGGCTACATTTTACATTTTATCCCGGAAAAAATGGTTCTGCGGAAACTGGGGTATAACCTTTTTTACATCCAAATAAATGTTCGTGAGTTAAAAATGTACTAACGTTAGACATTTATGTTTATTATCGCTTACTGAGATTTTTTCAATCTTGGAAGTCTTTCCAACCGGAAGCTAGGTGGAAAGTATGTCAGTGACATTTAACGAGCCGTCGCGCTGTACGTGTACGTACCTAGTGGTATTAATATTACATTATATAGATACCTATCTATATAACCAAACAAATCGTCTGATTTTCTTAACTGCAATAGAAACTAACCAATAGAAAAATCATCTTCAGAATCTAATATTAAAGTCATTAATCGTCTTTTACTTCATAGTAGGTACTAAATAAAAACGTGCTAAATAAAATTAGCTATAGCCAGAAATATTGAGTCAAACTCAATCTATCGACTTAAAAGTAATCTAACTTCTTTCTTAATTGTACAAAAATACTAGGTTTTTCTAGATATTGAAATTCTCATAGCACACTTATGTGCCACTTTGAGATAGACTTTATTGAAAATTTCTTCAATAAAAAAAAGTCAGTATAATATTAATCTACTTGAAGAACAGGTACAAAAATTTGATTTGCTATCATTACATACCAATATAGTACTATTAATTTTGGTGTAACTCAGAAATAGCTACACCGTGTTTTGTCTTTTGCATTGACAAGCAGTTTTAAACTTGATCAGCTGCTGCTGCTACTGGCTACTCATTACAATTTTTAACAGCTAAGAATGTTTTTGAATGAATCTTTTTTGTACTACCATAAAGTTATGTGCGTCACTTTTCCCTTGCAAATTTGTCGTTGTCTCTATTATTATTTTCCCCGTCTGGTCATTATTATCAAGTTCATCTTCGCTTTTGTGCCCTCCATCCAATATATAGTTTTCATTTTCCTTTTCTAATTTTGATTCGAGACAAGGTTTCATTTTATTTTCTTTTTCGCTTTCTAAATCTTGTTCACGTTTAACGTTGCTTTCCATTTCAACATTCACAGTATCGTCTTCAGGATGATAAGGATTATTGTATTTTGCTCGATTTAAGTCTACTTTTGGAACCATTTGAATTGGAACCATTTGATCTCTGAACATTCTTGAACTTATAAATCCATTTAGTAGTTTTAAGATATCTTCGGAATCAATTTCTATATTAACTTTACTTCCATTAATAGAAGGGAGTAGCAATAACACTGAAACAACATTGTACTTAGAAAATGTATAGAACTATATATCAAACTAAGTAAGGAATGTACTATATTTTTGTGATAAGGTGTTTTATTCTATTTTCCGTCGTTTTTTTTTACATATACTGCCTCACTGCTGAGCAAAGATCTGCACCATTTCTTTTCAGATATTTCGATCCCCCGCAACCTCAACCTGCTTTATTTTACTTTGGCTTAATAATTTGCCTACTCTCCATTAGGTAGGAATATACTACGTGAAGGTGCCACACTAACTAATGCCTAATACACTAACTTGTACTAACTTACGATATAGCAACATCAGAGTCTTCATGACAACTGATATTCTTGATAAATAAACAATACCTAAAATGATAAGCATGAAATGAGAAACCGGTGTGCTAGTAATAAATTATTCACAGTTAATTAATTTTACATTAGATTGAACAAATGTATGTATGTACATTTAAATTAAATTGTACTTTTGATTGTTTGGTGTTCCTTTCCTACTCACCTAATTTTGGGTGACTGTCAAACTGACGCATCCCTTTGACATTTCAATATGTCATTCTGTGATTTTGACCCTAATAAAGATAAAATCGAACCTTAATTTTTTGACACAATTACACAATTTAATTCTTTATTTTATACTTGATTTTTTTGAGTAAACAATTTTTTCTTACCTCTCTATTTTTTGGTGTGTTCCGATCGCCTCGCTTGAAAGCTTGTTTCCTGTTCGAGCGTAGCGTGGCACCACCTTCAATCACATCGTCATTTAGCCATTTACCATCAGGTAAGTTGTGGTCAAACGCCATGCGTGAAAACAAGTAGATAATACATATATAGGTACCTAACTATCTATATTCTGTATACACATCGAGTTGAGAAAAAAATTTGAATACGAAATTTTATATTTTTAAAGAAACGCAATGTAATTATTGATGTTTTACTCGTTTTAATCAATTTGTTTTTTTTGTGACAACATATATTTAAGTTAATGTGTGCAATTTTTTTCCAGCGTACCTATCTACCTGAATGAATACCTATAAAATAATTAAATTAGGCATAGCAAGCATACTTAATAAATAAATGATCACAAAATAAACCGAATCGAATGGCTGTTTGATATACGCATTATGCAAAAGTTATAAAGTATGTCTGAAATGGGATAACAAGCATCGACAACTCCGAAACTAACGTAGGTAAACAAAACGTTGGAAATGTACGTCAACCCCTATACCAAAAACTTTACTTATTGGTAAACTAATATACAGAACTGCTCTTCGACGACGCAATATTTCTAGGGGATCAAGAAGCAATCATCGTAACGTACAAAGTTGCAAAGTCTGTGAAGTCTGTCAAAAGACTGAAGTACCTACTTCTTTGTACTTAAATGTCAACTCTCTCTAGCCTTGAAAATTGTAATTCACAATGTAAGAAAAGTACTAAGTGATTGCTGTTTAGCAGAGTTTTTGAATACATATTTCCAAGATAGAGCTATTAATCTACCTGTAAAGATCGAATTGAAAATAATCTTAAAACTTTAAAAAAAAAAACAACAACTAGGCCCATTCTAGTGTTTTCTACCGTTTTCTTCTTATTCTGTTAATCACAAGGACTAGATGTTATCAGTATACTAAAAATATAAAACTCAGAGGGCATTCCAGCCATATTTAAACTATAATTTCTAACATTTTTATTACTCCCATTTCGACATGAGGCCTATATGGGAGGCCAGGGCTATTATGTTGTAAATAACTATAAGTTACAGTTACTTCCCTATCTTCGTGTAAAAACACAATCGCGTAGGTGGAAAAACAAACATTATTAACCCACACCCGAATGTGATACACATAATATGTCAAACAATAGAAAGAATGTAAAAGAAACATCAACGTACAAAGAGCTTTGTGTTTTGTGTGAATACATTTATTCAATTCTTTATAAAATTGTTTTTTGATTGTTATTTTACCGTTTCCAATATTTAAGTTACATTACTTTAATTTTGGAAAGAAGTAGATACTCTAAGAACGTAGCAAGTAGCCTTTAGAAAGATAATATTAAAAGCCTCTTTGAGGTTTATGTAAATAATCAAAACATTCGGTCTAGTGAAAACATTCAGGGTTAGGTTATGTTTTATAGATCTTATGGACGCCACAGATAGCTATTATACGAGTATATGATAATGTAATTAAATCCCAAGTGTAAGGTATTGTATATTTTTCCCTCCTTCGACATTTTATGAATCTAAGTCAAAATAGAACACCTTTTCTAATCTTCTAAAAAATATGGATGCCTGGTTATAGGAAAACTTTCAAACTTTACAAGTGGCCGAAAACACTAATAAGAAGCCAATAAAAAACCGGAAATATAGCTTTCACTTAAAGCCATTTTATTATCACCACAACATACATATAGGTACTTGTAATAACATTTTATTTTCTATCATATTCTTTCCATGATTTGGGGTTGAACTTATGTATGTCACTGCAGTCCATCAGCGTATTTCTGAAAATTGATTAAATATGTTATTAGTACACCTAGGGATTAGGCCCGAATCCGAATCTATGAAACTGTCATCAGGCCATCTTGATGTACGGATGCGAGACTTGGACACTAACACTCAAGGAGGAGAACAAGCTTTTAATAGCGGAAAGGAAGATTCTCCGAAAGGGGCGAGCCCAACGTGGTCAGTGACATTAAATCGCACCGACTACGTTGGCTTGGCCACGTAGTCCACATGGGGGAGAATCGGGCGGCAAAGCGTTCTTATTTGGGACGACCGAACGGCCGTAGGCCAGTCGGACGCCCTAGATACCGCTGGAAGACGCGGTGGATGCGAACCTGTGCGAGCTCCAGACTCTCTAAAAAATCTGAAACTGAAAATCTGGGCTGAAATCGCTCAAAATAGAGGAGAGTGGCGCTCTCTCGTTTCGGAGGGCAACACACACTTTGGGTGGCTGAGCCATCGGAGTTAGTTTTTAGCGATTAGGCCCTGACTTCGCACGGCTAACGTTATGACAACAGGTCTATGATATAATAGATATTACGAAATATCAAGGTATTTTTAAACAATTGAAAATCATACTATTCCAATATATTGTAATTGTATATTCATTAGTTAGCGCACGCCGATAAACAATAGGATCAATGACATCTAGGATATTGCACTAAGTTACATGATAACACGCGTTGTTGTAAAGAACATTTGCCCTGCTGATGGCAGTTTGATAGTCATGCTGTCGACCAAGTCCATATAAAACGAAATCTTATTAATTAAGTTATTTGATAGACATCACTGATGAAAGCTTGGAATTGTGCCTGGTGAACTTGCTACAATTTAATAAGTTAGTAATGAGACTAATGAGTGAAAATTGTATGTGTGACCGCGCTCAAAAAAAACCTGCCAAGCGTTTCTAGCCTATGTTATGAGGTTGGAACAGACGTAGGCATTTTATGTTTGTCATTTTAAAGTTATTATATTGCATGTGCCTACTCGTATATCTTAATACGACATAAACATATTATTTTTGACTTTGAATTAAAGTTAACGAGAGATGAAATTTAGTGCAATAAAGCACAGGTTTATGTTGCAATGATCTGGGGAACTTAGATAGATAGATAACGCTATATTGTTTCACCACAACAACAGAAAAATAAAACATAAAAGGAAAGAGATCTTAGAACTTACTTGTCTGAAAGCTGTTTAAAAGCTTCAGCTTGCATTTGTTTGACACCTGGATTGTAACATAAGAAAGAAGCCATTGTGCTTTTGCGGATTTCGTTTAGTTGATCTGAAATAGGAATAAATGAGTTTGTAATTAACCATTGACGACCTAAGATTTCCGTTTTTTTTTAGTGACTATGTTATGTTTTATTGCCAAAACGGTTCAGTACATGTGACGTTGGTTTGCGACCCGCAAGGCGTCGGTTAGAATCCTGCAACGAGCTATCAGTGAAGGAAAGCATAGTGATGAAACCATAATTTGGTGGTAAAAAAAGGTTACCCTCGTAACTTACGCGTGAAAATAGATCTGTTAGGTTACCTACTGTAATAGCTAATCATAAAGTTAAGTTTCTCTTTATTCCATATAAGTGAATATATCGTTATTTCGGCGACCCATTAGACCCTAGGCACGTGCCCCATGTGAGTTTATGATAAAGACGGAACTGTGTATATATCTAAAATCTCCACAATGTTGTCAACATATGTTTTTAGTTCATCACCAACCGGAAGTAGCCGGTGCTCAGTTTGACCTTTCCTTTTGAACATTACAACATTGGCCCTTTACGACTGGGTATGTGACCGCACCGATATCCGTTGGGGTAGACGTGTTTTTGAGTGGAGTGTAGGACGCCCTGCGACAAGGTGGAGCGACGACTTGCGCCGAGTGGCTGGCAGTAGTGGCGTACCTTGGGAGAGGCCTATGTCCAGCAGTGGACTGATACAGGCTGATGATGATGATGATGTGACCGCAACGTTGGTTTTACTTACCAATCGTAAAAGCGCAGTCAGTTTTCCCATTCTCATAGAAACAGCGGTCTCCCACTCTTGTTCTCTTAAATTGTTCGGTTAAAAAGGCCTGAGTCAACGGTCCAGATAGCGAATCTGGAGCGAGTTTTTCCAAACTCATGCCTAATAACAGGTCCACATCTTCATAACTTTCGTAAAGATCTACCAATATATCCACGTACTGTAAAACAAATAAGATAAATATTTATGTTAGTGATATTTGGTAAGGATTCTAGTTAAAACTTATCTTTCTTTCTCAGTATCTACAGTTTGTTTTCATACATATAGCTGTAATAGGTACATATTATATATACATAATAATATACATACATACCATTATTATTGTTAATATGGCTTTACGTTTAAATGCTATCAGGAAAAGAAGCGTGCAAAATTACTGTATTACGGATTGAAGAACAAAGTGTTGGGGGAAATTACAGGGCATAAAGGTATTAATATCACAGGTGGTGAGGTGGTGAGCACTTTTCCCACACTGGCCCACGCTGGGGCCAACGCAGTTCTTTCTAAGACGCATAGAATTTTTAACACTCACCTTTGGTTCAATGAACTTCTTATAGTCGTCAAAACTTTTGGGATTGGATAGACCAAATTTTTTAAGGGCCTGTGAGTATGTTCCAAGACCTTGGTCACGTCCACGGTGTATATCTATCGCCTTTAAGTCTTGACCTAGCAACCCGTCTCTAGTACAATAAATTAATTATTAAACAACGCTATTTAACAAAATCGAAAATACTTTGCGTGTTTAGATACTTTTACGTATAAGCATATCAATGATGAAGTTGAGAGAATGTTCAGCAAAAATGCATTTTGTATGGACTTACTTGAATAGGAAATTCAATATATCCTTGGGCATGAAGCGATCGACTGCACTCTGCGGCTGAGTGGCCATCCCTATGGTTAATCCGTTAAAGTTATTTTTATACTCGCATACTGATGGCCTGTCCATCCATTGGTACATCAGAATTGCATTGCTGTCGTTACGATTTTCCCTGTACGACCTGGAAAATGTTTAAAGTTAATAGTTGGGTAAGCAAAATAAACTCTGCAAGGAGGCACCTAAATATCAAAACTCAAAAATAAGGTATTTTATGAGATGTCTAATCAACGTTATATGACTTACATATCCTACGTTAATAAATCCATGAATAGTATAACAACATATGCAAGTGGAAGCATTTATTTGACTCATACATTTTCGGCGCTACATTCTACGAATAATGTTAAATGTACTAAAAAATAATAGAGCGATTGTGGCCGAAAGGTAATATGTGCGACTAACAAGGTGCCGACACCAAGTCGAATCCTCTAAGCCTATGATGTAATAGGTTATGTGTGGATTTACCATCGCTCAAAAACGGTGAAGGAAAACATCGTGAGGAAACCGGCATGCCCAAGAACCACAACATTCAAGGGCATGCGACATCTACCAACCCGTACTGGGGCCGAGTGGTAGATAACTGTCCAGACTCTTTCTCTGAGTGAAGGCTGTCCAGCAGTGGGATCTTGAGAGGCTGATGACGATGATGTTAAAAAATACGTACTTGATGAGTCCCACAATCTCTGTATGAAAGGTTCGGAACGCAGCAGTAGCGAACTCATTCGAAATACCTGGGTTTACATTCGGATTATAGTCGTCGTTGTAACCAGACACGTTGGGGTAAATCAGTTTATTTCTTATCATATTACGCCTTCCTAAAATTCAATTGAATAAATCAGAAAATGCAAGCCATAACATGCTAAATTAATCATTATAAGAGCAACAACAAATACAGGAAACAAGAAAAAAAATCTCACTCTACTCTTAACATATTTCAATCATGTCTATTTTCGAACGCCAATGATATACTTACTCATATATTAATTTTGTAAGCAAACTGCACGTCTTGTTTGTGATTCGCGCATTTATAAATATCTATATAATGACTCTAATATGGTGTGACAGGTTCAAAATAGACGAGTACGGCGTCAAAACATCCTAATATCGCCTATAATGGATAAAATAATGCCATAAAGATCATAGTAGATACATAATTTGGAAATAGCTCACCAATCAATGGTGGCAAATACTCATAGTAGATGACATGCTGATGCTGCGCAATCACAATCCGGCGCGTCTCCTGGTATATCGTTTCGTCGTCCCAATGAGGATTCACATCAGCGAGAGCCTGCGCTATACTGTTGTGTTGCGCCAAATATAGATTCTGGAGCAGCGCTAATTGGGGATTTTGATTCACCCTCACATCACCTTTAAACAAACATAAGCATATTTACAATTTCTTGACCAAATTTACACAAACATCCTGGTCAGATAAAAATGGATAAAACTTACCAGTAAAATAACAGGGCTCTTTAGGGTCCTTTATGTTGCACGCTAGGGTTGGTTCGGGGTCTTGAGGCAGCACTTGTCTACCATTTCTTGTCACAGAAGCTAGCCGGCCTCCTTTGAACTCACGCACTTTATCTGCCGTTATGGCATCGCTTCCGTACATGTATGATGCGTCCAAAAAGGCGCTTACTGCTGTCAGCTGTGAAAATGGTGCAGGTTTACAAATTTAACAGAGTTTGTCTAACAAAACAAGTTTCAAGTGTCAAGTCGCTGCCATTTGTATAATATCTTGGAGTATCTGTATTTAGGTAGATCGATAGAGATAATTTTTTGCCATGTACCTATACATTATATGTATTATTTTAACTACAGGTTTATAGTAAGGAGTTAATAAACTTATACTATGCAAACTCTTATCATATTAATTGTATTAATTGAAATAAAAAACCTGTTAGTCTAAATGTAAAATAAAGCCTCTTCTAAAAACCCTTATCAACAGTAGGTACTATATAGTACTAACAATGAATGAATACCACAAATACCTGAACTAACTAATCTACCTAGTTCCTTTTAGAATAACTACCTACCTAACTGGTTTTTATCACTAATCAATTATTTAAACGGTTTTATTTAGCTGTTACCAATTGCTTTTTCTAAAGATACAAGTACTCCATCTGTTATCTTTTCATAAGCCGTTGAACTGATCTTGATGATATTTGGTATGGAGATTGTTTGAACCCTTGGAAAGGTTATACAATAGTATTTATCGCGATAAAATACCACGCGGGTGAAACTGCAGGGCACATCTAGTATATACTAATAATTTAGTTAGGCCTTTTTCATGTAGTTTTCTTATGAGAAATAAGTTCATATCTAATACCTCAAGTAACCCCATACTCAACATTTTATTGACATAATAGACTAGACAAATAATGAAATGAATTGTTTGCTTTCAGAATGGTTAGAAGCAGTCACAGGATTAACGAGCCCTAAACAAACTGATACAAATTTATCGGATCGCTACACAGTTTATTGGGACTTGGGACGGTTTTGTTCAGAAACAAATATATTTTTTCATGTGATACTACAACATTTACTTGAATTTGTTGGTTAGATTCTTTTTCAAGCTTGCTTGGACATTGTTGAGAGAAATCGAAATTCTATTACTGCTCTGAAACTTAGTAGTAAGTTCATATAGGTATATATCTACGAGTAGGTATATTGTAATCACGCCAGCAATGTTCCTGAAAAATCCAAAATATGCATGTAGAGTTTGTGCTGAAATATGTAACGAAAACATAACAAAACCTCATTCAGCAGAATGTGTAAACATCGGATAGACAAAGCACGCAGAGTCAAGGAGTCGACAATTTTAGTTACTAAATACTCACATTTTTAAATATCTGCGCTATATTAGTTGGAGAAAAGTAGCTAATTTTTTTAAAATGAAATATGTAGGTATATACTTTTAAAAAAAAATTGTAGTGCCTCTAGTGGCTCAACTCGCATGCAGAACATTCTTGCCTACGCCATCAGCTACCTAAATTATGTTTTGTTTTCGAAAACCTTTGTCTGACTTTAACGAGAGCAGGTTGATGAATGTTTTGGTCACTCACCGGTTCAGCAACGCTATTTGTGCTCGTACAATTTTCACTATCCTTTGTAGTTGCTGTTCTATAGAAGTCCATACATGTGATGCCTTCTGGTGCGTTGTAAGGGTCGTCTTCTGGTATTGGAATAGGAGCACATCTTGGATCAGTTTTAGCTGCTGATGTAAGTTTCCCTTTGGAACAGCAAACTATCGCGTCCTTCTCTACAAATTGAAACAAAACGTAAATATTCTATTCTCAGTAATAAAATCATGGGTAGATGATGCATACGCGTATATGATGGTGTTGATGTGTGATGTGTTTGGTCTATTATTAAACAAATGAACTTAACATTCAGGCGTCGAACAAATACTAAAACTATGAATTTTTTTTAACAATCTTGATGCTAAAACGTAGTAAATAGGTAAAAATGAGTGAAAATGCATTAAACAATTAATAGAACATTAATGAAGTTAACATATCACACGATGCGAAAGTTTGTGTGTATGTTTGTAAATTCTTCACGCTGAAACAGCTAAACGGATTTGTTTGAAATTGGGAATTGAGATAGTTTACACCCTGCATCAACATATAGGCTACTTAAAAGCTTCCTACGGATCGGGAAGACCACGGGTGTAGCCGTGGGGTGCGGGTAGTAGTTTAATAAAATCGTTTTGCCTCGTGTTTTACATTTTTTACGCTAAATTAAAGTGATCGAAGCTAATCCTGAATTCCTTATTGAAAACATACTTGTTTGCGACACGCCTGCTGTGAGTGACATATCGTGGGCTATAATTTGTCCATACTGCATAAAAGCGACAGTCCATAGAGGATCTGGCTTGTAAACGTCAACATAAGTCCGCAGACTACAAGTACGAGGATTTGGCAATTCTCGCTTCGATTTCGACTTAGGAAACGCATGAACACCTGAAATTGAAACAATAATCGAGATATTAAAAAACGGTACCTATCTGTGCACTCAAGGGGATGTGCCATCCACCAACCCGCACTGGGCCAGCGTGGTAGATTACGGCACATACTCTCGCTCTCTGAGAGAAGGCCAGAGTCCCAGCAGTGGGGACGTAAAAGGCTGATGATGATCTGAGCATTATCATGGTTAATAAGTGTGATCCACATTCAAGTTATTGGGAAGCCAAAACCGCTAGCAATGAATAATGTAGAAATAATGCTAAATTTATATCGCCAGTAGAACAAACTGTGGATAGATTTATTATTACGGTATCTATGTTATTAAATACCTATCAAATACTTTCGATGAACAAGTTATTAATAGCATCTACGAAAGGCGCGATTTGGCTCAGAATCTGGAGGGATGATTAGTAGAATTGGGATCGTGCCTTCTCTCCTCACACACATACTTTACGTCCAACCACCTTCTCAACTTGAGTTCAGCTTGTGGCATCGAAGCGTATAAACCTGTTGAGTGATGGCTCTCTATCTAAGAAAATACCAAAACAATCTATCTGTAGGGTCAATCTGAGAGTTGAGGTGGCTAGACCACCAAAAAATCGACGCATCTAGCCGTCGACGCGTCGTACCTACCAATACATGCACATTGTTAGATCGTGATCATACCGTCCGTAGACACATTTAATACAAAAGCGTTTTTGTCATTGTACGATGAAATCTGAGAATCACTAAAAGTTAATAATTAAGTAATTAATAATTAATTATTTAACATCGTGAGGAAACCGGAATGCCCAAGAACTGCATCATTCAAGGCGTGCGACATCTACCAACCCGCACTGGGCCAGCGTGGTAAATTACAGCCCATACTCTCTCTCTGAGAGAAGGCCAGAGTCCCAGCAGTGGGAACGTGAAAGGCTGATAATGATGATGATGAATTAATTAATAGAGAAGTAAGTAACTGGAACATAATATGATGCCTGTGTTATAGTGGAAATAAATATATTTTTTATTCATTTATTTTATCTATGGAGTTCCACAGGCGCCGAGCCACTCAATCAGTGATGTCGTGAAATCACTACCATTCATTTTTAAAACAAGCTTTTTTGTCTTTCATCAAGTAATTTTGCAACACAATGAATCCATTTATACATACATACCATCTGAGTAAGAATTTGGCAGTATTCTTAAATAATTCGAATAGGCCATTCCCCAGTCTTTATGCTTTAAATTATTACAAGATCCATCGTAGCTCCGATATAATGTTTCTTCGCAGGATCTCGGTGGTTTTGCACAGTACGCCAAATTTGCTTTTATAACGAATGAATCATCGCCCTCGTTTTTATCTGATATTAAATCTTTGATCTCTGATGTAACTGACTGTGGACAACATTCAGTGGCTCCAATAGCCGTAATCCATGCAAGTAGTACTACAAGCACCCAGCACATTTTGTCTGCAAAGTTGAACAAAACCAGGTTATTGTACCAACTACAAACTATTATTATAACTTACTAGTTACGCCCCGCGGTTTCGCCCGCGTCTTCTCGTTATCCCGCAGGAACCCTTTTCCGGGATAAAAAGTAGCCTATGTGTTAATCCAGGGCATAAGCTATCTCCATTCCAAATTTCATCAAAATCGGTTTTGTAGTTACGGTGATACGTGGTAACAAACATTCACACACACACACAAACAAACTTGATTGTTTGATGTATGTACCATGTGTAAGTCTATACTTTCATGTATATGCATTTCAAATGACAAACACACTTCATTTGATTTTATTTATGTGTATAGATATCTTACTAATATTATAAAAGCACAAGTACGTGTGTGTGTGTGTGGGTGTGTGTGTTTGTGTGAATATTTGTTACCAAGTATCACCGTAACTGATTTTGATGAAATTTGGAATGGAGATAGCTTATATTCTGGATTAACACATAGACTACTTTTATCCTGGAAAAGGGGGTGAAACCGCGGGGCGCAACGAGTAGATAATACAGGGTAGGTGGTGTTTGACCCCAAATCACCTTTGAAAGTGGCATCTTTCTACACTTGTATGGGAAAATGGTTCTTAACTAAGGCTGCTGTGATACAATGATAGACTCTTGGAGACAGATTCTTAAGAGGACGCCGTGATAAACAATGAATCTGAAATAAGCTCCATACAAAAACGCAAGCAAGCTGACTAATGCCGTAAGTTCGTATGCGCCGAAAAGGGTTTTTTTCGTTTAAAATGAAAACTATCGTTAATTTAATAAAACAAAATCTGTAGTTCTTTGAAGAATGTGTATATATAACATACAAAAAAAAAATCAACTCTTAAATCGGTTTTGTATGCCTGTAAAATGAAAATCTTTTTTTTTTAGAGGGCAGTTTTCGATCATTTTTTGTCTGCTATGAAAGTTAACCAATCGTGTTATCCTTCTGTCAATTTGATGTCAAAGACATGATCTTTTATGTACATAAATATTAGTTCTGTATGTTTTGTAATTGCTGAGAAAAAAGGAGATCTCTGCAGCCAATATTGCCAATTCCTCGTCTTAACTTGGGCGTGGTAGCTAGTTAGGCGCGCGCTATCATATTATGCAATAAATTACGGTTTCATTATGATGTTTTCCTTCACCGAAAGCTTAACACTATTGCAGGATTCGAATCTATGACCTATGAGTCGTAAGCCGAAGAGCTAAGTTAGAAAAAATGAAGCACATGCGTGACTCCCGCAGGTTACATTGTGCGAGACGCCGTTATTTCTAAATTATGTTTTAAATTTCTACTTCATTATATTACCCACAGCTAAGTGGTTATGAAATGGTTCTTAATATTCTGGTTTATCAAAACAATCATAAAACAATAGTTAGTATAAACCAACGTGATATTAAACAGTTTAAACAGTCATGATTTAGATATAACATTATAACACATTTATTTTTTAATAGTAATTTCGTGTGATGTTTTGTTTTTATGCTATCTTCTATGTGTTATTCCACGCATTTCATTATTGCACTACATAAAAAATTAGACGCCAAAAATGATATAGAAGAAAAATACCGTATGTGACGACGCATCAGTAAACTTTAATATTTTCTTACAGTTTGCATGAAAACGTGGCACAATTTCTCTATTCGTTATTATAACGCTACTGCAAGTAGCCTCTGAGTAAACACTATTTTATTTTGCTCGTTATTTTATTGTGATAAGTTTCATAATAATAAAATTGTATGGTAGCCTGGAAAAAATGTAGTAGGTATACAAATAAATGTATAATTTACAATGCATGATTTTTATACGATAGCATAAACCGTTATTCATAAGATACAGTCACACAGGGTACAAACAAACGGGTAGCCTACCAACTGAAATAAAATGTTGATAGTAACAAAGAAAAATGGAGTGATACGGAAAAAAATATATTCACCTTTTCAGCCACTGATCCAGTACTGCCAAAACTTAGTAGAGTTCCGTACTTTATAGCTCCAATCGCATGAATTACTAATTATCATGACAGTAGGTTTCTTCTGAATAAATACTTACCCAGGGTGACCACACGTCTCACAATCATAATAAAAACTTTTTTAGTAGTGAGTTTAGGATGTCGTCTTGACGTTTCGCTTTCGTTGCCTTTCGTAATGTTATTGGTTACGACAAAAACGAATAAAAAAAAATGCAATGCGATTTATTTTGTCTTTTGGGTTACGGCCATGCACAAGTACAAATATATATGTTTAGTATCCTGGTATTGTACAGACTATACTTCGATAAAATAAGTGGTTTACTGACAAAGTTAGTTCCTAAACCATGGATAGATGGCGCTAACAATACATGGATATCTTTTTTTCATATTAATTGTTCAATTAAAATAGCAAAGGCTTCGGAGCCCAGCCAAAAGCGGCTAAGCGGAGGAAAGCCGGAAATAAAAAAAAATATTGGCCACCAACTGCCACTTCCTGCTTTAGTAAGTTTGTTATATAGCAAAAAAAACAGGCTTGACAGATTGGACTAAGTAAATAAATTAAAGATTGGATTTTTGGATTTATTCATAATTTACTCGTTTACAGTACAGTCTTTGGGTGAGCAATAAAGTACAACGTTTCATTGGTGTAAAATAAAATTACTTACACACAGTAGATATCTAAAATTTATCTACAAAAATAAAACATCATGGTTACTGTTACATGTTCTTTTCACCTGTTCTTACTTATTTGTCCTCTCGCACTGTTAACCTAATCATTTAGAAACTTCATTCTCTGCGCTCTTCTTTTATAGAATGTTATTTTTAGGAATAATGCGTAATTAGATTCCAATTTTTTTTAATAGTTTTTGGATTTTATTATTATTCTATATTAATTATTTCTCCCCGCAGTTTCACCCACGTCTTCTCGTTATCACGCAGGAACCTTTTCATCATCATCATTATCAGCCGGAAGAAGTCCACTGCTGAACGTAGGCCTCTCCAAGAACGCCACCATGAACGGCTATTAGCCATTTGCATCCATCGGCTCCCTGCGACTCTTACAATGTCGTCGGTCCACCTAGTGGGGGGCCTACCTACAGAACGTCTTCCGGTTTGTGGTCGCCACTCGAGAACCTTTCACCTTGGAACCTTTTACCGGGATAAAAAGTCCAGGTAATAGCTATCTCCATTTCAAATTTTATCCAAATCGGTTTAGTAGTTACGGTGAGCGTGGTAGCAGAAATTCCCACACACACACAAACTTTCGAATTTATAATATTAGTAGAATATGTAGTAAGTTGTCAAATACTCAGTTCCAAAACGCTTCAGTCTTTTTTCCCGATTTTTTTTTAAATATAAGTAGGAAAAAGTACTTCACATATACCTACTCAAAAACTAATTTTCAACTTCGTAGCTCGCGGAGAAAACTTAACTTATCTCTAGTCATATCAACTTTCTATCTGTACTTGGCTTCAGCCAAAGAGATTTTAGAGAACACATTTCTTACATAATATGAAATGAAATTGTATTTTGATCGAATTCAATTTTCATAAAGTTTCCGTTCTCGCTCTACGTGACTTTCTACGTTCTAGTTGAGCTTACAGCTTAATGCTTTTGCTTACTGGAATTTAGATTGCGGACAATGCTCTGCTAATAAAATAATGGTTTGTGCTTCGTTGTAAAATGAATTTACCCCATGAAAATTTTATTGCTTTTGTCCTTACGAGAGTAAATAACAAAGCCTATAATGCTACGAAGCTGGTGGCAGTAGGTAGGTATATCAAAGTTAGGGACTTTGATGAAGAGATGGTAGGAGTTTGTTATTGATAACTAGTTTATTATAGTCATACATGTTATTTTCTTCTATTTTGACGCCTTACAGAGAAGGTAGTGTTTGACCACAAGTCACTTGATGCTAAGTGATGATGTAGTTAAAGGTGGCCACGTTACGCCTGGACTGGGAACTGGCTCTCAAATTTGGCTGCCGGAACACACCGATAGGTGCTTGACGACAAATTGTTGGTACGCTACCCAGGGGAACATTAGAAAATGTCCACCACCAAGTTATGTTTCCATCACGGTTTTTCCTTTATCGAAAGCTTAAGCTCTTTACAGGATTTGAACACACAACTCACGGATTGCAAGTCGATGACACTACCACTGAGTTATCATTGCTTTAATGAATAAATAAGTAATAGAAATATGTTATATGGGACTGTAATTAATAATAGCACACGAAATAATAGTAATACACAATATTCAGTCGTAAAAAATATTTATTTATATACAATTCTTAAATAGTGATAGATATTAAATTCACGAGTTTAACATTATTAATTCCTTGTTATAAACATCTGATGAGATTGTAGACAGGTGTTTTATCATCAATATCTCTTAGATACGTAGATATCTATGAGAAAATTGCTTAGACGCTAAATATCAAAAAGTTAGTCGGCACGGCCCCAGGGCTGGGGTTAAAATACTTAATGTACCATAACAATCTACAACAGTAGGTACCTCGGTTTTGAGATATGGATTTATTTACAAAGCTGTCCGTCGAACATGAAAAACACATGTTCAAACACGTTAGTTTTCTTTATCATAAAATTCTTAAAAGTTACACATACACATTTGCTGTTTTGTCATAACCAAGTTTTGTAACAATAAATAAAATATAGTATGAGCAGTGCACTCATCAATATTTATGTACATTTAGGCTCCTAGCATTTAGATTACAACACGCGTATACACACATTCTGACCTTCGTTTGGTATTCTAATAATATTAATTACACAAAGAATATATATATATATATATATACTACGCATGGCATTTTTTCGTAGAGATAGAATTCTAATCAATAGGGTATTAGACCCATTTTTAGAAAGTGTTTCAATTAGATTTTATAGTACTAGTGAACCACTAAAAATTCACAAAATTTTATTCAATCGTTATGTGCCATAAAAATGCATTTAAATATTTAGCATTATTGAATTTCGCGCGTAATTTGACGAAAACGCTAATCACAGTAGACGCCATATTTCTCTGTGGTCATGACGTCAGTCGGCTGTGTAAACAAATGCAGTGACAAATGCAGTATGTTAATGTTAATATAGCCGTATGACGTAATAACATGGCGACTGCTATTTAAACGGTGACAATGGTGTTTTCAAACAGATTAAAAAAGCTGTAACTTTTAATTTAAAATTTAGTTTGCTATTTTATGAACTAAAATTATCGATTTCTGACTGCTTTTTGCCTAAGCTATCTCAATAATATTATGTTTTTAGAATGTTTCTCAAGTAGAGTAAAATACCCTATTGATGACTGATATAAACATGGCATAGACAGAAAATGATACAAGGTGAGCCGGCACTATATTTTTGTAGCTTCAGTTATCTTTAATTAGCTACTCCCTCCATGCTGAGTAAGCGTGTAATTTTTTAGGAAATAAACACATATCACGTCAAAAACTGATAAAGATCATGCTCAAAATCGCCACTGAAGGATTTACTTTGATCTTGAAATTAAAAACAAAACTAAACTATTCAGAAGGTTTGTTTTTTGCAACTATTCTCATCATTTAATAATCATTTAACATTCAGGTAACATTTATTATTAGTGGTAAATTAAGTGGTAACTGGCAACATTCATACTTTTCAATTTATTTATAATGTCCTCTCGCGTCTTGCCATAAAGTAAGGTCCACGAACGGTAGCTGTTCACACGGCACTGGTTGGTTCCTAAAAGACAAAATAACAGTTAATGTTTTCTGAATATTCCTTGCTTATTTAGGGCTCATTCAAGACCGCACCTGATTTTTATATCTTCTTCAAACATTTAATGAACGACAGAGATGCATGCACATTGTTTGATATTTTGCGAAGCAGCCCGCCTGTATTATTCGCGAGGTTTTATTCGCTAAGCAAGCACGAGACGGTATGTTTCTGCGTTATTGGAGCACCAGTTCCCAGCCCGGGCGTTCCACTTTATCAGATGACTTAAAGTCAAAAGCAACCAAAAAATTATTTAACTTACCCTTGTGTGATTTGTTGGAATGCTCTCGGCTGCATAGTTTGGATGCCCTCAGCATTATCGCAAAGTAATCTCGCCATTGATGATCCTTGACGAATCGCTTTTAACTGATCTGAAAGCAAAAAAGCGTTGTCATGAAATCGACGAGGCATTCATTTTAGTCTACACATGGAAAACGAGGAATATTTAACCGTGGATAGTATTTAAAGTGGGGCGTGCAATATTGGCTGAAAATAAGTAAATATTTACTTCTGCACATAGCACATAATTTGATAAAAAGCTAAGTCCCAGACTAACAAAATTATTGAAAAATGGTAAAAGTGATACAGTTGTCGTTTAAAGCACAAATAAATAAGTAACTAGACCATTAATTGTTTATTAAGTCGTCTAGTACCAACTATCAAAATACATTTACAGTGCCTATAGAATAGTGTAAGTTTGCTGGCTGTAATTCTATGTCTATTCCATGGAAAACGTGGTGAGGAAAGTCTGCAGTTTGCCAAGTCGCGGTCTCCACTCAAGCACACGTCTAGCCCAACGGTTATCGGTTCTGCGGCTTATATGACCAGCCCACTGCCACTTCAGCTTGCTAATTCTGTAAGCTATGTCGATGACCTTAGTTCGCTGATGGATCACCTCATTTCTGATTCGATACCTCAGAGAAACTCCAAGCATAGCCCTTTCCATAGCTCGCTGAGCAACTTTAAATCGGTGGACTAGTCGTGCCGTGAGTGTCCATAACTCGGCCCCGTATGTGCAACTTACTTGGAGTAAATGCAGTGTCCTGATCACCTCCGTTCTCGTAGAAGTACCGATCCCCAACCCTGGTTCTGTAAAACTGCTCGGTGAGGATGCAGAGATATGTGGGGCCTGCTTGTGCACCAGGAACATTGTGCTCCAAGGATCCGGCTACTACCAGCTCCACGTCTTCCGGTGACTCATACAGGTTTTGCAGTACTTGGACATTCTGAAAAAATATTAGTTTGAACGTTTTGAACACTTCAATCAAAGTCAAATACATTTATTTAGTAGGACAAAATTATGTCAAACTAAAAACTAGCTGCGGTTGTTCCAACCTATTTACGCCAGCAATAGAACAGGCCAGGAACGCTCGGCGCGATCACATTTACTTTTTCATTTAGCCACCCCACATTTTTTTTATATTTTTGAGTCTGACATATTAGACAAATACGTCACTCAAATGTTATTTATAACGAACTTTACTTGAATGAACCAATTAGTTATTAATTATTAAGAATAAAATTGTGAATTTGATAACGCCCAAATGATTTCGTAGAATTCGTCTTTTGTCAGTGTAAGGAGATTGGGACAGGTGTAGCTAGTTTTAAGTTTGACTTATTAAAGTGTGATCAACACGTAACTTATTAAATAAACATTAATTTTACTTTGAATTTAAACGTTATTCTGGAATCTGTACATATATGTCATATTTTAATATACTTATGTAGTTTAAATATAACGTAGGTAAACGGCGATCGATGCATACGCAATATAATATATTATATGCTTGAATAATCTTAAAAAGTAACTATACATTATTTGAACAGTTTAAACGTTTTTTTTTGTCTGTATATATAATAAACATTCATATAATATAACAACAGCGAATTAGGATTGAATAAATACATAATAAATTTAATTTAATTAATATTCATTAATATAAAATCTTAACAAAGTAATATGTACTTTATTTTTTATGCATCATAATTTTTCAACATTATAATAAATTCTTAGAATTTAAATAAAACCTGATTTTAAATACCTAAAATTAATTGTAAAACTTAAATAAAAATAATTACAAATTAAACGTTGTATTTAGGTCGCCTTCTGCAAGTAGAATTCTCGAAAAGCTGCCGCCATTACCTCATTGAATAGCCAAACTAATCTTGGGTCAACGACTAAAATCGTGATGACAAAATTTCCGATTGCCTACATCATCATATGCCCGAAATTAATAATCGATCCGATCCGAGTTTTGTACTCTTCCTCTACTTTGGTGTAGAGGAAGAGTACAAAACTCGGACTAGAAGAGATTGCTTTGAGCGATAAGACCACCATTTGTAACATAACCACTAAGATTTATTGTTGTTCTAGTTATTACATTTATCTGGTCAATAACGAGTTTATAAAGCTCACGAAAGTGACTTATCATTTCATTCATAATTTTATGTATTGATCATCATTTACGTCCGACATTGATAATCGATCCTGATCCGTTATTCGCGGTTTTGGATCGATATGTCATGTCATAATATGTCATTTTAGTACTAGGGCTTGACGGATTACTACTAAAATGACATTTTATGTCATGACATATCGATCCAAAACCGCGGATAACGGATCAGGATCGACTATTAATTTCTGGCGTTAAACACCAACCTATAACTGCATCATCACTTAAAAATCAGGTGTGTTGTGTTGAGGTCAAACGCTACCATGTAAGTTGTAAAAAAAACATACAAGTATGACCTGTTACTTTTGTCGTTGACTGTACTATGCACCAGCTCTTTAATCACTTTTCTCTTCTATAGAGTAGTTTGGACAACTTCTTGTGAAGACGCTTGGCGTCTGGTCCCCAAGAACTCATTGTTTCAACCCCAAAAGGAAGAAATATGTAGCCCTCGCCAATAGCTATATATTTCCCCCGCTTGAGGTACTCGGCCGTTTCTGCTGCCGCACCCGCGCGCGCGGCCCCATACGTACGAGATAATATTTAATTTAATGAATATTCATTTATATTATTAGCATTCCGATAACAGGCACAATATTTTATGTATATCTTCTGAGCGTATCAAAGTATGTTCCGGTGGTGTTTGTAATGAAACAAAACTTTTCGTTATTCGATAACTGAAACGGTTCAACAAAAAATACTAAATGAGATAATGAAATATACTATTGATGTTCTAGAAAACAGCGTTATCGATAGGCCTATCGATAGTATGGTTTTTAGATGAAAACTATCGATAAGGGAGTCGATTTTGATGTGCATTTTCTAAAACTAAACTAAGTTTGACAGGTCTAAAAGTAGTGCTGTCCTTTTCTGACGACACCACACCATCGATTTTAGACCTGTCAAATGCACATCAAAATCGATTCCACTATCGATAGAGTGGTAATACTAAACGGCATTTACCAATTTAAAACGATATCAGTCAGGCAAACTTTGTTAAATTAAGTCTTTACTTACCTCTTCAGAAATAAAGTCCAACATGTCGTGGAAACTCTTCGGTACAGACAGACCACAGGCAGCGCGCGTGGCTGCATAAGTGCCCAACCCGTGATCCCGCCCCCGCTGGATATCCGTCGCTCTGAGATCTCCGCCGAATGTGTTATTACGTCTGTTTACAGCACATTGATAGAAGTCAATAATGTTATTAGGTTATTACATCGATATAATATGTATATAGGCACTGTCGTAGCCTAGGGCAAGATTTATGTTTTGCGAACCCAAAACTTGTTTTGTTGGAAGAGAAATAAAATACAAATCGTTCTGACAGAATACTCTGATAGATGTTTTTTTTTCTGTATGAGCGTGACAGTATATTATAGGTACCTATATACTTAGCAGTATCTTCGTTCAGCGTAAGGTCGTTGTGGCTCGCGAAAATTATAGCGGACCGCGCCGCAACGCATTAATACATCTCTTTCCAACATTAAATGAACGACGCGGTACGGCCCGCCTGTATATAAGACGAGACTCATTGGAAAGAACTTCTTATTCATCTATATTACTTTTTTTTCATGAGTTTCTATTATTGACTCGATGTGATCGAAGGTGGTACCACGGTACATCTTTTGAACTGAAAATGAAACTAGATTTCTACGTAGTATTCTAGTCTACGTAGGATTCTCCGAACAAGATATTAAAGTTCTACAATAAGTTTAATAGATAGGTATTACGGTAGCACTTGGAGGAAACGGCAAAGTTTCATACTAGGCATCCATACTAATGTTCGAAAATAAATGCAAAATGAACTCCGTCTGGCTGTTAGTTTGCTTATTAACTTTTTAATACTAAATAACGAATTGATGACTTTTGGTTTGGATATAGTTTGAACCATGGGGAAGCCCATTTTATTAGGATAAAATGTACCTAACCACTATGAATAGCTGTTCCACGCGTCATAAACTAAGGGGAACAGCTATGCATAATAGTAAATGTGCAAAAGTGCTCTTTGTCCATCTGTCTGTTTATCTGTTACCTTTTCACCGAACCAATCTTGATTAAATTTAGTATTGAGACAGTTTAAACCTCGAAGAAGGACATCGAATACTTTTTATTGCAATAGGTAAATTGTAATCCACGCGAAAGAAACCGCGAGGCACAATTAATAGTTTACATGGGAGTACAGTCAACGACAAAAGTCGCTGAACAATCACACTTTTTTCTATTATCCTCATCATCATCGACACCAAGTTTTGACCTCATCATCACCTAAAATCAGGTGTGTTATGTTGTGATCAAAATGATACCATGTAAAATGTAAAAAAACAATAATAATTACTGATTTGAAACACATTTGGAAAATCGAGAACGATCAGCTACTTTTGTCGCTGACTGTACCTATACGTTGCTAAACATAAAGTTGGGTCTAGACTCTAATTACGTTTTAATAACGTTGGAAATAGTAGTTACCTAACTTTTGATTATATTTAGTCACTGAAAACTTTCACAGTGTTGAAAATTAAATTGTAAACATATTTACGTTAAACTTCTATTACTCGTACAATACGATCAATGTACCACAATGGGCCTGAAAACTAACTGCAAAATGGCGTGGCCGTGAATTCGATTCTAACATGGGAATAAATAATAAGTTAAGGAATAAAATCGAGAAAGAGGCGCAAGTACATTTTTTTTTCCATGTCTGTGTGTTGTGGATCCCCCAGTTCCCAGTGATATCCAAGAACAGGGATCCATAAACTTACTGTCAACGTACCTCTATTAAATTTCCTAGACGACAAACATCTGCGAAGCCTTAAAGAAAACTAGCTATAAAAGAAAATAAGGTCAGACACAAAAAGCAATAAATTGTTAATTTCTGTGTACACTTGTTTCGTGACGCAAATTGAGTCAATTTTAGGCGCGTTTGGTCAATTTCGATCTTAATTTAATTTTAATTTTATCGCGCACCCTCTCCGATCAACTGGTGTTCCCGACCCACACTTAGAGAAACACCCCTAGATATCAGGGAATCCTTGTTAGGGGCGACATTGGTGTCGATTCGGTTTTGCATTCTCTAAAACTAAACAAAGTTTGACAGGTCTAATCGTATTGCTTTCTTCCGGAGTCTTGGATATTTCTATCTATATAAGTATTTATTTCTCTATATAAGTATGTATATCGTTGTCTAGTACCCATAACAAAAGTTTCGAGCTTAATTTGGGGCTAGGTCAATTTGTGTGCAATTGTCCCCGATTTTTTTTTATTTTTTCTAACTACTGAAATAGAAAAGGACAGCATTAGTTTTAGAGAATGCAAAACCCAATCGACACAATTATTAAACTTACTTAAACAAGAATTGAGTGATTTCCGAATCCCAGAACTGGTCGCTGAAGTCCTGCTCCTGCGCCGTGAGGCCTCTTGCCAGGTTATTAAACGAGTCATCCAACTCCAGGAGTAAGGGTCGGTTGAACCAGTCACTCATACGGACAGCCCCAACGAGAGCGCGGTTCTCAGCGATCAGCCTGTAAAAAGAGGAATTGGTAGATTTTTATTAAACTCGGAAATGGCCTCACCGCAACGAAAACAATAAAAAAATAACCTTGAATAACCTTAAAAAAATAACCTTAAGGTCAAGTATGGTTTAATTAACGTTATCACTAAATGATAAACAAAAAAAAAATGAATGCAAAATGCTCCGTGGAGCCCTGGGGCTCTGTAAGGTTCCTGCGAAGATTCCGCGTATCGCCGCTCTCTGAAGCTTGACTTTAATTGGTAACCAAAACCACTTCAAACCTCACCCAGAAACAATTTCATCAGCTTCAATACAGTGTTTTATTTTGCACCTTTTCATATGATTTTCATTTCAGAACGTACACAAAAAATAGCGATCCATAAAATTTGAGTTTACGAGGGGTCCGTCGCAAAATAAAGTTTGATAACTGCTGAAATAACGCATAATAATTTGCTCTTGAATCTTCGATGTAGTGACGTGTATGTATCAATTCCACCCTTGATACAGAAAATCCAACTCACGTAGTTTACAAAAAAGTTATATATTTTATCTATTAAGTTATACAACATCAGATCAGCAAATCTCTTAAAGTAAGTAACAAAGATAGGTGATGTGAACATCGTAGTTCCCATGCCTTATGTGCTAAGATGAGATATTTTATCACTAACTTATTTGTATAGCCTATAAAGTTAATAACGTATTTATAAGTTTAAATTACTAAGATCGGGTCGAACAAGAAATGTTTATCGCGGATTAACGCTATAATATTATAAATTTGAAAGTTTGTTACTTCTTCTTCGCACTGAAATAGCTCAACAGATTTGAGTGAAATTTAGTATGGAGAGAGCTTATACCCTGCATTAGCTATATTTTATTCCTGAAAAAGGATTCTGCAGGTGTAACCGCGGGGTGCAACTAGTCTTGAATAAAATACTTACCATGGTCGGTTATGTCAGCAATATGTTTTTGTACCAAATAAAAGTACATTATTATCTCGAATATCATTCCGCATAAGCCTACGAGTATGAGGTAATAATATAACATTACTCTGGATAATATCTCCAAGCTAAATCGCTTCTTGGAAGAAAATGTTTCGTCTAGATCCTGAAATAACTAACTTGTCCTACATAACAAATTGACTACCAAACCAAATTGAACTCTTTCACCTTACTATACATTCGTGTATCGTGTAGTGTATTTTGCCAATAGTTTGAGAACAAATCTTATGTAGTATGCATAACTAATATGTGTGTACATATCCTTTATGCGTCATAGATGAGTCACACACAATTAATACCAGAATAATGTAACATCTCTTACATCGAATTTGGTAACGTTTGATTTATAGTTGGGACATTAACCGATGTTTAAAATCTGTCTTTGAATACCATGGACCCAGATAAACCAAATAAAACAGTGTGTTTGGTTTTTATGGTCTTCAAATAATTATGCTCCAGCCCTATTGCTACACACGTTACGTACGCCTACGCACGCACACTGTCTACATCCGTCCTTTATATAATAATGTAATTATCTTCATTTGTAGCGTGTAGGCCGCTGTGGGTTATGCCACAATTTTGATAACTAAGAGCTGGTATCCTTGGTAGAACAACTCAAAAACAGTAAAAACGGTTTCATCATATGTTCTTCCATTACAACGTCATTCGATTTCTAGCTGAAAGTGCCGAACCCATGTTGAAAAGTTCAAGTTCCTTCTTAAGTTATGACTTTATTAGGCGTTATTATTAATCCTATCAACAGGAAGTCACTCATGGCGTGGAGTTACTCACTTCAAATATCCTCGAATCAAAGTATGGAAGTGTCTGAAAGCAGCCGTTGCGTGCTCGTCCAACACTGAAGGGTCCACGTTGGGGTTATAGTCGTTCACGTAACCCTGGAAGCCAGGATAGATCAGCTTGTTCTTCACCATGTTCTCTAGGCCTAAGGGCAAAAAAATGATTTTTTAACTGTATGAAGTTATTAAAAAAGTTTAAGGGTGATTCCCAAGAATACGAATAAATATATAAGAATAATAAGTAATTAATAATTATATCCCATTAGCTAGAGCTAGAGTACTTGCTAGATATACCTACCTGTAATAATGTTCTAGCACAAAAAATATTGAATGCTTTGCTTGACAACCCAGTAGCACGTCCAAATACTAAATGATTTGGGATGCTTATAGGAAATACAATTATTAACAGAATTTTTATTGCTTAATCATTTAGTAAGACTACCTCGTTTGCTCGTTTCACCGCATGATCTTCTCTCATCCTCTCGAAATGATCGATACAAGTTTGTGTGCTCTTATCTCACCGATGATACCCGTATTTGACTCAGCCACAACTTCTTCAATGTCTTTGTTGTGTTGGACGGAGTGCTCCCACGGTGCGTCATCCGGTCTGCGAGCACGTAAAACGTCCGCCGTCCGGTGTGTTGTGGTCTGATCCGTAAGAAAAACGGACCGTAGGAACGCGGCATAAGAATACAAATAATGACATACTTTTTACTTACCTAGGAAAATGGGTAGGTATTCATAGTAGTTGATATGCTGTATCTCAGCTATGTGGATACGCCTGGCTTCCTGGTATAGAGATTCGTCACTCCAGTGCGGGTTCAGCGCTTGGAGGGAGTTGGCGATGCGGTTGTGCTCCCTCATCAGGATGATCTGGAGTATCGTAAGCTGAGGATTCTGGTTCACTCTGATGTCACCTGCCAAATAATAATGAAGCATTTGCAGTACAACACCTCACCCTTCCATCTCTACGGCATAGTTGTTATTTGACATGTTTAATTTGAAATTGCCTCTTAGCGTTGGTTACGGATCCGCTGATACCTAACAAAATTCCGGGCAAAGACCCGAAGATAAAAAAACCACATAATTGTTGTAACGTCCACACAATCACAGCTGCTTTGTCCTCTAACTAAGATTCTCTGTAGCTAAATAGCGTGTCAGAATCTACCTACGTGGATTGGGGATCCGCAACAGACGCCGATTACTTGCTCGCTTTATTTATTCCGTAGCAGTGATCGAACCTTGCAGAAATCCGCCGATGCGAGCGGAATTAAGGATACCTATTGTACCTATTGTACATTCGTATTTTAAGTAATATCCTCAAGTACAAACTACAACAAAGTGGTAGTTGTGGTAATATTAATGATGAGCTTAATGAACGATTATAATAAGTCTTACATATATCTGCGCTTATTCTTGATGGACAGTTAAGGACGTGTCTCTCTTTTATATTTTCATAATTTCCTCTCTGCAAACTTCAATAGGGCTGCCTGCGAGGGTATTCATTAGACGAGTCTAAGCAAAACTAAGAAGAAGGTATTTCTATAGCTATTTTCATCCACGCCTGTCATTAGCGACATTCATTACAAATTGCAAAACCGGAAACCGGTTCTAGAGCACAGCTTGAAGTAGCACTTATTACGCTCCGGGAGTCGAAAATAACGATTTGCAATCTCAAGTATCCATTTTCTTCCGGTACATAAAGTTCTTTAAATTCGTTAAAGCACGCCTCACTGCTTTTTTCTCACTGAAATTCAGAAATTGTGACGGACCGTCATCGCTTCATCGAATCTGTTTACTCACTTTAGAAAAATATCCTTGCGCTAAGAAAATTGACTGCGAAATTGGAAAAAAAATCCCAGTGGGATCCCTACAAAATTGTATTTATTTTCTTCTGATAGCATAAAAACATGAAGCTAGTCTACTTTCATTTGAATTTCGTACCGATATCTAGTAATTTACGATTACTTCAGTATGTTTCTATTTCTTAAAGTATTTGAGGTTTGTTGCATGTTAAATTTGGATAAAACATAGACTATCACAGGATAGATATGTCGCCGCCAAAGATAGAACTTCAGAGAATACCCTGGGGGAGGCCTTTACTTGAACAGGGGTCCCTCTTGAGAACGTAGGAGGGAAAAATAAAAATAGTCTTTTACTTTAAGTCGTAAATAAGCATGATGTAAGTATTTATATAGACAAAAACACTGCAGCATGTTTTTATCATCATATTTATAGCTAGTAACTATATAGCAATCTTGTATTGACGGCGTAAAAATTACCGAAGTTCCCGAGAAAACTAACGGACTACAATCTACATAATTTATGCAAAATTTTCACAAAATCGAACCGACCGGACAAACATCCACAATGGATAAGGATAGAGATAGAATAAGCTAAGTAAAGATTGTATAATTATGTAGTCACACTATAAATTCAAAAGTTTTTGAGTGAGTGAGTGAGTTTGTTACTTCTTCAAGCTGAATGGGCTCAACAGATAGCCAACTTTTTGTACCAGAAAAGTATGGGATAATGAGATACAACTATTAGTTTATAAATAATACATACAATATACGTTACGTATATATGTTTACATATAATATACATGCTGCGGCCCGCGGCTTCACTTTGACTACTCTTTATTGCAATAAAAAGTATTTCATGTCCTTTTCCAGGAATTGAACTATCTCTACACCAAATTGCATTAAAATCCGATTAGCAGTTTTTGCGTGAAAGAGTTACAAACATCCATCCATCCATCCTCACAAACTTTCACATTAGAATTAGTAGGATAAGATTACCTGTCAGATAGCAGGGTTCGTTCAGAGACTGAGCGGACTCGCAAGTGAGCGTGATGTTGGGGTCCTGCGGAGGCCACTCCCTGCCCCCCCTCAGCACGGTGAGCAGTCGCCCCCCTTGGAAGGCTCTGATTGGGGCCGCCTGACCTGCACTGCTGCCGTACACTAAAGAAAGGTCCATGTACGCGGTAACCGTTGATATCTGTTGATTTTATCCATACATTGAGTGGAAGGTAATTTCAAACTGCTAATCACGTAATTTTTTGATATAAATTGAAATTTTTCATTGTTTTTATTTACTAGTAAAATATACTAGTTTATTTCAGTAAAATTTACTCAACAAAACGTTATTATCATGTCTTGATTAATATAGACAAAGCTGTTATAAACCACTGAATATTGGATAGTGTTATGAGTGACGTATATAGGTAACAATAAATACAGTAAGGCTACTCACAGGCTCAGCCGGAGCATTAGGCGCAGTACAACCTCTGTCTCTTGTAGTTCCAGTTCTCACAAAGTTCATGCATTGAGTTCCCTGAGGGCCGTGAACTGGGTCGTTTTGCGGTATAAGGATCGGCGCACACAGTGAATTGGACGACGCATCCAGAGCCAACCTTCCATTATCGTCGCAGCACGTAACTTGGTCCTTGTCTACGAGAAGGTTGATTAAAATTAATAACACGCTTATGATGCTAATGAAGCTCATTGAGTCTACTGCTTCTGGGGAAAATAGAATCCATTTTCTCGCAGATAATACGTCGCTGATGCTCAAAGTTTTGATAATTATGTTTTGCGGCGGCACATCCAGAAATACAGTTCGTAATTATGCTAAATCTGCCAGCCAGTACTGAGCCAGCTTTGTAATTTTTCTCTTTCCCTCTCTCTCTCTCTCTCTCTCTCTCAAGGCGAAGGAAATAAGAAAAACGTTGACTTGACATTTCATGTTAACATTAGATTTCTCTAGAATTACTTACTAAATAAATTTTACGACTTCTGGAACTCATCAACTAAATTGAATGTGACATCAAAACACATTAACTGTAATCGAAAAAAGATTGAACATCAGAATTGCTGTACGTAATATTCTAGAACGGAAATTGCCATATAAAATTTAATATCTAGTAGCTAGATTTGAGACTTACTGGCATGGTAACAGCATAAATTATATTGTCAATGAGTGATGCTTTGATTTTCGTCATTTTGGTGTGTAACTGTGTACCTACTGTACTGATAATAGCGTAATATATAGGTAAACATATTTATCACAAAAGCGATAAAATATTTATGGCATCGCAGCTAACAGTCTGAACTCTATATTAGGGGTCGTCAACTATTAAAACTTTTTATATTGTTATTTTATTTTTTGCTATTTTCCTTATACTGTATAAAAAGTGCTTGTTTAATATTCCCAAAATGATAAGAAATAATTTAACTTAATTTCATAAATTACATATTTAAGAAAATATTTGGGGGCTTTATTTTTTTACCTACGTTACGTTAAATTACATAGGGATAGATTATTTATAGATGTCTCAAGAACCTACTCTCTTCGAAACAACCTCACTTGTAGTTTTTAAAAAAATGTAACTTTGCAATATAAATATCAATTAACTTTTAAGTAGGTAATCTACGCATGCGGTAGTTTACTTAAGCAAGAAGTAAGTTTGGATCGCAATTATTACTGGGGCTACTGTTACGCACACACACACACACACACACACACACACCCACAAGACACGTGTGGTTTTCCACGTTTGCAAGATTGAATTTGTAGCCTACACGATAACTAAGCTTGAAAGCTTTCCAAGGTGATCGTTGGTTTCCAAGTTATAACACGCTTAAATTGAGAACTCTGTGTCTCTGCCAGGTTTCCTACACGATCAGCTATGATTTTTCATAACTCAAGCGCCCAATGTTGTCTACAAACAATCTGATCACATAATCACAGACTCCACACCAGCCGTGCTAGCAATGTTTTGGTGACCCTATTCTTTATTTTATTCATGGTAGAGTTAGATCACAAGTCACCTGATGTTAAGTGATAATGTGATCAAAGATGGCACCACACTACGCCTGTATTGGGAACAAGCTCTCAAGTGAGGTTGCCGGAACCACCGATAGGTGCTGGGTGACAGATTAACTTAACTTGAGAGTGGTAGCTAAACAGGCAAGCACTAAAAATGCTCTACCACCAAGCAATGGTTTCATTACGATGTTTTCCGTCACCAAAAGTGCAAGCTCAATGTAGGATTTGAGCCCACGACCTTCGTATTGCGACGTCATTATTACTGAGCAAACCTCTAATAAATAATATACTTACGAGATTGCGCCACGCCAGCAGTCAGAGACATGTCATGGGTGACGATCTGTCCCCACTGCTGGGCGTTCAAATTCCAGATAGGGTCAATCAGCTGCCGGTCTGGGAATAGCTGGAGGCTGATCACACGAGGGTTGGGGAGCGGTAGACCACTTCTTGCTCTTGGCCAGGCGTTTACTCCTGCAATTATGAAATAAAGTTAAGTCATCTGATTTAATAAGTCATGATGTGGTGAAAGTTGGAGCCTTGCTTGCTTGCCTTGCTTTGCCTCGCTTGGATTGGGTACCTAAAGCTTTCAGATTTGTCAGAACACACGATAGGTGCTTGTAACAGATTTTAACATCTTAAAACCAAATATTTTTGCCTCACACAGAGAAATAAAAGAAAAACAGAAAAATTACCCTTAACATTCACATAGGCTGATCACTTTCCGTTAGTGGCCTAGACAAATAGTATGAAAAATAGAATAGCAAATATAATTATGTCCGCAGCTACATTTCATAGTAAGTAAATAAAAAAATGCGCAGTTTACTTGCAAAAATTGTCCTTTCGGTAAACGATTGCTTTGTAGTTTGTAGTGAATAAATTTCTATGCATTTTTGCATCGTTGCATATTGCAATTCATTTTAGTAAAAATATAGAAGACAATAAAAATGTCAGAACAGTTTTACAATTTCATTTAATTTATTTTTATAACAATCATTTTATCTAACAGTGAAAACACTCTATAACCCAATACCTGCTAGCAATGAAATAGTTCGTAATTTTGTCAATCCTGAAATTGGGAAGTGAAACGTATCCAAACTTACCGTCACCATAATTATATGGGACAAGTCTTCCATAGGGTGACTGTGAGACCCCCCACGATGGCCTCACCAGATTATTACAAGAGCCATCAATGGCTCGGTACCGGGATTTGGTGCAGAATGGGGGAGTCAGACCACAAGTTTGAGATGCTGGGTCCTGACCCGATCCTAATGGTGGAGGTGGGTTGCTGAAACTGTATTAAAAATATATTAAAATCGAATATAATTGTCACGCCAAATATTTTACGAAACTAAAGTCAAAGTATAACGAAGTACTACATTATATAAATAATTCATAACCCTTTATTAAGTTAGATATTCTAATAAATTGACGTGTTTTTCAGTAGGTATACCAATAGCAATATTCTCCCGCGCGTTCAAAGATGAGAATTATTATTATACTTCTTGTCTACGCTGAATATAATATGAGCTGCCTGTTCTGAGTAGGTGTTACTTTAATATATGAAACCGACATTGTACGGCATTGCACGCTAGTAAGCTTCATCATTATCGGCAGCCCACTCTATACTGGATGTGGTGGGCGCTGTCTTACACAACTGAAATTCGAGAATTATCAACGTTACATTCAGGCACTGTAGTTAACGTTCGCATTATCCAACCCTGACTTAATATAAAAGGCACTTGGCAGGTTCTTTCGACGGTGATTACTGCAGCTACTCTTTAGAGATTTTTGTACGTAACCCAGTTCCTTTTGCGTACCTTCGAGGATGATCGGTCCGTTTAAACACTTACCGTCTAATTACATACCACATAAAATTATAAACATATACAGGACAAGTTACAAATTCAGGTAAACAATTAATTATACACAATATAGGTAGGTACATATTATAAACAACAATTAACCTTTTCTGTGGTCCATTAAACTGTGCGGTCGGGAAGCCTGGGTTGCTGAGGACAGAATCAGTGCATTTTATAACACATAGCATGCAACATAAAAAGTTAGCAATTTTGTTGTGCGGTTTTGTACAATACTAGTCTGTACGAGCATTTGCGTACAAAGGGATAGACATCGGGTATTATGCAAAACGTGACGAGAAAAATTTTCTTAGTGTGTAGGTACTGAGCTAACCTTTAAACGAGGTTTCATGTAGGTATAACATTAAAAACGAAATAAAAAAATTAATTTATGTCAATAGCGACAACCACAGACAACATATTCATTATTTTACTAGTAACAATTCATCAGCTTGTGCAGCTTTGACTGACCGTATCAGCGTATCACATAACATACCTACTCCAAGCGGAGACCGCACGTGATTAGATCTCTTTACGCGTTTTAGACCTCTTTTGGTTTAGACGGTTTTAAAGGATCCGACGTCCATCTCTTTGTAAGTCAATGTGTACGAGGTAATAACAGTAAAAAAAGCAACATTTAGGTTGGAAAAATAATCTGACAGTAGTGCCAGTCAGAATAATATCGGCAAAATATTTATCTATTTTTCCAATATAATTCAACAATCTTTTCCCAGGCGTTATGACATTGTTACATTTTGGTACATATTTTAAAAACATAAATTTATTAGTTGAAGTTTGTGTCAAATGAAATAAGATTAATATAGGTGCATGCATTCGTTAAATGCATTTAAACACCAATCTCAATTTTTCAAATGAGTATTTAAACAACAAATAGTAATAATAATAATAATAAATATCGGGGACAATTGCACACAAATTGACCTAGCCCCAAATTAAGCTCGAAACTTGTGTTATGGGTAATAGACAACGATATACATACTTATATAGAGAAATAAATACTTATATAGATAGAAATATCCAAGACTCAGGAACAAATATTCGTGCTCATCACACGTATATTTGCCCTTACCGGGATTCGAACCCGGGACTTTTATGTGCTAAGAATTGTTATATCGTTCGTTTTGGCCAAATCAACATAGCCGTTGAAATATTCTGTATCAAGTTAATACTTTTATCACTTTAATACTTATAGGCAATAGTAGAATACTTACAAGAAAGAGCATCTCTAGACCGGTCATAATATGCGTACTATAATAATTGATTGTTTTTTGTGAGAACATTTTCTTGGGATTAGTAACAAAGATGTTATTATGTACACAAAAGAAAATAATTGATAGTAAGTAGTTGACAAAACCTCTTTCATAATACTTACCAATCTTGACATATTTCTCCTATTACGAAGTATGATCGAACGTTGCATGAAAGCATTTATATCGCTTACAAAAGAGCAATAAAAGGCAAGTAAAACGTACAAACAAGATATAACGATACGGCAAAAAGAAATCGAGCGTATTATACAGAGGTTGGTACTTCGGTACCGAGATATCTGGCATTCAGGTCATTGATTCTTAGCAACTGGGGAGCAACATTCAATCCTATCAACTGAATGAATCAGCTAGTTAGAAGATATAGTTGAAGGGATACTCGAAGAGGTTCTAAGTTATTTGGAGTTAGAGTTTTCCATATGTCTCACTATATACTTACTTAGTGTACATATATATAATTTTTTTCTTTTTTATGAAAAAATTATATAATGTATATAAAATTTTAAATAAGCTAAATAAAATAATTAGAACCTCATTTAATCAGAGCGGTAGTTGCGATTAAATATTAAAGGTATATCCATAGATATACACCATGCCATGGCATCTCATTTTTATGTTTTTGTGTCGGAAAAACTGTACTCAAATAGTTATAAAATAGAAGAAACGTTTACAGAAAAACGCGTTTTTTTTCTTAAATCCGTTGATTTAATACGAAATAGTACTATCTCCATCTATTTCTTTTAAAATCATACCCAAATCCTTGCACAGGTAACCTCTGCGCTGGCAGCGCATTCTGGACAACAGTCGCAAAATCCACAATGGGGTTGGATAACTGCAAAGTTGGGTTTGGATTCGAGAGGAAGACGTGCGCCGGAGTGGTCTGGAGCAAGCGGATACTCGACGCAGCGTTGCAGACCGCCAACAGAAGGATTGCTTTCTCCATGTTATCTGTAACAAGATAAACAAAATTTTGCAACAACTATAAAAACAAATGCAATGCGATAAGAAAATAATACATATGTATTTAGGTTTCATCAGTGGAATCGTAATGAAATGATGATCCCATAACAGTCCACTGCTGACCATGGGTTCTCCCAAGGTAGGTAGATACGCCGCTGAGCCCTTCGGCCTACGCCAGCTAATACCTAGGTGCAAGTCATCGCGCAATCTTTTTTTTTCATTTTTTTTGCTGGTATCAATTTCTCAGGTTTGAGTAGGCTACGGCAAATTACGCACAATTTTCCAAACTTTGCTTTTCTTTCCAATGTTTGTCCTTGAAAATTTGCAAATTGCACAGCGACTTTTGTCACTGACCGACCATTGCAAAAAGTGTTGTGGTATCCAGGGTCTACCGGATAATGACGTCGTTAGTAACATCAGAAAGCATCGTTTGTGGAAATTTAGGAAATGAGAACATTTACAAAATAATTTAGCCACGTGCTTGTTGTTTGTAACAAAATTTTCTCGCTGAACATTTTGGTGTATAATTTACTGTGTATGAAATAATGTGCTTCTTTGACTAGCTCTCCTACATGCAGGCTGTGGTATAATTAGAACTTCACACTTCTGCTTACTTAAATAGAATGTGCCCTGAATCTGCTTTCTTGTGGGTTGTAGAAAATGGCACATCGGGGATATTAAATATTGTGCAAACGACGAAAACTATAAAAAAACTCCGATTATAGCAACCGGTATTTGTGTCAGTCAATCTAAATGTTTGTTGCCTAAGATATAAATAGATGGATATAAGTCTCCTTCCAGATATCAATACAAAAATAACAAAAAAGTTGTACACGCACAAAGTTACACTTAGGTAGATAGAGTTTGAAAACACGTCACCACATGTAATGTAACGACAGGGATCAGAGACGCCACCTTTTAATAAATTATTATTTATATTTTAGGCGAGATAAAATCCTAATCCAGCTACCCTAGGGTAGATAGCGGTAGCCGAGCCAACTACGGTCACAATATCGCGGCAAGAGCGAAGTTCACAAGTGGTTATAACGGCCGAGTTGAATTATAAGGGACTAATTATTTCAGCCGCCTGTTAGGCCCTAGGAATTAAGGTGACATTTTGGTAATTTACGTTACGTTTGGGTTTAAACGGTCTAGAACAAGATCTGTCTCGGTTTCAGGAAAATTCCAAAAATTAGCAAAGTTTGATAGATCAGGGTTCCAAACCTGTGACCATCCATTCAATATTTATAAGTATCCGAATGCTTAACACGTCAAAAAACTCATAACCTCAATGCCGAAACAAGTCAAAAAACTCATAACCTCAATGACGACAACCAGGTTCAATGCAATTTGTTTTATTGTTAAAATTTAATAATAGGTCTGAGCAGCCAATTATAGGTCTTCATATTTTACAAAGCAATAACTTGCTTACGTATACACAATGTCCTTTCATGCACTTCGCTGGCTTTGCGGCATAATTGGAAGATCCTGACTCAACTAAACCCTAGAAAATTAATCTTTGAACAGACGTATGCTATGCTAATTAACAGAATAAATCAATGAACAAACGTTTACTGTTCTAACAAATAATGTATGGACTAGTATTTATTGTAGAGTCAAATAGGTCAATAACATTTAGTAAGGATTACTAAAACTGTAACAGACTTATTGATCAAACTTCATTGACCAATCAAAAACGAGGACCTTTCATTGAGTTTTATCATCTAATCTCTAATATATTTTCAGCTAAATTAACTTAAGAGTTTACGTTAAGCTGTGAAGCAAACTTTTTTTACGATTATCATGGGTCCGATATCAAAGTGCCGGAAAGATTCTAAACCACTTAGGTACAATAGCCGCGTTAGTTAATGCCCATTTCGTCTAACCTTGTTATGAAAATATTGTTATTGCCAGTTTACATGCAAAGTTCTGAGTATTCAAGGTTTTATTTTGTTTTCATTATAATTTTGGCGTATTTGATACAAATAAAGTATTCTTCTGTCTTTCTGTCATTCATTGTAACATAATTGTTAAAGAAATTAATAAATCTTAACAAGCCACCGAGCTACGCTTTGGCCCATGAGGTAACTATTTTCATTTAATTAGTTGAAAGTCTAGGATGGCTAATATCCAAAGCGCTAAGATTCAATTTGTAACCTAGATCTTGAGATCTACTTTGAAGTGATATATTAAAAGGAATCGTTCTAACTCATGATATAATTAAGTTAAGTTAAACTTTGAAGATAAAGAGCAAGAACCGTTGAAAATCTCGTTATTAGATAAATTGTTAGTGCCGTCTTCAACGTTAGCAGAGAAATTTGAAAAATAGTAATAATAAAAATGTACTACAGCTATCACGTTGTGTGCGCTGAGATCTGATAACAAGCGAAAGGGACGAGTTTTTTTATGCAACTGCGTAACGAGACAAGGAAGTCGCTCGCGTGATGGTAAGCGTTACCTTTGCTCATAATATTCTAGTGCTACCCAGAATTTAGAACTTCAACTGTTCAAATCCTGTGCCGCAATGCATACCCTCAGATATTAGATGTTAAATTTCTTTATGCCCTGTAACTTCACATGAATCTTTACCCTTCCAGGACTCAATAATGTTTGCAGACAACTCATTATGTGACAGTTTAAAAATCAAAACATAAAGACTATTTTCCAGTAGCTAATAGATAGCTAATATTAAAATATTTGCAATCATTAAAGTAGGTACCTACTCAAGTTCAAGATCTAAAATAGTCGCCACAATTTCTGTTTAATAAGAAATAATTAAGTCGTGTTATTAGAATAAAGTTCTATCTTAATCATTTTGATGTGATCTAAAGTTTGGCTTTTATTATTAGAAGTTCATGCTTGAATGAAATTTTATCATAAACGAAATTTAATTTTCATCCCAGCTGGTATATCTCTGAGAGAAAATAGATAGTTAACTGTTTTATACATAATGGCAGTCAGTTGTACAGTTATAAATTATATAATAGACACCATATTCCTATAAAACATTAACCACAATATTGACAGTAGGCACTAACCAACTGCTTTAGCAGATAAAAGAGAGAATGGAAAAATATTCGTGTAAAAAAATAGTTTGGTTTCATATTAGATAATAATATAAATTACTAGCTGTTCCCCGCGGTTTCACCCGCGTGTTCCCATTTTTAGTATAGTCAAAAGATCTTTTATTTAATTTGGATGGATTTGAGTATGGTTTATGATGAAGATAGGTTATAATAAATACCCTGGATAAATACCTAAGTACTTTATTATTCTAATAGGTTCTTGCGGGAAAACGGGAAAATCAAGGGTACAGCTAGTAGGTGCACTGGTGCATGTATATGGGATTAAATTGGGATATTTCATTTAACGAAGTCTGTAACTTATCTATGTACATTTCAAAAGCAAATCCTCTGTAACTTATCTGTGTACAATTCTAAAGCGGAAACGTGCCTAGGGTTACAAGTTACATTTCATGATTAGAAATGGTTAACATGTGTTAGTAATAGGCATAGTTGGTGTAATAGTGTTAGTCAACGAGACAGGAGTAGAAAGTTTGATTCGCACCCACCCACAAAACGGACCTCTGAGCCCAGTTGATTCCATGATATCTCTTAACTACTTACTACAAGGATAGCGTTTGACCATAGTAAAGGAGTAGTAGTTCAGCTTCATATAAATCGGCCGTCGCCGGTTTGAATGTGTGCGTGAGTAGCGGCACCGTGTACGCACGCACTTTACAATCACATAAACGAAAGGAGGCGGCCGGGGCCGCGGCCATGCACTCAGTACGGAACGCGCCGCCTATGCGTCACCGCAAGAGTAGGCAATTAACTCGTCGAGCGGCCTTAGCTAACCTACTGTTCTTTAGATACTGTGGTTTGACCGAACTTTCAGCTGATGTTAAGAGATGACGCGATTGACATACATGCCTAAAAGGTTCCTATTTACGGCCGTTCCCAATAACCGATCTATCCACAGCTAGAGATAGAAATTTAACATTACTTATATGAAGCTTGTGTAAAATCTTCTATCTCCAGTAAGGCGAACCGTAGATAGATCGCTTATTTGGAACGGCCGTTAGTAGTTTTAAACTAGCCTCTGTCTGACTCGATACACATGAAGCGTGAACTACACGTCAAATCAAGTCAACACACAAACATTAGGTAGGTACTGTCGTTTGGGAACCTTCAGTATCCACACATGTAATTTGTAACAACAACAATAGTTGGAGAAGTTTGTACTCACTCAGTAATGAACAAATATCGTTACGGAGATAGGTATACAAAAGGACTTATAAAATAATTCCACCTATGAACTTTATCACCGATTGGTATGGACATAACTGTATATGATTGTTAACCAAAAACATACAATTTTATTAAATTCAAATTCAAAAGGAACTTTTAGTCAATATCACTTAAATAGAATCCTTTAGCTCTTTAAAGTTTGTAGTGTGGATATTTCCGGGATGGCCAAATCCAAAGGATTAACCCAGGAAATTGCGGCAACCACTAAACCTTCCTAACAAATTCCGGAATCACGCTGTCCTACCTTATTCGGGCTTTTAGTAAAAGCATTTCCTTATAAAATATATTATCATGATGTCAAACAAGTAAAACACAAAGTAAAACTGGTTTATATTCTGTTAAGTGTTTTAGTGTTCAACCCAACCTTTTAATTAAATTTTAAGTTAAAACAAGCATAAACACGAACCTACAACTAAATAATTTATTACTTTAGTGAACAAATTAATTTGTATAAATTTTCAGAAAGGAGAAATCAGTACTTAGATAGCGTTAGGGTTTCAAGTACCATTTTCCCTAAATATTTGTCTAGGGAATGCGAACTAAGCACTCTAAAAAAAGTAACAGATCAAGTTGTCAAGAAATCCATGCATTTTCCAGTAGGCTGGCTTAAAATAATAATGCCTGCTTCAAACCTCCATCAATTCCAATTTTTAAAATACCTGATCGCTACTGCGCATAAAAGGTGAAATCTTTTTATGAGCAGGAGTAATCAGGGTTGCCAGTTTGCGATATAATTGGCATTCCACCATTAGTATCGATCTCCGCAGTGATCGATCAACTAAGTTTATAATTAAGTGGCTGTCATGAGTAAGTAAGTTTCCACGAAATACATATAGGTAACTTAGCTAATGTCAAAGTATAATAATGAATCTATAGCTTTCTATTAATTTAAAGAGGAGCCGACGATGAAACTCAGGTAAACTTTAACATCCGTGTTGGCTTCATCATCATCAGCTATTACGTTCCCACTGCTGGGACACAGCACTGCTCCCAGAAACAGCGTCGGTCGTAATCTACCACGCTGGACCACCGTGAGATAAGTTTTTAAGTTCACTACTTATGTCAATCATCGATACCTACTTATACATAGATTTGATAAGATGCATCATCTAAATTTGTATGTCAAAAAGAAGGTAGGTGGTAATTATTCCACACAAAACATTGATGTCTCCCATTTTGAGAACAGAGACGAACAAAATTTATGGAGCTAACATCCGCACAAAATACTGAAGCCCTATTTATCCTTATCATAATTGCAACACCGGCATTTCCTGTGAACCGTCACAAAGTCACTGTGAAGCAGTGCTAGATCAGCTTACATTGTACCCTACGAAAACTAGATGATGACTGTTTTCCTAAATGAGTGGAAACGTTACTTCGCCGGTATCGCTGTCATAAATGCAGTACTTACTGAAAAGGCAATGCCAATTAGACCAACAGCTCGAAGTTTCCCACGAGGCAAAATGGTAATAAAGATTATATTTTATGGAATTGAGAACGCCGCTGTTTTTTATGTAACTACCAACCATGGGTTTCATTGAAATAAAAGAGGTTGAGGTTAAAATGCTAAAACAATAATTGATTCCTGGTAAAGTTCTTGAGTGTTTGAAATAATATCAGTTTATTTAAAGGATCGAACTTAGTGTACCTAAATATCCTTATTTTCTTACATCGATAGTGTGAAGTTTAACTGAGCTCTAATGAAAATACTTATACAGCTTTTACTGTCTGAAGGGCATTGACAAACACAAACATTCTTTATATTTATCTCGGATGTTGAGTAGACGCGCATCACAGTATGTGTACGTGTTCAGAATTCAATAATTTTAATAAGAGCTCATGTACTGTTTGAAACCATCTCGTCGCGAATCCGACCGGAAGAGGTCTGGGCGGCATGTGGAATATCGTAAACGAGATCTTTTTACGTGCCTCTTAACAGGCCCAGTCGTAAAATAATATATGGTTTTGTAGAAAGTAGGTATTTATCTGCGAAGTAGTTTGTGTTATGATAAAAGGGACAAAAGGGGGACCACTCCACTGGAATACGAACAATATTGGGTTACGCTCTAATCAAACCTAGCATTCGGTCAGATACAATGCAAAAGACGAATAAATACCAAAGTTTGGCAAAATAATGATACCCTTTTAATGACATTCCACATTTGACCTAATTAAAGCAGATTATAAACCTAATCATACAAAGTCACGAGAACGTAGAAAAGGATTAGAGAAGCAAACCAGCTACCCCTGATTGGGATTATATTAAAATAAGCGAAAAAATATTATCAGACATGTTTTATGTTAAAGTTCTTCTTGCAATTGGATCTTGATAAGATTAAACACTGACAAAGATATAAAGGTATAATCATTACATATAACTGCATTTCAACGTGTTCTCACATTGTAAAATAAAACAGCAATGTTACACGCCAAGATTTGGTTTCCATTTAAGATCGAATTATTTCATTGTTTTTAAACGTAAATTACGAATCAAGTTTAAAACCATAGGTCGCTGGTTGATATCCGGCTCAAAGGACCACAAACAGCATGTTTAATTTATTATTACCTACTACGAATCTACTTAATTCGGAGAATAACAAAGATAAAATCTTGTAATATCCCACCATGAAATATTTGTGTCGGCGCAAGCACAAATTAATTCCGCTCTTACCCACCATTATTTCACTAATTAAGGAACTTTATCAATATTTCACGTGGACTTTAATTCTAATCTGGGTCTTACAAAACATTTCTCACTATGGTATTTTACGAATTAACTGAAACATTTTAATGCGTAACTAGATAGAGTTTTATAGACAATAACTTAAATTACGAAGGCACTGAAAAATAGGTATATACCTAGCTTTTAAAGTTTACAACTATTTTTCTTCAGCTTGTTTATTTGTTTACTGAGCTACTCTATATGAAAACGGGTTGAAATCCTAAAGTCGGGAGAACAAAACATGAAAGCGTAGGTGTAGGTATTTTTAGGCTAGCTTATCCCGTATAACAACTAGCTAGAGGTGGAGCCACGGGATGCAACTAGTTACCATTTAATTTTCATACCTGTTGTTTGCGTTACGTCACTTCTTATTATTATGCAAATCTGAAGACTTCAATGAAGGGAACCATCGCTTTTACAGTTACAATTTCCTTTTCTAGAGCGCCTGGCTATACCCATCTAGCGAAATTGCTTTGTATTTTGTAAAGATTGTTACTATGTCTTGTATTTTGCCTTAATTGTAAAGCGATGATGGCTCAGTAGTAGTGACGTCAACTTGTGTCGTCGTGGGTTCGAAATTTGCATGAATTTTGTATGAAAGAAAACATTGTGATGAAATCAGTTTGATGGTAGAATTTTTGTGTGGGCGCTTACCACCGTCAAGTTCAACCTATATATCGGTGTATTCCGGCAGCATCATTTCACCTTCCAACTCTTTAATCATGTCATCACTTAGGTAAAATCACGTTAAATGTAGTCAAACGCTACCGTGTAAGAAGTAAGAAAAAGTTAATTAAGAAGTAATAAATTGGTATTGGCTTTGTTCTTCTAAGGTTGTTGGACTCAAAAGGGTCGCACGAAACTTTTTTGCATGACTGTGAAAGTTCAAATTGGAAAGAAAAACTTGACGAATTTCGTATGTTGCCATCGTCACCGCCGCCACTATATAGGAAAAATAAAACTACCTTACGCTAAGTGCATGTAGGAATGTAACTCTTATTTTTTTTATAAAATATATTTATTGCTTCAAACTAAAAATAATTATATCATAACAAAGAAAATATATATTGAAATACGAGTATAATCTCAACTTTTTGACTGGCTATGATAAAATACCACTTAGCTCACGATATTATTTCCAATTTCGGCTAATTTAAGTTCACTTTTATTTCATTCCTTTTAGAATTCTAATACTCGTATATTACAAGTTGTGCCCTGCGAACAAGATTGTCCTAGAATATAAAGGAGCTCAAATTAAATACCTTTGTCTGTTGCTGGAAAATTTGCTCACAACATTCCTTCTACGTAGAAGTCACGGCAAATGCTTAGAGCTTAATTGCGTTGTGTGTATGCCAGCTCAACAAAGACGAATCGCATAGTACCTTTTAATCTAACTCAATATGAATTCAATAGTAGGCATACCTAGTTACGAATGAAATATACTCAAAACAATTAGAACATACCTATATACCTAATACCGAAGCAAAAATCATACTGAGGAACAATAATAATTCAAGTAATAGGTGCTTACCAACATGCACTGGCAATCCACTTGATCAAATCACACTCAACGCCTTGAACAAGGACGACGGCAATTTCATTATTGATCCTGAATAATGTGACGAATCGTTCATGGTCTAAGTCAAAAGAATCATCATTGGCTTTTATTTTACATTCTAAAACTTTAGCATTTGAACACAAATCATCTGATGTTAAGTAGCCATGGCGCCGTCATATTACGCCTGGATTGGAAACTGGCTCAGTGAAGCTACCAAGCTACTCGTCAGCCAAGCGAGAACCTAAAACTATAGTTTCATCACGACATTTTTCCTTCTCCGAACGCTCAAGTTCATTGCAGGGATCAAAACTTAGCCATCGTCGCTTTAAAAGCTCTTAGATTCCGTTTCCTCTTAACGTCGGGACGCGACCTTGGCCCTCCAATCGGCTTCCAGTAAAATAATAGCGCCTAAATACATTTTTGCTATTTTTGTTGGAAAATATCCACGCTCTACGTTTTATCGAGCGAAATCTTATCAAAGAGGTCATGCTACAGATTATAGGACACGTAAACTGTATAAACAGAAATCCACCGATTGCGACTTTTTTCCTGTAGGTAGTTTAATTTTAAAAACTAGCGTTTCGAAGAATCACGTTTTATTTATAAATACCTATAGCTCTCAGTAGGCTCTCTTTGAAGTAAGCACATTGAAACTCATAATAATTATTCCTCTCGTATTGTGTGACTCCTCACGTAGCGACTTGAAAAGCTGTATCTTTTTATATTTTTCCGTTACAACGGTTCAGCACCCTTTTTGTTATCTTCCTTTGGTCGTCGGGTCCATTATATGCGACCCACATCGCTCTTAATTTGTCACTTTGCTCCATTTGTTTCATGGACGACAAATATGACGAGTTACTATGTTCAAGGTGCTGTCGAATGAGAAGACATGTGACACTGACACTGCTGAGATTCAAGAGTCCTGAGAGCACAAAGCACCAAGGCCGGTATTCTAGAGCAGTAGTTCAAGCAGTAATCTCTACATAAGCAAAGATTTGGCGCTGTCATTTCATACAAATGTGTCCCTTATTCGCTATAGGTACTCAAGTATTGATCTACACTTGAGCGTCATTCTACAATACCAACCTAGGAGGTGGTACTGGAATTTGACAAAGTCTTGAGGCGGGACATACTTTTATCATCTCAGTACACTCAATAAAGAAAAGGTAGGTGGAAACTTAATTGGTAGAAAACTTTCTAATTTATTAGAAAAGTCTAAAAAAAAAAAAGGAACAAAGGTCACAAAGGTCACAAAGGTGAAAAGTATGTTGTGGTATAATTTATGAATATGTATATTATTAAGTAAAATTCCTAATTATTCATTTATATTAAATTGAGCAGTTTTTTTTTATTTACTGTACATTTTTATAGAATTACTATTCATCCAAAGATTGTCTAGTAGAAAACACTCTAAGGGCCGGTTTTATAAACGTCCGTATGTAAAACGTCTGACCAAATTTCGGTAAGTTTGATCTTATTGTCTTTTAGTACGGAAAATTGGCGCTGAGGCTGCATTTAGTGCTCGACCGACGCACGGTGAGCGCTGACGTAGCTATATCAATGAAAACGGACCGTACGCGCGTAGTAATTTATCAGCGCTGCACTGTACAATGTACATGTACAATGTACATTGTGCACGTTCATACGTTTTCATTGCTAAAGCTACGCTCGACCAACGTCAGCGCTCACTGTCGGTCGAGCGCTAAATGCAGCCTAAGTGATAAACCCGACCATTGTATAACATTATGTCTAAAAATTTTGCATTTTCTGTTGTTCTGTTGTTTTAAGGCGTTATCGATCTATGTATCTACGTTGTTATTCTATTCGGTGTAGTTTTTGATTAATTTGTTTTTGTTGTAAGGAAATTATTGCTGTAATGTATTGCTTTAAATAATTGTGTCCTTTAAAACGATCAATCATCAAGCCAAAATAATATAGTATTCTAAAATAGCAATTTATTACGTCATGGTAAATTGAGCAAAATCAATCATTTTTATGTCTCAAACAAACGTACGAGACTTGTTCAATAACTGATTCGTTCACATTGTGTCCTGCATTAAATTTATAGGCACAGATTGTAAAACTTTTTGATTTACGGTTTTCCTGTAAAATACCGAAAGGAGTTTCTTCTTGTTTAGAAAGTGTAAAGTCGTTAAACAAACTTTGCAAATAATCATAAGTTATTTTGTGGTTACGTCCTCAACAAATTTGTTTTCCGTTTTACTTTACACGTGTCTTTTATACCGGTTAATTATAGTATATAATGTACATAAACGTAGAATTAAAAATACTAGGTACATCATCCCAAAACTCAGGGTAAATTTTAGTACTTACATAATGCCTTAAGTGAATAATAGTAACTTTATGAAACCTATTGAGTAAGACAAGGAGAGATATTTTTACTTTTTACAAGGTTGACTACTTTGACCACTAGTCACCTGATATTAAGTGAAGATGTGGTCGAAGGTTGTGCCAAGCGAGTACTAGAAAATGCTCTACCCTAACACCAAGATCATTGTAAGATGCGAACCCAAGCCGACGTCACTTATATTCTTTATATTCTCAATCATATATTTTCAATCATATAATTATACTTATATTTACCTAGTTATAATTAATATAGTTAGGTAATAATAACCTATACCTATAGGTAATAATACTATTAAACTTTCTCAATTTCAAAACGACCCCAGAGGATTACGATTTCCACAATTACTTACGTTTGATTATATAGCTGGCAGCTCTGCTCTTTGATATCTATGGTTTGGCTTCAAGCAATATGCCAGTTTGCAACTCACACAATAATTCTGAACTTCACAACAACTTTGGAGCATTTTCTTTGAAAATCAAGGAGGCGTCTATTCAACGATATTATGTAACTCAAAGAAAACCACTCGCAAACCTATTTAATTTAAAGCAATTAAACTGTCACTTATATGAAAATCCGAGAATTTGTCTTGGCGCTTCCTCGGCTCCAATGCGAAGTATCCTTTATTCTAGGAACCACACGGCGAAATGAGTTCAAATGAGCAGTTTTACTGTTGTTTTGACTCTGTATTGGTGATGCTAGTTGGCTGATTTCCTCAACACATAATATAAAAAGCGAACGTCTTAACTTGCAACCAACTTCATCGAATAATTGAAAATTGCTGGTTACGAGCTGTGGCTATGCCCTTATCCCTAATATAGTTGTTTTGAAATCTAACTAACTAAACTAACACGTATTATGTGTACAGTTTAGTTGTTAACTCTGTGTCCTGTAACAACGTCTTGGCTCTCAATTGGCTTTATTCAACGACCTTACCTAATCTCGCGTGTACACAAAACAAGATTATCTTTAATGCTCTATTTTGTTCAGTTAGTGGTTTACCAGAACATTAAACAGGATACCTACCAGGTTACAGAATAAAATGCATAATAAACGTAAAATGTGTGTCTGTTTTTACACTTCTTGAAAAATGCGCGGAAAATACGGCGGTAATCACGGCTTTTATTATACGGCTCGAAATAAAATTTCACGTAACGAGAAAACTTATCTACGTGCCTTCGTATGGATATGGATGACACGTAAAATCATCGTTATGTAGCGACGAACGCGTAAAAATACTAAGTCGAAACCTTCGTTGTCCAAACACCAAGAATACCTCTACAATTTAAAAGTTTTCTCATACTCTAGAAATCCTTTTCATCTATGTGTAAAAATAACTTTTAATATTTTTGAATAACTTATTGTACAACAAAGGGTGAGGAGTGAATAATCTAATAATACCAATATTTCCATAAACAGTTTTGTAGAAAAGCAAAATACTTTTTACTTAAAGATATATAATGGTTAAGTTACTCCTTCACATTCGTGCACTAGATTTGTTTACCTCCTACTTTGTTATCTTAAAAAATTAACACTCTTTTAGAAATCCTTACTAAAAGGAAATCTTAGTGCCTGTGCTTCTGGTATATTAGATAGACCATCATGAAAAAGTGTTTCTATCTGTCTGCACGGTTGTCTGGGCTGAGATATACTCATAAACGTGTACGCCGTCACCGGAAATGCTAAGCATAATAAAAATCGTAGCGCAAATATTTTCATTTCCATGCATGGATTTTATTATCTCTCTTTGGAACCATTTGTTCATTTTCATATCCATTCCGTACAGCTTATTGGATTTTTAAAAAAAGTAGGCACATACATATTATTAGCATACTTGTCTTAATATCCTGCTAACATATTTGAGTAATTGAAACGTATATTTATCTGAGACGAAATCGGAAGATAAAAAGAAAACATTCGGGATCTCAAGTACTCGAGCACCTACCGTACATAAGTAGGTTAGATACAACGCTCATAAAAAGCTTATTCTTTTATGTATTACCATAATCGTATTGATAAAAGCAAATGAACTTTGAGGGGCCAATTTTATCCCATACGACTTCAAATTGAATCCAAAATTGGTTCCTAATCTAATAGCAATGGAGTGACATGAGGTTCTCCTCTTATAGAACCTACATAAATTACGTCTACATGTTTCTTTTCACTGCTCAGAGAAAACGTGTCTAGGAATAAATAGAAATAAAGAGACCTTTTAAAAGTTTCTGAAGATTATGCCACTGAAATAGCTTAACTATAGTTCATGTTCATACCCTCCGGGTAAATTCATGTACATCAACCACAGCCTATTATTCTGCTGAGCATGTAGCCCATTATCATCACTCTATTATTACGTTCCCAGTGCTGGAACACAGGCTTTTTCTTGGTCAGAGAGTGTGGGCCATAATCTACCACGCTAGACCAGTGCATTGGTAAATAAATGCTCTTGAATATTATGCTCTTTATTATCTTGTGAATGTTAGAAATAAAAATATATTTTATTTCATTTATTTTTTTCTTTTTATTTCAATATTGTGATTCTTGGACATTGGTAACGTAGCTAGCGTATACCTACATGTTAGCGTTCGTCCACCACTGCTCATCCAGGTAATTGAACAAGTAAATTCTAACGATTATTGCTTTATTAAACAGGAAAACGATTGTGAAAAGAATAAATCTTTTCAACCTATTTGTATACCTAACTTATGACCCAAGGGCCTCTTTCTAGGTGCTCTAGATTTCGTTCACGTTTTCATTACTAAAGTTATAGCTGTTTCATTTGACTGATTATTATATTTCTGTCTTATATTTTATAAAGTTATACGTGACAAGGTTACGAAGTTTTTTATTTCTTTTGTACTCCTGTTTTTTGTTATTGTAAACTTTATGCAGACAATGACTATGTTTCCTGACAATTGTATTAAGGGAGTCTAGAATTCCAGAGTAAACAGCCATCTTCTAAGCAAACGTGCTTTATTTTAGACCAAATAGATTTCTATTAAATCAAAACTTACTTACATAAAACTGTCGTGTTACTGACTAACTGACAGAAAATCAACACACAGCCTAAACCAGAGGTATAGTAACGTGAAATTGTATTGAATATTGAAATCCTATGGAAAAGTATCAAGTTAAACCTTATATTTTTAAGTTTGAGTACTGGAATCGAATAAAATTATTTTTCTAGTACATTACCGAATTATTTTCAATACATTATAGTTTAAACACAAGCCTATTCTGAAAGTAACGGAACATTAATGTTACCTACATCATTACAAATAGCTCTATGACATTTTGTGGTTAAAGCTTTTGTAACTTCGTCACATAGTTAACAAACATTTTCACTTCTGTCCGTATGTATGTCGGTAGGTAAGTAATTACATGAGTAGAGTTTGGCGAAGAGCAAGTTACGGACGGCTCCTATTTTGTTTTGTATTGTTAGCTAGTGGTATCATATTATGCTCTGAGACATTGAAGTAGAAATAGGGTAGCTAATGCATAAGAATAAAAACCTCTCATTCAAGTCATTTTATCAGCGGTATAAGTCTATCATTTAAGAGAGCAAGTCCGTCTAAGGCTGGTGTTCTAGAATGACGCTAAAGCAATAAACTCTGTTAATGTTCAATGCTATTCATGTTTAATATATATATATATATATACTGTTGGTGTTTCGTAATAAATAAATAAATAAACTCTGATTTCAGCCAGTCATTTCATACAAATATGTCACTCAATCGTTACTCGAACATTGATCTGCACTTTAGCGTCATTGTGGAATACCGGCCTAAGTGGGCACCACTGCTTTACCATACAATGTATAATTCTACTGCCTTATATTATATTGTATTTATATTGCAGAGTGTGCAAACATTACTGTGTGCCGCAGGTATGAAATACTGAAGTCGGTGAAATTACCAGCCTCAGCGTGACAAGCGCAGGACAATACCGCACAGGATTTAGAAATGCAAACTCCTTGATGACACTGCATTTGTTATGAACTGCGAATGTCCTGATCGTCTCATTTTCTACTATACACAAGGGTATTTATAAGAATGGCCTCCTTCAAAAGGCGTTCTCATTCATCATCTTGAGAACTGTCTTGAATATATTACATCCTTTTCTTTTCAAACGCCCTTCAGTTAACCTCAGACTTGAATAATTGATGTTTGTATTCATAGCAGGCCCATAATTTTCATGTGTTTTACTTGACGGCCGAATATAATGAACCAGCAATTTCGTTCTCAAATATTTCACTTGGTATCGAGATCAAGGCTCAATGAAGGCGATTGTCTCTGTGAACAATTGATACGAACGGCAGCAGCTAATTGTTTGCGAAAACTGCGCACAATGAAGTAAGTGCCTCAACTACAACGCTCACACCATTTAAACATGTGCCTTTAGAGTTCGGTGAGATAGGCAGCTAAATTAATTATTCTAAGCCAGATACTTCTATTAATGCAAAGATAATAAGTAGATATCATATAAAACAATATGAATACGTCAACATTATTAGCAACTCACATTTGTCACTGCTGGACGTTGGCCGCTATTGAACTCTCTAGAATAAACCGCTTTCCGCGGTCACGACCGTCGTGACCCAAATGAAGGGTGTCGTACGTTTTTAAATGTGTACAGCCTATATGAAAAGTCATCAAGTTACTATAACAACTCACCACGAAAAATAAGAATGGTATAGTAGTTATTGGAGTTTTTACAAAAATGTATATGTTATAAAATTATCATAGCAATTCCCAGCCTACTGAAAGGAATAAAAAAAATACTGTTCATAAAAATCTGGTAGATGTAGTATTTCTGTTGCCGCTTTGACTTCATATACTAAAAAATAGAATAAAAAAATAGTTCATGGGGGTTAGTGGGGATCCACTACAACTGACATGATTTTTGCCGTTTTTATACATAACGGTACGGAACCCTTCGTGGGCCAGTCCGACTCGCATTTAACGTTTTTTTTTTGTTCTAGCTGTCAGATAAAAATCATGATCTGAATTACTACTCGTATAAGGTCCATATAATATGAACAATTGTAATAATGCCCACACAATCACGCACATACGCTTTGAACCATAACTATAGAAATCCCTCTCTCTAAGATATCAGAAACTACGTGAACCGTTAAAATACTTTCAACACCATCCCCTTTGTATCAAATACGTCCAAGTATATTGTAAATTCGTTCCATCCTTAGATATCTCGAGAATTTTTCAGGGTAAAACAAACAACGTTTCGTTGTTTACGTACTAGAAAATAAATGAATTATATACATACATTGAAATGCATACATATTATTCAAAATATACCTATGTTCATTTCACAAAATATATTTCTTTTAGATTATTCTTGTAATTAGCTTTACGGCACAATTAGATTACAACGAAAATTTGTGTCAAGTATGTAGGTCATATCCATAAGATAGACTATAGAGATATACTAACAATAGGCGAGGAAGTATTTTAATTGGTATTAATCAACTTAGGTATATCATTTTATCCAACTATGGCTTACTCTTATCGGCGTGGGACTGGCTATAGTTCTGTCGTGACGAATAAAGGTTACCATTCACAAAATAACTATAAACAGGGTTGATAGGACTTACCATTATAAACTTAGCATAGCTTTACATACGAGTATACTCAAATGTTTCTATATATAAAAAAAAGATTAACGATACCTACCTATTAAATATTATCAGGAGGTCATTTTCGGAACTACTGATCCGATTTAGAAAATTATTTCACTCTTAGAAAGCCACACTATCGTTGAGTGTCATGAATTATTTTCTACTATGATATAAATATTGTGGAGTGAAACCACGTGGCACGTGTAGTATTCAATAAAAGCGTTAAAAATTAATGCAGAGTAATAAAAAAGTCGTACAAATTCAATATTTCCTCTCATAATGTGCACTTTAAACCTCCCCAAAGACTTCCCCAATCCATTTGAAAGACTTCCTGAAACAAAATGAGGTAAAAAACCCAACAAAAGGCGCATGGCAGCCCTGCTAATAAGCAGAGTACACAGGGGCAAACGTTTGTTACACCACGGTCTACGTAAGAACTCCTAACAACAGCTTTGTTCCTAATTAAAGACGCGAACTACCTAATTAAGGTTGACAAGGGCATTTTCATAAAAAGGAAGGGATAAAGTAAATACGAGGGTAGTATAAACTTCTTTACATTTTTATTTTTAGAAGGTAGTCCGACCCTACCATGAAATATCTTTTTTCTTTTCTTTTTTTTACTTCTAACAGAGCGTGTGTGTGGTGTGTTGTGGTGATTGACCACAAGTCACCTGTTGTGAAGCGACCAGACGATGTGATCGAAGGTGGCGCCACAGTACACCTGGACGGGGAACTGGCTCTCAAATGAGGTGCTGGAACACACCAATAGGTGCTTGGCGACAATTGGTAGCTAGCCAGGTGAGTACTAGAAAATTCCCTACCCAGCTAGCTATGCTATATTTATCTTCGTTTAGACAGAAAATTCATGTAAATTATATTAATTAGTTATAAAGATAACAAATAATAAAAAATGTTTTCAACATAAAGAAATATGTTGTTAAACCCCAGCAAAAGCTGGAACGAGATATCATAAAAAAGTTTTGTGTTTTTATAAAAATGTTTTTACAAATAAAACTAAGCATCTACAAATAAAAACCTGATTTAAATCGCTGCCGGGCAAAATAGTTGCATCCGAGAATTACAAGATCATGTTCACCTATGTTGTGCCATCATTGAACGTTTAATTTCGAAGAAAAAAAAAAATTTCTTTTGTAGGAAGTTGCCATCGATTAGTTTGTTATTGGATTGGAAATTTTACTACGGCAGCAAAGAAAATTAATTTCATATTTTAGCGTGGGCAAACCAAATGACAAATTGGAAATGACTAGACATCTATATCATCATTTGTCTGGTTCTCATTAATTACCTATCTAGTCTAGACGGTGCGCGGTGTGTAATATTGATCAGTGCATTCATACAGTTTTTTTTATTTATGGATTCACACGGATCGTTTATTTAGCCAGTCTCAAGTAATAAGTTTAAATTGATGTGACGCAGCTAAGTCCGGCTACGAGACGTTCCCTTTGTGTTTAAGACAAGAAAAATTACTTTCAATAACTATAATTCGACTTAAAAATTAATATCACACATTATCAAAGCCTGAAAAAGTATTTTATAATGTTTCTAGCTAGACTGCGTCTTGACTCTTGAGTATGTCACGCTAACATCATGGCAAGTAAATTGTCATAACATCTAATAACTAGGTATAGTGTTCAAGTGCGGTACCAGTTTGCATGGTCATATTTAGCCAAGAGAACAAAAAATAACTGCACACGGAAAACCATTACCTACTTAAAACTAATCACTCTGCATTTTGTTAGAAATATTAGAACGCAGTCGGACTTTTTTGGCGGCAATCGAATTGTCAACGTGAAAATTTTGTTTTTATTTCCAAAACTTGTGTTTCTTCGAGTGATAATGTGTAATATTGGTGGATTATTAACCATTATGTGTTCGTTAATGTGTACGAGTGTGGGAAATTGAAATAAAGTTGTGAAAGTGACTTTTCCAGTTGCTCCAAAAAAGTCCGTGTAAAGTTTAAGTAAAGCGCCACTACTTTACTTAAACACTATCCTAATCCCTTCATCTCATCATCATCATCATCATCATTTAAACTTGATTGAACTCAATGAGTTTGAAATATTTTATACTTGACACTGGCAAATACACTAATCGTGTGACGCCATAACAAAACAAAAAAAAAAAACGCAGTCTTATGTTTACGTGTTTAGAAAAAAAATAGAGAGTCATTCCCGCGTTGTCACTGTCACTTGTCATGAAAATGACGCGTGAAAAGAAGGAAAACTACGCGAGAGAAACTCAGACAAGATGTTGAGGTTTAATCCCTACTTATATTATAAATGCGAAAGTAACCTGTCTGTCTGTCTGTCTGTCTGTCTGTTACGCTTTCGAGCCTAAACTACTGAACTGCAGAGATATTTTGAACCCTGAGGAAGGACATAGGATAATTTTTATCGCGCTAAACTGTAGCCCACGTGGATGGAACCGCGGGGACCAGCTAGTTTTATTAAAGCATATTAAACGTGAACCATGTACCTAACTGTGAAAGAAATGGAGTAAAGCTTTACTGTAAATAAAGATTGGCTTTTAGGTACTATTAATTTTATCTTGAGAAACCCATGAACACGGAACTCTTTTATAAATAAAACGTGATTGGCAGTCTGTTCGTACGTGCCTGTTAATGTTACACCCGACCTTCACAGGGTCCGGTAGAAAAATCCGACACGCCTTTGTGTCTCGTCGAAACAGAACGGCCTGATTTCATGTTACCTCGACCCTCACTCGGTCACCTTTGTTTACCTAAAGTCTACCGTCTCGTAATGAAGCTCACGTTACGTACGGGTCAAACTTACTAAATAAATGTTTATAATCGTTAAGGTATGTAGGTGAAACTATATTCCGAAAAAAAAAAGTAACTGTCAAAGATTGTTAGGAGTTCTTCTCTATTGTACGCAATCACACATTTAGGCTGACCTAAAATACATCTGACCTACAGATGATTTATAAAAAAAAAAAGTAATATTGCGAATGCACCGTCACTTTTTATCGAGCGCGACCAAACCGCGGCGATATTGGTTTCGGATAGCCATTCACTCCCAATTGAAAAACTCACATGTAAACTTTTATGACAAAATAAAATATCGATAACTAATACTGGCTGACACCTTTTTTGATTAAAAAACATTGATGGGATTTCAATATTTTCTAAATTGGCCTGAGGTTTCCTGGGGCCGTATAGCCCATATACCGTATTTTGTATACCCATACCTACTTATATTTACCTTAATAAATTTGGTACCAAAGGTAACAATAGACATTTTTATGATTCTCATGTTCTCGCAAGGCACGAACTCATCTGAATGTAATTTGAAACAGCATGGATGCAGACGTAAATTGGTACTTCTTAACATTGACTATATTTTTCAAACACCGCCACCGATTTTAATCCGTTTTTCTTTGGTGATATTTCATGAAACTATATTATTTTTTTGCAATGGTAGTTTTTAGTCTGCTTGCCAGATCAAACAAAATCAAATAATTTATATTTATTTCTAAGAATAAAATATAAATACCTACTCGTAATAAGGTCTTAAATTAAAATTTGACAAAGTACTCAGCCTGCATGCAAATGTTCAAATATTCACAACTAGCATAGTTGTTCAAACAATAAATAAATAGATAAATATCAGAGGACAACTGCACACAAATTGACCCAGCCCCAAATTAAGCTTAAAACTTGTGTTAACAATGTTACTTAAATTCTTAGTTAAAATAAAAACATTTACTTAAAATGGATTCAATCAATGTAAACCAATCGTTGAGGGTGCAACTACTCAAAAATAGTGTTGTTGAACAAATACAGGATGGAAATGTTACAAAATAACACAGGATCTATTTTAGAAGCGATGCTCTATACCTAAGTCTTTTACAATTTTGAAGAAAATGTCATTGTCGCGATAATGTTACTGCCATTTCAAAATGTACCCTCGTCACGAGAGAAGGCTAAATTAGTTCCATTTACAGCCCTTTGATCGAATCGATACAAAGACATTTGCAGCTACATCACGCGTCAGCGAAGCGATGGGAATAGAATATATTGTGAGACTGAAATTTTGAATCCTTAAAATATTACATAATGAGGAATGACATGCAGCTGAAGGAAAAAAATATGAGGGTTTTGTACGGTCCGTAATGACTCTGTAGCACCGTACAGAGTGCTAATGCAGCGTGTTTTATTATTGCAATAATTCATATTACTTATTAATATGGCGCGTCTGTTCCTATTTTCGTAATCATCACCATAAAATATCTATTTACCATTTTTGGATTAGCAATATCTAACCTCTAACAGTTTTAATTATATTTATCGGTTGATTCTGCTAACTTATGAGTATTGTAGGGTTTTGGAACGAAGCTACGAAGCCTAAAAGTTAATTTGCAATTGCTCTTATTTTGAACAAAGGACGGAATTCAGTGAAAGATAAGACAAATGATACACAAGAAAAAGAAATAAGGTATTAATATATAAGATGCTGATAAGTTTTTTGGTTAAGGCGTACATTTATTTTAGTTCTAATATTTGACTAAATAAGCTACTGATTGACTGACGTGACGGTGCAAAAATAGTGTGAAATGACATATAATTTGTCGTCTCATTCCTGAAAAAAACCCATTAATACAAACCCGTATATTAAGCAAATATTCAAACATTGCATCCCATCATACGCAACTTCACAAGCTTTTAAGGGTCTCTCAATATATTTGTTCAGGATTCTTTACACTCTAAATGGTATTCAGAAAAATGTGCCAAGTGGGATCCAAAGGTTACCAACATGAGGGTTATATTATATTTATATCGAAAATCATATAGGTCGGCTCTTATTAAATCAAAAGATAGATAAGAAGAGCCTAAAGATATAATCTCTTTAAAGTTACATTTGTGCATGACTGCTAGGATCATAATAAGGTCATGGACAGGTAAAGTTTTTAGTTGCTTTGTTTTTTTCAATCTTATGTTCATTATTGTTCATCCTCCTTTTCAATAACCAATTTACCATTTTTCGTTCTCCACTGTGTTTGTGGTACAATCACTAAATCAAAACAAGGAAGCTTTTTGTGATGATTTTAAATTTTGTTATAACTTTTAATTGGTCCTCAAAGAAAGGGTTTTAAAATAATTCGCATAGCATTTGTTTGGCGCGCCACTTCTATAATTTTAATGGCTCATTAAATTCAGTCAAACTTCAAAGAAAATCTTTACAAAGCCGAGAGTCCGATTCTTATTCAGACTCATAAGAAATGTGCACAAAAGATTGCTGTTAAAGATTGCCTTCTTAAGTGTGATGTTTAAGAACAACTAAGTAACTATAGAACAATTAGCTAGAATTCACCACTTAATTTATTAAATAGAGGGAGGTAACAAGCTAGGCTGTAAAGGCATAATAAGTTTTACTCTAACTTGAGTTGCAAGCAAGATAATAATTGGCAACGAATAAATGACGGAGTGATATTACATCTTTTATAATGTTTTATAGCTCCTCAGAATGCCTCATCTATAGAACAAAACCCCGCAGGTGTCAAAAAATTTAAAATAAAAATAGTTCTGCTTTTGATCGCAAATCACCTGATATCAAGTAACGTGACGATGTAGTTGAAGATTGCGCCACACTACGCCTTTCTCAACTATTCTAGCAGAATCCAGTCACCATATTATTACGAATGCAAGCACCTTTAGGTGTGTTCCGGCAGTCTCACTTGTCCACTCCACTTGTGTGCGTGTGTAGTGTGGCGCCATCTTCTACCGCATCGTCACTTAACATTAGGTGACGTCATCAAACGCTACGCGTTTGACCACAAGACAAATGTAAGAAGTAAAAAAAAACAAAAGTCTGTGAGTGAATCATTATATTACGTTCCCACTGCTGGGACACAGGCCTTTTCTCATAGAGAGAGAGAGAGAGAGGGAAAGTGGTGTGTATGTATGTTTGTTACTTTTTCTGATTAATGGAGTAAAATTTGCAAATGAAGATAACCCGTAAACCCTAAATGAACACCTACTACTTCATCCCGGAAAATATTTTTGCCGGATAACAAATAAATAATCTTTATCTTTATCTAACGTGAAAACTGCGGGTCTACCCGCGGGGCGCAGCTAGTTGTGCGATAACTTATTGTTAGTTACTATATTCACAATAGTAAAATACGTGGGAATTAGTCGCGTGCTTATATAAGCAACGATCGTTTTCTCCTCGGCTATACTTCACCTTACTTTTTACACCCCTAGTTGTGTTATGCAGCTTGTTACCTAATATTTATTACTCTAACTAAGCAAAATCTCTCTTTTTCTACGCGAAAAGGAGTGCTATCAGCGACTATCTGACAATAATAATAACCGTAACGCCCACATAATCACGTACACAGTTATCTGACCCCTAACCGATGGGTTTCCTTGTACTTAGGATATCAGTAACCACTCACATGGATCGGGGATCCACAACTACTTGACGAGGAAGATACTTGTCTCGGCTCATCGAGTGCAGTAGGTATTTATATATTCCATGGTTCGAGAGCAAATGACTTCCGTACGCAGTCGCGTAAATAAGTTGGCTATAATTTATAAATGAGATCACATCGTTTCATTTCGAGGTAACTTGCGGTCAAACGCTACCTTATGAGTAAGATTAAAAAAATATATTACCTATTAACAAATTGTAGTAAACTAATGGACTGTAGCAGCCTAATGGAATCAAGCCAATTGATGAATGTCTACATTATGTTCCAGCCAGACACTGATTGAATTCTGCACCTTTATGTTTTATTTCGAGCCAACGTAGTGCTGCAAGTATTTATTAAGTCTATATAAATGAAGGAAAAAATCGGAAATTATAAAGTGCATTTTTCTATGGGACTTTTGTATCAACTATTTATGCCTGCCTACCTGTAGGAAGCAGGATCGTTTTATTTTAAGTACTAAATATAAAGATAAAAAATGATGTACCTACCAATAACAATAACCTGGAACCTGTAAGTTATATAAATAAATCAAAAAGATTATTCACGCTCAAACGAGTCGTCCGGTGTTAAGTAATCACCGCAAGTTACAAAGTAATCGATCATTACTCATCGTCACAATAATTATAGAGTGTGGAGCAATTTCACGCGGAACAAATATGGTTGTAAAATTAAATGTTACATCAGCTTATAATAAAGTGCGTCAGAACTTTTTGAACGTGTTTATAATTACACTTTACAAGATGCACCACCTGACATTCCCGCTATTTTCACGTTATCTCTTAGGAACTTCGTTCCGGGGTAAAAACAACCGATTAAGCCCGCCAGTTTCAAAATTGACACAAACCAGTTGGGCCCTTTCAGTGTAAAAGAGCAAAAATACATACCTACTCACTCACTCACAAGTCTGATATACCTACTGATATGTGTCAAAAGCCAAATTACTTACATTTTTTTTTTGTTATGGGTGTCACACGATTTGTGTATTTACCAGTGTCAAATGTAAAATATTTCAAACTCAGAGAGTTCAATCAATTTTAAATGATGATGATGGGATGCGGATATCTAGTGTTTAAGTAAAGTAGTGGCGCTTTACTTAAACTTTACACAGACTTTTTTGGAGCAACTAGAAAAGTCACTTTCACAACTTTATTTCAATTTCCCATACTCGTACACATTAACTAACACATAATGGTTAATAATCCACCAATAATACGCACTATCACTCGAAGAAACACAAGTTTTGGAAATAAAAACAAAATTTTCACGTTGACGATTCGATTGCCGCCAAAAAAGTCATACATTTATTTAGTACGAGACAAAATGTGATTTGACATTTTAGATACGTCAGACTTATGACTAGTTACGCCTGCCAAATTTCCTCACACCGATTTTTTGTGTTAACCTGGTATCACACTATGCTCAAACAACTGGTCACTAGCACATTTGGCGGGATAATCCCGAAAATATAATATAAAAATCACTATTATACCTTGAGGATTATATAACTTATCATTTTTGGTGTTAGAAAATAGTGGCTCCTCTCGTATATAAGTACCGTCTCTTGGGCGAGAACGACATAAAATCCTCAGATAATTTAATGAATCCCCAGGGGTCCATATCGGATACGTTTACAGCTCCCTAATACCACAGACAAACGCGTGGTGAATTTGAGCCAAAGCTTTTCGCCTTCTTATTATGTGAAAGATCTAATTTCTTACTTTGATGTAAGGAGATACGCGAAGAAATTATTACACCTATATAATTATTATTTAAGTGTAATAATGACAGAATTTTGGTATTATATATAATTTATATATAATACCAACATTCTGTAGTACATGTACATTCTGTAGGTAGGTAAGAGTAACTCGTTTTTTATCAGCTCCTAATCTGAAAATCTTACATATTTAACGCTCTTTTATTTCTAACAACAACAAGAACAGAAAATAAATCCAGATCGGTTCAGTAGGTAACTTAGATGTGAATAGGTAACAAAGAAACAGACAAGTTAATATTCGAATATTGTTCATAAATATAAAAGTAGGATATGGATAAAGCTGTCAGTGATTTGATTTCTATGAAAATACGGTTACTGAAATTGTAAGCTGAATTAAAAATGTAAGTATTATTCTTTTCTCAAACATGCTTGGAAATAAGAGTATTATTTTGACAACCTTCTTCGAGATAAATCAAACTTGCTGCACTGCCCAAATATATGCGAGCAGCGGCCGGCAAAGTTTGTATGAAAAACCATATCTGTCGTGTTTAGCGGCCAAATAAATTATGTACATAGAAAACTCATATATGTCGTGTTTAGCGACCAAATAAATTACATATTAAACTCATATCGTTCGTATTATTTAAAAATGGAACGATTTTTACCCCGAAAATGGGAACCAAGGAGGTAACTGATCAAAGGTTTTATTTAAATTCCGAACCGGCTTGCACATAGAAACCTGTTTGTTGAAAAAAAAACAATCGATCAATAGAACGCGGGATTTTTTTTGTTGTTCGTTGTTCGTCATTGGTTTTGAAAACTAAGTGTATTTGACAAAATGAGTTCAAGTGAAGACAATGAGTGAAGTGTGATGAGTGAAGTGTGATCTTACTTTAACGCCACCTGAAATTCAAGAGGAGGCAAGAGCCGTAATATAAATTTGTTACTGCCAAATTCGAAAGAGAAAAGTTCTGCCCAGGTACTACTTACTTAGTTTTAATTTCCGCGCATTTATTGAGAAAAGTACTATACAAGCCTTGGCCACCACTAGGCATTGATGGACTCAGGTATGTGTGCCTCGGCTTTGCCTCGGCCCACATTTACACCTTCTTCCATAATGCCTACGTTGAAGGCCGTTGCAGTAATGTACTATATTCAAGGGTTTATAAAAATAACAAATAGATAGTAAATTAATATAACCTGTTTTGTTTTTCAATCGGTACTTATTTTAATTAACTCATTTTGCCGTTCATGTTTCTGCAGTCTACTCGCGGAACCGAATTCCAATGTTCGTTTTCTTAGTCGAATTCGCATGTAATTTTAATTGTTCATGTAATTAATCGTCAACGTCAACACGATTTTAGCAGATAAGTAGGTTTATTTTGTCTATTTAGTCTTTTATAAATTTATAAATAAATAGCATGTAAGGTTTTTTTACAACTTCTATTTATTTTTCAACGAGAACACAAAAAATCACACAGCGGTTTTAATGCTCCATTTATGTGTAAAGAGAATGAAGCGAAAGTTTCTGAAATGGCAATAACGAAGCGGAAGAGGCTCTGTAGGTAGACCTCCCGCTAGGTGGACCCACGACATTGCATGTATAGAGTCGCTGGGAGGCGATGGATGCATATGGCTAATAGCCGTTCATGACACCACACTACAGCTGGACTGGGAACTGGCTCTAACGGCGGATGATGATGATAATGATAAATAAATAGGCATTTAAATTATAATTGTACATATGTTATTTATTTTAAAGATTAATTTTGTCAAACGATCTAAATCTTTTGTGACACGGTTAATTTAATATCTTCTTTCAAAACTTTTTACTATACTGATAAGGTCTAAATTATAAAATATCATCAATCATCAATATGCTATGCATCTAGTCAAATTTGTAGGTAATTCCGGTTAAATTTTGTTCTTCTTAGTACAGTTTCTTCATCAAATTCTTCGATAAATTGGGACAACTTTGGGGCAAGTATTAAATAAAAGATCTCAGAAAATCGGTGAATCTTTCAACGTAAAAGTTTTTCTAGATTTTTATAAAAAAAGAGATTTTTTCGCTAGGTGTTGATGTGATTAAAAAAGTTACCGAGTTGATCGCTATCCTAGAGAGTTTACAGTTAACTTTTCAAAGACTTTTCCTTCATGAAAACTTTATTTTTCTTTCGGAGCTACTACTAGCTTTAATTTTCAAACCCCTATTGTAGCAAATTTGATTTTTTCTTTAATAAAGAATGGGATTTGTATTCTATAGTTAGGTACATACTAATGGTTCAACTAATCCAAATCAGAAAATTCTGTAAATGTTAAAACGCTCCATTATATTGAGGTGACACCTCAACACTTCAGAGGTGTCATAAGTTATTTTCTATTTGTTCTAAAAAATCCTGCAAAAATCTCCACTCGGCAAAACCAAGGAGGAAACAGCTATCTTATATAAAATTGTTAGGCAAATACAATAATTAAGCTGTTTACAGGCACACATTCACAGCCGTGCCCTGGGACGATGGCCCTCCTGGGTCCAAGTCATGGTGATGAAGTTTAGCGTGATGGCATAGTTTGCCTGGCTAGCTAACAACTTCAAGCAGTGTTCCGACAAAATTGCACTTCAGTGCCAGGAGAGGATTACGTGTTAATCTGTTTGTGTTTACTATCATCGACCGCATCAACGTTTATCATTACATTTAGCAAACTAAAGGCAGACACAAGTCACCAAAAGTTTATGACGACACATATTCACGTTTTAAACTAAAATTAATAAATACATGGTAATGTATTGTTTCAAAACCTAATTCTAATCTGATTAGCTTTCCGGACAGCTAGCGGAAAATTCAACGATTCAATATCTTTCCCGGTAATAGGTATGCAGATTTATTGACATAGCAATGAGGCATTTAATTAACAGTGTCTGGAATCATGTCAACACGATGTGATTGAAATTGATTGCCTCGCACATGGGATGAAACCCGTGGTCTTAGTGTTGTGTACCAACCTGACCAACCACTAAACCACACATACTGTAATAAGGATGTTTATAGAACACTAGTTGCGCCCCGTGGTTTCACCCGCGTCCTCCCGTTATCCCGCAGGAACCTGTTTCCGGGATAAAAATCCTGTGTGTAATACCAGAGAATAAGCTTCTAAATGGGTATAGTAGTTACGTTGATACGTGGTAACAAACATTTTCACACACACACACACACACACACACAAACTTTCGAATAAGGTTCAATTTGCGGAGTTGTTCTTATTATATTTTAGAATTACTTCTCAGATCACTGTCTGTTTTTATTTCCCACTTTACAGAACTGGCTCTCTCGCTTTTTAAGCGAAACATTGAGAGGAAAATCATAAAGATGAAATGAATCTTAGATACGGCAAGAACTGAGGAATTATTAGAAATCGCAAAGCGCCAGTAGCAACGAACAGCATTTATCGATTGTGTTTCTGCGAATGCTGCTGGCGTTCGAGCGTTATAAACATAATAACAATAGTATTAGTTAGCGGTGAGTGACTATGACAAGAATCATTCGATTATGAAGATGTCTCGAGATAACTAATTTCAAGATCGGTTTGTTGTTTGAATCGCGGAGTGAGACAACGACTGAAATGATTACGATAGTTTTGGGGTTTTTGATTATATCTGCGAAATACAATGTATATTAAAAGTAGCACAGTGTCGCATATAAAAGACACCACGAAACATTTCGGACGTGAGATGGACAGTCATAAATTAATTATGGATTGCATGATGTCATCACGCGTGAATGCAATTGTAACAAATCGTTGCTAACATTTGCAACAGTTGAAAACGCAGCGTTTGCAATAAAAGTCGAAATACGCAATTATAAATTTTATGGTCATTATTACGTATACGAAAGTACATCAAACTTATCCTTATTGACGCTATCTCTGGCTAGCTTTGCGGTTGAACTGCATGGCGTGTGACTGATATGACAAAGCAAGCGCATTGCATGTTGTCTGTGAACCGTGAACCAATCCGTCTCGCTTCCGACAATTGCAATTGCATGCAAGTACTTTCTTGCATCTGCAGAAAACTATGTGAGTGTTTGATCTTTATTCTGGTCGCAATAAAGCTTACAACTGATACCACAGATCAGATAAAGATTAGTAAAATCCTCCTAATAATGTATCTGCGTAATTTAATCAATTCCAGAACGGTACAAAGGAATTCACTACAATTGTATCCGGATAAAAGAGGCCCGATAATCCGTGAACCCTAAAATCTACCACGTAACATACTGTAGGAATACGAAATATATCCTGGGAAATAGAAAATTATTTGTATAAAATTATTGTAGCTTTATAGATAGGTTTTATTACAGAGAGTATAAGAGTTAAAATTGAAAATGTCAAGAAACAAACGTCAGGCCAATTGTAGTCTTAAGTAAGCCTTTGCAAAGATTTGGTGGCACAGCAAATACATAAGAGCACTTGCCACTAAGCAAAAGTCCACCTCGTCTCTCCTGTAATACCATATTGCAATATGTACAATACAAATCATATCGAAAAGAAGTGATTCAATGGCTTCAAGCAAGTTGTCTATGACTGTGTGTTCATCATCACACAGGCCTTTAGAAAAGGAAAGAAAAGAAGTGATCACCAAGCAAAAAAAATGTAACATAAAGCTAAAACAATCTAGTAGCGGTTTAAATTGTTTACGGTGTGTCCATTTGGTAAGCGTAATAACAGTAACAGAAATTACGTCACCAAATCAGCTGTTCTTCAGAGCGAAAATTGTTAAGGAAACATTACCTAGGTAGTACAATTTTACGAGTGACAACGCTATACTGAACCTTTCGTAATCCGTGTGGTGTAATTGTCGCAACTCGTTTTGAAACTTGTATAGGCAGAGGCATAACAAGTATGTAAAGGGGCCAAAAAACCATTTTTTGACATTTCTTGTGTCTGTGTGTGTTTCCTTAATGTTATGTACTAAAAGTATAAATAAATAAATAAATTTCCTTTACAACTACAAAAGTCAAAAGACAAAACCGTATTTATTTAATTAATTTAGACACATTAACATTAATGACAGTTTTTAGATACAAATGAGTGATTAGATTATGGATTTTTTTCTACCCGCTCGAACTTATAAGCATACAAGATTCAATTGCATTATGTCATCTTGAAATTGAATCATGCGTGGCACTGCATTCGGTAAGTGTTTACAAATAATACTGTTCTATTTTAAAATTTACTATGAAGGTCGGTCTACCCGAATAATTTTGCACATGGCCTTCGAGGTGTGTTGTGTTATGTGTATCCACAATACAGCGGCAGGTTATTTTTTTCGGGAAAGCTCTATATGCTCTAAGTAAGTAGAAAGAGGCCCCCCAAAAATGAGGACCTTTGACTGTTCCTTAGTCCTTACATCCTATATCTACATCTACATTCGCTAGCAGGCTTACGGTCCAATTATGTGTTCCTGTTTCATTAACAGCTCTTGGCGTACTTAAATTAATTTTGTAACGAACTTAACTCGTATGGTAAAGCGTTAGCAAAACTTTGGTATAACTGTTTTGTATTCGCCAAAAAAGTAATTAAGATTTCCTGTGAAATGAACATTTTTATAATACGTTTATTTCAATTCAACATTGAAACCAACAATAACATACTTTCCCACAAACCTAAATAAAATACAAATCTAATTACTTTACATTAGATAACTCTAGCAAACAATTTTATATCATTATGCTACATTTAAAACATAGACAAGGGACAGTAATGTTAGAAAGCATACCTATCTAGTCGATCTACCTATCACAGATCTAATAAAATCTAGATACTACGAGTAATAATTTACATAATTAATCTTGTTACGAGGTTTTGCTCATACAATAATAATATCGTACTTATTTCTATTCACTTAAAGTAGTAAAAATTTGCATTGTGTCTATAATCGAGGTATATCTATAAATGTTTTAACTATGCTTCTATCTCAACCATCTGTTGAAAGCACACTCCTTATATTATGCTAAAGAGGTTCTTACAAAATTTAAATGGTATATGGTTTTCTTGTAAATATGCACTTACCTACCACTCGATGCACAAAATCACTCAATAAATTCAATATTACGCAAAAAGCAGATCTGTAACTTATGTCTGGCGAATGGTATTGAAATGCTATATATGTATACGAGACCTTCTAGTTTGGGTACTAATATTGTTTCGACCAGGAAATTTTATAACATTTATTGCTAAATGATGAATATTTCGATCGTTAATGTGGACCAAAATAAATTAATTTAATGTCTTCTCTAATCTGAACTATAATGTATCTAGGTTTCAAGATCCACATCATGCTAATTATGTGGATCATTTTTTCCTTTCCTTTCTCTGGTCGTATGTTATGAAACTTATGAAAGAGTTAGATACCTACGGCTCGAGTTAACGCTTAGTGTACGTTCAGGGACAGTTACTGCGATATTTATCGAATGTGATAATATATCACACCACGAGAAATGGGCCCCTGCGCTCCATCACATTAATGTACAGTCAACGATAAAGCTCGCTGACCAATAACACATTTTCCGACTACCCTCATCACCAACCTTTGACCACATCATCACTTAAAATCAGGTGTGATAAGTTGTGGTCAAAACGTTACCTTGTAAAATGTAAAAAACAACCAATCATTACTGATCTAAAACATATTTGGAAACTATAGTATGGTCAGCTATTTTGTCGCTGACTGTACCTTACGAGTATACCACACTGCAACACTACACAATACCTACTAGGAACCGGAATTTGCTCCCTGTCGCTTTGTTTTCTAAAGGAACAACCTGGGTCTATTTAAGACTAGAGTGAATAGATACCTCATGGGCCAGGGAGTCCCATCGACTGCATAGTTGCTTACCATCAGGTGAGATGAGGTCAAACGCAGGCCTATCGTTGCCTTATTATGAAAACTAAAGCTACTTGAGCACATCCCTGATTAAAGCGAATAACAGTAATCTGGCGGAATGAATGTTTTGGTGGCATGGACTTTTCCCGTTCTCTCGGTTCGATCAACATTCTTCCCACAAATTCCCAAGTGTTACAGATTAGTAAATTTACTTGGTTAAGGCCATTCTTCGCAAACAAATGTAGGTTTGTAAGTACTACCCCTTTTTGTATATAATACAAGTTGCGCCCCGCGGTTTCACACGCGTCTTCCGTTTATCCCGCAGGAACCTTTTTCCGGGATAAAAAGTAGCCTATGTGTTAATCCAGGGTTTAGGCTATCTACATTCCAAATTTCATTCAGATCCGTAGCTTTTGCGTAAAAGAGTAACAAACATCTATCCATCCATCCATCGGGAGACGATAATGTACGACTTAATAATGCACAGCCAGTATTGCACGGCCTGATAATGCACGGCCTGATAATTCGAAGCCAACCATAGACAAAGATAGACTTTCCTTTCTGACGGCTGTCAATCAAGCTCGATTGATGCCTCGTTTATAGGTGACTGATAGAATTTTTTTGTCGGTATTTGACTTTGCTTATTCTTTTATTTTATTGATAGTATGTAATAGGTAAATAAAATTTAGTGTCACAGTAGGTTAGGGTGCGGCGGGGGTGGCCCTCAGGCCACCTCTAAGCCGCCAATATATGTATTTTTATCTGTGGTCAAACGGCACTGGAATGATCAAATCCTCCTAGCTCAAACGAAGCATCAAGCATGGAGCATATGACATTCTACTTAATCTGTGGTGATGTACATGGATTATCAGGCCGTACATTATCGCCCGTACAAAATCGGTCCGTGACGATAATGCACAGCCCGTATTGTACAGCCCGTATTGCACGGCCTGACAATTGGAAGCCATGTACATGGATTATCAGGCCGTGCATTATTGCCTGTACATTATCAGGTCGGGAATTATTGGGTCATACGACCCCATCCATCCATACCCACAAACTTTCACGTTTATAATGTTAGTAAGATAGGAAGTAGCTTTATTTCAATATACCTACTGTAATTTACCTTTGAATATATGAATTGACGTGCTTGCCGGTGTCTAAGCGTAGCAGGCAGTCGGAAAGTATTATCGGAAGCTCACCGTCATATATTATCCAGGTTCTTTTACACACCAAGCGGTCACTCATTCGTATATGAGAGACCCGACCCATAAAATATATCTACTTACTATATTTTTCCAGAAAGGATTGTCGCTTTCCAACACTTTATACCCTTCGGAAGGATATGTGACTTGACGCCTCCCCTTAAAGCCCAGGGTTTTCTTTCGGGAAATTCTCTAGAGGGATTTGTTCCACACGCCTCTAGTAATTATTTATACAGCACGGCTTAACAAAGGTTTGGAAACAACTCTTCGAAACAAAATTGACTTGTTTTTGTTTTTGTTTACCTATACCTGCAGACGGTAACTTTAATCAGGTTTTTTATTTGTTTGACGTTAGTGGACTAATTTCATGTTATTTTATTCTTATATATAAAAATCAATTGCTGTTCGTTAGTCTCGCTAAAACTCGAGAATGGCTGGACCGATTTGGATAATTTTGATCTTCAAATATCTGTAGAAGTTTAGGGAAGGTTCAAAAGGTGAGAAAAATTAGAATAATTGCCGGGAAAACCCTAAAAACAGCGCTTTCCTTTTTCCCATATAAACGTTTTCTAAATAAAATGTAGAGTCAATTTGAACTTCATTGCTATTCAATAAAGTTGATTGATTTTTAGATGTTTCGATTGAGGCAGTGCGAAGTCTGCCGGGTCAGCTAGTTAATTGATATATTGATTAAATTCATTACAAACAAAGGAACACATTGTTATTACTTTTTTTTGTTTCAAGTAACTTGACTTTTTTGTTTAGTCCTTTGTGAAATTGTTGCCTTTAATAAGCAGATTTTATATATTTTTACACTACGTGGTATAAAGGGATCGACAAATACTAAAACTAGGTACTAGGTTATACTACTTATATCTACTACGGTCCGCAAATTCATGAATTTCACAAATTTTTGTTCAAAGGTTTCTCATACTTGGCCTAGAGGAACGCATCCCCTTTATGTCACGTCCAACCAAAAGACGTGTCCTGTCCTAACTACTATCGCTGGCCAATTAACCCTCATTAGTTTGAGGAAACATATTTAATGTTCATAAATAGTAATTCGCGCGTCACTCAGGTCTTGGCTGCAAATCAGCACTATGGATTCTTCCATAGCATATGCTGAGCTCAAGCCTTTTTTGTGCAGTACGTACTGTAGCTGTATCAGTAATCGCGCAAACACATAAGATTATATTTAACTGTTTTCGTGCGAGAGTATTTTAGTTTATCTGTTTGTTATTGTGAACAGTTGGCGCAAATAAAGTGTTTCTCTCTGTCTCTATCTAATGCTATCCTCTGTTTGTTTTATCTTAGTTATAACGTTACAAAATGGTAATGATGTCAAACAAAAAGTAAAGGGTAACAGCTAACGGAAACCATAAAGTTTCTACACTCTAGTTCTACATTTGGCATCGTTGCAACACATTGCGACGGTACCTACTACACAAAACAAACAAAACCAAATTATTGCACAAAATTGGACACTGTAACAACCGAAGATTATTATTAAATTCACAATGATGGTAACGGTGCACAAAAAACATGTGCGAAAGATAGTCTAAATCGCAATACATAAGTAGTTTTTTAATTATTGATCAAGAGTAAGCGCTTGTTATGCGGCTTATAACACGTGACACTGAAGCACGAATAGCTGAATTAGTAAAACGCTGATTGTTTTTTTATTATACGAGTACAAGGTAGTGTTTGACCATAAGTCACTTATGACGACGTGGTCAGAGGTCGATTGGATTGGGAACTGGCTCTCAAGTGAAGCTGCCGGAACGCACCGATAGGTGCTTGCTGAAGAGTTGGATACATAATTAATAGTATGTAACAGCTTATACTCGTATTGTTTAAAGCTGCGAGACAAATGTACACGCAAAAACAAAATGATAAACTCATTAATAGTTTATAGGGTACTGAAGCATCAATCATACAGAAACTCGATTTTTCTGAATTAGAAGAGTGAATAAGAGTAAAAATCTTTGTACAAAATCACCGCGTTGGCGGAGTCATTCAGTTGCAGGTGAACAAAAAAAACGATAATATGAACATTGTACATATTCAAAATAATAATAAAAAGTAGCTTTTATGAGAACTCAAGTAAAAAAACCTTGCCGCCAAAAACTAAGATCAAAGAACAAAGAATAATGAAATATTTTTTACCTGCAAATATGGTTTTGCTTGTTAACACTCATATGTCTTGTCTTGTCCTTAACCTTAATTAGGCCATGGATAAAGTAAATACTTTCCCTTTCCAGTTGGACTCACGTGACACGCGTGCTTAGCGCCAAGGTTGTTCGGTAGAAAACACATGTGACCGGGGAACTTGCGCCCACGCCGCCGGCGGTCAGTTAATGAAAGCTCGTTGTGCAATGGCCACATTATTGCGTGAGCCAACCATGCAAACCTACCAATACCAACCTGTACTCTAGTTCTACCTGTATATTTAAATCACGTTACCTATCATCATTAATTTGTAATAGCTTCGGGTAAAACTGCTGTGAAAGGTACATATCAGTCGTTGAGTTTACTTTTCGATACATTGAGCTCTACAGCTAGCTATAGGTTTTAATAAGAGCGTGAGAAACATTCAGAGCAAGACCATCGCATACAACTTATTTTATTTGTGCTCATTATTGTTTTTATTTTTAGCTTACTCTGATATTAACCAAAAAAATATTATACCCGTTGACTCAAGAACTTTCTCTCCTGTTTTGTCGTTTAAAAAAGTAAAAAAGCATGCACTTTATTGCATTGATATTATATAATAAGAATAGCAACCTGCCCCGGGGCATCGCCCGCGTGGCATTTAATATTTTATCACGCAAGTCAACGTAAAAAATATGAAGTAAGTAGAATAGATTTGTAGAACATAAAAAGACTACGACCGCATATTTTATTTATGTACCAATGTATCTGCTAAGTTTAACTCACAAATCGTAACTAAGTAATACATCTGTTGCCAGCAAATAGACAGTTTCAAACAGTTGGTTAGTTTCAGTCAGTTTATATCAGCTAAGTGAAAAATGCTCTTCGCGCGTCTAGACAATATGTTTCTGTTTTGAAACAATGAACTTTAAAATTGCGAATGAAGCAAAGTTCAACGACTTAAGGCGAATTTGCATTCGCTTCAATGTGATAATAGTAACATACAAATTAGGTGCCTGTATGCTCGTAGTATTACATTGTTATGTTGTAAATCTGACAGCATCTCATTAAAACATTACCTAAGTACTAAGACTTTTGTAACTTCATTAACTTCTTTTTAATTGTTTAACCATTATCTCGGTTGATGCCAAGCGATGATGAGGTCAACGGTGTAGCCTTACACGCCTAGAAGGTCCCAATTAAAATATATATCATGCTCTGGAAGAAATTATAGATTGTAAGACGAACGTGTTTCTGAATTCTTCAGCTTCATATCTAACACTATCTAGGAAAACATCATCATCATCAGCCAATTACGTTCTCCCTTCTGGGACATAGGTCTACTCTTCGAGAGGGAAAGGGAGAATAAGGAGCATTATACCTACCACGCTGGCCCAATATGGTTTCACAGTTTGAACGATGGAAAATACATCGATCATCTCGTCATCGGGACAAAGCTCATCCACACATTATCGAGTCTTGGAAATCCCACACCTCGCGATTTATGCGCTCCTTTCTCCCGCATACTTGCAAAATGTGGAATGAGCTTCCCCCACAAGTGTTTCCGCTGTGCTACAGATTGCAATCCTTCAAGATGGGTGTAAAAAGAGTTCTTAAAGGTCGGCAACGCATCGGCAACTCCCTGGTGTTGCAGATGTCCATAGGCGACGGTGACCGCTTTCCATCAGGCGGGCCGTCTGCTTGTTTGCAATAAACCATAAATCTATTACATAAAAAAAAAAAAAATGATATCGTATAGTTGTGAAGCTGACATGGGATTAGAACTCGATATCAGCGCCTTGTATTCTTGTATATACATCAAAGGTAACATGTGACGAAGTTGTTCGATATTGTATCATAGAATGAACAGTTTTCTTTCGATTTCGTTAAATATGTATCAAGAACGTGTTAACTTTTATTTGATATTTGATACTCATTTCATGAGGTGTCTAAGGATATAGCTCCAAAAAAGATTTGATGTCTAGCTAGTCCGCCTATTTATCTCAAAGTGGGTGAAGTTTCATACATGTATTATTCATTATGTTGTCCCTTCTGACAACTGACAATTTGAAAATCACATCAATTCTGATGAGCACTCGTCAGCCCCAGATTATGAACATTACAGTGAACCGAGAAATGTTTTGCTGTCATAAATTATTACCTAATTATCTAGTCAAACGAGTAATAAACCTTGGCCTCGTCCAAGTTATCTCAATTTATTATTGCATTATTGTTTTCTTGGACTCAGGCATTCATTTGAATAGGTTGTCCAGCATTTCTGTGGACCCTTCAAAGTAAGGTTTTTCTATAGTTTATCAGTTTTGAAATTAAATAAATTTTTTTCTGATTAACACATTGTCGTGCTATATTAGAGTACAAGTATCTACAATGGGAACCTAAGACCCATGTAATGATATTGCATAATGTCGATAATAGGTCCTATCTCAGCATATGACTGAAACTGCATACAACAGATACAGATATATACAGATACATACATAACAGATATATACTTAGATTTAGTAGAAACTAGTTTTGCGTGAACCTATAGTTTCATGACCATTTTCACCGCTTCTCGCAGTATCCTCACGCCAACCTACATAGGCTAACCAATCAGTAGACCACTATTTACAGACCCTTTCTTTCAATCCTCTTTCGCATAACTCTGCGCTAATTTAGTCCACTCCATTGCGATTTTTAGTTATCATGTCTGATTAATACCGACCATCGTCATATGCTTTGGGGTCCAACGTCAATAATCAATTAAAAGCTAAAGATTCTATTACTTTAATGTCACCTCTTATTTTTGTCATAGTAATAGGTATCTATATAGTCTACTATTATCACTAGCTTATGTTCTAGCGGTAAGTTATTGGAATTTCAGAATTCCATCAATGATTGCCACTGCCACCGCCGTTTTACTTAATAAATCGTGATATACAATACGCCTACACTGTTTAATTATATTATGATACATTATCTTCATCTAGTTACAGAAGTCATAACAACGCCCACACATTATCACACATACGTAACTCTAGGATTCCTTGTATTTAGAATATCAGAAACTACGCTGATCATGACGCTACAACATCCTGACACGGAACAAATACTTGTCTTGCAATTTTTGTTACTGACAAGTCTACGTTATACATAACTTTTATGCTTGTTTTATAGAAGAATTAAATATTTATTCGTACATACCACACAAACCACAGTCCACAATACATAGAAATTTAAAACTAACTAAGGTCACAAAGGTTTCATGAATGACCAAATTCTTTACGGAGTAATCCGATTATATTTTTCTCAATGAACAAAATACATATTCGTACCTTATCGGAAAACAAACCAGTGACTCCATGCTTTGCAATTGTCTGTTCGTCCAATAATCCACATTGGTCATCAAAATAAATAAAATACAGCTTACTTGTTCATATCAGTCACTTTAGCACGGCACCCGCGTATCCCACATGAAATAAATTGACAAATAAGATGTGTGCCCTGAACCTTCTTTCTACACAAAGAAAACCTTATTAGGGTGAAGATCCTTAATAGTCGTCCGTCCGTATCATATCCACAAATATTTCTCATATGGATCTCTGCACTTAAACGAGATAGTCTTTTCGATGTTACTTCTAGGAAAGGCTCTATAAGAAAATATCAAGTTTCTATATAATATTCAAAGTAACTTTCATATTATGCAAGGCTATGTTACCAAATTATTTATACTTAGCATAAGTATTTTCATTCCAGCTAGCCTCATCTACAAAAGAAAGTAAAATGAACCACTGCAACTTCAAAGGATAATCAAATAGCAATGACGGTACGGAAAGCAGTGTCAGCAGAAAATGGCAGACAAAGAAGGCGACAAGCAAGGTTAACGCCTAGTAAGATAAAGGTAATATATTGCAAGGGTTGATTTATTTATGCCAATGAGCTTGAGCTGTCAGTGAAGGAAAACATCGTGATAAAACAAAATAGGGTTTATACTTGAGTATACATATCTCCAATTTAAACTATAAAGCTATAAAATTTTGGAAAACGTAACCGAAAATTCTAAGCCTCAATTGCTGTGGAAGTTTCTATATGAAAAACAAAATCCAAGATATTCTTAAATTAAGCTTGGTTGTCATATCGCCAGAAGGAACGAGTTGTTTTATGTCGGCGTAAATTGAATTTATCTTTATACATACCATGATAAAACTGTAAATATCGGAAACATTGCCATAAAAACTTATTAGGAGTGTTAGAAATACGTTGCATAACAAGAATTTATATACAGTTCTTTTCACTTCTTTCTGTCGTTCTGTTTGGCCCCTTGTTACCTATTTAAAAACTCAAGAGCTAGGTAGGTACAGTATAGAATTCGATGGGTAGTTTCTATCCAAAACGACATCAATTAAGGAGACAAGTTATAATAATGAGCTCAGTTTCACCTAGATCTCAACCGTGTAAAATGAAAACCTTTTTATTACTATCAACGTCTTTCAGGACCACATATCACTTGCTGTTAAGTGACGATATGGTCAACGGAAAGCTGTCCAGTACGCCTGAACTGGAAACTGGCTCTCAAGTGAGGCTGCCGGAACCGGAAACACACCGATATGTGCTTTGCGAGAGACACATAACGTGAGAATGATAGTTAGCCAGGCGACCACTATACAATGCCCTACCATCAAGCTACAGTTTTATCACGAGTTTGCCCTAAACCGAAAGCTCAACTCATTGTAGGATTCGAATTCAAACTCAAGGCCTATGGGTCGCATGTCGACGACGTCACTACCACTGGGTTATCAACGCTTCACTTCTAGTTTGAGTTCAGGAGTTTCTTAATACAGTTCTAACACCAACAACTTTGAGGATCTGATGATAACTAAGTCAGTGACAGACCAGCACATGACTTTGCTATAATGTAAGAAAAAAACTTCAGGATAGAACTTTGATGTTTAGTTACCTGGTGTATTTCTCAGACCTTAGAGACTGGTCAGAACAGAACAGTTCTGTTGCCCCTAGATATCTGCCAAAATGCAAAAAAAAATCGGACTGCCAAATTTATTTCCACTCAAGCAAAACAGCGAGTAAATTCTAGTCCAATATAAAATCACTAAAGTCGAGCTCTAATGAATGTTCCCGACGCTTAGCTATATCTTGACATTAAATCTATTTCGTTTTGTGATGTACATACCCTTTCAATTCGTTTTTACGAGTAATGAAAAAGATTGTCTTTTGAGGAGTTCTGAGGAGTTAAATTGTGTCCTCTAAATTGTATGATAAATTGATAACCTACTTAGCTCAGTGTGCTCATAATACCTACTTAGTCCTACTTATACCATATCTTATTCATAATCATATTCTTAATATTTATCTAATGAGCAAATACAAAGTAGATAACGTTTCTTATTATGGTACCTTAAAATACCTACTACTGTACGCAACAGTTGGTACAACTTCTAATGATTATATACTTTTTGTTTAATACTTCCAGTAATCTTTAACGTAACCGCATTCAGGTTAAGATTTTCACTAAATAAAATTATGAGCGTGAAGTTAATTTTTGCACGTAGTTTTTTTAGTAGACAATTAATTGTTATATCATAAGCATGGAAGGAAATAAATTATAATGCAGAATTAGCCGCAACGCAACTGTTTAGCTTAGTGCGTTGAGTAGTATTATATTATATGAAAACTTTTTGTAGCATATTTAGAAGGCAGCATTTGAATTAAGTGACGCGGTTGACGGTGTGGTGACAAAAGCAGCACCACGTTAAGCTTCGTTTAGGAAATGGCTGCCGGAACACATCGATAGGTCGACAGCAAATTATTAACTTGAGGATAGTTGTGAGTCAGGCGAACACGAAAGGATGCCCTACCATCTATCTATGATTACATCACGAGGTTTTCCTTAAACTTGGGAAGGAAAAAAAATATTGCGTCTCAAAACTTAAAACAAATAAATATTTTACCTTCATACGGTTTTGTAGTAAACGTTATTGCTAGTTATTGCACCATTTCATCTTCTGGTGAATCTCATTGCTTTGACGACTCAATTTCGTGGAATCGGTAGGTAATAAGCTAATAAGAAATAATATTTTATAAATAGAAAGGAAATATTAAGATATGAAATCTTTATTAAAATATTAATCTCGTTTAACTGTTGTACACTTGTCTGTTTATTTGGACAAGCATTATTTTTTGTTACAACATTTGAATAGGCAATTACTAACCTTACCGATATTGGTTAATATAAAAAATAATTGTATCATTAAAGTGAACTATAATAACGTTAATCGAATGCTATTATTATAAAACTATGACACAATGTAGAAAGGAGTTGTGTATGAAATAAAATTTAATGATTTGTTTGTAAATCGTAAGATACGCTTAGTTTGGAATCGATTGTTTATTACAATTTAGCCTATAACACTTTGTTTAACTACGATTAAATTAATGTATTATATTTAATTAATAACTAGGTATAATTAGCTCCACTTGTATTCACTACTAGTTAAATAAGTAAACAAGTTACAAATTAAAATAAGTCCAATTACTGAAGTTGCCATTTAATAAAAACTAATACTTCTTTTCCATTCTTAGTTTTTAAATCAGGTAAATGGTACGAGTAGACCACTTGAAAAATAACGTTTTTTACGCAAATGCATTACATAGCTCCAGAATGTTATTATTACGCTCAGAAAGGGTTAGCGTCTCATTGGTTGGGCAGAGAGAGTTTACCTTTATTGTTTTACTTACACATTCAGTTATATCGTTGTTTTATGCAACTAACGGTTAAAGAAACAACCCGGAAGGAAATAATATGCCAGCGCATAACGATCATCCCTGCTCATTTGAATATCAATCGCATCTTTGATACCGTATCGCCCTTCTCTAAGCTTTGATTCTTATATCAAATAGCATCCTACCTTATATTATAAATGCGAAAGTTTGTGTGTGTGTGAATGTTTGTTACCACGTATCACCGTAATTACTTAACCGATTTTAACGAAATTTGGAATGAAGATAGTTTATACCCTGGATTAACACATTTTTATCCCGGAAATTGGTTCCTGTGGGATAACGTGAAGACACGGGTTAAACCGCGGGGCGCCACTAGTTTTAGATACATTTCTACGCCTGTGTCCCAGCAGTGGCAAATGTAATAGGGTGATGATGATGATGATGATGATGATGATGATGGAAAGGCGCCTACATTCGGAACCATAACACAAGTGCAGATTTCTCCAGTTATTGACCTTGACGTTGTCCTTTGTATTGTACTTAAATTAACTCTAAATCTCTCTAAAGTATGCAACTTGTTTTATTGAACAGAATGATTAAACAGCAATTAAGTAGGTACAATAACTTCAGTTCGAAACCACGTCCGTTTCTAATGGTCCATTTAAATGTCCTTTACCCACTAGTTCCGACTAGAACCCACAGCATTTCGAAACAATTGGCTTTTCCATCGAGCTGTAACCGACTTGAGGAAAAACGTGCGATAGTTAAAAAAACACTCATTGTGGAAAACAACAAATTTTACAACATCGCTGATAAATTGAACTTTATCCTCTAGAGCGTAAGGTTACGAATTTTAATCGGTTTTTTCCTAGACACAAGTAGGAAGAAACCTGTAAGTACTATTACTTACTGAAGTAATACTATGACATTGTCTTTGGTGGGTAGCAAGAGCTATTAACAGGCAGTTTAATTGTTACAATACTTACAATGTGATTTACCTAGTCTGGTATTGCGGAATGGTGTCAGATTGTATGGTATTGTTTAATAGTTTAACTTGTGAAATAGATTTGGTGAATTGATCGCAGTGAGTACCAGTTTGTATACCATATACTGCACTACCACTACTATATACCTATAGGTATGCCATGCATGATCAGTTGTACATAATAATTATAATATGCGTAAAGCCTATTTATGGGAAGTCTAAAGTAGCAATATGGAAATAGTCTACTGCCAAGCAGTAGAGCGCAAGCATTATGGTGTTCCAATTTACAGAGCAATGAAATTACTCTGTAAATTGGAACACCATAATGCTACGAAATGTGATGAACTGATTGATATATCTCACGTACCATCAGGCAAACCTTCCTTCTCGTCTCAGCATTTAATTGTTTGAAAAGATTGCGCAATGCATTAGGTACATCTTATGTGATTAATTCAAATTTCTAGCCACATTTACCATTTAATTGTGGTTTTTAATACACCTACTTGTCACCAGCTTCACTCGAGTTTATTCGAGGTCATTGAAAAGTCCCAACATTATTTTTTTCTATCATAACATAGGTAATTATTTTAGTAGAAAACAGCAATGTAATGTTCGTTTGTTAGTCATAATTGTTGCAAATTTTGACCTTGCCAAACTGTTGTCGCCTGTTGCATGTGTCCTGAACCTATCCACCCAATCCCGGTCCCTCCCCGAGACTACTGCCAAAGTCTGCCAAAGTCACTACTGCCAAAGTCTGGGAAAAACTCGGACGGGAAGACCAAAATCTGTTCATGACTGAACTTTGAACAGTAATTTGCGAACTACTATACAGTTATATATATGTAAATTATGCTAAATAGCGCAGTGATTATATATTTTCCTATATTGTGCTAAAATATTTTCCTAGCAAACTTGATTATATGGTATTATAAATTTAAACAGTAGACTGATTACGTTAATTAGAATAATGATTTCGTTAGTCTTCTTCTAAATTATAATTGAGTATACATAATAAGTTAGTAGTGTAAAAAGTTAACTATAGTGACGACGTAATACCTAGTTTAAATTTTGTGTCAATTTTCTTTTCAGATACCGCCTCCTGATTTGTGGCTACAGAAGATATTGTTTACTAATTGCTTGCAGATCACAAAACATATAGAATATAATTGAAAACCCTTTATGAAACTAACTTAATGGCAAAATTTAAAAAAAAAAATTCATACCTGTTTTTAAGTGTCCAATTGATAAACTCCAAAACACAAGCACCAATCACATCCGAGTGCACAACTCCGTGATCTGAACAAGTCAACGACAATGCCTCAGTACATGCGCCAGCGCAACTCTCTTTAGCGCACCACTGACAACTAAGCCGCTGTAAGGGAGAGAGCGAATCTTATACCTACACACTAAACTGGTGCTGGCTAAAGCGGGGATGAAATATTTTTCAAAAGAGAAGGATCACAGCGTCAAGGATCAAGCTAAAATAAGCCTACTTAAAATATTTTTTCTCGTTTTCATGGTTGGTGCAATTAATTCTTAGTGAGTTCATTTATATGTCGTTTTATTACGAAAACATGATGCAATTATTATTATTTTGACTCATATCACCTTTAAATTAAGTTCTGGGTTTGCAAGCTGTTAACATTTTAAGATATTTGACTCAAAGTTATGTAGACAGGTATCTGTAAGTAACAGTTGTTTTATTTACTTCCAGATCTGAATGAACCTTTAAATTTCAAAGTTGTATGTACATTCTCATACGTTCTGTAGGTAGGCCCCCCATTAGGTGGACCGACGACATTGTAAGAGTCGCAGGGAGCCGATGAATGCCAATGGCTAATAGCCGTTCATGGTGGCGTTCAAGGGGGGAGGCCTATGTTCAGCAGTGGACTTCTTCCGGCTGATGATGATGACATTTTCATATTTGTCAAATAACTGTTAAAACAAGTAGATAGGTAAACTAGATTAGACTTTCAAGCGTTTTAAGCCTCAAGCGGTAAAAATAAGAGAAACCTTTTTCATACATTGTATGCCACAATTTAAAGAATCTGAACCTATTGAACGGAATTGCAAAATACCGAAAAGGCCACATCTTCGTAAGCAAAACAAATGATATTACATAAACAACGAGCATAAAAGTAATAAAATACAGAAGAAATCTGTATACGGAACATTTTTAACAAACGAGCTCAATTTATTTAAGAACCCAAGTTGCGATGAAACGCTAAGATTTCAATGACAACGTCTTGTAAATTACATTACAAAAATTCAATGGCTCTTTGGCGATGCAAAAGTTTGAAATTCAATGCCTGGTTCGAAAATTCATGGAATAAACTCATTTTATATCATCTGGTTTATAAAATTCAAATGCTCTGTTACTGGTACGGTTTAACGCAATTCTATAATTAATTCAATATTAATTTGTAGGGAAATATGGCACAAAAGTGACAAAAAAATCACATAAAAAATCTGTTGATTCGATCGCTACCACATTAACCCGCTGGGCCAAAATGAAGATTTCCTGAAAATTTCACCAAAATCAGCCCAACCGTTTTGGAGTCCCTAAGGAAAATATTTATCTATTTATTAAGTTTCGAGCTTAATTTGGGGCTAGGTCAATTTGTGTGCCCCCCTATATTTATTTATTTATTTATTGTTTGAACAACAATGCTAGTTGTGAATATTTGAACATTTGCATGCAGGCTGAGTACTTTGTCAAATTTTAATTTAAGACCTTATTACGAGTAGGTATTTATATTTTATTCTTAGAAATAAATATAAATTATTTGATTTTGTTTGATCTGGCAAGCAGACTAAAAACTACCATTGCAAAAAATAATATAGTTTCATGAAATATCACCAAAAAAAAACGGATTAAAATCGGTGGCGGTGTTTGAAAAATATAGTCAATGTTAAGAAGTACCAATTTACGTCTGCATCCATGCTGTTTCAAATTACATTCAGATGAGTTCGTGCCTTGCGAGAACATGAGAATCATAAAAATGTCTACTGTTACCTTTGGTACCAAATTTATTAAGGTATATATAAGTAGGTATGGGTATACAAAATACGGTATACGGCCCCAGGAAACCTCAGGTCAATTTAGAAAATATTGAAATCCCATCAATGTTTTTTAATCAAAAAAGGTGTCAGCCAGTATTAGTTATCGATATTTTATTTTGTCATAAAAGTTTACATGTGAGTTTTTCAATTGGGAGTGAATGGCTATCCGAAACCAATATCGCCGCGGTTTGGTTAACGCAATTCTATAATTAATTCAATATTAATTTGTAGGGAAATATGGCACAAAAGTGACAAAAAAATCACATAAAAAAATCTGTTGATTCGATTGCTACCACAATTTCCTGAAAATTTCACCAAAATCAGCCCAACCGTTTGGACTCCAAAACGGTTACTAAGGAAAATATTTATCTATTTATTAAGTTTCGAGCTTAATTTGGGGCTAGGTCAATTTGTGTGCCCCCCTATATTTATTTATTTATATTTGGCTAGTCCCAAACTCTCCCATAAATGAAGGATACAAGAAAAGAAGAGGCTCATCAACGAAAACAATGTTCTTAGAAACGAACCCCTTTCATACTGTTCTGAATAAACCATTTGAAAGGCCTGTTTGATTGATAGCAACTGAATGGCAAAGTTAGATTCTCTGAAAAAAATTTAACTCATAGACCTCTTGTATTCATGTATCCTTCAGACAAAATTACAATTGACACTATTCTAAGGTCTTTCCAAAAAGTGCTTGTTACATTTTATTGAAGGTATATTACCTTCAACTAAATAGAAGATAGAAAATACTACAGAAAATGTTTGCTTAACTTTTTCTAGATAAAAAGTAACACTAGAAACACAGGGTGGAATATATTGCTTTTAAAATGAAGTTTTCTGTGTCGTTGCTTCCAGAACAACTGCTGCATAATCTTTTTTACAATCCACTTGGGTTTTGATCTTGTCGATGTTTTTGCGGTAACGATGTCATTAGGTAGAGAGGATTAGGGATTGAGGTAGAGCATATTTAAATCCGTAGTATAAAATTGTATTGTAACTAGGTACTGTCTTATATCATGCGGATGTATCATTTTATGACACAGGTAAATACAAAGTCGGTACACTGGATTAACGATTTTTTGACCAAATACTTAGCAACGTGCAATGTGCACGTCATACAACAACTACATACAACCAAAATCAAAAATACTTAGTACTCATTTTGAGAAATATATGTCCAAAGGTAAAATATGAATACACTACGCCGCGGTTTCACTTCCGCAATGGCATTCGCATTGAGCAATTTCCTTAACTTTATATTAATAATACCCATATAAATTCCATATGAATGTGTTTCGGTAAGCTTGCCTTCATCGTAAACGTGATGATTGCAACAGATGCAGTTTTTCCTGTTTTCTGTACTACTTACAAAATATTTCACCGCAATATGATTATACAATTAAAATAATTTTAATTGATGTGTATTGTATACAATGTATACCCATGGCAGCGAATGAACGGAATATGAGCTCGGAAATCCGACATTTATATATCGCAGTTAGGATTTTTAAGTGCCGCATTTTTATTGTTGTTGCATAAACTTACCTACTTATATACTTAAATGTGTGTCTAACTAGAGGCCCTCCCCTCAACTATATTTTTAGGGTTTCAATACCAAATATTCAAACTAAAATCTTTTATCGTCTCGCCAAGGTTGTCTGTCTGTTTTTTGTCATACATTCGAGCAGGAAAGTGTAGGCTTTTTAGGCAAACATAGTGAGGCCAAAGTGTCTCTGTAGAGTGTACTATAAACAGAAATAAATTGCGTCGTGGCATATTATTTGCATCTCTGCGTGCATTGACCGAGTTATGTATGCATCCATCCGTATAATTGAAGAAGGTCAAATTTATTACGTAATATAATATTATGGTAAATAATGACAATAAATTCTACAATGATGTAAGAAATGACTATTGAAAATACCATCATTTATGCAGTATCTCGTTTTCTTTTAAAATATTGGGGGCTTAATAAAACAGGTAAAAAATTTAACATACGATTAATCTTTGTTTTTTGTCACAACGTTTTTGTTAACTTTAAAGCCTTTTAACTACAATTTCCATTTTATTTCATTTTTTTTACCAATGTACAATACAGGTTGCTGAAGATATTTGTAAACCATTAGTTTTTTAATGTTATATGTACTATAATCAGCAAAACAAAATACAACGTAACTCTTTTGACAACTTTTTAAATCTTTTTTTACGCTAAAATAATAAAATAACAATCCAAAATAGTAAATTAAATTGAGTTAAATAACGATGTGACTATAAATCAGAAATAATGAACTTAATTTAATTTTAACAACATTCACTGATCAAACGCGCCGCTATAAAGATGTGTGTTATTGTGACAGTCCTAATTCCTAAGTGACGACACGCGTGTGAATGGGGCAATTATGTTCTTGGAGCGTAAATCCTCAAAGACAAATAATGAGACTAGGTGCACTGGTTACTTATTATTGTTTGTTGCAACCAAATAACGAGCGGGCGATATATATATGACTAGTGGCCTTATAATATTGAAGTTAAGCACCAGGCCAGCATATTAAACATGATGATATTAATGATAGATATAAGGTAAGTAGATAGATAGTGCCACTTGGACCTTTGAATTAAAGCCCGGGGCAAAGTGTGCGCTTTATCCTAAAACATCAGTATCACTGGGCTTATAGGATTTAAATCTTATTAGCAAACTCAGTAATTTTGCTCGCTTTAGTGCTATTTGAACCGGAACGGAATGAAATGCGCGCCGTAATACTGAAAGCATTGCTTATTTAAAACGTCTTTCGGTACTTCTAAGGTTTACTTGACATTATATTCTGTTATTTAAAAAAAATGTTTGATAACAACCTTGTCACCTTTGTAAATTGTTGCATGAAAATTGTAATATAAGGCATACTTACGCAGAAATCAATTGCATTAGCTTTTTGGGCTACTTATCTGGATATCGACATCTGTCACATATACATATTTAGGGCCGGTTTTATAAACGTGCGTAAGTTAAAAGTCATACCAAATTTCGGTAAATTTTATTTCAATTTTTTTGTGCTATAATTTGACAATTTACTTACGGACGTTTATAAAACCGACCCATAAAAATCCGTAAGTTAAACGGGCAGGAAAACTTAAACTTTTTGTCAAATTACTGTACTAAAATTTGACAATAAGATCAAACTTACCGAAATTTAAAACCGGCGCTAACTGTACCTACCTAACTGAAACTGACGCCCACTAGCAAAGCTAGATCATTTTCAGTACCTATCTGATCCACCTGCACAGTTCACATAAAAGAGATGTGATTAGTTAGAAATGCAAATAGGTAACTAAAAAATGAAAGCATTTTCAACACTGCATTTTTTATACACATCGCTAAGTTTATGAGTTTTTTAGCTCGTATCTTAAGTACATTGCACCCATTGTTGTTTCTATTCCTAAATTAAACCTGGCTCATGTCGGACTAGACGCGATAAAACGTATCCCATGTCCTTCTCCAAACTTTAAGCTATCTCCATGTTTTTAATCATGGCTGTTTAGCAGTTTGGGCGTGAAAAGGTATCAAACAAACAGACAGAGTTACAATCACATTTGCTACAGAAGTGTGGATTGACCCCGACTAAAATTTGTTGAGTGTGGGTGTGTAAGGGTGCTATAAAATCGAGACAGGCAAGATTGTTTCAGTTAATGACCTATGGCAAATTCTGCTACTCGATCCTAATTCAAAATAACTTTGACCTCACCACAGCTCGTACAATCATTTACTGCCTCAGCTCCAACAATTTGATCTTGAATTCAATAAAAACAAAGTAAGAGTAATCCACTTTTATTCTTTCCACTTTCACAAATAGGTTTGGAAACCATAAAACCTTCTTCAGTCAGATGCTAAAGAAAAAAAAATCATCTATCGTAAAGTAACAAGCACTAAAACAAAAGTGCTCTAGACTTGTTGACACATCATTTCCTCGTTTTAAGTAATGAAGGCTATTTTATTACGTTCGTCGGAGCGACTTTTGCAGCTGCATGAAGTGAAAAATGCCTCAATAAAGTAAGTCGGTAAAATAAAAACCTATTGCACATTACCGAATACCTATAAAGAATCGGCAAGATAGTTACCTACGATAAAAGAGGATAGGTAGGTCTTTCTAAAGGATGTTTTTTTTTATTTAAGGAGGCACAGTAGGAGTACAATAAAACTGACGATATACGTTTACGATGATTATTCGAAATAACTCCACAGCTGCAAATTGATATAATGCCATCGTCACTGACGTTTGCTAAGTCCGTATTGTGAACCCATGTATGGCATGTATGCACGATTATACATTTCTACCTAACTGCTTACTGCTTGACTAACCACACCTATTGACTTTACATTACGGCTCTAGTAATATTTGTGGAGCCATCAAATACAGTGAGCTTACTACCATTCAAAATGTCATAGCTTTTAATAAATTTCTGCTTATGCTAACCTATTTCAGAACGATGAATTTTATTGTGGTATTGCGTATACGAAGTACATAGGTACAGTCAGTGAAAGTTCATGTTTCCAAATGTGTACCAGATCAGCCATATTTAGTGTTCAAACTGCAATATGGAAAAATGGGCATGTTTAGTTTACTTAAATATGTACATTCCAATTTGTGGTATCAGACTGACACAAGGGAACGGTCAGCATAGTAACATGCAACATTCCAAAATATGTACCACAAAATGTTATCAAGCTTTACCAACCTACTTATAAGAAGTATCTACGGATTACAATAAAATGTTAAATCCATGGGAACGATACGCCACGTCGAGCCGCTGCGCTTTACCGATTATTTTGCCTTTTTCTATGGCCATTGAAATAATATCTGTTGTCTCTTGCCTTAGAATCCTTGAAAGCCTCGTATTATTGGACTACATCAATTTGATCTTACCTTGGCTGCAACTCAAATTGCGTAACATAGATTAAATGAAGTGCGTAAGAGCTGTTTTGATTTTTGAGTAAGAGTTGTAGAGCGTAGAGTAAGTAGATCATTTTTTTAAAATATTTATGTAGTGAGTTTAGTTAGGTGTTTTTTTAAACGTTAGATTTTTGTTTGGTCTTTATATCATGATAGGGTTGACTATAGAGCACCCTTGTCAAGAAGTTAGCTATTGACTCACTTGAAGAGTAGTTTTTAAAAGGGTTTCAATATTTATTAAACTGTAATATTAGGACTTACTACCGTCTAGGCTGTGCATAGTCTATCAATTAGCGTCCGAGTTTAGATAAAACATTGTCATTATATTCTATAATGTGTTTTTATACCTATTTTTATTTTTACGGTAAAGTGTAATTATTGCTAACTATCTGAAATAACCGGCCTATTTCAAACTCAGAATTTTTATATTATCACTTCACAAAATCTTAGATAATATTCCCGGAAGTAACATTTTAACGAGGAAATAACAGCTAATCTGCTGAGAATTTCATTGTATTGGTACTTGAACCTACCTCCAATTTAAATAGCGGGATTTTAGATTATATTCCAATCAAAAAGTTTTCTGAATACGTATTCAAGTAATGAAATACGCAATATTTGAATCGTCTCGCAGAAATTAATTATCCTGGGAAATAAATATTACGAGTACCGTTGTCAAGTTGTTCGTGGACCTGTTGTTAGCATAATATATATTATCTGAGGTCCTCTCGTGTCACAGTATATCTTTTAACAGACCACTGCGCTATCGGGCTCGGTAGCGGTGGATATCCATACAAATTCAAGATTGCTATCGTTTGTTTTTTCATTTTATTGTTTCCGATGACTGTGCTGAAGGCAGGATCGGTGGCAGTGGCTATCCATGCAAACTCAAAATAATCGATTGTTTTTTACCTTTATTTTAAATGCTTATAAGATTCTAACAGATGGCTGTAAAGGGTGGTCGTTGGTGGGTGGCTATTGGTTGCCACCGCGCCCCCGAGTTCTCCATGAAACTCATTTGTACTCTGTACAAAAATTATGATAATGTACATGTATTTTGAAATAAGTACCTATATGTATTTTGAAATAAGTACCTAGGTAACTATCACTTACCATTAAGTTTTATTGTTGTTCTTGTTTTAATTTTCCTTGTATTGTGGTGTGCCAATAAAGAATTAATCTATCTAACTTTGCTTTGAGCAATTTTTCCCTCTCTTCGACCACCGTTGAAATTGTCATAAAATTACGTATTATCTATAGGCCCTATCCCTACTTATAATATTACATTACAAATGCGAAAGTAACTGTCTGTCTCGGTTTGTTTCTTACCTTTTCAAGTCTAACCGATCGTGGTGAAATTTTCCATGAAGATAGTTTTAACCCTGGGAAATGACAAAATGCAGTCCACGTGGGAGAAACCACGGGCACATCTAATAACTTTATAGAATTGTAATATTAAAATACTTGACGATTCAACAAATTACACTTTTATTTTGAAATTTAACGTCTAATAAAGGTACCTACTATTTTTATTATTAATCAATAGAATAACTCTGGAGGTGGATTAAGAAAAGAAAGATATTTTAGTTTATATGTAGGTTGTAGGTATTTATTGGCAGAGTATAAAATTAAAATTAAATAAAACAGTGTCATAACAATGTAATATTATTACTATTTAAAATATTGATCGTTTGTTCGATGGATCGGTTCTAAAACTATCAGCTGTCTTATAGCAGTAGGTACATGGCGTGATATTAAGCCAGTACAAAATAATATGTAGTAGGTACCATATATATATATTTTTTAAATAAGTATAATTCCTGTACAATATTTTAAACAAGATTTATGACATCCGTTATTTAATAGCACTACGTTACTTAACTGGTTTCCAAAACATTTTATAATATAGTTCTCGTGAGAATTTCACATTGAATTGAGGATGCCACAAAACTGATAAAAATAAAAATAAAATGAAAAATGGGTCACGTAGCATGGGTACGTTCCCTTACGTGCTTTATACAAAAAATCATTTTATCTTTACTGGCTGAATGGAAAAACATGAAAAAAAAAATGCGCGAAAACAAGTGAAGAAAATAGCAAGATGGCCAGTAAGAAAGTAAACAAAATACTACTTATAAATAAATAAATATGGATACCAAATATAATCGCCTTACAGAAAGTCTTATACACGCTACACCACGTACCTACTTCTAGACGGGTTTTGCCAAAATATTAACTACTGGTCAAATCAAAATTCGTTTTTTTAGTTTTCTGCAACATGATATTTGTTATGTTTGAGTATAGCGCTCACAGTGCCTACATATACGTAGGTCTGACACCTAACTAGGTGTCCCTGTATCTAAGGTATCAGAAATTACATGGATCGGTGATCCACAGCACCAGAAAAGGCTTCACTAATACAGACTCAACAGTTTAAGTACTACACAACATATTGACTTAATATTAAACCGATTGAAATATAACGTTAATAATAAATTTATATATTATATCAGTCGGGATTTGCAACGATAATGGCCGATCAGATTCGAGGCGTTTTGAACCTTTTTTCCATTCAACCATTTTAAATTGTAAAAAAGTAACGTGACAAACTCACATAAAGAAAAGTTTGAACAAATTTTTTTGTTATATAGAACTTTAGAAATGTTAAACATTCATTTGAAAAATTTGTTAATTTTTGCATTTGAATACAGCTTCTAGATCTTTTAACATATGGATCTAGGAAGCACTCATCCCGGTTTCGAGACAATTTCACTATGCACGTGGGTTTAGCACCCTTTCATACATATCACAGCAACCGTACAGCTTGCTACCACTTCTTACGACTTTAAGTGGGATAAGATTCTCTTACTCTTTAAGTTCCGCGCGTCGCGTAATACGACACCGCGCAACGACCCGCGTGCCCTTGAGTTCTCAAGTGGCGGCACTTGACCCCAATGACCCCGAACGCTTATTAGTCTCTGAGAGCTGTTTGTTTATGTTTTGCTTTGTTCCAGGTACTATTCTTGGAAGCTAGTGAACTACTTGTTCTGTAGAAATATAAACAAAAACATATGAATGTTTATTTAGTTTATAACAGCCCATTGTTTCGAAGGTACTTTGAAATAACTGCCGTTTTGAAAATAAATAAAAATAAAATAAAAAATAAAATTTTTGTTTCATTTTTTTTATACCATTTCATTTAGTATAATATGGTTTTTAATTTTGGTAATATAAAAATATTCATGTTTTCATACTAATAACTCGACATTTTCACTCGCAAACATTCGAATAAGAACCCCCCGCGCGCCCGCCGCGCGCCCGCCGTAAGCCGATTTTTATGATTTATTTGTGAATGTATTTTAGCGTGTTACTAAGATTTGTTTATACCCTCATGTAGATACAACATTCAAAAACAAGAATAGTATGTTTTACTTACCCACACAAGCAAAATATTTCATGTAAAACAGCAAAATGTCTCTGTAGGTAGATACAATTCCACAAAAACTATAAAATTTGGCCTTTTTCCAAAAAAATCGAAAAAAATATTTAAAATCGTCACTTTTCGGTAAACTAAGTCATTTCTCAATAACAATGAAGCTCTAAACTCATTGAAATGAACACAAATGCACCTTTCCGAACAAAAAATATGTTTACGACCGCTTACAAGGCCATTCGTTTTTTATGTACGGCGGAACACAGACAATGTGAACTTCGAGAGACGATATTTTTTTATTTTTCTCCGAAACCTTGCGACTACAGACTTTTAAAACAACCATTTGTTCATTCACAATCGATTAAAATAGAGTTGCCAAAGAGAATGAAACACTATGAACTTTCTTATAAGACGAAATTCTTATAAGAATACCGAGCGCCTCAATTGAGGCGGTCGGTAATCTACGGACTTTTTGACAGCGCCTCATATGAGGCGCTCCGGTACTGAAAGGGTTAAGTTCGATTTTTTGATCCAATTCGATCAAAAATCAGCCCTTAGTAGCACGACTAGTCGTATCGATACCAATGTTTTGGTTGAAGGAACGTCTATTTTTAAACCTATCACTAACTTTTAAAACACACACTAAAATCAAACACAATACTGAATCACTCGACTATGATATCATAATGTCAATGGTGGAATCGGACCTAGCCTCGCTATTATCAAAATCTAAATAAGGTTTTTAACCAAATAAAACATAGCCAATATACAACAACAAATAAGTACGATTCTTCAATAGTTGTCTCAATTCCACCAAAAACTGCATATTATATAACTAAAAAATTAAATGAAAAAAAAGAAGAAGAAGAAATACGAAAAGCACGTTTACGCGCGTTGCTCCTTGACTCTCTTTATTTCACTTTACTATCAAAATTAATGAAAGATACTTTTTTGAAATTGGATTGGATTAAGCTAAATATTTTCTCCACAATTTTGGCAAACTCACTGACACGAATTTTGTTTCTGTGAAATGAAAGTTAACTCGCCTGTGAACTGTAGAATATAGGGTACTCTAACATTTTGTGTTTTCAAAGATGGATGACCAATGCGTCTTATAGTCACTCTTTAAAATAACGGCAGTTGCAATTAACTGCGGTCTACTTGACGTTGACTTTGTTTTTGATCCATTTGTTGGTTCGAGTGAGTATGTCGGGTTGCTGAGCGGGGTCCTGCCAGGCTTCCAAGTTCACCTTCTTGATTTGCTCACATGGTACGATCGGGTTACTGTAACAAAATTATGAATTAAATTTAAATAACAGAATCTAAAACTTAAAAACTGATTTAATTTTAAAATTTGATTTTATTTGGTTTTGTGTAAGATGCCCTGCAACTAGATGGAGTGACGACTTGTGCCGAGTGGCAGGCAGTAGTTGGATGAGAAGAGCCGAAGGCCGGGCTCAGTGGCGTACTTTGGGAGAGGCCTCCACGGAGAAAAAAGACCATCTAAAATACCGTTTTCCTTCTGAGTCAAGATGGAAGGATTTGTGATTCAGCAGGAAAACTAAAGTAAAATAAGGAAGGAATCGGTCTTGGAATGTAAAGACTCAGAAGGAAAGACAGATTTTTTTTCTCAGTGTATGTCCAGCAGTGGACTGACACGGGCTGATGATAATGAGGTTTTAGTACTTAGTTAATAGGATTTAATTTCACCAACCTGTCTGATGGTGGTTGGAACACGTCGCGTTGAATATTCGACACTTTCCCATTGTCGCAGAGAAGACGAGCGAGCGAGACTCGTTTCAGTTCTGCCAACTGACGCTTGCTGAAACTACCCGCTTCGTCGTTGTGCGTGTAGAAGTAACGGTCGCCCGAACGAGTACGCCAGAATTGCTCCTCTGTAACAAAAGCGGTATATTTCAAACTGTGTTTATACGCTCCGACTCCGATTGGCTGGTTATGAACTCGCTTGAATCTACGGCTCTAGGATTGGCTACTGGTAAAGAACTCGCTTTTTATTGGCACATTCTTCGTGAGAAAGTTGCGCGTTATTCTTCAACTTCAACTAAGTATTAAGTTGGTGCGGATTGCTCATTGTTAAAAACTGGGAAAATTATCTACCAACAAGTTGGTTACAGCCTGTAGTTTCTCTAAAGTCAAAGTACCGTTAATGGAAACGCGATAGGCCTATGATTTAAGAAGTTGATGTCCTGCAGCGACATCTGGTGGCGAGTTACAACAAAGTAGATAATATAAAACCTTCTTCATGAAAAAATACGTATAATGTCCCAACTTTCATCGCTAAGAAAGGTTTTTAAAAAGAAATACTTTTTGGAGGTCAATTGGAGTTGTCAACATTCCATGGAAATCCCTGTTCCTGGTAATCGCTACTAGGTACTATTTGAAATTCTTTAACTCACTCATGAAACAAGTTGCAGTGACTCCCAGCTTGGAACCGGTGAGGGGTGTTTCAGCCATCATTCCCACAACAAGATCGATGTCTCCTGGTTGCTCGTACAGTTGAGAGAGCTTGTCGACAATCTGTTAAAGATACCATACAAAGAGCTATAAAAATGCGATTATAAAAGACGATCGGCAATAGTGTTTGAAGAGATGAAGACTAACTTATCAATAATATCCATACTAATATTATAATTAATCGAAAGTACCTCTCTCTTTTTGTTTTGCTAGCTTTTCACGCCTAAACTGAATTAAATCAAATTTAGTATGGTGATAGTTTGAACCCTGGGAAAAAACATAGAATACTTTTATCGCGATAAAAGTATTCCACGCAGGTGAAACCGCGTGGCATAGATAGTATCATATATAGTATTTAAATAAAATAAAATAAAATAATACATACCGCCTGAGGAATAACGTCAGTCAAGTGCTGGAAGGTAGTGGCAGCGGGTAGACCACAAAGCACTCGGTACTGGGTGTAACCAGGCAGGCCGTGGTCGCGGCCTCTTTGGATGTCCACTGCTAATACGTCTAGGCCACCCAACCAGCGGTGACGGAGCTGTAAAGTAGAAAAGAGTATAAATTAAGTATAAATTGTTCTTTTTTAACTTTTTATATCTGGCCAGATTCGATTCGACGTTCAAGAATCAATATCATAGACAATGCATCACATGGTTGTTTTTCTTACAGGTTTGTATGTATAGTGTATACGATCAATGTTGATATGCCGAACTAATACCTACCTACATATCAAATTTTAAGGAAGACAAGCTACGCTAAAACCAACACTTGTTTGCGTACAAATGACACTTTGAGTACTATATTATCTATTCTGTGGCTTTGTATTGTAAAGTTGTGAACTTACAATCGTATAATACATACCTAGTCAATCCATTTTAGTTCCTAACGTTTAAGTAATAAAGTCGACATAAAACGCGATATACCCCATTCATTATGCACCACGAGTACCACGACCGATTTGACATTCATGCAACATCTAGGTATTGTTCAAGGTTTTTCCAAACAAACAGACGACAAGCTGACAAGCTCATAACATCACCTCGTATGTGCACAATTCATGATGTAAATATTTGAAGAACAATCGATTTTCATTTGTTGTAAACAAGGTATATAGGTAGGTAGTTTGCTGTAGTATCTTACTAATTATTTGTATAACTTTAAAATTTAATTCCTATTAGAATCTTATCCAATAAAGATTTATCGTTTAATTTATTAATATGTTTGTTATTTTGTATGTAGGTTCGGAAATCTTTGGAAATATTGATCCAGTTTCAAAATTCTGTTACCGTTATCCAAGAGAGTCCCATGTGTTACTGTGATAAAAAAAATCTGGGAATCTCAACGCGGGTTAAGTCACGAGGCCGAGCTAGTTAGTCATACTGATATATATTATGTAGGTCAACATTTTATAATAATTATTATGTGTAAACTTAAACGTGTTTGTTCAGTTCAAAAACAAACCGAGGTTACAGGCTTACCTTCGACCTCCTTATACGGAAGTTATACGTTGGTAGTACTTTACATTGTATCATTAATAAAACGAGTACTCTCGACTATAACATTAAAATATTTGGCGTACCAAACAACATTCTACGACTAAAATATTCAATAATTGAGAAAAATTATCTATGAGATAATTTTGATAGATAGTTTGCTATGAGAGATCTGTGAAGTATATGACACTAAATGTATAAACTTGAAAATGTGTGAGTGAGTGTGTTTGTTTGTTACTTCTTTACGATGAGACGGCTCAAAAGTGAACCGTTGAGCTCATTTGAGAAAAACTTGGGATGGAAATAGCATAGCAACATCATCATCAGCCGGAAGAAGTCCACTGCTGAACATAGGCCTCCCCTTTTGCCACCACGAATGACTATTAGCCATTTGCATCCTGCGACTCTTACAATGTCGTAGGCAGCCTACTTCCAGAACGTCTTCAGGTTCGTGGTCGCCACTCGAAGACCTCTAGATAGCTTATAAAAGTCAACTCACATCATCATCATAGTTGAAGTCCATGTTTTGACTATTCTGGCTAGCCATTCCTCTCAGCACCTTCTTCAATCCTCCTTTCTGCGTCACTACCCCTGGCTTGTAATAGTTATCCATGAGCCTCTCTGATGACGTCACATTGTGGTTCTCGTCATGGAGTTCTATGTCTTGGTCCAGTAAGGTATTGACGAAGTGGAAAGCGGCAGTTGCGAAGGAATTGGTGATGGTCGGGTCAATATCCGAGTTGTAGCCGGTGTCGTAGCCATCGTTTAGCTCGTCGAACGCCTTACCTGAGGATAATAGAGACGTTACAAGATTTTGAAGTCTATGGTGATGGTTGTAAGACAGTTTTTATTTTTGATTACGTCAGCCTTTGGCTACAATCTCATCCCACTTGATAAGATATGACAATATGGTTAAAACGACCGTGGCTACGACAAATTTAGATTTAGGTACCTAAACACGTATTGCTGCACATTTCAGTAGTAAACTTTTACCTTTTAGGTAATATACCTACATATTATGTTCCGGGCAGAAACACCTAGGTTGTACTTAAATAAACGTATAGATTGGTGGGGAAATATTGGTTGAAAAAAGGTGTGAACGTTAGTTACCCGTTCATTACTTTCGAACATCTCAAGTAGTTCAATAGTAGACATTCTGCTCTATCTTAAATGTATTAACGATAATCTCATGGCAAATATGTGCATAAGAATCCAACCTGTATTACTTCCATATTGCAAACACAATTCTGCCAGCTAAATAAAGATTTCACACTAATGGGTTCTTATTCGCAAACACCATAGAGAGCGAATGTATTTAGTATGCCAACGCATACCTATCTACAATATTTATTGATGACGTGGTCATAGACTTTTTAGAGTTATGCCTAGATACTTAATGATATTGACGCCGGTATCACTAATATCAAATTTCAATGAGTCAACATTATTATAGATAGAATTGTTGTTGCTTCTATCAAAATTACAACATTGGAATGTGTGCGACGCGACTATCATAATATCCTCATCTTCATAATTTAGCTAGATCTCACTTAAACCAAACAATCAATTGGCTTAAGAAAAAGGTTCTTAGCCTTACCTGTCAAGGCCTGCAGCCAGTGTTTGTAGGTAATATGTTGGAGCTCAGCGACAACGATCCTTCTTGCTTCATGGTACAGTTTATCAGAGTTCCAGCCAGGGTTGAGAGAGGAGAGGGCGCGAGCCACGCGGTTGTGCTCCCTTACTAGCACCAAGTGGAGACTGGTCAACCATGGATGCATGTTGGCTCGGACGTCACCTGGTGAAAAAAATATTGTTGTAGTCAATTTAAAAGATAATAAATAGAAGAAGCGAATAGGTATGATCAACGACAAAAGTCGCTGAACAATAGCGAATTTTCCGATTTCATTTACGAGCTTGAATACCAACCTTCGCCCGAATTATCACTAAAAAACAGGTGTTTAGTTTTGTGATCAAACGATACCTTGAAAGTTGAAAAAAAAAAAAACATTACTGATATAATAGTACGCATTTGGAAAAGTGAGTATGATCAGCTACTTTGGTCGCTGACTGTACTATAGAGATTATACAGTTGTTAACCTTCATCTTTTTATACGTCAGTTGATTGATAAGCATTTTATTGTTCTCTTGATAGGTAAGTTATGCTAACAGCTCACTGACCTTGTTTTTATATGACAACCGGAAAAAGAGACGGAAAAACGGAACAAGTCCAGCTTCATCGCTTGTGAGGTCATTGATTAATTTCATTATATATAATAATATCTCTTGGCAACCTGTTTTTATGGCCCATTGTACAAACGTAGTAAACTCATACGTTTTATGACAAAAATGCAAATTTTAAGGGCATTAAACATCTACTGTCTTTAAAATTAATATTTATTTATTTATTAAGAAACTCAACAGCGTAATACAATTATATTACTTATAGAATATTTAACATTGTAAGGCCAATTAAAGAATTTCACATTAATATTATTAGAACATGGCACAAAATGAAAAAAAAAGAAAAACAGTATAATTAATGAATGATAATTACAATGGTTGCAAGTTTGGAGAGTAGTTTTGTGGTAGTGTGTGTGTGGTGTGTGTGTGTGTAAAAAGGGGGGGGGGGTTGGGTGAGGAAATACTGATGAAGATACCTGAGTGAAATCTACAAGGGCCGCTATAGAATATGCAAAATGTTCATCCTTTGCAAAAGACATCAACGCGTCCAAATGCATTTGCAACTATTGCTGTACTTTTTAGCTCAAAGGTATTTAGTGCCGAATTCACTGAGCATTAGATATATCGAAATAATTTATTTTATTTCAGAATCAGAAGTATGAAAACCTTTCAACCTTGAAAGAATTCCACGAAAATGACTTCGTTGTACAGCGTCATAGGACTTTTTAAATTTTAATATTATAATGATACAAAGTGTTGATTCATCTGATGCCAAAATTAATTACTTAAGTAGGTTCTAGAATAGGAGAAAATATAATATGCCTTATCTTATCAACACAAATTCTATCATCACAAAAAGATCCTATTTAATCTTCTTATCACTGATAACGAATGTTTTATCAGCATAATATTAACCACATGGCATAGAGTTTGTAAACAGGCTGATACTTAGAATAGCACATGCAGTCTGCATGGCCAAACAAAAAACACTGTTATATTTTTTTATTTCATTTATTTCGTACCTACATGGTAGCGTTTGACTACAAGTCACCTGATATAGTGACAGTGACAATGTGGTCGAAGGTGGCACCACGTTTCACCTGAATTGAGAACTAGAAAATGTCCTTCACCGAGCTATGATTTCATCACGATATTTTCCCTCACCGAAAGTTTTACCTCATTGTAGGAGTCGAACCCATCACCCAAGGGTCGCAAGCTAGGTTACTAAATACTTAATGTTAATGCAAATGCTTCTGAGTGAGAGAGTAAGTAAGCGAGTGTGTATGTTTGTTACTTTTTACGCCGAAACACCTCAACGGATTTAAGTCAAATTTGGATTAATACATGGGATAATTTTATCCCGGAATAAGACTACACACTCACTCACAAACTTTCACGTTACAAAGTGTGATTTATTTTGAAATAGCATAGGTTTTAACTCACCAGTATTGAAACAAGTATCAGAATTGGAGCCAACAAGACACTTCTCAGTAGGGTTACCGCTCAATGGCAAATGCTCTTCATTCTCAAAGATGGAAGTCTTCAGGAGTCCACCGGATACCTCGCGCAGGGCTGCTGCGTCCCGGCTGTTGGAACCGTAGATGTGGGACCCGTCGAGGAAGTGGGTGGCTTGGTTCATCTAAAACAAGTTAACTTTATCGGTAAGACAAACATTAGGTACTGTGTTACTGTGTCATAAAGACTTTTCATATGACAAGCTTAATGCATTGCCATTTGCCGCTAATTTGGAACTGTTGAAGTTCAAAATTCTAGATGGCACTGAACAGCAAGAGAGAAGTTTATCGTTAGGCAAGTGACTTGCCCGTCTCGTGACTCAATTGCATAATACAAAAAGACGAAGGGTATATTCACCCTCATATTAAGCTTATAATTTCATAATTAACATCTGGCGCATATGTTTGTGTCACAAAAACACGTCAATATGCGAGTCTATTTATAAATTAAATAAGTACACAATGCAACAAATTTGATTATGTAAATTATGACGCCATTTTGTGAATAAACGATTCGGTCGTATTTTTAACGCATTTTAACCTTTTTTATGAAGTTTTAACAACAGTTAAAGTTCGCAAGTTCACACGGATTGTAATATGTATCCTCTGTAAAACAGAGAGCGACTTGTCTTTTGGCGTTTTTCTATATATAGTACTCAAGGGTTGATCAATATGCCAGTAGCGTAAATGACTCATTTGTATGAAATGAAGGCCTCAAATCTGTTAAATAGCGATTATCGCCTGAGGGTCGTTCTAGAATACCACCTTAGGACAGAGAGTTGGCAGAAAGCTAACTAAAGCTAATGTTTACTAAATATTTATGTAAATATGTATGTTATCTACTTTCTATTCATTAATGTTATTTATGTAATATACTAGTCAAGACATGTTGTTTAATTGATTGTGTTATCATTTCTAACTACTACCAGACATGAAGAAAACGCAGACAATGTCACGTAACTTAGTATTAATTAATCCGGCCTATTAACTCAGTTCACAAAAGTAAATACCCTGCTTTCACTGATAAAACGTAATCAGTCGTTAAAATCTTCCATTCACACAAACAACAAGTTATAAGGTCACGTACCTTTAAATTAAAAACTGTTAACTTCATAAAATATGCCACGCGAACATAAACATATATCATATCAGATTAAAGTCCAATATCAAATGACATGTGTAGCTATTATTGATTACTTGATTAGTCATCAAACTAATTAGCATTTAGATTTATTCTAGAATGCGATTACCATTAAGGCAATAACAAAAACAAATAACAGTTTTTGGAATGTTAACGAATTGATGCGTAGTAAGTCTGATTTATGCATAACATTTCGTATATTGGTAGTTTGGTAAGTAGGTACCTAGTTAACCTAGCTATACAAGAGATTTGGAAAACATATACGACAAAAAACCGCTCGTGTATTAAAATAGAGTATTTAGACTATATTATATTATAGCAACTGGAAAAATACACGTTTTAGTAGTTAAAAATGTTACAATGATTCAGTAATAGAGCAAGAAACTAAGTATTTCCAGAAAGTATGTACTAAAATTAATTACGATACAACGATCCAGTAGACAGGATGTTGTTTTCCAGCTTAATGTATAAATAGCGTGTATACATCAAGAGCCATTAGAATAATAAGTCGTATGTGCAAAGACGAACAAAGGCAACAGCTATCAGTTATTTTATTGAGCTCAAACAACAACATAGTAGGAGCTATCAATAATAAAATCTTAAATTACGGTTTGTTACATCAGTCCATATACATACCTAGCTCCATACAAATATTACAGAAAACGTAAAAGTAACTCTATCTTTTTGTTACCTTTTGAAAAGATCTAGAGATAATATCCTGCAATCGACATTGACATTTTCTATTATTATTATCTCTTATTTTATTATTATTATTTTCTTATTTCCTTTTGACATTGCATGAAAGGAAATATAATATTTGTACACCGGAAACGGTAGAATATTTGAAACTCTGTACTCACTACTACTATCATAAGCACAATATTCTGACAAATAATTTTTTTTTATATATTTTTTTTCAACCCTGGGGAAGGACTTAGAATACTTTTAAGCTGTATAGTCCATGCGGTTGAAACCACTGAAACAGCTAGTATACAATCTGGGTTTTAAATTCTTTAAAAATTAGAACATGACGACGTTGTTCAATCGATAGAACAATTACTGCATTTAAACATAAAGTAACCGTGTTATGAACGTCACAGCTCATAACGTTACATGAATTATAGTAATCCTCTTACCTAACGATAACGATGGAGCTGGTAGGTAGTTATAATAATAGAACGGATATCTACTGAAACAACTCATGTCTATTTAGCACGTGCCTTCTATTTGAGTAACTTTTATTTTTTAATTATGGCTTCTCACTGTTTGTGTATTAGCCTGAGTCAAGTTAAAATGTAAAAATGGTGGCAATTTACTTAAACGTTTTGGGACCACTAGAAAAGTAACTTTTCACAACTTTGTTTCGATTAAGTACCTTACCTACACTCATTCACATTAAAACAAACATTAATATTTCACCAAAACATATCAATAAAAAGAAATAAAATGTCCAAGTTGACATTTGAGACTTTTTGGTTGTGAATTACTCCTACTTTTTTCAAGTCTTAACACTTTCCGCTAAATTGATAAGAGTTATCTATGCCAGTTGCATGCGCATTGAACTATACCTAACTACGAACAGACAAAGTAGGTAGTAACATTGTTTATACCTATGCCTTTAGAACATGAATCGATACGAATAATGAAAAATAGTTGTTGCACCTTATTACTTTTTTATCATCTTATCCACGACGCTTGTATTGGGACTTTCTTTCTCTGTAAGTATTTATGTGTGGAGAGTCAATTCGATTTTACACATAATAGTACCTACGTGACACGTAAGTTCAAGAGTCAGACTAATTAGCAATAATCGCTTTCGCTAGGTTGCAGAAAAGTGTTTTGAAGTCTATAAATCTAGGTTTCTAGAATAAATTCATGCCTAGGCATCTAGTTACCTACCTACAAAGTCTACAAACATTAAATTTTATAATAAAAAAGACTTAATAAAAGTCTGATTGGTTCTTTTAAGTCCTTTTCACCTCCCTATCTTATTTTAACAGGGATAAAACCCGACTGGTCATTGTTTGTAGGACTAAACTAGTTTGGCGCTGCAGTCTTTTCTGGAAGACGAGTACTGGAGACTAAAAATAGCACAAACTGGAATGAGGTCCAGTCGAGACCCAGACTTACCTACCTGCCTATATAAATGCTCTTTTTATCTTGCAGCTATTTTTAGTAGAATCCTGTATTACTGAGAGCTTGTTATTTATAATGAATTAATAACCTACCCCAGGGCTACAATCGCGTTGAAGTTAATATTTTTCCATACAAATTTTAATATCCCATTGGACCCCTATTTTGTGCATGCCTACTATTTAATTGCCTACACTACCAAAAGAAGCTATCCTGCAATTTTCATGTTTTTATAACCAGCGTGCGTTAATATGTCAGTGAATGAATCAGGAGTTTGAATTTAATACTTATAAAGATTTATAAGTCTGCCAATACTGGAGTATTTACCAACTTAATCAACAGTTGGAGCAATAGGGTTATCTTAACTTTCCAGAAACTTTAATGTCGGGTATTACCTACCTACACAAGCTCGCGTTTTGCTGTCAATAGGGTGTTTAGTTAGGTATTATATTATAATTTTGGGATTCTGTACATTCGATGAAAACACAATACCCTTATATTATAGGATCATTATTTTCGATCATAGGATGCTACAACTTGCTAACACTACCAAAGCTATCGAGAACAGTCATATAAAATCATTAGTATTAGGTCGTTATAAAGTTATTACATTTGGCATCATAAACGTTATCTTGGTCTGAGTATGTAGTCCAGTCCCAGGCAATATAACTACAAAAGTCCTTAATGGCGTTTCAACTTAGTAATATACTAACTGTGCCCGCGATTTAGCCCACACATGGACCAAAGTGTATCGCGATTAAAAGTATGACTTACTCGTATGTCCTTCCCTAAGAGATGTCCATACCAAATTTCATTATAATCTGTTCAGCGGTTTAGGTGTGAAAAGGTAACAAAACAGAGAGAGAAAGAGAGAGTATGGATGTAGGAACACAGACATAATTAGGTATTATATGTATCTAAAAATTAGATGAGATACGATCTGCTTCTTTGACACTCTAATAATTGAAAAAGATTCTCTCTTACCTGTTCTGCAGCTCCAAAGGTGCAATCTCCTCTATAACTGGTGACAGATCTCGTATACTCCATGCAGGTGACATACTGGTTCTTGAAGAACGCGTCTTCATGAGGAACAGAGATCGGCATACAGCTGGGATGGAGGTACCGAGGAGTCAGGTGCTGGCCAGAGTTGTCGCAGCAGCGGATCGCTTTTCCTGTGTGGACTGGTGGAAAAATGATCCATAAGGCAAAGTACGATTGGTAGATTATGACGGATGTTTAATATGTTTCAAGATATATTTGGTAGAACATATAGGGGTAATTACTAGGTGCTAAATTCGTACAACAATACGATAAGATCCTGTTTAAATGTGACTTGCACACCACAGTAGCTACATAAACTGAGAACGGTGAATCACTGTTTATTTTTAAATGACCATAAGTGTGTCTTTTTTAAGTGTCTGTTGACGTGCCTGCCATTGTTGCTCAATGGAATGTTTAGACAGCCTGCTACCTATCTAAGTTTATTTATTTAACCAACAAATACTTGTCTTTTATCATTGCCTATTAGTAATATTTGTTGTTGTTTTGAAGACATCGCTTCTTCCAAACAGTTAATTATATGGAGATTAAATCATTTCCGTCACTGAGACATTCGGTTTTTTAGCTCATCTTTTTGTTTACCTTCAAGTTTCTATTTCCTACATGAAGTACATACCAGTTTGGGCGTTGATATAATCATTTACTATGTGCTTTTGGTAACATTCAAGGTCGTGAAATAAAGCTAGCCGAAACAAAATGCAAATGCTAGTTGACAATTCAAAGAGACCAAACACAATAAGAGAAGAATAAAAGTAAATGAAACTTACTGGTCTTTCTGACAGGGGTATGCACCAAGTCGTGATGAACGAACTGTCCCCATATAGCTAGAGCCATGGTCCTGGTGTGGTCAGGGTGGTCCACGTTGTTGGTAAGTTTGATGCTGACAAGTCGAGCTGACGGTAACTGGTTGAAACTCAGAGCACGACGAGGCTACAAGAAATAATGACCTTTTAACTCTTAAAAAGGTATAAAACATGAACGGGTTCATCTTACGACAATACCTTGTCCTTCTAAAGAAGAGGAACTAAAGATGACCGCAATGGCTAACGTTTTTACTGCTTAGAATCAATTCCTAATATAAAATGCGGAACAGTACGATTACAAAGAAACTACGAGCAATGTATTTTAAGTCATTGATAATTGAGGACCTATATCAAACACCAACCTCTTCAATGCCATCAGCATATCTGGGATGCAGAAGCCTCTTGTATCCAGTAAGGGCCTGTCCCCACGAAGATCGGACAGGGTTGTTGCAAGAACCATCAAAAGCTCTGTACTTCGAAGACATTTTGGTTGGACGACAGGTGAAACGCTCAAGCGCCGCGCATTCTCCTCCAAATTCACTATCACGTAAGTTCAGTGTACTGATGAAACTTGCACACTCGTCATTAGGCAAACCGTATCTGTGTAAACAAACAACTAACTGTTAAGACTTCTATTTACTTTCTCTTAAGGAAAACCGATCAAATTATTGAAGGAGTACTAACCTTCGACACCTGGTATAGACTAGATTCTGCGAAGCTCTAGTGATAGTATATGATGACTTCTCGTAGTGCATTGCCTCATTAGTAGCGTATCCATGGATGACTAGACCTTGAGCCGCTGAGCCTGATTTAGGAATGATCCCAGCAGCTTCCAAGTTCGTCTCTAACCGATTGAGCATCGATACTTCCAGCTTACTTATATCCACGGACTTATTCGTAAGCGCAACCGTCACCGGGGGTATCCTTTTCAAATTTTGAGCGCTCGGGAAAGGGAAATCGTACATAGGCGGTGGATGAATTATGTCTGCAATAGGAGAAAACGTTAACTAATGAAGTGGAAACTAATGACTATCATCACGCAAAAGAAGCAGACAGTACTATTACCTGATGTGACGAATAAATTCAATGGATATGGAGCTACGTGGCCCCCAAATGTCACTCCCGCCCATAACACCACTCCGAGCAATATCATCTTCGTCATTTCTTCGACAATACTGCAACAAAACAGAATAGACATGACCAGTTGATCACGAACCAAATTTGAATAATTATACAGTTTATATGATAGAGACAACTAACCGCAAAGAGATCTTGACTTCTACCATCACAGACGTTCTATCATTGGAGTTTGAAGTAGAACTGGCCAATAAGTGCGTGGACAAACAGTTTTATGAGGATCCCTACATACACGGAGGGTATCATTCGAGACCTTTTGATAGTGCGGCCTCTGGAACTGTGTACGATAAACAATTCTCGTAGAAGGCATGTCCGGCTGGGACGAGCCCCCTTGACGCATTATTAGATAGCTACCAACGGAGCTATCTTGACACGCAGTTAGCCTTTGCCCGGGTTTTGTAAGCTGATAAAAACAACTAGCCAATGACCTACAGCAAATATGTACATAGAAAAGTAATATAGTGAAAGCTTGTTGTTTTGACAAAGGTGGCCATAGTTTGTTGGTATACATCGCACCTTTTGTAAAAGATGGGTGGGTGCAGCCAATACCTACAGAAATCGGACGTCTTTGTTGTATAACTAGCGGCACGAAACTCTAGCGCTCGACGTCATTGCGCAGAAGTCAAAAATCAGGTATCACAGGGGGCTAGAGGGATAAAAAGCCTATGTGTTAATCCATGGTATAAGCTATCTCCATTCCAAATTTTATCGAAATCGGTTTAGTAGTTACGGTGATACGTGGTAACAAACATTCCCACGCACACAAATTTTCGCATTTATCATATTAGTAGGATAGTAGGATGCAGAGATCATAGCAGAGATTCGAGATCGTCTTCTCTATTCTTCCATCGGTCCGGTATTTTATCGATTGTGCTGTGCTGGCTACAACAGGTTCTATATTCTTCAGTTGTTTTTCTCAATTCCCTAGCTGATTTAGAAATAGTCTCTTACACTCCCCAAATTAAATTTCACCCGTCCTTAAATATTACCGGTTCAAGAAAAACGGCTTTAATAAGTTTTTTTTTCATGCAGTCGTCGTGCTAGCCAGTGCTATTTATTACCTATTCTAAAAATGATGTTGGCGCACTGGCATGAAATAGTACATAAGTATTAATGCAATTTCAGTGGACTGGCAGTATAGAAAATTATTAAACAGAGGTTCGAATTTGAAAAATGCTTGCCACGCTACATCTGATATCAATAAAACAAAGTCGTGTTAGTTACACTTGGTATGTATAACTCAAGAACGGCTGAACAGATTTGGCTGAAAATTGGTGGGGAGGTAGCTTAGGACCAGGAAACGGACATAGGATAGGACTTTTTATCCCGGAAGAGGTTCCTACGGGATAACAGGAAGACGTGGGTGAAACCGCGGGGCGCAGCTAGTAGCGGATAAAATGCGATTTTGCAGTGAGATTTCGAATGTTAAATTATAACTGAATCTTTTCGAGCGGTGAGGTGAAAATGACTATTCCCTTGTCCTAGGCCCTCAGATTGCCGCGTTCGGAGTATTCGGACTCAGACCCACTAATTGGTTTTACGGCGTTGGCGGACCGTGGTTTGAATCGTGTTATGTTTATGCATGAAAAGAAGCGTTGGTATCAAATTATTGGTCGACCATTGTTTTACCATGCGCAAAAACATCGTACTTGGAATCTTCTACTGGATTTAGAGTTGTTTATTCAACAGACATGACTTAAAACCTTCATCGCTTCAATGTAGTCGCGACGATTACGTCGTACATAGGTAATTAGGTACATGTACATAAAAGGGCTTATATTTATCACGTGCGTTATTCTTATAAGGTCATTCATAAGTTATACAAGATCAAATTGGAGTTCATTACAACAACAAAAAATATGATAATGTAATAGGAAAATGACTATAATATGTACCTGAAGCTAATAATTAAAAAAAAATGTTTAGGTATAAACCCGTCGTTTTAAAAATACAAGACAGCGGGGGTCTGCGCTATTTTTATAGATTTAAAATTGAAAATAAAGTATGCTTGAACGGAAGATAAAGTGAAAGATCAATGTTTGTGAACGAAGGTGCATTTTGTAAGGTAAAAAACTTTTTGGTGGCAATTGAACTGTCAACATTACCAACTCTTACAAAATACACAAAGGGGACTATCCTCTTTGGATCACATTATCTCATCATCGTCATTATAATTAATTTAATTTGACGACGCGGTAGCCGAGTTGGTAGTGTCTCTGCCTGCCAAGCTAACAGTCCCGGGTTCGAATCCCAGTAAGGGCAAATATTATGTGTGATGAGCACGAATATTTGTACCTGAGTCTTGGATATTTCTATCTATATAAGTATGTATATCGTTGTCTGGTACCCATAACACAAGTTTCGAGCTTAATTTGGGGCTAGGTCAATTTGTGATTTCCCCGATGTTTATTTATTTTATTTTATTTAATTGACCCTGGCAAATACACTAAACGTGCTACCTAGGTACCGAACACCGTTATGATTTCTATTTAATTATTAGATATTAATAACTAAATAATATGCATACATTTCGTCAATACATAATATAATTATTATGTAAGTACCTAGGTATTACATAGATTTTATCTATTCAATCGAGAAGCTCCTATTAAAAATAAATTAGCAAAGTTTCAGATAGGCCTGCAAGTAAATGATCCTCTCATTCAAGATTTTAAAGCAACTATCTATTCAAGGTTTCTAAAATGATATAGGTAGATAGATACCTGCAGTTAAAAATCTGTTTACCAAAATCGTGCCGATATTGGTAAACAATTTTAAGAAGGTCAAACTGGTTTACATGTTTGCAAACCTACCACAACACCACCAAAAGAAAGCCACTGCCACGAAACTTACTTGGTATGTTCACCACACCCGTCACATTCCGTTCGCCTTCTAGAACATTTCTCCGGTGACTTGCTCTTTCCGTCCGCAGCGTTCAACATGGATTTTCCTTCAATGATCCGTTTAAACAACATAATAGCAGCAGCAGGATCTGTTGCTTACGACAGTTGTCGCGTTTGGTGCGAATGTTGGACTTGTATAGCACGGCTGAAGACACTTCAAAGAAGCGATGTTCCATTAGATTGGCAGAGATGCCAAGTTCACTTCTACTGCCCAGGCCGCACTGGAACTGCTGGCTGACTTGGGGCGCCAGAACGATCGAATCAACAAACGCTAACCTCGCCTCCCTCGGCCCTCACTTCAGCCCGCGCTGCAGCATTAAACTAGCTTGTGCCACAGACTAAGCAACAACATATGAATTATATTGAGGAAAGTGTTTTACTAACAATTTTTATAGCTGTTGCTTTTGTTTTTAAGCACGATTTCGATACAACTAGTCGTTTTTATTACGTTGTATTTTTTATTTTTGTTATCCGCAACCATTTGATAGGGAATACAGTCAAAAAGTTTTACTGTTATTCTGATTTCACTACACTGTGGCTTACTTGTTGTGGTTAACTTTCATGGGCCTAAATTGCTGTGCTCGGTTTTTTTTCAGTGGCCATGTAAGTAACCACATATAATTTATCCTGTTAGAATATTTTTAACAATCCATAAATTATAAAAGTTATCATACGAACAGAAAAGGTTCATTTTGAACGATAAATACATTGAAATACGTAGGGTGAGTAGAGCCTGAAAATTTATATCCATAAATTAAAAATGATCATTGAATATAATTTGCGTTTTGATCAATGCGATAGTCTCCTCGATGTTTGATGCCAACTACTTATTTAGGTATACTTACCGACTGTAACGAGGCAACCTACATCCTATTCCTACATGCAAAGTACATATGTATATCTACTTTCTTACATGTTTTGGCAATAGGTAAGTATACATCATATACATAACAAGTCAACAGCGAGAGGGTAATAAAATCATTCGTCTTTCACTCCAAATAAATGTTAACTACTTATTCAATAAGAATGAAACGTATGTGAACAACCAGCAATTTTAGACAAACAAACAGAACCTCGCCATTAATATATATTGTTACGCACGGCAACAAATGCCCCTAGCACGTGGTGAGCGCATGCTCATCGCGTGTCTACCTTCGCCCCGCTCCCCCCGTTTACATTCCCTAGCACCGCCAGCTGATCACGCACTGACAGCGTGCTCGGAGCCGGTTCACTTCGCGAAGTTTCCGCGAAGTATTGCATCTTCGCATGCATAGGTATCGCGCAGGAACCGTTTGCTTTGTTATTATAGGCACCTAGTACCTAAATAGAAGCTATTTGGAGCATTACCTAAATACTAATACTTACCTATCTGAGTTTAAAGGTGATTCCTAAATTTAAATTTCAGTATATTAAAATGATTCTAATAAGGTTGAATTGTCTTTATTTTTAGCTACCTAAGTAAAACCTACCTTGTAGTACCTAGGACCTAGGTACTACTTAGACTAGTAAAACATGCGCCTGATGGTAGGCGCTACTTTAAGGAGAAGTACAGTAAGTTCCTCAGCATTGCATTTTCTCATTCCGTCTACCTAACCTACCTTATACCTAATTAAGTTCATAGACTGTACGTTATGTTAAATTTTGATCTTAACAGTTTAGATCACATTGTGTAATTATATAGGTACCTCTACCTCTAATCAAAGAAAATATTTTTGCTATCAGTTTTCATCAGGCGTTTAACAACAACGATGGCTGAAAAACTATGGAAAATGAAAATACTAACTAGCATTAATTATTGGACCGGAGTTTTAGCAGGAAACTTATAAGGAGCCGTGATTAATTTGTTATTTAGAAAACTTGTGATCTTATTCAAGTGAAAGTAAAATGATGCAACGGAACAAAATACCTATGATAGCAGCAGAAGCGGAAATAGAACCGAATCCGGAAGCGGAAGTTTAATTGCAAAAATACATTAAAAAACAATTATTTGTCACTTTTTATTTATTTTGACAAGTAATGGTGTTGGACTTTTTTGGCGGCAATCGAATTGTCAACGTGAAAATTTTGTTTTTATTTCCAAAACTTGTGTTTCTTCGAGTGATAAAATGTAATATTGGTGGATTATTAACCACTATGTGTTTGTTAATGTGTACGAGTGTGGGAAATTGAAATAAAGTTGTGAAAGTAACTCTTCTAGTTGCTCCAAAAAAGTCCGTGTAAAGTTTAAGTAAAGCGCCACTACTTTACTTAAACACTATCCTCATCCCATCATCTCATCATCATCAAAACCATCATCATTTAAACTTGATTCAACTCTCTGAGTTTGAAACATTTTATACTTGACACTGGCAAATACACTAAACGTGCGACGCCATAACAAAACAAAAAAAAAAAAAGTAATGGTGTCTATTCGGATGTAGCATTGAGATAGAAAAAAAATAGGTCAATGGGATGTAGGTAGAAACATTGTAATGATTGTAACGAAACTACATTTGACAGATTTAATTTAAAATTATAATTATAGTTTTTGTTTTTATTTAAAATTTGTATTTCTGATGTAGCTGACATGTATGTCACTGTCAGTGACAGCGACAATTGAAGTGTCAAATGTCAAAGTGTACCCGCTTGAATGTAATGTCAATGTCAGTGTCGTAGCCTAGCCTCGTACTCGTAGGCTTGCTTGCAGTGCTTGCTTTGCTTTGCTTTGCTCGTTGCTTGTAAATAAATTCTAGTTGTACAAAAACCTTCGAAACAATTTACTGTTCTCATTAGTTAAAGTTTCCGTTGCAATGGCATCTCATTTGAGTACGAAAGACCGACTACTTTCCTTAATAGATGATATCGAACTTATTGCAAAGTATGTAATATTATAGTTGTTGATATCTCATGATCATGTAAACTAGTTTTACAAGTTAATACTTTTATTTCCCTCTTTTTAATTGAAATTTTATTGCTAACCATTTGCAGGGAAATAATAGAAGTGTCTATAGCACCAAAGCCACAAAAACTTTCGGCAGCTGACCATGCTCAACTCACAGATTTGTTGCTCTCAAAAGACTCGGAGTTGAAGAACACTTTAGAATTAGCTGACGAACAAGCAAAGATACAGCAAAAGATGAATGAACTTAAAGCAGAAGTTGACAACAAGGTAAGTTCAGTTACACCTGGAAGGGAATTCTGACTGGTATGTAGAGAACAATAGTGTCAAAATACTTGTTTACAAAATGATGCAAAATACACACACACATACATGGCCTTAAACCTTTGTGACAGAAAATCTTAACAATATTAGTAGTATTTTCAAGAAACTTGTTCTTGGCTAGTAATACAGACAAATTTGAAAACGACAGTCTTCTACATGTGATTCAGATGTGTGTTGCAATAGTTGGATCAGTGTCGCTGATAAGCTGTCTAGCTCTTTCTTCAGCAATTCTATCATGGAGCCTCTGACTTACTCTAATGCGATTCCTCCACTGATTCAAATTCTCCGCAGGCTTCTTTCATTTGCCATGCTTGATGTTAAGGAGGTCAAAACTCATTTGACACAGTCACAGTGTATTAAATACAAACCTAAACAATTATTATAATCTATGGATTAGATTATTTAGTATGCTAAAGCTTCTTATGTCAACTTTATTGTTGGATTTTATTTTTATTCCTCACTCCTCTTCACCTACTGAATTAATTTTAAATTGGCACAGATTTACCTTTAAGAAAACCATAAATGCTTTTTCCTAAAGCAAAAAGGCCAATGCTACTGATAAAGTGTCGTAATAAAAAAAATGTGATTTAGAACTCATCATTTTTTCTGTACAACAGGACCAAGATATCTACACTTTGCAAAGGCAACTGAAAGATGCTGAACAAATCCTAGCAACGTCACTGTACCAAGCGAGACAAAAGCTAGCTTCAATAGAAAAATCCAGAAAGAGACCTGTACCATCGGAGGAATTAATCAAATTTGCACACAGGTAAGTGAATATTAGTTTATTTGTGTTAAGTTACCTGTGAAATTGAAACTTCTTTGTTTAAATTACTAATGGCACTCCAATTACACCTGTAATATAACAACAACATGTATACACTAAGCACATCAGCCTCAAGCTGTGCTCACCTTTAACTAAATGAATAAATAAAATTAATAAAAATCCATCCAAAATTCCATAGTTATATATTTTAACTAGTTGCGCTCACCCGCGTCTTCCCGTTATCCCGCATGAACCTTTTCCGGGATAAAAAAGTAGTCTTATGTTAATCCAGGGTATAAGCTATCTCCATTCCAAATTTTATCAAAATCATTCACACGCACACAAACTTTTGCATTTATAATATTAGTAGGATTAGTAGAATACTCACTATCATTATCAAATACAATGTCATCATCAGCGTATACTGTAAGGAAAAGAGAATTTACCTGATTTTAAAATAATCCTCTTGTCTAAATTTATAGAATCAGTGCCTCAAATGCAGTGAGTGCGCCGCTATCCTGGCAGCCAGGAGACCCTCGCCGGCCGTACCCCACAGACCTCGAAATGCGAGTAGGAATGCTCGGCCGTCTCTGTGACCTACCTCTCAACGGTCACGCACCGTCCACACTCAATGAACTGCACAGAATGACCACAGGAGGAGGTCAGTCCTATTTATTTATGTTATCAAACTCATTTGTTTTCAATTCTAAGTAAAAAATTACTAATTATTAAATCACTTTGTAAACAAACAGTATATCAATATCCTGCCATTCATTGAACAATTAATGTGTACTGTTTTCCTAGTTATTTAATAGGCAAGCTTGTGAATTTGAATTAATAACTTATTCTTTTGAGTCATCTTTAGGAGTAAAGTTCTGACATCAAGGGTTTTCCCTTTTGGAATAAAGCCTTCGATCACTAAATTGGCGCGTGCTTTATGTGTGATAGGGTACAATGACTCACTACATTTTGTATTTAGGCAGTACATGTTGCCACTTTGACAAGTTGGCGGTGGTAAACTTTGACGTTTACGAAAAATTTCATATTTTTCAAAACTTGTAGGTTCTAACTTGTACTGTAGTTTCAGAGAGTACCACCTCCAAACATACAAACAACTTTATATTTTTTTTTTCAGTATATACTAGGCAAGCGTTTGACCACGATCTCACCCGATGTAAAGCGACGATGTGGTCGAAGGTGCATGTAGCACGCTTATGCCCACTAGATACCTATTCACTATTGACTTGAACACCCCCGGGTTGTATCTCGATAATTATGAGCTTTAATAAAATGTGGTTTGTATTCGCAGCCGTGCCGGCGTCGACTCCGAACCAGTTCACGTGGCACCCGACCGGCGAGCTGCACATGTCAGTGGGCGGCGGCAACTCTGTCGCGATCGACGGCCGCGGCAAGGACGCGCCTAATCAGGAGGACGTCGAGGTCATGTCCACCGACTCCAGTTCCAGCTCGAGTAGTGACTCTCAATGAGGGTCTTGAGCGCTGAAGAAGCAGTGAAGTGAATGTCCTGCTTAGGAAAAGTGCAGTATTTTTAAATACAATATCAGCATAGTAGTACACGATTTTTTGTTATGTATTTTTTACATAATTCTAAACGTTGAATTGACTATAGTGACTTCTTCAAGTTTAAAATAGAAATCAGTAAAAAATATGCTTCGTTTCGTATCGATTGGTCTACCAGTGGTCTCTAATAAAAAATTTTTTGTCGTTTTTAATTTTATGTTATAAAACAAAATACATTATGTACAATTAAATCCCTACTAATATTACAAATGCGAAAGTAACTCAGTCTGTCCGTCTTTCACGCCTAAACTACATAATCGATTTAAATGAAATTTGGTACAGAGATAGTTTATAGCCTGAGAAAGGACATAGGCTACATTATATCGCGATATAAACTGTAGCCCACGCGGGTGAAACCTCGGGGAACAGCTAGTTTCATATAACTTATGAAACAGTAGATACATACTACATATATTTCAGGTCTTTCTTCTCTTTCTCTTCTCTTTCAACTAAATCGCAATAAGAGGCGCTGGTTGGCCCCCTGCTCAGTTAGAAGCTTCGGTCCGAGCCCACTGTGAAAATAACTGTATTGATTCGTTGATGATTATCGTAGATATTGCACTTTTCGACAGCTCGACAGATTGAGAAGTATTATGTGATGTGGTTAGCTACTGTGAAGTGAAGGGACTGCCTTTATTCAAAGTTTAGTGTATTAAGTAAGTATGTGAAAGAATAAATGATGTTTATTACAGATTTACTATTTGCTTTTTTTGTGTTGTTTAGGACCTGCTCACCTAACTCATTTTATTAGTGTACCAACCATTGATCCAATATCAACTCAAATACTTATTTAGGTGATAATGCACCGTGATCGTGAATCGATCTTTAAAAGATATATAAGATTTATAAAATAATTTTGCTAAACGACCAGAATGACAGCTAGAAAATGCTAAGTACCCCTTGTACAATGTTTTGTGCTAATAATAATTTTAATAAGGATTGATATCATAAATGTAGTATAAGCATAGCAGTTCAAATGCACTATCAGGAATAGCGGTGATATGAGCTAATGATCCGAAAGGGCGTGGAAACCAAAACACATTACCTACCTTTTTCTCCTAGCACAATCGGCGAGATTTCTAAGCAACCACGTCGCCATGGCAATCAATATTATTGTTTTCATCGATTGCGTCGACGTCAGTGTCACTTCGTAAATTCATACCTACTACTCAGGTATTTCCTCAAGAAATAAGCTAAAAAACATGGGTGAAAGGGCCCCTGTGTCCTCGGAGGAAACATTAGTCCGTTACGATAACCCTGTGCTCGTAACCAAACAACCTGAGAAAGTTGTAAGTACCCGTCTTTTCTTATCATCAATACAATATTAAACGCTCTCCAAAAAATCTTTACTTAGTACTTACTATATAGGTATACCTTACGTTTTAGCCAATATAAAATTGAGTACCTATCTACTCAGTACATAATAATTATGTTATACGATAACGTCCAATGCTCACACAATTACAAAGGTACCTACATAGCTTTGACTCCCTAATGTTCCGTAACGGGAATCGTACCCGCGACTTCACACTTTGCAATATAGGACCACATTATACTTACATACTCAACTAAAAGTGCAGAGAAAAGGTACTTTTGTCCAATAAAGTATGACCGTAGGTACCAATTTTTCATTAAAGCTGCCAATAATGGCTACTCTATTTTTGATGTTATTTCTAGACGTCACCGCGTGCAGGTGGCTCGATCCAGCCATGTGTCCCGACGGAAGCTAAGAGAGAGACAGAGGAGATCCTTAATGCTATTCTCCCACCGAAAGAATGGGAGGAAGATGGACAGATATGGACACAAAAGGTAAAAATGATAAGTACCTTACTACCTACCTAGGTACTGTGAATAATGTCATCATCATTATTCATTCCGTAAGCTTATATTTCCTTCTGATTAGGTCATGAAAATCAGACTACTTTTCAGCTCCGAAGTTGAGTTTCGAAGTTTCATTTAAAAAATAGGCTGTCCCGTAGATATCATCGACTCCGGCGACGCGGCTGGACGTGATCAACTTGCAAGAAATGCTGGACACGCGCCTGCAGCAGAGACAAGCGAGGGAGACCGGAATATGTCCGGTGCGTCGGCAACTTTACACTCAGTGCTTCGATGAACTTATACGACAGGTACTTTCGGGATTTTGTCGGTGACCCGCCCCGGCTAATATACCTAAATGAAACATAGTCTAGTCTATGTCACCCGGGAATAATCCAGCTAGGCAAAAGCACACAAAGAGTATCGATGTAAAGAACTTAGCTTCGCTGAACCCTTTTCTGTCAGGGCCAAACTAAACTACGAGTATGAAAATTAATCGACCCCATTGGTGGATGTCATACACATTCGCAGCTAGCACATATCTGTTTCACGGCCTATAAAAGGCTGAAATATTTTAGAATGTTTGCAGCAAATAGAAAATTATTGTTATAGGTGACAATTAACTGCGGTGAAAGAGGACTTCTGCTTTTAAGAGTGCGCGACGAAGCCAGAATCACAATGGAGGCTTACCAAACACTTTACTGCAGTTCCATTGCCTTTGGCATGAGGAAAGCTCTGCAGGTAATATACCTCAAAACTACTCTTTTATGTTGTGCAGATCGTATAGGCTTTTAGTTTAGCTCCTAATTCTTGCTACAATTAAATGAAAAAGAGTGTTACAAGGTACACTTGTTTCTAAAAGCGCGGCCAAAAATTACCCGCCGGGAGTTTTTTGCCGATGTAAGGAGGTATGAATAGGCGTAGCTAGTTTTAACTTTGACGTTCTTAAGCGTAGTCTTTTCTCAGTCTGAGCAAGGCAAGTCGGATCTTATGGACCAAGTGGCGAAACTAGAAGGTGAGCGGTCCACGCTGGAAAAGCAGTGCATGGAGCTAAAACAAAAGACTGAGCAGCTGGAGCGGCGCGCCGCCGAACTGAGAGCCGCCGAGGAGAAACGGCACCAAGAGGAACTGCTCGCTTTGAAGAAGACCAACGCTCAACTTAAGGTAAATAAATAAAATAAATATGGGGGACCATTGCGCACAAATTGACATACATATATAGAGAAATAAATACTTATATAGATAGCAATATCCAAGACTCAGAAACAAATATTCGTGCTGATCACACATATATTTGCACTTACCGGGATTCGAACCCGGGACCGCTAGCTTCGCAGGCAGGGACACTACCAACTCGGCCACCGCGTCGTAAGGTAACCGTTATACTAAGTAATTTCGCTATAACGGTAACACATGTGCCTTACAATAAAAGAGGAAGGAAAGGAATAAAATATGTAGTAGATACCTCTGATACTGTTAAGGGTAGCTGGTAGCAGATTTTTATATTCTTTATTACTATCCTATCAATTTAGTAGACATTATTGCGCCAGTGCTTAAGTTAATATTTGATTTCAGGCACAACTGGAGGGTATCATCGCTCCGAAGAAGTGAATAATTTTACAATTTATATCTACTTACTTTTAAGATGTTTTTGTTGCTCTGTTCTAGAATTAGCCAATTTAATTATGTTTATCTCATTAAAACAAATGTACACTTTCATAAGGTGTATTTATTTTAACCTGTAGGTGTTCATATCCTGTCGCTAGATCCCTAGGGAGACGCGGCATATATTATGCCATTGCCCGCAACTATTTTGCACAACACTTAATTTCTCAATCAGCAAGTATGTCCATTTTTCCTCCAAGGTATAATATAGGTATAATCTCAACAGAAAGAGAACGAAATACGTTGTTTTTATAAATAACTGACGTTTTAATATGTCGCCAGATTGTTCAATTCAATTCATTTATTCGTCAGAATATGTACATGTAAGAGATAAAAAGATCTTAAATATTGGCGACACACTGTATTCGGTCTGGAAGACGTGCGAATGTTTTTTGTTAGGTACTTAACAACTTACTTACACATATTTTTACAATTGTTAGTATTAAATTGTATTTCATTAACCTAGCAACAATTTGATAAAGAGACAGGCAGTCAAAAATTCCAATATCATCAAGTCATTTAAAAGTTAAATTCTAATTAAATTGATTCAATAATATAAATAATAATAAATTCCCAGCACCAAAAGCAAATTAAGCCAAACCCTTTTTGTCACAATTTAAAAACTCGTTTACAGAATAGAAGCATTTGTCCAATAACCATTTATGCACCCGGTACTTAAAAACCGATAATGTAATTTTTTTCAAATCCTCTGGAAGACTGTTAAATAATAATGCTGCCATGACATTGGCATTTTTCTTCAGCGACAACTTGCACGCTGGCCGGTAAATTCGATTATCTATCCTTTCACGAAGTTTTTTTAATCGTAAAGGGATCCCTAATTCTAGACCGTTGAAAAACACTGTTCTCAACATTTACAATAAAACAACGTAGTAATTTTATTAAAATATATATTAAACCATTTAATAAGGACAAACATACAATATTTCCATTAGTTTACAAAGGATGCATCTTTTAAAAGAGCCTTAGAAAGGTATAAAGCACGTACATAGAAATCCATTCTTTCATTCAAATGTTCGAAGTAAAGTAATAATACTTCTATCATGATCAATTATGATGAATAATTAATTTATACATTTCAATAAAAAATATGAATTATAGCAAATTCATACAAGGGTACGATACAAACACTTAAAAAATAAACAAAATTATTTAAATAAAGTAAAATTATTGTATTGTATTTAATTAAAAAGCAAATTATAGAACAGAATGAATGTATTACACTTTATAACCGTCATTTAAATCATTTGAGAAACTAGGGCACCACAAAATAAAACCATTTGTCTTTACTATTATAAATAGGTAGGATAAGACATAAAATACTGAATTACATAATTAACTATCGACAAATAAAACTCCAAATAACATAAGAATAGTCTAAGTAAAGAATAAGTCAAGTTTATTTGAATGTTCCGTATCAAAATGTGATGCCAACATTTACACTCGCAATCTTATTACATGATAAATACTGCGTCGTCGATGATATTTACACTAAGTTTGTATTCTCACACATGCCCAGAATAATATAATTTATTCTTTCATCATCCAGTCACGTTTACTAAGTTTCCATTAAACAGGTACAGCATCAACATTCAGTCAATTTAGAAACTTGCACGGAATGAAAGTCATTAAAATTAAATACGTAAAGTACTCGAATAATAAAATATTAATTGGACAGTAACACCTATTCGTTAAACCTAAAAATCTCCGTCGCAAAAATTAAATTAAAAAAATAAGAACTTGTGATCTGTATTATAAAATGCCACTTTTAAACGCGTCTCGTTGGTGGATTTCTTCAAACAACTTCACGTAAAATAAGTCGGTGGAATACTAAATTTACTATCACAGTTACAATACAAAAATGTAAGGATGGAAACTAGTTTCAATGCCGTAATAAATAAACGTCTGATTCGTTGAAGAAATCTACGATCGAGTTGAAATCTCGACGTAGCGTCGAGTCGTATTGAAAATGGTTTGTCATGGGTATTTCCTGTGTTGTGATGGAGCGGAGATTGAGAAGTGGACTTCGCGGACCAACTATGAGAGATCCTATATGAGACATTGTGAAGTGTGATCTACTGTTGCTGTTCGGTGTAGGCGGTAAGTCTCTGCGCGGGCCCTACTGATATGGCGGTGACCCGGCCTGCGCCGCCGTCGAGTAGCGGGTTCACCACCTGCACTATATCGGGCTGAAGCGAGTTGTCACCTCCCTCGGCCTCTCCTTCCCCGAGGCTGATCCCGCCGTCTTCGATGTCTGAAGGCGCTGTCTCACTGCTGGGACTCGTCGTCAGTTCCAGTGAAATAATTTTTTCTTGCGTTGTTTCCACCTGTGCGAAGAGATTATGTAAACATCTAGATACGCAATGGCAAAATGTATGAGTGATAACGAGTAATGAGAGGTATATTTTGGTAAAATAAGATAATGATGCAGTACAAGTACTGCGCTATATATAGCTAAACAAAAATGATTATGAGAAGCTAACATGACTTTTTTGTCATTAGTTTAAATAATTAAAAGCCCATGACATTTTAACGTTAGTCACAAAACAATATTTATTTGAAATTATGATTCTATTATGTTTGCAAATGAATATCGTCATCGATACTATTATGAGATCGAAAACTCTCACCTCTGAATCGTGATAAGTTGTTTTGAAACACCATGATAATAGTTTTTTGTCCTTGTTAGTGGTTAAACAACTTGCATTATACTTATAGTGCCAGATTTACCTACTACAATGACACTAACGCATAAAAAATTGAGTGAAATTATGGGAGGTTTTACGTTTTACAGTAGGTAAATTAGTGGAAAGAAAAAGTTAAGGTGAAACCTCATTGATTTTCATGTACCAGATTAACTAACTACAGATCATGCAATACATTCTACGTTAATCAAAGAAGATAACATCAATTGCGTTAGTGGATTAATCGCAGCAACCTGCAATAAAGCGATGAGATAAAGCACTACAAACACATAAATACGATAAATAAACTCAACAAACCATTGCGTTTCGGTGAAGGTATCCGTGTCTAGAATCCAGGTATCGTCTGACAAATCATACACAATAAAATAAGTTAGCATGCCATGCCAAATGATCATGCAGTATTGGTGTAGGACAATACAGGGATAGCTAATTCTAAATTACATGAGAATACTTATATATATAGAAAAATTGGGACAACACATCACATAAATCGGGATGAGAAAATTTTTATATTTCCGAAATCGCAATAGGATAATCTTAGGTAGATACATATTATACTTAAAAGCGTTTATAGAAATATTAGTTCTAATTTCGTGATGCTACGTGTTTCTACAAATTTTATTTGTGTCTCACGGGTGTGCTTATTATTTGTGCTGAAAAAGGCCCCAAAACAGTGTTTTTACACGTTATTGTCAGTCAATAGTAGTCATAATAACGTCAAAAGGATCACGTCGATGTCGAGTTCTAGAATTGCACGTAGGAAGCTAAGCGTCAAGATATACAAAGATAAAACCACACACGATACGGCATTGCTTTGTGTACAGCGTCAAAATGTAGCACAATATACAGTTCGCGGTCTCTTACGCGTACCTCCTTCTCAATGACCTTTTCAATGTACTCGACGGTTCGCACTTTAGTCTCGCCAGTGGTCGGGCACACGAACTCCTCGGTGCGAAGAGTAATGCGCTCGTTTAACAACTTTTCCTTCTCCTTCACAGCCAGTATTTGCCCCGGTTTTGTACGCAACGCAATACGTGGCAGGGGCCATTTCTATAATTATATGTAAAGCCAATTTTGACAATCACACCCCCACGGCAAGGACACAGTAACATAATGCCAGCGAAGCGACATTTATACACATCCAAAAAACATACACGACAAACACAGGTATGTTAGTCAATAGGTAAGTCTATAAGAGAAGTCCGACTTGCAACGATGCATCTAGTATCGTTTTCTATGGGAAGTAACTAGTTAAGTTCCAAGTTGTTAATAACAGTGTTAAAAGTGGAAAACTCCATTCAATATCCGAGATGGAAAAAATGAAGTAAATCAAAGATTTTCTATTAATGACAGCACATTTTTTCCAACTACAGAAGTAATTTCTTAGTACTTTTATTATGAGCATTCTTGTGTAACGGGTCTCAAACAAAACTTAAAAAAAAGGTAAATTTACCTCGGACGGAGATTTGTCCCTCGAAATATCTTCGAGGATTTCGCTCGCTGGGCCGACCATACTCTTAATGGCTTTTTGGGACTCAATCGCTTCCTGAAAGCATACAAAGAACTCTTCGTTAAAAAGTTCTCCTCATCAGCGTCTAGATATTATTGACGAACGTAACTTTCAAGCTGCGATGGAATACCAATGACAATATTCAGACCACATCGCTCGACGAACTTATAACCGATGGGGGAAGAAAAGTTCTCGAGTGTTGACCACGAATCAGAAGACGTTCTATAGGTAGGTCCCTCCACTAGGTGGACCGACAACATTGTTAGAGTCGCAGGGAGCCGATGGGTGCATATGTCTAATAGCGTTCAAAGGGGGAGGCCTATGTTCAGCAGTGGATTTCTTCTGGCTGATGATGATGATCGATGGTGTTTTGTCTGCTGTGTAGTGGAACAAGGTACTGACCTGTTCAAGCGAGCGAAGGCGTGCGGCGCGCCACGCTGCCCGCTTGGCCGCGCGCGCCGCGCTGTCCTCGCCCTCCGCCCCCGCGCGCCGCCGGGACTTCGCCGACGGACTCACACCACCCATCGCGCTGTACACAACACACGTACACGTTAGTTAGAAGCGATATTCTCAAGTCAAGCTCATTGCTTGAGTTTTTGAAGGAAAACATGAAACCATAGGTAGTTGGTAAGGCTAGCGTTCACCTTTACGTTAAAAATCTGTCACTAAGCACTTATCAGTATTTTCTGGCAGCCCTACTTGAGAGCCAGATTTCTACCTAGGTGTAGCGTGATGCCACCTTCGACCACATCGTCACTTAACATCAGGCTATTTATGATTCAACGCTACTCCGTAAGAGTAATAAAAAAAAATGTTGATAGAACTTCGGATCGGGTACGGCCGCCGGTTTCTTCTAAGTCTAAGTTGCTCTTTTTACCTGTGGCCATTCTCCAATGGCTCCGAGTCTGAGTGGGAGCTGTCGTCCTCCTGCGACCACGAGCCGAGGGAGGAGCGCGACATTGACGCCATCTTCCTTTCCTCTTCTTGCTTCAATTTCTCCACCTCATCCGCTGATAGGAATGTGAACACTCTCTCTGAAAATACATTAGACACTGCTATGACAATGTAAGCTTTAAAAGATAAACAATATAACCTACCCAAGCTTCTACCACCTTCAACAAGGCGATATGTTACGATACCTGGCTTAGGCGACGGTTTGTGGCTTTCTTCCATTGCATTCTCGAAGAACTTTTTCTTATCGCTAACAGATGCCTTCACAAAAGTACCAGATTGAGGTGGGGAAGCCTGGAAACAGTCAGAATCGATTAGTTATATAAATTATCCTATCGATAGAACTGAAATGAAAAGTTAAATGAGTTAAAAAAGCTTATGATATTGTACAAGCCATTAAATTACCCTTCTCCAGGCTTAACACCCATGCAGTCAATGTTATAATAGTTAATCAACACTGATAAAAATTAAATATATGTTAATGCGTTTAGTAAGATTATACATGCAAAATATAAATAATTGCAATTATAAACGTAACTCTGTTGATAAACAAAAAATGGACAAGGATACGGAAGGATGACAGACGACTATAGGTATGTATGTGTTTTTAGTAGTCGGATATTCTGTTTGGGCTGTCGACGAACACAATCAAAAGAAGCTGAGTTTGTGTGTGTGCGTGGGTAAGTTGCCGTACACTGATGATTACCTCGCCGATGGCGAAGGCTTTGATTTTGCTGCTCCAGGCGGGTTTCAGGGCGGATGGTGAGCGACTCCCTTCCCTCAACTGTTCCGAACTGTGCGACAACGTGTCGGACTCAGTGGGTGCCGTCGTCACCTCGCCAAAATGGACTCTTCTCTCCAACGGAACACTTTCGGGTGGATCGTTATTATTGGACAGCGTCTGCGCGATGTTCGCGTTGACATCCCTCCCTACCGTGCTAACTAGAGTTGGGGTTGCCTGCGTTCTGCTGTGAGAGTAGCTAGACTGGTTGGAGACGCACACCGGGACCGTGCTAGTGTAAGGATTGTATGTTCCGGCGACAGTCGTCAGGGATGGATATGGATTGATAGGCGGATACGTGATCGAATGGACCATGCCAGGTGAAACGTTTTGAGTTCTCAAATCTCGTAAAGAGTTACGCAGCGGAGGAGGACTCGGATCGTTTTCAAAGTAGGTTTGATCCGGATGGAGATTACACGGTGAGTGAGGGACGTGAGAGACTGTGGGCAGGACTTTATAGTGAGCGTGAAGAAGCGACGGAGGATCGGGCTCCCCGCTCGGACTATTGGATAGCTCATGCAAATAGTCGTCGATGTGGAATGGAACGTCTGTTCGGAAAACTTGATACGATGGCACCTTGGATATTATAGCCGAATTAGGAGGCGCGTGAATGACGACAGGCGCAGAGACCAACTCAGGGTAAGCGTGAAAATTAACAGGTGGAGGGACATCGGTTTCAGAAGAGTTGGTCGAAATAGAGGACTGCATAGATGTTTCGGCCACCACGGGCTCTGGTAGCGAGATGCGCTCCGGAATAACAGTGATCGGCGGCAAGGCCGACTCGCTATCTCCATCGTCTACAAACGGAGTGTCACTTACGTAGGAGTCGAACAGAGGCGGAGGAGGGATGATGAGGTCGGCGGGGAGCACGCGACTCGCTCTGATTACCGGCCTCGACATCTCCAAATCGGTTTGCGGCGTTCGGTTTCGGATTAGTAAGGAACCGACTCCCTCGCATGCAGCGTTAGTATCGGTGATTCGATGTTCCGTCGCATCGTCGTCATGCAAGTCATGCGGCTCGTACGAGGGAGCGTCCGAGTCGTCCGTCAGCGGTTCGAGTTCTTCCGGTTTGTCCGAGGTGAAACTAACTCGCTTCATTTGCGGTTTGCGGGGCACTTGAGGTTTCTGTTTGACGGGCGGAGGCGGCGGCGGGTGGAGCGGGCGCTGCAGCGGCGAGGGCTCGCTGGCGGGCGTGGGCGGCGGGGTGGGGGTCGGTGCGGGGTGGGAAGACGTCCGCACTCTCTGCTGGGTGAACACCGCGAGCGGCGAAAGGGGCGCCGCTTGCAAACTAGACGACTAACCAAACCAACATAATATACTGCACCTATTGTACGCAACTGATACAGGCCTAAACTAAAGACCAAAACAACGCTATTAAACATGGGATATAACAAATCTAGCCGGGTACGGTCTGTTTAGCTGCTCACACGCGTTATTTTATTGCAAGCTACTTGCACGAAAACATAGGAAACAGAAAATACGGAGTCAACGTTACAAGCGTAAAATTATAAAGCTTATTTAGCAAGAAACAAAATCTTCCAAAATAAATGTTTTGAAAACAGCTAATTAAAAGTAAAAGAGCGAGTTTTCCTGAAACATGATGTATTTAATGCAACACTAAAACATAACGTCGATAAGAACAATTTTGAACACGAAACCTTAAATAATGGAATACATCACGCATAGTATGAATGCGCACAATAATAGTATGAATGCCAAAGTGTGTGTGTGTAATTTTTCCTTCTTCTCGCCGCAATGACTGAACGGATTTGAATGAAATTTGGGATAAAAATCTATAGCATATAAGCTGGATAAACACATTGGACTCTTTATCCCAGGAAAATATTCCAACTATAGGACGCAACTAGTATAACATAATTGGCAGTAACCTAATTTGGCCATATATCTTAACTTAACATAAATTTAACATTTATTCAACGGTAATTAAATGTAACGACATTTAACGAATTTGAAGTTACATCTAAAACATCATAATAATATGAGATGTTTAGATTATTAACAATAACAACGACATCATATAAATAAACACTCAGTACATATTTAACAAAATGCATCCACGCGGTTATAACAATTTTTACGTCATTTCAGAGACCTATGGGTAGCCTCAATACTCCTACGCCTGGGTTGGCCATAAAAACTTATCAAAGAAATAATCATGACAAAATAATACTTTGATATTCAATATTTAAAACAATACTTCGAATAAATATACCTAAAACACATTATGTTACATTATTTGAAGACTGTTCAGAATAAATGCAGATAAACAGTTATCAAAATTGGTATCTCAAGGATAAACATACAAACACTACAGGTACAAAACTGTATGAGGATATACTAGGGATTAATAGTAAGGATTTGAGATATACATTGGTCGATAGGTAATATACTATTGGAATGAGGTGTGTCGAATTTGACTTTTTCAAACAATGGAGCATTTACAGCCGATCCACTAAGCTTGAGCATTCTTCTTCTCTTTCTTTCGTATGAGCTGGTTACCAACTCTATTGTTTTCAGGCCGTCCTCCAACATGGCATTACGACTCAAACAGCCGATAACGATAGCTTAAATTGCCTCCAAAAGCACGATTAAGTTGAAAGTGCCATTAATCACCAGAACATTGAGCCAGTAGAAGTGGCTAGAAATGGGTTGAAGAAAATCCATTGGTAATTGGACTATTCTATTCACATAATGCTTATGATGAATTGGCTGTGTGGATTATCTCTATAATTGTGTAAATGCTTCATAAGTCAGGTTGATGATTGGCATTAAATAGGCAGTACCGTCAAGAATCAAGGATAGATGTTATTGTTGCGCCTGGTACAGAGCTTATATGTACAAACTTGACCCACCCCTTTTATAAACATTGAAAAAATATACAGGTTTTTACAAACAACTAACTTTGACGGGTGTAACATTGATTATTATCTTTTTCTTATTTAAACTTAATAAATGTATTAGACATTTATATGATAGGCTTCACCTAATTAGCTGGCTTAATTACTTGATAGCACTTAGACATCGATCGGGATATTGGGACCACAATAACAAATTATACGTTTACGAAGTATTTTGCACTTCATACAAAGTCAGTCAGTCAAAAGTGAAAATATTTTACGTTTATCCATCAATGCTTGAAATGCCGGCCGCGGCAGTAACGTCCTACGACAGACCTAGATCTTGGTTCAAAAAAAATGATACAAACGAAAATGACGTACGTACGTCATCTTAGATATTTTTTTTACTTTTTATGTTTATCTTTATAAAAGTTTCTCATTAGAGCTTATATCATTTCAAATCATACGAAAAACTCCTAGGTAATTTATACATCAAGGAATAAACGTATAGATTAATTGAGTTATTTTATTTATCAAGTAATTAAACGTTGAGCAACATTTTATATTCACATTAAGTACAAATTTTCTTTAACTATGTAATCATACTCAATGGAAATTTTGGGACATTTTGATTTGGGGTAAGGGTAACGCAGGTGTGTTACATAGACAGATACGGGTCAGTTTTCATTGACAAAATACAAAATTAAATGGATTTATAACAATCTTGTTAATCATACAAAGCCGTTCAACAATACTGCTCAATATAATTTCATATCCTGTACAGTTTCAATATATTATCAAAAGTTTTCAAACTATTCTTATGTACCCAAATTTTCGCTTCAGTTTCTTGATAGAAATATAGTTGTTGCTATAATAGTGATGCTATATAAGTACGTACAAAAATTGTAATAGATACAAAATATCGTTTTAACTACTGTTATATATCGCGCACTAATATCGAACGACCCTGCATAAATTGCACATAGGCTTAGTATTTACAAGTTAGTAGTATAAACAGATGTTACAATAGCAGTACTATGTGTATCCCTCCTTCTCTTCTTGGTACGCATTCTGCAATGGACGTAATTCTCTATCAATATTTTCACTTTATGGTAGCACCGAAGGTGAACTAGACAGTGATTACCGGCATAACACAACGAACAGTACATAGACACGTGAACAAAGCGGTCCGGTTTGAATCGCGCATACGTTAACACAAGGGCGTCGTCAAGGGATACAGCCCGTACAACTAATCAAATGCCGAAACTATTGTTCATGTCCGATTTATAATTTCCGTGCAATGTGGTCTGAAATGCACACCTAAGCGTGTGCATCATTATTAGCGTATATTACGTTCCCAATGCACTGCATATGTATTTCAAACGTGAACACAATTCATAATCGAATAGAGTGGCAAACAAGCAGACGGCCCGCGTGATGGTAAGCCGTCATCGTCGCCAATGGACATTTGGAACACAAGAGGTATTGCCGATGCCTTGCCGACTCTGAAAGACTCATTTTACAGATGCATCTTGATAGACTTAATCTGTAGCATTGCGAAAGGACTTGTGGATGGAGCTCGTATATTGTATTATTTACCTATATTATATCATCTTGCCCATCGGTTCATTAGTTGGTGACGCCCTTGCGTTATCATACGAGGCCATAATATTTTAGGCCTTTTTTTAAAAACGACTTACTTTATACCATAATAATGTAATAAGAAAATTATGACCCATAACGCTGCCACTTGAAAGCATGCGGCGACATTTGGTGCGATATTTTTTTTGAACGCGTAAGTTTGCGTGCAAGATGAATCGGCTCTATGCTTCTAGAGCGAATCCCCACTATTCTTTACACTGCTAACACACGACGACATCAATCTAAACTACTTTCACAGTAACATCTTGCTATGTTTCAGACTAAAGGTACAATCATTTCTTACGTAGAGGTTCGTAGGGAAACAACATAATTTGGGGTACATGCAAAACAGTCCATAACGTAATTATCGTCACATTAAACACAGAAGTAAGCCTAACTAAGAACACAAGTGTTCGAGAGTTCCGTACAATGCCATCCACCAGAGACTCATAACAAACCAACTACATAAAAGGCGCAAGTCAATATATACTAGACAACATTTATTTTGGAAGATACTATGATAAGAAATACGTATAATATAGCCGATACAATTTAAAATACACGTCATTCGTATATTTTCATGCAAGCGATAGTATATACTTTATACTACAAAATATACAATGCATGCCATCAGAATGTATAATTATATAGTGCAAAAATACATTCGTTTGTTTCGGTCTTTAATCTTATTAAATATAGGATTAATACAAAAGCTACATTTTACTTATCATGCTATAACTCCAAATTTAGATTTATTTATAGAAAATATAAAGCTGAATAGATTTTAACTATAATTACTCAATCAAAAAAGATCAACGTCCATGCACTTTATAAAGTTAGAGTAGTAATTTATCTTTCTAGAAAGGTGCAAGTTTTGAAAACGTTTGTTACTAGTTTCTTTGCAAAATTTTAGTATAAAACCTGCACTTTTCTAAACTATGATATTAGAAAACGTTAAATCAGATATAAATTATATGTAAAGGTTCATATTATATTTACAAATATGTATAAGGATTTTGATAGCTCACTTTAATGCTTCAGGCAGAAGTGACAGATTAAAAGACGTATAATTTTACTTCATAGACCGTATTATGAAGTGATCAAATATATTTTTACAATTAAAAGTCAATAGTATTTACACGACCGAACTTTTTGTCCACTATGTCTTTTTATAATATTCTGGCCCTCATGCCCAAAGCAGTATATTAAAGTACTTCTAGCTCAAAAGGGGCCTAGCAGAAACTGTTAGTCTCTATCAAATCTGTTGTTGTCACTAACCTGAGGTTGTAGCGTGTGTTTGGACATAACGACCGTGGTGGTCTTGTGTTGGAGCTCGGGCGATGTCGGCGCGGGCTCCAGCGCCATGTTTTCAACGGCGTGGACTACGTCTAGCACCTGAAACGTAAATAAACGTGTTATGTCATAGTGGAATGAAGAGGGGCTTGAACATCCAAACCTTGCCTCACTCTGATTCCAGTTGACTCCACATCGAATCGCTTATTGTAAATATGGTTCTTCAGTTGTTTTTTGAACGGCCTGATGGCATGATGCTAGTAAAAAGAATGGTTATTCAATCATACCGCTTTCTCTTTCATTCCATTTCATCCGTTGTGAATATTAATCCTTTCACAAACTCTTGCCTTGTTTAAATGTACAATCGCGTTTTTTTTTTACTTCGTGAAACAGTTTAGATACATATGTGTTTATGCTAGTTTAAAGTCTCCACTCACTATACTGGTCCGTGAAACACAAAACCGTTGCGAATTAAAACCGAGCTAAACATTAGTGTCAACTCTTAGTAATTCATGCAAAATAATATAAATTTATTGCACGGACGGGAACGGTCATAAAATTGTTTGTTCTAGTGTGTAGAGTCCTTTAGAGTAAATATGTGTGAAGGTCTGTAAACAAAAGATATCACTTGCTTTTTCTGGCGTAGACTTCTCTCTGTATTCGGCGACTTGTTTCTCGTGTTCAAACTCAACCAGATCCTGTAGGACATGTTGCTCCTGTAAAAAATACATTATTGTTTATATTTTCCTTTTTAATTTTAAATTATTAATTTTTATAGTTTTAAGTTTAAAGCCTGGTATAATGCTGCTTGCATAGTGCAAGAAGTGAAAATATAACAGTTGTGCTGGCACATTTAAAAAGTTGTGTAGTGACTTACCTGTTGCGAGTGATGCAACGGCTCATCTCGGTCCAGGCTTGACGTTGAGTGAGACAGAGAGCCGCCAGTATCTGCTGTTCCGCTCTCACTACCGGTCTGTGCAAACAAAGCTTGTGTTCTATCTCTTTCTAACTAGCTGGAATGACTCGCACATTTGTATGTGAGGCAAGCGTGCCAGAATGAAGTTTCCAAGTGCTTTAAAAGTTGAGTTTTATTTTTACTAGCAATCAGCGTGAATCGTGCTGATGCTGACATGCAAACGTTTGAAATTATTAGCGTTGTAACACGTTTAACAAATACCGCATTCCATGCACAGTTGCGTACTCCTGTTGCAGTTGTAGAATTATCACACTTATGTAAATACGAAAGTTTGTGAATGAATTAGTGTGTTAGTGAGTTTTGTTACTTCTTCGCTACAACAAATTTGAATAAAATTTGGAACAGGGAAAGCTTTTACTCTTGATTGACACATAGGTTACTTTTTATCCCGGAAAAACTGGGATAACGGAAAAACCGCGTTTGTAACGTTCTGTGGGCCTCCTAGGTGGACCGACGACATTGTATGAGTCGCAGGGAGCCGTTGAATGAAAATAGCTAATAGCCGTTCATGATGGCGTTCAAAGGGGGAGGCCTATGTTCAGCATTGGACTTTTTCCGGCTGATGATGATGATGAACCGCGCCGCTAGTTGTAAACATGTTATTTATTTAACTTTGTAAGGATAGTTTCTTCGAATATTTTCACGTTGTGGTACTTACCGTGTACTTCTCGGGTCGCGTATACCCTTGGCACACGACCAGGTGGAGCGGGGCGTGCGTGGCGGCGCGCAGAGAGTTTACGGCCTCAGTGTGCGTTGCGCCCAATAACGACACGCCATTCACTTCCAGCAGGCGCATGCCCACCTGCGAATAAAGATTATAAGCCATATATAGATATATAGATTATAGGGCCTCATCGTTAACTATAAAATTCCGGTGTTGGTATGGAGATAATTTGAACTCTGGTGGTACTTTTTATCGCGATAAATTGTAGCCCACGCGGGTGAAATTGCGGAGAATAGCTGGTAATAAACTCATAGCCTATGTCGCTCGGAAAAAGTGTAGTTTTTGTGTTAGAAAAATAATTTTCAGAATAAAATTAGTAGTAACTTTATTCTTATTACGTCTTAAAATTTATGCATATCTGTCTTTTGATTACGATTAACCAAAGAGAAACCTAAAAAATTTAAATTGGTGAAACTTACCTTGAGTCTTCCATCTCTCCTGGCAGCGCCACCGCTGTTTATCTTCGATATGAAGACTCCTTCGTCGTTTGCATCGTTAGGGTTACCGCGCTGCCCATTCAATCCTCCCTTTATGTGCATCCCCAGCTTCTCACCCTCTTGCTTTACAATCGTTAGATCCTGTTAAATTATAATTGTATTGTTAAGATCTCAAAAAACAAACAAGAAATCAACTATCCTGCAAAGACAGACAAAAGCACTCGACCTTTTCATGTTTTAAAATAATTTACAAACACGCTGATTAACATTTTTAACACTTTCTTAGGATCCCTTCATATTGAGAAATATAATATAATTGTAGAAGAGAATTTTCCATGTTTTCACAGGTATAGTGCATCTGTCTATACTTGAAAGAAAACAACTTACAAACTTCATTACCATACAACAACTACATTCACAATACACTAACAACATTTTGTACATGCAAAGCAAACACTTCATGCATTCATAGGAAGCCTTCGTACTAAGGAATATAAACGCGTTCCATACAAAACTCCTAGCAGAGTGTGGAAATAAAAATGTGAAATAAACTGTAGTTATCGAACTTGCTATAACATAAGTAAGCTACTTATAAAGAAGCTACAGTTGGATCGGAAATTTGCGTTCTCTACGGAATAGAAGAAGCTTGAAATTACGAAATAACCATTCGGAATACGACGATAGCTGGGCACACGGACAGACTGGATTGAGGGGTTGGAGACTGACAAATGTAGATATTTCGTAAAGTAACACACATATTCGAAATGGCAGGGCGACGGTCACACTTACAGTTGCATCAACAATCTCAACTTGAATGAGACCCTGAACGTGTGTCGCGGAGGCCGCAGAGCGAGTGTGTGGAACAAACAACGGTTTCGTGTAAACCATCACAAGAATGTATAGTACTATGTTTACTTAACTTTAGACTGATTGTTTAAAGAAATGTATTGTTTTTGCATTCAAAAAGCGACAGAGTTCGCAGCAGAGATGCTAAATTGCCGATACCAGTAAATATATTATATTGTGTGCATAAGCGTTATGCATATTGACCTTGATACCGCCAAATGTCTACTTTGAAGCGACAAACTGAAATAATCTACTCATCATTTCACATGATGGGTGTTGCGTCTCACCATCATACTCCACAAAAACTCGGTAACTTCTTACAACATGCAAAACATCGCATCTTACGTATGTATTTGTGTACGCACATCATTTCAAATTCGTTACACATAACAGATACTCAAATCTCTTCTCTCAATGCAAGTCAATGAAAACACATCTTCAGTAAAATGTTTATCATTATTATTACACATACCAATTTGTGACACAAGATTGCTTTTCCAACAAAAAAAGTTACACTGAGAAAAAAATTTGACTTTCCTTCTGAGTCTTTACCTTCCAAGACCGATTCCTTCCTTATTTTACCTTAATTTTCCTTCTGAATCGCAAGTCCTTCCCTTTTGACTCAGAAAGAAAACGGTATTTCGGAAGCTCTTTTTTCTCCGTGTACTAAATGAAATATATGGCAAGTTGGACAGAAGCTATTGTTAAGATTTTAAGTTCTTTTTGCAGTGACCGAAGAGTCACTTAGTGATTTGCAGCATTGATTTCTTTTCCAGTAAAGTCACGCCAATGAAAACGGCGAATGAACATCGTAAGCAAAACCGACATATCCAAAAATCACAATAATCATGGCTAAGTATTTGTCAAGTCAAACCCTGATTCCTAATTGGTCAAGGTGGTAGATTATCCTCTCAAGTCTCAACACAGGTCAAGGGGAAAATAGAACTTGCCATACATTTACAAATTTCATTTTGCTACAAAAAATTGGTCGATTTTTTATCTTCTAAATTTTTGACGATTCACATGATCAAGAATTGAACACTTAACAAAATAGATATAGAGAAGCTAATCCTGTGTCTTAATTCCACATTAGCTGGGTTGACACCGACCTGGAATCCGGGCGGCAGCGGGTCGTGTCGTACGGTGAGCGCTAGGGTTGGCCCGGGCTGCAGTAACAACTGTACCGCGTCGCGGTGGGACGCGCCCGCTAGGTCGGTACCGTTGACCTTTAGCAAGCGATCGCCCATTCGCAGCTTGCCGGAGCGAGCGGCCACCCCTGCCGGTACCACCTGAAATAATGATACTCGACTATGAATACTTTATCATCTCAAGGCCATGTAAAAAATTTAGTTACATGATGAGAAAATCTGATTCGCCGAATTGCGACCTGCGAACTTTAGAAGACGTCCATCATCTGCTTTTAGAGTGTGTCAAAAGTGCCAAAGAAATAGACAAATATGAGATCAACATATGGGATACTGGGTCATTCATAGACATTTTAGCGTCACCTGCGTGTGAGGCTGCTAAATTACTTTATGAAATGTTTAAATAATGTATAATATAGTTATGTAGTAGAATCTTAGGTTAGGGTATGATGGGGCTGGCATACCATGTGGTAAAAGCCTCTAAATTAAACTTAGAATAAAAAAAATAAAAATAAAATCATCTCAAGGTATAGGCAAGTCTTGGATTATGTTCTATCTTGTGAAACGCTAAAATCACTGGCTGCTCCGGTAAGTCAGTTCATCCGTTAGCTTTGTAACAAATAAAATGTGGGAAAAGACATCAAAGTAAAAGCTGAAGAAACAGAAGAGCGTAGACACATAGTTTTCGCATTCAAAGGGAATCAGGTCAAGTTATAGTTATTATGGTACATACATGAGACACGAATATTCCCGGCTCCTTCCCTCCAAACGGCACGCACGAATGGTCCGTTCCGCCAATGATGCTAAAACCGAGTGATCCACCCTCTTTAAGCAGAACGACCTCCTGAAACAAACAAGAATAGGCGTTATTCAGGCGAACTTCATGGTATTTGCATTTCTTTTTTTATGCAACTTAATGGTGATGGTGGACCGAGCATGACGCTTGCCTGATGCTAAGCATCGCACTTGCCCGTTACAGTACAATGCCATCCAGAGTTTTAAACTTCAACCGTTCAAAATTCTGCGCGGCAATGCACAACGCTCATCACTCTGACAAATCCGATAAAAATAAATGACGAATTTATTTTATAACAAATTACAAATGCAATGCAATTTAGTAATAACAAATTACAAATGCAATTTACGGATAGTAGCTCTCTACCTGTAAAATAGCATTTGCTACATATAACATGATTTCATATTAAAATCAAATAAGCACATACCAAATAGCACTAGCCAAGTCACTGCAGTGTTGACGTGCAGTACGAAGATGACCCGGGCTTTCATTTGGCAATAATGTTGTATTAACTTCAGTGTTGCGGGTTATGTGTTGAACGTCTTGGACATCACTAAGCGATGTTATATGTCTTGAAGAAGACATTCAATATGGTGCATGATGTTCGATGAAAGAACGTCACAAATTATTTCGCAATATGAGGCGTAACATAGTTGCCATACGAACACCTCGATAGAATCAGTGTTGACGGAGTGTTGTATCGTGTTGCTGTAATATATTGGTACTTACCATACTTACTTGCATTTGATACATAGATAAGCGTGTAATCTGTAATTTATGATTGCTGCAACTGAGTAGGTATATTTACCTATTTGAACCAAACAGGCGACAGTGCAGTGCACATCGTTGGAGCCACGAAACATCTTGCGTGATTGAGCAGTTTACACGAAGAAATAGCAGAAAACGTTTTAAATCACTTTAAGCCACTTCCACGCGTTGAGACTGGTGTAGTTTGATACTCACCAAAAATCACGTAGCTAACCAGTAGTAAATCTACAAGATGTCGGGTTCGAATACTTAAGTACTTTACCTTAATATTGAATGACAAAACGAAATGGTGACACGTGATGGGCGAGACTGCAGTCTTAGTAAATGACGGGTTCTGGTTTTAAGTGGGAGTTACATCGTTACTTTACATCAGGTGACTTGTGGTCAAACGCTACCCTGTAAATAGTAAAAAAAAAAAAAAAAAGTTCACCGCGGAAGACGTTTGCGATTTGCGATTTAAAATGATTATTTTAAATCGCAAAAGAATGGCGCCTGTCTAAAAACTCACCAAAACCTCATGCAGCTATTTAAGTACCAAGCAGCGTAATCACAAGACCATAACTTCCAACACTAGTTACCTCAATAACGAGCGGCACAGCGAGATGCTTATCCGTGATGCGTTTCGTGTAAACCACCAGAGGAGTTTATTCACTTAACTTTAGATCAAAAGACGCGGAAGACGTTTGCAATCACTTCGAATCACAACAGCGTCAGTCCAAAAACTTACCAACAGTTCACGCAGGTAAGTACCAAGCAGCGTACTCACAAGACCATAACTTCGAACACTAGTTACCTCAATAATGAGCGGCACAGCGAGATGGTTATCCGTGATGCGAGTGACCGTCGTCTCAGTGAAGGTGGACTTAGTGATGGTTTCCGTGACGCAGCCGAGCGCGGAGGGCGGCGGGGGGAGTACCACGCCGTGTGTCGGGGGCCTCTCGACGGTGACCCTGACGCCACTCTGCGGCGGCTCTGACGCCGGCCGCGGGCCCCCCAGGAAGTGCGCCGGTATCATCGCTTGGAACTCCTCGTTTGTGATCGGCCGCGAAGGCTGTTCGTTTAACACGTTCACATCGTATTATGATTTGTATTGATATAGCGCCTTATGCTAGATGAAGATGGTAGTGAAACTGTGAACCTAACGTGATCGTGGTGGTGATAACAATAAGAGTTTTCAAGGTAATTCGTGTTTGGAAAATGAAGCTCGTGAACTGGCTATTTGAAAAATTTTGGAAGGTGTTTAGGACCAACTGAACAGCTACCTTGATTTTGAAGTGTATTTATTTAATTTTGCTAACACTCACTTAGATTAAGACCCAAAACGAAAGGTTACGAGACTGACGTCATTATTTCGTAAGACTATCCGGAGTGAAATGAATGGTTTTTTGACATAGATAATTAGGACATTTATAACATTCAAGGGGTGCAGTGACCGTCAAACAGTTCTCAATCTTAGCTGGCCTCGTTTGATTCACGTGACGTACCTACAGAGAAAAACTATTCGTCTGCCAAAAAAACATTCTGTAACTTAACTTGTATAAAATTATAATCCCTTATAACAAAAAACAATCCAAAAATTTTTTTTATATTTTTTGCACTTCTAAATGATAGTGTAATTGCGTAGTTTCAAACATACACACAATTTTGTTTTATACGAGATACTAATCTATCGAGATACTAATATTGGATTTGTATGTGTTTTTTCCCCATCTAGAGTAAAATGTAGCCTGGCGTGCTGATAAGCTTCGTCAGTTATATACATTTCTTATTTTAGTAGACTAGGAGATAAAACTACATCGGCTACTTGTGAATATGAGATAAATTACAGGAGTTATTCATATAATAATTGTGATATTTCTTATTATTTACTGGCCCATTATGTTAAAGTAAACATATAGAAGCGATATGATCTTGGGTTATTTATAATGGGAACTCAAATGGATGACAACATGGTGAAAACAAAACAATTATAAAAGCATGTAATGGTTTCAATTACAGGAAACGACGATGATATAATGATATGATTGGGTTTTGCAGTGCAAATATTAAAATATATTAGGAACGGAACAATAAAAATAAGTACAGTTGTAGTTTTAATCACGATTCATGTTTTTTTAGATATAAGATAAGCGTATATCACAAATTAGTTCTACCAGAAGACTCCTATTCAAAATTGATTAAGTGCAATTCAATGTAATAAAGCGCTACGTTTTGTCGTAATATATTAGCATTACAATCTAAGTAGGTCCAGCTGAATTTCAGAGATTTAGAGCTTATAATCTTAACTGTAGTTAACTCATGCCGCGATTGATTCGTTCTCTTTTACGCATCAATCGTGTGACATTCGGGCAGACGGCCCATTACCTGCAATAACAAAGAGTTGGAACTGAATTTTAAAATGTAACAGAAAAGTATTTCAACAGTGAATAATCTACACCCGATACAAGGATATCAAAAGCGTAACCAAAGTGAGGCTAATGTAAACAAAAGCACAGGAGCAACATTCAATCCATAGTGCAACAGGCGCGATCGATACCACGTCCTAACGTGCTGAAATATGAGCTCTTTATTCCAGCAAGCAACGGACGTGTATCCTTCGCAACTATTGCGGACGGAATGCCTCTCCCGGCTTTCAGCTAAACTACGGATAGTGAAGAGGCGGCGCACACATTGGTGTATAAGCTAAAACGTATAAGCGCGGATGTGAACGTGTTAACCGGTAACCATCACCTGCGAATCGGTCGGGGCTCGTTAATTTACGTGCTAAGTGGAGGGGCTTACCTGTATGTCTTCGAACACATCGTCGGTGGAGCCGTGCGTGTTATTGGCGCCGGGAGTTAGAGGCGTGCTCGCGCTGTTAGTTGTCGGCTTTGCGTTCGTCTGCGGTGAATGATACATCGAGTTGGTACATGGTAGAGCTATGCGGCGTGCGCGCTACCAAGCTTTCAGTTTCTCATACAATGTCATGAAAGTGTAACATACAGATTGAAATGTTTATTTTATATCGAACAATGTAAAGTGTTGCGAAAACATTTTTGGTTTGCAAATGCTGAGATGAATAACAGTGATTCTTGCATTAAGAGCGATTCTATGATTTGACAACGTGTCACTAGCTCACTCTGAAACAGAAGTAAAATAAATATTCACAAAAAAGACCACAGCTAATAACATTAGCTAGAACTATTGCCCATATTGCCTTTGTAATATACACAGTGCTAATTCAAACTACCTTAAAACATTTAAGACCAATCACCTTCATGATTATTCACTATCCCTAAGCGTCACCAAAGCATTATATTAAAAAACACACTCAGAAAACCATTTGACAGTTTTATTGCAATAACTGATTATAATAAACAAGATCTATTACAAAAAAAATTTAATTCAAACCCTAACAGATTTTACCGCAAGTTGTTTCTACTGGGAAATTCTACTATTATTGGTGATTTTGACTACTTTCAAGCTTTCAGACAAATCATAAGATAATCTGGCGCGTGATCTGACACACCTCAACAAAATAATCAACCACGAAATAACTACCAGAAAAATCTTTTTAGCGTTATACTATACTAAATAATATGCAAACAATACCTACACGATTACGAGTTTAATCACTCGCTATCGATTAGCGTAAACTATTTGTTTGAAAACCAGCATAGCGCCCTTACCGGTAACTACACGCAACCAAATTTTCATACCAAATTTCTACGACGATCGATATCGAAGACATAATTTGATGAAACTTGTAATAGGGGTGCTGATATGAAAGTTTTCTTATCTTATACCAAACCATAGATAAGGAGTAAAGCGTTCCCGAAAGCCTCACCTGTCCGTTGGGCTGGCTGAGTTTCCTCGGCGCCGGTTGAGGCGGCGCGCTGTGCCGCGGCGGCAACGTGTGTGCGTGCGAGCTCACTAGTGTGGGTGCGTGCGCACGCGGCGCGGTGTGCGTGTGTGCGTGCGGGTGCGGGTGGGCGGGGGTGCTCGTCGGTGTGGTGGGGGAAGGGGCGGTCACGTGGTTTGTGACCGGTTTCGGTGCGATGTTCACGTTTTGCAGACTCGTCTTGTGCTCTCTCACTTCGTCTGATGTCGACTTCGGACGCGGTAGCGACTCGCCTATTGGACGAAAATATGCAGTTAGAACATTTGCATGATGAACGAAGCGCATTCTGTACTGAATGAACAAAAATTGGCCAAAACACAACTTACAGCTGCGATGCAATTGCAAGCTCATTCGTAGCATGCTGGACATATTTTTATATTATAAAAATAAAAGATAAATGCATTTATTCTTCGAGCAAAGCCAGAACAAAGCTCATCGACAAATGACGGCAGTAATAAAGACTTCAAAAAAATAAGTAAAGATGTCAGCAGCATAACTACAGAACACTCGCGCTATTGTTAACGATTTGGTTTCAAGACTATAACAACTCCGAGAGATATCTTCCATAGATCTCCTTACCCTGGTCGCCTGTAATGGTCCGCTGTAGAACGAGCCGCACAAATCTCTCGTGGCCAGTCAGGAGAGACACAGCTGCTTCATGCGGTGCACTCTCCATATCAATACCGTTTATCTGGAAAGTTATTTTGTAAACGGTTTTAGAAATGATTTGTGATGACTAGTGCTAAACGCAGTAATAAATAATGTAACACTAAAGAACGCTAATAGGTTATTTTTCTATATGACAGAACTAGCATATTATGACTCACCGAATGTTCAGCAGTAGCCTAATGGCCGGTTTCAATAACCGATCTATCCACGGTTTGACATAAATTTGACATTACTTCTATGGAGCTTATGTCAAATTTCCATCTCCAGTAGGGAAAACCGTGGATAGATCGGTTATTGAAACGCGACATAAACAATACGGATTACGTCATAGGTAAAACGTACTTTGCGTAACAATGCATTGCAATAGTCAAAGACGGCCCGAATTTTAGTTTAGACAATACCTACGTTCATATAGGAATACTGACCGAAACAACTTTGTCTCCCACAAGCATCTTGCCGTCCTTAGCGGCGGCGCCCTGCGGCGATATGCGCGAGATGTAGATGGCGGCGCTGTCCTCCCGGTAGGGAGGAGAGCCCTTCCCACCCGCGATACTGAAGCCGAGCCCGGCGCCGTCACGGATCAGCGTCGTGTGTACAAGCACTTTTTGTTGGTACACTGAAAAATTACGATGGAATATCACTAACTAAGCCTTAACTTTCACATTGAATACTACCATTAGTAGCACGATAGGATAGAAGGACTTTATGGTGATGTAGAAAAGTGTGGCATTGTAAAAAACATTACGTGGAAATAAACAGCACAATTTCAATCAATATTTTCTTTGTTAATTTGATTGAAATCGATGATTTTATTTCAGATTGTTAGTCATAATAAAGTCTTAGTCCAAACATAGCATGCCGCCTAGATCAAACCGTCACTTAAAATCATGGTGACATGTGGTCAAATGCTACCGGTGCTAAGAAGTAAAAAATGAAGGTAACTGTAATTTTACTAATCTTCAAACTAGACAGTGGAGTTCATTCCAATATTAATGGTAATGTTTCTCACCAGGCGGAACATATGGTGCAGTGACAGGTGGTGGTGGCGACGCCTGTAGCCTTTGGTATTCGACTGGCACTTTAGTGGGCGACGGACTGTAGCTGACGATAGTCGGCTGAGCGACTGGCGCTGGTGGCTCCTTGGTTTCAGGCTCGAATTCTTGCACGTATGGATTGCCGATTATCAAAGGTTTCGCCGCTGATATACCAATTAAGCCTCGCCCGGTCGGTATCTACAACAATAAAAACAATAAAAAAATATTAATAGTGCTTTACACTACAAAGAAACAGAAGGAGACAGACGAAGACTCTAAGGTTTAAAGTTATAGACAAAAGTGCCATATTATACAGTCTTATTACGAATTCTCCTAGAAAACCTTTGCACGTAGTCTGCATTGCCAAGTTTTACGTAGCACTGAGCTCTAAGTTTATATGTCTAATAATTTCAGTGACTACATAGCCCTACATAATAAAGTGGAACACGGTAATGCTAGCACACAATTGCTTGACAACTGTATTATAAGTATCCGTGAATGCGGTGGTACTCCACATTTATCCTAATATCTACCACTTACTAAAAGAAATGGTAATTAACTTATTACTGACGTACCTGTCCATTTTCTAAAGTAGAAACTGTGTCGGTGGTACTCGAAACGGAATGATGACTTGCTCCACTCGGCGCTCGACTGTGGGTTCTGTAAATAGATTACAATTTTAATTAATTTGATATATGATTGATTTGTACTTGAGACACATACTGATCGGAAATAGTGAAACATGGGAAGAAAGGCTTTCACCACCATATGTTATTTATTTTTATTGCACTATTATCTAAAAAGGAATCACCCTATCAAACTATCACGTAATATTATAAATGCGAAAGTGTGTGGCGGGAGTGAGTGACTGCATGTGTGTTTCTTCTTCTTGCTGAAACGCCTCAACGGATTTGAGTAGGATTGCGATAGCAGGATTAACGCAAAGGCAATTTTACTCTGGAAAAAGGTTCCTCCGAGATCATGGCAAAGCAGCGGTAGTTACCGCTGAACGCAACTAGTAATGTATATTTTTCGATTTTTTGTACACACGGTACGGGAGAGAAACATAAATAAGTACCATCAAATGCTATCGTCCGGTTTCCCAAACTGTCAAATCCACAGTATCCACGTCAAAGTGATGATGATGACGTAGATATAGGAAGTACCGATCTTTGTTTGTTACAGCACGATACCAATATCTTGATAAATTTGAGGCATGAGCCAAACTGTGTCGATAAGATAATTCAAAAGGTTGGTTATGAAATACAAATATTTTTTCAGAAATACGGGATACACCTCTTTTTCTACACCTCAATCTCTTTATTAACTTTCGTTTAAAGTCAGAAATAAAAGAAGTTTTTATAAGATGTTGTTATTGCAAAAATCACATATTTATATTGTCAGACACTAAGTAGTACATCTAGTGAGGCGGAAAGTACATGTATTTGTTTAGAGCTGCTCATAGTCATACGACATCCGGGACCAAATCAAACTGCACGTTATTTCCAGTCACGTATGGTACCGTTACCATCGTAAATCTGTATTTATTTATGTGCTTGTGCTCACCTGGTAGAATTGGGCGAGTCCCTCGTCACCACCAGGTGGAGCGTAGGTCCGCTCGCTTTGAGCACCTCCACCGCATAATAATGATCCACCTCGATTACCGATGTACCATTCACGGAAAGCACCTTATCGCCAACCTGAGAAACGGAATAATATAATAAGAAAATGGACTAGTAAGATAGGGTATTAAAACTTTGTAGAGTATGTCTAGTTAAAAAGTGAGATGTGGAGGAACAGAACTAAAAAAATTAATATGTGAGAGCATGATTATTGCTCCTTTGCAACTGCAACGTCTAAACTCGGAAAACGTGTCCTTAAATAAAATTTGTTTATTTGATATAATATGGAGCAGAAAGAGCAAGTGTTGACATTTACCTAATTTATTTACTCTGATAATATGCATCAATTAAAACGAAATTGGATATTCAGACGGATAATGTTTATCAGTATTAAATTAATTATTATTTATTAATAAATTGAAGTTATTCCGAGAAACAGATTATCGGTTATTACATACAGATAAATATTAAATACCTACGTTTATCTAACTTAGAAGGCAGAGTTCTTGTGTTTTTTGCTCAGCTAATAAACTTGCAAGTCATGCGGTTTTACCCCTCCCTGAGAATATTTTTATGAACTAAATTTTTACTCTAAATTAAACTGAAGAAACCGCACGCCCGACCACTCGAGCGATGCGGTTTCAATCTACTAACCCTTACTACAGCTAGGTAATCCGGTTGCTGGGATCGACCGCCCATTACTCTAGCTTCTTAACTCTGCGTCCAGGTTCGGACACTACTCACCCTTAGTCCAGCTAGGTACGCCGGCCCGTTCGGAGTGACTCTGGATATGAATATGCCGTCATCATCTCCGACGTACGGCGTGGAGCCCCGGCCACCAGCTATGCTCAGGCCCAAGCCGCCGGCTGCGCGAGCGATCCGCACTTCGATGCATCTCTGATCGTTCACCACTCGGGCTTCGCTCTCGGCACGCTCTGACACTGATTCACCTATTTGAAGAAAACAAAGTGGCAAATAAATGTATGAACGCGGTGAAATTACATACTATTCTATGAATGTTTTTTTATGATGTAATGTTGTTTCTTTTTTTTCTATAATTTGTACAAAGTGAGTGTTGTTGTTGCAAATAAATATATTATATATTTTCTCTCTTTCTATATGTAAGTAATTAATGTACTAATTGGTAATTATGTTCATCGTGTATGAATCTTCATCTCATAATAATTAATAATTTGTAAACTACCTATAAAATTATGATTATCTTTTTATTCAAAGTTATAGTATACCGGAGGTTCCACCACAGTACTCTCACGGCTTAAAATACTGGTAGATAATGCTATTATGCACAAATAATTTTATTATGTAAGTAAAACTCAGGTTCTTCAATGGGCATCATAATATATCCTCAATAAGTCAATAATATAATAAAATCGTTCAAGAATTACACATTATAATCTTCGATGCAATGCGATGGACAAAGCAAATTAGGTTAAGTATACAACTATAATTTTATCACAGACCTACCCTGTTTGTTTATCAAAAGTTTAAGGCCAAATAAAGCAGCCGATAAGGACACGCGGCTAATAGACATGACAAATGTTTTAAATTAATTGATTTGAGATAAAGAACACGTTACACATGAATTATGTAAAGCGCATTGATCCGTTTAGTTCCGCCGCGTGCGCAATAGGTACGTATCGATTGCCAAGTGTAAGGTCGAGGATACAAAACATTACGAACACGTAGTAAACGCAATAATTCATCAACGTAAAGCACTGGAGGCGATTAAGAATGGTTTTAAATTATTGTAATTGCCCGGTGCTATTTGGGTTAAGTGGCACATCGCATCAGTTTTAAGTAGGTAACATTGCTAGTTGAATGCATCCCGTTCTCGATAAGGAAGGTGAGGTGGCACATGCAAGGTTAGGTCCTCGTTTAATTAACGTGGGCGTTGAAAAGTCGCCGCCTAGAGTAATTACTGACCCCGCGAGATGATCACGAATAGTTCATATTGAGAGAGAATGCACTGTATACAATGCACATGTCATGTGCAAGCAAGGCCGATGACGGTACTGTAACGTGAAGTCGTTAAATGCTGTTAACATCACGACAACGACATTACATGACACAATGACACTAGTGTTTTGTACAAGGTAATAAAAACAATTGTTACTTTCACAAATAAAAACTGTTAAAAAGAGTGATAGCTATTCAAACATTCGTTTTTATTATCAATAATGGCCTTATAGTAAATGCAACAAGAAATTTTGAAATTCTTAGACCGTTATGCAATAGTTTAAAGACAATAAAACACCTGCAGAGATGGCGACAATACAATCTGAAAGAGGTATAAAATCAATGGAAGTTTAACGAAAGAATGACTTGGTGTCACGGCAGGAGATAACATTAAGCTTTAACATATCAAACGAATGACAGTGACATTTATTGATGATTCGTTTCTACGCAGTCGGGTTTCTAATTCCGCCAATGTTGCATGCGAGAGAAATGAATTGAATAACAAATGACTGCACGGCTCGCGGTGTTCGCACGACAATCAACATGTCGAGACGGATGAATGGATCAGAAATCATGATCCAGAACGGCTCATTCCGCGTCCTGTGCTCGCCACAATAGCCAATCAGCCGCTTTACTTTCACCCCCGGGTAACCTTAATAGAATAACAACACAACCATTGTAGTACCCCGGAACGAGTCGTGATAGTTTACAGTGGGATTCGTGACTCTCGTCTTACAGTAGTCTTATTGGAAAATGGTCTTTCCATGGAATAATGGTAATTTAGTACCAATTCAAATGTAACGGACAGGTGAAAGTCTGCAGATTGTAATGGAATTGTCTTTAGAACTGAGTTTGTCCTGTTGGATACGAGCGTGTGACAAATTGACGCAGAAAGCTGCATAGTGATATCTAAGTAAAAGCAGTAATTTCATCTTAAGTATGTATTAAGTAGCGGTTTTTGTGCTACGTGAATCGCATATTGTGTGTACGAGGTGGATAAGATAAATGCGCCATGTCGATGGTACAATGAGTGCTTTATCGTAACGAAATGTAGTGGCAATATGAGAAATTGCAGCGATTACAAGTAAAAGCCGAGAGAGGTGGGTCCGTTAATGCAGAGTTAAAAGCAGCAATTTGATTTAATAACTGTAGTCCGTAATTCAACGCGTAATGAGTGCTAAGGGGAGATCCACAAATTACGTGAGGTGTTTTTTTGAATTTTCTGTCCCTCCCTCCCCCCCTGGTGAGATGTTGTGAGATTTTATTCAACCCCCTCCCCCATCCCCCAATCTCACGTGAGATTTTTCAAAATGTGCGTTTCTTAAATATGTAAACGTGTTGGAGTGTTATTGTAAAAAAAAAAAAAAAAATTTGCTTCGTACTTTTATTTACGACTAGTTAAGACTAGTAATCAATATTGCTGAGTTATAAGTGTAATAAAATTTAACGGCTTTAGAATCTGGATAATGGGTCAAAATAGTATAGTTTTTTTTTGTTTCAATAAGAAAAAAAATTGCGTGATATTTGCCGAGACCCCCCCTCTCTCCAACGTAAGATTAGATGAGATTTGACTCGACCCCCCCTCCCCCTTAAACAACTCACGTAATTTGTGGATCTCCCCTAATGTTTACAGGCAATAATTGGTGCCTCTACCGGCTGCAATAGCGCCGGCGCTCGCCGGTGCGGCCTCGTGACCATTACGCCGTAAATCCACTGAACATATGACTTCATAAATCATATGCTACTGTGTAACCTACATATGTAAATCATCGTGTTCAAGGAACTGTATATAATACTGTTAGTTCGCAAGCGAATGTTAAAGACATGCGGGTTTTTCTCAGATATTTTAAATGTTTTTAAGATCGATATATTGAATAGTGGTGTGATGTCATAACATACTCAAATTAAGAAGTGGTTCATAAAATCCATTAAAATTCATAACGAATTGATTTAACCAAGATAAAATAGAGTATTAAGCTACGGACAGTACCTACTAAATCTTTCTTGCTTTACTGAAGGTGACAATGTTCGTATTCTGCAATTTTAAAAACATAAAAAGTACATGTTTGCTCTCAGTCACCGATGAATCGATAGCCTATTTTAAGCAATGACATAATCCATAAAGTTCACCTGGTACTTAAAGGGTCTCCGAAGCGTGGCTACTTCATCGGTAACATCCAAACGCCTTGTTTACTGTTTATCTCGAAGTTACGAAACACATTTGTAACATTGAGCCTTCGAGTGGTACTCTGGGTTAGGTACACTCCCAAATACGTGAGCGATGACCGCATAGGTAAAATAAACTACCTTCGCGCTTATAAAGGTATTTTTAAACAGCTTCATCGTGAAGCATATCGAAAACATGAATAATAGTATGTTGATTTTATAAACATTGCGAACGTTGACACTGTCGTCATACTTTTTATGTTTCACAAAAGCATTATTCGGAGAACCCAAACATGTACAACAAAAGCCGTGACTACATATTATATGTTGAACTGTATCTTATACGTTATTGAGTAGATTATAAGCGGTCTGTAACATCTATAATGCATATTGTCTAGCTAGAGAGCCATTTGCAGTGACTAGTCTTGAATACCCAAGATAAGAGGCGTTTTGTACCGAATGACACAAATATTGTAGTTTCTTGTAGACCTGTTAGTCGTTCTAAATGTCAAGTCGTAAGAGCCACTTGTACATAATATACAACGTTCGGACTCTTCCGTCATAATCATAACAGTTAATAACAACTGCATATGGCTATATATAACCAATATGAGCAATAGACAGATTCTGATGAATTAGGAACTTATTTGAATGTTATTACGCTAACTAATTAGAGTTGATTGATATGTTTGCGGTTAGAGATAGATTCGAAATCTTATAGACAAAAACTAAACATTGATAGATCCGTATTGAATGGGGTTGACAGATTAGGCCGATTTCTTTATTGATTATTATATTATTCATATCTACAGTAGAATTAAAGAGCTTCAGTAGAAAATTTACTAATAACGTAATTATGTAGTAGGACTCTTTTGCAGTTTTCCAGGGTAAGTACGACAACTTTGTCAGCTAACTGTGTTCTAGACTGAAGGGCAGTTTAAAGTGAAATTACACGCGCACCGTATTTTTTGTTGACTTTTAGTCAATAAGCTTTGAGTAGGTACTTGAACCAAATGTACTGCAAATTGAAGCCAAAATTGGAATTTACTAAAGCAATGTTTTTGTTTTATGTTAAAAAATGTGGAGCCAGTGAACGTATTTTTACGAAAACAATAAATCACCTTGACTGTCCGCTCAGCCCACTTTATTATAGGTCACTATATCCGTCCAGCATTTTACCATAATAATAATAACAATAACAGAGGAAGGCACGACCGTAAAATTTTGTTGCCTGCACTAGACTTTAAAATACCTGTTAGATGCTATAACCAGATATGGAGTTTAGTAACGCTCATCTTTTTTAGAAATAGTTTCATAATTTGTTTAAGAATGTTAATCTTTTTAATAATTGAGGTAAATATAATATAATTAGCTATGGTAACATAATTACATATTATTCATTATTATACCAATGATTTTAATTGGATTTCTAATTTTCTACAACTTTGACAGGACGTATAATTATTTAGGATAAGTATTAAATAATTTAAGCAACTAGATATTTTGTGGCCATTAACGAAATGGAAGAAACAGATAATTTAAAAGTGAGAAGTTTGTTATTCGAAAATAAAATTATTATGCTAATTAGTTGCTTAAGTAACAAAATCAAATAACTAAATATCGTAACAATATATATATTACACTCTAATCACACAAGGGAAAGTGAACTTACGCTTTTTCCTCCTTATCACGCCCATTTCCTCGCCGCAAACTAGCCGACGTCCGGAATAGGGGTGGCTATTTCCGTGCCGGGGCGGTGGATTTATGGCCTTTAGATAGGATAGTATAGATAGTATCTCGTATCGTACGTCAATCGAGTCAATAAACCGGCAGGCTCTAGCCCTAATGCATTCCGATTAGGTCATTGTCTAATAACAATAGAGTTAAACCGATTTCAATATGTCGTATTTAGATTTTTATGAAACAGGTCTTTTCGACGCGTGGGTTTACAATTCGGTTGTGAGAGCAAAACAAAAACAAACAGGAGAGCACTGAACTGTTACCGCGGTCGGTAAGCGCGCGCAGCCCGGGGCGCAATCGGTGACGGAATGCGCAACCACCATGGGCCGCATCTCGTGGAGGCTGCGCCTGCGCCGGCGCCTTGCGATCGCGACCTCTCCACCCGATAAAAATAGAAAGTCTCAAAGTCTCTACCATGCCTTAGACCTTTTTTAACCCTCTATAGTTTACGTATTGTAACCAACAGCGTTAATAAATTACATAGGTCGGATACAAACTTTTATAGAGCGGACAGTCAAGAATATTTTGGCAAAATACTACAGTGTATCATTAGTAGTTTTAGTAAATAGACGAAAATGAATTATTTCAAGAAAAACCCTTGTAGGTTTCAACTATGGAAGTTAGAATAAAATGTTTACCGTCTTGACTCTAGGAATACAGTAAAGGGTGTTACGAATAATCTGATTAATGAGAAACCCTCATTTTCTCCTTTTTTGTGTGTGATAACACTTTTGATAGAAGCCAGAAGGGAGATTTTACGTTTTTAAAATCGCAATCTATTTTGATATAAGACCAAATATAGAGTAGCTATAGCTCCAATATCCATTTTAAAGTAGGTAATGTTTGTGATTCGAATATTTGTATGACATTCAGACTATTTTAGTTTCTTTTATTTCATCATCGTCAGCCTAACAAGTTCCCCAGCTGGTTTATCTCAGAAAGAGAGTATTTATTTTTAAGTTTTTTTTTTCATCACACAGAGAATTTGCCATAGTCGCCCATCGTTGTTAAATTTCTTCCAACGAGCGTGGGCCTTAAATTTATTTTCATTTTTTGTTTTTATTATCAGCGCCAACAGATCCCGTACGGCTACATTTGATTACTGACACTTTCGTTACGTTGTAGCCAATTACATTGATAGTGTAAATTGTTGTGAAGACAACCTGATTATTGGTTTCGAGTACATTGGTGATTATCTATGGGCAGATCAATAATTATGGTTATTAATGCAACTTCCATAAAGGAAGTTCTTTTTCAATTCAATAATTTGTTGAATGTATTATTCTGCTAAACGATTTATCCTAAATAAACACAGTTATACATATATTTTGCCTTCGTGGTAGAGCATTTATGCCATGTTATTTCTATTCTAAGCTTATGCGGCTTATGCTTTATTAATACTGAGCTGAAACGACGTTCCCTGTCATCCAAGGACCTAGAACTTTAACAAGGATTACGAAACATTTTACTGACGGACGGCGATAATTTTTCCTCAAATTATGCACAGTAAAAATAAACACAGCATTGTATTTTCTATTTGCGTCATAGCATATAATATGCTTCGGATTGTTTAGAACGATTATTTTTGTTATATTTGCCAGTGGCGATGGCGCAATCTTAAAATATTGCTTTTCAATGAATCTGACCGCGTTATTTCCGCGTGGCAAAACAATGGAACCAATTCACTGACTCAGTGAAATGATTGACATTTGTTCAGTGTTGGCAAATAATTCAATAAATGCGCCCTTCCAAAAATGGGCCAAAAACTCGTATCGTTAGACTCAGATCTATAAAAATTACGTCAAAAAAATGTAATGTTGTTCACGCAAACAACTCTAAGGCGCATTGTGTGCAAAAATAAACATAGTACCAATCAAACATACCTACGCGGCAGTAGAACTTTACGATCTATTTAACTGAACTAACAAATCTCGTTCATCGAATGGTGTCCACTTAACTGACATCGGAATGTCCAATGTAACAAATACAACACAAAGATTTATCGACCTACTGGTCAAGTTCATAGTGAAAAGCAATCAAACCATCGAAGCAAAAACGCAGTACACTATTAAAGCCACTGGTCATTACAGTTAATCTATACTAATATTATAAAGCTGCAGAGTTTGTTTGTTTGTTTGTTTGTTTGTTTGTTTGTTTGTTTGTTTGTTTGAACGCGCTAATCTCAGGAACTACTGGTCCAATTTGAAAAATTCTTTCAGTGTTGGATAGTCCATTTATCGAGGAAGGCTTTAGGCTATATTTTATTACCAAAAAAATTAGGGATCCGTAAGAAAATTGCAATTTTTCAACCCAAGGTGTGAAATCGAAGACCTATTTTTGCGTGCGCTGCAAGAACTATTGACACTAGAACAAAATAATGTATTACGGGTTTGTAGGTCTCATTTAGATCTACAAAAAAGTCCGCGAGAGCATATGTCTAACTATTATAGTTATGCCACAATAAATGATCTTTTATTTTAAAAATTTAATTTTTAATGCCGCCGCTAGAAAATGCTCTTTATTTGTATCTTGGTATTAATCCTTATCAAAATAAATTACTTCTTATTCAAAACTGCTTCAATGCCTTTATATAACTTTTTAAATCATTCAATTCGGACATTCCATTCGAAAGATATCACGAGTTTAAAAATGTAAGTAGTAGTAGAAAAATAAAACCGCCGCACCGCAGCGCAGCGGGAAACGCGGTGAGGTGAGGGGGGCACCGGGAGAATTTATGAAATAGGTAAAGTGCGGTCGCGGACCAGGAAGACCTTTAACTGCGCGGTTCAAACGTGCGATCCAAGAAAAATTAACTTAGAATTAAAATAGGATAATGGGTACCTATAGCAGGTAACGCGTTGAGGGGCATTTGAGCCCCGGGGAAGGGACATATGATACTTTTTATCGCGACAAACTGTAGCCCACGCGGGTGAAACCGCGAGGAACAGCTAGTTCCAGAATATAGTTAAGACGACAGATAACAAGCGTAGCAAACGATTTTCTATTACTGGGTAAATTATCGGAGAAAATTAGAAAACTGTATAAGCCTACCGGGATATGGATATAAGGCTTTTAGTTTAATAGTGGATTATTAAGCAGGACTTGAGCGTTCAACTTTCGAAAGCAGGACTTGAACGCCTTCAGCTTGGAAAGGCTTTCGAAAGGTGGTTGGTCTGGTGCGATTACTGTGAGTACTTGCACCCTTCATGGTGAAATTAATGTATGCAAGGATGCCAATTAAATACGGCACGCGTCACCTTCGCTCAGAAGCGACGAACATATACCTACATAATGTTACAGAACAAACAAACTCGTTCTCGAAAGGATATTTTCTCTTTAGAATGTTTATTTCTGCTATTCAGGTAACGGTGAACGCGGTGACATAGCTCGTAGAGAATTTGATGCGGATTTAGTGTGGGTGTATGAATATCACACTAAAAACCAGCTAAAGAACAAGAAATTTTATGCTAAAATGACCTAAATTTATCAACAACTTCCTTTTGTGACTTTTTACCCAGTTTTTAAAATGATCTTGAAAATAAAGTTATCGTGAGCGCATAGCTAGCATGGGATAAATTAATGGTCATCTAGATAAAGATAGTGGAATAAATTATTATTAATAGAGGATCGTGTTCGCAAGGTATCGTGTTGTCGATTCGCTTCAATAATTCATTTCACAGGTTCACTTTCGAGATTTGAGCCCGCAGCACGGATGTTAACCGCAAAGTACATTTTCCTACGTTGATTATATATGTATCGAAGGCTGCGGTCAGCCAGACAACATATACAAATTGCAAAGGGAGAAAATCTAGGCAAACCTAATATCTACGCATTGCTTTACAAATGAAATGAATTGCAGAATGAAACGAGGGAAAGATAATGACGAGCCTCGATTTAGATCGCTCGCCTGAGATATCTGCCGATGTAGAATAGATAGCTCTGCTGTACATAAAGGATGTACTTAACTAATGGTCTTTAGAAAATACACGGGTTAAATGTCGCATCTAAATGCATTATCTATAGAATGGCAATAACGTTAATTAATGAGGCTGATGGTACCGCTATACATAATTACAAGGACTTTCACGATGCTGTAACAAGCGGATGCACGAAGATTGATAATGCAAAAGAAAAACGTGCAGTACACTAGAGTAATTACTGCCATAGAGAAAGGTGTTTTGTATCTAACATTATAATAACTGTACCAAATTACAAACTTTGACATTTATTTATTGTGCTTCGAAAGTAAAACCCAGTAATTTAACGTAACGTGACTGACGGATGGATCCCTGGAGTTGTAAGATAAAAACAGTTTGCTTATTGCTTCATTTCGTTTGATGGTCAACATAATTATAGTGTTGAATTTACGATGCTTTTCGAATGACCATTGAACTTTGCCATTTATGGTATACATACTAGATGAAATAGCTGCACGTGTTTGGCATTAGCAAGTACCTAGTAACTTCCTAAGTTGGGATAGTTAACAGTACTCGTTGTTTGTATTAAAATAGCAATGCAGCTTTCAGCGAAGTTGTAAGTTCACTGGTGTCAATCGTGCTCGTCTTCTTTTCTATCGAGCAATCGACTCACGAAGTTGAAAGTCCTCGGGGCTTGAACAAGCCTGATAACTTGGATCCTTGTGACTTCTTGACTGTTCCTGGTTTCTGATTTGTTAGGATCGAGTTAAATACTTTTTTTACCATCAGTATATTTCAAAGAAATTATAATTAAGATTTATAACCGAAAAAACACATCAAATAGTTACTAAATCAATCACTAGAAGGCAACATAATTATAATTTATTGGTAGAATTTATAATAATAATTTATGTGGTTTTAATTTAATTTGGAACGGTGCTGTCCGAAGTGAATTTAATGTTTAGCCCCTATATTTGTTTAACAAACTGGTTAAATAACCGACTTGGTAAGAGTCGAGCGTATTGTACTTTCTATCAGATAAATGCAAACTATTACACAACTTCCAAGATATAGATTATGGTTTAAAGAAACTTTTGTTATTGCCGTTTATATCAACTGCCCATTACATAAACTAAAATCTTAGCTAAGTAGACATTAAAAAAAATGCTACAGCTTCCGAGTATACACTTTCAAATCAATATACGCAATAAACTAACAGCACTAGTTATTTTTGTTTCAGGCTTGACTAAATATCTAAGTAATCAACGACTTTAGTTACATTTTTAATTAGTATCCTGATTTTTGTAGGCAGACTATACTGTCTACACTACACTTTAATATCATGTGGAGACTGTTTATAGAGTAATCTTTATAAAACTTGGATATTATGTTGGCCAATAAAAATATAATTTATTTATTATTTTCACAATGTTCAATAGCATAGTTTAGGTTCACACATACAAGAGCGCTAAAACTCGTACTGCATCAACTTGCGGTTGACCTTCGGACCAGAACTATGTAGAACCGCTCTTGTGCACTCAGACCCCACCTGTCTACAAAACATCTAGCAAACTGAATCTTAACGGAACTCTTGCTGTTGTTTCATCGCAATGAATTTAATGATGAATATCAAATAAAAATTTATTGAATAAACTACATCATCGCGTACAATAGTAAAGTTAATTTGCAAACTTTCTCTTGAAAATTGAAGAAATAATCGAGCTCGGTCCCATGAAGCAGCGCGCCCGTAATGTTAGTCATGGTAATTCGAATATTGGAAAATGATTTGAATTCACACAAATAAAACGACTATTATGCAATCTTTTATGATCGATCATAATAAAATCTACTCTATACAATATACACTGACTATACAGTTTATATTATTGTACAACAATGAAAAGCTAAAGGGCTAGATAGAGAAAGGATGACATTTAGCCAGGTAAAGAAGCGCGCGAGCCTTACTTGCTTTGAATGTGAATTCCATGATGGAACACATGATACCGCGAACAACAGATTTTGTGACGGCCATTTTTAATCACTCTTCAGTTTTTAATTGAACAATGACTTCACATAACAGGTTTTTTATTAGATGGGTACGTATCATAAAGGCTTATGAGGTACTGCGGAGCTCGGCACCTAGCACCGGCCTGGTTCATTAGAGCGCACCAGTTAACGCGGGGAGAGCGCCATGCTGCAGCTATTGTAGTCCGGTCCCTCGGGAAGGTCGGCCCAGATGTCGCCCCATTTACGCACACACGCATAAACAGAACATTAATATGTTTAGAAATGGCTAGAAAGCATTTGATTAACAGCACATAGCATCGGATCAAGATTAATGTATCTTCCGACAAGTGACTACTGGTTTTATTAGTGGCATGTATTATCATGGATGGACGCTTTCGGAAACTTAATATTGTTTTTATGAGTCGGTTGGCTTATTGCGGTAGTCCCAACTTAAGTTTTCATTATGTTTTGCCATGATTAAGCAACGGCAATTTCATGTGCAATTTTAGAACGGGATAAAATCACGTTGGTCCGGTATTTAAGTGGTAGTTGGCTGGCAAAAGTTGTTCTTCAATTGGCAGGTATCGGTAACGATACCATTGAAATGACGCAGCGGAGGTTGAGCGGAAAGTGAATATTTATGGTGGTTAGTTATGTCTTAGTACAACGTGATATACCGCAGGTTAACGACTAGATTAGTTTCTATTCAAAGCTACTTTCTCCTGTAGCGAATTTCTCTTTGGAATTAATTATGCGCCAGTTTATGTCCTTTCAAGCTTATTCGCTTTTCACAGGAGAACCATTCTGGAAACACTGTTACGAACATTACGGCCTACTAAACAAGATAAACGGTCGCAATCAATGAAGCAATTACGTACCATATCCATGTATAATTGGTGATTCGCTGATGCGCACACGTCTTGGGCCGGATCGCGCCGGAAGAGTATAATGATTGCTTGCATAAGGGTGTCTTTGTAGATCATTGTGACTGGTTCGAGGCAGTGTCCCGTGAATTCGGACTGCAGGATCTTCGTACACCGGTTGGTATGCTCGCGGTTCTAAAGTGGCATATCGCGCCTGAGAATAATAAGGCCGTTCATGGTGATCGATGTCTCTGAGATCGCGTCTAGAAGGTGGTCTTGCCTGTTCGTCGTAGTCAACGTACGGGTTATTTCTATTCGCGACAGTTCTAGACCGTTGTTCATACTGATTCAGAGCTTGTAGACTTTGAGCTGGGTATCCGTATTGGTTAGGTTGTCTCCGATACTTGTCGAGGATATCGAAAGATCTGTGGTAGGGAGTGGAATAGCGATCGGTGGAAAAAATCTCGCTCTGGGGCAATCCGCTGTTGTTCGCATAGCTGCGGTTACTTCTGGTGCTGCTTCTAGTACTGTTTCGGGTCAGTGAACCGTCACCACGTACGCTCAGCTTAACTTCAAGTCTTTTTTCTTTCATATTTTATTCCTTCTTTGCACTTTTTGCACATATATGCGAGTCTACGTTTTTGTTTTTATTTATAATTATTCGAAAAGCATTGTATAATTATACTTCAACAATTCATATTACACAAGAGTATAATGTATCGCGCTATAGAAAGTAAATGATGTTTATTATCGTGTTGTTCATGAGCGATGAGTAATGACCGTTGATGTATTAGTAAATGACCACAAGCACGAGAACAAGACCACTGTTGTTCAAGTTAATTGAGGTTAAGATAGTTTGGACGGAACATCGACACGACTTTTAGACAAAGGTACTGTCAATCCCGCGGCGAGGCGGGCGAAATGTTGTACGGACGGACAAGGCGAACAATAAAAAATTGACGGGAGAAAATTCAACGATGCCTTTCACGATAAGCGCATGGCAAGTATGCACATCGAACTTACTGATAAAGACAATCGTTGTATCAATCAACACAAGTAAGAGCTGACACAGTCTCGTAAATGTAAAATAAAATTATTTCTTTAGTAAGCAGGGAAATAGGAAGTAGCTAAATTTGAAGGCGATCACAATCTAATTAACTATCTTAATAATGACAAAATTAGAATGCAAAACAGTGATGTCATAAACGACGTCTTTCCACGCCACATCCGGTAATGTTGCGATAAACAATAAAGCAGATAAATCAAAACTAATACTCAAGAATGCAGCACTAACGAAACGTAACCAATTAACGCGAAGACAGCTACCGGTAATTTGATTTAGTAACTTTTTACATTTTTACATTCCACAAAACACTAAATAGATTCCTGCAAGAGTGGACTGTTCGTTTGCGACTGGCACTCAGAGGAAACATTATTATAAATGTTGATAAGATTAAAGTATCGTCAGTTCAATAACTTGTAGTACAACATATATTGTATTGTGTCGGAGAATCTCTAGAGGTATAGAGGGCTATACTAATCTTAGAGAATTTATTGTTTGCTAATACGCGTAGTGTACATATCAAATTGATATGTAGAAAACGTTCATGGTTGAAGTACACTTACGTGCTATAATATGCTTTACCTTGAGAAAATAGTAGCGGAAAATTCACTGGGCCAAGGTCATTGTATTTAACACCATGTAGGTATATTATACTTTGCATTGCATAAACGCCTTGTTACACCATCGTCCATACTGATGATATAATAATAACAATAAAAAATGATGCGAAGTTCATTAGAAAGATTAGCATGAATCTTTAGTGATATGGCGCTTTTGAATATTGAAATGAAATAACTGGTGAACACGTGTATTGCAATAACTAGCATTTAATAAAGGTAAGAACCGACAATTAAATAAAATTAAATGCGCTTCACTAGTCTCTAGCATTTCTTCTAGGAATGACCAATTGGATTTACTTAACGCACCGTAGAAATGTGAATCCACAGATATATCAAAAGTAAAGGCTAGGGAGTGGCTTACGAAATAGAAAAGAATATGACTTGTTAGCGGAGCGGATAACGTTAACTAAGTAGGTATCTCTACACGAATTTATCGCGTATCAGATGAGCGTGAAATGCAAACGTTTCGACATGGTGCGCCCGAAGTGTTACGAAACTTGTTACTGTTTGTAAACCAAACAGAACTATTATCTCCACCGTATGGATCAGACCTTAATTCAACATCTCCTTGTTCGAATAGGACCTGCAAAGCTGTGGGAAAGTTTATGAGCTAAAGTCACTTAATTACGACTTGGGATAGTTCTCGGAAGTAAATGCATGTTTCTAGACTATGTTATAAACAAAATATTATAAATGATAATGGCAATTTTGCAGACGGTGGTGGTTGAACACGGAGAAAGTAGGTAGGGGCACGTAAGTGCAGGGTACGTAACCAACAATTTTAGTGTAAATGGAGCATAGATAGATTACCTGCGGTTTAATAGCACACACAGATAAGAAACCATATGTTTACAAGAAGCAACAATAACTCAATTTGACCTTCACATACGGTACAGCTCGAGTACAATGGTATGTTTCTAGAATATCAATATAAATATCGCAGCCGGGCATTTAAATCACATTATTTGCTTGTACCAGGCGCGCTAAACTGCTACTGTTTATCGCACTATTCGTATTATTATTATTAATTATTTTCCACTTATTTAAACACTTTGGTAAGTAGAAATACGCACAACAAATTAATTTTCACAAACTGATCGAGTTTCTAATAACTGAAACACACACGACGCGCCAAGAATATTCGAAACATCGAATCTAGATTGAGATTCTGTTGTACACAGGTAATTCATTCTACTTGGTAGTCAGAATGTAGCACGCGACAGAAACATATAATTTTTTTATTGTTACACTTTTAAGGTGATATTGAGGGCGAACTCGCCACAGGTGAGCGATACACTGCGAGTTTTCGTTCAGCGGACTGAAATGGCACGCTAAGTGCGGGAGATAAGCTGATAACGAAGCGATACAATATACCAACATAGCGTATGACTCGTTTCAATGCTTTGATAAAAAATGACGTACATATTATTTTCAAAGCAAAATTCCACAAATTGTTTACGAAATATTTGAGTTCAGAAGCAAGTGTAATTTTGCACAGTGTATGTTAATGAGTTCGCATGTAAGCTCGGATGAATAACCTCTGCGCAGCGAAATTAAGTTCGAAAGTCACGTACTCTCTGAATTTCTCACATAAAAATGAAGGCAATGGAGCCTTTGTGTTTGGTGACGCGAGTGTGACAGACGGGGTTCACTCGATGCACGCTCGTGATCTTAAGGCGTCCAAGTATGGTCACGAACGTATATAGAATAGTGTTGCAATCATCGAATATCTCACTAGGAAATCGTGCTCTTTAAACGCTTCGACTCATCTATTGATATTTGAACTTCGTAAACAAAGTAAAAGATCTTTAAACTTACCATCAGCGATATCCGCACCGATTTCTTCGTCGTCAGTCTTTCGCTCTTCATGCTGTTCCCGTTTCTTGATCGCCTGCAAGAAATTTAAATTGTAATCGCGTAACTCGCGCCGGCTTACTTACGAAAAAAAACTAGTATCATGCAAGTGAGAACAGACAAAAAAGGATATTAAGACTTAGGCATCTCGAGGCACATCAACTACAGCTATATTAAGTGTATTACTTGAAATGTCACGTTACATGCCAGCGAAATGGACTGATCGTGATATCACAAAACTCAAGCGAGGCAAGCCAAACGAAATGCAGTCGAATCTAAATTGAAATCTTGCGCTGAATGTCTTTTTATCTGGCATACACATCTCACCCGGGCGAGCCATCCTCCGGCCGCTTTCAAGCACCTCATTTTAATAAGTAGCGATAAGGAACACTTCGGTAATCGTTCGGTGTTTGTTGGTGATTTATTTAACACAGCACTTGTAACGCGAAAGCGGCACTTCACTTATCGATTATTCGCGGTACACAGAGCATTGTTGCGAGCAGTGTCGCCGTAGAAGGCGCTCATTTCTGCGAGCCCCGCGGAGGGTCTGCTGAGAGCGTCTTGGTCGAGGGCCCGCGCGCATCAGCCCGGAACAGACGCGGTATTCCAACAATTACCCACGGTTGGGTCGCGCTCGCGGAAGCGGACCGATTCCTCACAACTTTTATTACTCCTTTACACACTCGACATAGATTTATTGCACTCAGTCAACACAACTAAGAGAGGATATACATGTTATCTGAGCAATGTGCCAATACTTGCAACTATGATGGCGTTCTGGTAATGTGTAGAACTGTACACAGACTGCTGGTGTGATGCGAATCGGATCTCACGACCGTATTGTTTCTCGTATTCATTAGTAGGAGCACAAGAAACGACGCGGTCCGCGCGTCTGCTTTTACCCTTTCGCGTATTGTGTTACAACGTCTATAATTTAGATGCCACAGTGATAATCACAATGATTGCAAATAACCAGGTATATTTGAATTGAACGCCGCAGTTGCGAGTCAAGAACCTGATTCAAAAGTCATAGTAATAACATTCTATTACCCGCCAAGACCCGTCGGATATGTTTACTGCTGATCATATGATATCAGACGCAAATGACGAGACAATGGCATGCAATGTGAAAATTATAGCGCAAGTCCTCCCTTCACCTAAGATTACCAAAAGTTGATAAGTAAGTCCATTTTAGATAGGTATAATATATAACATGCTTAATCTTGAATAGCAATCTAAATGTAAAGAGGAAATAGGAAAGTCTATAACTTACTGAAAATATTAATATGGACATTGCTATATTTGCTATCTATATCACTTGAGGAATAGGAAGTACATAATGTATTTATTGCTATCACAAATTTTGTCAGTTTATGATAAAGGTAAATAGATAATGAAGGAAGGAAAATAGTCCTGTAAAGACATCTTGAGATCGGGATTGCGCGGCGCAAGCGGGATGGCGGTCAAACGCACACCTATTAGCAATAAAAAAAAAAAAAAAAAAATTGTGAATTCGTTTGAATATCGATAGAATAGCAAACATTTAAGACTAAGGGGTTCGCTAATGAAATACGAAGTCACTTTAATGATTTATAATGGTTAATGTTATTCATAATGGTAACACACAGGACAGTGGCAAGCAATACAGACGTCATGCAACAACCCACATTTCCTTTAGACATACAGTTAGTAGATACACAATTCCATACACCAATTGTTATTTGGAAGAACTACACACATACTACATTAGTGTCTACAAGCAAAAACAGTACATTATGGAAGCCAGAGTCTACAGCCCAAAGACTGTTCAATATAACATTTGTTACTAAAGTCTTTTAAAAATAAATTTCAACAATTATTCGTTTTTTTATGTGTAAATATTTGGTCCACTGTATTGTTATTTTATTGAATGAATTGTATTGAACAAGAGTTATATTTTCAATAATTTTCACAAAGATTGACAGTTCTATTATTATTTCAGATAATATATTTATCAGATTTATCACCGTTAGAGATTGTATCTAAGTATTACCTCATATATATGCATAAATTTTAGTGGCGAATGGCATAATATGAGAGGCCTTTACCCACCAGTGGAAATTAAAGACGATTTCTTAGTTTTATAAGGATCTAACGTTATATTTTCATACATTAGATAGTAACTTTTACATACTTTTTGCATTTGCATTTGCAGTCTTAAGGGTTTTGACATAGAGTCTCATGCAAACGTGACTAGAAAAGTGGGGTATAATATTATAACTAAAACATTTATACAGAAAAATTCTGCTTGCAACAATTTATTAGCTTGTGCAGCTTCAACTGACCGCGTCACACACACGCAATCAAGCGGAGACTGGCTTGTGATTAGCCCTCTTTTAGTTTGGACGCTTTTTAGTAAAGGACCATCTCATGTGATATCAATGTTTAGGTGTAACTTTATTTCTTTTATTTATTTGGCCTCATTCTCGGTGATAACTCTTTTCGAAAAACATAGAACTATTGCCATCTTCGTGAAGACTGCTGAAAGCTAGGTCTCAGTGGTATCGAACGGTCCTGGTAGTGGCACCTGCGCAATGAGATCGCGCGCGCGGCCCGCGTCGATGGTGTTGATGCGCTTGTTCTTGAGGTGGTGCGGCGTGTCGCGGCGGTGCAGCCGGCCGCCGCCGCTGGCCGCGCGCTCCTCCACCGTGGTGCGCCAGGCCACGCGCCGCGACCCGACCTACCCGCCACCCGAGCCCGCGTCAATACACAGTAACCAGACACCGACACGTGCATCTCTCAACAGATCTCTCAATAGTGTGGCGTCCTTTTTCTTTTGATTTTAATTGAATTGCAAACGAGCTGCCAGCGGTCACCATCGCTATATGGACATTTGCAAGTTTTGCAACCCTATAGGGGCGTTGCTGACCCTGAAGGACTCTTTCGCTTCTCTTATTTACGGCCCGGTTTCATTCTACCCACTTATAGTTAACTATTTTTTTATTTTATGCAATAGAGTGGCAAACAAACAGACGGCACCGCTGATGGTAAGCGATCTCCGTCGTCTATGAACATTTGCAACACCTTAAGGGCGTTGACGACCCTGGAGGACTTTTTCGCTTGTCTTATTTACGACCGGTTTCATTAACATATCTATTTATCTATGCACAGTTTGTCTTACTAAAGATAGAAATAACAGATCAAATAAAAATTGAATATGGCGTTAATTTTTAAATTATTTTTTAAATGGTACGAGTATGTTATGTTGTGTCTTATAAGGTTTTGAAGAGGGAAAAATAGAAAAATAGTAACCCGGTTTTACAAAAAACTGACAGCATACAGGTTAGTGGGAAGTTTTCTGAGAGCTGAAAATACGTAGTTCTTAAACCGTGAAAAGATGGCGCTAGTTACACATGAATATCTCTTTTTTCGTATTTGTTCTATGAACAAAAAGTCATACGCGTTCGAAAAATAACAAGAAAAACAAGCATGAGAGATTAAATAAATTAAAAGAAAGTTTTTATTCTTATGTAGAATTTACTTGCTCCATGTGTAACTAACGCCATCTATCAGAACTGTCAAGAAATGGACGTGTTGCTATCGTTCTATAGTTTGGTATAACACTAGTCTAAGCAACACATATATATCCCATTGTATGTATATGTAACAAGCACCCCGTCCGATTGTAAGTAAGAATTTCTAACTCCCACGTTCAATGTGAATTTTGAGCCATACAAGTGCGTGTACCCCATTCGCACATAAACTTTTTATGTCCCTGTTAATCATATCTTCATGAACATAAGGTATACAGCCTAAATGTATGAGGAAATAAATTACTTAAAATCATGACAAAACTAAAAATCTGTTCAACAGCAATAGCAAACATCACCTGTTAATTTAAAAATTGCTCTCATAAAGTTAATAATGTTGATATGATCATCATGATTATGAAAACACAAAAATACTTGTACAAGAAAGAACAATCAAAATTAATGTTCTAGATTTAATTTTATGCATAACAAATTATACACACATACATTTAATTTTCTTTCAGCTTTAACTGAAATAATGGGCGATTGTCGCCATCTATCCGAACTCAGAGGAAAGCGTATTCAAGGCGTTGTTAGTACCAGAAATCTACGTAGCAGTATGCAAGTTTTGCAACAGTTATAGTGAATAATTTGCATCCAGTTACAATTATTTATGTATGCTTCCAAATAACACCTACATTATCCAATGATTATGTTATTGTTATTAATTTAAACTTGCTATTAGATTGAGATTGTCCAATTTTGATTCAAAGCCTGTTAGTTGCAAGTATTTATAGTCTTTATAGCCCCATGCATAAAGTTTTAAATCATACCTCCAGTTCGTCTGAATTGTCCTCATCGTTTTCGTCCTCAGAAGAATCCCGATCCAACGCTGCGTGCTGATCGACTTCTTCTTCTTGAATAGTTTCGGGAGGAATAGGAGTACTGTGAATAGGCTGTGGACAAAGAAAACAAAATATTTAATTCACTTTCACAAGGACAACATAGCATTGGTATTTCAGATACATAAAGCACGCCAAATGGCTTTAAAACTTTCTGCCTATAAGTATCTACACACAAACAAGTTAGGTATATGTTGGAAATAGTTTTTGTATTGTAGAAGTCGGTAAAGATTAATTGAGGTGCGAAAAATCACTATAATATTATAAAATCATAGCATTCGAAAGTTTGTAAACGAGTTAGTGTGTAACGGATTTGAGTGTATTTGGAAAGGAGAAGGCTTCAATAAAATGAACAATGTACATACATGAATGACCCAAAACATTGTTCTGGTTTGCTCCTACTGTACTCTCTCTCTTACTGTACCTTTCTGGGGTCTGCGCCCTGTGCCTGGACACCGCCCTAGTTACGGCACTATGGCACTAGAGACACTTTGGTATGGCGATAGCGATTTCGTGTCAATTTCTTAATAAAGCCGTTTCGAAAACGAACGGTTTAATAAAGCAATATAGATAGTAAGTTACCTCAGGTTCAATAGGCACCGGCATTGGCGCCAGAGCAACTTCGATTGGCGACGTCGGCAGACCATTCGTGTGAGTGTGAGCAGTAATGGGCGGTTCATGTTTCGCCAGCGTAGCCGCCTGCTGCTCTGGCGACCGGCCAGCAGCCAGCTTCTGTGCCTTCGCTTTTAAATCTCTCGGGTGCGGTGTATTTTGGCGAACGAACGGCGTCTGCGAAAGTGAATAAATGTTAGCATACTGTAAAATAATATTGACAAACTATTGCTGAAACTTCATCCACGTCTAACATGAAAAAATACAGTAGGAATGATGGGTTCACTGAGGTCAAATAGAACCCACAGGCATCATCCTGTACATAAATAGTGTTGATTATATGTTTTACAAACTGGTTACATTTATCATACAAAAGAATAAATAACTTTATTAGACGGAGATAAAGCTAAAGCGTGACTGTAAAAAGCAAATAAAAGAAACATGCACGTGCCATTTAAAGTGATTGTATAGTTAATTGTTTTACTAACACAAGAATTTATTGATGCAATTAATATGTATAGAGCATAATCAAACAAATCAGGTGCTAATAATGTGTACTAATATCTTAATTAAGTGTTTGCTGATTTAATAATCTAGTGCAAAAAGCACACAAGTATTATATTTAGTGATACTGAACAATATTTTGAATACCTAGTGCTATAACTATTTTATAAACTAGTATAGTTCAAGGTGAATAATATAGATATGAAAACCTTGAAAATAACACAAGTGTACTAAAATGGATGATTGTCACTTATTTTAGACTGTAGTCTGCAATAAACAGTAGGCGAATTGTGAATCACAGGATATGATATCACACCCAGTCTCACTTTCGTGGTGCTAAGACGTCTTCGCGGTTATCAATCTAATCTAATAAGTGCAATTCAAATAAAGCACGGTGGGCCGTGAATTATAGTTAAAACTCGCTGAACAGTTGCGTAAATCTAGCGATTGTGAGTGACATCACCGTGATGAGTGATATTAAAGTGAACTCGGTTACATATAGGGTGTGAACTGTCATTTTCATGCCAGGAAGTGAAGGTCCTGTGTTAAGTCTTTTGACGTGATTGGTTAAATAAAAAAACAAAATATCCAGGCGATGATTGAAAAACAAAACACTAAGTGTTCCGCACTACTACTAGCAAAATCAAAGTATTTCTAAATACTGGTCAGAGCTTGAGGCTTAGTGGCGGGCAGCGCATACTCGACTTTTGGTGGTGCATTCACAATTATTGCAGTTTTTATACATTTAATTATATCGTATGTATTTTTATCGTTCGGTAGATGACGTCTCAAATTAGCTTTTACATATTATTAAAATAAGGCTGTGCGTAATTTATTAAATCTATCTGTGGTAGGTACCTTCCAAAATCAATAACATAACTTGCCATTAAAAATTGTTAAAAAAAAAAACAGCAAGTTTCCAGAGCAGTTTTTGGGCTAATCCGCACGCAATTGCGTGCACAAGGTACGCATGCGTACGCAATGAAGCCATCTTTGAACTTGACTTGTAAATGCACACCGCGAGAAGGCTTGCCGCATACCTCCGCTAGGTTAGTTATAGAGGAGGAGAGTCGCTGTAGAGAGCTCCTCCGCTGTGTTGTGACTAGCTTGCGAACTACGTTTATAGGCCGCTTGAAGGCCATCATCGACTGTTGTGAGAAGAACGACTCAGAGGGCGCATCCTCGACCTCTTCGGGCACCGTTGGAACCTTGAAATTGAAACCTCCTCTCTAGCACCGATTTGACAACACTAACGACATTTTCTTTTTCAGATACAGTACAGTACATTTCATCGTCCTATAAAAGCAGTACATCGTTTCTAACTTTCTAACGCATTATGACTTTATTGCGGCTACTGCAGAAGACCGTGTTGTTCCTTATTTACTATGTACAAGATTGATTTTATTTATGAATAAAATATTATCAACATATACAATAAAAACAATCATTTGTGTATTCTATTGTTATTTAGAATTTTCCGCTTTACTTTTTATTACATTTTACAGGGTAGCGTTTGACCACGAGTCGCCTGATATTAAGTGACAATTTAAAATAAAGTTAACTAACTTAAACTACTATATTATAGCTACTTCTTTCTTCTTAGCTCTTTTAATTAGTTAAAATTATTTTTGCTCAAGTAATCCACACGTCACGTCAATTAATTCTAATTCAAAAATGAATCTCGACGCGTTCTCGCTACAGAATCATGACATCAAAATGCAATGATAAGTGACGTCGTAATTATTATCCACGCGCTAGTAGGTATGATGTCTTCATTACTAAGATAAAAACACAAGGTCGATTTTCAATAGTAGCCCGCTATTAGAGTTCGCGATGGAACAATCGGTAGCTTTGCCGCAATATGAATTTCTTAGCACTAAGCGGTCTTCAGTATCGAATATCCCAATGTGTACAACCAAACAAGAGAAATCTTATTATTAGTAAAGCTAAATAAAAAATATCGGACTATTAGATGACAAAAAAAAAAAGCTTGGGATTTTAGTGAACTTGCTCCAATTCAATCAATTAGTAATAAGAATAAAATTGTCAATGTGATCGCGCCAAAAAAATTACCTGCCGGGCGTTTCTTGCCTGTTCTTTTGCCGGCGTAAGGAGGTTGGAACAGGCGTAGCTAGTTTTAAGTTGACGTTTTAAAGTGATCACAATGTATCCTATTGAATAAACATATTTTTGATTTTGATTTTGATTTTGAATATACTAAATACATTTATATTTTTTACCGAAATTAAATCGAACTTTAGAGATATTTTGTCTGTATGTTTATTTGTAGACTAGGATAGTACCATAAGGATTTTGATGCGATTCACGTTTTTGAGTTTTGGGCCTAAGCGCCAACTCTACTTCTAGAGAGTCGGTAGGTGATTTTGCTCGTTGCATCTCTTTTTAGATCTATGTCAGAGCAAGATTATGCCAATAACATTTGAGCTGAGGCCTTTAATTACCGTCATAAAAAAGTTATGTCTCAACGCGCTGTGACATCGTAGTACTGAGATATCCTTGCCAACGTGTACTTCATGCAAGTTCACATAATACTCGTATTTTATTTACACGGGTAGAATATTTCGGATATCGTGACCCACGCACTTTCACTACTTTGTTTTGTTATTTAATTTCTTCTTTCAAGTAAAACAAAGAAAATTAATGAGTGGGGCAGTGACGACACCAAACGATAGTTTTAGTCTTAATTTAGTCACATTTATGTTGTAAGTGGGCGAGTGCAGATGCACTCTAGGTCTGTATGTACAGTAACAGAAATCTATACTTTTCAACTTACAAAAGCTTAATATATATATTTTATTACCTTATGTATTTTAAGTGCATTTAGTACTTATTGCTACTTATACTAGTACTTATTTGCTTAAACATAAATCTTTTACATAAACAAAACGTCAAATAAAAGATAAAACAATAATACATAATAATAATTTATTGAATAAATTAAAAAAGATATAAGAGTATAAAAAGTAAAATATTAAATAATAATACTGCATAATATACATCATAATTATATGTTAAAAAAAGCCAGAAATCAAATATTTTACCAATGTATCCGGTATACAATTTTCGACTTCTTTTTTAAAATCGGATAATTCACTAGCAACCCAAAGAGATGGTTATAAATTAACATACATTATATCATTCTTGTAGTAATTTTGGAACGAGTGTGATGTATGGAGACACCAAGGTTCTGATAAACCAACAGTACCACCAGCTACAGATGGCGGGATCTTATAGAAAGGTGAAGAGGCAACAGGTCAAGAAATGAAAACCTTTAGTAGTTGGAAAGCATGTCGGACGGAGGGGAAGAATAGTTAGGACCAGCCTATTTACGGCGTTGACATGCAAAGCGTTAACACATTTCCCTCTTCAACCTCTAATCCAAAGCTACAAGAACCGTACTCAACGCCAAATAAGCCTTGTGCTTTGACCACCTCGCCCTTACGGTACTAAACCAGGATCCCACTCCCGCAGTTCTATTACTAACAGAGTTACTGGTGTGGTGGCAAACAGGTACGTTATACAGGTAGTTTTTAAAAGCATTTCTGTGAGTCCGTCTGAAGAAACAGCAACATAGGCTCACCTCTTTAGCTTCAGGAACGTCTTCTGTGAATTTGACCGAGTGTGTTCGCGAGGCTTCTTTCGCTTCCCAGTCTTCGTTGTCCGAGTCTCGGTCGCGGTTAGCGCTTGGATCTGTACAGTTAAGAGTTCACATTAGCAATTCAATTGAAAACAATTAAGAACCTGGGATAATCTTTGATCCTTGGAAAATAATAACCATCAGAAAAATGTGACTCGTCTAGTCAACAACTACAGAAATATTAACGTGATATAAAAAGTCTAGACGACAACAGTTTATTCAAATTAAAATGGACAATTTTAAACCTTATCACTTTGTCATAAGGTTAACATAGCAAGGCATAAAACAATTTTCCCATAAAACTGACACAACACAACATTGATCCAGGCGACACAACATAAAGATTGGCGTAGAGCGTAATTTGGCGACAGTTATGAAAGCTGAAAATGTTCCAGTGTAATAAATTGCATTTTCAACAAAGCGTAAACTAACTAAATAAAACATGACAGCTAAAATAATAAAATTACAGAGGATGTACTGACGTACAGGGTGGGCCAGAAAGATTTGCGAATTTGAAAAAAATATAATAAAAAAACTAAATATAATTCGAATACAAATTTTTCTTTTAATTAAAATAGACATCTGGGAACTTCATTTCTTAAAAATAACATCACTCAGGTGTGCACCATCGCGCTGCAAACATTCCTCGAATCTGAACCTCAAATTGGTAAAAACTCGCTGGCACATTGCGCGGGGAATAGCTGCCATTTCTTGTCGGATATTGGTCTTCAACTGGTTAATCGTGGCTGGGTTATTGAAGTAGACTTTACTTTTTAGGTATCCCCACATAAAAAAGTCCGGTGGCGTTAGATCCGGACTTCTAGGCGGCCATTCAATGTCACCTCGGCGCGATATCACTTTCCCAGCAAACATCTCGTTTACGACCGCCAAAGAGGCATTAGATGTATGGCATGTCGCGCCATCTTGTTGAAACCATGTCGCACGATTAAAGGCTTGAAATTGTTGCAGTTGCGGAAAGAAAAAATCCCTTAACATGGCTATGTATCGCTCAGAATTTACTGTGACAGATTGCCCTTGTTGATTTTCAAAGAAATAGGGTCCGATGATTCCGTGCGCTGATATGGCCGCCCAAACGGTTGCTTTCGGCGAATGCAGAGGCTTTTGATGTTTAACACGTGGGTTCTCTGCAGCCCAGTAACGGCCATTCTGTTTATTGACATGCCCATTAAGTGAAAATGGGCTTCGTCGGAGAACAGAATATTGTTAAAACTCTGAAAGCGTTCCAACATTGTTTCAACAAAAGCTCGTCGTAAAATTGGATCATTTGGCTTTAACTCTTGAACAAGTTGAATTTTATACGGGTGTAATTTCAGATCTTTCAACAAAATCCGACGCAAAGATGTTCTGGATACCACAAGTTCAGCTGATCGCTTGCGAGTTGATAGACCAGGATTACGTTGAACTGAAGCTCTAACTTGTTCAATTGTGTCTTCAGTTCTTGTTGACCTTGGGCGTCCCGCAGGCTTCTGTTTGAGAACCGAACCAGTTGCTTCGAACTTTCTGACCCACGATCGAATCACACTTTCCTTCGGGCACTGATTTAGATCATGTAATCCAAACTCACGCCGAAATAAACGCCGAACAATAGCGCACGAATCGCCATTTTTGTAATAATGTTTAACACAGAAAGCACATTGCGCTCCGGTGAAGTGATCCATCGCGACTAAATTTCCGAGAACCGAACTTCTCAACCCCACCACCCGCGCAGCCCCTTCTCATATGGTTCAAACGCAAGAGTGTTTTTAAAATCGTACGCCTTTCTGGCCCACCCTGTATAAGAGTCATTGTGGCTTGAAAATAATAGTGCAAAATTGTCGTAGTAATGGCATGTCTTTAGCAACTATAATCACCATCCGATAGTAAAAAAAACAGGTCAAGTGCGTGACGAGCCCGTGCCGTTCTATATGGTTCCGTACCAGATGTCTTACCATCACGAAAATATCAACCTTTTGGCTTTGATTTGTTACGTCACGGACCGTATGACAGTGTGTTGGTAATTTGAAACTTTTCAATATCATAAAGAATTGATACCGTTGGTTGTTATTTATTTTTTCTTACAGGGTAGCGTTTGACCATAAGTCACCTGATGTGAATTGAATGTTTTTTAAGTCATTTATGCTTCTGGTGCATTAAAGAGTTTGTCTATCTATTTATCCCATGTTCTATTTTCATAACTTTAATGATTACCTACATAAGTCCGAGCGCGCGATATAAAACAGTATTAACTTGTACAGTTGTTAATAACTAGTCATAACATAATACATATTTCAGCCAGTATTTACCAGCAGGAAATAAGTGCACGGCATAGCTTTACCAATATGGTACGAAGAACTAGGACTCTGCTTTCTACTGTGATGATACATCGCTCTAACAAGTTTAAGCTACATAATATTCGAGGTCTGGTAATGCGAACCAAATAGGTAAGTTATTTTTAATTCAAAGAATGTGTCCACAACCCCAATATGGTCTCACGATCCCGTATAGGTGCTACCGTGTAAAGCCCTAAAATGTACAGTAATGGACGCGTGCCTTTAAAAGAATGGGAGCTCAGTTTTCACTAGCCTTACGATGTTGTTGTGTGTTCTACCCTACAAAAATACGCTGTGGAAGGAATAAAGTACCTACAGTTTATGGCGGAAACGAAACAAATCCATTTAAAGTAAGATAATAATGACCGAAATGATCATAAGCTTTATTCACGAGCATTCCCAACTCCGTGTCAGGTGACTATTTTGGGATCTAAAATCTTGCCGCACGCGCCACCAATATACGATTGTTTCATTAATTTCTTGTATGTACATAATTTTATTTAACTACAACAATACAGTAGAACCTCTATTAGGCGAAAATCGCGGGAGACGCCAAAAAATAGTATAATCTCTCAAAGTACTAAGTATGACTGGGTTTTCGACTTTTACGTTGAATTCTAGCAGTATAAATCCATCACCTGGCTATCTGACTTTTCGCATTCGGAATTAATATAAGTAGAATTCACGGAAAACAAACCTATATCTTACTCTAGCCCGTAAGGAGAGTTCATTGTGTATGCTTTGTAATTAAGACAATTACGTGGAAGAACAGAACACCTGTATATTATATCATTGTTATCTTACTTTTAATCGAGATGTCAAATTTCCCCCTACTATGTGTGTAAACCTTACCTCTTAATACTCTATCTAGCTCCTGCGATTGCGATATAACCGTGTGATCCCTGAACCAGTGTCCACTGCCGACCTCTGACGTGTGATCCAGCTCTATTCGTGTGACAAGTGCGTTTAGTATATTTACACAGCAAAAACAAAACAATTACATAACCTGAGACCATTTGCTATCGAATTATAGATCATAAGATTCCTCCTTCGGACGTATTTGCTAAATTAAGACTTCTAAAAGAACTACTGCTTGCTTTCTGATTATTCATTTGCAATTGTATAAGTGATAAAGCCTTCAAGTAATATTTCCATCAAATTGGTTTGAAAGTTTGAACTAAACGTATATAGATAGGGGAAGTTATATAAACCGAGTAGGCTCGGACCTGGGGCAGCAAAAATACGGTTTTTACAGGAAATAAGAGGAATATTTCATAGGCCAAGAGCAGCCAAGGTGTCAATTCCGCCCTTGCATGTGAAGTAAATTAAGTTTGTAAGATCATAAAATCGCCTACGTAATGTAAACAATACAAAGAAAGTTTACACCAAAAAATATTTTACAAAAAAGACATGAGAAAACGAAATCTGTCAATAAGAGAGGCTTTTTTATTGAGAAAGAAACTGTTTTACTGAAAGTTACTGAGTTTTAGATGAAAATAAAACGTTTGTTTGTCGCGGTATTGTTGACTCTTACTTTCACAAAACATTTAGAGACGAAGGTAATTAAACTATAGCTGTTTATTGATGCAATATGCTACCCGAAGTTACGTCACTGAGATCTTCACTGAATTCGCAGAGTAAATGGTCTTAGATTATGGCAGAATTAAAATAGAAGCTCAAAAAGCATAGGCAAAAACAACACTTAAAACAAAAATGCTCACATAAAATATAACAATCGGCGTACATAATGGACCAGCAGTTTAATGTAACAGACAGGTAATTTAATTTTATTACCTATCGATTTTAATATGATGTATCGCTTCTTGAATTATATTACATTGAACAAATAAAAACTAGTTATTATGATGCTCTATAATACTGACTAAAGAAGAGTATAATATCAATATCAGATACAAACGTGAGAAATACTACGTTTCATTAGACTTAAATAAAAACAATGTTAAAATGATAGTTGTAAAGTTCTAAGAACTCTGATAACAATAATGTGAACAAATGAATGACTACCAGCATGACACCAAAAGCGTAACAAATGTACGAAGATTTGACAGAATATAGTAGGTCCTCTCTTACCAGGTTGTTGAGTGTAGGTAAGTTGTGGAAGTAGGAAGCACGTGAGCACGTTTTCACCCGTTGTTTCATCTCTATCGTTTTGAAATGTAAGTAGAGGCTGCGCTTGGTTCTCCGACAACCAAACGGCTTTCAGTTCTAAGTTCACCAGCGTGTAGGGCAAGTATTGTAATCTGGAAAGTAATAAGGAAAAATAATACAAACAGAACAAAGTATCAAGTAGAGTTGAATGTAAGAAAACATAAATTAAACGAAAGTCTTGATGAAGACGATATCGCAGATAAAAGTTGGAGTAATAAATTCAAGATTAAATTGGCGACCGTTCTTAATCTCGAGGTAAGTACCACTTAAAGAGCTGAATGGGGAACAATATAAAATATCCCTAGCGAGCGAGCGCTTTTTTATCGCACCGTTTTACCTTTCATCAAAATACGTCTTCTTGCTCTTGTACTTTGAACAAGACAAGGAATAGATTGTATAATATTTTATACCTATTACCTGCCTCGCTATATTAATTATAGGTAGAATTGGTAATGAGTTAATGACGCCAACAAAACTAAAGACTTCATGATAAAGATTTTTTTCTCGAACAAAGTTATCAAGTGTTAGAAAAAGGTAAAATAAATCACTGATATCGAAAAGTGTCATGTAGGCATAGATATAAAACCCTTTTGATAAAATCATAGGCTGTAGGAGGTAGGTACTGAACACGTCATTTTATTGAATGTCGCAGTAACACTACGTAAGGTTGAATGATATCTTACCTGTTACCGCTTACATCCAAAACGTGCAGCGATTTACAATTGCCCAATTCGTTCGGTAGTTTCGTCAACTTGTTGTCCCTCAAACATAGCACTCCCAAAAGCGACATGTTACCGATCTCCTCCGGTATTTCTGCCAATGAATTCCTATCTACATTCAGCACGGTCAGCTCCTTGAGATTTCCTATCGATTTAGGCAACTCCATTAAAAAATTCTCGGTTAATATAAGCTCTTGAAGATTTGTACACCTGGAAGAGAAATACGAAATCATTAACGTTATAAATAGCCGAAGATAAACTAACAAAATGAAACATATCTCGACCATTGCGGCGTACTAACCTTCCTACATTTTCGTTTAACGAATCTAATCTATTTTGGTCCAACTTCAGTATAGCTAACTTGGATAAATCCCCAGTGCCGTCTGGTATGGTTTCCAGCATGTTTTGGGAGAGGTGCAAGTCAGTCAGGGACATCAGTCCCCCTATCTGCTCCGGGAGTTTTTCTAATTTGTTTTCGCTCACGTCTAAACATATCAGTGCCTTCAGATTGCCGATTTCTGGTGGTAAATACTGTAATTTATTATGGTCCAACCATAACTCTTCTAGCGCAGGTAGCTCGCCGACAAATCCCGGCTGAAATAACAATTAGTATCAAAATTAGTAACCAATCTCTATGCCCAATAAGACTAAGATCTAATATTCAGACATTTACACATTCTTACCAATTCTTCGATCTCATTATCCCCTAAGTCTAGTCTCTTCAATCTGGTTAGATTCTTCAATGACTCCGGCAGGGATTTCAGCAGATTTTCTCTCAGCTCTAATGACTCGAGTGACATTAAACTGAAAATAATAAATTGTCATTTTGTAGAAGGAAGTTTGAAACTTATTTTGACTCAACGAACGGACGTGGCGTCGGACACACTCGATTGCGAAACCATCGTCATTCAACAGGTATGCGTGGTAGACGAAAGTTGTTATAAAACATCTAGCCTCCAGCGGTTCATTGTTCAATTATTTGGTTTTTCTGACATGCTACACTAGAAAGCAAATACAGTGTATTATTATATTAAGGCGAGATAATATACGATGATAACAGACAAGTTTTTAAAGCTAAGCTTATTGTGCAGTACGGTAACGGTAACCTTCATAACACAAAACCGTGTGACATAACAATTTGATGAGACAACCCAACGAGTTGGAAACACAATGGGGCAATCACATAAATGACAAACCACAAATCCCATTGCACTTTTGCAAGGTTAGTTAAACCATCTTTAATCATCGACTCGAAGTTAGCCCACTTTATGCACGCTTATATAATAATGTTATTGCAAACATTACTGGAAGTGGATCGTGGGAATTATGAATATCGCAATCAACGCTATACAGACACAAACTAATTAAAATCGTGTGAAGTTTTTAGTTCTTACATAAACAACACAAAATAAAACGTGTAGATCAAAGCTCTCCTTTACACTTATACAAAAGTAATAATGAAAAACGGATGTACACCGCGTGTTTGTAGCTCTGTACGTATCATCAGCCGAAGCCGAGATACAAAGTTATGACATAGATTTATTTTCAGTTGACTGTACAGAGAGAGGACATTCACACCGATTCACACGGATGTGGAAAAGCGTAAGCGGATTAAAACTGGACTGACAATTACAATTTGCACACATTAGGGAATCTGTTAAATTTATTCCATTCATTACGCTTGCTCTTTAGTATGCTGATTAATCGCTGCGACTGAAATATTAACTTTAATAGTAACAGTATTATGTAAAAGTATGTGAATTAGAACATTGACACTTTTAACAGTTGTACTTATTCGAAATCACAGTTCAAAAAATTCACTTTTTGATTGCATACATTCTGAGTCCCGCCTTTACGCCTTACCGTGTACAATTTCAGTAATACTACAGCATTAAGTTCACCTCTTAGTACAAAAATAAGTATATGTATAAGTAAATAAGTTTTGATTTAAATAGGTAGTGGTTTAGTAAGCTGCAAGACTTAGTGTTTATCACTGGACCTGTATCCGTCGTAAACAAATTGCAAATTATCCTGTTTGGAATGCTGCAGGAGACCTTTGCGGTTACAAGACATAAATACTATATGAAACCGGTTTAGAATTTAAAAATTATAGTAAACATAACACAGTTACCGCCATAACATGTTAAGACTTAATAAGAACATTGCAAGGAATTCCAAAAGCTCATCTAGCAATACCTCAAAGAAAAGATGCAAGTGAAAAACTGTGCAACGCTTATGCGCAACTATTTAAATAAAACCTCATAGGTGTAAATCGCCTTGAAGAATTACTGCTTGGCTGCTCCCAATGTCAGTTATATGACAATATCAGTATTCAATCTTACAGATATTTTGCATGCGTGCAACGCGAAAACCATAGTACAAAATCATATAGGGGCATAGACTATAGTGCAACAGCTAGATCGCCTATAGTAAGCGTCATGCTTGCCCATTACATATTTTCGTTACAGTTCAGTGCCATCCATAGTTTTCAACTTCAACAGTTAAAAATCCTGTGGGGCACTGCACTCGTCACCCTGAAATATCATATGATCAATCTCTTTATGCTCTGTAATTTCACTCGAAACATTGCCCTCTCAGAACAGGTAAGAAGTAAGAATCTTTTATCTCATAGAGTACCATGCTGGATTGTACCTAATATAAGTCAATGATGTAATGAAAAAAGCTATTGTTAACTGATAATACAGTATACGTATGTAACCTACGCCATGTTTGTAGAAGCGCGAGGCCGCATTCCTAGAGCGATGTCAAAGTACTTAGCACTGATTCTTTACGCATCATACTGAATTTACTCTTAGCCGTTCGCAGTGTATGTGTGCACATAACCAATTAAGAGTATTAGAGTGATCAATATCCATACATATTTCCAATAAGAATAGAGCACTGTTCATTCGTGGCCTGATTCCAAAAATAGACGGTTAATAAAAGTTGTATTCTTGTTAATTACATAAACCGCAACAAACACAAAACAGTTTTACGGCGTTCTGAAATAGGTTTATTAGGGCAGATAAAATTGAAAAATATACGGTCTGCTGAAACTGCACAACTTGACGGTATTGGAGTCGTTGATTATGACGGAACGGTGCATATTAATTGAGCCGTGTAATAAAAAGCTAGTTCAAATAAATGACGATAGTCGCCACTTCCGGCTTGTTACGCGGTTGTCCCTCCCTATAACAGTTAGTAGCTATGTTTCCGTGTGCAATAGGTTTTATTGCTCTACAACATGCTTTTCAACTAACATTTTATTTTTCATACCGACTTACCGCGTGGTCTAATTGTCTAGAAATGTAATTGGAAAATCCTTTATTATTATGTAGTATAATAAACAAGTATGTATAGAGCTATACATAGAGCAGTGTCCCGCGGTTTTACTTAAGAAAATTTGCCCATTCTTATCACAATGAAACCTAGTCTTGCCTAGAACACTTAGGTAAGGGTAGTGTAACTTTCTAACAAGTCGGATCCGTAGTACCGGAGATTAGCTTCTACATCCAAACTCATAAACTTTACCTCTTTTTAATATTTGTGCGCTTGCCCATTACAATCTGGTGAAAGAATTTTGCGACTCTTCTCACCACAGTAATAAAACGTAATATTTCTGTCATCTGAACTTCTGAAGTGGTAGAACTTTCAGCCACTTTGCTCTTTAATGCCACACTTATAAGCCATAAAGTTCTTCAATAAATATTATCGGAGTAGCAGTTGACAGAGGGTGAAGTTTAGAACTACGTAGACTTCAGTATTTTTCATTGAAGTTGTAGTATAAATAAGGTGACCATACTCACACTGCTTTGAAGATATGTGTCCTACTGTTCCCTAATTCTTTATATTATCGACCCACTTTGACAAAACAGTCCATCTGCGACAATTATCCCAAAGAGGGCGCCAAAGCGTTTCATTAAGTCGAATTTTGGAAATAAAAGGAGTGGCAGTATTTAGGGTCCCAGTTTGACGAAAATATACATAAAACAAAGATAGAATCACATACGCTATAGCATTTATGTTACTACCATACCAGAGCAGGACTGATAACGTAAGCGATATAATGATAAGAGATTTTTCGGGCACACCAGTCGCCGATATCAAACTCTACAAGATTAGTGTTTACTACACTAAGGAGTAAATTGGAACAAGTTAATACTACGAGAAATATTTTGAAAAGACTCGTATTTTTAAAGTTAATATTATAAGAATTAGCCTTTCAAATGTTTACTTTCATAGAAATTACATTATGAATTGTACATTTTCACTGATTAAATATGTATCTACATTTAAACATTTTAACGAGATACGCTTTAGAATTCAATGAATTGAAAATGAAGCATAGCTGTTGTTCTACTCAGAGGAAGTAAAAGTGGGTCGCTCAAAATATTAATTAGGTTGTGTTATACTGAAGGTTTTTTACGCCTCATCTATGATACATAGAACTATTTTTGCTTGATGTATTATGCGTAAACCTTAGGTGAATTATAGTATAATAAACTCTTATTTTCGGCTTTGTGGTCATCAATTTGATAGCGATGATGACTCAGTGGTAGTGACGTCGGTTTGGTTTGGTTGGACAAACGCTACCCAGTAAATAGTCATAAAAAAGTGTATAATAGGTATTAAATTTGTAGTCCTTATTTGTAGTCTTAGGTCCTTAGTATGAGTCGGACTGTGCCTCAACCATGGGTGCTAAAGACATGAAATGTAGTACATAGATAGCTTTCTTAGGTAGTCCACTAAGAATTAAACTATACGGAAAAATATCCGCTTATATGCGAGCGAAGCCGCGGGCCAGGTCGCTAATAAAATAATATTACCATCTATGAATTAATTTACTATGTAGGTACCCCAAAAAGATTTCCTAATTTTTTCGGTTTGTAGGATTGCTTCAAGGATCAATCACATAGAAGAAGACGTCATTATAATTACAAACATAGGCAAGTTAGTATGAGAGCTCACGAGATTTAATAAATAAATTATTATATTACATATAGTATATTATATATCTTCTTCTTATACTCGTATATATAAAAATGAATCCCTATTACCCTTGGTCACGGCATTACGCGTGAACGGCTGGACCGATTTCACTAATTCTTTATTTGTTGTGTTTGTTATTGCGAGGAGAAGGTTCTTATGAAAGAAAAAATGTTTTATTGCGATAAACTGCAGTCCGCGCGGGTGAAACCGCGGGGCGCAGCTAGTATATAATATATAAACGAGTATATAATTATAGTTATATATATTACATAACTAGCGGCCCGCCCCGGCTTCGCACGGGTATTATTGGAGTTTTAGTAAGGATCCCTAATTTTATTGAAAACAGACATCAATATTTATACAATACTAACGTCACTCAATTGTTTTGCCTTCCTGGAACCTCTCCACTAACACTTGAACTTTATGGTATGGTATTAAAGTTCAAATTGACTTAAGTATTATTACGAATCGTTTGTATGGGGAAAAGAAAAGGGCTAATTTTAGTGTTTTCCCGGCAATTATTCGATTTTTCTCGCCGTAAAAACCATTATTGGACTTCAACGAACATTTAAAAAAAAGAATTGGTAAAATTGGTCCAGGGGTTGTTGAGTTATGCGCTTACCAACATATTTGGCGATTAATTTTTATATTATAGATATATCTATCAACATTTTTAGTAGTCAAATCACTATCAAACTACGCGCAACGAAGAAAATATGGATCATACAATTCATACATCATTATGTCAGTGACAGACGCAGAGCTATAACTGTGTAAAGCTAATTGTTTAACGTACGTCTGGCGTTAGAGGTATTTAGGTCACTGTATTGTTCGAATCGAAACCCATTGATTTGCTTCGGCTGAAAAATGTGTTGAATATTAACATAGAAGCGTTTTGATCGGACGGATGCAATTCGATAATGAAACTAAATATTGATCAGGGTTCTAGCTAGTTTAATAAACAAAGGCTGTTTAAAGTGCGAAGTATAGTACCTACTAGTATGGAGTTCATGTACTCGTAAGTGGATGATTTGGCAACGCATCCCGTAAAAGGCTTCCTGACCGTCTGATACAACATTGCTTTCTAAATTAACTTTCATTTCTTTTATACAGTTCTCTAGAACTATGACTATGATTTTAGGTTTTGCTGAGTGACGTCATCATTATCACCATAATATCAGCTAGTCTCAAGTAAATCTAATCCTGGACTATATTAGCTTGCACGTCACAAACTCGCGTCGTTTTACTTTTATGTAGATTGGAATGTGTGATGTGACTTTCTTCAGTTACAATAACAGCGATGACATGACACTAACAAATGAGAGTCGTCTATTTGGCTTCAACGTCCTATACGTTCATGTCGTTTTTGTTAATATGTACCGTTTGACCATCCATTACTTTTGTGTAACATCTTTATTTGGCCTCATTTAATTCAATTCATGAACCAACTGTGTCACCGCTCACCTCACACCAACAGGCAGACACTTTTCGTACGTCTCTTGGCAGTGGTTATAAATAAGTATTTCAGAAATCTGAACTTTCGCAAGTAGATAAAAGGCAAAATCATAACCCAATCCATCATGAATTTACAACGAAAAAACCCTCCTTAGTTTGATACTCCTAGTTATGTAACCAAGCTCTTTATTCTTAAAAAATATGAGAGCAAAAATCAACGTAAAACGAGAACATGAAGGACAGAATGTTATATAATATTCACCAAAGAAAACTAACAAGGTATGAATAATTTATGGGCGAATACATTTACTTCGTGAATTTTAAAAAAGTGTTATATTTTCTCTTACGTTAAAAAAGTTATAAAAAAAACACTAGCTGTGATTTCTGAACATAAATTATTTCAGGATGAAACCTACTGCAGTCGTCATGAATTAATTACAGGTACTTTTACTTGTCTACCTTTATTATTAGTTGAATAATATGCACGCAAAGTTAATATTTCCTAGTTTTTTTTTATTTCTTTCCTTTTTATGTTGTTCTATTTTTCTGTTGTTGTGGTGAAACAATAAATCGTTATCTATCTATCTATTTGTTATCCTACTAGGCTGATGATGGTGATGATAAAATAATTGTGAATAAATAAAATACACTTTTCAACTTTGGTATGGTCATAATTATCTTAGATAAGTAAAAAAAAGTAATGCGAATTTTTATCACTAAACCTATATCAGATACAGTACAGTTGTGCATTTATACCATTTTGACGAAATCTTATTCCGCAGTACCTACCTTTAACTAATATTAATAAACTACGTTCGTAACTTGACACTGCAAGTCGCGGTGTGAAATCGACAGCTTTTCTACTGGATAGGTTGAATTTAAGTGACATGATCACATCACCTCTTTCAGTAGAACTCACCTGCCAAAGTCGCTGGGCAGACTGGTGAGGGACATGTCATTAAGGCCGAGCACTGTCAACGCCCGCAGCTGACTGAAACCAGCTGGCAGGCGCGGGATTGGATTGCTGCTGAAGTCTGCGATCTGGAGTGCGCGCAGCTTCTTGATGTCTTCGGGAATGTCGGGAATGTCTGCGAAAGAAGATCTTGATTAGGAATCAGTTTGAATAGTGTTGAAGAAGAAACTTAAACTCAATGATGGGTGGTGGTGGTGACGTCAATAAAATTATTATTTAGTAGACTCTTTAGAATTGTAACTACAGCCTTTAAAGAAATAAAACTATGTATTTAAAATTTAATTACTTTTGTAACAAAAGGAAAAAAATGTATGGAGTAAACTCGTTATCGTAACCATTGCGAGTGCTACAGAAACATTGTCTCCAAATAAGGCGTAGATGACGAATCACAGTTTCAGTCCCAGTACGAAGCTGGTAATACCAAGCGACGACCGGTGCACCGCAATCGCATTAACAGCTAAGGGCCGACGAAGGTCGCCACTAGAATAATTGGCACATGGACATAATATAAACAATCACAAATTATTCCGAGGACCGCAGCCTCAAAATAATTTGCGATTGTTCCACGTTTCAAGACGTTAAACAAAACATTGTATGTACATACGCCGTACGGGAGCAAGGTCAAACAAACCAAAGTTGAATAATACAAAAAATATAACGCCTTGGCATTTTATACAGAGTTTTTAGATTTTCGTGGGTTATCTCTATCTCGATTCACAGCTTTTAACTGGCGAACTGAAAAGAAAAAACAAACCACCAAGGCGTACGAGAACCGACAAGCCTTTACATTACGGAATTTTAAATTGTTTGTGGCGATAAAAACAGAGTACGAATTCATTGGCATCAATTGAAAGAATCACGCGAAACGCAAAATATAATGAAGTATACAATGGACATTTCATGCGTCATAAAAATACCTTTATCACCTCATTTAGCATCCTTCAAAACAAAAGATACGGGAGATTGAATTTGTGAAGAGCGAGGTTATAAGGTAATATGATTAAATGATTCCCTTAAATAGTCTTCTTGGCCGAGTTTCAGTAAATCTGCATAATACAGGTGGAAAGTTAAGCAGGGCAAACTATGCTAACATGGCAACGAAGGGGTACGAGGTTACGAGCACTGTTTATCTATCCAGTGTGTAGTTAATCGACTGTCAGACATTACGTTAGCATGCTCCGAGTTCCAACGATATGCATATCAGGAGTTTACAACAATCACGATTGCCATGTTCTATTTGCAACTGCCCTCGTAAAAGTGAAAAACAATGGCCACCTAATAAACAGGTTTGAATGGCATGCGTAATGCTCTGATTGATGTATTAATCAGAAGACTAAAAGTGCGCCAAGATTTTGGTCAATAATAAATCATTGGAATGTTGGGTTAGAAATTGGAATGTGTGCTGTATTGGTTTGATTGAATGCATGTTATCTGCACCAATAAAGTAAATGTCAAAGTTGTATGTCTGATAAATTGAACTGGTACAAGATTTGATCGATAACATACAATTTGAGCGATGACATACGCAAAATGGCTGGCAGAAGTTGGATGAGAGGAGCCGAAGATCGGGCTCTGTGGCGTGCTTTGGGAGAGGCCTATGTTCAGCAGTGGACTGAAGTGGACTTATTATGATGATGATGATGATGATGATGAAGATTTGATCTTAATAAATTACTTTCCCTGATAAAAATAGGCTGAAAGTGATGACGCTGAGCGAGTACCTACTGTGACATAATTGATAATTCCAACTGTGGGGCATCGATATGACAACGCCGTAAATTGAAACAGTATAATGTTTAAACTCATTAATATTACGTTAACTAGAAATAACAATTTTATAAACTAAATAGCTTAACAATTACTAATAAATATATATGAAGCGATAAGTTGAGCTATTAGGAAGGCGACACCAAACCAGTTTTCTAATTTCACGATATTAACGGTAGTGCGCCCCGGTTTCCGGTTTGCGGGCGGGCATACCAGCGAGCGTGGCGTCATCAATTTTATATAATATATTTATATATTATATATGTATATACATTATAATTCTAAACTCAACACAGGGCCATAACAAAACTTTTATCGTACACCACATCCCCTTTTGATTAAATATGATTATTAATTACTTAGCTCAGTACGGCAACGGGAAGACAAAATGGATGAAATCGAACGGTACCGAATTTCTTGGAACGTTCATCGTCAAAATATTGCATGCCGCTCGTTACCCTGAGATAGTAGTTTGTAGTTATTTCTTATTGCATATTGTTTTGTTTTGTATTTTGTATAATTTGTTGCAAATAAATGATTCTTATTCTTATTCTAGATAATATGCCTTGTAATTTCACTAGATACATTCCCCTTCAATGCAAAGAAGTGTTTCCACACAAGGTGTGGTCATACTCCAACAAAAAAATCAAATGTCAAGTTAGACATCGCTATTTTCTAATACACAAAATTAGTGATCAATGAATCAGTAAATTTACAAACCAGTTGATCTTATTGTAAAAAAATATCATAGGTGAGCGTGACCGTATGTAACGTTGATGAAAAAAAGTTTTTTCAAAGAGCACTTAGACGAGTGAAAGGCTAGGTGCCTCGGGCGTGCGATGCTATTTTTGGAACGGTATGTGAATATGTTGGGTGCTGTCTTTAAGTGCACTGTGTTTATGTGAGGGGTGGGTGCACCTAAGCTACTCTGTTTTACGCTCGAACTGCTTCCGCTACGCTTTCAAATCATTTCTTTAAAAATATTTGTTTACTCGCCGTGGAAATTATTACAACAAGTGAAACCAATCTGTTCTCTAGATTATATTTGCTAGCTGTGCCCGCGGTTTCACCCACGTAGACTAGAGATTATTGCTAGAAAGTATAATATGTTCTTTCCCAGGGTTCAACTTTGTCCTTTCCATATTAAAACGGTTTATAAGGGAACAAACAGACAGAGGGATAGAGTTACTTTCGCATTATTATGGAGCACCATAGTCTACAACTCTACTCTACTATGTTACAGAAAACAATCTCTTATCTCTAATTCTCTTATCTACAATCGATGGTCTGAGTAGACGACGTTTCCGCTTTTAAAGGAAATTGATGAAAATTGCAATACTCCGGGGAAGACGTCGTCGTAGGAAATTTTATTAACATGGAATGCGGGCCTATACCTACGTAAAGGAAATGACATAGATTTTTTAAACCTTTGTCTCAAAGGTTTTTGTTTCTACGGTTATTTTACTTATTTTCAATAGTACCTTTTTATTACGTTTCATAATAACAAGAAAAAACATTCAAATAGTGTTTTAACCCTGCTACTTTGTTGACTTTCTAATTGAACGTCATACATAACTGAGAATTTAAACGGTATTATATAACAAAAAGTAAAGAGTAACGAAACTACGGCATGCCAAGCCAATCGATTAGTTAGGCCGTTGTCGTCATCCGGTAACTTCGAGATGGTGGCAATAAGGGTTTACTTTCATAATCAAAATCAACAAGTTTAGAGATTATGGAATACAAATTCAAATTAACATACATATTTTGCAATGCCAAATGCCCAACCACCAGCGCAAAATCAGACGAGCCCAAAACACAAGATGTATAGCGGAGATGATTGACAAACGTAATGTTCAGCATAATAGCTGAACTCAGCGCGCAATATTCCCCACAGAATGTCTACAAAACCGCATTCGTCGGGGTCTTCAGGATGACCGAGGAATGAAGGAAATTAATCTGCGTCTGGCAGACAAGTATAATACTGCTATCCCGTACCAATCTATTTACTTTAATGTTGGATGGTATGGATTAGGTTTAGCTTAAACCGCTGTTACAATAAATGCTTACCTAACACGAATATCAAAATTTACATTGTTATCAAAATTGATGGTTTCAATTAAACATTAATCTCCGTTGTACAGGGATTACAGTCATGAAAACATCCGTAGGGTTTTAACGAATTTTATTGAGTCAAAATATATGTTTAGAGTCAAGCTCGCGTTTTTACTGACTGCTGTGCTGTATCCCGCGGTTTCGCCCGCATAGATTCCAGTTTATTCACTGGGTTCAAACAAGCATACCAAATTACATCAAGCTCTGTTATATGAACGTGAAGAGGTAACATACAGATCGAAGAACAGAGAGTTGTTTTCAGATTTATAATATTAGTATTGAACAATGTACGTTATGATTTATTTGTGTACGCAAAAACTAACACAATGACTTTAGCCTACCTATGTAGGTTCCATTTATCGATCAATATTTTTAATTTAAAAAATCAAGTCATTGTTTCTGAAAATGCGTTTTCAACTAAGCATTGATCACAGTTCAACATAACACTTGTTGCTTCAAACAAGTGAATCAGCTTCATTAAAAATTCAATCCGCGTATTGTTTTTGACTCGACTACATGTATTTATGTAGGTAGTTGATATCATTGAACAGGTTTGCTAAACAAGTTTGAAAATTAAATGTTACTTTCATACAACAAAATGTATTGATCCTGCAGCTTGCAAAAAAAGTTGTCCAGGAATTTGTAATCAAACTTGATACTCTATCATTTAACGAAAATAACGATCCAGGCGACTTAGTGACTAAGGACTCCAAAATAAGTACATCAATACAATTGGCAATTGCTGATGATAAAAGATAGCGATAATATTATATTAATTTACAAAGACCTCAAATCCGGCCAGTACATTCACGGAGAAATTGTTGTGGTCGTGGTGATGCTACGTAACGTAATTGAACAAGCAATCACTGTATTTTTGAGAGATGACGCAACATGTGGTCGGCAGACAACCTCTGATTTCCATTGGGTCATGGCAACACCAACCTCCTTCGGCGCTCCCGTTTCGCATCTTAATGGACAACAGCGAATTGTTTGGTGTCTTTCGAACCGTTTTTATTATTTACTAGCTGGTGCCCGCAGCTTCGCCCGCGTGGATGTTGGTTGTCGTGACCAAAAGTAATCAAGAAATTTTGATCCCGTTCCCGCAACCCATGGGAACCTATTCCAGGAATAAAAAGTAGCCTATGTATTATTCCGTCCTATAATCTATTCCTGTACCAAATTTCAGCCAGATGAATTTCTGAAGTTATCCCGAAGAAGATATAAAAAAATTGAGCTTTATACTTTAACGAATTTAGGGTACTAATTTATACACCTGAACTTCCTGTTATCTGCCCAAGTAACCACAACCCAAACTCTATATTCGCAGGATGTTCTTACCTGTACATAACGGGCACACGGAGAAAAAAGACCTTCCGAAATACCGTTTTCCTTCTGAGTCCAAAGGGAAGGAATTGTTATTTAGCAGGAAAACTAAGATAAAAATAAGGAAGGAATCGGTCCTGGAAGGTAAAGACTCAGAAAGAAAGTCAGATTATTTTTCAGTGCATGCACAGAATAACTTTCAGCATCACTATCACTATCACTACTTATTATAAAACAAAGTCCTTCGCGCCGCGTCTGTCTGTCTGTCTGTCCGCGATAAACTCAAAAACTACTGCACGAAATACTATTACGAAATTAAAAAATGACAAACTAATCGAAAAATAAACCCGCCGCGCGCCGCACCGCAGCGCAGCGGGAAACGCGGTGAGGTGAGGGGGGGCGGGAGAATCTATGAAATAGGTAAAGTGCGCTCTCGGACCAGGAAGACCTTTAGCTGCGTGGTTCAAACGCGTGGTCCGAAAAAAAAAGCTTAGAATTAAGATAATGGATAATGGATATAGCAGGTAACGCGGTGAGAGGGCACCGAAGTGCAGGAATAATTTTGGATTACACGGATTATATATACGCTTTCGCGCCTAAACTACTGAACCGATTTAAATGAAATTTGGTAAAGAGATAGTTTGAGCCCTGAGGAAGGACATAGGATACTTTTTATCGCGATAAACTGTAGCCCACGCGGGTGAAACCGCGGGGAACAGCTAGTTTACATTAAAAAACGAAGGTCTGGCTGTCGTGGGCTCTGGGTCTATATATCCACACCATTAATACTTTTTTCTACTACTTATCGAAACTATTTAAAAAAAAAAACAAATCTATGCAAACTCTTTGCTTTCCAAGTTCCCACGTGTCCAAATCTTTAGGCTAAGCATATATTGAGACGCAATCGATGCAGTGCGGGGCAGCGCTGATTTTTTAAAATATAATATATGCTTAAGCAAAGATCAGCGTACGATGTTTCTTTTTTCTCTTTTCTTTTTGCGGCAACAATGACTACTTTTCTAAATTAAGTTAGTGCCTATTAATCAATGCGTAGGATAGTATTTATATCACACGTTCATACATAACACGTATTTTAAAAAAGCATGAAGACATAGAAGCAACGCTATTATAAACTGTAACTAACAATAACTCATTAATTTCATAATCTAACACTAATACTGAATAAAAATCTTTAGGATGGTAAATAGCCTCCTCCGAAATAGTAAACGTTATCGCGCTTTTGCTGGTGCAAGAAAGTAGTTTATTATTAGTTTATTATTAGTTTTATTAGTTTGTCTATTTAAAGTGATTAAATGTTGTATAAGTTTAATATTAAACCCAGTTTATTCGTCAACTTGAATACTGTTCTTGATACCAGTTTTTTGTACTTTATTACAGTGTATCTGTGTAATTTACAGCATCGCTCATGGACTATGCCATGCGCTTCCGTCGCCTGCGTCTCAACATACGCTTACCCTTATTGTAGCCCGCAACATCAACGTCAATACCAAGTAGTTCTAAGTAAATAAGGTATAATAAGATCATGTCTGCTACACACGTAACGATATATCGTTACATATTTAAACGTTTAATTAGAGCGTATAGTATAATCACTAACTTAGGATTAAATAGATGGCTCTATATTTTTTTATAACAGTGTGTTGATTTTTGATTTCGAATATCACAAATCACAATCATCTTTTGATTTTCGTTTTTGTAGATTTGTATAAAATCTTCTAATATTTTTCAACTTTCGCGCGAACGCGTCTTACAAAGAGGTCCTGTTTGTTTGCCCGTGTCCGACGTCAGTTTTATTGCAGCAAAACACACGCTACTATCAAAATTATGCAAATACGGTCAAGTCGATCAACAATGATTTATCGAACAGAAAATGTTACTGCCGTCGCTCATCTGCGCAAACCAGAAATACTGCAACGATTTTTCAGACACACTTTCGATATAACCGGAGATCGGTTAGCAATTAGAACAGATACATCGCTACTATAAATTGTTACGTGTGTATACACCAATAATCATCATCATGCCAATAATATTCTTCCTAACATGTAAACAATTCAACAGAATGTTGCCTAGCAACCATGTAAAAGATTTCGAAAAATTTGGTTTTTTAGTTTTTCCCACGGAACCCATGCATTATTCCGGGATAAAAGTAGCCTATGTTACTCTCCGGCGCATAAACTATCTTTCTGCAAGAAACTACCCTGATTCGTTGTTTTGTTACGCCGTGAAAGCCGAACAAACCAACAGAAAAATACACTTTCGCATTTACATAAATGTGGGGATGGGGATGGCGATAGGGGTAGCTGCGGTTCGCGTTTACACCCTTGGTTTTCCCTACTATCCTGCCAGAATCTTTTTCCGGGTTAAAAAGGAACCTATATGCTATCCGGGCTATAATAATCTAATCGACCCGCCCAATTTTCGGACGTGATGCTTTAAATTGATATAACTTTTTTATTTATGAACCGATTGAAATAAAACAAACACTAAATGTTAAGTGGAGAAAACCGCAATATAATAATGAAAACCGCATCCAAATCGGTTGAGCCGTTTCTGAGATTAGCGCGCACAAACAAACAGACAAACAGACAAACAGACAAACAGACAAAAATTCTAAAAACCATTGTTTTGGGTTCTATTGCGTTAATAAAGGCCCCCAGTAAAAGTATTTCTCATTTATCTTCAATGTACAGACAGTGATGAGTTACAGATTTATTATATGTATAGATTTATGACTGCTTAGTTTCATCTTTCTTTTTCATCTATTTTTTATTGTTTATTGAAAATTTGGTAGCAATTTGTTTCTATTCTTCGGAAACGAAATAGCGAATGCAAAAAAGCCCTAATTCTAAGCAACTAACGGTATAAAAACAAGCCCAGCTCAGATTAAGGTAACTTTAATGAAAAGTTTCCAAGCGTTGTGCCAGTCCTGTGCAAGTTTTATAGGTCACGAGCTGCATAAACAATGGAGCTTCGATAAACGAACAGTAAAACGTACACTTAGGTATAGTGGCCGGCTGGTCGGGTGGCAGTCTCGCGTGGCTTACCACCGCTGGAATCCCATTATAGCGTTATTGAGTTGTTCGCTGTACAAAGCGACGAGTGGTATGTACCGATAGGACATAAACCTAATGGCCACCGGACGGCAACCAGCCAGCGGGACACAAAACACACCCGTCGACGTAAATCTCATTTAGACCGAACGCTTCGCTCCAACGCCACTTGTAAAACCTATTTCATTAAAAGGACTTTTAAATCAATTAACGGAAAAGTCTTCATGTGCTAGAGACTTGCTTGACTTTATAATAGGGCTATAATCATTTTAAAAGTTTAAAGAGAATCAGGAAGTCGATTTTCTACAAATAATAAATCTAACAGAATCGCCACTCGCTAAGCGATTTTGCATAAATAAACAAAATTCCTCCGACGATAGATCGTTCCCAACCCAACGTAATACGGCGCGTGCTGCTCACACCTACTACATTCCAAATTCTAGAGAAGAAATGTGAAACAATATGTATACAAATCAAAATCACGCTGATAGACAAGATTAGTATGGGTAATTGTTTTTCTTGCACGTCTAGGATGACTGGTAGAAAATGCTATCTAGCATTAAGTCCTTCCTTGTACAATTTTGTGCTAAAGTATAAATAAATAAATAAATTAAATATTTATAACCGTGTAAGGCTGCATCCACATGTGTGAAGATTAGTCACACCTGCGACACGAAGTGAAGCGTGCCATTGCTCTCGGCTCAGGGATATTTCCGAGTCGTACGGTTTTATTGCTTTGGAGTTAAATATTTAATGTAACAGGCAAGTGTAAAGTTGAATGTGAAGTCAGAGCGACCATTTATTGCTCGTAAACTAAGGGTAATTTTCAGAGACGAGTCGAAGCGTAAGCTAACGCTTCCATATGTCCAAATTCAGTGATACAAAACCTAGCGCACGCTAAGCGAAGAAGAGTTTATTTATACGTGACCTAACGCTGCTAGATGTCAAAAATAACAAAATGTTTACACACCTTATGCTTATATTTAGAGACGTTTGAAACACGCACAAATAGGGATAACCAGGTGAAAGCTTATCGCACAGTAAGCTGAGCTAAGGTAGATCAACTACTTTAGCCTATCTATAAGCAGCCAAACGCTGCCAAACTATCAAAAAGTTAGTGTTTTTTTTTGTTGACACAGTGCAAGGATGACAGCATTGCTGGGTTGACAGTGTCTAGCCATCAAATTTAAAGATTTTTGCTGTAATCTGTAATCCATTGTTTCTAGTAAAATCAAATGAAACAGAGGGACTGAAACACCCGCCCACGGTTTCAAGACTTATTTGTGGCAACACTCTATGGTGCAAAATGTTTAAGTAATTCTGTTTTACTCACTTTAATGTTTTATTTAGGTATGCTATCCTTATCTAAGACCGATGTAAGTTTGATCAAGCTATGTTTCTGAATACAATTTTTTAAGGATCATCTTAGTCTGGCCTTTGAACCGTCTCGTCTTTAAACCTTAGTCTTGTCTCAAATTGAATTAAACTATGCATCGTTAGCTGTCTGCGTTTTCATTTATTACAAACGAGACAAGTGAAGAATAATTTACTCTTCAAAGTCAAGGACTTGATTAAATACACACACAACATACATTACGCAAGTTAATCATATACTATTACAACAGTTAGATACGAGGATGGGTTTGCCAAGATGAAATAGAGAATAACAAAACAACACTATGTGACATGCATGAGAGATAACGTGGTACATTGGAAAATGGAGGTGATAAAACAACACCGTCTGTTACTCAGTTAAAATAACGTTTCATTGTGATTAACCATAAAATTTACCCATTGAATCCAAACTAACTAAGATAGTTCCAAGTGACCACAATGTGAGATTCAATTCAATACATTGACACAAAAAAACCGGCTCTAATTTGTGAATCGATTCTAAGAAACCGTTTCGATGACATTTTAATAGGGAAACCAAAATGCACTCAAATCCTGGGAAATATAGACTGCAATTAAATGTAACTAAAAGCTTAATAAAACATTAACGAGAATCGCTTTTAAAGTCATTAACGGAATAAGTGTACGTAGGTCACTTATTATGTTTATAATATGATGTTATGGATTCTGTGGTTATGATTCAGTATTAAGGACAATTAAGCTGTCCAGGATTGCATTACAACATCAATATTCGGTGGCATCTAGGGAGCGAGTGTATGATACTGTGTATATATTGGTTATGGAGAAGTAGAGCAAGCAAAATACAACATACCTAAATTTAATTACAATTAACAACGTACTTACATTTAGGGTAAGTAAGTGTAGTTATAAGATTTATGTTAAGTAAATGATATAAGATAATATATACTGTCGTCTGTGTATATGAAATTTGCCGTAGAGGCACTTCAATTGAGTGATATTGGTTGTAACGAAAGGTACTGAATTCTGCATTTCATAATGATAACTTTCAATCCCAAATCAACCCTCCGCGTCAAATTAGTACAGATTTATCGGCTAGCAAATCAAGCAAATAATACTTTGGTATCCACCAACTGTTTATAAACGGACATAATAAATAGATACGCATAGAGCACCGATATTACAAAACATTTCTACTTCGAGAGTCTTTTTAAAAGTTTGAAGGTAAAGATTTTCCTTTCACCTTTGGAGAAGCAATGACGAGGTGTCGGGGCGTGGCGAGCGGCGTGGGAGCGGAGGACAATGTCAGCCAGGTTCAACAGCCGAGCGGAACGATACTTAGAGCAATGCTCATCACTGCGAACCAGACTAACCCTCGAATTCCCTGGACGTCATTGCACGTAAACATTGTTCCTTATAACCAACCAACTATAGTAGCGGTAGACCAATCAATTTATTAATCGTAGTGGATTTGCACGACCATCTCACACGAATGAAAATTCTGACATCAACATTTGAAGTAATTTAATTGCTGAGAGCCAAGCTTGATCGTTGCTTGTTAGTATGTGTTTGTATTGTATCTTTTTTTTAAATAATATTTATGATCTGGATATAAATAGTTGATGTGTTGAAGCAGGTGAAGTATATGTAAAAATTTAATACAACCACCTATTCTTACTTTATATATATGTACGGAATTTATTCAGGTAATATTTTCAATGTTTCTTTGCCTAAAAAACTTATTTGGAAATCAAAAAAAATATATTTTTTTAAAATGCTGATGCGCAACAAACGGCATAAATTTTTTATTTAATAGATATTATATGAATTAAGTTTCGGGCCTTGATAGGTTCTAATACATTACAACTTATCCATCGATCGAATGTTTACCTATTCCCAGGCATGTTCAGTATTAATTAATTCTCATTATAATACTACGATTACACATACGCCAAGGTTGAATGTGAAAACTTTTCTAAGACAAAATTAATACTCTTAATGCTTTTATAACAAGTTTTATTGTTTATGATATGCATGCGAATTTCAGAATTCTCAAGAGTGATATATAGACGAAGTACCTACCGGAAAGCGTATTTTATGCAAAACAGAGCGAGCAGATTCCTTAAGTACCCAACTCGAATATACTTGGTAAACATAATATTTCGCTGATTGAAGAAGCCCTGAGACAATTTTTCAGAGTCGACTTTGTGATTTTGTCAATGGTCAAACAAAAACATGAATGGAAAGTGAAATAACTTGGTTATAAAACCGCAAAAGTCACAATTTATGAATTAGATCAAACGAAACCGTTTTCACATCGTAGAGTTAGATGAAAGGATATGCCTGTCGTCGACACGCTCAAAAAGGAAGTTGAAATTCATAGGGATCCAAAAATAGATTAACACTGCAACTATGTGTACCTACTCCTATGATTTTCTATTTTACTAAGTAACAGGAACTGAAATTGTTGTTTGATTCAATGTAGAATACCAGTAGCTATACTACCATTATTTTTCCACCAGAATTTCACTGTTATTAATTTAGAATAACAGTGAAATTCTGGCTATACCGTATACGTAATTCATGAATAATTAATGACCGTCAACTAACCGCTTGACGTAGTGCCCAAAGGAAATCTAGCTCATCTGCATAGGCCGCTGAAAATGCTCTCATTTGAAACAACTCGTACAAAAACAGTGAAAACAAATATTATAACGAGTATTTTACCATATTTTAAAACAAACTTAATAAAAATATGTAGGACCGAAATTGAACAAAAATACAAAGTTTGGGAGTTGGGAGATTTACAAAGGTTTCCTTTTATGAAATAAGAAACATTAGTAAGCATAATTTACAAGTTGAATAAATAATAATCATTGTTTTATAAGTACAGAGAAAACACGAGTTTTCTGTGGTCGGCACTTTTGATTGTTTGAATTTTCTCGTTCCGCCGAGCATGCCTATTTCTGGAAGAAGCCCTATTGATAAAGCTATTTGTTTCTAGAGCTTTTCCTTATTTGTTTTATAAGCCGTGATATTTATTTACATAATATTTTATAGTATGTGAATAGTAACACATACTATATTAATATATTATACCCATTAGAGCAAATTTGCACGGAGAAAAGAATATCAGGTTCTAACGCCATTTTTTGTTTGACTCACCGGAGACGATTTCGTAACAGAATTCTTCAGCAAAAGGAAAACTAACGAACTTGTATGAAGAAAATTTCCGAGGTTGAAGTCTGTGCTAAAGTTCAGTTCGCGCAAGAATCAAAAAAGAGAATATAGTTGAACATTGTAAACAAGAGTTATGAACAGAAGAGTATGCGGACAGAATCCTAATCATCTACCTAACCTAAACTAATGAATAACGGCGTGACGTGCATAGAGGATAAAGTATATTGTGTTGAAACTAGATTAAGTTACATTTTGCTCACCATCACGGTAAAAATGTTGGACTACATAAAAATGTCCCTTATATAATAAACTACGTACATTCAAACCGCGAGGGCTTATAACTTTCTATTACCTTTTTATGTTTTTACACCCTTTTTGTAGCAATGGTTAAATGAGGTGAAGACCAAAGGGTACTTACTAAATCGTCACTCGTGAATCAACAACGACACCCCAACGTGCCAAAAATATGCAAAATGCTCAAAATAGCCCTTTTTGGTATGTTGCAAATATAGGTAAGGAGGTAAAATACCTACTCTGTTTTAATAGTTTCTATTGAATAATTAAACACAAACATTACAAGAACTTAGTATTCAACCACGATCAACTTTAACGTGATACGAGTATATATAATATCTGGCTTGTCTGCGAAATGGATACTTATTGATGTCCGCGATATTTATTTATTTGTAGATGGGAAATGTGAATGTTGCACTTTTTCATACACGGAAAAGATGACGGAAAAGAAAATGGTCCACCCAACGATAGCCGTCGCCTATAAAAACGTAATACCTCGTAGGTGACGCATACGTCATCCTGAGGGTAACGTGGCCACGTACGTGCCGCTTTAGGCAAGACAATCCGCAGCGAATAGGAGAGAAGCTATTAAAAGTTTAGAAACCATCAAAAAAGGAAGACACTTCTCATATATTTATAAGAATTGTATTAAATTATTTTAAAGTAACATCCTCTGCTTTCTATTATTTTATTAATTTGTAGTTTTCGGGGAAAATGATTATAATTAGCCTTAATTTTCGGTTCAATTTCGAAGTCTGCCACATAAGTAATTACACTGAGTTTGATAATATGACTTAGTCAAATGTTTCCTATAGTCGACCAGAACATAAAACTTGAGCGAGCGCTATAAACGTGGGAAAATGTTTAACAATGAAGGTTCCGTAGCCATACGTAAAGTATCCCGCAGTGTTAACTTATATAGTGGTAAAAAATTATTACTTAACCAAGTGGCATTTAATTTAATGGTAATGATGACAAACATGGATTTAGTGGCATTGAATTCAGACAAGGGATTAAAAGTAAATATTTTATAGACCACTAGTTAAAAATGGGTTTGAAGAATCAACCCAACACGTTTCGACTGTTGACTGTTCATTGTGGTGTGAAGAGTAAAATGCATTGTTTTTATATTTTAGTAGTAATATGTCAAGCCTTAGGTACTACAAAAATGAAATATTATGACATGACATATCGATCCAAAACCGCGGATAACGGATCAGGATCGATTTATTAATTTAGGGCGTTGCAGGGCATGCTGACCAAGCACTTAACATCCGAGCTAAGCTAAGCTTCTTTTTTGCATAACGAAAACGTTGCTGTTGTGGATTCTCCTTTCTAGTTCTCCCGCCATCATGGTTATTCAAAATTCAAAATTCAATAATGTTTATTCAATAGGATACATTGTGATCACTTTAAAACGTCAACTTAAAACTAGCTACGCCTGTTCCAACCTCCTTACGCCGGCAAAAGAACAGGCAAGAAACGCCCGGCAAGCGACAAAAGTCGCTGAACAATCACTCTTTTTTCTATTATCCTCATCATCTTAGACACCAATTTTTTACCTCATCCTCCCCTGAAATCAGGTGTGTTATGTTGTGGTCAAAATAATACCATGTGAAATGTAAAAAAAACAATAATAATTACTGATTTGAAACACATTTGGGAAATCGAGAACGATCAGCTACTTTTGTCGCTGACTGTACTATTTTATTGAAATTTCGAAACAATAAAGAGAAAGAATAGATAATTAAACGAAACATTTTTTTCAACTTACACAGTCCCACTACTGGGCAAAGGTCTCCCACGTGTTTATTAAGCTATTTGATTAAGCAGCGTCAATAATGATACCACAATAATAATTACAAGTTTTTTGTTTATTTCAAAAGTTTACCTTTGTAATTTCGCACCTGTTCAGTACGTGAGGATACGCGTCTGACGGCTGAGAACGCAACATGCATGTTGATAACCACCTACCTCACCTACTCTTATGAATTAAGGAAGTATAGTAACTGTTCCTTCATACTATTTTGGGGGCCATGTGCGTTCGAAATACCACGCCTTTCTGTGCCTACATTTCAGAAAAAAATGTTTGCTATAGTTATAAGTTATAAATGTTTAAGATTTACGAGCCGTGGATTTCATTAACGCCCGAAATTATTAATCGATCCTGATCCGTTATCCGCGGTTTTGGATCGATATGTCATGTCATAATATGTCATTTTAGTACTAAGGCTTGACATATTACTACTAAAATGACATATTATGACACGACATATCGATCCAAAACCGCGGATAACAGATCAGGATCGATTAATAATTTTGGGCGTTAATCAATATTTCTACACCAAATCCCTTTGAGTAAATTAAATTATGTTATCAACTCCAAGACCTAGTATTCATTAATAGCCAGTCAATAAAAAGGTAAATGTAGGAAAAATAAAAATCCCACTATACTAATTTATTTTTACGACTGTATGTTTTGCGGTGAAATCTTCAAAGTAACTTACTTTAGTAGTGTAGGGAACACCGCTAGTGTACTTACTACAAAGAATTTTTTTGATTACCCCTTTTTAAGGGGCTAAATGGGTTGTTAAATTTTGTAAGCAAAAATATTCTCTTTCTCCAGTTAATAGTAAAATAGCGACATTAAATATTATATATTTGTTAAAATATTTAATTTATATTAAATATTTAATAATTAATTAAATTATATAATGTATATACATAGGTATATTAATAATAATTAATAAAAATTTAATATTTCATTGTGACATACAGGCAAAACATATATGTAGGACAGACTTCCGAGTTTGACTGTGAAACCCTTAAGAGTATCTACACTGATTTAAACTAAGCAAAAGTGATAAAAAACTATAGGTTGTTATGGTTAGAAAAGGCTCCTATCAATAACAATAATATTATAGATCAAGAGCTATTGCTGATAATTTACTTTATAGATATAATTTATAAATTTATATTTTAAACTATGCTTATGTGGAGAGTAAGGTCACTAAAAGAGATTTTTTCCTGACAACCCAATGGTTCTATCATTCACCTGAGCACTACCTTAACACCTGAACACCGAAATAGGATTAAATAATCACCACCATGCATCAAACACTAACAAGTAGGTTACACAACCCATTGTAGATATATAATTTCAGCATGAGAGTGGTCATATTCCAGTTTGGTTCGTAATAGCCAAAATTTAGGAATTTTGGTGACAAATAATAATAATAATAACACATTAGTATTATAACAAACATTGTGGGTAACAAATAAATTGAGCACTCACCATTGCGGGAGACATCTAGTTCAACTAAATTCTCAAAATTCTGTATGTCAGATGGCAGTTTGTACAGTTCATTATCGCTAAGACCTAGCCTTCTTAGCCTATGTAGTCGGAAGAAATTCTGAAACAAAGAAAGCTCAGTTAGCAAATGTGAGAAACTTGTATGAGATATTGTATTGTGCTTTAACAAAAGAGTGCTGATAAATATATTTTTGATAAGTGTATGAAGCAGGAGAGAGGGAAAACATATAATTTGAGATCATAGCACCAGTAGAGCGGTAGTTAATGGATCTATTTAATACTTCATATCCTATAAAATTGATATTAAATATGGTCTTGAAAATTATACATGTCAGGACTCGGAAATTTACATTTAAAATATATTAGTGAAATTCCTCAGATGTCAGTTCACCCAAACATGAGATAGACTGGATCGATTTTGTAAGGCAGATGGTGATGGCTGATGGGCGCCCCATGCATGAGTGTTATCGAATGCAAATAGTGAGAGATGTTGTAAGCAAGACGTTGTGAGTTGAGCTACATTAGCCACTAATGGTAGTCTAATGATGCCGAACACACTGACAAGAAAGGAACTACTTAACAAGCCACTTGTTTGTTACACATTCAAATCTAGCTAAAAATATTAACTGCAACGCTTAGAAAATAGCAGTAAAATAAACTTATGCACAAAAAAATAGAATATCAATTTAACTACATACATAATTACAACAAAATGAGTTGCATTATGCTGCAATGCAATACTGAGTTTACGTAAAAAATAACTCGTTATCTTTTAGTAATAATAATTAATCAGTCAGTCACAATCAAACCAGGTAAACGCCAGGTCTATAGATATTGTCGATACAGCCTGGAGTTATATTGAAAAGTACAACGCACGCTGACGTATTACCAAAACAACGCCTCGTATCGTTGATACTATTTACATCTTCATTGATAAGGTAAACGCCCACGAACTATTTCTTATCCCCTTGTTTATGTTACTAGCTTTAATTACCTTCGGCAAATCTCGTATATGGTTGGCGTCCAAAAAAAGTTCCTCTAAACTCCTGGAATATCGCAAAATTTCTTCAGGTACAGTTGGCAATGAGCAATGCCGCTTGTCGACACATTCCACTTGGCGATTACATTTGAACAAAGGTATACATCGAAACATGTTGGACACTACACTTTAAACAAACTGTAATTGAATAACTCACTACAACGACACATATTTGGGCACTTGTTAGTTCAAAGCACTATTTCAGCATTATAAAAACTGGTATCGTATCAAAATAATCTAAAAACTCCAACTTGCACCTCACCCTAGAAATTGAAGCTTCAAACTGGCATGGCAGTGTTGCACAATGAAAAATATCATTTATAACTTAGCATACCAGTTTAAAAAAGTAGTCACCCTGACTAGAGGTGGGCGTTTAAACGAAAAGCGGTTTAAAAACGCCGCTTTTAAAAATAAGCGCATAAGCGGGCTTATTAAAATAAGCAGACTCCGTTTAAACGTTGACGGTTTTTTTTCCAAAGTCCAAACAAATGCAAACCTTATTCCAATACAGATACAACTGAAAATCGTCGCTCTTCAGAATAAGCGCATAAGCGGGCGCGGGCTGATGAAAATAAGCAGACTCCGTTTAAACGTTGACGACTTTTTTCCAAAGTCCAAACAAATGCAAACCTTATTCCGATAGGTAAACATTTCAAAATAAAATCTGATTGTTAAAAGCGTAAGACTCAAAATAAAGATTTTTAATTGTATTGGATTCACATTATTTCAACCTTATTTCTATGCAATGAAGGCGCAATATTAAATTGAATTAGATGTCATATTACGCGGCTAAATTACGTTCTGCTTATTTACGTAATATTTGTGGGGGACTGGCAACGCCTTGTGTTTGGTTGGTTAGTGTTTTACAACGAAACCGAAATGTTCCTCCGTCTTCCATTTGATTTTCTCTAGTTCGCTTTTTGTTGTTGACAAATTAAGTTCAGCGAGGGCTTATTTTGTTTATTTACATTACGCGCGCGAATGAGCTTCGAGACTTATGTGTTATGTAACAAAAAAACAACAAAAAAAGGCATTAGTCATGTATATATAAAACAAGAATGTAAATATACCGTAGTAAAAACAAGTGTAAATAATACATGATGTAAATAAAATCAATGAACTTCTAAGTACGCCTGAAATGAAACCCAGTGATTAATGGATTGATAATTCATTTCAGACAGACGCCTGATAAGTACGAAGGGAAGTTCATTAATTCATAAATATTGTATAGTACTTTGTAGTCTAAAGTATTTATTTAATAATATACAAGATAAAAAAAATTAAAAATAAAATAAAAAAACTATTCTAAATAACAACATATTAATAACAAATTTATTTAAAGCTAGTAACAACACTAGCAAAGCCACGAATCATTAAACGCTGTTTTCAAGTCTCGGCGTTTGTCACTAGTCGCTATTAAACATGTCTCAATTGTCTCCGTTTAATTCAACAAAAAGCGAATAAGCGTTCGACGACTTTTATAAGCGGCGACTAATATATTAATATAAGCGGAACGCTTTAAGCGCGTTGTCAATTTTAAGCCGTTTATCACATCTTTAACCCTGACTGACATCAGAAGCGATCACTCATGGAGCTGATAGGTTATGTGACTATCAAACTATTAATTGGTAAAGAATTTTCCGCTCAATTTCTCGAGCGAGATGGAATTAACGAATGAAGCGTGCGACTACGAAAATGATGCACGGTACGTCGATCGTTAATGACGGTGAATAGCAACAAAAATATATGAATAGCTTTCAGCTTAAGTTTTAATTCTGTAGCGGAAGACTGGGATTGCCATAGCGGTGGCCGTTTTCTAAAAAACGATGCCGGCATCCGATGCCAGTACCCGATGCCGGCATCCGATGCCTTAGATATCGAAAAACGGATGCGCATCGTAACGTCTCGCGCCAGTGTGCGTTGCTCGGCATCGGCATCGGCATCGGCATCGCCGCGCGGCATCGACAACGAAACGGCGCGTCGTTTCGATGCCGATGCCGCATCCGCATCGGGCATTCGGGCCTCATCGATATCGTGATCTCGGTCGTATTCGGTCATAACCGCATAGTATCTTTCAACGCCATCTATTGTATTTATATGTAACTACTATGTATAGCGGAATTTATTTTTTCTTACTTTCGATTAAAAGTTTTGAAACCTAAAAATCTATATAGATGGCGGTACTTGTCACAAGGCCTTATGTAGTAATTATTTCCCGTTTTATACATTTTTACCATAATATTTATTGTGGGATGATAAAAACTTTTTTAACAATCTGAAATTATTATTCTATATTCTATCACACAATCTTATCGCTCACGCTCGCACCAGTTTCTATTATCATAATAATTATCTAGATCTACGCAACTCTAGGGATGTGAAAAATAATCGATTTGTATATCGAGTATTTTTTCTTTTCTTCGATTTTTAATAATCGATTATCTAAATTTAAAAAATTGATTATTGATAAATCGATTTTTTACTTTCTAAAAATAATTCAATTTTTTTACCTACTCTCTTTTTTTAAGTAATAAGAGATAATGTTTGTATTATTGAAGATTAAACCAATGTGTAGCCAAACTACAAATTTCAATCGAATTTTGCAGTTATAAGTTACTTTAGGTAATTTTATTACAATGTCCAAAAAAATGCAACTTTTCGAATAGTTACAAAAAAATTATTGAATAAATATCGATAATATAAAAAGTCGATTATTTTTTATTTAAATAATCGATTTTTTCGATTATTTATTAATCGATTTTTTTATCTCCTAGTCACATCCCTACAACTCAACACTTCGTTACGATGCCAATTAACGATGCCCGCATCGGATGCCGGATCTCCGATGCCGGTGCGCATCGATGTCGAAAATGTCCGAAAACGCCCATCGCTAGATTGCCATTTCGTGGTGGATAGCAACAAAAAAAATAGTTTTCAGCATTGAGGTTTTATGACTGGCACCGCCATCTTGTGGTGAATAGTAACAAGCATTATATAAAATAAGTTTTCAGTATGCAGGTTTTGGTTCGATTACGGAAGACTGGTACCACCGTGAAATTAGTGAAATTAGTAGGAATGCCAAGTCATGATACTTTGGTTTATTGCATCTTTCGTGTGAACTGAAGAAGCTTTCTCTCGAATAGGGATCGATGAATGGCGAAAATCTTGTGAACATGTAATAAAAATTGAAAATCAGTTCATAGAACAAGATCGATTGAGATGCAGGAGGAAAGGTTTTTCATAAATACTGCGTCTTCCTCGTCTTCCTCTTCCGTTGAAGACTTTTTTTATGGATGTGCAGTATTTGGAACCATTTTCAAGTTCTGATAGCGTAAAAAACAAAAAAAAAATAAAAAACTCATGGACAGAGTAATTGGAGTTTTCATCTAAATTTCGAACCCCACATTCGCCACAGTAAGATTTTCAAAAATTATCCTTGATCATTGGATAATTTTTTATATATGCATGTATCACACACAGAATCAGACTCTATAGGGAAAAAAAGTATCAAAACGTTTTTCTCCAATATCTCCCAGTATTGCTAGCCTCAATTTCTTTTTTCCCTTATTGCCATCAGATTCTGGTAGACCTTTAATAGTGTCTTCTCGTTTTCGGCAGTTTTTTTCTTTTCATTATGGCAACCCAAAATATATCAGACAGAATTAATGACAGATGACAGAAGACAGAAAGTGACAGCAAGTAGAAACAAAAATAATCAAAATCAATCGAATTTTATTGTATGAAGAAGAAGAAATGAGGTAGAACCAGAAAGAAAGTAAAAACTACTAAGCCAAGCCAGTACACATTTACTTTTTGCAGTCAAATAGTATATATTATTATTTATATTTTCGATACAATATACACGATTAGAACACTACCGGAATTAATCAAAACAAATCAATCGCAATCATGGATTTTAATCTAGGATTTATCGGTGGTGGTAATATGTCAACAGCCATAGTCCGAGGAATATTGAAAAAAGGTTAGTTGATAAAAAATGTTATTAATCACAATAAAGTCCTAAAATGTAAATAAAGCAATTATGTAGGTTTTCAATTTTATGCGAAATTTGTGGTGTTTTGTAATCATAATAATTGTGAAATTATATAGTTTTTAAAGTCAAATTATTTATGTGTGATTCACAGGTGAAACACAAGGGTCTTGAATTATCTGCCTGAGGCTTCGTTTGGGTTGAGAGAGTTTATGCAAACCAAACTTTTTATTTTGGCAACTCTCTATGGGAGACGACCTGGGACCTACCAGCGTCTCTTAGTGCAATTTACTCTCAGGCTTGAAATATTCCATTCAATACAAACCTGTTGTGTGTTTACACCATTGTCTGATTTCATTTTCTTTTCCTAGAATCTCACTCTCCATCAAAAATATGGGTTTCTGGACCACATCTCGAGCATTTGACACATTGGAAAGATATGGGAACTAATGTGACTACTAAAAACCTAGAAGTATTTAAGAACTGTGATATTGTATTTCTTGGTGTGAAACCTGCTTTTCTCTCCGAAGCAATTCAGAATTGCGTGAAAGGTACACCATTACCTTTAAGGAAAACTATTTTGGTAATTTCAATGCTGGCTGGTGTCAATATAATGAAATTGAGACAGGTAAAGTGTTTTTATTTTAAATAGCTACTGTTGCATTAGTTAATAACTAATCTATTTATTCATAACAAAAATATCTCTATTCATTCATAGTGATTTTCACACCAAATTGTTTTTTTTTTTTTATAAAATAAATAATATTTGTGTATAGAACTAAAGAGCCACAGTTTCACATCCTAAGAGCTGCATGTGGCTCACGAGCCGCAGTTGCCGACCCCTGAGTTAGCCAAAAACATAGCAGTTAATTTTATTTATCTTATACATAGGGTGGCGACATAAAGTGGCTATTTTCAAATATAAAGGAGGTTTTGATGATAAAAAAACGCAAAAAATACTTCATTATTTGTTATTGATTCTTGCAGTATGTCATCCACATCTTCACCTTATAATAACTGTACTGTTTTACTGTTTACGTTGCCATCTTGTGTATATATATATGCCTCCCGACTGCAAACACTGCCTTTCAGAATATTAAATTGTTTTATTTGTACTGCACTTCTTTCTACCTTATCAAACTTAATCCATTGTCATTTTGGTATTTCAGGAGTTACATATACTATCTTCATTTGCTGAGTCTAAATTAAAAATTATCAGAATAATGCCAAACACTCCCATAACCGTTGGAGCAGGGGCTTGCTTGTACACACCCGATGTGAATGTTGATGTAGCCGAGTGTAAACAGTTGGAAACACTGCTCACTACCTCAAGTATTTGTGAGAAGGTTCCAGAACCAATGATGGACACGCTGGGCGTGCTTACTGCTTGTGGACCTGCGTTTGTAAGTAGCTATTTTTAGTTTTGATTTCCACATCTATGATAACAATGCATTATGATATTAATTAGAGCGCAAATTAATCATGCATACTCGGGCCATTCAAGTATTACGTAAGCCGATTTTTACAATTATTTACCCCCCTCCCTCTGCCTTGTCAGCAAAAGTAAGCAAACCTCTTCCCCCCCTCCCATGGTTACGTAATCATTGGTACCTATATGCATTTTTCTTTTAATGTATTCTGTTTTTATATTGATTCGTGAGCAGCATGTAGCAAATAGGCTTAAGATAGAGGAATTTAACGATTTGTGGGTTGCCATTTGTATAAAAAAGTAAATAATAACTGCCGATGTAATCACAATATCGACCCCCCACTCAGTGTCATTAAAAATAAGCAAAGCAAAGAAAAGCGCTTACGTTATACTTTGAATGGCCCCACTGCATAAGAGAACTCACTGCCGGAGTCATTATTTCCCCTTGCTGTAACTTGGGAATCTTCTAGTTGCAAGTATATGGATATCGTCTAGGCAGGCATGCACTACTCCAACATTGACCACATCATCGCTTAACGTCAGCTGTGATAGCAGACAAATATGAACATCTACCAAATAAAATTCTTAAAACTGACTGATAGACAACATACAGCCTAAACCAGGGATTTCAGAAGATGTAGCTAATATATCTCATCATTCTGGTTTTGAGTATGGAGACACAAGCATTACAGCTTTAGAAAGAATTGTTGTAAAGAGTCAATTCTACTTTTTTGTGTAGTTTTATCATAGTTTTATCTCTGATTGACCACTAACCACAATTATATTTCTGACCACAATAATAACTCTTATCATGTTTTGGTTCTACACATATTTATCATGTTTAAAAATTCCATAAATGGAGTAGTCACAAGATTATAATGTTTATTAGTGTTACAAACAATTTCAACTTGTATTTTAACTCAATAATAATTAATTTCCACACCCTCAACAAGCATTTAAATGTCTGACAAAGTACTAGCGACAATTTACAAAGATAGAATTTTTTTTTTTTACTATTTACAGGTTCGCCTTTGACCACAAGTCACCTGATGTTAAGTTACGATGTGGTCGAAGATGGCGCCACGCTACACCTGGACTGAAAACTGGCTCTCAAGTGAGGCTGCCGGAACACACCGATAGGTGCTTGGCGACAGATAAGAAAAAAATAGAATAATAAATTAATACAAAAATATTTATTACTCAAGTATTATTTTGTTCATTGTTTAGTTACACTATTTTGTATTAGTTATTCTAATGGGGAGCGACATGCAAAGCTGTTTGTAAATGGCGCTCTGAGCGACTGTACCTTGTTCACGATGTCGTGTCAAGTTATAAGCAGTGGTTGTGGATTGTGAACCAATGATCAGTCGATCATGCGCCGCCTAGTGTGAAAAAAAAAGTTAGATTTCCTTCTCGTTTAATCATCAAATTATCATGTTCCAGATGTACATGGTGATAGAAGCCCTGGCGGACGGTGCTGTGAAGCAAGGAGTGCCGCGCGCTACAGCTCAACGTTTCGCCGCACAAATGGTAGTTGGCAGCGGTCAGATGGTACTTCAAAGTGGTAAACATCCGGGACTGCTGAAGGACGAAGTCTGCTCTCCAGGGGGCTCCACTATCTGTGGAGTCGCAGCTCTCGAAGATGGGAAATTGAGGTGAAAACCGACTTCATTAATTATTATTAGTTATTTGCATTGCATTAAGAATCGTCGATAGATCAGTGAGTTTAGTTTAATGACCTTGAGCTTTCGATAAAGGAAAACGGGATGAAACTCCAGTTCCCAATCCAAGTATAGCGTGGCGCCATTTTCTACTTCATCGTCACATAACATCAGACAACTTTTAGTCAAACTACCAGTACTAAAGAACTATAGCTTGGTAGTATGACAATTTCTAGTGCTCATCTGGCTACCTTCAAGTTAATAAAATCTGTCGCCAAAATCGATGATGAACCCACTTATTATTGCATGGTAGCAAAGCAACTATAGGTGTGTTCCGGCTGCCTCACTTGAGCTTGAGCCAGATCCCATTCTAAACGACCAAGCTAGGACCTTCAAAGAGTATGTAAGAATATTAAAGTTTCTTAAGGTGAATGGGCTCGTGCAATTTCCCATACAAACTCAAGAAGGGCGATATGGATCACGCGAACTATTCTAATGAAGTTTGAAAATTTTCTTAAATTGTTCAATTAATTACCCATTCGCGAACTATCAGTTTCTCTTACAAAAATTATGTTTTCCATGTAATTTTACATCGGAAAAATCGTATTATTATACACATGTGTGCGTGAGTGGCACTGAAGTTGACGGACTTGAATTAGGTGATTTTAACCTGCCATCTATCTGAATTTCGATGAACTATTTAGATGTAGACCTTGTGCAGTGAGCGAATGGTGGCATACGACAACGTTGAAGCGTCACAGAAGAAATTATAGTTTGTCAATAGCTAAAAATTATGCGACGTTGCAAGATCGGGCGTGACTAGTGAAGAATGATTTTCTGTCTCGCTCGCCACGATATTTCGACTTGCCAAGTCGTGCATGAACGATTTTGTTGATTTTGGGGCAATTTTTACTTTCCGTTCCGAAGACGTAAATCGAAACGGGTTGGTAGTCAAGGTCGTAGAGGTCTAATCCACTTTGATAACCTAAGTGATAGAATTTCGCCCAGGTAATCAAAGTAGGAAAATAAGTTAATAAATAAGTAAAGTAAATATATATCTTGCGATAGTTTCTCACACGGCCATCCGACTTGTATGTATTATGGTAACCAGGCAGCTGACAACATACTTACATTAGAACGTAAATCTAAATACATACGGTCTACGTAGATAGATACCTACTATTGATAAAATAGTTAGTTAGGTACTTGGCGGTAGAACTAGAAATGGTAGATCGCCCTTGCAAGAGGTCGCCTACCACGGTGGTAGGTATGTACCTACCTAGCTAAAATAGTTTAGGGATGTGAACAAAATAATCGATTTTTATATTAATCGATCTTTTTTTTATCGATTTTTAAAAAGTCGATGATTATATTACAAATCGATTATTTTTATTTAAATAATTGTTTTTTACAAATCGATTATATAAATAAAAACAATCACTTAGTAAAAATTCAAACAATAATCTATTTGTACAAAATCGAAAAATAATCGATTTGTAAAACAAATTGAAAAATAATCGATTTGTAAAAAATCGATTATTAAGTAAAAAATAATCGAATCGTTTTTACAAATCGATTTAATCTAAAGAGATAAAAATCGATTATTTCTTAATCGATTTTTTCCCTTTCAAGTCACACCCCTATATTTGATACCCAGTGTGTTGGTACCGCACTACCGCATTATCAAATAAATATTTGGTAGGTAAAGGTATGGTAGGTAAGGTACTAACTACAACATAAGTAGCTAGCGAAGTTACTGGGCTAATGAGTGTCTTATCTACTAGGTAGGTATCTGATCTAAAGTCTCAAATATTACATAATAAGCCACCATGTTGTGGTTTGGCACGATATTTTTCTTCACCGAAACCTCATACCTATTGTTGGTATTTGAACATGTGCTGTGCAGCACGGAAGTTCAATGCGCAACCGATTGAGCTATCATCGCTTCAAATCATAAACGTCAAAGAAAAAACCGAAATCAACCGATATCTATCAATGTAATACTATACATATTGTTATCAATCGGAATAAGGTATATTTTTCAATAAAACAGTCTAAGCGGTAAAGAAGACGGAATCCAAATCCACATCCACATTTACAATAAAAATTTATTTACCTATACATATAATAAAACTGTGACTGATCGCTGTCTGTACATCCTATCCTTTCCTACTAATATTATAAATGCGAAAGTTTGTGTGTGTGAATGTTTGTTGCCACGTATCACCGTAACTACTGGAATGGAAATAGCTTATAGCTACTTTTTATCCCGGAAAAAGGTTCCTGCGGGATAACGGGAAGACGCGGGTGAAACCGCGGCTGAAAACTAGTGAAAGATAAATGAGAAAAGCTATTATTGGGGGTCTTTATCATCAACGCAATAGAACCCAAAACAATGATAAATGGAATTTTTGTCTGTTTGACTGTATGTCTGTTTGTCTGTGCGTTTGTGCGCGCTAATTCCAGAAACGGCTTAACCGATTAGGGTGCGGTTTTCACTAATGTATGTGTATGTGTGGTAAGTGGTAAGCTTCACTTAATATTTAGTGTTTCTTTTACTACAATAGTTTTATAAAAAAAAATATCGATAAACTGTAGGACACGCGGGTGAAACTGCGGGGTGCAGCTAGTATAAACTAATCAGACTGTTCTATGAGTTTTTTGGTTACGTCATTCACGTAAAATGCATTTTTGACTAGTTGCTACGTTGCTAGGCAAGTTGTTGTTTATAGTTTTACTCTGTAAAAAAGGTTGATCAACGTTGGAAAATTATTGATGGAAATCAGCAGATACAATCGTGCACCACTACGCCAGCTGAGGCCAGCAACAGCCCTGCCACATAGTACCTTTGTATAACCGGAAAAGCCCTGCTAGCTGGCTGTCACCACAAATCTAATTTTCGGAGGATCAAGGACGTTGTTCTACAACTGCCCTTGCTGAAAGTGTATTCAAATACCTTTGAAATAAACAATATGATGACATATAATTTTCCTACGCTTATTTACTTCGTAAATGACACCTTGAAATAAACGAAATTTTATTCTACTAATATTATAAATGCAAAAATTTGTGCGTGTGAATGTTTGTTACCACGTATCAACGTAACTACTAAACCAAATGAACCAATTGTGGAAACAGATTTGAAAGAAGCATGTCTCTTCTTTTCCAAAAAACAACGGAGGAAATAAAAGGAATTGAACTTCTGACCATAGGGCAACATGAAAATGATGTTTACACTACATATAAATGCGACAGGCCAGCCAGCCGATTTGGAATGGTTAGTTTTTCAAAGTCATGTTTGTTTCTTTAGTAGTGTTTAGTAGACATAAATCCGTGGTTTTCGTATGGCCAGGTTGGGATACAAATTAGAATATACTTTAATTATAGCTTTGTTGCAGATATGTAAACGAAAAGCGATAACACCATGCCACAACCACGTCAAAAGAATTTTGTATAAAAACAATGTTCTGACCAATAACATGGCATATGGCCAACACAATAAGTCTGTGGCCAGAACATAGTTCATGGAAAAAATGAAAAAAACTGTGCGACCAGCAGGACTTTATATTGACGAAGAATTGCGAATTATTGAATATTTTAAGAATGTGTAAATAAAAAGACTATTGGTGATTGACTGTTTTTTATTTTGATACTATGTACATATATAATAAATAATCCTGATTGTTTCATAATAAAGTATTACAATAGCCAATGTCTTTATTGGTAGGAGAGTAGAGAGTATAGGTAATAAAGGGTATAGGCCATCTCCATTCTAAATTTCATCCAAATCAAAGAAAATTATCAAAAATCTGAGGCAGGGATCGAACTCGGAACCTCGTTATTAGTAAAGAACTACTGAGAGGTTTGACCACTGGTCTAACCTATACAGTAAACGAAAGAACGAAATTAGCAAATGGTTTCGTGTACAACAAGACCATTTTCTATGTGTGCGTGAATAGATCGCTGCCATACACCACTACCGCCGCGATATTGTTTGGCACAAATAAAAGTGTTTTGAAAACTAAAACACATCTGAAATATTGTTGGATACATAAAACATATTACGCCATTACCGGTAAACATAATTATTATTAAAATAATATGCACCTGTTCATTCATAATAAAATAAGATGCGTTAATTAGAAACAACGCCATCTATTGACGCTGGGCTGCTAGGCGGACCGCAAGCAACCACCTTAGATGCGTTCTAATGACATACTTTATGTCTACGTGTGCGTGTGTAAGTACGTAAATTTGTGACACCAGCAGTAAGAGAAGCGTTACGAGTAATTTATTAGTTTATTTAATGAAGATTTGGGTAATTTACAATTGAGTAACGCTATAGAACGCGCGCTTTAGTGTTTGGTTCGAATAAGGTTGTTATTTTCGACGTAAAAAAATAATTTAGGTAAAAAATGACATCAGCGCCATCTCTTGACAACATAGCGTGATGAGCTCTGGGATCATCCACCTTAAAGTTCATTTTCTTTTTCAGAGCGACATTGATCAATGCAATTGAAGCTGCGACGCTAAAAACAAAGAACATGTCAGGATAATTAAATTATCAAATATAATATTAATAACAATTAATGCTATGAGCATACTACTTAGTTATTGTTTAATAGTAAAACCAGATGATATTTTGCTTCAGAAATCGCACGTACTTAGTCCTTAATTTATACCCAGTCGTACTATAAAATTAATCTACGGGCCCTAATCCATATCTTACAAACGCCAACAAGATGTTTTTATACTCCACTATTCACTTTGGGACTAGTTTTGACTAGTCCACCGATTTATGGTTGCTCAGCACAGCGCGCTATGGAAAGGGCTATGCTTGGGGTTTCACTGAGGGTTCGAATCAGAAATGAGGTGATCCGTCAGAGAACACCGACATAGCTCATAGAATTAGCAAGCTGAAGTGGCAGTGGGCTGGTCATATAAGCTGCAGTATCGATAACCGTTGGGGTAGACGTGTTCTCGAGTGGTGACCGCGACTTGGCAAACGTAGTGTAGAACGTCTCACGTCCTGCGACCAGGTGGAGCGAAGATTTGCGCCGAGTGGCTGGCAGTAGTTGGATGAGAAGAGCCGAAGACCCGGCTCAGTGGCGTACCTTGGGAGAGGCCTATGTCCAGCAGTGGACTGATACAGGCTGCTGATGATGATGATTCACTTTTTGGCAGCTCATACAAACTTTAGTTAACAATTGACGTAGCCATGTAAAGAGGTAATGCTAAATCGAACATATTTATTTGTATGGGACTTATTTTGTTAGACGCTAATACAAAGGTACGTCGCAAACTTTGTATGAGTTGTCAAAAAGAGAATAACATACTGGATGGAAAATGGAGATATCAAATTTACAGGCTAATCTGATAGTGTATATGTACAGCCTACAAGCAGTTTTCAATTATTGAGTACCTAACTTGGTTTGCCAGTTTATCACATAATCACATTCCTGCTTGGAGGTTACTTATAGCTTGAAGCTTATAAAAATTGTATAGCCTAATAAGATTTTTAGTGTTAATTAACAAAATATGACAAAGTATTGAAATAATAGAAGTAGTAAAAGAATATTGAAATGAGCTTTAGAATCTCATGCTTAATTTATGTTACCTAGTATAGCTTCTCGTAAAGAGGTTGAAACTTATCTATGGTATGGGCGTCAACCTCTTTGGCTACTTAGAATTTTTTTAATGCTCTCGATTATACTAGTTTACACAGTCATTATACAAAAATACCATTAGTATAAAGTATCTGTAATAAGCAATACGAGTACATTATTATATTTTTGTAAATAAGTTAAAGAATTATTATACTACCCGTCGCTCGCTGATTCCTGTAGAAAGAATCTCTTTCTTCTATGACAAACATTTTGTATTCGTTAGCATAGTCTCAGTATTGTTTTTAATTCGTGACATGGTGATACTATATTATAGGATTTTTCAGCATATATAAGTAGGTATACCTATATTTCTTAGACAGAAGTCGCGTTGACAAAGCGGAAGTACTTACTCTTGGACAAAGGGTGATCTCTGATCAAATCTTTGAGATAGTTGACAAAAACATAGTTATAACTAGTGTTAATTTGTTAATTTCAACATGACTTTTCACCTTTATAGCTGCCGCCACTTAATTTTACTACTCGTATTGAAGCTAATTTGAAAAGTTGTCTAAAATTGATCTGCGCAATAAACCTGATGACTCCGAAGCCGCCACCGGTTGGTGAATTTCTAAACCTTCCCCTATTACTAGAATCATCAATTACTGACTAACATGCTACCGAGTATCCTAAAATAAAAATAACTATGAAAACCAATATCGAGTTACAGAGCATTAAGTTACTGTAATTCATGAATGAAACTTGTAATTGGGGTGACGTTTTATTTTGTCACTGAAATAATGATAGGGCATACATTTTTTGTTGTACGAGATTAGTTATGTATGTACATTGTACATGAATGCATTTTATGATAACCCAAACCCACCCCGTGTGTACGAAGTATATTTTTACCACCATCTCCATGCGGCCATAGTATCATAGAGTAACTTTGTATACTGGAGGCATAGTATGCCGTAGTATTTTGTTAATAGTTTAAAATTTTATTGTTTTGTTATTAACTCAGTTGCTACATCGTGTGAACTGCTCACTACATTGTTATGATAATATAAATAAATATTTTCAAGGTCTTATTTTAGTATGGTAGGTATAACTAGTACGATGTTTAATTTTAAATACACAACGTTAAAATATGTACAATGTACCTACTTAGTATCTTACAATGTTTGTGTGAATTTGTAGGTTATGATTTCGTCCCCTCACATTAAGTATTATTTATTCTGTATCTAATAGACGACCAAGCTTCTCTCTCTATCACGAGTTTTTCAAAAGTTTCAGGAAACTGCGACCTTCTAAGTTGTAATAAAAGTTGATACCAAAACTGTAGTTTACTTTAAAACCTGCCTAGCCAATTTCATATTACTTACCTACCAACTTATTTTATTTGCTTGGTGGTAAAGCATTTTATAGTATTCGCCTGACTACCTAGTACCTACCAACTGTCGCCAAACAGCTTTTTTGTGTCTCGTGGATTTGAGGGATTGATCACACCTCAGTCCAGATGCACATCATATCGGTGTGTTCCGGCAGCCTCGCTAGCGAGCCAGTACCCAATCCGAGCGTAACATGGCGCCACCTCCGACGCCATCGTCACCATCTTTTTCTTGTTAGGATTTAGTCCTGTTGTGATATATATTTTGATGGTACTATTGAGACTATTTTTTATCTACAATTGAAATAATCTATGATCTACATTGACATCACTTAGGTAAAAATACCTGATCTATACTCACTTATATGACTTTATACTAGTGCCTATTATTATCTTCACTTACATAGATTGATATTAGAAATACACGACGATTTTATCGAAACAGTCATAAGAAATGACGTGATTAGGTATATTACTCACTTCCTTGTAGTGCACGTGTAAAGGGTTCCTGGTACCACAGTAGACGCATAGAAGTAAGAGGAGCTCCCCTGGCTAAGTTAAGAATTTGTCGTCAAGCAGAAAACTTGCTTGAGCAGAAGCTATTGGTGTTTCGGCAGACTCACTTGAGAGCCAGTTCCCAATCCAGGTGTAGCGTGGTGCCATCTTCGACCACATCGTCACTTAACATCAGGTAACTTATTGTGTCAAACGCTATCCTAACGCCTGTACCTAATTGTAAAAAAAAAGTACAATACATTTTTATCTCTGATGAAAGTTCTAGTGTGGGAATTCTATATCGAGTTCTCAAGGAATTTAAATATATTCTATGTTAAAGTACATAATTATCTACCTATACTGCGCTGCGCTGGCTTCACGCTACACCTGGATTGGGAACTGGCTATCAAGTGAGGCTGCCGGAACACACCGATAGGTGCTTGGCGACAGATTCTTAACACGCGAGTAGCTAGTAGGCGGTAGCTAGCAGGTGAGCACTAGAAAAAGCCCTACCACCAAGCTATGGTTTCATTACGGTGTTCCTTCACCGAAAGCTCAAGCTCATTGTAGGATTCGAACCCACGTCCTACAAATCGCGAGTCGACGTCACTATCACTGAACCATCATCGCTCTAACCTACACTTAAGTACCTAAATCTAATTTTTTACTTTTTAGGCTGATAGGGAGGTACCTAAACTTTTTCATTATATTCTACGGTATTACGCAGCAGTGATTATGTTTCGTTGGGGTTGGTAAGCAAACACCGTTTCAAAATTATAAAGTTAATAAAGTTGTTTAACTAAGTACCTAATACCGATAACAGTAGGTAGCACATTTTAGTGACATGAAGCTTATCCGATGATGGAGACAAAAACTGGACGTGGGACGTCATCAGCGGCTCATTGAGCACAGCTGGTGTTCTCTCGTGTCTATTCTAGTTAAATTGATCATGATGAAGACTATTAGTTTGATTTGCATAAAAACTAATTCTTGGTAGAATATTCTGTGGTAGGTCAAACTATCTAGAGGTTTTTTTTTTTTTTTTTTTTTTTTTTTATATGAGATAGGTAAGCATTTGACCCCAGTCTCACCCGATGGTAAGTGATGACGAGGCCGAAGATGGAGCATGCTTGCCTAGAAGATACCTATTCACTCTTGACTTGAAGGCTCCCAAGTTATACTTATCGGGAAACAAAGACGCTGGCAAGGTGTTCCACTCCTTCGCCGTTCGCAGGTTAGATGTAGGTACCGTATCTACTCGCTTCAGTAACAAAACTGGTTATTTATGAAAGTATTTTTAATTTATAATAATATAAGTAAGTACCTAAAACTATTTATACTAAGTTTACCTACTAACTTACACCTAGGTCGTAGTACTATGTTCTGTGCCTATGTAGGTATAACAACCAGATAATATTAAATAATTTTCAATCTATACCACAGCACAGTCAGCTTAAAAGATAACACATTTTGGTTAGATAGGTAGGTAAGATACCTATACTTACTACTTATTATCATGTTTTTGAATACATATAATGTTTGTTGTAGATAAATATATCTATCCACAATTCTATTTCTATAATGACAGATAAAACCAAATACAAATGTTAACTCATCAAGTCTCTAGATTTTCCAGACCCTAAAATACATCTTCGGGTAAGTAGATACTTTTCAGTGATTGTTCAGTCACAATGATTATATAGAGAAATAGGTACGCGTGTCATTGTTATCAAGTCTAATTCAACAATGGCTAATGCTTTTTTAGCTTTTTCTCCATATTATATTTATCTTCAAAACAAAAGTAAAGCTTTCTCGTGGTCTGTTCCGGTGTATAGGGATGATATGGATGCACACAAACCGTCCTCCTCGTAAATATAAACAAGGAAACTCTCCGGGCCAGCCCTACGGCGATGTCAATACTCTTGTGTCTCGGTATTTCCATCATCGGAACAGCTTCCTCTTCATGATTTCTAAAACAGTTCAGTTTTCGGCAACTGTTCCGAAATCTTCCAAAGTTTGAAGTCCGGAAGCTAGACATCCTCTCCAGCAGAGGAGAGTTGCTTTCGACGTCTGTTTCGTCATCATCACTGATTTTGAATTTCCTATATTTCTTCCTCGAGAATCGATTGGATTTCTCGAGTTTCACTGACTTGCCGAAGCGCCTCGTCCTTTCCTCCAGTTCGATAGCTGAATAATCCTCTTCACTCATCACTTTATTTTATTTTTCACATTGTTATGCGCGTTGTGCGGTTATCACCCTCGAGTGAGCTCCTGTCTAACATTTGGCATTGATTGAGTGTGACGCATGTGTGTGATAAGATTTTCAGATTATAGTGATTATAGCCGTCATAATCTGCGTGATTTTATGGAAAAAGGATTACGACTGAATTTAATTCTTTATTAATGTATCAAAGTACGAGTTATAGGTAGGTATCTACTGTACACCCAAATACATACCTAATGATCTAGTTCCAAGTTAAAATAAATCATCCTGTGCGATCCTAAACTGTCTTTTGCCCGTTTGGCTGTTATAGAGCTATTGGTTTTAATTATTTTACTTTTATTTAGGTATTTATGTAGGTATTTAAGTGACGTCAACTTGCGACCCGTAGGTCGTGGGTTCTATTCCTGAGCTTTCGGTGACCGAAATTATCGTTATGAAATCATAGCTTAGTGGTAGAACATTTTCTAGTGCTCGCCTGGCTAGCTGCTACCACCCTCAACTTCGCCAAACACCTATCGGGCTTTTCCGGCAGCCCCACTTGAGGGCCAGTTCTCTATCTAGGTGTACGTGATGCCACCTTCGACCACATCGTCCCTTAACATCAGACTACTTACCTACTTGTGGTCAAAGGTTTCACCGTAAGTAGGTAATAAAGAATAGTAAGAATAGAAAGGTATATGCCAGATTTAAGTCATTACCTAATTAATGAAATTGCTATTATTTTATAAGTAGGTACTTAACAATAATATATCTTATAGATAGGTAAAGTACCCTGGCACCTATATGTGATTCATAGTTTATACCCACGTAGGTACTTGGTAAGAAACTCACTTCAATTATATTGAAGAGCTAGGTAGGTATAAATTATAGAGACTTACTTTTTCTAAATACAAGGAAAAATCTGTGTCAGGTAAGTTTTGGGGGTCATAGATTTGGCCTTGTGCTCACTAGCCGTGAACACAGAATTTTACGCAAAGAAACCTTTCCGTTTGCTTGACCAGATGCTATAACGGTTTCCTTTACTGTTACCTACCACAAAGAATGTAGAAAAAACGGCTATGTCACATCTGTAGCAAGTGTGTTAGATTAATCAGTGAATCATATTGAACTGTAACTGAAATATATGTATGAAGGTGAAGAACATAAGTTAACAGTAGAGTTACATCACCTGCTTCAGATCTATAAGTTAGTAACTATTAGGTATGTAGATAGTAATATATAGCATATTCAATTATTCATAGAAACAATGGAACTTGAATCATCACTCCGCGCTGTGATTATCAGAGATGCAACAGTTGTTTCTTTCAAGAGTTATTGCCGAAAATGAATAATCATGTTTTAGTTGCTTTTCACACATAATTGTTACACTAATAAATTCACGTTTTCATTCATATGCATAGAAAGATATGAAAAACAAAATGGACCTTGCAGTATTTAATTTGCATCAGAATTAGCATTGTCGACACCAGAACGTGTGGTACCTACTACCTACAAGGTTACGACGGACGTCTAAGTTTTACTCCCGTTTTCTGACGTGACGTAGAATTTGGATGTGATGCACAAATAGCCCTCTCTCGGTCGTTTTTACGAAATTTCCATTTGGTAAGATAGAGACAGAGTTAGTGTTGGTAGTGCTCAGGCGGCCGCGTCATTCGTTTTTCCTTGCGACGCCGACGACAGTCAGTAGGAAAAATTGTAACTAAACAAACGGCTATCAACTTTGTTATTAGCATTGCGTGAAGTTCTATTTATTACGTTTATTTTATAAGGTAAGTCATAGTTTTAAAGTGGAATTCAGGTGCTGGTTTAGTTACTAACAAAGTTGGTCGTCCACTAATAAAATAATTTAGGAGTGAATGTCTCTTAGTTATTGTTTGTTTTATGCTAGTTAACTGAAGTTTCATTACCTAAGTCGTTTGATGCTCTATTTGCAGTTATTACTATGTTAAGTGTGTTCTTTAACTGCATTAAACAATATTTGTTTAGTACAAAAATCAAAATGTTGTGTTAATTTATGTTTGTTTTATATTGCATCTGAGCAATTTAAAATTTTCATGTTATTTTAAATATCTTAAAATGTAAATTGAAGTTTGATAAGTTTCTTAATTAATAAAATTACAAATATATTCCATGATCTTAGTTAGGTACTAGGTAGGTGTATTATTTTAGCCGAAGACTCTACATTCGTATTTTATCTTTATTGTATCTAACTATTGTTGTAAGAGCTATGTTAAATGTAAATATTGTATTGTGTTGTGTATTGTTGCATTGTTTGCATGCACCTTGTTCTGTTAATATTACCTATATATTAAAAAACAGTCTTGTTAAAACATTTTGGTTCATACTTACAGTAAATATTTTTTATGTCTGGGTACCTACTACCTATACATACATATTAATAAGTATAAAGGTTTGTGTAACAATTAATTGAATTAATTAAAAGGCCTTTGTTGTTACCAGCCTTGGCGTGACGTTGTCGCATTCAAAGAATGTTTGTCAATTAACATTCACTTTGTTAATTAGGGATGACACTATAACCTATCGTAGGTGGATATGTACCTACGTATCTATGTAGGACTGTAGATACCTACTGTACCTACTAATGTACTAAGTGCCAAGTAGGTACCTACTTAATGTTCATGTCTGTAATCCTACTAATATAATTTAAATGCGAAAGTTTGTGTGTGTGTATGTGAATGTTTCTTTGTATCACCGTAACTATTAAACCGATTTTGATGAAATTTGGAATGGAGATAGCTTATACCTACTCTGGATTAACACATACGTCTTATCCTGGATAAAGGTTCCTGCGAGATAACGGGAAGAAGCGGGTTAAACCGTGGGGGCCCAACTAGTTGGAAATAGAAACCTCATGGTATTCGACATTTTACGCAAATAAATAATTCTATTCTATTCTCTTTTTCATAAATTTTTATATATCTATTATCTATTTATATATCTATGTAAATCAAGTATTTATTATTCTCAATTTGAGAAAACAGGTTTTCTTCAAATGAGTATATTTACTTACCTTAAGAAAATATTTACTTGGATATAAACAATTTTTCTGAGAATATTGATATTCTTCTCAGAAGAGATCCTTTTGTCCGTGTAATTAAAAAAATAATAGCGTAGATACACAACCGCTTAATCGTACATACTTAAAAAAAACACTTTATTTCATATTGTACCTAGTATAAATATCTAAAAAAGTACTTGCATATAAAAGTTAATAATAAAAACAGATGAAGATGGGTGTGACTGTGAAAAGAGTTCTTCAGAGACCATAAATAACTACATCACAAATTGTAGTATAGATATCAACATAAAAGTAGCTAATAATAGATTAAGATTGGTGTGAAAAGAAATCTATAAAGTTGGCAACGCATTAGCCACGCCCTTAATACGGTGACAGCTTAAAATAAAATAAAAAAAGAAATAAAATAATAGGTACTTTGGTCGCACGAATTTGCTTGATATTTAATTCAATGCCACTTAGAACCTTAGACATCATCTTAATAATAATTGTAAAGGTAAACAGTTCAGGAACCATGTCCGAAAGTCAAAGGGAATGCACAAACGCTACTGTCTTTGAGTGTGCTTGCTTTAAAATTATGTGCTTATTTGATATTTATCGTGACTTCTGATAATTTGTAAGCATGTATTACGTAGCTCTCTGTTCCTCGCGTATTATGTAAGTAACAATTAATAACAAAGTATCATCAAATTTTAATAAAAGTATATCTAGTGAAATATACTTATTCATGTTCAACGTTATTGTGTTGTATATTGTGTACTAATTGCTCTATAATAATTGTGATAAGGATGGAAAGCGAAAGGCATCGCGTTGTCTTACCCAAGTCCGGTTAAGTGCTTGAAGGTACATTGATACGAGTTTAGTGATTGATAGATAATAAATGTATCAACATATCTTACTAATATTGTAAAAGTACCTATATGCGTGTGTGTGGTGCGTGTATTTATTTATGCGTGTAGTCATTCGCTTTGTAAAGGTAAATTCAACATGGTTTTTTAAATTTGGTACCTTTCTGTGTTTGATTGTTGGGCCTGAAAAGTCCCTAGGTCCACCGATCTTCGTTGTCTTTGTCATGTTTGTGTTGTATCTGACGCAAAGACTTTTAATTCATATACTTTGTTATATCAACATTTTTATGAAGGTGACTAATCTTCATGAAAATGCTGTTATCAACTGATAATATCCTGCAGTCAAAAGATAACAGACTAAGCTATGATAAAGCATTTCCATCCTTTCAAAAACGAATTTCACTCTAAATCACTATCGCAGTAAGGGATCAAATCGCGTGAGACGCCAGTATCCTGATAAGGTTTCGTTACAAGCGTATGTAACATAAATGTTTATCGGTTATAGTATAACAGCGTATCGCAAGGATGGGTCTGTGCCTTTCTATGGATTGTGGCGACTGTGATGTGTGCTGCAACCCCTGTTTGATGCTATTGGGTGCCTGCTGCCTGGTGCCTTGCCTGTGTCCGAACGCGTGTGGTCAGCAGCAGCAGCAGCCCCCTCAGACCATACACGTGCACCACCCGCCCGTGGTGATCGAGCAGCCGCCCCCGCCGCCGCACTACCCGTACCCGCCGCCGCCCGACGGAGGCTACCCGGGATACCCGCCGCCCCAGCAAGGATACCCGCCACAAGGATACCCCGGTTACCCTCAATATAGATGAAAAGTTTCAAGCGATAAATAAGGTGAGATCCAACATTGTGCGAGTTGTCCCTGTGTATTAAAATTATAAATGTGGACGACCTGTAGAAAAATTGCTTTTTAATACTGCACATTTAATCAAATGCACAATGCAACGTTGTTATACGTGTAGATGTTTGGTTTGAAATCTGAAAGCCGCCATTTTGTTTTGTGTCGTTTTTTTTTATCTCGGTTGTTGCCTTGGGATTCGATAGGTATTATGTACATTTGATTACGTACTTAGTGGAAGTTTGGCATCCGTTAAAAGTGTTTTTAAAATGGAATGTGGCAATTTTGACAAAACCTTTTTGGAATTATGTTAATTTAAAACTAATTTCTTGAGCAAACTGTTGTGTTCATTGTACTACCGAAAGACGTTGTTGTGAGTCTTTTCGATCCCACTTTCAATCTCATCGTTTGAAGGTCATGTCTTAGTTTCTACCCACGTCACATGATTTAATCGCTTAAAGTCACGTGGTTCAGAAAATGTAAACAGACGTTTTTTACGATATTTTTCTTGTAAACGTAACTCATCTCATTAAGTCCGCAATCAGTAGGTATAGGTATCAGTAGGTATAATCAATAATTAACGCCCATAGCAGAGGGCACAACATAATTGTAACCAAATGGGGGGCTATAACATCGAGTTCATTGTGTTAATAAATTGTTAGTTAAAAGAGCAGATAGATTTTCTAACAAGTTTGTATCAACGCATTCCAGAATGGGTTGCACCGTATCTTGCCAGCCATACTGCTTTCTATGCCTATTTCCCTGCTGCTGTTGTTGGTGTAATGTCACCTGCAAACGGCATCCCAAAAATGAGCACCAGCCTACATCCACCCTTGATTCACCTTCCACCACCACGTCCACTACCATCGTGATTGGCGAACCATCACCGGATAGATAGCTGCGATCCATTTCACGCTGTTAAGCAAGCTCTGAGAGTCTCAAAGAAACCCGCTGAAAAACAACAGTGTTTAGAGGTGCATCAATTGTTTTGGTTAGTTGGAGTGCTTTCTTGCTTTCTTAAGTCATGCGTGGTACGGATATATTAACTTGTTGCATTTGAAAAGCAATAGACTTTGCTGCATGTAATCGTCGAGTAGTAGTAGTTACAAACACTAATGTGTTCTGGATTGGACGGCATAAAGAAATTTTCTCGAACGGGATAGCACTGATTTTCTACCTAGTATAATAAAAAAAAAATAACAGACAAAGTTGGAGTTATTATACAATGGCATTATTAAAATTATAATGTAACTGCTGTAATGTTGTTTGCCAATCGGCTGTTGCGAATACCAAAAGTGCACCGGCATAAAAATTCACTTTTCACTGAACCCACAAAGCTCTCTGCGTCTTTTTTAGTCAGAGTTGATATCAAGAGTTGTCCGTGAAATGTTCATTGGGTGCTTTTTTTCTATGCTTTGGATGTGGCTTATGATGTGATGAAACACTTGTTCTTAAGTACCTACTATAATATCAGTTACATTTACACTACTGATGGTGACTTGAGCAAAAGGTTTTTTAATTACCTGAGTGTCGAGATGAGCCAGTTACTCTGTGATCGTAAGTGTCACGCATGCCCATTAGAGTTCAGTGCTATAGAGAATTTTCAACTTAAACACTTTAAAATCTAGCGCGGCAATGCACTGCACTAGTCACCCTATCATGTCAGATTTTAAATCTCTTCATGCCCTGTAATTTCACTGGAACCATGTCCCTTCAATCCGGGACACAGTAATGTTTGCAAACTACTGCTAGGCGGCTGAATAACTGGCTATGGAACTTCCCCAGATGGACTCTCCAAAAGAGTCCTACTTAAGGGCTCCCACACGAAACTGTGGATTCGCATCGCATCACAAATATCTGCGAGCTTGCACGAAAGTTCTTGTGGTGCATGAATGCACCAGAAGAACTTTTGATCTGATTCGCATCGCGCCGCATCGCATCGCAGTTTTGTGTGGGAGCCCTAATAAAGGATCGACTTGATGGCCACTCCTGAGATCTCTTCTGATTGGTAGCTAATGTATTCTATTGTATAATTCCAGGATGGGTTGCAATTTCTCCTGTCGACCTTGCTGTTGCTGCTGTATTCCCTGCTGTTGCTTCGACTGCTGCTCGGACCCCCCGAACACCGTGGTGCATCACCACCACCGACCACCACCGCCACCTACCACCGTTGTTATCAACCAACCACCACCACCGTACAGATACTAGATGTTGCCTGCATTAAACATAGTGGTAATATAAAGGCGTGTAAAAATAATAATTCCAATATTTATATGTGGTGTTCTGACTTCTGTAGAACATCAGTATCTAATGAAAATAAACTGTTCTGAAGTAATTTTGTAAAAGAAAATTCATCGAATTTTATATAATTATTTTTTTTTTTTTTATAAAATACCTATATCTTTTACGAATTAATACGAAACTTACACAAATAACTTTGACTTTACGAATTATTAAAGACTTTTTGTTTATAAAATTTACACCAGATTTTAACTTAGAATATATGCAGTGAATCTTAAGTGAACTACTCTCGTACTCGGGCATCATGGAAATAGGGAATATTACCTCATGAAATCAAATGCGTGATTTTTAACCTAGTTTCCTAAATTAAAACAATTGTGATGTAGCAAAATTGAGACCAAGTAGCGAATTTTTCATAAATGTAATTAATAATTAGGTAGGTATATAAATTATCAAACATCAACTTTTATTTTACCTACTTGAATCGAATCAGTTTCATCGTGGCGTCTGTCACTTAATTTTACTAAAGGAAAAATAATCTGTACACCTAAAGTTATTTAAATTCTATTAACTAGCATTATTAAAATTCATTTTATAATTACGGTCAAAACAGTTTTCGTATTCATCCAGTTGAAGGGGTGGTCCCGTATAGCTCGTAAATGGTTAATACATAGATACCTACCTACCTATAACACGTAGGTACCTAGGTGTTTATGTAGAATAATCATAAGCTACAAATATCTTTGAATTATTTTAAGCAGCTTATAATGTGATAAATCTTTATCAAACTTAAAACATATAAGTAAACCTATATATAATGTAATCATAAAGATTAATTGTACCTTACTCATTACCATAAAACATATATTATAAAAGAATTTTGGTGCACCTAACCTATAGTTAATTTGAATTGCAGAACGAAAGGGCAAAAACCTTGTAAATACTTGTTAAGTATACCTCTTCCGTTGAGTTGAATCTTACTAACGTTTTTTGTAATACATACGTTGTATAAACTTACTTATATAGCGGTCTTTAAAATACCAGTATATAATAATTATGTTACTTATTATCTCCATAAGGTAGAAGGAATGTTATCATGGAATACTGTATACTATACAACATTAAAACAACTAAAACATATCACTTAACAGTTTACATAATAACACTTATAAAAACTAGTTACTTTAATTTAGATAATTATATTATTTTAGTAAGAAAAAAGAGATTTAAGAAGGTATGCAAACTTGGTAAACCCTGTATTCAAGGTATATAAAATTTGAAAAAATATATGTTCTTATTATTACTTTTGTGAATAATTTTAATTTAATATGTACTGTTTTATTGCGTTTACGTGGGGAAAATGCCCTATTTATGTAAACGAGTTCCTACGTATTGTTTTGTGAAGAGTTATATAAATATACAAGTATAAATAAAGTAGGTTTATTGAAAAGGCATTCTCACAAAGAGCCACTTCTGTAGCTTGTAACTGTTGTTCTACGACTTTTAGTCATGCATAATATTTTTGTCCTAGGTAAAAGTAAAAAATATATGTAAATATACGCCAATTCTAAGTAGTCATAGAGTAAATAATAGGAAGCAGCGCGGGTGACCTACAGTACACCTACTGTCGTAGTGCAACGCTACGCAGCTACGCTACAAAGCTCGTAGGAGGACAAGACGCACGGAATCACGACATCCGTACATGGTGGAAATTCCCCCAATCCGTTCAAAACGTTTCGCTTCCACATTCATAATGCGAACGGCGAAGGAGTGGAACACCTTGCCGGCGTCTTTGTTTCCCGATGGGTATAATTTGGGAGCCTTCAAGTCAAGAGTGAATAGGTATCTTCTAGGCAAGCATGCTCCATCTTCGGCCTCGTCATCACTTACCATCAGGTGAGACTGAGGTCAAATGCTTGCCTATCTCTTATAAAAAAAAAAAAAAAAAAAAAGGAGGGTTGCAAACGTTTCTTTTTCTCGCCTTGTCATAATGCATCTTTTCTGCCATTTTGTACCGATCGTCATTACAGACGTTTGTTCTGACCACGTGACTAAATGTTGAAATAACGTCATTCCCTTAAGTACACGTCTTCTGTTTTCTATTGCCTGTTGCTATTTTGTTCACTATGAGTTACGAGACAGAGCTAAAAGTGTAATAGGTACTTCACACATAGAAAAATTTTGATTGTAGTTATATATTTTTAAGGGTCGGCAACGCATCGGCAACTCCCCTGGTGTTGCAAATGTCCATATGCGACGGTGACCGCTTTCCACCAGGCGGGCCGTCTGCCTGTTTGCCAATCTTTTACATAAAAAAAGATATGTATTAGATTTTGATAAAAGTTTTAATTAATTATAATGTACAGAAGTTGCCCTTAAGAGATTATTTAGAACTTATTCAATAACCCTATATTGTTTTAACTGTATTTGTACAAATATTTCTAAACAACTGGTTTTAAATTAAATATACCAACAATCAAACAAATATAAAATCTCAATGAAAATGTAAACAATAAACATATATTATATAATTCATACCCACTGGTTTAAAGTTTCAGTACTTATAACTACTGTATTTTTAGCTGGTTCATTTCAATGAACTTACCTAAAGATTTATGATAAAAACGAATTGCTTTGTAATACGGTAAGCTGTAATCGATTGCTAGTTATTTAATTAAGTTTTGCTATGATATACAGGGATGCGACGTTATTATGTAATTCTCTTATTTCAACCTTATAAACTCTACGTAACAATCACCATATATATAGTAGCCAGGTAGTTATAGTCTATATGCAACGTAAGAATTTTGTACGCCTTGCAATGACGTCATTCTGATTTATTAGGCACCAGCTGCTTCACGCAATTCTACGTGCCAAACATAACCACTTTTTGTGTGTAGGTGGAAACCGTGGGATAAAATCGCCAAAACCCATTAATCTACAAAGGATTTTTTCATTTTAGGAGAAAAGTGGTTTACGGTATTCTCAGAACTTTCAGTCAAGTATCTACCGATCCTCTCTTATTCATATGTCATCGTATACTCTAGCTACTGTAGCGTTATGTATCGGCCCATAACAATTGCCAGAGTTTTCTTAAACTTTTAATTTCAAAATGTAGTTAATAAAAATCAAAACTGCTTAGTAAGCATTCTTAACCTATGTACTTACACAGGTATAGTAGGTATATGCCTTCGTATAATGTGGGTTAGGGGCTTTATATTAGTGCGCGTTTCAAAGGCCTATAAATATAAAATACCTACACCAATGAGCGCCCAATGCGCTTTGAAAATATGTATGACGCAGGCACCTGTCTACAGAAATAATGTCCTATCTTAGTTTACTGAGATATAGCGTCATACAGTGGATGAATAATAAAATAATTTAAACTGAGTATTAAAATAATGCATATTATCTACAATATTTCTCTGAGGCAATAAAAAGTCACGTTCAGAGGAAGAGGTTTACCAATATCTAGAACCTATATAGATATAGGTAATGGTAATATAAAACTCTAGAAATCCATAAAACAGGGCTTATCGTGTACTTAGTATCATACAACCACCGAAATAGATTTTATCAGTCGGTATTGGTTTTTAGGCGGACTTTAACGTGATCGTTATTAACTAATTCGCAAATAAATAGGTAAGTTTTGCTCTTAGCTATATTCTTTTTAAATGTATTGTATTATTAATGTTTCTTCAGTATGTATTACCTACCTACTGGTTCTGTTATATTTCAGGATTTAGACACACATAATTTAAAGTATTCTTCTCTAAACTCTATAATTTATTTAGATAAATCTTATCTTGAGTTGTTGCATAAAGTTTCAGATAAATAAAATACGTATGTTTACATAAACAGAAATAATTTGGTTTACATATTTTGTATTAACGATCTAACAAATTAATAAAACTAAAACAAAAGATATTAATAACACTAAATGCATGTAATTTAAACACATTTTCTTTTATCAGTAGCAATGGGTCTCTGTGGTTCGTGCTGTGGTCCTGATCCCGGCGCTCCTGGTCCAGAGGGACCGGGCGGCCCAGGCGGCCCACCTCACCACGGCCCACCACACCATGGGCCTCCTCACCACGGCCCTGGAGGCCACGGCCCTGGGCCCTATGGAGGTGGAAGATGAAAGCAAACTAGACTGCATGAATAGAAGTAAACTAGCATTATTTATGACCTACGAGTATAAGTAGAAGTATGAACTTTAAGTTTCGAGTAAATAAAAAATATGTTTTTAACACGGTTTAATTTTTTTTTTATTTTGAAAATATATTGAGGTAGATTTACAAGTTTTACTACAACCGAACAGAACAGAATGAAAAGAAGCAGGCGGATATACCAATTGGCAAAAGATGCATGGCCTTAAAAATGCTGTAAGAAATTCGAGTACAATACATATAAATTGCTAGGTACACTCTTAACAGCTCTACACCTAAAATGTAAAAAAATGCATATGAGTAAATAATTATGTCATCCTTATCAGAATTGACATATGATTTTTTTTTGTAAACAGAGGAGCTTAAGTAATTTTCATTGATTAATCTTATAAGTAGGACATAAATTCTAAAATACTTTCATCTCCTCTTCTACCTACCGTAATTTTCATATTGTTATCAGGCACATACTTCAAATCCGTTACGAGAAAGGAAAACATCGTAATATTTGCAGAACTACGGTGAGTCATATGCTCGGCTCTGAGTAAAGCTAGATAAACGCGATAAATGTTATCAACACATTTTTTATATAAATATTTTACTTTATCAACAAGAAACCATACGGACACGCGTGCAGCTGCTGCCTCAAATAAACTGAACGTGACGTAAATAATAGAAACTGATATTAAGAAACACTGAAATTATTTTGGAAAAGTAAACTGTAATCAGGTAAGATTCTTTAAAATTACTTATAATGAATTAAAATAAACCATATTACGACCAGGAATAATTCACTGAGTGCGCAATAACTACTATATAAGTATAATTTTACACTCAATTTATATTAAAATATATCTAGTATTCATTTGGTGTAACGTGTTTGTTTATTGATATCACTGTATAATAAAAGTTAGGTAGAAGAATACAACGAAATCACTACCTGAACGCTTTACGTCAAGAAAAATGCCGCAGTAGGGTTGTGCGGTTTTTGATATTAATACTCAGATTAATAATATTCTATAGAATAAAAAAAAAAAAAACACTGGTTGCTCAGAAACGTTAAAGGAAACAGTTGATTTATTCGCACAAAATAGCATTTTAGATATCCTTTGACAGTTGACAGTTTACTTATGTACCTAATTAGTAATCTATGTTGTTGTATTGATGATAAATAAATAATAATTTACCAGATATTATTGATGCCCTCTACGAAACCTAAAAGTTTCATAATATCCTTATTTTCTGAATTTTCAGTCACTATGGGAATGTGTTTTCCCTGTTGTGGACCTCCCGGGCCCCATGGGGATTGCTGCTTTCCTTGCTGTGGGCCACCACCGCCTCCACCCCATCACCATTATGGCCCACCACACCACGGGCCGGGACATTTCGGCCCACCTCACCATGGCCCACCCCATCATGGGCCTCCACACCACGGTCCACCTCATCACGGAGGGCCAGGGTGGTGATGACTATAATAGTACTCGCATACTTAGCTTTAATACGTAAATGAATCTAGCAAAGCCTTACTTTAATTAACTTAAAGCTTTTTTTTGTTAAGATGATTGTGATGCATTCTAATGTATTGTTGTGTAAGCAAGATTGTTATTCAATGGAGAAATTTTATCGCGGTTTCATCCGCGTGGATATTTTTACTGCAACCGTGTGTTCGGGATAAAAAGAGCATAAGTCACTCTCCGAATCGAATCTATCTCTATGCAAAAAATCACGTTGATCTTGCTTCGTTGCTACGTGAAATAAGGACAAACCAATAACACACTTTGAGGGACAAGGATTAATACCAATTACCTTTTGTATTACCTTTGTGATATTTCTTCAAATATTTGTGTGAGAATATGTTTCAATATTACGTACTTAGTAAGTAGTTATAAGTGGAAGTAATTTTATGAAATTAATATTTTCCTATTAATAAATAATACATTGTGTAGAAAAGCACCTACTGTAATTTTATCCAAACCACTTAATAAAACTATCAAGTACCTAGTGCCGCATACCTACACCGATTACCTATAATTATAATACTTGGCTCAAGTCAAGAACCTAAGTCAAGTAATCTGGTCTGGTCTGGTCATCGTGTACTTGACGAGAGGTCTAGGAAAAATACCTAACACTGAAATTAAATTTTAACTGTTTTCACCATTCATGTCCACGTGTGTTATCACACTTCATTTAAGTATTTTTGAGTAGGTTAACTCCACTCGGAGTGAGGATTTTGACGCAAATATGTATGTTGTAACTTAAATATTAATTGATTGAATTATGAAATGAAACATATACCACATACAAACAAATAAACAAAAGGTGAGAGGTTCACACAACTCACAAGTTGCAATAATGATCTTATGAACCAAGCATATACTCCACGAACAAGAGCTCATGAAGAGAAATATAGGTAGCCTATATCCTACCTATAACTAAACGTGATGTGGGACGTCACCACGATTCTTTAATTGGCAATAAAAAAAAATAACTCGTTTTACAACACTAGGCACCCATCTATAGGCACAAAACCCAAGAAAAAACATGTATGCTCCTCACAACCCCACCCAGGGATCGAACTTGGGACACTAAAAGCTCAACAGGCGGACTACCAATAGCGCCACAACCCACAAACGTCAATCATCATCATCATCAGCCTGTTCGGTTCCTACTGCTGGGATACAGGCCTTCTCTACCTTCACAAAATTCACAATCATTTCATTCATTTACTGATATATACCTACCTATGTTTGTACATCGGTAGGTACATAAATTCGTACACCTAAAATACCACGTACAGATAAGACACCAGTCATTATTTACCTACCTCTATGTCTATAAATTGAACCATTAAAATTAATGATAAATGATAATACTAAATCCTACTGATATTGTAGAAAAATATTTTCAGTGTCCGTAAATGTATTAATTTTTTGTACCATGCTATCGCATAAAAATGGATGATCTCCTTCTATGTTAAGGCCCTGCCATAATACGCCGTTGACCTTGCTTGATCAGGTAAAAGCATCCTGCCCTGGCTGTATGGGCGACTGAGGGGCAGATTTGCGAGTATGAAATACTTAAAAAATAATGCATTTTTCGGTCTGAAGGTGTTCTGCTATATATCAAGTAGATTACATATATTTTTATTAGATTTTATTTAGACCAGAATTAAACAGCAAGATAGTTTTAATTAACCCCGTTTTTTAGCTTAGCTTGAGAACCAGCGCCTTAACATAAAATATCAGGTGTGTAAAGATGTTCTAACATGTCCAATGTCCATTAAAAGGAAAATTTACTGTGAAGTTACTTTTAGGAAGAAAATAAAAAAAGAACGAAGGAAAAAATTAGTTTTCGAGGTTGGTAGTAGCCATGTATTTCTCTAGTTTTATTTGCCCATTACTTTAGTTTTCATTGTATCACTAAACTGTCACATACCTAGAAATGATAATAATGATTCAGATATTGTTATCTACTGATAGGCGATACGGGGTGCTTAGGCTTACCTACATATGAAAAGGACGCAGTTATTTAAAATTATATCTTATCCGCAAGTGCCAGATTCCAAACATTTACTTTACCGCATACCTATACATTTTAGATATTAAAACAATACTTTTGGGGACACGGCTTGCAGGACAAACGTGAGTAGTTTTGTAATTATTTATTTAGTTAGATATGCAAGCGCTTAACATTTAATTCAGATTTCTAAAATCCATGATCCCGACAACTTCGAACGTAGACGTCACATCACCTTATTATATCCACACCCTATTTATTATAAATAGATCTTGATCTGAAATAGTTCTTTTATACATTTGATTTTAATCAGGTCCCCACAATATTATGATGTTGTTGCAAGGCCAACTGCAATAGTGTGAAATAATTTTGTCTCAAGTTAAGTTATCCTTGGCTTGTTCTATTGATCGTAGATACTTACTGTTACCTAACTACAAGCACAGCTACAAAGCTAAGTAAGCTAAGCTAAGTATTTTTCTGCTGTCGAATTAGATCCCGACATTTACTGGTTTTAGAGAGGTATTTGAACATATGATATTGGAAAAAAGAGCAAGTATTTGTTCAGTGTCTGGGTGTTGTGGAGTTTTTAATATTGGGAACCCAAAGGGTTCAGAGATAACCAGACAAGACAAACTCAAACTGGGGCTATAGTAATGTAACGAAAAACATACAATATATAATATATAATAGTCTTACGAAAATATTAGCCAAGTCCTTAGGTGACGAAGAAAGATGGGTTAGTATGGGATGTGAGCTTCGGTTCGAAAGAAGACACAGGGGCACGGAACACAGTCAGCTGAAGATTTAGAGTTCAATGTACCTAACCTGTAGGTGAAGATATACGTGTTGGTATAGCTTTGTTTTAACCCTTCTTCTTTCGTATGACCTAGTGGCCAACTCTATTGCCGAAGTTTCCAACATGGTTTTCGACTGAGACAGCCGAGACCGACAGCTTAAAGTACGGAACCTCAAGGCCAAGTTGAACCTTATCAGGATTTTTATATTTTCCAGACCAGCAACATGGGTTTATGCTCGAGCTGTTGTGGTCCTGATGATTCAGTGAACTTCGTGGACCAGCCCATGGGTGGTGGAGGTTTCCAGCCACCACCTCCTGATGGTGGAGTCGTGTTCGTCGACCATGGTCCGGACGGTGGTGGACCCATGGGGAGATAGACATAAGACCAATTGCAATGTTTAGCTATAGATACTAGGTTATTTTTAAACTAGTACGAGTATTTTGGTATTACGTGTTCTGTATTAATTATTTCTTACACTCGAAAATTAATGAACTTTATTCGTGATGACTTAATTTTTATTAGTGTCAACTTTTAACATACACATAAATGTTATTTATTGTAAATAAAAATCTGTAAGTGTATCAAATTGTACTATTGTTTGCCCTTAAACAATAATTATTTTACCATGACTAATGTGACTCTTTATTAATAAAAAATATTATACAGAAAAATATAAATAATTGATGTGAAATCATTGGCCATAGCTTGCTGAAATACAATTTTGCTTTACCCTGATAAATTACTAAAGCAGACGCTTATCGCTCAATAAGTTCAACGCAGTAAACAAGATAGGTAGAGAAACCATTTACATCATCAAATTTATTCACAAGTACATTTCAAACTTTACAGAGTAATCGGACAAAATTATGTCCTTCATTTGAATAGAGTAAATGATATCATCCTACAATTTTGCAGAGAACTTCGTAGTTTTTGTATGGAATTTCTGAGCCACCAAACGAAATGTAAGCAGTGCCGTGAGTGGGATGAACCTGAAAATATCAACAGAAACATAAGAAAAGTTGCACAGTTAGAAAATCATATAACATTAGTAAATCATCAACATTGAGGCTTTCCTCTACAATTCATAACAGTATTATAGCTTTCAATCGGTACCTAGAGATTAGCAAATGATATGTCTGGCTCTGATAGAGTATGCAGGCTCTACCTCAGAGTTTTACCAGCACCAATAGTGCAAAAAATTTATTTACGATTTTTTTACTTGTTTTAACAAGCAGCCAGCAAATTTCATATTGCTTGATAAAATGGTTGCAAAAATAAAATTACCTTTCCAGGGGTAATAGAGCGCAAATGCCTAGCCCTGGCAATGTATAGAGGCTCCGCATTGTGTGTGTTGCCAGCTACGATAGCACCAACAGGGACTTGGCCGTTGCTGGATGGCAGCCATCGGAGGGATTGTTGTGGGGCGCAAAGCACCTGAAAATAAGAAGAGTAAATTGGATTGTAATTGTTTTTTTTCTAATTAAAAGCATTTCTAAATCAAATTATATAAAGCAAAAAATATTTAAGAAAAACGTTTTTTTTCATTTAAGTAAGTAGGTACATTGTTTGATATGTTTTTCGGTCAAACCCCACCAAACAAACGGAAATTTAAATAGCGATTTTATTTCTCCCCGGCAACCTATCATGAGGATATTTTACAAGCTGTATCACAACTTACCTCGAAGTTATGAACAGGCACTTCTTTGCCACCATGAGGAATGTAAGCCGCGCGGTGTTTAATGGACAGTTTGCCCGGAACAAACTCCCCGCTGTGGTGAGCCCTGATCACCCACAGAGGACTTCCATCCCAGCCTTCCTTCCCAGCTACGAAGGCACGGTGCGAAAGTGAAGTAGCCGTTGATGTAGTAGCTGGCACCCAGTCTAAGACGACGTCTGTAATTCAGCAATAAAAGATCACATTAATTTGGGACTTTTTAAATGCTTTTCATCATGCTGCAAAGAAAAGTTTAAATCGTTTTATATTTTGAGTTTTGCTCTGACCTGATGACGTTTTTTAGAATGGGTGGTCACCTAATAGTGTTTTACCAACCATATACCTACTTTGTCATAACTCATACGGCTAAGCTCTAAAGCAAGTTAGCAGTTGCGCACTCAAAAATATCTGTACTTATGATTCGACAGTATTGTAGCTAACATAAAGCAAGCATCGTTAACAGTGATAGACATTGGTATTGTGGAAAACCAGCCTGATAAATTAATGCTGAATATGGAGATCATGACCAGAAAGATTACACGTCTGTTTTTATATAGGGGGTACTTGAGACTGTCTTACTGAAGTCCACTTGTATTAATAATATTCATCAAAGTTTTATAGTTTACCTTGTCCGTAAACATGACATGTCTGATGTTGATTATTGGTGATCCTTTTACTGACTTCAGATAGGCAGGTCTCAGCAATTCCCGCAATTGCTTGCCAGGGTCTTGGGAGAACAAGTGATGGAGGAGATTCTGCAAATATGAGCCGTTTCGGCAACCTAAGTAATTTGATGGTAATATTCAAGCGTGATCAAGGCAAATAGCAACGTCTGATACGTGACACAGGCTACACACACTAAACGTATGGAGGCATATTTAAAAAATAAGGTAACTTCCTCTATGAAATGTCAATAGAAATCGAATACATAGGTCCGAAACAATCAGTTTCAGTTTTTTCACTTTTGACTATCATCAATATTAAAAACGTGAAAGTTTGTGAGGATGGATTGTATGTTACTCTTTCACGCAAAAGCTACTGTTTGGATTTTGATGAAATTTGGTGTGGAGATAGTTCATACCCTGGAGAAGGACATATAACTTTTTATTACCGCGGGGCGCAGCTAGTCTATTCATAAAGCTAACCTTCAACTACTCTCACAGGTTCGGGTGCAGGTGGTTGCTGGTAAATGTAGTTAGTGACGTAGGTCGGTTGAGGTGTCGGCTCGGGTGGCGGCGGCGGGTGGTGCTGGGGCTGGTGGTGAGGTGGCGGCGGGTGGTACACCGGCATCATCACGGGAGCAGGGACCGGTACGTATGCGTACCCTCCCGCTGGAGGAGGCGCCGCCGCCTGGTACCCATAATAAGCTGGTGGACCGTTTGGAGGAACTGAAAATATAGTCAACAGTACATTTAGCTTACATAATAGTAATCTAAATGCGAAATGAACTCTCTCTGTCTGCTTGTTAGGTACCTTTTCCCGTCTAAACCTCTGAATAGATTCCGATTAAATTCGGTGTAAGTAAAGGTAGTTTGTACCCTGGGTAAGGACATCATAATGACACTTTTATCAGTTTTTACTGAGTTGGTGAAACTATAGAGCACAGTTGATAGATTCATTATAATGTAATCAACGCTTTGAAGGAACTTCAGGTGCGAAGAGGATAAAGATTAAAGAAAAATAACCTTTGTTAATATCTTTACAAAAAAATCGTTATCAAAATGATTTGAATTAGATAAAAATATCTTCATGAGGTTTGTTGATTATTTGATATTTTACTGATATAAAGCAAATACTCACTGTGAGACATGGCCCTGTTTTCTTTTGTTCACAAAATCAACAATCGCAGTGTAATTTGCTGCAATTTCAGCAAGGTGCGGTGTAACTCTGCAGGACTCCTGTTGTTTATCAATATATCTGTATCAACTATCGAGTATCGACTGATTCACCTCACGTCCTATAGCTAGAAACTTCGACGCATTTTGTGATAAGATAAAATTATTGTGTCCTGAAACAAAAATAGTGAACAATTTACATGACTATGGTATGAATGAATATTGGTAGTTGATTAAATATTTGGATATTAACCGGCGCGGCGGAACCAGATCACCAAACCCTTTCCCTACTAACAAAACATGACGTTTGTTTATTTTTGCCATTAATTCTTAGCATTTTTTGGTGATATTTGGATTATTTCACGTCAGGTTCCAATAAAAAAAAAATACAAAATTATAGATAGTTTGTCAGTGTTTTCAAACATTGTCAAATGAAGATCGTTTCGAGAAAAAAAGATACAATTTAACTTTGAAGCTATGATGGCCCAGTAGTAGTGATGTCGGTTTGGCCGTAGGTCGTGGGTTCAAGACAATAAGCTTGAGCTTTCGGTGAAGGAAAACATCGTGATGATTAGCTTGATAGGCCATTTTCTAGTGCTCGACCGGCTAGTTACCTCCCCTCAAGTTAAGAATCAGTTGCCAAGCATCTATCGATGTATTACGGCAACCTCAGTATTTGTTCTGTGTCTGGGGGTCGTGGACATCCGATCCGCGTAGTATCTGATACCCTAAATATAGGAAATCCTAGTTAGGGGTCAGAACTATGTATGTGATTGTGTGAGAGTTATTTCATTTATTTATTCATTTAGGTTCAATATGACGTGTAGGTTGAATTGTCATTTTTTTTCTGCCAAGATTTCGAACTAATACTTAGGTAATAAGCATCGTTACATTATGTGACAGTACGTACTTTTTTAAAACACTTTTATTAGCTTCACTTGTAACACACTTCTAATTGTCGTATCGACTTGAAACTTTTTACTTCTTAGAGTGTAGCGTTTAACCACAAGTCACCCGATGTTAAGTGACGAGATCGTCGACCAGGTTTTAAAATTTGCATAGCACCTAATAGTATTATTATAGCTACAAATACTTTAAAGTATTGCGCCTGACAGTGGAACAATAATACTCCTAGCCTCTAGTAAGCGCCTGACAATAACATCTTGGAATATTAACATACTTTGCTATTACTTTTACTTTTAAAAGTTTTTAAAGATAATTTTCTTAACTAGTTCTGTAAAAGTATGCGTGACAGCGACGAATAGCATTTTTAAATATTATAGTAATCCAACAATTCCTAATTGAGCCTCGTCTAAATATAGGTATTTAAATCCTAAAGATCGTACATATTCTAGAGTCCAGTCAATTACACCTTTGGCGAACTGATACTGCACTGATAAAAAGAATACACGATTCACGTTCAAATTACATTGCAAACGATGGATAGTGGTGACTAGGCAGTCGTGACATAAAATACGATGACTTTACATTGCAATTCATACAGAGCTTGCGAGATAGAGTTGAATAGCCCTCATCTTGCTATCATAATGCTATCTTACAAAGTACCTATATGTACTAACTGTACCTACGTACATAATAAATCTCTATAAATCATATAGAACAATATTATTTAGTTCCTAACCCAGGTGTAGCGTGGCGTCATCTTCGACCACATTGTCACTTAACATCAGGTGACTTGTGGTGAAACGCTACCTTATAAGTAATATATAAAAAAATTAAATATACATGTTTTAGGTTTTTGTTATTTCTATTGTTTGTTTATTATTTAATTTCAGTTTGTCAATATTAACGTAGGTGCATTTTGCATGCATATGCATATGACACTACCACTACCACTACCGCGGTAGCCGCGTTCGTAGTGTCCCTGCCTGCGAAGCTAGCGGTCCCGGCTTCGAATCCCGGTAAGGGCAAATATATGTGTGATGATCTAGAAATTTGTACCTGAGTCTTGGATATTCCTATCTATATCGTTGTCTAGCACCTAAACACAAGTTTCGAGCTTAATTTGGGGTTAGGTCAATTTGTGTGCAACTGTCCCCGATATTTATTTATTTATATAAAAAGGTCTTTAAATTATAAGTAGTCAAAATGCTTTCTAACTATGAAAGTTAGGCTGATTCAGCCACTTTTATTGCTGACCGCACACGTAGATGTATTGTAAATTAGGTATCTGATATTTTTTATGTATGTGTGTGTACGTATATTTAAGATGGGGATAGCTTATATTATATTCACTAGATTAACAAATAGGCTATTTCATATCCCGGTAAAAGGTGCTCATGGGATAACAAGAAAACTGTGGCGTGCAGTCTACAATGTTTCCATACATTATAAATATTGTATTTATATATTAGACAGAGGTAAATTTGTTTCCTTACGTACGAGTAGGTATGTACCTACTAGGTAATCTCTTAACTATTAATCCGATTCTAAAAAATCTTTCATTAACAGGAAGCTTCATTATCTTTGCAATGGTTAGACAATTCTGGTAAAGTAGAGTTGTAAGAAATCACGACGTTTGTACAAGTAAAAGAAGTCAGACAACAATGACACAACTGGCTGCTTAATCAACTTTTGATTAAAAGCAGAGTTCAAAATATCCAAGTTAAGAATCTGTCACTAAACACCTATCAGTGTATTCTGGCTACCTCACCTAAGAGCCAGTTCCCAGTCCATGCGAAACTAGGTGGCACCTTAGCCAACATGGTCACTAAACATCACGTGGCTTAAGATTGAAAGCTACTCAAAAAGGTATAAAATATTATGTTGGCTATTGAGCCATTGCAAGGTAGCGTTTTTCTTTCTATAAGCAAACTCCTTTTGCTTATAGAAAGAATTTGAATTTTGCATTCCGTACTGTAATTTTCACTTCATCATCAGCCTGGGTCAGTCTAAAATAAATCTAATGTGTTTATGTCTAATGGGCATAAACCTTTCCCAAGGTACGCCACTGAGCCCGGTCTTCGGCTAGTAGTCGCTCCACCAAGTTGCAGGGCATCCTACACTTTGTTTGCCATGTCGCGTTTTCTATTAAAGAACACGTCTACCCCAACGATTGTCGATTCTGCGGCTTATAATATGATCAGCCCACTATCCCTTCGGTGACCTTTGTTCTCTATCAAATCCTCTAATTTTTGATTCAGTGAATTTTCACTTAGGCATAGTAAATTTATAACAGTTGATTCATTTTAGCGAATTTCGCCTTGTAATTCTTTAGAGAGAAACACGTTTTTATTCTACTATTTTAATTCTGCTAAGTTCTTTAATTCAGTTGAATTCAGCAAGTCATGTTAAATGATTTGAGGATTTGAATTGGCACTGTAAAATTAAATCACTACACTTGTTTGTAATATCCGACGAGCTTTATTAATTTCCGCTAAGTTGGTATAGTCCAAAAAGAAGTTACTAATAGGTACTGATTCAGATTCTACTTCAGATGCTTTATGACTGTGAAGTTAAATATGATCTTCTATCATTATGCTTCATTCTTCTTCTGCCACATGTTGTTGCTTTTGAATGCATAGGTTCTACCTTGTTCCTCTCAGAGTTATCTTCATTTTCAAGCAGTTGGGCGGCTTGGTTCCTTGGGGTTGTCAGGAGGTCCGTAAGGCCTCTCATAAGGAGGTGGACGGGGCTGTTCCCTCTTATCACCTGATCCGGACATTACTGGAAAAAAATAAAAATAATAAAGCACTAATTTACAATAACTGTGGGTTCCAGTTTTATTTTACTTGAAATTTCTAATTAAGTAAACAGAACGTGTTAATTATCACAGAGTTTGTGCCAAACTAGCTTGGACTAACAGCATTCACACTTTATGAAAGTTAAACATAATAACAGGTAGCAGGTACCTCTCCGGTACCTCTACCTATTTGATGACATACTTAAATGAAAGCACTTTGTAGACTGCACCCGAATCACTTTACAGTTTTAACCTAAAATGTCAGGCTCTATAGGTAATAATAAAATTTTTGAAACAATAACCTTTGGACTTGCTTACCTTTGGCTTAGTGTAGGTATTTGGTTCTAAGGGATCAACAGTCACTTTGAATTGTTGTCTCTCGACTAAAAATAATGGTTGTGGGTATAACTATATAAATATAGATAGATAACAGATGTCCAAATATTATCTTGAAGGAATTATCTTTAGAAGCTTCTTTCACTCGGAAATTCCTGATCCTCAAGTGGTGACTGCTGTTGAATGATTACTCTTAATTTGAAGATGTTGTGAACTATGACGCTTCACTTGTTAGAGGATGATGAAGGAAGATATTAATTGGACTTAAATGTTTCATTTGTATTATACCTACTTGCTTGCTACGTAATAAGTACCACGTATACATATTCTTCGTAAATAAAGTCAATTTATCTTAAACATCATGTTCCTAGGTAAAAAGGTTGATAAATTTTAAACGGCTTCAAGATATTCAAGTAAGTTTAAACTCAAAAAATATCGTTAGGTAAAAGCGATTTTTGAATAATGGAAAAAGGGCTAAGTAAAAGATTAAATCAGATTTCCTTTGCACATATTAAAACTCGTTAAAATTAAATTGACAAAAAAAATAATTCAGGTTGCTTCTTTTCAGAAGAGAGAGGAACCTCTTCTTCCATAAACATTCTTCAGTCAGTGTAGTAGAAATCTTCAATACAACAAGCAGCTTCGAAACAAAACGGTGAAAACAAAATGAGTTCATGATAGGATTTATAATTTTAGAACACTCTGTATGAGAGGCTGGTTTTTCCAATGCTAAATAACGTTTCAATGTTTGGGAAATCCTGACGTGACGTCTGTTGTCTGTTGTCTGTTTGGATCACTCATGCGTTTCTGTATGGATTATGTTATGGATTTTTTGAAGATCTTAGAAATAAATAATTTTACTTTATTATATAACTACATGTGACGAAGTCACGAAGGATTTGCGCGAGCTCCAGGTGGAGGACTTGCAGGAGGTGGTTGGTGCAGGTGAGGCCAAAGTGGCGTCTTTTGTTATCGGAGGCTAGGACTCACTTTGGGTTGTTGCGCCATTTCAGTCAGTCAGTCATATGACAACATGTAGAAGAGTTTTCGAGTAGATATATAAAAATTACATACAAAAAGTTACAATGGTTTTCTTAAATTCCTACATACTAATTAAAATTAACAAATTATGGGTACATAATAAACATTGCTAAAGGCACTAACTAAAATATGCGCAACTAAACAAATATATTTTGAGGTAATGTGAACCCAATTGAAATCTTCAACTTTTAAAAGACAAGAACTTTCAAGAAAACGATTATGAATCAATATAATTAATGATATTTGTATTTTTTTTGTAGTTCATTATTTAATTTCCAAATTAAATAATCAATGCAGTTTGTTGATGTTTATTATTCTAGATATAAATGCTCAAGATATTTAAATAAAAATAATAAACACACGCTAACTTCAAAGGCGTTAGATCTGTTTTCTCAACATTTAAATTATCAAGACCACATTAGTAGGTAAGTACCAGGCTAGCAAATTATTATTGTTGGTTTGTTTGTCAACTAAAAACAGATAATAGACGATTTTACTAATCTGACTAAGTCAAACAATAAGTACTCATCGCTTATTAATTACTGATAGTAAACATTGATAAAGTATTAGCATCAATATCATCTTGCTCATTAAGTCAATGTTCTAAAACTCGATAGAAATGAGAAATATTACAATGCAATCGATCACTTCACTCGACACACTCATTGTTAGACATAAACAGGATTATCTACGGAAAAAGTAGTAATTTAATTGAATATTGTGGGTAGTGGAAAAACCCCGGTCTATAGATAAAATTAAGCCGATCTACATCACAACAAACTGATTGCTTCATTTATGTATGTCATCCTAACTCTTATCCCCTTAAAGCCGCCTTTACATTTTCTATCACTTTGTATCGTACCTATAAAACCGTACCTATATAATTTCTTTGAGCGTACCTATAAAAATCTGGCCCAATTCAATCAGTTAGAAATAAGAAAACAATTGTATAAAGTACTAGCTGCGCCCCGCGGTTTCACCCGCGCCTCTCGTTATCCCGCAGGAACCTTTTTCCGGGATAAAAGTAGCCTATTTGTTAATCCAAGGTATAAGCTATCTCCATTCCAAATTTCACTCTAATCCTTTCAGTAGTTTTTGCGTGAAAGAGCAACAAACATTCATACATACATACATGTACTCACAAACTTTCGCGTTTATAATATGTATTATAGTAGGAAGTGGGATATACATATGATATGACGGGCGTTTCTTTTTTTTACTATTTTGTCGATGTAAGGAGGTCGGAGCAGGCTAGTTTTAAGTTAGATGTTTTAAAGCGAGAGCCAGCCGCCCATCCAGGTCCACCTTCAACCACATTGTCTCTTACCATCAGGTGACTTGGGGTCACACGCTAACCTGTAAAAAGTAAGAAAAAGCTCGTAAAGTAAGGTTCATTTCATGTACTACCTACCTATATATTTTATCTATCACGTCGCGTATTTTATGTATAGGTATGAAAGTGACACAAATGTAGACTCAGCCTAATAAGTCAATTAGTTAGAAATAGGTTTTGTTTAATATAATTAGAGCTGCCTAGCTAGTGATAAGATTAAAAGTACAGGTAAATATTGTAAAAATTATTACAAATTATAGCTCATTAATTTATTTTATGATAGTACCGAACCTTACTAAGTATAACTATGAAAAAGGTTAACTTTCCTGTTCCAGGACCATCAAAATAACATTTTGACATCCAGGACTGAGCATGTTTATATACTCTTGACATGATTAAATACAGAAATGTGCTGATAGTCAATATCGGTTAGATATATCACTTAAAGATGGCACCGTCATGAGGATAGTCCCTAAAGAAAATCGCTATTAGAAAATGTATTATTACTTTGACATTATGTATGTACTTTGAAGTGTTAAAGCTCTGTGGTAGTGAAGTCTGACATTAGCTTGCGACCCGTGGGCTTGAACCCTATTATGAGCTTGAGCTTTTGGTGAAGGATATCATCGTGATGATCGTTGTGTCAATCGTTGCAATGAATGAGGCCATGATCGCCTTACTCTCAATCTTTTTTAAAAACTACGTATTTTAGAGATTTTTTAGACATCTTGAAATGCTCAGAGCTGCCTGCACTGGTTTATAGATTCTGAAGAAGTTATTACTCGATAATTGTATCTTTTCAAGGTGTATACAAAATTAATTTAAGCTGCCCTTTAAATGCCCGATAATTATAATTAATATGATTGCTTCCTGTAATCAGATATAATAATTACTACTTATCAATATCATTTGTGGAGAACTGCTTATGACATCTATGTACTATACATGTACCTAGGTATACCAGTGCTCTGCCTAGCTTCGCCTGCGTTCAATTCCAAAGGAAGTTTATATTTCGTAACATTTTCTTAACGTTTGATTAAAACAATTTAAATGTAACTTATAGATACTTTTATTACAAAAACATACAGCTAGAGACACTTCACTTTTGAACACTTAAATTAACGTACGAGATTCCATATCGTGTGCGGGGCTCCTTATTGAAAGGAAGGGTCGAATTTAGGGGGGATGGTGTTACTGATCTTCCGGATGGTGGCTGCTGGCATGAAGCACCCGGGTTGTTGTTGCTGTTGGTTCTGCTGGGGCATGCCAGGAGGTCCACCAGGGGGTCCGTACTGCTGCCCTGGGGGATAAGGCCTGCCAGGGCCTTGGTTGGGAGGGACTTGACCTGGGTATCCAGGGCCCATCTGTCCGTTGTTCGGGAAACCAGGGTTGTACGGTGGGCGTTGCATGCTGGATAAAGAGAAAAATAAAGCTTTAGAAATAAAACTATTGTTTAGTCGTTAGAAATATTTTGATTTCTATTGCCCACTTCAGTTAACTTAACGTGTGTGTGTACTTACATTGTAGATAGTGGTTTGTCTGGAAAAGACACTGTTGATTTCTTCGCTGAAGTTTCAAGACTTTGATTGAATTTTCCGATGCGCGCTATTTATACTGATGGTATTATCGGATTAAAAACTGTTCAGTACCTACATATTATCTTCAGACTATCAGATCAGATCTAAGTCCCGCCTCCTTTAAGTAACGTGACTGATTTGAAAAATAAGTCCTCACCTCTTATTATCAGTTGATCACAAGTCTGAGAAATATTTTTGCATGTTGTTTGCGTATATACTATTAGCAGCTTACCTTGTGGCTTCGCTTACATGCAAGTAGAAAATTTTCCAGTGTTTTCAAACTTTTCCACACAAAGTTTAATACCCCATACATAATTTCAATAATTTTGTCTTGTTGCTACATAACAAAATGAGCATAGTGTCCAAAAAAGTTTCTAGAATGATCGGTTTGGGCTCTGAGTTGATATTTCACTCAGTCAGCCAGGACATTTTTTTTAATATATAGATGACGTTACTGTTTCTTTATGTCACAGTCAAAGACCGATGCTCTCACTATCTTCAACTATATGACATTGAAGAATGTTTCGATCAGATGTTTTGATTTCAAATCGGGCATTCTGGATCAATTCATTATTTGTCAACGTGAAATATCCTACTATACTACATAATACATACATAAAATTTTATAAGTGAAAATTTGTAAGTATGGATGTATGGATGTTTGTTATTCTTTCACGCTAAAATTCCTGAACGGATCTGGATGAAATTTAGAAAGGAGATAGCTTACACCCTGGTTAATCAGATATTATGCTACTTTTTGTAAAAGGAAAAATGTTTCTACGTGATAGCGGAAAGACGCGGGTGAAACTGCGGGGCGCAGCAAGTGTATTTATATTCTTAAGGTACCTACCTATGTACGTATTGGTAGATTTTACTAACCACTAGGTATATGTGTTAGTAAACGAAATCAAGTTATTAAATGTAACTTTTCTAGTTGTTCTATAAAAAGTCTATCAAATCTAAAAAAAATCTATCTATCAAAACTATCGTGTTCGGTTTGTATCTGGGCTGAAAATATTATCATCATAATTAATTACTTAACAATTTAATGCTTGACATTGGTAAATGGAAAATTGGAAATACACAAAGCGACGAGCTCGTGAAGTGAAAAAAAAAATGGTGTGATTGCTCCGAGTTTTGACCAATCAAGTCATTAGGTTTAAGACGAGGTATTCTATAGTCTAAAATGTTTAAACCTAATTACCTTATTGATTCTAATTTCCTTTTATCGTGCCGGTGCCTAATACATTGGCTCATAAAGAGCGCTTCCTATGTGGAATTGAATATGTATCACCATATGTGAAACCATGGCTTGATGGTAGAGTACTGTCTAGTGCTCACCTGGCTACCACTCACAACTTAAGAATCTATCGGTGTGTTCTGTTCAGGCAGCCTCACTTGAGAGCTATTTCCCAGTCCAAGCATAGCGTGGCACCAACTCTGACCACAACGTCTCTTAACATCAGGTCACATATTTTATGGTCAAGCGCTACTCTGTAAGAAAAAAAATAAGTGACCACCTACACATGTTTTTGTTTACTTAGAAGGTAAATAATAACATAAAAGATCTAAGAATCACGTTTTCACCTTCTTAGAAGAAACAGACAAAAGTTATCATCTTGAAAGGTGTACAAAAGATAAAACTGTCGATGATAAAGAAAAACCTTTATCAAAATTGATTACCTAATTGGAGTTCTGATTTTTGATATCTATTTATCTATCACAGGATATTGCAGATTGAAATTGATTTGTTCACGCTAAAGATGCCTTTTAAAATATCGGCATCCGGGCAATGATACAAATTGTAATTAACGATATTAAAATTGCATACTTTTTTTTACTGTTGTAGTTACGAGTGAACATAAATACAAATTTTTATTTATCATTTTTCATTCAATATCTCAATATCAGACTGTGTTACCACTTAACTCATAAATATCATAGTAATAAGGTTTTGACCTAATTTAGATATACATAGTATATTTTCAATAACAATTCCTGATATGACTAGTTAGGCTTGTGTAACATTGGTTTCTCTCAATATTATATTAGATACAAGATATTTTTAGTACATGCGAGTAAAAGGAGTAGGTAAACCGGTTTTTTGCATGCATAACACGTGTTCTTAACGTTTACGTTAACTAGTGCATATTTGGAAACACAAGAGCATGAAAAAATAGATATATGATAAACTTAAATTAAGCAGTTGTTTTCTCTGTTTTTAATACCTACCTATAGGAATTTATTGACACCTTATTTATTGATAAAACTGATAAACTTGTTATACAAATAAAGTCGAGGACATTTAGCTGGTGACGAAAAAAAACATACCCAATATCTTTTGTTGAAAACTTTAATTCTTTTATTCATTAACAATAATACCGACAATCGATATAAAATAGAACTAATTATCTGCACCTTTTTTATTTATTGTTTCCGGTGCTGATTGAATCTTTGGATGATATTCGCTTTTGGTTTCTTTTAACACTCGTTCTGCGTCATTTACATCTGACTTTTCATTAATTTTAAATTCGCTATTTTGTTTCTGTCTGGTTTTAATTCCTAGTCTCCTAGTTATAAGATACGCTAGTAGCTGTAGAACAGATAGAGCTAGTCCAGGTAGAAGCCAAGCGTCAGGAACAGTCGACACTGTCTTGCTGTAGAGCAACGAATACAAGGGCGATGAAATGGTCTGTGTCGCTGATTCTAGAGCGCCGAGAACGCTGTAAATTTTACCTGCAAATGAAATAAACATTAAGTAACACACTTACAACTTCTGAAGAGCTAGGGGCTTGATGATAATATACTTATAGTAAAATTGGATGCTTTCCGTTACTTTACTAAAGTAATGGAGAAATGCATTATGTTCAAAATCTATCCATAGTCCATACTAATAGTGCGTAAGCAACTCTCTAAGCCCCTATGTGTGTTTGTTCTCTTTTGATTCGCAAACCACGAACAGACTTTGATAAAATTTAGTATTTAGATAGTTTTGAATCTTGGGAAAGGACATATGATACTTTTAATCGCGATGATGAAGCCCTTCCATTCTAGAAGTCTCGGTCCGATGCACCACTGAGACGCAACCGTAGCTATTGCCCAACAATGAGAAACTCTAGGCTTGTCTTTTAATAGAATTAATACACCAACAACAACTGATAAAACAACAACGTAGTAACTATAATTGTCACCACATTTTAGTGGCCGCAATATAAAAACAATTGAGTCAATGTTCAACAACGTGCAGCAATTATTGTTGTAAACGGAAATTTCAAATAAATCATTTTTACGTTTTCGATAAGATTTCAGAACTAGATTTTATAATTCTGTGATTCAGACAGGTTAATCTTTAATATCTGTAGGTATGGCGCAATAACAGGCAGGAGTAGTTTTATCGTTTGCCGTCGTCGCATTTGTCAGATTAAATAGGAGGAAGAACAACATAATAGAAATGTGCAAGCATACCTTGTTCAGTTGGCAAAATCTGCTTATTCACCAGCGGCCTTTGCACTACTTGCGATCCTTGCGATATGATGCCGACTATTGGTACTATAAAAAAAATGTGGTATTTAAATCACATGTTTGCATTTTTCTGAACCTCGCATCCGCATGAAACGAAATAAATTGATGGTACCTATAGCTAACAAAACAATTAAATAACCTACGTCAAGTGAAAAAGATTACATTATTTGAGCTGTTTGTCATTAAAGTGGTAACGTGATGTATCTTCGTTTACAAAACAACAGTGGATTTGATAATTTTTGTATAGCATCACATCAGGGAAAATACTCAAGAATTATGAAAATCAGCCTGCGAACGAACTGCTATGCGATGGGCATGTTCATGTACATTACCTATAAGATTTGGAGGGGCTGTATATTAAGATAGCCAATTTAATATTTAGTGACGTTCCTTTACATATATCTATCATTGGAACACCTCAAAAGATAACCTATCCTATAACAAGATATGATCATACTTACTGAAAAACACGCATAGTGTGCTCGGGGCAGCTATAAGGCCAGAGGTCGCGACCATGAAGGACATACAGCTCAACATCCCGACTGTCTCGTCAGACAGACGCAGCCGACGTTTCAGAATCGTCAGGATTACTAGTGTACCTGGAATCAATCACGTTTGATACTAACTTCATAATGGTGAGCAATAGGTACATTGTTCAGACCCAGAACTCTCTCAAAAATTATTCATAGTAAGAAATCCTGATATGGCTGATGATGTACAGAAAACAGCACCATAATAATGGCATCAAGGACACTGTCAGAAATGTACCGTAGGTATAGAGACAACCTTATATACAACAGGGAGGAAATTGAGCATACCTGATATTAATTGTTTCAAAAAGTGTGATGCCGAATTTCAAGAACTGGGTTAGATTAAGCTATTTTAATGGTAAAATAGTTATAATACAAACCGACAAAGCTGATGATGTTTCTGTAAGCGAGAAACGATCCAAAGATCACATCATCCCAGTTGAACTTCAGTCTGTAGAACATGTACCCCAGGAGTACTTCGGCTGTAAAAGGCATAGAAACGTTAAATTGCCTAGAGCTCATTCAAATTCTATATAAACACCAATATTGAATGTAAAGGAAATTCAATATACTCGTATTATTGGTGCCTGATTCTGGTTTTTATCAGAAACCAGACTTTCACCAACATCTAACCATCCCTTCAAATGTTACTTATATTTGGAGGTTATAAGCGATCTATTTTCTACAGTTTTGCGCTTTTTACAGCAATTGATCAGGAGAGCGCTACATTACTGTTGTTAAGTAAAAATTATATGGAGTTGTTTAATAGGTATATCATTCAGTAGAAATTTCAAACGTTCTTACCGGAAAGCATCATCCTGTCTCCCAAAGCCACTACCAGCATCAGCAATATGATGGTCCTCTTGTACCCGTCCCGTTTCTTCAATAAACACTGCACAGCATTGAAGGGCAGCCTCCAATTGCATACTGACACCTTGTTCTCAGTGTTTATGTTTACGTCCCTCATGAAGAATATTACGTAGAGAAGCGATGACACCTGTAATAATAAAATGTGATAAAGTTACTGGTAGTTTGGTAGAAGAGACAAGAAATGTGCAGCTTAAAATTCCTCATGGCATTGCTAGCTGGAAAATAATCAGGTTTACTATATTTACTTTTAATGTTATTTTTATGCACAAGTAAATAGTAAATCTGCAAATGCATGCATGATTCCAATAAAAAAAGAACATATTCCATGACCCTTTATGTGCGTCTGTCTTTGTATGTAATTTTGTTGTGTCATGTTCAGTGTTCATGTAAATGTTAATTCCATTCAAAAAATGGGCACATGTCCAATTAAAATTTATAAAGATTGGAATGTGAATTGATGCCAATAAATTTAGTTCTTCTTAAAATCAAGGCAAAACAAGTGCTACAAAATCAAATTGTTACAGATACATAAGATAATTATGCCAAAATAAACAAAAAAGAAGCTACAGAAGGTGAACTGACTAATGACGTCCAAGAATAGTACCTACATGTAGAGCTATGATATGGTAAATCCTTACGGTAGACAAAGAGCAAGCTACAGATCGTGTCGATTGCTATGAGGAATCTATAACCAGCAAGTAATGAAGGCGAATACCTGCAGTAACAATACAAGAGGAAACACACCGTAGAATCCGAGGTAACGGTAGATAAGTGGTCCGCTCACCGCGCCCACCACGTGAGCTATCTGTATGGCGGCGCGGTGTGTGCCCATGGTGCGGGTAACGTCACGTCCAGTTGCGTGGCACACCTGAAATAAAAGTGTTAGGGATTTATTATTATCACTTGTGTGCATTTTCTGAGCTTTCCTGTATAAAATTGGTACTTAGTTCTTTGTTTGTTGAAAAATAGAATGTTGAGGGAGGAGGCACTTGTATTATGAGGTATTTTTCTAAAAATATAAATAACGAAATATTGGACTACCTTATTAAGTGCTAACTATGTAATTTGTTGTAAATTATCATATAATATGTATTATGGTGTAGGTACTATATAAATATTATATCGTATCATATCAAAATGATGATGAAATAATTATTGACTGATCCCATAAACGCGTGCAAGGCGAACTTAACATTCAAAATTCACTGTAATAATATAGAGTCATTATGTGATGTTACTAGGAAAACTTCATAATCTTCCTGGGATTCATGGCATGGAGACAGACATAGATCAATACACTACAAATCTACGTCTCAAAATAAGTTAATAAAATTATAGTGTGATTACACACCATAATGTTATAAAAGCGAAAGTTCGATATTGAGTGAGTGCGTGATGTTTATTACTTCTTCACACTGTAACAGATTAAAGCGAAATTTGGAATGGAGATAGCATACCTACCCTGCATCAACACATACCATATACAACTTTTTATCCAAAACACTAATTCCTGCGGGAAATCCGCTAGGTCCAGCTTGAAAGTGATACTTACATCGCCAATATGGCTAAACGCTGCAGCAAGAAGCAGGCCAAAATTCCCTCCTAAGGATATCGGTATCTGCACCACATACAGCACTTGCACTGTACTTGCACCGGGGATCATCAGCATCAGCAGTACTCCAGTTGTCATCACACTCATACCCACTAGGGGTAGTATGAGGGAAGGTTTCCGTCTTCCACTGCAGTCACTCCAGGGTCCGATGAAGAGAAGAACGATGGTGGATAAGAGAGATCCAATGAAGCTCCTGCTTATGTTTACGCTTGAAACTAGCATTTGACTTTGAGCCTGTAATTGAGAAGGAGTATTCGGTAAATGCTTGTAGTGAATTCAGATGAGATGGGCGAAACTGTAATTGAAAAGAAGAAAAAAAAAATCGCAATAAAGCGACGCGACGGCGGCGGTGGCGGCGTGGCGAGACGATATATGAGATGAATGGCGAGAGTGCCGTTCACATATTCTGAAATTACTGAATTTCCTCATATTTTTCCAACACACATATTGATATTTTTTCGTGCAATGTTTTTACGTGAACAATAATTAAAAAGGGGGTTATTGTTAGAAACTAATAAAAAGAATAGGTAGATTTTCGTTCTATTTCATTTTCTCTGCACAGAATTTGTTGAAATTTCGAATATAAATAGTTATGAGTAATGTATGCCATAAACACCTAGTTAGGTAATCTTCTGTTGGTCTCGGAAGAAATACAAATGACAGCGGGGAAAAGGAATCTTTTATTATCCCATGTAAAATCGAGATTGGTCGCTTACCAAATAAAACGCATACCTATATGATCTTCTTACCTCTGCTACTCGAAAATCTTCACCAACGCCTTTCTCACATATACTAGAATTATATCCCAGATCTATAGTACAAGCTGTCTTCAAGTAGAAATTCTGTAAGGAGGTCTGGCCCAGGTTGATAGCCATCATGGCCCCGACCAGGGCCGGTTCCAGTAGCAGCTGCCATTTCTGTGAAGGTGGCTCTACGTACACGCCAGCTGCATAGCTTGATTTCCTCCTTTGTTCTTGGACTACTATATCATTCGAGGTTGTGTTTGGACTGGAAATTAAACATATTATTGATTTATTAATTTCATTAGATTTGATCAAATCACCTCATCGTGTTTTCCGGCAGCCTTGAGAGCCAGTTCCCAATCCAGGCATAGCGTGATTCGACTAAATCGTCACTTAACATCAGGCGGTTTGTGATCAAATGCTACCCTGTAAGATGTAAAAAGTATTGATATAATATTTATTCCCATAAAAAGTGACAACACGGCGTTTAATTTTACCTTCAATCAAGACTTATCCACGCTTAATAATTGGATGAAAGTGCCAGGCGAGATCCATTTTTTACGCCTGATTTATTTTGGGAGCAAGAGAGTTAGGCAATGGGGGAATCTAAAATGCCGGGTTATAATGGTGAAATCTCTTCAATTTAAATAATCTTAAATCTGATGATATCGTGCCTGATCAAAAGAAATGAAGCAGCGTCACAATCGTAATCGAATAGATAAAAAAAAAAGTGATAACGCGGGACAAAACGCTAACATTAACATTTAGCTTTTTTTGGTTAAAAAAAATTTTGGTCCTACATGTACTTAGATATGTGTTATGAAATGAAAACAAGCCAACAACAGAGAAATTCCAATAAAACTTGAATACATAACATAATACTTAGTTAAGAGCAGTACAGAATTTCAAATGTTTAGTAAGAAGTCACAAATTTCCACAAACCTTAACTTTTCCAACTCATGGAGATCCACAGAATTATCAGTCATTTTCACTTCGATATCACAATTAAATTTTTCCTAAAAAATAATATTATTTCTCACATTATTTTCATCACAATCAAAAATAAGTGTTTTCTCATCAGTTTTGTTTGACAGCCAACCGGCGTGTATCCAGCACTGTACTAAGGTACGTTAATACAAACCGATAAGATAGTGTTGGTCTGTTTGAGAAATGGAAACAAAGTGCTTAGTCAAATATGAGTGATAACTTTCTGAACCGTGTGTGCATTATAAACACACAATGTTTCGTTACTAACTGGATGAGCTGGTAACTGGCGGATGCGTGGTTGCTAGCCCGGAGATGATACCTAATCGTATTCATAGTCAGAGAGGTGGCTGATCGTTAATTCGATTACATGAACAATGATATCCACTTTATACAGCAACTAATATTCCTAATTAGTTTATCCAACATTTATATTTGTAAAACTCAACTAGGATCGAGTAACTGCGAGGTTTACTTAACGCAATTCTATAAGTTTTATAATTGTGACCTGTTTGTTTCTTATTCATAGTTTAGGAAGCTACTGGGGGTAGATTTTAATGCAGTTTTTAGTGTTTTGTAGCTTATGTCTCATATAAAAATGTATACCTTGTTGCACTGACTTCTTGGTATTGCGTATAAAGCGGCACTGATAATTCCTGTAATTTACTATGCGGAATTCTTATCGCTATTCAGGCAAAGCCCCGGGCAAATGTTATTTTTAAACATAGATAGTGTGCGTACATTCATTGACCTACTTTAAAGCTAGTTTCCTATTTAGATTAAGCATATCATACCTTGGATATTGTTTCTTTAGATATGATACCCCTTAAAAAAGGCGAATGTTTAGCTTAGCTCAAAGCGCATTGTTTCAATAATAACAAAATGTCAAATCGACGGCTTATATCGAACCGTTTATCTCGGTTAATCTTTGCAACCGTATGCATCCATGTCTGCCCACTCTTATATCTACAATTCTACATTCGATGTAGGTATTATACAGCCTTATAATCCTCGATATCATTTCCTTAGTCATGGAACTTGATCTACGTGATAGAGATCACATACGCAAATTATACAGTAAAATAACAAAAGAAATATATGCTTGACACAGTTTTTAGTGTCATTGTAGATTTCGGGTAGCAAATACGGTTAGGTATATTTTTATTTGTACAAGCTTACAAATGTTTTACCTCTGTTTAGGTCTACCTGTAAACTATGAGTGATGCTGTATGATTCCCGTTTTTTTGTTAAAAGTTATAATAGGCTTGATTGTTTTGAAGATAAAGACGACTTTGAAAAACTCATGAATTAAACAACGGAACGTGATCTTGAAAGAAAATCGACCGCCGAGAAAATTAATGGAGAACTTCAATTGTTTTACAACTTAAGCACTGGCCCATTATTAAATGCATGAGACGAGTTTAGCAGTCATTGAACGACATTGTTCACCGCTTATAGGATCTGAATAGAGCATATACAGTGTAGCTATTACAACTTTTCATGGCCGAAGTACAGCGCCAGCTTTAAAATAAAATAGTAGAGAATCTCGGTCGGTGGCGACCGCCGCGTATTCACGACCGTAGGTAACCTACGTACCTACGTGTGATTATCACTAATTATAACTGTTAGGTGGTCGATTTCGTGACTTAAGATTAGCTACATAATTTGTAGCAATTCTGTTTCTGTTTATGAATGGAAAATTCTTTGATGATTTTCAACTAAGTGTCGTGGTTGTGGATGTTGTGATAAGAATACGTTAGATTCTGTGGATGATTATGAAGTGAACACTACAAATTACCTACATCAAATTCTGTTCAATAAAAATAACGAGCAAATGTGTGTATAAATAAGAAACAACATAATAAATAACAAAGAGTAGTAGAGTAGTACGTAAGTAGATTTAACTGCCGTCCAAATTAATAAGAACATAATATTCTCTTTACAACTAAGTAACGATTCTCAGATAGCAAATATGATAACAAATAAATAGAGATATTTATCTTTCGATAATAACGCAAACGAACCTAGTGCAAACTACAAAATGATTATTTGTGAACAAATGTTTGATATTAAATACAATATAATTAATGTACCCATATTTGTAAGCGTTTACGGCTTAAATAACGTTAGCGCTAGATACTTTTCTAGTTATAACGAATTATAGATTTATAAAAATTTTCTCATCTAATGTTCCAGGGTGATAGGCGTACATAAAAGCGTTTCTAAAATATAATATAACAATGAAAACCTTATAAAAGTACGTATGTATGTTTTACAGTAAATACTATGACTAAGTAGCAAAAAGTCCAATAACGCGAATCGTCTAACTGGCAATACGCCCAATGGACAAATCATATAGCTTTTTTTTTTGAAAAAACTTTATTTGTAAATATAATTTTCTTTTATTTGTGATACGTATATGCATGTAGAAACATTAAAATCAATTGTAAATAAAACCAATAGCACTTCTAATCGAAATCTATAGGAAGATCTAGATAGCAAAGTATTGGTAGAGTTAAGTAAGTAGGAGGCATTATATCAAATATTTTTATCTTGCTTCAAAAATAAAAGTTCACAAATATTGAACTGAAACCACTCAGTAAATTTTCATGTTATGTGTTGTTAGGCTAATAAAATTCTAGTTTGCGCTAATTACCAAATGCTATCTGTTTCGGTAGAACGGGTTTGAAATAACCTACGTTTCAGGCGGAAATAGCAGCTCACGGAAACCTCGCCTTTAGTCTTTTGTGGTTACGAAACATTTTTGTTTGTATTTGCTTCAATGTAACGTCTTACAAAACGTCCTTAATCAGTCAGTCTGCTCGTACTCGGGTGAAGAACTTACGTACATAATTCATGAAAAAAGTATTGAAAAGTTAAGTTCGATTCAGTAAATAGTGCAGTGAAAAGGTGTGTTACTTGTCGTGTCTATGAATAATCCCGGAATTTTTGTAAAGTTTTTGATTTGAGTAGGTATGATATCGTGAAAATAAATTCTTGAATTGAAGCCAGAAATATGCCTTCGATATTCCCAAACACTTTTCTTTTACGTAATTCTGTTGAGATATTACTTCGATGTAGGTAGACTTGCTCTGAGAAGTGGTGAAAGATAAGATAACGTTATGTTCCGGTCTTATCAGTAGCCGTTTTATCTTTCTAGTCTAACGTGATCTTAAATCCCACTGATCCATTTTCTACTAAAAACTAAGAAACAAAAAAATATTTTTTTTTATTAATGGGAGGTTTTCTGAAAGGAAATTAATGAAATAGTTATAGCAAGTTCTATATCTACGAAACTTTTGGTTCTATGGATTACGATGCCTCTAATTGCTTTTCTCATTGAATCAATACGCTAACGTCACCTATCCATGGTTTAGGAACTACGTTTTTATATGTCAGAAAATTTCCTATTATCTTGTCCCTAATGAGATTTTGTTCATAGTTTTTTTTTGATGTTCGTTATTTTACACACAAAGACACCTAAAATAGCAAACAATAACCGGTCATTAGTTTGATTTAAATGATTCTCATTAACTTCAAATTCTCTGGTCCTGAGCTTGACGCACACTTTATTAACATTGAATGCCTTCTCCATATGAGGAGAGTCACTGGCCTTGGAAAGAGTACGTTTTGCGATTGTATTGCGCATCCTATAATTAGAGGAACATTGTAAAAAGTTAAGCCTCGATCCTGTAAGATCTTCACAATGAAGATTATAAACCAGCAGAAGTGACTTTAACTTGATTGTAAGACTTGTGAATTCGGCTCTCCTATTAAAATAACGAATTTTATAAAGTAACTACTTCACAGTATCATAAAATAGATTTTATTACTGTATCTTTATAAAAGTATTCTGATGAGAACAAAAAGAATTAGGTGACATACAAGTGACAGTTTTGTTAGTATCATAAATGGTTACAAGTTAATAATTTAACTGGAAGGCTTGGAAATCTTAGAATACATTTATAGAAATAAATGTCCCTAAATAGAAGTGGCTGCAAGCTCAGAACCGGCTTTCAATGGCGTGACGTCATGATATATTATTGATCCGTTCCGTACTTACTGTCATTACGCCCTCGTGGGACGTCACATGCGCACGCAGTACTATGTCTCATTACTCATAATATTATAAAAAGAAAATGCAAAACTCTGAGTGATGGGCAAATGGTTGTCATTTGTATCAAAACAATGAAGTATTTCAAAAAAAGAAACTATTTTCATTTTGAATCAGGCAACACAGAGCTGTGCGTAATACCGCATTTAGTGATTAACCCTAGTGAGAAAATCAGAGCGCATGCGTGAAAAACATGGCGTAAGGTGGCAGCCTCGCTGCAAGCAGGACAGAATTGACCGCTTAGTACAGGCTCGGATCTCAGAAAAAATGAAGTTTGATTTTATTCCTTCACCTAAATCGCATTTTATTTACTTAAACGTAACGTCAAAACTGTAAATAGTTAAAAATTTTTAACTTCAACAGTTTCATAACAGACAAACAAGTTTTTCCTATGAAGGAAAATTGTAACAGACGTCCTGCTTCGTTCAATAACCGAAGACGTCGGCATTCGCTGAATCCGCCTCTGCAAATTATTTGCATTCGGTCGCGATCGGTACTGCTCGTGCATTTCCGTGGAGTTCGCCTTCCAACCCTCAGAGGGATGTCTCTACCATGATGTGAAAAATCTTTATTTCCCCTTTTCCTTCAAAAATGTTAATTTTTAAGTAAAAACTATGGTGTTATTTTCTACGTAACGTTTAGGTGTTTGATGTTTATATAATAGTGTGTTATATTGTTTGTTTAGTGTCAGTGTTGGTTAATTGTTGTTCTCCTGTATTGTGCCAGAGGAGTGAAAGCAGTTAAATTAAAAGGTAATGATTGTAGCGTGACGCGAGCATTTACTTCGGTTCACTTTTTATACATTTGTTTAGATAACAAAAGTTAAATATTATGTAGAGTTCTTAAAACTAGCAGTGCCTTTATTAAACTTAAATGTTGAAGTATCGCACTATAAGCACACATACCTAGACCAGTATCTCTATACTTGGAATTGGAGCACGGTTTTCCATTAACTGTCTCAATGGATGACTTTTCCGGCATGCCCTAATTTTATTCTATAACACTGTTTCATGTTTTGTAACTTTGTTGAGAACTTTTACAAACTCATTATAAAATGCCATTTAAAAATCATCGGCTAGCTTAAGTTTTTATTTTTAGGGTACTGTACCCCAAGTCCAAACGGAATTCTATTTCGGTCGCAACGATGTTCTTAATCCTTTGTCTGTCTGCCACAAACTTGTAGCTTCTAAACCTCAATAGGATTAGGGCTTTTTATTTCCATTTAAAATGTTACTCTTTGGTCCAAGCACATTTTAAATTTTCATGCTTACGAGATGTCGTTTAAAAGATTTTGTTAGAGTAAGGCATAATTTTTTTTTATAAAGACGTGAGCCTATATAGCTATACTAAAGAAGCTCTTTGTGATGAAGCCGGAAGAATCGTCTGGGAAAGTACTGAGACCATTTTTTTTCTTCCACCACATACAGTATAGCTGTGTTCTGGTTCGAAAGCTTGGGTACCTACTGGTGAAACGCAAGGCACCCCTTTTATTTCTACTAAGTATATATTAAAATGATATATATACATAGCTACAAATTCTTTTTTATTATTAAATTTAATTTAAGTAACATAATTAAAAATTTAATTTAGAAATAAAAATAAACTGTAAGTATGTCTGTCATATATCATTTTAATATGCATGCAAAGATATCGTGAGCTGAAGCAAAAAGTTTGGGTACCCTTATATGCCTACGTTAAAAGATCTTTGAAGTACGGAACCCTAAATGCGGCAGAATTAACTCAATCTTGACCGTTTTAATTAACACTCATTAAAATACATAATATGTAGTCTTTTATTTTTCTTTTATTATGTAGTCTTTTATTAGTCTTTTACTTTTAATGATGGATGAAACTAGTTCCGTTTTCTAACTCTAGTTTAATTTTCTTTGCAGATTTGAAGCCATGAAGAACATCGATGACGATAATGACTGAGAAAGGAGAATTCAACAGAATGCTGGGTACGTTAAGTAAACAAATTTTTACCAGCGACAAATATATAAGAAACTTCAGACCGTGAAGTTTGCCAAAACAAATTGATTGCAAACTCTTAAAACTTATGTACGATTTCAGCCCTAACCTAGTTCTTAAACACATAACTTAACCTGGTATATCAGTAACTGCATTGCGGATTATCATTTTATATTTTGCGTCATCTCCGCATTGTCATTTAACAACAGGTGACTTGTGATCAAACGCTACCCTGTAAGAAATAAAAAAAAGGGATACACGTCTTTAAAAGTACCTATCCACTAAATCGCAAAAATGTTTTCAATCAAGATGTCTTGTAATTAACTAGCAAATTTATCAAAATTGGAAGAAACTAAATATTGCGATATTATTGTAAGAAAAGTTCGCGACATTAAGCCTAGTGATAGTATCAATGGTGCCAGAGGGAAAGAAAGCAAAAGCCGGAATCGCAAAGACTCAGGTAGTAGTCACAAAACATTTTGGTCGTTTCAGAATTTTGTCACAATGCGTAACACTTTTGTTATCTTTAATTTGATTTAAGGAACTATGTATCAAGTTTAATAGTAACATGGTCATGTTAAGCCTGATATATGACCGGCTTTTGAGGATTACTGCCGAAACACACTGTTTGCTATGTGTTTGAAATTTTCAAGTTGAGGTTAATATTCATGTTTCCATATCCCAATGTGCACAACCAACCAAGAGAAATCCTATTAAAAAATATCGGACTATTAGATGACAAAAAAAGCTTGGGATTTTAGTGAACTTGCTCCAATTTAATCAATTAGTAATAAGAATAAAATTGTCCATGTGATCGCGCCAAAAAAATTACCTTCCGGGCGTTTCTTGTCTGTTCTTTTGCCGGCGTAAGGAGGTTAGAACAGGCGTAGCTAGTTTTAAGTTTGACGTTTTAAAGTGATTACAATGTATCCTATTATATATAAAACTTTTGAATTTTGAATTTTAAGGTTGGTAGTTAGTAGATAGCCAGACAAACACTAGAAACTACCATAAAATTACTTCCTTCTTCAACAAAATTAAAGCTAAAGATTATTGCAATTCGTATGATTGTTTGTTGGAATGCAAACAGTAGGTTATACGTGGAAGAAAAAAATTAAAACGGTAATTTAGAAAATCACGATGGGCATTAATTCATTTGTGGCTTCTACTTTGCGTCTAATTATGTATAATTTTGCTTGTTTAGCGAGCATCCCATGCGTATCACGATGTTTGTTTCCGCGGCGACACACAATGTACGTGAACAAAATAATCATTGGATATACTCGTACGACTCTGAATGTGAGACGATATTAATTTACGAATAACATGCATCAAATAAAGAATATAAGATTTCGAACTCGGTTACAAGGTTCTTTGCCAACACAATAAATGTCTCAAATCACTTATTTATTTTCATCAACAACAAAAAAAATTAAGTCATCATTCACGTGATACTCCCTAGGAATCTCTAATCAAATGTCGATGGAAAACGTGAATGCATATATGGTTTTGTAACTTAATACCCAGGGCGCATCTGAATAGAAAGCACGTAGCACGGCTCATACCGATTACCGTTGAGACCATGCATATCCTCCTACCTATTGTCATTTCCCAATAGTGCTCAAAGGGCTCTGCTTGTAATAATTAACAACGATAACACTTAAAACAAAGCTAGTTGTTTGAACTCCGATACCCTAGTTCTCCAATATTTACTTATTGCAGTTGAACATGATCGAACGCGTGTGGCGTATATTTTTAGCTCTAGAAGAAAATGCAAGGCTGATTAAAGATGCTTCAGTCATAACTTCGACTCTTGACATACTCCTGTGTCAATGATAACCTTTGGATAAGCCCACACTGACTACTCCTACATGATACAATTGTGACAAGTGCAGTGTTTACGTGACTGTAAAGGTTACATGGAATATTGAGTGTGTATATTATATAAATGTTAAAGCAACATATACTGTTTTAAGACTCTAGTGATACAGGTTAAGAAAAGAGTACAGAGAGTGACAAGATAATCGTTAGAGATAAAGATAATGTGAACTAAAATTCAGTTAAAAATGTGAAATGATCGCGATAGTGTTGTGTTTGGTTAGCAAACTATTGGATTTGGTGCAAAACGAATGCAACGATCAGGAGATAGAGTTTGTGAGAAAGAAGAGAAGTAGGAGACGAAATAATGATGTTCTAATAAAGAAGAGAGGTAAATACATAGTATAATTAAATAAATTTAAAATATGTTTAAATATTAGCTGTGATAAAAAGAATATCATCGTAATACATAACAGTAACAGTTAAAATAGCAGGTGAATTTAATTTTAATATGCTCAAATATTTTTTTAGTAGATAAATAACTTTCTAAGAATTCGCTCAGAATTTATAACATTCACCTTAATTATTATGATTGTAGAAAATTCATGTATAGGTTATTATTAGTACAAACTAAGGTCATCCATTAATAATACAGCTGCTGTGTGTAGGCTAGATTTTCAGTGCACCTAGCATTATAACAAACACCTAACTAACGATAGCTAAGATTTTGAATGATTTGTATTAAAAAAACTTAAACAAACGACATCTACATAAAGCCTTGATAACTTATAATGCAAAGTAGAATGTTGATTTCCATATGGCTTTCAATTCGAACCAAAGATAATGGTTGGCGTTGTTTATCATTTTATACCGAATGTTAACAGGTGGCGCTAGTAGTAATATTAATCTATCGAAGTTAAATTTAATTTGCCCAGGCGCAGACCTTGATTAAAGTACAATTTGATGCAATAGCAAAGTCTTGACTTTTCCTTTCCAACCAACGATTGTAACAATTAAATTTGCATTGACTAACTTCACAACAGTGTTGGTAACAATGAAATAATGGTATCTACTTGTTTATGAGTTCAGAAGTATTCAAAATTGGCACTAACATTTTATACAGGAAAATTATTATGTTTATATCAATAAAATAAATTATAAACGTACAATGGTGTCGATTCGGTTTAACTAAACTAAATTTGACAGGTCTAATAGCATTGCTGTCTATTTCTAACCACTGAAGTAAAACGTTGGTTTCAAATATATACGTTTTCAAATATGCATATTTAAACAGTGGTCATCATGGTAATAGTTACATATCTCACACAAGCCTAAATAAACATATTTCTTGTTGTTATTTCTTTAAAAAACTATGCGTAGGCCACAATTAAGAATAGTTAGCGTTTTGGTAAAAATGGAAGCTCTATATTTGTTATACCTAAAATAAATAAATGAAGGAAATAATACGGTTCGTAAGTTAGCATTTTAAAAAGTAATCTGCAGATAAAATGAAAAGATGTGAGGTATTAGTGTTACATTCTTTGTATCCGGGTTAACTGTCGTCAAACATAAGGACGTCTGATCAAACTATGACGAAGACCTATCCAAATATATCAAGAATGTGGGCGAAAACTGTGTTGTTTACATCGCCGCGTCTATCTCGGTCATTCGGACACTTGCTAAACTCCAATTTGGTTTTTAATTTGTTTGCCTTATCGGTCACTTTGTCCTTCAGCTGTAGAATCTGCTTCAAACCACTGATGGGCTTTGTAGTTTTCATTTTGTACCACATGTTTAATTGTCTATACAAAACCAAAATGTAATAAAAATAAACTGCTTGCATGACCTGCTTGGAACCTCTCTTTTTTATGACATATAAAAGCATTTTTTATGTACTTGGATATTTAATTATTTTTATTTATTATTGCTCCAAGTATTACCAAAAGCGATTTTGATTTTATAACTCCGGATAATAGAATTATGACTAACACATAAAGGCTCTACTAACTTTGTGGAAATTCATTGTAAAGAAAATGTAAACGTGGCAAAGCAATTTAATTTAAACCGTATGCAGAAACCCTTATCAATATTTCAGAATAAAAAATGAACTAAACTTTTTTCATGGTATAAAATATCTAGTTCGATGTATGAATGAGTAACATAAGTAACTTAGAACGGCATTTTCGGGCGGCCTAGAATGCACAATGTGAAATAACTGTACCGTAATAATGTAAAATTTTTAAGTCAACGAAAGAGTACAGTATTTTTATTTTTCAAACTTCTATTCGCATAGTTTTCTTGTATATTATTGTCATCATTCGTAACACAATGATGTAAGACAAGTTTTTAATTGAGGTTTTGTTTCTATAGATTTAAATTTCAACTAGTTACCAAGTAGGAGATTCTAGATTCAAGATTTTTATTTTTCACTATAAAAATCAGGAAGAATTGAAGCTATTATTCACATCTTTGTGCAGTGGTTGGCCAGCATCGCATGAGAATCCCTGATCAGCTTTCTTGTCTCGATTCACGAGGTCGTTCACTCAGCACCGCATTATTATGACTGATTTGGCAAACATACCGTTACGTTTTTAGCCGACTTGTTTAGAACTCGCCGGTCACATACACTGTAACTTCTTACAATTTACACCGGTTAGGAGCTTTGCGCTACGAGTAGTTGTCCCCAACCTACATATTTTACCTACTTATCTCATCTGACACCACCCACTGGGTTACCATGACTCTTCAAATCAAAACGAATGAGTGACGTCATTTACCTGTGTGATGTGTCTAACTTGGTTTTTATGGTATTCTTAAACCGTGCTTTTCTGGTTACACTCTAACCGTTAGAGCGTCTAAAGTATTATTTACTTCAGAGAGAAAGCATTAGTTCATTTCAATTTAGTATCTTGCACCATAGATTTTATCTAATGCATTTTTTATGCTTAACTTGAACTGGTTCCCAATTCAGTTGTATCATGGCGCCATCTTCGATCACATCGTCACATAAACATCAGGTGACTTGTGGTCAAACGCTACACTGTAAGTCATCATTATCATTATCAGCCTTTCACGTTCCCACTGCTGGGACTCTGGCCTTCTCTCAGAGAGAGAGAGAGTATGGGCTATAATCTACCACGCTGGCCCAGTGCGGGTTGGTAGATGTCGCATGCCCTTGAATATTGTGGTTCTTGGACATGCCGGTTTCCTCACGATGTTTTCCTTCACCGTTTTGAGCGATGGCAAATCCGCACATAACTTATTGAGTCATAGGTGCGGGGCCGAGAGGATTCGAACTCGGTGTCGGCGTCTTGTGAGTCGCACGCCTGACCGTTCGGCCACCATCGCTCTGTAAGTAGTAAAACACTGTAAGTAGTAAAACAAAACCCGAGTAGGTCACCTCACTCTTCCTTTGGTAGTCAATCCAATCTGCTTCGGTTCTCTTTCTAATTCGATCTTATGAACATTATGTATGATGTACGTGTTCTATTTCCCAATTATTTGATGCTTGTTGAACATCAATAAAAGATCGGGTACGTATTTGAGAAATTGAGCGTTTAAAACTCAAATCACACCAATTTCTAGTAGGTATGTACCAAACCAAAATTATCCGTTGCCTATTTATTCAGGTCAACGTGAGAAGTTGACTTTTTTATTTTTATTGTCTTTCTATTTATAATAACTTTGTACCTTTGTTACGTATGCAGTTTCAGTGCCTATATTAATCCATAGGTACTAATATTATAAATGCAAAGGTACCTATTACTGTAGGTAACTGTCCGTTTGTTATTTTTTCACGTCTTAGCCGCTGAATCGATTTAATGAAATTTTGTATGGAGAATAAATTTCAAAATACTGGAGGTAAAGGACAAAACATATTTTTCATTGCGATAAAATATAGTTCATGCGATGAAACCGCGAGGCACAGAAGCACTTACAAGGATGTAATTCCTTATTTATTACCCGTTTCCCTATTTTGTTGATGTAGATTACCTCAAACAATTTTTTTACCACGTTTTATTATTACCTGTTTCTCTATAGGTTATATCAGCTGAATTGTAGTAATTCAGGAAAAATATATTAATTTTTCCTGATTATATGATTGTAATATGATTGTAACGTTACTCTGCACTTGTTTTGGCTAGTGTTTAAGTAGGTAATCCTAAACGTCCTCGGAACAAACTTCCGTATTTACATAATTCGCACATAACTGTCTCTGTGAAATGAATAAAATTTCAAAACAAGTTTCTATTTGACAGGATTTACCAGCCAGTCATAAATTTCGCCAAGAATCGCTTTCTTTTTTAAGAGTTGACAAGTTAATTGATTCCTTAAAGTACCTACCTAACATAAATTAATAAGAATTTCGGTTAATTTTTTCAATTTTAATTTATTTAGCTTGACCAATCTACTAATTGTAAAGTAAGTTAAAGTTTTTATATTTGACAAATAATAACTGCTGGCAACTAACTTTTGCTCAAACAGAAGGATTCTGCGGTGTTGCTAAAATTTCACAGTGTAGTAGAAAATTTAAGTATAAAGTTTACCCACCCCCTACTGCTGTCAAATTTCGGCTTGAGTAGTGTCAGCGCCTGACAGCCGGGAGCTTGAGCGGAGTGAAGTTGCCGCGCAAGCATACGTCAGTAAAGAGGCACTGCGCCTGCGCGCTTGACGGTCTATACGGCGGTGCTGTGGTCGTGATCCGATTAATAACGTCAGTTTATTTTTACATACAATTCCACAACAATACAATTCATAAAGGGCAGCGTATAGCTTGATTTGACGAAACGTAAAATCATATCGATTGATTACGATTAATCATTTTTGGCGTAATCAAGGCGACTCAAATAGTTCATTACGTGTGCAGCAATAAATCTTTTATTTTGTACTGTTCGTGTTTTCCTTAAGATTATGAAGTGTTTGTTCAAGGATCAAGAATCAAATGAGCGCACTCGCAGTATACCTCAATTAGTCCCATTCTATTTGTATCCCGTCGCGATCCCTGCTGTCCCGTCACGTGCGCCTATGTTCACTCTAGTTTCGTCTCTGTCTCGCACCCGAGTCATTCACGCGCGCCGGCCAATACTCGTATCGGGATTTCGGGATAGCACGCTCGCAGCTGTCTAATCAAGCGATACGCAACCCCCGTGTGCCCAAACAACAACTAATGTTTATATTTTATTTTGTTTCACGTTGCAGTGTCTTTACTTGTGTTTTGTCACGTGCAAAAACAATGTGAAAAGTGGTTGTTAATGAAAATTTCCTAGTAACTTGTATCCTTTCTGACTTATTTATATAAATTTAATACGCGAAATGTGAGGTGTTTGCACCCCTAGTGTTGGAGTGTAAAGTGATGAACGTGCCTGGTTCTGTATAGTGCACCAAACTCGAACACTTCAAAAAGGATACATTGAGAAAAGAAAATGCGGATCAAGTCACTCCCCGATTTTCGCCCGAATGGTAAATATTTGTTGGCTGATAACATTCATTTTCTGTTTGCATTCTTAAATCTTATTATCCTATTTTTAAAGATACGTATCCAATATTAATAGTGCTCATAAACAAAGATCACAGGTTATGAGATTATTCAGATACCTTCCACCTTCTGCTTGACACTGTTTCCTGGGACAGCCTTTAGCATATTTTTTAATAATTATGTTTGTTTCTAATAAACATAATCATTTTTAAGACAATAACCCAGATGTGTAAGAATATTAATGTAATGCGTCACAAATGTGGGTAGGCATTGTATCACACACAGTATGGAGTATGGATGTCGTAATTCGTTTTCGTTTTGATGTCGTTTTATTCAGTTATTCGTATCTAGATTTCCCTCAGTTTAAATGATATTTAAGTATGAAATCAAGGAGAAATCTTACTAATATTATATGTAAATGCGAACGTTTGTGTGTGTGTGAATGTTTGTTACCATAACTACTGAACCAATTTTGATGAAATTAAGAATGGAGTGGAGATAGCTTATTTTACCCTGGATACATAGGAATATACTTTTAATCCAGGAAAAAGGTTCCTTCGGGATAACAGGAAGACGCGGGGTGCAATTAGTATTAATATAATTATGTAGTTTAAAACTTATGCAAAAAATAACATGGCAAGTAAATAATGCTTAATATCTATACAAAATGAATTAATATTCTGCGAATGAAACTTCATGTTCCATTAGGAATAGTTCACATGCACAACACGACTCAACGTGAGCGAAATGAGTCAGTCACTTCACTCACCCTATTAGGTGTAGAAGGATATTTCGTAAGTAAACGTTTTAGGCTCCATGATTAATGGATCTATTAATAAATACATAGCCGAATTAGATTTCTAAATAGGTACTGTGGGTATCTTAAAAATAAATCGATTCAAATTTAACATAATTCATTCTTTGCACTAACTATCACCAAATCGTTGGCCTTTAATTTATGGTTAGAAAAAAAGGCATACAGCGATATAGGTACAAGGAAACTAAGTAAACAAAATGACAGTAGTTCATCTGCACATCTTACTGAATTCATAACGCACGGTTCAAAAAATAAAAATATAAGCGTTTTTTACATTTCCCAAATTTCAAATCAGCACAAATAATTGAAAACTGTTTATGACAACCACTGATCATTGACGTTGATTAGTTCTACCAAACGCTGTTTGTGTTTATCCCACTTCCTACAAATATTATAAATGCGAAAGTTTATGTGTGTGTGTGTGTGAATATTTGTAACTACGTATCAACGTAACTACTAAACCGATTTTGATGAAATTTGGAATGGAGATAGCTTACACCCTGGATTGACATAACGGGAAGACGCGGGTAAAACTGCGTGGCGCAACTAGTGTTACAACAAAGAGAAACATGAGTTTTCTTTTTAATTCATGTGCAGATTCTCAAACTACCGCACACATGTGCTCACATAAATTAAAGCACTCATTGAGCACTCAAACGTAGCGCACATTGAGCGATTCAAGCGTTCGTATCGTGTGAAATAGGTTTTACGATCTAATGATTTTAAATTGCGACTCGTCCCAACCGTACATTGGAGTAATTGTGGCGGACGAGGTCGAGTTTGGTTTCATCACAAACATTATAATAATAAAACATCGCCCATATGGTGGTCCATGTGGGCTATAACAGTAATCGTATTATAAAAAATGAAAAACAAATCAAATCGGCCACGAATCAACGACCCGAATTTAGGGAGCGCCTCAGCACCCCAGCTTAATGTGGAATGATTACATTTGGTACCTTTATCCGAATATAAATAATAACAAGTTATCATATACGTAATTTAAAAAATCATTGATGGAAATTGATGCCTTTTAAATCAGTGGTTACTGCAATGGTAAAAGTTGAAACTGCTTTATTTTTAACGCACAGAATCTAAGCTCAGATAGAGTTATTTGATCTCTAATCTCTGTCCATGATCCGTCACTTTTACTTCAAGTCACTTCGACAAATTCGATCTTTTCATCACGAAAGTGGGTTACGTGCTCTTGACATTTCCATTAAAAAGAGTGCTTAGGCACTGATCTAATATCGGAACAACATAACATTATTATAGTACTAATGGCTTGATTTGGCCGCGAACTCAATTAATTTGAGCATGAAGAAATGTAACTTTTTACATTTCTTCATGCTCAACTATATATTTCGGTACTTCGAAGAAGTTCTGTGCTCCAAACCATATAAAGTCTTAAAATTGCTTTCTTTGCATGTTAAGAACAAATTCATAATACTTCAAACTAAAAATAATTAACAATGAAATAAAAAAAATAATAATAATAAACTAAAACCTAAAAACTTTTGCTCAACTTCGTAAAGGCTGAAAGATTTACTTTATACGTCAAAAAATATTACCTACTTTTAGACGGACATAAAAAACAAATTTTAAAATATGAAACTAAAAAAAGAATACAAGCTGTTTGCTTACGCAAAGTCGTCATTATTGTTTTTAAAATTTATCTATTCAAAGTAAACGTGTTGGAATTGAATGGATTCCCTTCACAAAGACCTCGGATTCGGAAGCTGCAGTCTCGAGAACAAACAATATTATCGATACAACTATGACGAAGGTTTTACATCAAAGCCTCCCATTGTTGCACTAACGAGCATTAACATGATTCTGCTATTTAACTCGAACATTATGGCTTATTATGCTATTGAGGAACCTTTTGTGGAAAAACTTGGGAATAAATTAGCGGTGTGATTGTGAAGGTGTCTCGACGCTGGCTCTAAAGTTAGGCTGCCGGAACACACCGATAACGATGCTTAGTGACGATTCTTCACTTGAGGATGGTAGTTTAGCAGGTGGGTACTAGAAAAAAAATCCTTACTAAATTATCATGAAATTAACTAAATTAACATGATTTCATTGCATTATTTTCTTTCAACGAAAAATCAAATATCATTAGCTATTGCAAGTGACTTTGAGTGTTAACTGCATTTTGTACCGCCTCATGTTAAGTACAAGTACATTGCTATACATTCAATAGATAAAACAATTGAAAAATGTGACGTATACTTACATAGCTATGAAATACGTACTTCTTTTTATCACTGGCGTGTACAATCATTTACAGGTCATACAGGTGTTAGAAGTACCTACCTATCGCTTTATAAAACACTGGTGAATATAAAAAGGCAGATTGCCAGTGAGTCACTCATTGTTAGCGTTAAGTAACGTAGGTATACCTATTTAGATGAAGCGATGATAGATCAATGGTAGTGACGTCGGCTTGCGTCCAAGTGGCCCACCACCAATCCTGCAATCAGCTTGAACTTTGGGTAAAGGAAAACATCTTGATCAAATCTTAGATTGGTGGTAAAACATTTTCTAGTGCTCCCCTGACATCTATTTAAGAATTTGTCGCTAAGTAGGTACTATATACCTTTCGTGTTCCGGCAGCTAAAAATAGTGTTGATAGTCAGTTCTCGCCTCCTTCGACCATAATTATCATCACTTTTTAATATCAGATGATTTGTGGTCAAATGCTACCCTCTAAGAAGCTAATAAAAAGTTCCGGTTTCGTTACTGATAAAGTACGTCACTTTATGAGTAAATAATAAACCTTGATTTAGTTCCAATATGCAATATAACCAGCAAATATGACTTCAGAATATGTTATCTTATCAAAATTAAATGACGACACTCTCTTTTGTAAGATAAACGAATCTGTCTTTATCACTGCGATAATTCTCTATTGTTGCTACAAACTTATCAAATTCTGATTACTTCATACGCTTCCAATGAAGATTTTAAGAAATTATATGTGGTGCGTAAGTATTGCCTGCGTCTACCCTTGACTGCGTGCACCCTAAAGCGAGGGGAGGTTTCTTGCTCGATCGATTCTACGGTCCACCCCTTGTCGTTGAGTACGGCAAGAATAGATGTATTGACTCAGGTGACATTTATTTGAAAAGTTTCCTGTACACAAATTCATTTTATTTATAGTTTATTAGTGCAGAAGTTTCGGTTATTCAAGTTTTGTTATGAAGTCATTGTTGTGTCAAAGTTTCAAAGAGGAAAAAGTTAATTATTATTTCACAAACGAGTGACACAATGACACGTGACATTTCCTGGATGGTGGAAATTTCGGTCACATAAGTTCTATGACAGTCTTGTTATGCAAACAGTAGAAATGTAGTGTGTGATGCCTGTGTTGTTGACACCTAGGAATAGTTATAGTCGATTGCTGTTTTAGCATAAGGGGTATTAATATTTTCTCTTTCATTGAAACTTATCAACCTACTTACTTATTATATTTACATTAAAATAATAAAACTTAAAGTATTTTATTTAATCCATTAGAAACACTTATAAGACGACCTTAATTGGCACCTTATCCAGTAGGAAAGGCATTTGTGATTGATAAATATGATTAATTCTATTGTTTAAAAATAAATTGCAAGTCGTTACTTTTTATCTAAGTATGTCGATTAAATAGTTACTACAAGTAAGAAGAAAAAGAAAGAATCTTTATAAGTACCTACATATAAGGTTTAATCGTATGGACTGTCTATTATTAATGTAAATGAAGAACGGATGTAGTAGCAGAAGCAAGTACATTTTCACCTCCATTTTCACTATAATCTTACCTCGCCATCGTTTCTGGCCTACTTATGTAGGTACATCTTTACAAGTGGTTACCTACGAACAATTTTCTTTAGTTTACTCGTAATGCTTGAGATGTGTAGTGGAAAGCGTTTACCTATTACTAGCCGTCAATAGTTGCATAATATTATTCATATTTTTACCATCACATAATAGCTTAAGGTTTTTACTTATGCAATCTTGCAAGGTGTGATAATCATCGTATTGGGGATCTAACGTTGCCTAATGTGAATGCCACAACAAAAATATTTTCTTTTCCACATATAATATCCCTCCAGCGATTAGCGTAACATATACCTAATTAAGGACTAAAGTAAACTATAATACAGTTCTTATAAAATACATTCAACCAACAACATTAAAATCACGAATATTCAAAAGCGAAGTAAGTACACAAATGTATCTACATTTTTTTTACCATCTATTTCTCGTACCTGTAACTTGTTTTTAGTATGTTCCGTTGTCTTCTTCTCAATTATAGCATTATTAGAGCTTGTTACTAACCTTTGCTAAATAAACATCATTTCGATTTATATTTCAATCGACCTACGTTGTTTTTCAAGAATTTGATACTTGACGAAAATGTATGTAGTAACTTTCCAAAAAAGGTTAAATATACGAGTGTATTATGTATCATAAGGTCAACAGTGGTTTTCGTAATTTTAAGTTTGGCTTGTTTTATTATTGTCTTGACAATTTTGACATGGTGCTATTTATGCATGGTGATGCTATATTTGCACTGTCTGTAATTATAAAAAGAAATCGAAGAATTTCTTGATTACTTCTATGAATTCAGTCCAGTACCTCGTTAGCATTCTAAGAACTCGCATGCACTTATTGCAAAAAAGTCACGTAAACTCCTTGCTGGAGTCTGCATAGCATTGTTACGCGTTTTTAACAGACGAAAAAAGCAAGAGGTTCTCATGTTGACGCGTAAAAGTAGTTGCTTTTTTTTACTGCGACCATGTATAACTTTTTGCAGTGATTTGATGCGATTTTGATGATTCTTTTCTTGTACTAATTAAGACAGTGATTCCTGAAACTAGTATTTTCCAAAAGTACAGATGGATGATATTAAATGGAATATTTTAACTAGTTTTTTATTAGCTGCGCCCCACGATTACGCCCGTGGTGTTTCTGCTAGCCCGCGGAGCCTTTTTCTAGGATAAAAAGTATTTTATGTGTTAATCCAGCGTAAAAGCTTTCTTCATTCCAAGTTTCCTTTAAATACGTTAAGCCGTTGCGGCATGAAGAGGGAACAAACACACGTACACTTTCACATTTGTTATAATTATTACCAGCGGCACCCTGCGGTTACATCCGCGGTTTTCTCATTATCCTGTTTGAGCTTTTTCCGGGACAAGAAGTTGCGTAATCGTTAATCCGGGATATAAGCTAACTCTATTACAAATTTAATTCAAATCCGTTGAACAGTTTCATTAAAAGTAACAAATATACATTTTAAACACACTCTCTCATTATCGCATTTGAGATTAGTGTGATGTATTCCATATACAATTAGTGTTTCGTGTACAAAATTGTTGTAATCAACGTTAAGTTTTAGTTTTGTATATACATCATGCTGCAGGAAAATTACCTACGTAAAGGGTTCCGTTTGTCCACAGTGATGATATATTTAATACGTAATTTCACGCATAGTTATACTTTTACGTAAGTAGTACAAGTAGGTTATGTAGGTACTTGTGAGTATTTTAATCTATATTATAGAGTCGAGCGCATCTCTAGAAACTTTAGTAGGATATTCTGTTTTCCTGAAGTTTTTCTATTTTTAGTTACATACGCAGACGTAAGCTAGACGACGATATTATGTCTTTGAAGTCTACTTGTTAATTTATTTTACTTCAGTTCATTGGTAGTATTTTTTTAATTTACGTAGTTCAGTGATTCATCGCAAGTCATTGTTGCGCTGTGGTGGCGCCATGTTACGCCTGGACTGAAAACTGGCTTTCAAACGACACTGCCGGAACACAGCAAACACACTGAATAGCTTTTTAGATTGTAATTTGCCACAAAAGTATTAATTAAATGTTTAAGGCATTTAATTACTAATAGGTACTTTTTCGTGTCTCACAAATCACATCACAAAATATTACTAGGAAAGTTTGCGAGTGAGAGTGTACCTACTATCCAAGTCAGTAAGTATATTATTTTTGTTACGGCCTATCGGATTTTAGTGAATTTCAGAAAAGAAGAAATTAGATACCTTACACCCTAACTATGTGTAAGGCTGCTTTTTATACCGGAAAATAGGTTCCTACGGGATAGCGGGAAAACCACGCGTGTAACCGCGAGGCGTATCTTGTACCGATATCCTACTAATACATATTATAAACGCGAAAGTTTGTGAGTACCTATGTATGTTTGTTGCTCTTCCACGCAAAACTTATGAACGGATTTGAGTAAAATTAGGAATGACATAGCTTATACCCTGGATACATAGGCTACTCTTTATCCCGTAAAAAGGTTCCTGCGGGATAACGGGAAGACGCGGGTGAAACCGCGGGACACTTGTATGTAATATAAGTAACATTGTGACAAGTATTCTTGACCGAAATGTCAGGGATCAAGATAAGAAGGCTAACGTGAAATGTATCCAAGACCAAAAAAGGCACTGGAGGTACACTAACCTCATACAAGGTGCTTTGGGCACCAGGTGAAGACCATTTATTACATCTGCCACGTTCACTTTATTTATCTTGTAGTATTATATAACATACCTTTATTATTATTGGCTAGGAAAGGGAATGTGTGGACTTTTCCGTACTATTCTCTAGGTGTATTTATGTACCTTTATGATTAGTTGACAAAATGATAAAAATATACTTTTTTTACGATTCTTTTTGACATAATTTAACACAATAGTTATAATATGTACTCTAACATCTGCTTGTACTTTTACATCTATCGTTTACTTTTATGTACTTACTCAGTGTCAGCTTTTTTGATGCAATCAGATTTCGTGCATTATAAATCACAAAATTGCTATGCAAAAGACATCAACGCGCACCATAAAAATTCATGTATTATGAAATTTAGAATGATTCTAATTAATGTTATTAAAAAAAATCGTTTAATGAACTATGTACCTGATTAATAAAACCTATTATTAATCTGGTTACGTTCATGTTACTTTAAAATATAAGTTCCCCGTTCCCCTTTCAATTTCCCGTTAACTTGTCACGTTTTTGTAGGCTTTCTTTCAAATGAATCATCCTGTGCGTGCTTACCAAGAAAAATTGGTTCGAGGACGAAACAGATTAACTACTAGGGGTGTTAGAGCCCACAGGGGTAACATATATACTGGTTTTTACTCCCCTGCTATATATGTATGTCGTGTATTTGACCGAGCACTGGGGACTACATTTCAAGTTTATTGGATTTTCTTTCTGGACACAGTAACCGAAACATATCAAAGAAGATATATATATCTCTCATTTGTATTGTCAACATGCTATTGGCGTTTTCTGGCAACTTGACTAGAAAGCTAGTTTACAACCCAGGAAAGTCATAGCGTGATGCCATCTTCGACCACATTATTAGAAAATGCAAACCACCACTTTAGCCCAGCATTGTTAAAACATAATTTTTATTTGCCTATTTACGCAAAATTTATTATGATAAATTATAGAGAACCGATCCTTTCAGTGACCGAAAAAAGTTGCGTAAAGCTTTTAATTTTGGTTCAACCTCCAGGGTTAAAGTTCAAGGGTGAACTCTAGTCTAGCTTTCATCGGTAAATCCAAAAAGTATTGGGAAATTTGGGATATTTTTCTTTCAAGGCCGTACATTTCATTTATTATACGGAACGTAATGAGGTAGTCGGTAAAACCTTGAATCTAATTTCTCCAACTATATCTTAAACTACAGTTAACTATTCCCACGTTTCAGTCCGTGGCTCAAGTTTCTTCATTGTTTTTTAGTTTGACCTTTTGACGTCATTTATGCACTTGCAAACTTTTCTTCAGATCTTTTTATATAATAGAGTGGCAAACAAACAAATAGCTTGTCTGATGGTAAGGGATCACCGTTGCCTACTACGAGTAGTAGTATTTACTACACTAGAGGTGTTGCAAATTCATTGGTGACTCTGAAAATTACTTTGAAAAAAAAACGTTACATAATATATGGGTTCAGCGTTCGCGCGTTTGTTTCAGTAATTGAAAACCATTATGACTCTTTAAGTATTCTACACTCATACACGCAAGATCAATAAATAGCTAGGCAGTAGGTATAACTATCTACAGTATGATTATAACAAAGTTCATCATTTAAATCAACAACTGTAGCCCACAGTTATATCCACGGGCGCAGTTTCCCCGTCATCCCACTGGAATCTTTTCCGCGATAAAAAGTAGCTTATGTATTTATCGAGAGAATAAGCTATCTGTATTCCACATGTTAATCAAATACGTTGATACGTTTCAGCGTAACAAAGATACACACTGACTCATTTTGCAATCTTTCACATTTATAATGGATCTGTACTAGTGTGATAAATTGATAATCCATAAGCAGAAGTATATTACACGAATAAAGCACCACAAAATGCTTGAACGTAAAATTTGGCTCGCTACAGTTATCGTTTGTTTTGCAGCCGATTTTCCTGGAAATCCTTATGGCTGGGGTAAGGGCAGCGACCCCTCTACTCCCTCCGTCTGCCTCCATAAATGTCAGTAGATACCTAAGCGCAGTGATATTTACCTAAGAGATTGTGAAGCTCTTCTGGATGTTATATTTGCTGAAGATATTTGTGTATTTGATCTTTTTCTTTTACGTCATTGGATCAGATCATAAGACAGCGTTTGCCAATTATTTTATTTTCTTTATTTTGTATTTTTGCTTATGAATTGTGAATGAACTTATGAACCTACATTTAATGTGAATTGTGTGTAATCAGTGATCAATCTCTAGTAGGAGGGCAATGTTTTTCTACTATATTATATTATATATTTCTTTACGCTCTGTAGTCTAACGGGCTTGATGATTTTAACATCATGGGAGTAACATGTTAAGATTTAAATATGACGTCTGCGAAAACAAAAAATTGACACGAAACTTTATATTCCATACCTACTAAGTTAATTATTTGTACGGAGTCAGCTTTTTATGTTAAGTTCTCATTAACTCAAGCCCTCTGAATCTTAAAGCATATTGTAGTGCCTTCTAATGTAGATGAGACAGGCAGATACTCGTCACGCCATCTCGCGCTAAACGTAGGGTCGGGTGTTCAGTATAACCCGCACCCAGAGCGGTCCGTGCGGGTAATTAAATTGTGTTCCCCGACAGTTTCATTTAAATATTTAAGTACCTAATAATACATTAACTTTGCTTTTCGCAATCTCCCATGTTTACCACTAACCGCGACTACTACATTAAGTCGACCAACTTTCTGGTATTAAAGGTAAATATTGCGCTGACGCTTCTACGTTTTTTCCAGGTACATGCAAATTTGAATCTAGAAAAAGCCTTATTTATTATATTCTATTATTATTATTTATTTATTTTATTTTTTATTTATTCTTATTTGTTTATTTTTCTTTTTATTTATTTTTTTTTTCTTTTAGCCTTTTTTTTAGCCTTATTTTTTTATTTTTAGCTTTTTTTTTTTGTCTTTTGGTTTTTTTTTTTTTTTTTTTTTTCTTTTTAGTTTGAAGTATTAACAATAAGTAATAAATATCATTTTTTGGTTTTCTTATTTAAAGATATTATATGTATAGATTAGAATGCAGATTTAATGTAGATCCATGCTGAGGAGAAAATAAGACAAGGTTTACAACATGCGCTTGCTACACGCGGCGTAATTAAACTCGCATGCAACGTGCACTACTTTAAGAAAAACGTTAAAGCGAGAGCTATATCACTTTCAATGTTCGAAGTGTTGTCCACATGAATAAGGAATGGGAGTTTCGTTTTTGCCAACGATATGTCGCTGGCTTTTTACGCCGTGTACCTATATACGCTAGTGTCAGTCTGACTACATACGCACGGATGGCGGTGTGCCAACTTTTCCTTGCAATTTTACTGGTCTTCGTTCGATATACAAACATTTTGCAGTCGGCATTTTATAGACGATGGTATTAATCTATCAACTTTATTACGTTTATTTGCAACTGCGATTTATTCCTGTTTTATATCAGTCATTGCTTCTTCCAGTTTTACTCCTACTTTCAAGTTGTCGCAGATGTATAAAATTTTAATTTTTGAATAAATTTTCATGTTTGTTGTATACTTATGTTGATTTCGTGTTAATAACGTGAATACTGCGGATATATAAATAGGTGTGTTTTATATTTTATTTATTTAAAAACCCTGAACTAAAATTTATTTCTGTCCTATGAATACATACATTACTCTCCCTATTTAAAGAAAGATAACAAAACGAACAAAGATAAATCCAAATCAAAACAGTAAAGCACCAGAGATTAACTTAGCATTATTTGCAGATGTTTCCGGAATCATTTTTAAATGTTGACATTGTTGCAAAACAGAAAACAAAACATTTCATTTCAACACGTTTACTATTGTTTTCATCTTTATAGCAGCAATTTTTTAATCATCTAGATTTACCGCCTGTTAACATAAGAAAGCGTTTAAAAATAATATTTACACGTAACTAGGCGCCTCCACATACGAAGAGCACTTCTCGCGTAGGTATTATCTAAAAATAATGCTAAGAATTCAACTCGACGCTAGATGGAAACATTGGATGGAAACCAGACATCCGTGGTGTTAGGTATCCGACAGCTCCGTTATAACGTGCGAAATCCTCAATGGATAATAGGAAATTAGATTCTAGCTTTGGTTGAGCCGAATAGTAAGTATAAACCCGCCAGAATTGAAATAAATGCTTAGGAAAAAACTTTTAAATGCGCATTTGAAATGGAGTGAGTAGAATAAGTATTGATATGTTATTGTACTCTTATAGAATTACAGTTTGATTAAATTAATACTTCATTTTTGTTTGTTCAGTGTGTGTGTGTGTGTGTGTGTGTGTGTAAAATTCTTAGCTTTATTTAAAACTAGCTGCTGACCGCAGTTTCACTCACGTGGACCACAGTTGATTGCGATAAAAAGTATACTAAGGTTAAAATTATCTCCATTTTATTGATATTGGTTTAGTAGTTTTGAGTTTATCCATTAAAAAAGAACATAGAAAAGATCAAATCTTTTGTCATAGTTTAGATATTATCATTTATCAGTTGAAAGGAAAGCTGAAGACATACCTACCTGGTTTTAAACAAACCATTTTCAGGTCTTTCACAAATAACTAAATATTGAAAGGAAATTACGTAATTTCTGGCTAGAAATAATTTACCACTGTATGTAATCGGCCCTCATAGATCTAAGTCGCCATAAGGCGCTTGATGTTGAGCTGTCACCTTCGCCTATTTGCAATACTAGGGGCGTTGCCAATGCGTTCCCGACCTTGAGAACTTTTTTGACCCCATCTTCAGGGACTGCATTTTGTACTTGTACTCATTTTATGTTTTATGTATCGGATGTACCCAGCGGAATGTATATGCAATGAATCACATCCTCGTTAGACACAACTTCCGCTCTTTCATGACAAATGGTCAAGTGTCAATTTGTCGCAAGACTTCATATACAATGTTAGACCATTCAGTCACCATACAACGGTAACTGTATGGACATATCTACAGAAGATAATTCAACTAACCCACACTCATGGTCAAGTACATGTCGTCGAGTGGTCGGTACACTGAAAACATTTTTTTCCATTATACGGAAGTATAGATTTGTCTTGATGTTAAAATTATAGCAATCAAACTGCTTTTCATAGATACTACTTACTTATGTGCATTTATGTTTTCAAAGCCTAGAACCAATAACAGGCAGTAAACAGGGACCTTTGCATAGGACATGCAGAGAGGCAGAGGCTTAGGTTTTTCTGTAGATTTTTTGTCACAGTTCAAATATTATTAAAGTATCTATCATACATAAGCCTCATGAAAATAAAAGCAGGTATACCTACTAACATTTATCTGTTCTTGTATGCTGTTTGTACAACGTGTTTATTGTCCTCAGTAAAGCTGGTAAAGTAGGTAAAATGACTGTGTAAGCTACAAGATTTTTGTTTCTGCGCCTATGTATCGTGAATACGACGTGAAATAAGAGACGATACGTGAATTTTGTATCATATCGTGATATATTTGACTAACATAATTCTGTTCCTCGTGAATTCCAATGGTACGAGGGGTGGTCTGTTTACCATACTATACTGTTATATACCTCAGAAACCATTGGTAATTTTATCAACGCCTTATTAGAAATTAGAAATATAGTTTAAATATTTCTTAAAATCTAGGCATAGATGGATGTTGGTTTTTACAACAGTTGAGCTATGTAATTCCAAACAATAATAATTAATCAAATTAACGTAATAAATAAGTATATTTAACTTATACTTATGTATATTGCGGACGATACTATAGTTTAATAAAAAAAACCTCAGCTTGAACAATCTCCTCTATCATTCTAACCTAGGTCAGTGTTTCTCTAAACCGCTCATCTTCTTATCTACACCTACTTTATTAATAAATGGTCTTTAAGTAGTTCCTTGTAATTGTCTGGCCGGTGCAAAGGTTTGTCCGTATCAGTTGCATGCACCTGGCTCATCGCCTTGTCGAAGCAGATGCCAAAATTCTCTGCCAAGGTGTGCGTTTCGAGACGTTTTCATGAGCCACAGTTATTTCTGTCACTAAAAACATAAGAATTTGTCAAAACAATACAACGCTTGTCACTTGGTCAACACAACACAATGTCACAAAGCCAGACAAAGGGAGATTATTAAACTGTTTGGACAGGACATTGTAGTTGGCTCAAAACATCGCTTTATGAGCACGTTTTCAATCAAATGTCATAGTTTTCTTATCTATTTGTTTTGAGAGCTCTATAGGAATAGATTTGACATTCAAGCTATTCCAGGTTTTTAGTTTGTTCCTTGAACTTTATAATTTTGTCAATACGGGTAATCGTCTAAACATTTTTGGTCGATATTCATCAAACATATGGCTCGAGTCGTAAATATGTATTAGTCTGCAGACCAATTGTGATGTAGACGTTATGATTGCCTGCTATATGAGGAGAGATGAATCATATGAATTCATGAGATCAGTGTCTAATGTGGACAAAATGCGCATTGATATTCGTCAGAGGAGTTCAATCATATATATCCCTAGGGCGTGCCTGCTACTTAACATTCCCTGTAGGGAAAGGATCGGGGACGATGAGTCACCCTAAGGGAAATAGCCATTTTCACGTATTACACCAAATACTGTTCAGGAAACAAGTATTGTCTACTCTTTTTTTCTCTAATCATGGCTGTGTAAACGAGTATTATATGAAAATCTCGTAAATCCAATGCACAAAAATATTAAAAAACACTAATTGAAAAGTATGCACTTTTCCGGGAGGGCTGATAAGCCGATTATGAAAGTCATGGATTTCTAAAATGTATAAAAAAATCGAAAAACCTTTTTTTTTGTTTTGTCGTTCTAGGGAACGCTGTTTCAATTTTATTATACAACGCCGACAATCTTTTTCATCATTGTTAAACTTTTTAAAGGTCACTTTTTAATTTAACAAGCTTATTTTTTGTTTTAATTATTACTATTGCCAAACTCTGCCAAATTTCACTTTGTTAGAACTTTATAACTTCAGATTTGAATTTTAAGTGAACAATCTGATGTTTTAAGTCCATTAGATTATTATCTTCGCAGTTGCTTTATAATACAAAGAGTTATAATCAACTGCTAACAAGACTAACAAGTTTGTGTAAAAAGCGGGGCTAATTAGCTGCAATGGAGGTCGTTTCGACACCAACTCCTAGGTTTGTTTGCACCTTAAGCAAAGTTCACATGCTATTAAAAATACTAACAGGAAATTTATTTTTTTGCCATAAAGACTGGACGTTCGTGACGATTGTTAACAAGCAGGTAATACAATTATCTGCAGGATTTTTAAAATTCCGGTTACGTTAAAATGTACAAGTGCATAAGTATAAGCAAACATTATGGATTTTGTCTAATTGAAAACAAAATCGCCTTAAAATTAAAACTGAATAAACTTCAAATGTGATAGGATTTTATATTGTCTCGTGAAGCTAGCCTTACTTGCTGTAACGACTGTAAATGAAGCCGTGTGTAATTCACCTAATTGTGCAACAAAGCGACGCTAACACTAAACAAACAATCGTTCAAAACTTAAATGTCACCACAGTAATCTCGCGAAACTATCTGGGTGTAAAAAGGTATTTCTAGGTTTTCCATTTAATACTATTTGATTCTCTGCACAGTGCACGATCTTGTTCTTAAACTTAAAAAAAAATATTAACATTTATTGTATATGCAAGAACGTTCTTCGAACGTTCTTCTATCACAGGTTATAATAGGCACTAAGGGGCAGATAACTTTGATATTTCATAAACGTACATTACTTTTTTTAATGTCGTTTTTCCTCCCCAGCCAACACTAATTATACCATTCTATATTATGTAGCTATGATTGAGATCCTAACATTAAGGCGTAAGCTGTAATAATCTCTAAAACTCATCTAGCTATCCAGCTAGCCATTACCATGGCACAGATAAAAAACAGACTTGTCCATCAGCTTTAGTCCGTTCGCTAGTTTTTTTTTTGTTCCCACATAAAACCTGTATGAATGTATTTTGATAAATGGCCTATCAAGCAATTCGTCACGATTGGACGAGTAGCACTTCTGGTTATTCGTTTTGCGTGTCTAAGGGATTTGTTTAAATTCGATGGCTTCACTTGTTTGTAATATAGCATTTTATGACCATAGTGCTCAGCTTATGGCAAACAACAGCAGGACAAATGTTTTGTGCCTATACCAATCTTAATAATGCGATATTATTTATTTTAATACATCTTACTGTGTACCAACTGATGTTAAGTGACGTTATGATTGAAAGATTGAGAATTGACACTCAAGTGAGGCTAGAACACACAAATTGAGAGCTTGTTGAGCTTGCTTGTTGTTGGTGGTAGCTAGCCAAATGAGGACTAGGAAATAGCCTTACCAATCCTACTATGGTTACATCATGATGTTTTTCCTTCACTGAAAACTCAAGCTGTAGGTTTTCAAAACTACTTACACCGCAAGATCACTTCAAATACGTTTCTTACTTTCATACCTGAATGTTTAGATTCATAGATATAACCTACCTAGAGATACACAAATTTTAGTCAGACATTTCAAGCCTGTTGCCGTGAACATTTTACTTCCGATATATGAAGAAATTATACCCTTACACTTTACTTACTCCACTTCCGTCTTTACTTCCGTAGTTATTATGATCAGTAATCTCGGTAAGTACTGTTTCCTTTGATATCATTTCACCAATGTTATCTGGTCGCGTAATCGACTAAGTATTTTTTCATTCTCTCTGTTTCCACCGTAAGACGCAATTGGAATATAAAAGAAAGTTTTATTAGTGTTCGAATCGGATGTTTACCATTTACGTACGTAACTGCCACTTGACTCACTCACAATCACACCTCGATAGCTCTTACCTGCTTAATGTGCAAACCATATTGCGATTGCAAAGAAACTGAATTTATAAGTGTTTATTTAAAGTTGTGCTTAATAAATCTTTCAAGAAGTCCATCAAGATTGACATAAATGTTAAACTGTATGTTGTAACAGCAAGCTGTGACCTTTGAATGAACTCTATTACACTTTGAAAGCAACTAGCTAACATAACTGAACCTCTTGAACTAGTCCTCATAACTACTTCCTATCAATTTCTTTTAATTCCCCGAGTATCAAACTGATTGGAAAATAAATGTACATCACACCAGTCTCTGCTTCGCATGATGAGACACAATAAAACGTAGTCAACAACACTTAGGGACAATGTAGCTTTATAACAGCAAAATCATTTTCTAAATCGGTCCAGAAATTCTACAAACATACAAGCCACAAACTGTAGATGCCTCCTTATTTTAAAGAGGTTTCGTAGAGCTCGGTTATGAATTAGATACGAATCTAATATTTAGCGTAAACTCATAGCGGAACGAGACAGAGAAGTATTTTGACAAATACCTTATAGATTTTATAGGCAGTGTGGAGGCGTAGTTAATAAACATTAATGTTAAGAGGGAGGCCGCCTACGCACATCAAAATATGCGTGACGAAGAAGAATTGTTTGCAATTATACTCAACTATTTTATGGAGCAGATTCTCAATAACCAAGGAAATAATTTCTCTGTTATTTATAAGTTTGATTGACAACTAGCAAGTGATTTTCGATCTTGAACATGAGGCAAATTGTAAATCTTCATTTAATTTTACAACCAAAATCTAGTAGTCTAGTCTAGTCGTAACAACTAAAACCAACTTTAATCACTGTGCTAACAAAGGCTTTGCCAAGGAGGAAGCGGGCGCAAAGGGTGCTAGCTTCCCCCTAGACTCGAAAGAATTTAATGTCAAATCAAGTCTTTTATAGTCATTTCGCTTACGACTCTTTTGATACCCTTATTTTGAATCATTTTAATAAAATATCACCTTGTGTATTTAAATATATTTTAGTTCTTACAGAGTAGTGATTGACCACAACTCCCTAGTTTAAAGTGACGATGTAGTCGAAAGTGGCGACACGCTACACCTGGAATGTGAACTGGCTCTCAGTGGAGCTACCGGAACACACCCATTAGTGCTTGAAGACAGATTGTTAATACTAGACCAAGCTGTGGTTCATCGTGTTCGTTGTTCGTTGTCAAGGTCTTTGTAAGATTCGAACCCGCGACATAGCGATTCGACGTCACTGCCACTGAGCCAATATCGCTTCTTCCTATTAATATTACCTAGGTTACTTTCTAGATGTGTTTCGTTTATCTATTCTATCCATATTTGCATAACCAAATCACTGGCTTCCGGTAACTAGCCTACCTATCTCGATACATAATTACTTCTAATGATCTTCTTTCCTTCTGGAATACTTACGATAATTGCAGCATAGATTACTGGCATAAAACCTACTTCGTATAGGTACTTATATATAAACATGATTTAATATAGTCATGGCAGATATTATGTTATTATTACAAACGTTTACGTGAGCGATTATAGAGGCGCTTTGATTGATGATTAACAAATTGCTATTTTCCTGGACATTGAGTATGTTAATCTTTATGCGTAGACTCAGGATGCTTATTACGTAGATTTTCAAGTAATGATTGCTGTTAGCGTAAATGCACCAAACATTTAGAATTGGTTTATCCTGGATTATCAGTCCTGGAAATCAGATACAGAGTATATTTCAGATAAGAGGTTAAACAAGATGAAAAAAAAACCCAAAACATTGACTAACTGACTTAACAATAGCCAGCATTCAATTCAAACATACCAACAGTGTTTCAATCTGGCTAAAAAACCAAGCGGCCGTGAGCTGCGCGTTTCCGAATGTTTTTATACAGACTGTCGGTCAACCAAACCACTGCTAGTGATTGACTGACCAAGACCAAGACTCTGTTTCTCATTTGCGTATTTCGAAACACAATGCTGAATACCCGTCTCATAGTGCAAGTTAGCAACCATTCCGTGGTCCGTGGTACAGTGGAGAAATGTGGACTGATTTCTATGTCTAAGCACTCGCAGATTTAGCTCTGATAATGAAGAGTACATACATAAGATTTCTTTCTTTGCATTTCTTTGCATCTTTGCGGCATTGCGAGGTTACCACTACTGGGTTTTAGGTATGTTTTTGGCAACTCTTCAAGTTTGGTTGTTCTATGGACATGATGTTTTTCTTCACCGCCTTGGGCGTGCAAATCCACAAATACTTAGATTATATCTGTGATGGTCAAGCTTATTCAATACATACTATGGTATTTCAAACTTTATATTACAACAGGAACAAGTCCAAGACTTCCTGCTCTTTACTATTCGGTCATTACCACCTGAGGCTAGGGGCGTATACGGATTTGGATGCACGCCGACTGCCTTAGCTTACTTGCTTGGCAATTTACCAGTGCAATCATATTTAAGAATCGTTTTATTATTAGTATTAAAAAACTCTTCAGGTTCTCTTATAATTTTGTAATTTTAAGTATTATACCTAACAGGCTACGTGGAAAATAAGTATTATAGGTTAGCTTCTTTATTAAACAACCTATAACTACCAAAACCTTTGTTCTAGTGCGTATTTTAGCTGTCAATATCCCTAGGCCTCATCAGGAGTACCTATTTACTTAGGTGTCAACTAAATGAAACCTAATGCCAAACAAGTGCCGAGGCTAGATACATTTACGTATATTAATAAGTCTAGGACAGGAAAAACCCCATTGACTATGGTTATTACAAATTAATATCTTTCAATTGAATACCCACCGACTACCTACTTATTTTTGCAACTTTTTCCACATATGAATATAATCTATGATATTGAAGCATTGATAGGACAGCAATCAAACTGGAGAGAGCTAAGCGACATGTTCAAAGTATGTATATGGGCAGACGGGTGATATGCCTAGACCGACGAGCTCTACAGATAAAAACTTACGCACTCTACTTTCTACCGATATTGATGCAATACAGGAATTACAACTACGTCATTAATTTGTTATACAGCACTCAATCATGACTGGAATTCTTGATGTATCAAGTATCATGGTATAGCGATTTCTAAACACTTCCGTCGACGTCACAAAAAAATGTGCAATTGATGTTCTGGTTAACAAAGCTGACAAATTAGTGAAACCATTCATTGACAAAAACAAAAATGGCTTTGAAATCGGATGAAGTGTGTTTTTCTATTTGCAAAAAAGCCGATGCGAAATTCATCCAACAGCTGACGTAACTAACTGTACCTTGAGCGATGCTTAGACCATGTCCTCAATAATGGTCAGGGAAAGCGGTTTCTTTCATGGAGCTGTACAATTTGTTTCTTGTAAACATTTAAATATAGGTACGTGTGATGAGCACGAATATTTGTACCTGAGTCTTGGATATTTCTATCTATATAAATATTTATTTCTTTATTTAAGTATGTATATCGTTGTTTAGTACCTACCCATGACACAAGTTTCGAACTTAATTTAGGGCTAGGTCAATTTGTGTGCAATTGTTCCCGATATTTATTTATATATTTTATTTTATTTAGTTTGACTAACTGACCTACAAACATTTGGCATTATATTTTTTACTTATTTCTAACTAGTGCTTGCAGTTCTGTATGTGTTACAATCGGATAGCAACGTCTGTCATGTCATAATGTTTTAGCACAAAACAATTTGATGTCTCATTAATAGTTCACGCAAATAATTATGTACAAACACACGTCCACATTTTGGCACTTATTACCATCCGTGTGTAAATGTCTTTTGTTTTTATTCGGCTTTCGCTGAGCACAATGGGCAGACACCGACACCCACACTGGAAAGCGCTTATACAAACGACTGTTACATTATTCTAGCTGCAACAACGGCGAAAGTCTCTCTTTTTTGTTTGCCAAAATGTTGGTTAACAAGCTCCTTGGTCAATATTAGCATAGGACCGGCAACCTTTTTGCCAAAGTTTCACTTTTTTCATCTTAGATTCGTCTGTTTTTCTGTGTTTTTAGGGTTCCGTACCCTAAGGACAAAACGGATCCCTATTACTAAGACTCCGCTGTCCATCCGTCTGTCACCAGGCTATATCTCTTGAACCGTGATTTAGTTGAAATTTTCACAGATAATGTATTTTTGCTGTTGCTATAACAACAAATACTTAAAAAACAGAATAAAATAAATATTAAAGAGGGCCATACACCAAACGTGTTCTTTTTTATTTCATAGGTAAAGGGCATGGAACCCTTCGTGCGCGAGTTCGATTCGCACTTGGCCGGGTTTTTTTGTACGTAGTAAATTTATGGATTTTATCACGAGCTAACCCTCTTCTTCTTGACAGCAGCGCTCAAGTTTATCGGTAAAGTGCTACTATACTATCAATAGTAACTTTATGTGGGTGGAGAAATGCTGTTTGTCTGGCATTAGAGCTGACAGACTGACACGTATTGTCCTGTACCAAACCAGACTCGGGACACTGTGCTTTGCATTGCAATCTATTCTGTCGATCACAATCAATGGCCCTTTATCGTACTTAGATACCACAAAAAGTATCTATTAAATGCTTTTGTTATTTACTACAAAAGGCTAGGCACAAATAATATTGATTTACACAATGCACCAGGGCTTAAATCATTTGCTTAATGGACTTTTGAACTAAACTTTTGTTGTCATTTCTCTCTAGAATCAATCACGTGTAATGTATTTATTGTGACAACCATCTAAATATGGCTATATGGTTTATGTATTGGCTATTTTTATCGTTAATTAATGGAGTGTCATCAACTAATCACGTTTGTCACGTCACTGCATGCATAATAATGTGTGGAGCATTGTGAATGCAGGCAGGGTCACAGTCGCGACCGGGCGGCGGCGGGCGCCGCGCTGCGCCGGCGCATCATCAATGCCCCTATTCATCCCATGCCCGCATGTGTCCTTTTAATTGCCCGATGAGTTTTATATCGCTGATGTCAGCTGCAACTGCAACAGCATTCAAAGACTCTAAATTTGCCCTTTTGGTTTGTTTGTGTATATGCCGGTCTAAAAAAGGAATAATTTTGTAGTACATATCATCAAATGATTACAATCAACAGCGAAACATATTTGCAACCTATTTCAAAATTGATAAAACATGTTTGTTATTTTATCGATTGAAATTACCTCCAGTTCAAATTCCAATAAATTAATGAAGAAAATAATGAAATTCTAATAAAAGTCCTATAATAATATTTAGAAACTTGACTCATTATACGTACGTAGAGCTCGTACTTATCTATGAGGTTATTACAACCACAGCTCCATCAAATTACCAGGAATATTAAGTGATTATTTCATAAACAGAACTTTGCTCAATTAAGCATAGGTTGCTGCGTCAATGCTTACAACCAGCCACGGCCTACAAACTAACCCACATTTCATGAGTCAAGAGTGCACCTGAGAGTCATCCATAAGCGTGGAATGTCAAGCTTGCAAGTAATACCTCTTGAGAGCATGTATTGCTTGCATCTTTTCCATGGTTCACGCTCTGCTGCCGAACACCCAGTGGATCCTCTTGCGTCATGCTCCTTGACATGCAAATTTCAACCCTGTCCATCGAGAAACTCAGTTGAAAATAAGTTGCTGGTTCAGTTTTGCGACTTACACCGAGGTGAACAACTAGAACATAAAGGAGAGTGTCCTTCAACGGTAGTAGTCAGGAAGGATATGCTTGATGATTTTCATTTCAGTCGTCATCCGGCCTCCTAACGCGGGTGCTTGTTTAATCACATTATTTTCCTTGTAATTGTGTCACACAGCGTTAATTAGTCTGCAACCTAGTTTTGTCTCAAACTAAAACGATTTCATTCAATCAGGTCATCCTTTGATTGTGCGGTGAGTCCTTTATGCGTTTAGAGGTTATTGTGAATACACAATTTTAATTATATTTTTCGAAAATTTGAATGCCATAACAAATTGTACACTTATTCATTGCCTAGAGTGCGTTGATTATACTTGACCTATAGGTCGTATTAACAAATAAGTGTGTGTGCTTTATCTATTATAATACTAATACTTATAGGTATCTATGAACATCGTATAAATAAGAACTCGGATAATACATATTATTATGTAAATATAATTTATGCATATTGTTATGGGAAGTAATATATCTTTCAAAATGTTAATTATGAGTAGGTAAGTGAACACCACTTCATGATTGACATTTAAAATGAATAATTATGCAATAGAACTACGCTTTCTTTCTTACATAATGAGAAGATTTTATGGCGCGCGCATATTTTCTTCTATCTACACCAATATTATAGTGAAGTTCAGTTTGTATGTTAATTAAACAATCAGTTGGCTGAATTATTAATAATATATTAATGTAATTATTATGCATATCCTTTTCAAGTAGGTAGGAAACTACATCACAGGATGTAGCAACTCGGAAACCATTTCCAAAAGTGTTTTGTTTTGTCTGCATAATAATAATTTGTTTTTTTATTTATATTTATATAAAACTAATTTATTGTTTCTTTTTCAGGTAAGTTGGAACTCAAAAACTTTCTTCACATCATAAAGATGTTTGACGTATGTAAGTGTAGAAATAGATAGCATTGTTCGGATTCCTACCCTGAGAAAAAAATTCTGACTTTCCTTCTGAGTCTTTACCTTCCAAGACCGATTCCTTCCTTATTTTACCTTAGTTTTCGTTCTGAATCACAAATCCTTCTCTTTTGACTCACAAGGAAAACGGTATTTCGGAAGGTCTTTTTTCTCTGTGTATTAAAGGATTAAACTATTATTTTATAATGTAGGTACGATACATACTACTATGATGATGACAGGTGAATACTAATTTTCAACTAGCTACGCAACGCAGCTTTAACTGCGTTGATATCATTTATCGTTCCTCTATAAAAATGTTGCATTTCTTGTAAAACTCTATATTTATATTTTTGGGTAAATTTCTTCAAACATCAGTTCATATAGGTACCTATGTAAGTAGATACTTTTGAATTTACAAATGCTCATGACTTTTTATTTTGCTTAGGGTAGCGTTTGTCCACAAGTCATTGATTACGATAGTGGTTTAGTGTCAAAATTACCTTAAGAAAGAAGTTAAGAAGAGTTTTAGTTTTAGATTTTCCCGCAAAGGAAATTATGACTTTTAGTCTCTTTAGAACTGCCAGTTTAGGCAGACTGGGATTTTGATACTAAAAGTCTCAACGTTAAGGAGGCAAATCATAGTAACTTGATCTGTGTCCTTTTTAGGTATTACATCTTAACTTATTACCGCTACCCTATAGTAAGTATAGTATAGTATATAGTCTATAGTAAGTAGGTATTATATCTATACTATACAATTTTGATCGAGTATAAAACTATTTGATATATAAAATTGATATGTTCAAGCATTACTCATTCGTGTTTACTTTAATTAAAAATGTATTGAAAACTTCCTTTCTACTATATAAAGCACTGTCAACTTACAAAACGGCTCGTTATTCGATCGTTGTATTCCATGCATAACATAAACAAGGAAAATATTTCAAATACCGAAGTTATTTTCATGCTTTGAATGCAGCTCATGTGTACGGTATTTCATAGGCAGCAGATGTACGGTTTCACTTACTACTTGTTTAACTATAGTGAAAGGGTAGGCGGATGAAAGATCACTTGCAGTGCGGCCCACGTGCTCGAATCCATAACAATTGTTTGACCAACGCCGTCACAGATTACTGCATAGATCCGACTTCCCCACCAACGTTGTCTGCAGTCAAAAATATTGTAACTATCTCGAAGTTGCGACACATTCTGAAACGTAAATAAATTACAATCATCATTTTATTGTCACTGTTAATGCTGTTGCGTCATCACTGTTTTCTATCGCACTAATATGAATGCGAAAGTTTGTGAATGAGTGAGCGAGTAACTGTTTATGTTTGTAACTTTTTAACGCTGAAACGGCTCAAGAGGTTTAGAATGGAGACAGCTTATACCCTAGAATTTAGGGCCTAGATTAACACAAATGCAATCTTTGACGTAAAAAGTTATGCGGGTTAACGGGATTGGGAGAACTGTGAGACACAGCTAGCTCTTCAAATCTACTTGTTTGCTTGAAATTGCTGGGTGTAGGAACTGCTTCCACGTTGCTAGACATCATTCTACTGCCAGACAGTAATATGTAGCGATTGGCGTGTTTCAGTTTCTTAGACAATGCTTGTAGATGTGAAATTCTTATTGACATACCAGTCTCTTTGTGCTCTCTTTACTCGCTACTCGTTTATTCACTCAGTTCGTTGCTCCACCTAGTCGGAAAGCTTTTAACACTACGTTTTATACCAAGGTCAACATACCTACTGAAAAATGGCAAACAGACAAAAACGCCCGTTCCATCGCATGAGCACAATGTAATTAGGACTTTATAAAACAGATTTATCACGTTGCTAAAGTACTCTAACCGGTTCTATACGCTTTGAAAAAATTATCTATTTTCAAAGTGACGACACCCAAAAAGTAGCAAAGTGTGTTGTAACGCGTTGTGTAAGCATTTTAAAATCAGGCTTTCACCAATTACAAGACATAATTGGAACCAATTTGTTTCATTAGCAACCGATATTTGTCGTCCGGTGATGGTGTCCGGTCCACCCACAAGTTGGTGCATACAAATGCAATGCAGTACTAGCTATATGTGCGTCTTTGATCCCGAGTATCCTGGCATTGCATTCCTGAGTTCGATTTATATTTTATCGCTAGTGAACTGCCCCGGCTTCACACAAGTAGGCAAATATAAGGCCAGTCTTTCACTTATTGTCCAGCTAAAGTATACCAGTATATCAAAAATCTTTACTTGCTTGATAGATTTGACGTCATGTTTTAAATGTTCTTAAACATCCATCATCTATTCAATTCAGTCCGTTTCCTACATCAGTCAAACTCAATGACCATACAAATTGCCGCCTTTTGAGGCCTTGCGGCCTATTGGCAGGCATGTATGACTATGACGACCCAATTATTCTATTGGATTTTATTTATTATTATTATATTGTTGCTACTGTTTGTCTCTTGAACGTGACACAAATGTAGAATATGCCTAGCTTACTATACAAACAAACATCTCAATTTGTTTACTTTACATAACGTATTTCCTCATTGAAAGGCAAAAAATTAACTGGTATTAGATTCCCTCTTGAACTGAAATCCCACAGAATAGTTTTATTAGCTGGTTCGTAGAATCCGTAGGCGGAACACGTCTTCGTTAGTTGATCGACCGATAATCTCGCCAAGCAGTGCAGTGTTTAGATTTACGGACATAGCCACTTGCATTGTCGCTGCATATAAAGTTACATTGCTATTGTCGACTTTCGTGGTCCCAGTTCCCAGTCAGGCGTGGCGTGGCGCCACTTTCAACCGCATCATCAAGTGACTTGTAGTCAAACGCTATACTGTAAGACGTAAAAGAACTTCCTTGGTCTTAGGAATCTGATGTTGTCCTTCTTTAATTGTTAGTACGATGTGAGTCATTTTCGGTGGGGTCATCTTATTTGGAGGATCCCCACTTCTAGGTAGATGATGCTATAACTTATAACATACGGTTAATATGTCAATTAACCATTAATATATTACGAGTATGTAACTGGTGATAAAAAATCATTTTATAATATGAGATTTACATTTTCGGTTTCTATATTTACATTTACTTTAATCTTTCATCTCAGCAACTATGTTTTTAAATTTTGTTTCTTTACAGACATTACATATTTTTTGACAGCATTTTCATATTTTTATTCCCTCGAAACGAAATATCTGATACTGATAGCATATTTTTTATAAAAACCATGATATTAGATCCGCAATGTAGATAAGCATCGTTCCGTAAACTGGATCAGGTATCTGGTCTTAATTAAATGTTATGAAATATCAAATAAGTATCTATAGAGAACGATATTCTTAGCCAAAAAAGCGCGCAAGCCGATGATGCAAAGCTATGATACCGGCAAACGAGAATTCTTAAAGCCAGTGAAAAATTTTAATCACGTTAAGTAAGCCGGACTCAATTACTCTCAAGTTAAAGGCAGACGTAGAGCCGATTCGATTTATTTAATTACCTTCTATAAATAAGATAGACGTACTGCTGGAACATTAATTAACTAACGTCTTTGATTAATTCGCCCACAATTTTTTTCCATACAATATTCTAAATATCTAAATCCGAATTGTGCGCGTCGCTTCAAGGTTGCTAAAGAGCTGTGGAATTCCAATATTCTTATTTTAGTCCCTCTGAGGCGAATGAATCCGCATGTATGCATCTCAGAAATTGCGGTTCATTATAGCATGACATCATCATAGTTACATAATGCTTTCCGGATTTTATTTATTGATTACTTATTATGATCATCATTATATTTTGTTCATATGGTTTTAGGTTTATGTTCTTACGTTTCGATATTTTGATCGCACATAAAATGGCAGACGGATGCTACGAAATAGCACATCTGGCACACAAAGAGTTGAGAAGCTCTCATGTGTTACAAAAGTAGTCTAGGTGAGGAGTTCTCATGCCAAAATGTCACGTCAATAATCTTGTCGACATTTGTTAGTAGTTTTTTCTACTTTGTATTGTATGGATTGCCACCACTTTACCGGCAATGGCATCTTGGCGTTTTGCACAAAGGCTTATGTATTTCTAAATTATTTATGGTTCTCAAATAAACTGCATCTATGCGGCTAGTGTCTGTTTTTCTCATTACTGCACTCTGCAAACATACATTGCAAACATAGCTAATTACCCTAGGAGCCAGTTCACACGATGAGTGGTTAGGCTGTCACGTAACGATGCCATTGCCGGCACCGCTGATGTCTCTAGCTCCGAGATAAGACGCCTGGGTGCCGAGATATCGAGCGCGGTGGTTATTACGATATCTTTACAGCTAGCAGCTCGCTCTACCACCGTACTCGACGATATCCTAATAACTTAACCTGACGTAGAACACGTAATGGCTTTTGCCAAGCCATTATGACTTACACTTATAAGAGAAGAAAATAACTTTCCATTATTTCATACCATTTCGAATTCATACTCGTAAGCGATTTTACTATTGAAAGTTTTCACATCTTTTAGAGTTTTAAATTCCATCTCATTGGTGTTGTTAATTTTTTTTTTCTACGTCGTAGGTATAAGCGTGTTAATGGGTCGTAGGACTTTATGATTTGTCAGTGAATCAGGTTTGATATGGTTTCGTTCATTAACATTTGAATATTCAGTGTGACTTACGAAGCTAAGCTCCAAAGTGCACTTTGAACGGATTGATTTATTATATTTGTTTGCTAAAGACAAAACCATTGGAGTCTACGTTTAGTTATTAACTTCCTTCCTTTTAACAATGTGTAATTAAAACCGAGGCTCGGAATTTCCCATTGAGTGGGCAAGCAGCAGGCTAGCGTTTAGAATGTTATCGTGTATGCCCTCTAACGTTCATCCATATGGAACGCGTTTCGTCTACGGAATCCATTGTCCACGCTCCGGCTGCGGCTGGATGCCGGACCGGCTATTTATACGCCCCAATCAACTCCCACATCGGGCAATTGTTTCTATCTATGCCTTTTCGTCTAGCATTTATGCAACATGTCATAATCGAGACTTTTCAGCCAGTCGTCTTTAAAAAATTCTAATGGTTTTAAATTATCGTCGCTACTCTCATTTCATAATTCAATTGTATTCAAAGAGTTCTCTAAAACGACCACTGACTCAGTTGACACGAGCTATACAATAACTATCTAAGTTGGTGAACATTGAGATTAATTGCGGGTCGGCACGAAAGCACGGCCGCGGCACCGTCCGTCGTCGCGCAACCGAAATGCACAGCACGCAACAATGGCGTTACCTAAAGTCTCTTTGAAATATAAAATTATTTTATCCTTGACACCCAGGAAATGATATCACTATTAGTTGTTTTTCTCTCAAGAATTTTGTAAATTTTTAAACTTTTGTAAGGCCACAGTTGATATAAACAATTTTATCTGCAAAATCATTATGATGCATCACGTTAAATAGGTATAATTTGTGTGCCAGTCAGTACATTTAATACAATACGTCATGTAGTGCTAACATGGTTATATTAAAAGAGTAATTTTACGGTATTCACTGCCCATGTCATGTCGCATGGTCATTGACTTGGAATGTACCGTTTTCTTGCAGCCAAAACTATGCCTCGCGACACTGTTCCACTCAAGAACAACACTAAAGATTAATATGCTCTACATAATCTAGAAAATATGATTAATATAACGCAGTATGATCTAGAAAATGTCTATTGAAATCACATTCAAGTGTTGCTACAGTCTCAAACCATGTCAGTTACATTTTGCTCTGATCAAATTTATAGATTACTTGGCATTTTATTATTTATATAGGCACTTTAACAAAATTCGACAGGGCTAACAGTACTCTTCTCGACAGGACCATCAATCTTTTGATGAGGATCCCTTTTCACGGATATCTGCCTCTATAAATTACCGTTGGTGTTAGGAACAGCTCTAAATATAAGTAAGGGGAGTGAGTTGGAACTTGGAACCCTCCTGTACCAAGTTAGATGGCGGTTCGCAAAAAGTGCGGTTTTGGTGAGCGAGTGGGATGCAGTTACAACATTGACTGTGTGATGTAGGCCTTTCTCTTTCAGGCCGAATAAGGCATAGATTCAGTGGTACGGAGCCGGCGGGCTGGTGGCGCCAGCTCGAGTCGCGAGTCAAGGACGACGGCCGCGGGTTTTATGTCGTACTGTTGTGCAGTGATTTCATCGTAGTACAAGACAGCCGGGACAGGCCCTATTCGTGTACGCGCTGGGGTTTGTTGTTTTTGCATCTTCCGTACTATTGTGTGTACGCATACGTCTTTGGATTGTGATGTGTCTTGTAACAATAATAATAGACTTTTATTCAGAGGATAGTTGTACATAATTATACAATGGCTGGTTTCTTCCTCGTTGACATATTATCTGTTTAGTCTCTAGCTGTTCTAACAAGAATGGCTTGAGTGATTTAACTAATGAACTAAATAAATTTATAGAGAAACAAAATGGAAAAGTTTTTTTTTTCTTGTTTGGGTGTTGTGAATTCCCAGTCTTCGCAGTTTCTGATAACCTTGGTAAAGGGAATCCCAGTTAGGGATCAAATAGCTATTTCTGTGATTGTATGGGTGTTATTATTATTACTACTAAACTAAATCAAATAAAAGAGATGGTTCAAGTTAATCATTCGGTTGTTTTTGTCAGAATATAGGTATACATAGGTACTTAGGTACATCATTTTGTATTCTGTGAAACAGAAAACAACGGACTCATCGTAGTGCTAATGAGAATTATTCATTGTTATGAGTAATAATGAAAGTCTGAGTGTTCAACCTAATGATAGATAATAGACATCTAGATAAGTAAATGTGATAAAACGGTTCTGTAAAGTGCTGTGCAAAAACTATATTTATAAACAGCCGTTATTATTCTAAGCCTTATAAGGATTCTTGTCCACGGAACTAGAGGAAATGAAATCATAAGCTGTAAAGAAGGAAAAGGAAGCGGCCTTAAAGCCACGAAGAATCAGAATATATTGTAGTTAACATATAAATAATAATAATTAGACATGATTTGACGACCGATGTGGTGCACTGGGTGAACTGCGCAGTACTGCAAATCGCATGTCCGCGGGTTCCATTTCCGCTACGGGACAAATATTTGTGTATAAAAAACACCTAAGTATTATTTCTGTGTCTGGATATAATGGATCCTCTAATCTACACATAGTTGCTGATACCCTAAACACAAGATTTTTTGATTTTTTTGTAAGGACATTGTAAAACAAGCGTGTGTTTAAAATCCACTTACGCATAATGAAATAGATTTACACGTTGTCATTACAACCAAAATGTACATAATGTTATTCCAATACGTACAATGAAACCAATCTAGGTCCCTTTGTATTCTAACTAGGTGGGGTTTGCATTAATGCGTGTAATATTGATGCATGCAGCGATCACTGCCCCAACGTTCTGTTCTGTGACTGCAAGCTAACTTAATTAAGTTGGTATAATCTAGGTGTAGCGTGACGCCGCTTTCAACCACATCGTCACTTAATCTGGTGACTTGTGGTCAAACGCTACCCTGTAAGAAGTAAACAGAGTAAGTAACTGATGATCTGTTCCGTAGCTTCACCTACGTTAAATTTCTTTTTTTCGGTTCTACATCTTTTTATGTCAAATTCTAAAAAAAAATCATTCTAACGTTTATGCTGTTCATTGAATGGTTTTAGTAAAATTAGATTGATAACCTTAAATGAAAAAAATATTACATTTTAGTACCTAATGTACCGTATCTATACCTATATTTAAACTTCAAAATTTGTAATCGTACACAATCAAATAATGAAAAAAGATCTAAAGCTGATTATAATGCAGGACGTCGAACCCAAAAATGTTGTGACGTATGGTTAGGAGGGTTCTTTGTTGTTACAGTCTTACTGGTTTGTGTGTGTCAGTCTGGCGCCCGTCACACTCAAAATCTTTGAATTTACTACAAAATGTGTAGTAGCGTTTACTTTATCCATAAAAAAATATGTTAGTGTTTGTTTTTGGCTGTAAAAATTATTCCTGAGCAATGTTTTATCAATAAAATATCTCACATTATATTTTAACCTCAGAATATCAAACCAATAGCCAAATCAACCCTCATTCAGTCGAGCGGTGAGCCGTTACGTAATCCAAACTAGACAATGCAGCTGCCGCTAGTTCTATTATTCTCAATAGCTTACATGTTGTAACCTAACACAAAATTAGACCACACACATACTAGGTGTTGCATATTCGACACATTATAAAATGCATTTTGCTTACGTAAAGCGGCAGCGTGTACACTGAAAAGTGATAAAATATTAGTTTCATGACGCAATCAATGTGCTTAATCACCGATACGAAAGCGATTGTTTGAAATAGACAAGAATCAACGGCAAAGAAACTCTTTATTCAATCACCTATTCGCAAAAGGAAGTAGCCGTTTGCACGGAGACGGCACAGCATCTAAATTGCGAGTTGGAGCGGACTCATCACTGTTAGGTTGATGTAAACGGCCATGGCTCCTGCTTCGTAGGTACTAAAGATTAGTGCGATTAGTCATCTGTGATAGAAGCTACTAGCGAATCTGTGATCGTGGTACAGACAGCGACAAAAGTAGTTGATCATATTCAATTTTTAAAGGCGTATTATATCAGTACGGTCAACGAGAAAAGTCGCTGAACAATAACAGATTTTTACGGTAGTCGTTATCATCTTAAACATCAACCTTCGACCGAACCATCACTTAATATAAGGGGTGTTATGTTGTGGTCAAACGCTACCATGTAAGTTGTAAGGAAAAAACCAACGTCACTGATCTAATACGCATTTGAAAAATCGAGTATGTTCAGCTACTTTTGTCGCTGACTGTACCTAATATTTTTTTTTACGACTTAACAAGGTAGGGTTAGACCACAAAACAACACACCTGATGTTAAGTGATGATTCTATCGAAGGTTGGTGTTTAAGGTGATGAAGGTTATCAAAAAAATTCGTTATTGTTTAGCTATTTTTGTCGTTGACCGTACGCCAAACGAACATTAATGTGTCATTACTATGTCACATTGACGTCCGCCCACTTCGTAACGAACAATCGATTCGTGATAATCATCATCGGTGTTGCCACAGAGTTAGCATTGGCACTTATAAATACGTAGTGTAGGTACTTCCAATTCGCGAAAGTATCAAGGGCTTAATAAAAACAAGCATTTGTTTTGAATGCATGAATAATAGTGTTGCTAGGTACTTCTTCTAACACTAAAAATGAGATTCTTATTGGATAATGTTTTCTTACACAGGGTCAATTTTTAATAACCAGTAACCTTTTGCATGTAGCTTTCTAATATAATACTTAACATCTTAAGTTTTACGACATTCCACAAAACCTACAATGCACGTAATCAGAATATTTTTTATCATGCCTATAACACATCTTCTGTCATGTTATTGTTAAGCGTATCATAATGACTGAGTTCATTGTAAAAACCACCCTCGCATTTCATTTTGTAAACAAATATGTTTACTAGTTAGGTAGGAACTATTATTTGAGCTAACAGTGGCAACGCTTGGAATTATTATCATTTAGAGATAATACCAATTTAAATTTTATTTTTTGTATGAGTTATTAATAGTCATGGAACAACTAGGTAGCTATACCTACAAGAGATTTCTGTTTAGGTAAAATTAGCACTGCGTATACTTATCCTATCTGTTATCTTATTCTATTGGTTTTTTTTAGTTTGCTATTTTCACCGCGACACTTGCTCAAAACACGCTCTAAAGGTTGCTTAACATTCTGTTTTGTGTAGGTCGAATGATGATTTATAAAACATGAATCCATTATGAACACTTGGCTGCAAAAATAATTATCGTAAAATTACTTAGATGATGTAACTACCCACGGAGCTGTCCCACGTTCCATTATTTATAATAAGTTTAATCTTCTAGTAGCGAACAAAATCCCATTCATTAAACGTTAATACTAATAAGTTGGCAATTACGTTGAAAAGTTGTTTTTCTACTCTCATTCCCTGGTCTAATTTATAATTCACTAGCGACCCGCCTCTCGTGGTTTCGCCCCCGCAGTATTTTTCTTGGTAAAAAGTAGCCTGTAGAAAAATAAATGCTTTAGTCTTATTATACACACAAAATTTACATGAATGGACTGTGAGGATTTGTTTCCATCTATTCTTGACCTTTTACGCAGTGGATTAGAGACCTATGTTTGTTTCTGTTGTCTAATTGATAACCTACAAAATTTTAACAAAATTGGGTCGGACCGTTCGGTCCGTTTTGGTATTAAATAAAGATAAATAAACAAACCGCACAAACAGACAATATTTCAATTGTACATGTTACAAGCAGTGAGTGGTTTCATCCCACAGGACCTGTGCATTTTTCCACGCCTGCGTCACTCTCCGACTCATAAATTAATTAACTGTATGCGAAAAATGAGGTTGCTGCTTTGCTACGTGAAAGATAGAAGTATGCAAAAGTGTGCTTGACTTTTGCATTTGTAATAAAGGCTTTAAAGATAATCTTTCTCATTTTAATGTTTCCGCAGCTATCTAACGGCAAAAAATTATCCAAAACAAATTGACGAAAAAATATAACATTCACCGATTCGTCGATGAGTTTTTGAGACAAGATTAAAAGTTGTTCTCATTAGTGATCATTCAATTCTGCCTGTTCTATTTTAACAGCCTCAAAATAATTGGACTTGGCCGCTGGATACAAAATTAGAGAATTGGTCATGCTTAGTACATGATTCTATTTATACAGACTGTTTTCTTCCATTTTGAGTTAGTGGAGTTAGGGATGCGATTTATGGTAATTCTGTAATTCTGCATTCTGTCGAAAAATTATTCTGAAATGATAATACCAAAGTAATTACATATTGAAAACATATTTTTAGTCTTTATCGTTACTAATAAGAGCCCTAGCGTTTAGCATCTACTCACCACTTTCTTGTTTTTGATCGTTGTATAGAAAACAGGAAACATTTAATTTTATAAATCAATAGATTACTTATAATTGTTTTAGAGGTCCAAGATATTTTTACAATTTTTTTTTCCTTTCATTCGCTACTAGCTGCGTCTGGCAGTTACTTCAATGTTGACCCGTTAACCCAAAGGAACCATTTCCGGGATAAAAAGTAGCCTATCTGTCATTCTGGAGTGTAAACTTTTGGCGTGAAGAATCGCTCATTCACAAACTTTGCATTTACAATATTAAGTGAGATGATCAGAGTGTCAAGTCCATCCCTACTGCAATGTGTAGTCATGTCGGTCGGCGGGAGACGCTGTGAAATTGCCCGGCGCCCAGCCTTGTTGCTGTTATTGTCGTCCCTTTTACCCATTTTGTTTTCTTTTCCAAATGACTCACTTACTACTTAGGCCTAAAATATCACCAAACTCCTCTACTTAGAGAACAGTTGTTTATTATCTTCGAATTGGCAATAAAACTGCTCGGACATTGTATTTAGGGCGTGAAAGATTATAATTATTGCTCGATTAAAAGTTGTTGACTATTTCCATCTTTTCATTATGGTAGTTTTAAGAAGTTTGTTCCAGCAGCCGCGCTTGATAGCCTGTTCGGGGGCATCCAGGGTATAATAGCGTGGCACCTTTGACTACATTGTCACATAACATAACGAAAGATCTAAAAAAATACTTTCTCTAGGTGCTTGGAACACTTATTAGTTAGCTTACCTATTATTACCATAACTGACATGACGCTTCCATAAAATTATGAATTCAAGGAATGCGACCAACTGACACTTAATACCACAAAATGTGCCAGTAAATCTTAAAGCTTTAAGAACCGTAGAGCCCACACGTGTTGTCGTATTTGAATTATAAAGGTGCTTATTCATAAGCATAAAAAGCATTTTTCAATGGAGCTTAGGATGTGTCAGACACACTCTCTTGTCTCGTCGCATCGTATGGTTTTGAATAAGAAATAATTCTATATTATCCCCTTTAGTATCTTTGATGCTGGTTTTTGGCTTCCATTTTGGTATGACTTGATCTGATTTGAAAGGATTAAGTTTCTTGGGGTTTACGTTTTTTTTTTACTATGCTACGAAAGACAGGAAACAGTTCATTGTTTTGTTTATCTTCTGTTTCTGTAACCTTTGCTTGTTTTAGTTTCATCATCACCAGTGTCAGCATTCCGCTAAATCCTTTGCTCTAATTTCACTTATCATCCGCTAGTCAACAAATAAGGCGCGTTCCAGTAACCCAGCCAGTATTCTCTAGTGTTCAGCGATATCACCTGCCCTTTCTTATGAACACGACTCGCCCGTACGGTACAGTTTCTCGGAACACGATATTAGATATTTTCTCTGTGATAGTTGTTCGAAACATTTTAGCTCTATGTGAGTAATAAAATTGACTTCGTAATGTTGTGAATTAGATTAACATTCCATCAGTTCAAACCTCTTACTCCTTTTGGCACACTACTAACAGGGACTGAAAAAATAAAGATCGTGGAAAAAATTATTTACCTCACACTTATTTGTCGCCATTGCCAAGCACCTATCGGTGTGTTCCGGCAGCATCACATGAAAGCCAGTTCCCAATCAAGTTGTACGTGGTGCCACCTTTAGCCAAATCGTCACACGCTACTAAAAAAGACGAATAAGTAGCTACAAAGCATTACAGTAATGATGATGGTGCATTCCATGCCGAATTTGGCTAGGGCGACCTTTCAGTGTTACTAGGGCATTACAGTATTATGTTACTAAATTAACAGTTCAGCAAAGTACCTCACGTTTGCATTTACTTATTCAATAGTTAATTTGTACTATTTAAACACACGACGCCGACGATAAGACGCAAGTTACAAACCACTGCGCCCTATTATAGGTGGTCCCAATGGCGCCACGCCGAATAAGGCCTGACTAGCCTGCGGGGAGGTGAAAGGTTGCTTGGGTCCATGTTCTGTAGACTGTACTAGCTAATGCTGCCATATATGTGCCACTGTCTCCATTCTCACGTTTTCAATTTGTGTTACTATGTGTATTTAGGATACAAAAGACTGTATCGGCCAACATACTCAAATATTGATTCAATAGATTAGTAATTAACAAATATTTGAAAACAGCTTTCAAAATGAAATTCACCAAATCATTCATCGTAATTATCATTGATGAATTGAGGCGTACTCTGTTCGATCCTCGCTCGTAGAATCAAATTAATTTATCTTTTCTAATTGGCGCGAATGAAAATGACATTAATAATTCCAAACTGGAACACTTCGGTTTCGTTAGTTAAGATTCGTTTCAAGTTTCTTATATATATATTATTTGAGAGAATGTTAACACACTTTTAGGTTTTAATTACCATTAGAATGTCAAATCCATATTTGGCTTGTGAAGTCCAAATTATTTGGGTCGTTTCGAATAACAAGGTCAAGATTACAAGTACAGTCACTTGTTGCATTTTAGGTCTAACAACACTAATCGAAACTAGTTTTTGAGTAACTACCACAATGTTGTGACCCCTAATTTAATCTTTACAAAGTACTACTCTAAAAATTATTCGGTTAATGAATAATCAATAATACCCAGAATACCCAGTCACCTTCAATACTCAACTGGATCACCCAAAAACCAATAACCTGTCAACGATATGAAAATTATCTCGATCTATCAAGGTGTGCCATTAATTCCTTAGTTCCATTTAAAAAAATCGTGTTTTACCGATGATTATAACGCTGCGGCTGCCAGCTGACCTCTATTAGACTCACGGCCAATTTTGCTGGCAGTCGCACGGGCGCTGCTAAATTCTCTCCGCTCTGTCGCAAACATCCACCGCAATATTCGGATTGTCAATTGTGAAAATGTAATTAAAAAACGATAGCTACCCGTAGAACATCCACTTTAATGTTTGTACTACTTAACACGTTGCTCCAACATCGGCCATTGTCTCTTTGAGTGTTTCCAAAACAAGTTCTGTAATCTGAACTTATAATGAATTACTTATTGTATAATGTATGCCAGGATGTATGTAATTTACAACTTGCAATTGCTTTTTTAATCCAATGCATGTGACATCCGCTCCGTGATTAGTTAAAGGATCATGTCGATAGAGGCATTATTTCATTTGTAAAATGACACTTTGTGCGTGGCACAGAAATCAGTCTCAGAGAAATAAACATGGACACGAATAGAACGTATTAAATGTTATAAACACGGTTACACGTATTTGCGTTTTTTTGCGATGATACGACTTAATGCTAAAAATAACGAGCAACAGCAACTTTTCAACAACCGTGGGTTTTGGGTGATTTGTTGGCGGCGTGCCATTCGACTGGTGGGGCGGGTATTATCAAAACAACAACGAACTTTGGAATGCTTTCTCCAGGGCAAGTTCTACGAAATTAGGTAACTTTTTATTCGTCGACATTAATTGTTCTCCGGTACAATTAATTAAAGTCGACAGCAGCTCGGCTATAACGAGATTCTATTGTAATGAGCATTCGGGTCTGGGGTTGTTAATTTTTTTCAGAATCCATTTTACTTACATTGTTTTGTTTTAAACTAGTAACCCAGCCGGCTTTGTACGGGTAGACAAATATTAATAGTTGAAAGCTGCGGCGAGTCTTAAGATCATAAAAACATCCCATAGAAAAAAGTACATTCAAATTTTCTGTAACTTTTCCATCTCAGCTTCATTTATGAACGTTATTTGCTCTATTACAAATATTTAATTCAAAAATTGCCAACTAGCAGTAAATTTTTATACACTAAAGATTTCTTAAAAGCAGTAGCTTCACATACGAGATGTAATAAACTTGATTAGTATATAACGTAATACTATCAATTTAAGCTCATAAAATGCAGGAATCAACTGAATATGGTGCATTACAGTACCTATATGTATACCATACATACCCACATATTATTGCTTACGTCCGCCCACTGCACTGCCATAGTCTGCTCGAGGCAAATGCAGGGACACGGAATACTTTTAGTTCTCGTGTGATTGTGCACTGGATGATTCGATATTATTTACTGTGTTCCAGAGGTAATTTTTCTAGTGAAATTATACGGCATATAAAGATTTAACACCAACAATATCAGGGCGATATGCGCAGTGCGTTAGTAAATTAAAAATACATTAGTCCAAGAGCGAGATATTCTTCGCTAATATTGCCTTGATTATTTTTAGCAAGTTTTTAACGTTTTAGGTAATCCCAATTTGGCATAATTCTCAGTTAATTCTCAGTCGCTTGCGGGGTGATGATACTGAGACCCGGATGTTAACAAAAACACTTTATCAAAAACAATTGGTAGTCGCAGGCGTTACGCTTCAATGTAGGTACTTACTGATGAGTCAGTATGGAGGTACGTACGTCATGAGCACTCCTAACTTGCCAAGCTCGGTTCATAGCGTTACATTATAAACCGTGACGATTATTGACCCCAATAGCTGATCACTGTGGTATTGATTTCATGTTTAATTACGAGTCATTAATAAACGTGCATTTTATCCTCCTGCTGCTCGTTCACGCGAAAGCAAATCATAAGCACTATGTTTCCATTACATTTTTTTCTGAGAACAGTTATTTTTACGAGTGAAGCAACAGGACTTATGTCGGGTTCTTTTATTCAGTTTAGACAAGATTCTCGTACATACTACTTGTAGGCTCTCATATCAACAAGACTGCGTAAAACAATGTAACATATCATTTTTTGTAGTTTTTATTTGTTTAGAGGTTGATTGTCAATTGTCATAATCCCTCACCAGAGCATCTCAACTTATGGTAATTATGGTAAAAACAATAAGGTTTGAATAAATAAGATATTTCAGGTAGCCTCTATATTGTTCTGAGTAGTATAATAAATAACAACATAATTATAAAAATAATTGTTTGGTGTGACTGAAAGGTCAAAACAAATTCCAGTTAAATAAAAACATTGCTATCCACTTTGCCAGACAGTCGCGCTGAGGCAAATGTTACGTAGTTTTCCTTATATTCTGGATGCACATCAAGATTCCCTAGATGGCAAGTTGTCGGACGAGCTGCCTGCGCCCACCCACACCATGTGACAAACAGCACTCCACAACCACATTTTAGTATAGCAACCACTACATTTTAGTACTTGCCCACTCTTGACGGCTTAATGTGGCGCCATAGGGCTAAATATTTTATAGCTATTAAACTTATTTTACAACCAGCCAGTAATAATTGACGTCGATCAACTTGCAAAACATGGTTGCTGTACGTTGTAAATTAGGTCTTTATAGAGTGGAGTTAAACTAACACGGAGAGTTCATTTATTTGCTAAATTAATTACGAGAGCTCGGTATCGTAAATAGGTACCCCGCCGTGTTTATTCCTCGGTAGCTTAAGAATTGTAAACAAGGTATTTATATTGTAATGGCTATCGATGTGGTACAGACTACTACAGACAAATGAATAAGTTAAAATGTAGCTGTGTTATAATAATCATTGGGATACAGAAGTAACACACGTTTGTAGACTATGAGGTGTGTTTATCGTTATTAAACACGTTTTATTGAGAGCAAAATAAACAATATTTTTCAATTTATAGTATTCATATTTATTTACTACTTATAATGATAAGACGATTCTATTTATGTTGTATATAAATGCGTTTAATACATCTAATAGAGATCCGGTTCAGATAGGCAAAGAGAGAATATCAAATATTAAAGCTGTGTACCTATAGTTTAATTTAGGTATACTAAGTATGTTCAAAAATAAAGATGGAAGAATATGAAATTGCGCTTACACATCATTTTTGGGTTCACAAAAATCTTCATTTCGCAAAATCGTATAAAAAGTAATATCTTTTCATATAATAAAAAATACTGAGTTACTCGATTGCGTAGATATTCAAATTAGTATCAAGTAATGATACTAAACACCCAGAAACGAAACTTCATTTAAATTTCGTTCTTAAACGAAGTTTCGTGTCGGAGAAAGAGAGGTCCTGCTTTGCCGTAGTTCCCATAAAATGATTGTATTTTATAAGACAAAAAAATAGACATGCGAAAAAAATTAAAAGAAACAGTTTAATACCGTTTCGTAAACTTCGGTTCACCTTAACGTTTTATTTTTCTAAATGTTGTATTTTTTCTTAATTCCAGGGCCACCGCCACGGCTGGGGCTGAAGGCGGCGAGCCCCGGCGTCGACGAGGACTGCAACAGTAACACCAGCCTCGCCGGCTCCCAACACTCGGCGCACTCGGAGCTCGACGCACACTGCGACAACTCCGGCTACCTCTGGTTCCTTGACTATAAGTGAGTACCACGTGTTTGTACTATGCAAGCTACAAAACCAGCCTCGTCGGCTCCCAACACTCGGCGCACTCGGAGCTCGACGGACACTGCGACAACTCCGGCTACCTCTGGTTCTTTGACTACAAGTGAGTACCACGTGTTTGTACTATCCAAGCTACAAAACCAGCATCACCGGATCCCAACACTCGGTGCACTCGGAGCTCGACCCGAAGCAGAGTCATCTTTTGAATTGCCCATTTTCTGAATTACACTTTAAAATTGTATGGCAGTCAGAGGCCAAATTAATTAGTTGAAAAAAACCTCATTATAAAATATCACCTAAACAAAATAGGACAAGAGAATAATAAACAATCTGAATGAAGTAACACTAATAAATAACCAAGACGTAATTAAGATTGTTGGAATCGTTATTATTAGGAAATAATAATCTGATGCCAGATAAATCATTTGAAACAGAACATCATCAAAGAATATGTTAAATGTGAAATTGCTTCACGCGCCATGTCGACAAATTGTATCATGCTAAAATTAAAAATGATTTTTCTTATAAAAGTAATCAAAATTTAAAAGGTATCTGGAAGATAAATGAGACTATTTATTGCGTTAGTGTAAGTTACATAAGTTTGTTAGGTCTATATCTAAAAAGTTCACATTGAATAGAAAATCTATCTTCATGTCATCATCATCAGCCGAAAGAAGTCCACTGCTGAACATGGGCCTCCCCCCTTGAACGCCACCATGAACGGCTATTAGCCATTTACATCTATCGGATTCTGTGACTCTTACAATGTCATCGGTTCACCTAGTAGGTAACCTACCTACATAATGTCTTCCGATTCGTGGTCGCAACTCACTATATCTTCATGTGCTGATCAACTCTTTACATTTACAACTATTTACAGTTCAACTTCTGTCTTTTTCAGCCCAATCTTCCGAGACGGCGCCTGCCATCACACCTCAGTCCTCTCCTCCGTGTCAGCCTCCTACAAAGGCATCAGTGATCTTACCTCTCACTTCGAGTTCACCTCTCGCTACAACGACCTGGCCCGTGATCTGGATGCCAATCTCGCAGAGGCTGACATGGAAAGCTTCCGGACGGAAGACATTCACGCACTGCTGATGACCGCCAACTTGCCACACGACACCATCATTGACGACAGGACTCATGATGTGAGTTTATAATTCATGCTAATTGGATTTGAGGTTTTTGTAAACATAGAGTTACACTAAAATACTGACGATAAGTTCACAGGGACCTTACGGTCAATTGAACGTCATCGTAAGTTCAAAGGTCATCCGATCCATATGAAAATTATCCAAATTACGCAGTTAATCAAGTTTTAAAATGAATGTGCTGCGCAAGTGTGCACATGGCAAAGTCTCTACAGTTTCTGCTGTATTTACGTAGTTGCTGTCCAAAAAAATATAAGCTGCAGAAGTCATTTCTGGCCTCAGGCTCACACGATATTAGGGCAAAGATCAAGTTCCATTGCATAGTAATTTCACTTAAAAATTAACCACGATGATTCATATAGGTAATTTTAAGAACTCAAAAGATATAATCTGTAATAGCAGGATACAAAAAGAAATCCACTCGAATCCACTTGATTACGGTCGTAAAGTTACCTGTGAATTCATTACCAACGTGTGATGCAATGATAAAGCCATAAAAGGATACATTTTCACACATGGAGCTCGTAACTAAATTAATTTATTATGATTCAGTTTATTTAAATATTTTACATTTTGCTTACGTTGCGTCGGCGGCTATTCAATTGTGTAGGTCATATGAAAAAGTCATATAAGCTTATTTTTACAATAGTAGAGTGACTCAAAGTCAAATAAATAAAAGCATGTTTTTGTCAAGGACAATTAAATAAGTAATAGGAGAAATATATTCTTTTAAGTTTTTATACTTAATGCCTATGTATTGACGTTTGTTTATAAGAGAGAAACCAAATAAGAACTTTCCAATAGATCTGTCTATCTATCATCTTCATTGAACATTTTATGGGCTGTGCCGAAACATTTGTCAAGAAATTCCGCCAAAGTCGGTCAGTAAAACAGCGCAACGAGGACGCGTTACGATTCATTGCAGACCATGGCCTTACAATCTCATGTGTACTTTTACGTGTATGTGCGATATACTTTCACCGGTGGAACTTCCAACACTTCTTTTTTCTTTTCATTTATCCTGCAGAAATTTTAACTCTTGCTAATTAACACTTGCACGGTACCAATTCACTGAACACATCATAAATTTAAATGATGCGGGCAAAAGGTGTACCTAATATCTATAGAACTTGCCGCTTCAGATTAAATAAATAAAAATAAAAAAGGCTTTTCATAAGAAAATTACAATAATAAATGCATGCAAAATTATTCACTTTAAATTGATTTTCCAATTTTGTTGACTTTAAAATAAGCAATAAAAATATACAAGTAATTACAAATCATTCATACACAACATAATAATATTTGAACAATTATTACATTTTGAATTTATGTTTCATTGAATATAATAATACTATAATACTATTTGATTTTGTACTGCGGGCACCAGCTAGTTTAAAAATAAAAAGAAACCTATGGAAATCAATTTATTCTCATCGCTCAAAACGGTGAAGGAAAACATCGTGAGCGAAACTGGCGGAAGTAATGAATATCAGCTGATATTGTAAAGAAACCTGACCGTGAAAGGTCATAAACTGTTAACCTTTACACTTCATCTTTTATTTCATTGACAACATAGTACTTACGTCCTACCTACTTATGTTTTCCTACTTCTGATATTATAATTTGACTCGGTCATCTGAAACCTGATGTGGTGATGGATACTTCAACTAACATTTTTATTTGTGTATTTTGTATCTGTCTATTCTATTTATATTTATTTTTCAGTTTTTATCTCTTATTTTCTTGATGGGTGATGTGTTGGTGTCTTGCAGAGTAACCCCAGAGGCGAAATGTTCGCCAGTATAACCAGTTCTATAATGGAGAGGTTTCGTTTCGACAGCAGTATCAGTATCGGCAGTAGTTTGCAGGTTCGCCTCGCATCTTCTGATAACACTATTCATTCATTACCTAAACATCTCTTACATATTGCATTTCTTGGAATATCTTCTGTTTCATCGAGGTTTTCTCTAATCACAGTTATCAAATTAGCAAATCGATTTGATATGTTCATTTTGTTCATAGTTTTTTTTGTTGATCGTGTTTGAGTTTGAAATCAGCACCGCTAACGCCATCTAGTGAAAATGCGCACAACATTTTCTTCATTCCAAACGCTTTCGGTAGGTGTCGCTTACACTATTTGAAAACGATTAAGCTGTTTCACAATCCACGCTAGATGGCAGTGTTAAAAATAGTACACTTGCATAGAAAACAGACAAATAATTGTATATAAAAGTTGCATTAATTTATCGGTGTAATATATCTGTAAATTTTATGATTTTGGAATGTTAAAATAATTCAAAAATAACGGATATATTTAACATTTACAACCATTTAACCCAAGGTTAAAAGCAGCGTTCATTTAACAGAGAATTCACTGACGACGAAAAAATTTGGTCGTCACGCTCATTCAATTAACTGTAATCAAGTCCCGGGAGAACTCACACAAACGAACCAAGTCCAAACAGCACGCGACGCTTGCCCAGCATTCACAACGAGTCTTCCTATTTACCAGGGGCACAAGTACATTGGTCCCACGGGATGTACCAGTAGTAAAGATAAAATAGGATCAATTTCAATGTGTGCGCCCCCCGTCTAGTATACACACATACGGTACACTTTGCGTCGATGTTATTCCCCCGCACCCGGTCATACAATCATTCCCTCTCGGCGTTTGTATGTGTGAGCTATATTTAATCGTCCTTATGTGTGGTCGCACATACTGCCACCATGTGCGAGTTGCCAATGAAGTCTATCCACACATTCCCAAACTGTCGTAAGTTTACAATTAGAAACAAGTAAAACTTAAAGTAGGTAAACCATAGATGCTAATAGGGCGCACAGTACCATCAACCTTGCAGGTGTTGCTAAATTGAGGGTGCTAATTAAACCCTTAGGAATTATTACTACTCTAATTAGGGTTTTGTAGCCCTTTGTAAACTAGGTACTTGTATCATTTTGAGCTACGCTTTGAATGGCAGTTGAGTTAATGATTCCATTGAGGTAGCACGTGATACATGATTAAGGTTGGCCGGAAAGTTTGAGATACGTTTGTAGTGGCTAATATTAAAATTAATACACCCGCTGCCCCAGTAGCATCCAGGGCTCTCACGAGTGCTGTACTCCGTATATTCTAGCAATGAATTCGATTACTTGCTTCATTTCCAATAAGTGCTTCAACTCGAATGAACTCATTGATAACTGTGTGTGCATAAGATAGGACTTTCGGAAACAGTGACTGAGCTTTGCTGGACGCTGATAGTGTGAAATTGTCAATGCTAAGGCTTGGACATGCGATGTGGTGAATGATTTTTAAAGTGTTACTGTGTATCTTTTTGTTAAAGACAGTGGGATAAACTGATTGAGTTAAAAATGGGTGTGACAGAGTACGATTGGGATTCCTACAATGGATTTATATCAGTGAGTCATCTCATTTCATCTGTATTAACGCTATCATGTGTACATATGTCTATTATAATTAACACGTTTTAATGTAATATCCACAATCTGTTTTTCAGCCACACTCTTTCACTTTACTTTGCGTTTTTTCTTTTTATTTATTTCTAACCGAACAATCCCTACAATTCCATTTATCCTTCTTCTATCTTTTATAATTGAATTTCTAAACGTTATTTATGTATGCTAGTTCTGGAACGTATCTTTAAGGAAATGGCTGATCTTCAGACGATTAATAAAGGTCAAAGTGAGTAAATAGACTGATAATGATAATTCTCCAAACAAGTCGTAAAATTATCAATCTTTCTACTTACTTCACTAATGAATGTAGGTTTTTCTTAATTAGGGACATTAGAGTACCCTCTATTTGATAATGAAATATGTTTGCAAGTGGTTTTGAAACTAAACGTTATGTATCAACGAACAGTTTCTTAACATTGGGGTTCTTTGAAACTATACAAAGTAGCAGTTAAATAATTGTAACAATAGCAGCGTTATGTGTAGCTGTTTGGAGTCTGACCTCATTTGTAACAGGAAAAGGAATTAAATTGATGATAAAGCCGTTCGTTGCGACCATGTTGTTTGTCATTCTGTTTAGTTGTAGATTCGTACGTCTACGTACGGATGTTTAGACTAGATGCAAGAAGCACAGAATGGAAGCAATAGTCAAATAGCAATAGCTATAGATAGTTTCAAGAATATTTAGAAGTAATTAGGATATCGCGATACGTATATTTAAGTAGAGGTAGTAATCCATAGAAGTACCTAGGTATATTCTTAATTATATTTAAGATAGATAAGTACATTATTGTACCTACGCCAAAAAATAATATAGATGAAAGTTATTTTAAAACTATCAGTATCAATCAATCAATCAATCAAACAAATTGTTAAATAGAGACATATTATTTAGATTATCGATAAAGGATTCCAAGCATTGGATTAGGTACCTAGTAGCAGTTAAGCTGCAGTTCTTTATTTTTAGACGCGTCTTGCATCCGCATCCAGAAAGTTATAGCCAGAAGCAAATGTTTATGTTTAAACTAGCACGCGTTACGTTTCGAAATCTTCTCAGAACATTCACGTTAATACTTTTATTGCGCTACATGTTTTAGTTTCTCAATGTACTTACTATAACTACCTACCAAACACACTCTCTACGAATTATTTTTGAAATAAATAAATGATAATTGCGTATGTCAACAGGGTGAAGAATCCGTCGGTTCGATTAATACGATGTCGATATGCAAGTCCGAACTACTGTTTTCGCCCGTAAAAGAGGGTGTACATGGTGTTCACTTCAGCGTAGACAGTCTGGACTGCGAGCTGCCTACTGAGCAGGACCTCATACTAACCTGCCAGGCCAATAAGGACAACTACACCATCGCCTTTGAAGGCAGTCTCACCACTTACTCTGAGGATAGTGAGTGCGCCGAATCTGCCGTCAATCAAAAACATGGTATGATTGTGTTATGTATGACCCACCTAAACTATTAGCGATATGATGATGTAATTGTTTACCAAGATTATGAAGAATTTTAATACTCACACTTTGAATCATAAGAACACATACTCACATCATACTCACGATAAGAAAACAACTAATATTCTCGTAAATTTTCAGACAAATTGGGTAAGGAAGAACACATAGTATTAGATAACGACGAAAGAACGCGCAGGAATTTAGAATTATTAGAAAGATGTAAGAAATTAACCAATAAGCTAACAACGTCTATGGCTAGAAGTGATTTAGGTTTGGTAACGTGGAGTAAACTTAAGAAACAAAGCAATCAGTCACCCCTGAGGAGGTAATTACTTCAATATCATTTATATTTTATTCCTTAATCACTATTTCATATTCTTAAAAATCAATGTCGTTATTACGAAATTTATTTTTCAGACACCCCTCGGGAAATAATAATGGAGATTCAAATGAAGGGACTGATGCTTCAAGTGAAATGAATAACTCTGTAATAAAAAGCCAAAGTCTTCCAAATCTCTACAGAAGGAAACTCATGAACAGTTCCATTAATTCAGCTGCTCTCAGCAACTCAACGGTATGTTAATTAGAAAATAATAAGTTGATAATGATGTGCAGACGTTGTCTGCAACTATTTAACACTTTTTTGTTTGTAGGTCGATTCATTTACTTCCAATCAAAGACTAACGGGTACATCGGTGTGTATGAAGGTTTACGATGTATCACAGCAACGCTCTACGCAAGGAAGCCTGCACTCCGAGCCCATGAGTACTTCCTCAACTGAAAACCAAACATCCTCTGACAAAAGTCAACAAAAACAGGCTTTTAGTCTTGTTAAGTTATTTATGAAACAGAAAAGTATGAGCAACGATGGAATTGTCAGCATGGATCAGCTGGATAGATCTGAATGTTGGCCATCCAGTTCCGGAGGTGAAAGTGGAGACTCGGTGGGGGAACAGAATGTAGATATCAAAAGTACAACTTCGGAACGCCCCCAAATTGATCTGCCAAATACTGCCACAGATGAAGAAAATTCTTTCATTTACGAGGAAATTCAACCTTCTCATAGAGTATACGATGAAGTTTTAGTTGAAGAAGAAGAAACGGGAGATGGAGCCAAATTAAGTGACAGTGAAAATAATTTGTATGCTACAGTTAACAAACCTCATATAAAAAGAGCAAATTTAAACATTGTTAACAGTCCATCTAAAATGAGAAACAAGAGATCTTGTTCATCCCAATCTTCAGCAACGAGTGTTAGTGTCTCAAGTTGTTCTGAGTCAGATGGTACACAAATCACCCGAATGAATAGACTACTGCAGCGCGAGCCCTGTGATCACAAAGCAACTTCTACTCACCTAGGCAGTACTACAATAGATAAGAGCATACAGACGTCAAGTATGCACGTATCAAGCATTGCACATGATCGAGAAATATTCAAACTCGTTGAAACTTCATTCTTAGAGAAATTAAAAGAGGGAGATTGTGAAAAACCAGTTTTTGTTCTGTATCCAAACTATACTTTACCTGATATTTCATTCTTGAACGGGAGAGCAAACATTTACTTGAATCCATTAAAAGTTAATGTGTCACCAAAATCAAGTGACAAAAAAAGAAATAGACTGCAAGTAAAAGGTAAGAGGCCTTTTTCATGCAATGATCTTGAAATGTTAAAGAAAAAAGGTGTAGGACACATTAAAGACTGGGATTCACTTAATTTCCTATTGCCAATTGAATGCAAACAGTTGTTATCTGAAATGCCTGAGTTGATGCAACACACGAAGGAAAAAGAAGCAATGTCAAAATGTGGGGATAAATATTGCAGTGCTTCTAAATCTAAAAATAGGCCCATGAGCTGTGACTGTAATAATTTAGTAGGCAACGCTACTGCTGTTTCATCAAGCTCGAGTACTGCCACTCAGCCATCATCAGGCTACCGTGGATCCTCGACTATGCTCACAGAATCATCCGCACAAAATAGCCCCGCTCCCGCTGGGAACTTCAATCCTTTGTTTGTGTACCGCTACGATAGTGCTACAAGCTCAGATGCAAGCTGCGCCAATAATGAAGGTCATAGAATGAACCCTACGATCCCAAAACGTTCACTATCTCTTGCGGATCAAAATCGTATGACCAAGCAAGGAGAGATTGTGCCACCTAGGCCACCATTACCAAAGAGCATATTGCGGAAATCTATAGATAAAACTCGAAAATCTAGTACTAAGCGCTACAGCATGTTTGAAATGGACGAACTTGTCCAGGACCCCGTGGTGTGCATGACAGCTGCGACGGAAAATAAAACTAAGAGACGTTCACTGCAGGAGCCATACTATTTACAGACCCAAAACGTAGATTATAGAAAAAACAACGATATAGCCGCAAAGAGGTTGTCTCAGCAGTTCCTCGATGCTGCCGACAAGGATGCCGACTATAATGAGTATTATCTGGATGAAGGCGTCGGCACGGAAAGTAGCTTAGAATCTGGGAATTCGAATGAATTAAAGTTTCACAGGCCACACACTCCTCCGATGCCTAAACCGCGAACAAAGAAAATGGAATACACAGAGTTCCCACCGCCAGGTGCTCTTATCAGTAGCGCTGATTTACAACAATTAGAAGAGTTCTTGAAATTGAGTGGTTTTAACTGTCAAAATATGGATGATTGGGATCAGAATCAAGTTCAAAAGGTAAGAGGTCAAGTTACCAAGTTTCTTCAGATGAAGCGATCGCAGGAGGAGAATCAGAGGTCCACAGAGTCAAGCGGCAGTAGTTGTAATAGCAAGAAATCCGTAAGCTTTGCGCAAAAATCTGAGGGCAAGGTCGAGACTATACAGACTCAACCGAAGCCAATGGAAGAGTTAAAGGTGGTGAGTCTCACCACTCCACCGAACTCACCAAATATCTCAGCCGTGGTAACGCAGAGACTTTATCAGGTAAAATATTTGCTATTGTTGCATCTGCCTGTATCATGCAAGCCCGTTGATTTCTGTGAGTACCTTTGGTTCTTTATTATTATTTCCTTCCTAATTTAGTTTTCGTTGTTAATTCACTTTGACATTACATTTTATTTTTTTCTTGTATTTGTGTTTAGCCAGTTACACTCCGCTATTATCACTGTATCTCATTTAATAATAATTAGCTGAGATTTCAAGTTACATCAATTTTACACCATTCATGCTTACATTATGCACTAATTGGCTGTGGTATTGATTAATAATGTTAGCATGCGCTACGACTAAAATTGATATTTTTAGGGCAAGAACTTAGCCGAAATACCAATTTGCGAAGAAGGTGAAACCAGCCCGGATGAATTTGGAAGTCCTATTCACCACGAAGCAAGATCAAAGTACGATTTGATTGATGTATCGCAAAAGAGAGGTAAGAAAGAAATACCAAACCAGAAAATGATCTTACTTTAATGATTTTAGGATTGCAACTTTATTTAATTTGTTTTTAGCTCTTGTCTCAAACGTGACCGATGCCGTAGAGATGATTATTCAACACTTCTCTTCGGCCACGGATCAAGCGGAGTTGGCCTTTCTTGGTGACTCCAAGCAGTCCCCCGCTTGTGCCAAGATTGCGCTAAATGCTTTGTGTCCTGCACTGTACGCCATATTCAGAGACGGTTTAAAGGAAAACATTGAAACCTCGTTCGGGGCTGTGAACAATTCTGTTTGGCAAATGATTGAAGCTACTGCCAGACAAGGTAATATTTATTTATATTTAAGTTAGCAATAGATATATTATGCAAGTTTATTGCAGTCAAAAGTAATTCTAATGCGTTTGCAGGTCCAATAACAAAATCTCTCAATGAGCTTGTACTGAGAATCAACAGTGAGGATGCAGTAACAGAAGGACTTGTCAAATTCAACGCCTTTATTCTGGGTCTGCTCAAGTAAGAAACAATATCTTACCTTTCTATAATACAGTGTATTGCATATTTGTTGAATGGTTATTTGAATTAATGTGTCTACTTACAGCGCGCAATCTGTTGACGCTTGGGTGTCGTATGTGCGCACTAGAGAATCAATCCTCGCGAAACACTATGGACCCGATTCCATTATCCTTGCTGGGTGCATCGGTGAGCCTCGCTGTCGTGCTCTGTTGGACACCCTCCTCGCCAGTTTAGAGCCCTTGAGACTTCTGCCCTTCTCCCTCGACCTCATGTTCGAAATGCGCGAACTTCACAGAAGCTTCAAGAGGATCGAAAGTGACATGCGAGCTGCCAGTCGGGTATGTATCAAGCACAACTTCGCACAAAATGTTGCATAACTTTTAAATCTTGCTAACTCTTCTTGTATCGGGAAACATAATTCGACATTCCGTGTCTTTCGTGTATCGAAACCACCTATCGCATACTGTCAAACTGCCGCCTGACGAAATAAACATCGCTTTATTTGCATTTTATTGTTTACTGCATGTGCTTATACAAATCACAGTTCACGGCGAATAAAGCTGGATATCTTAGCGTTTATATTTTCGTGCACAGCTTACATAAAATGCAAATAAAGGCATGACGTAGGTACGTAATACATCGATACTCACTGTGACCTTGTCGAAAACGTTAACATTAGATATCTATAGTCTAACGACTGATAGCATGATGCATGATGCTAAAAACAATTGGTGTATTTAACAGCCCACCTCGATTAACCCACCACTAACACTGAACCAGCGGAATTTGCTGAAACTGGTGCGCTCGATGCAGTCGAGCGGCCTCTCGAGCGACGACTGCCAGACCAGTGTCATCATGAGACACAAAGAGCCCAAGAACAAAGAGCCGTCCACTCCCGACCTCTTGAACGATTCAGCCAATGTTAGAACTACGATTGATAAGAACAGGCCGCGGTCGTGCGTCAACCCGACTGCGGGCATGGGCTACGACATGTGTCCGAACAACAGTAGAATCGATTTGGAGAATAATAGAAGATGGTCGGGGGTTCACTTGGGCTCTAAGCTGATGCAAGCATTCGATAGGCTCATGTGTGACGACAGCGATGATTACACAGACAGCCTAGAGAACAATAAGCCCTCCTCTAAGACAACCGGCACTGAAGTGAAGGTAACGCCGGGGTTTTTGTGTGGAAACTACACTGAATGTGCTTTGTTACGTAGAGCGTGTTTTGTGGTTTCGTTTGTTCACTTTTCAGCCAGCGTTTTTTTTTTGCTTACCGGTAAATGCTTTGCTTCTAACATTTTCCACTGACATGTTTTCCTGCTTTGGGTTTTTCCTTCATTTGTTTGATGTTGTGAGCTTTTTTAGTTAGTATGTATATAATTTGCGTATTTCTTTACATCAATGTCATTGATAAAGGAAAAAACAAATTGGAGTAGTGAATATATTTATTGTTGGTTCACAATTCTTACAATATTTAATTTAATTTTACACAGCTGGAATGCAGTGGTGAAGAGCAATGGCGACCAGGCTCTGCCAGTAGCGGAGCTAGCGCTAACACAGGCAACGCGAGCAACAATTCCGGAGGCAAGTTCCGAAGACTCCAACTCAAGTGGGAGATGCTGAGCACCGCGGAGAGTCCCGGCACTCCTTCAGGTAAACAAACTTTAGCAGCTTGACTGAAAGAGAATGAAAAGAAGAGCGACGGCTCACAGAATCTATCAGTATGCAAAGTTAACGAGTACCTACCTAAAATGTTTGGGGAAAAGTTCTGAAGATGCTAATATTATAAATTGAATAAGTGATAGTCTTTAGTAATGGTTTAAATCTGCAAAGATAGGAGCTAGTTTAATCTGTTAAGATTCTTGAAATAATCTACACGTCATCTAGCTACTTGAAATTATAAAGGTAGAAGGCGGCTCATTGAATCACTCATGCATGCATACGTGTGCGAACTTACAGCCAAAACACACATTTTGCTTGACTTGAGTCAGCTGTTCAAACAATGCTAAGCCTGAAATAACTGAATAACATCGTGAGAATTTAACCCGCGCTGGTTGAATAATAAAAAACTTAACAAACAACGTTATATTGAAGTGTATTGCTTCTTATTACTGGCAACGGTTAAAACTCTAGTGTGAACACATTTTTCTAATATTCTTCGAAATAACAATATAATATAATGTAGATCTTAATTCAAAATGCAAAACATTTTTCTTAAATCCAAGTGCATCCGATTTCCGTGTAGTTAGAAAAAGATAGTATGTACTTACCATTGTTTACTTGTACTGCTTTGATACATAAAGAATGCAGTCTAAAACCGGCCGTTTCACCAAAATGGCACCAATTCAGTTCATATATTTCTCTACCAAGACACGTAAATACGCGAGTGAATACCTAATGATGTACCTAAATACAAAAATATTATAATGTACATATTTCCCAGGTGAGACATCCCCGGCGGCTGCCAGGGGTTCGAAGATCCCGCGGCCCGTGTCGTCACCGGTGCGACCTCAGACGCTTCAGTCTCCCGCCAAGAACACCCATCGGTACGTACAACAATACTTAATTACCCACCTACGTGTATTCATGAGCATATGACTTATGACGTTCTAACAACAAAAAAAAATAAAACGTACCTAGCAAACGTAGTGTAGGATGCCCTGTTAGGCAGTAGTTGGATGAGAAGAGCCGAAGACCAGGCTCAGCGGCGTACTTTGCAAGAGGCCTATGTCCAGCAGTGGACTGTTACAAGCTGATGATAATGAAATAATATGCGCATTTTATTTAAAAATACATCATTATTTTTCCAAATACAAATCTTACCTACGACGCTGGCATTTCATGTGAAAATTTACTGTGCTGTTTATCGTTAAAATCTGTGGTAATAAAACTACGCAACCTACAGCGTTTCTATCCCACTTTATCAGTGAGACTGCGTATAAAATTAAATGCTTTTCCATTGGTTAAAAAATTACATTAATGATACAATAACAAATAAATAACTACTTGGTTTTGTACTCCTTGACTCTGATTTGTCTTGAAGTCACCGCATTTGCGCAAGCTAAAAAATTTATGACGCACATGGAAATCCAAAGTACTGCCGACCGCTCACGTTATGTATAGGGACATAATAATATGTTATATGCTTATCGTGACCTCAATTCCTAACATAATATATTGTATGTGTTATCAGCGGTATCCCGGTCGCAGTCCGTAAAGGCGCGTCCCCCACCAGCGCTACGGTTCGAGCTGCTACTGCAAGAACCAGCACTCCTGGGAAAAGGCCTCCAGCAGCTGGAAACAGGTATGCCTCATAATGCGACACTAATATTCCTATTTATGCTGTGATTTTCACTTATCTATACTTGAGTATCTAGGCTCGGATTTTCACAGACAAAATTTGTGCTAAAATTTTGCACCGCATTGGTGGTGGATATTGAAATATTCGTTGCAGGACATGGTTCTTTCTTTTGTATCTTATTCTATGGTGATTACTTTCTATTTTGGCTTTATTTCACTTCAGTTACTTACTACAGCTGTATACGCAAATGAAGCTACGCCAAACGATGAAACTTTGATATTTTATTGATAGTTAAACGAACTTTCAAAAACTATGAGTCACTTTATCTATACTAATATTATAAAGCTGCAGAGTTTGTTTGTTTGTTTGTTTGTTTGTTTGTTTGTTTGTTTGTTTGTTTGTTTGTTTGAACGCGCTAATCTCAGGAACTACTGGTCCGATTTGAAAAATTCTTTCAGTGTTGGATAGTCCATTTATCGAAGAAGGCTATAGGCTATATTTTATTTCCAAAAAAATTAGGGATCCGTAAGAAAATTGCTATTTTGCAACCCAAGGTGAGAAATCGAAAACCGATTTTTGCGTGCGCTGCAAAAACTATTGACACTAGAACAAAATAATGTGTTACGGGTTTGTAGGTCTCATTTAGATCTACAAAAAAGTCCGCGAGAGCATATGTCTAACTATTATAGTTATGCCACAATAAGTGATCTTTTATATTAAAAACTTAATTTTTGATGCCGCCGCTAGAAAAGGCTCTTTATTTGTATCTTGGTATTAATCCTTATCAAAATAAATTACTTCTTATTCAAAACTGCTTCAATGCCTTCATATAACTTTTTGAATCATTCAATTCGGACATTCCATTCGAAAGATATCACGAGTTTAAAAATGTAAGTAGTAGTAGAAAAATAAAACCGCCGCAGCGCAGCGGGAAACGCGGTGAGGTGAGCGGGGCACCGGGAGAATCTATGAAATAGGTAAAGTGCGGTCGCGGACCAGGAACTGCGCGGTTCAAACGTGCGGTCCAAGAAAAATTAACTTAGAATTAAAATAGGATAATGGGTACCTACAGCAGGTAACGCGGTGACCCCCTCACCGAAGTGCGGGAATAATTTTGGAGTATACGGAATATATTATACGCTGTCGCGCCTAAACTACTGAACCGATTTAAATGAAATTTGGTATAGAGATAATTTGAGCCCCGGGGAAGGGACATAGGGTACTTTTTATCGCAATAAACTGTAGCCCACGCGGGTGAAACCGCGAGGAACAGCTAGTTCTATAATAGGACTATAGCGTTTATTAAATTGTAAATTGTAAAAACGCGGTTAATATAAAGTAGAACATCAAGCACCACTATTACACGCAGCTATTGGCACTTTGTGCTTTTTGGACTTGTAAAATGAAATCAAAAAGTTTAGTGGCGTTGTTGTATTCTTTTTATTTTTAAATAAATGGTAGGTAGGTAACTCCTACCTTCACAAAAATAAAAATAAGCACCACATGGTTAGGCAATTTATGTTACACCTTCGTGACAACACACGATTTACCCTCCAAGCCGTGCCAGGCCGGCATACTATTGAAATCCCGTGCTTTTGTTATGCTTAGGCCTTAATATGTAGTAGATTGAAATATGGACACCGACTTGACAAACTGTTAATTTTATAATTATATAATTCTCTTTATTATGTATGTTTAAGTAATCTCCAAGATTCTACCTATACCTTGACGGTATCAAAAGTACTACTTGTATATAATTATTAGTTTAGTTATTAGTAGGCTTTTCCTATATCTATTTGCTTTACATCCACACATTATCTTCAGAACAACGCCTGAGGCTACGAAGAAGCCTAACACCAACAAACCACGGCCAGCTAATTTGGTCATAGATGCCGGCGCTAAAAACTCACCAAATGCAAAAAAATCGCCATTTTCGCCGTATGTACACACTAGATGGGAAATAACAATAACAACCTAATCAACTAACATTGTGAACGTTTTCATTAGTGAATAATAATACATTAATTAATATTTACCTAATACAGTCATGGAATGTTTTGCATGTTTATTAAAAGCAATAAATTATTGATGGTTACAGGAAAATTCAGTTTCAGAATACTGAAATGGCATGTTTGCAACATATCGAAATAAGCCCGTGAATTGTATTTCGTCGTGAATATAGATTCGATGTTCTATCTAATGCATCTTTCAAGCAATATGTCATGAAGTTGCAAATCTGGTGACTTATTGGAAATCCACACGAGAACGTTGTACGGTCTTAATCAGCTTAAACAAACAACAGCACGGTGGCAAGATGTTTTTGGATTCAGGCACACGGTCTCGTTTTAGTGTGACATGTTTTTTTTTTTATCATTTCTTATGTCTTTAAAAGGTCTTGCATCTTGCCAGACCTTTCTTTATATTATGTTTGTCAGGAGACTTTTAAATGAAATGGCTTTTAACTTGCAGCATTTGGAAAATTTTCTCCATCGTGATGCCTTTTTACTCGTTTTATAGTTTGAAAGTAATATTGAACGATTATTACTCGAATATAATCTGACTAAAATCGACTTTACAAGTACATCAAACATTGCGAATTGAGTGCGATTCTATTGAAGCTTTTAATAAGCTTACCTACATGAAAACCATTGAGGCTTTCATACAAGGCTCGCAGCGCATGCGTTTATAGCCTCTCTAAAAGCAGTCTGTTCACTACTATCTGATCTATTTAACCATTTTACCCATATCGCAGGACATCCCGCGTGGACCAAGCGTGGCAGGGAGGTGGCGCAAGTCCTCGGCCATCCTCGCTCCCTTACGGGAGGGCCGCTCCTCCCGCCGCCCCACGCAGAGCCGCCTCGTCTTCCGCTGCTAGGGCCCATCACTCGACCGCTCAGCCAAAACAACACAAGTAAGGGCGTTTTTTACTACAAGTAGGTATGTAGAACACAAACTGCTTAGATTTGGAGATGAGACGCGACAACTTTTCGCTTGGAGGTAAGAGTTATGCTTACCTGTAACAGCAATGCATTTCTCTTATCGCTGTGATGCGTTAGGTTTTACTCTCATAATATGTTTAGATATACTAGGTATATGAATAACAAAACAGAACTCCGCAAAACAAGTGGAAAAACGTATGCCAAATACAAGATACGAGGATATTTAAAAAAGAAGAAAAACTACAAAATGCTGCGTGTGTATGTTTGTTACTTCTTCACCCTGAAACGAATAAATAGGTATGTGTTAAATTTAGAATGGAGATAACTTAAACCCTAGATTAACTAACACATAGGTATTTTTATCCTGGAAATTCTTAACGGAAAAATCGCGAGCGTAACCGCGTGGCGTAGCTATGTAGTGTAATTTCAAAATGTAACCATCCTCTTTCCAGATATGTAAGGACACTGTGGCACCGACTGCCGTCCGACTCGGGGCACCTCGCGTTCAACGAAGGCGAGCGGCTGCGGCTGATCCTGGAGGTGGACGACCAGCACGTGCTGTGCTGCCGCGGCGACCAGAAGGGGCTAGTGCCGCGCGACGCCGTGCTGCCCGACGACTTCTGATACTGGCACCCCTAGCACGACTGGCAGCCGTGCTGGCGACCGCTCCGACTCAACGGGAAACGAAACAATTGAGACTTACTTAATTAACTTACTTTCTGTGAAAGAAGTGTTGGGCCTGTGGACACCTGGGATAGTCAAATAGTGCAATTGCTTGAGAATGGAACTTGAGTTTCTGGTTGAGGAACCGGAACTTTCTGCTGAAGATTTGGTGGGACGTGGTGGCTCGAATAGTGCAATAGTATGAGGATAGGGTTGGATTCGAGTTTCGCGTGGGAGACGTTATTGCTCAGTTTGTTGTGATCGTGATCGGAGTGTTTGGAGTTTTGGGACATGCTGATCAAAGACGTTGTAAATATTTATAATTTGTTGTGTATTATGTCCTAGTCCCAGTCTAAAGGGCGAGTTTCTCTATTATTTATGTAAAAAAAAATGTTTCTGTGTTGCCTTATTCAGCAATATCCAATACCGACTAATCAAAAATGCATCACTAAATAAATCAAACTCTCACATTTTATTCTCTGTAGTAAAATCTAGTCTTACGTTAAGGCACGACAAGGTCTTGGACTGTATATAGTATTTTGTAAGATACATGTATTGTGGAAATATTTACTGAGAATGGTAGCATTGCAAGGTTAACAGTGAATATTTATCTCAATCAGATGTGATATAGATTACCTACTATGTTTATGTTTTTATTATAGGGACAAAATCTCATAATAAAGTAAGGGTTACTATGCTATCAATATCCTAAAATTAATCAACGTTCGGAGCTGCTAAGAGAAAGATACTTATTATTGTATTTGGTGTTTAGATAATTATTAATGGGTAATATTACATTGATGTCTAAAATATTCTTGTTCTCTTTGACATTGAAATTATACATTTGTAACATGTATTTTAAATATTAGTCCAGTAGTATTATGTACCAACTATTTATTCCAATCCAGAGAATACTTTGATATAACATGATTTTATCTATTTGAACATATTAATTTTCAACATTAGGCGTAGCGTGGATCCTCATTCAACCACTTCATCACTTAACATCGGGTGACTTGTGGTTAAACGCTACCCTATAAGAAATGAAAAAAACAATATGTATTCTTGGACCACTTTGTCTAACTCTGGCCGATTTCTGAATGGCTAGATTTTATCATACCTACAACCAGACGTATCAACAATAGTTTCTTTTCGTTCACACAGGATGGCAAACCAAAACCCTACCACGGATTATGGTTATAACTATCCCCAGTCACTAACTGCATGTCGCCTCTCCTTAGCACCTTCCTATATCAGTCTGTGGTGAAGGGTATTTGATAACATAATTCATATATCTGTCATTATTTGCGAGCTTATTAGGACCTACCTAACATGTCTGTGTTATTGACTGCATGGCCTAAACCAAACTCCTTTCCTATAGGGCAGGTCTACAATCCAATCTGTTTTGCTAGCACTTCACCTTAGCCGATACGGTGAATAACTAGCTATAATCCGGTGTTGGATCTTAACCCCTGAAAAATACTAACAGCATGCGCCCTTCCACTTTACACATCCCGAGTCCAGCACAACTTCAGCGTATAAGCACTTATTTGAAGCTACCTACTAAATTAAACTGCGCTTCAAGAAATTTTGTTGTTCGATGTTCTCGTAATTATGTGTTTTATACAGTTTTTGCTTACTCTATCATCTTGCCAGTGTAACTTTGTCACGACATCGTATGTGATATTATTGATCATATCACAGCTTCTGAGAAGCGAAGAGAAATGATATTTTTGGTATGTATTTGTATTGCTCAAGTTGATATCGTGGTATTATTATATTAATCTATTAACAATGCTCTAATAATGTGTTTGTGTTATCTCAGTTCGTATTTATCGGATCGATGTAAATGGAGTGTACATATTTTGTGTAATATCTATTGCTAGTGGTATTTATAGTCAAAATTTGTATGAATACCTTTTAAAATGCACGATACAGTTCCTTTAGTAGTCCGTCGTGCTATCGAGTCACAATTGGTGAAAACGTAGTCAATGTATTAATATGTAATCGTATTGGTCAAAATTATTCTAGCCCTCGTTATGTATACCTACTCCTTACGGTGTCTTTCTCGAAGCAGCTGTGATCGAAATCTTGCCAACTGCGTTCAGTGATAAAGGAAACTAGAGGCTCGAGGAAACTATAAATCTCACTAAGCTAAGATGAGAACGTATGTTGACAAAAAATGTAACTGTACAATAGATTAACAATAATTAGATTAACGATGTTATCGAAATTATACCTAGTTGAAATATTAATAGAACATAGCCTCAGCGCCGCTGCGCCGTGGCGAATTGTAACATAGACATTTCATTAACGTTAGATTAATTCTCGCTTCGTGACTGAATGATGTGATGTGGCCTTTTGTATGTAAAATTATACTAGTGTTATACTGTGTTTGTGTGAGCGCTTGTTGCATCAGTCGGAGTATCGTTGTATCGTCTACTTATCATAGAGCTAGCATGAGGGAATGCTTTCACAAGTTATTTATATTGTAGTCTAACTCCTGAATAGCCGTTAAAGTATTAGAACAAACATGCCTTAAAATAATCGAAGTGAATCCCGAAGAGTAGCTTCGTTGTATCGCTCCACACGTATTCGCTTCGCAGTAGCGTGTATTGTAACCGTTTTCAGTAACCTTAGAGGAGTTTGTTAGTTGTAAGTTTTTATCGACAGTTTGTATTATTGAATGATGTTGAACTGGTTTTATAAAGTGACATCCTGCGCGTTCATTATAAGATTGTTAGATACTTGTGGTGAGCCAGTTGTCCTTATGGGTACAAAACCTTAAGTTATTTTATGGTTTCGTATGTAAGTTACTTATTTATAATTTTACGATCGGGAACAATAAGTTGAATATTGAGTTATAATCTTTATTTTCTTAAAATCAACAAAAATCAAAAAGAGGCTTTTGTCGCATGACAAACCCTCAACGAACGACTGAGAAATTATTCCGAATAATCATTAAGCTATTTCGAAAATCGTGTATGATAATTATTTATGTATTATTATTTCAAATAAGACATTCAATCAGCATATGTATTGTTTTATATTTTATTTGTGTTAAGTGCCATAATTTAATGAATTAACAATTGATAAAATTATTATTGTAACGCATAACCATGTACACCCAATTAAACAATATATAATTATAAAACAAACTGTTGTTTTATTGATTTGCTTCATACACCCCGCAACTGAATAGGTGTCAGTGAAATATTATTCATTTTATTTATTTATTAATTGTAGGTATTTCTCGTCATTTATTTTATTGATCTGTCTAATGTCTAACAAATTCAGATTAATATGTACTTAGTAATTAGTGGCTGGAATTATAGAACTAATAATTACAAAGCTATTCAACATATGTATTTCACTTCACGAAATCACAATCTCCTCGAGATTTCAAACTAACTATCGTCTACCTAGCGATTAGTTATACAAGTTTCAAGAACCACCTACCAAACCTAAAATTTGATTTTAGCTTTTAGCTAAGACAAAAAACTCGCAGAATTATTTAGTTAGGTATATAAGTATGGCAAAATTGTTATTGGATTGTGTAGGATTTTTCGAAACAATGAAAAAAAGAGAAACTCTGGGACTACCGAACTGTTGTGCTAGTAATACTTACTCGTAGATACAATAAAACAACAAAATGATAGTGAATAATTTATTTAAGTCAACTGTTAATACCATGGTAATGGTACATGAAATAGTCGTGTGCGTCAAAACTACAGATGGCGTAAGGCAACCTACCTATTATGGCTAATGACGTCACATTTGCTAAGTCATTAAACCAACAATAATGTTTCTAAATTCAATAATTTTGTGCATTGCAAATTTTAGTTTTATGATATTACTACATAGAACCTTTTATGCTTAAATACGACTTTGTGCTCCTAAATTAAGACTTATCTTTTTCAAACGACACCTAATATTTTTGTCAAAGATCTACAAAAAATTACCGTTATTACTACATGCAAGAACGAGGTATATGGACAGAAATTGACTAAGAAGAGCATAGAAGTGTGATGATAATTTTGGTGCTTCATAAAGACATCCAATAGTTTTGCATTTTCTACTCAAAGACAAATAAATGAGTGCAATAGAAATATGTTTTCATTGATCTCAATTTTATTGTTTCCTCTCAGTAAAATGGCACAAGCCGGTCGCAGAAAGATCCGAACACTCATAGATGGCAATAGCGTCTGATCAACTCTCTTCTAGCACAATGTTTAATTTTTAATGTCATTCTACTCAGAAAGCTAAAGAAATTCAAGTAGGTAATCATCAAGACGTAATCTTTGACTTTTTCAAAGAGCTAGTGAAAAGTATGTTTGTCATAATATTTGTGTTTTTTTTCTTGCCTCTACCTGTAGAATCCCGCTAATAAACATTTCAGCTTACACCTGACATTTCTATCTTAGTTTATGGTTGAGATCTAGGTGAGACTGATTTTAACATCATCAGTTCTTCAAGAAGGAGGTGGGGTGTGAGAACTGTACCAGAAAACTAAACAAACCAGAATTTAACACCCCTGACTGAATATTATTTTCGACCCCTACAGTTTTATTTTAGTAAAGGTTGGTACGCAGGTTCTAAAATCTCAATACACCTAACGTGAATCTATCTCTACCACACTGTGTTCTTAATTTCTTAAACGTCTATGATATGTATGTCATAGCAAGCCCTTATTTGAGGCTTACTCTTCGCTCTACCTTACTACGTGTTCAATATACGGAAAAAGCCGGCCTCTGAGTGAGGGAAGCTCGCCGCGAGCAGGCTGAGCTGGGAGGGTCCCTGGCGCTGGCGGGGCGCATGGACTTGCGCCGGTTCAGCTCATTATTGCGCCGGACCAGCTCTTCCTCCCGTTCCTCGGTGGGGTGATGCTTGCGCCGCGGGGACTGCGCCCGGGGGGTACGCGGCGCGCGGGCCGAGAGGCAGCGGGACTTCGGACGGTCTTCGGACCACTCGTGCGTTGTCATGTAGTAGTGGTCCTCCTGGTGGAAACGTACATGTTAATAAAGTTTAAGCGTAGGTTAATATAAGAACACTAGGTTAGTTAGATTATAATTATGAAGTAAGTACAGCTTCCAGATTCCGTAATTTATGTACTTGTTACTTCTTGACAGCTTAAATAGTTGCGATTGAATTGTATTTTCAGATCGTGTAAAGTACTCATTAAAAGTCACTGGCAATGTAACCAATCACCTTTACAGAATCAGGCGCTAGAAAAATTGAAAGACATGGTTTGGAGAATAAGGGAAGATTGCAATTGTTTGTTTAAAGATATTTTAGTTAGTTTAGGAAATAATGATGTTTAAATGGCTTTTATTTAAGGTTAGACTAACGTGGGTACATAATATAATTAGCTACTTATCTAAATATATGTACAGACGAACCTATTGATCTTTTTTTTAGAACATCTACGATGCAAACAACACATTAAAAATATTACAAATAAGTAAAACCAACACAAGTGAGCAAATTATATAAAAACACAAGCTGTTTTCTGCGGTTTTGCTTACGTGGTGATTCCCACAGGATTTTGATTACAATAAAACATAGCTTCAGGGATAGTGTTGTTTTCTAATACAGTGAAATATTTTTTTTAAATCATATCGGTAGTTCTGGAGACTATCGTCTAGGTACTTCCAAACTCAAGAAACTTTACCTCTTTATAATGTTAGTGAAGGAGTATAATATATGGTAACAAAAGTAATTAATAATGTAATTACTCATAGTAAATTGTAAGTAAATTATAAAAAAAAAATTACGTAACATTACAGTAAATTGAAACGTTATGGATTTTAAAAAGAGTTAAATAATAAATATAAGTATTTTACTACATAAAATCAGTAAACCATATAGTAGGTATATAAAGTAGGTATGTGCTACAAATACAAATGCAAAGTGAGAAGTGTAAATAGTTATATCGGTACATCTAATAAAAAAACAGCAACTTACCAATTTATTCCCCGCATACATGGCAGTTCCGTCAACAGAACATCTATTTAGGTGCATGTGCGTGTTGAGCAATGGATCGCTATTCGTTTTTGTATGTAACAAATCATGAAGGAAATAATTGTGTGATTCTATTAGGTTTATGTGCCTAAAACACATAAAACTAATATTTCAATGAGATATAGGTATTCTCACGTTTCTATCAAGTTTACCACGCTGGTTAATAAAATCTAACCAATTTACCAAATGTGTTATGGATAAGTTAAATGATGTAAGTAATTTCCTTTCAAACAAAAAGAAACAAAGTTTTGTGATTAATATTAAAATTCTTTCCAATGTGGTAAACCCATTGCTGAATAACACTGTGAACTTAAAACTAAACATGAATTGAAACAAGCGTAAGTTATGGTGTTAAATTGTATTAGATGGTTACCACTAACCATGAACCTATAAATTACTAAACCATTCTTTGCATTCACAAATATACTTAACAACGAGTACGTTCAGTAATCCAAGGTATGTATGTAAAATGACTTCTACTACAATATCTATAAATTTGGTTAAATGGGTTGATGGCAAAAAATATCCAAAGCTTGAACCGGACAATCAAATCGTGTTTAATAAGAGCTACAACAGTAAATACACCAATTAGAAATATAATTCTCAAAAGAGTATCCTATAATTAAAATTACAATGCAAATAATTTTGTGACTGATAAGCTTCAACATTGAATTGATACACGCTATCTAATGCTAATTCATTTCTTATACATAGTTACATACAAAACATTTATTAATCCTAATAAATCTGGTCAGTCAGTCGAACGCTCACCTGTTCTCGGCACAGCAACGTTATTTAAAATATAAAATGCTTTGCGTGTAAAAACAATTACGATGTTCAGTAGAGTTTAGATCCTATTCTGTGCTAATGTGCCGTTAGCGATACAAAAGCTACTATTAAAGCAACGCTGAAAATTGCCCTAGTAAAAATAGTAAGTGCTATTCTGCAACTGTTTCTGCTGTGTCAAGAACTCCTCATTCCAAATCCTTCATTCCAAATAATAAATGTCTTACATCCAAATTCTGACAGTGCAACTCTACAAATACTAAACATTGAATACAACAAAACTGAAACAACGAAGCTTATCCTACATTATATTTTCAAATAAATATTCACGTAAAATGCATACATACATATTGAATATCAGAAGATATTAGATACCAATTTATATCCATGTTACAATTGCAATACAAACTCAGTAATAGTGCGGCTAAAATATTTTCATAATACGACAAAACGATATAGAGTAATGTGCATAAAATGCTTATACATTTACATAGAGAAGGATTACAGGGAGGTTATGTTCGTAAATGGTCATTATGAAGTAGTATTTCCAGCTCCAAATGTAATAAATGTAAAGGCTATCATAATACATAAAGAAATTGTAAAAGAACTGAAACTAATTATCACTGTGTTGCAAGCATTCCGTACTATCAGAATACCTATGATTTTATTTTATAGTTGGTTAGACTGTAGTAGACAATTCTACCTAACTATTAGTATCGGTTGGCACTCATGTATATCATCCCGGTTAGAATAATAAAATATGTTCTAACATCTACATGACCATAACTTCACTAATAATATAACATTTTATAATTTTCACGATACACCATATATTTATGCAATTGTTCAAGTAACATCAAATCAACAAACAAATGACATAAAAGTATACGCATTTATCGTTCAAAAAGATATGCTAAGAACCATTGAAATTATGAAAAATATGCGTATGTATGATCATTATCTATTGTTTCAATGATACCTACACCATATTTATAGTAATTATTCAAATAATATCAAATCAACTTAATCAACAAAATAAATACTGCGTATTGTCGTTTAGAAAGATATGTTAAATTAAATTGACATCATGAAAAATTTACGTATGCTATAATAATATTATATTAAAACAAATGCACTGTAGTTACTCATTCTGGGTACCAACATCGAATATAGTAATAACAAAGGTAAAAATATACAAAAGTTGGACTTTGATTATTATAAAAGTGTCGCTTGTAGATAATTCTCCCCGTTCAGGTCTTAACACTCTTGGTTAAGATTTTCGTCCGATTTCGGTGGTTGTATGGCGGGCGGCAAGGGACTCTACAGATGAAAAAATTAACTGCATTAATATTGTAGCATATTTTTTAAATAAATGTATAAAATAACACACAGCCGAACCGTAAAACAATAAGTTAACACGGCAAACAAATAATAACCAAACGAAAATATCACCACCGCACAACACCGCAAAACCAATGTGAAAAAATGTGTTAGGAACTTCACTCAAGAATCAAGACAATGTCTACTAAAGTTACCTAATTAATAATACGTGTACAAATACTCTGGCTGAAACAAAAATAACGAAAATGAATGACAAACAAATGGAGACCTTCACCAAACAAAAAGTTGTGAATAAGCAACGAAAACACATAATTATAAAGGTACGGTAGGCCAAGACAGGGCCTCACCTCTTGACGTGAGTGGCCGCTACTATCTGGCAGGGGCGAGTGTCCAGTCATCTGCTTGATGTAATCCTTGTCGTCGAAGATTTTGATGTCTCCACCTCCTGGTCTATGTTTAACATTGTCCATGGAGCCCACCTTACTTTGTGCTTTGAATTCCAATTTTTGATTTTCGATCTGTCCCAAAAAGTGAGTGTGCCAATAAAACAGTAAATATTAAATATATACAATAACATTATTTTGAGGCTCTGAATTACACGTTTACAAATAGAAGTTGAAAACAAAGGTCAATGATTTAATCATCGATATAATATATGCAACTAAAGCATATCAACCATATAATAATATCAAAAGCATGTGAAACTGGCTACCAAACCACACTGGGCGAACGTGGTAGATTACGGCCCATACTCTCTCTGAAAAGAGACCATAGTACCAACAGTGGGATCGTAAAAGGCTAATGATGTTATGAATCTGTAGTGTTGGAAAAAGGTTTTTTTAGGATCACTGAGTTTCAGAGCTTCAAACTAGATATAAATACATATAAGTATATAAATATAACGATAGTATAGATACTTATTTGATATAAAATGTGTGCTCTAGTAACGTATTGATAACACAGTGAGGTTTTTAAACAAATGCACTAGAATTGTTTCGCTCGTGTGTATTGTCGTATGCATCGTATATGAATATTGATTTTGCGAAGGGTTGCGTGCTCACGATAGTATTTTTGGACTGTGCTTGTGTGAGTGAGTATCAAAGGTTGTGTATATGTTATGTAATTTTATTCGAGTAACCTTTGGTAAGGATTTTATTCTATTGACATGATCCATTGTATTAATTTTTTTTTTATGTGATACAGAAAATTATTATGTTGTACAATATTTTTCATTTTGTTCATCTATTTATATTTTAGATTCTATTTAAACGATTTTTTTATTATTGCTACATTTTCAAACATTGTCGTGAAAAACACAGTACGCATTTTTTTTCATCAAAGCAAAACATTCAGCGTGGAAACAGCAGCCGCAACACTTCAGAGGTTTTGAAAACCTAAATAACAAGCTTAATAATGTAATCTTTCTCCTTCAGCTCCAAAAAGCAACGAACTGACCTTATGCCACAAAGAATGATAGGCAAATTGCTTATGCGATGCCCTCCACCTTGGTAACGCCCATCTAACAAACTAAAAACAACAATGTGACTTTAAGCTTTCCATTTACGTATAAGGAAATTGTTTTATCATGCTGAGAGTTGACCTTGATCACCATCAATCGATATTTATATTCCAATAACTTAATCCTAATAGTAAACATTGCAAATAAATAGTGCAGTATCAGTGTTGTGTTCACACATATAGAGGCAAAACAGTATTTTTACTCACACCTCTTGATCCGTTCTTTGCGACTGGCGACTAGGAGAAGAAAGGCAATTATTTGGTACACGGTTATTTCAAAATACATGAAGCTCTTTGATCTAATGTTACATGAGTGCTGCTAGTTACTGTGTTATTGACTAAGTTTTTTTACGGCTTTTTGTGTAATTCGATACTTTGAACCTACTGCAGAAGCTGTATTGCACTTTCAACTTTACAGTGCTTTCGATATAGTCTAATACTCATTTCTGTTCTTTTTGCATTGATACGATTACTCACTGTGTTTTTACACTAACTAATGGCAACGCCATAAATTAGATGATTTTACTCCCTTGATTATAAGTCTGATCTTTATAAAAAAAAAGTTTCTGTAATCATGTTACCTTGACGCCTCCACCTCCTGGCTTATGAGTGATGTTGACCGTAGAAGCCACCTTGGGTTTTGCTTTGCCTTTGAAGTCCAGTTTGACCGTCTCGATCTTTTTGTCTCCACCGCCAGGTTTGTACGCAGTATTCTGCAGAGATCCCACCTTTGACTTCACGTTCCATTCCAATTTCGTGGTTGTGATCTGAAAGTCACAATTAATGTTGATATAACTATTTCATCGCTGATATTTGACCTTTATGCTAGTAACCATCATTTTTTATTACCTTTTTAGTACCACCACTTGGAGTATATGCGTCATTCTTAGCTGCGATCTTAGGGGTAACGTTACCAAACTCAAGTTTTCTGTTCTCGATCCTAATCTTTCCACCACCCGGTTTGTATGTCGCATTCTCCAAGGAGCCAATCTTGGACTTCACAGCTTTGATGTTAGGAGACGGAGCGTTACCCACTTGCACCTTATTCATGGGTACTTCTGGAAAAAATACGAATTTAAAATACCAAATGTTACAAAACATTTTTAATCTCTCACGCAGGTAATAAAGTGCTACTTTTATGCTCGGGAAAAACATTTTCTTTCCCTTTGAATTGTACAAATGAATACGCACGCTGAATATCCTAATGGCGTCCTTTAATATTTAATTTAAGAGAGGGGTTAGCAGCGTTTTATTGATCCAAGTTCAATTAAGTGACGGCACGAGAAAAACAAAGTTCCAGCTAATTTCTGTATCGAGGGGTTATAGAATAATGTCACTTACTTTTCTTATCACAAGGCGGTGGGTTTTCTGGTGTTTTAGGAGTTGCGCTTTTGCTCGAAGATCGTGACAAATTTGGTTTCAGGCTGCTGCTTGATTTTTCCTTCATCGGCAACTTAGTTGGAATTTTCTTGTTAGGTGAACTTGGAGACCCGTTCAAATCCTTAAGTATAGAACAAAAAGTTATGTTTCCTTGAAACTTAAAGAACGAAAAAGAAAAAGAAGATAAATTTGCATTGCTACTTACGTTTCCTTGGGTAGACTCATCCACACCGCTATCATTGTCTCCATCTGTAATCATTTATACATAATCTGTTAGAAAATTTAAAACAATTACCTGAATTATTTTAAACATTACGTAGATTACAATTAAAGTTAGGGTAGGTAAGTTTTGGCTCATTTCAAATTACATCCTATTTTCACTTTTTCCTACTAGGAATGCACGTTTGAAGTAATTTATCACATTTACCTTTCGGTCGGACCTTCGGGGCCGAAGCGGCTTTTCTTGGAGTTGCTTTCTTTGGATCGATGGATGTAATTGTCGTATTCAGTTCATTTGGTTTTTTTGGAGTCATCGGGGTTTTAATATCTTGAATTGGCGATTTTGCTGGAGTTTTATTTGGCGTAGCTGCTGGTTTGACTTCTTTATTATATTCAGATTTAATTTCTGGCTTCATCTCAATTTTAGGTGTCTTAGGACGCTGTGGCTCTATTGGCACCATCTGAGATTTTATCGGTGCGATTGAACTTTGTGACGTATTTTTTGGTTCCGGTGAGTCATCGCTACGAGTCAAAGAAGGTGACCGATCAGATAAATCTGTTTTGGCTGAAGTTTTAGAAGGTTCAGTTAAGGTTTTCATTGCAGGGTTTGTTTTTGGTACCACAACATCGTCATCGTCAAACTTCTTTTTTGATGTCAAGTTTGAAAGTGACCCCATAAAAGACTCCGTCATTTTTGAACCCGCAGAAAGTCGTGATTCTGGACGATCGGGAGCATCTCTACCACCTTCATTTGAAGCCTCTGATCTTACGCTTTCTTTGGATCCTTTAATACTCTCTTTGCTTTCCAGTTTTCCTTCTTGTATCAATCCAAGCCCTGGGCTGCGACAAACAAATTCATCAATCTTACCACCTATGGCACTGACGGATTTCCGTCTTTCATCTTCTGCTCTAAGTGGACTCGGAGCACCGGGAGCGGCTGCAATACTGAAGCTTCTTCCTTTTGCCATCCCTGCCATTTCCATACCATTTTCAGCTTTGTTGATATTTTGGTCATTTTGGATTTCAGTTTGATTATCCAGGTTGACTGGTTTGTTTTGATACGAATTAGAAGGATCGCCCTTCAGAGAGCTCTGGGATGGTTGTCTTGGAAGTTGGCCGGAAACAGGAACTGATCCACTTTTAACGTGTCCGTTAGATTGTAGCGGTATCTGCGGCCTTGAACCGTCAGGTGTGGTTATACCAGCCACTGGTGGCTGCCTTGGACCAAATTGCAGATTGTTTGGTGGAGGAGCTCTTTGAGGTGCTTGGGCCAATACGGGAGACTGAGGTCTCAGACCCTGCTGCGGTGCAATTGACTGAGGTCCAAAAGGACGCAACGGCGGTGGTCGAGCTTGGGGTGTTCCTGGTGGGCCAGGTGGCACTAGGGCTCTTGCCACCGGAGGACCGGGTCTAGGTCCAAGCTGTGAAGGCGCAGTCACGGGGCCTCCTGGTTGAAATTGTGGCCTCTGCTGGGTCTGTGGTGGAATACCTGGTCTCGGACCTTGCGGTGGAAACGCTGAGCGAGAATCGGTTCTATTTAATGGACGGACCGCGGGCGGCTGCGTCAATCCTGGAGAATCCTGACCTCCTGGTCCACTGCTTAGCGGACGATCTGCTGGAGGCTTCATAAAAAAATTGCATGTTAGTAGTAAATTGATGAAAAAAGTATTTATAAAAAAGTCTCTTCCCTATAAAATTGACAAACAGTATCTTAAACTAATGGGTTTTAATTTTAATGGTGAACTATGTAAGTATCTACAGAAAAAAAATAAAAGTTAAACTCATTATGCAGTAGAAAGAATCAAGGTAAACGATTTTATCTCTAGGCAGTCTAGGCACTAGTTTACTATAAATAAGTACTAGGTAAGCCTTATTGAATTTTATTTTATAAAACAGCGCAACAAAGTCGCAAATAAAATTTAACCGTACAGTAGGTAGTCAGTAGGTAGTCAGTAGACAGTACCCAATCCATTATAAGCACATATTTCCGATATTTCGATATCCTAACATAAATGAGGGTAATTTTCAAAAGCAATTTCAGGTTATCGACTCCGTGGTTTTCCGATCTTACCATATAATAAGACTAACCTTAGCATCACCAGCATTATTTATGAGCCAAGTACATATTTCTTTAGCTATCAAATCAGATTGTTAGTGAATACTAGCCTAATATCGTGAATTTTGGCAAATAATTCAGAAACAAGAGTGATTGTACACGATAGGCGTAGGCGTAGGGCGGCGACAGCCGCGCTGTCGCCACTTGCGCCACCCCGCACTCGACCGTAATCAAAACAAACCAACTCTCCAACGAAAACAATATTCAGAAAGAACATCAAATTAAGTTCTTATTTATGCGCACACATGCCCATTATGTTGGAATTATATACTATTTTTGGTGTCTCATAAGCCTCACAAAAATATACTCTTATTACAAATAGCTTCTATATTGGTCGTTTAAAGTTTTTTTTGTTACTTCAACTTGATCAAGGACTGACCTATTGACCACTTCTTTCCGAGCCTCCGTGTTCTCTAAAATTAAATGGTTGCATTGAGTCCACGCGAAGTTATACTAATATTGAAGTGAAGCATGGGCCATAGACAAAAATCGTCACGAACTCGGTCACTGGGTCAATGAGCCATGCCGGATAAAAACATATTACCTACCCCTACACGATAAATAGCATTTGAAAACGAAGTATGCATGAAAATTATGGAAAACTAAATACTAGCATTCATATTGTTTTCAGCCCTGCAGAAAATTCATAAAATTCAGTTGTGGAATTTGTAAATTAACTATAACTAACATATTTAACATTGTATTTTGTGTATGTTTTATAAATGCAAATTACTGCATCCATAAACGTATTTTGTTCTGAATATGCTAATTATAATTTTGAAACAAAAGCAGGTGCCGCAAAATCAAAGTAGGGTTAGGTAAGTTGTCTGTCTACCTTGTAAGTTTATAGGTGTCTTTAAACCACCAACAGAAACTGATACGTATCGATATCGTGTGTATCGTTCCGGTGAGATTGGCATTGAAAATCAAACGCATCGTAAAATGATGCCTACTTAGGGCACATTCTGACTGAAATAGGCACGCGGCACGCAATTGACCTTTTCAGGTCTACTTCAGACTGTTTATACTCGTAGTTCTACAGTCAATGTAAAAGGCTGATGATTAAGTATGGCTGTTCTTTAATTTTAAATGTTTTGAAATGTTTCTGCAAGAAGATTTTTATCATAACGATTTCAATTCTCGGGGCTACATATATATAACAGAGAGCATGGTGAAAGTCATAATATTTGTAAGCTCGTACTTCGAAATGCAGAAGAATATATTGTTAAATATATATGTCTAGAATGTGTATACTGTAAAAAAATATTTTTTAAACATAATAATCTCTATCAAAAATGTACTACTTATTGTATTACTTTAGACATTATGCACAGTTTTTTTAGAATGCGTTTATGTTCTTCTTTTTATTCGAAATAGGGGGCAACTCTTTGTAAGAGTTTTCTAGCTACCCAAAGACCTCCGACATGGCTTTACGACTGATATAGCTGGCATTAAGAGCTTAAAGTGCCCTCCGGAGCACGGTAGCGCTCACTGAAAATGCCACTATCTAAGTGATGGTTATGCTGAGTGTTTGCTTAACCTGGTTGATCAGTTAGGACCGACCGGACCACCTATGCCACGAGCGCTACATTTTAGGAAGTTCCTACTGAAATCAAGAACTCAAGATAATGTGAACCCCTAATAATGACTTGCTGCTGCATAACTTTAGTTGTTTGTTAAATTCAATCGGATAAGTATCTAAAGGTTGTTGTCCCCGTCGCGTGCTCTAGGAGCAACGAATCGCTCAAATTCATGTTCTCTTCAACGAATACGGCAAAATTTACATGAAATAGCTCTAAAATTTCGCAAATCCACTGTTTAACTTTGCAATACCATTGCCTGGTCGTATGTTTATTTATTACCATCGTAAATTATTGCAACCATAACCAAAAGCTTGCAAAACAAAAAGAAAACGTAAAAATTCATCAAAGTTTCGCAAAAGAAAAACCAATACTGTACAGGCACCGGCGGCGTGTTGTTCATTAAACTTTTCGTGAATTGTAATTTGCAGGCTTGGTTAACGGTGTATCGTTTAGGCAAACAGCTTTACAATTGATTACCTGCCTAATAGTGAGGGTGCTTGACTTTAATCCACCCTTTTATTAAGCTTTAAGAGTTTCAGAGCCGACTTTAGTGGCATTGAAACTAGCAATAGATTAAGATAATTGTGTTATTTCCTCAACAACTTTCTCTACGTGGTAATATACAGCTGAATTAAACTTTGGGTGTTTATCTGAACGCTATTTCGATTATTTGACGTAGTGCATTGCATTTGTGCATCATGTGGGCATTCGGTGCTCTCGTGATGTGCACGAGGCTTACCCGGCCAACGTTGTTCGACTCCATACTTCTTTATAATATACCAAACTTTATCTTCAAACTGGCAGTTGAAGTCTATATGTCATAGCTCTTCAACCGATGAGGCAATCGCTTATGTTGTATATCACCTTGAAACTATAAAAGACAGTACATTTTAATACACATTTAGTTTTCACGCAAAATTCTACTTGCTGCTATAAACGTGCTTTTATGTTGCTGACGTGGTATGAAAACTATAAATTATGTTCACGTGTTCGTGTATATAAATAACACGTAACAATACTGATTTTTTCGAATACAGAATGATGGTGATTTTTGCTTGCGAGTTCATTTGTTTTACCACACTGATCTTCCATTATATTTGTGCGTTAAATAAACAAAAATCACTATAGTATTTATATGTACTATAATTTAATGTAGATATCAATAATTCAACTAAAAATAAATTATACCTTAACCAGTAGGTTGATAAATGCTTTTTAAATATACCAGTACATTAGTACGGGTGTAGGCATTGGTCTAATCAAAGGTTGATTGACGATCATTGAAGACCAACGTTAGAACAATGAAACAATTTAAATGTAGAAACATAGATACGCAGAATTGAAGTAACGAAGAGCTCGGTTAATGATCGGAAACTATGTACGTAGAATAGCGGTGAACACTATAGTCTAGTAAAGAAATCTAATGCCACTTGGATCAACAAGAATGCTTGGAATAACATCAACCAATTAAACAAGAATAACTATTTCAATATTATTAAAACATTTGTAAGAACCAATAAACCATTCGTTTGTTTTGACTTTGTATGTATGTGGCAATTCAAGACTGTATGATAAATATTACAACAACTTTAAACAGAAATTAATGCTAATGAATTGAAAAATACAGTCATGTGATTTGTAAAACAAATAGCTATAAACGTAAAAAGAGAAGATAATAATGTCCATATTACAAGGCTAATTCTTTGTTATCTGCCTTGCTCATTCAAGATTACTGGTAAGTATTAATCTAACTCAACAGATTAGGGTTACCATGTTGGGGATAGCTTACGCACATATACATGATGAATGGTATGACGATGAACTTCAATTCAAATATTACATTTTGAACTCCTTCCACGTCATACAAGTAGGTACTATGAATCATCTGATTTAGAGCGAAGCATGAAGTGAAAACGACCAAAGCATTGGTGACTGACTAATATTAAGTGCGTATTTATAAGTCCCAGTGTCATCAATTACGCGTGTGTTTTGTACGTAATTCATGAACTATGTATGATTATTTCCTAAGAACGAGCCTCCAAAGCCCCAGAAATAGAAAAATATGTGTCAACAATTGAAAAGGTAGGGTACGTCAGCAATTGCGGCCGCACTTATTTGCTTAACATTGAAGATTGCACCTTCATAAACAATTCACTACTTTTTTCTTATGAAAATTAAAAATAAACAAGGAAATATCACAGTGATTCTAAATTAGGTTCTAACTACGTCACTGGCACCGATTATTTACTTTTATAAAAACATTCCAGAATATTTACTTCGTCTGGACATTAATATCGTCTGACTTATATTTATAGCTAATTAGGTATTTTGAAAACAACTGTCTCGCGACTCTCGCGTGTTACACAAACTTTGTCATACGTATATTTGTGTGTGTAGGACAGACAAATGAAAATATACAAGATACGTGTATTAGTAAATAAAAGAGAACTATAGCCATTCCCCGTGGTTTCTCCCACGTGGAGATGACCACATGGTTTTTACCACATTAAAACAACCTGCGACACTCAGGGATAAAGTACGAGAATCTTTCAACAGTAAGTACAATATTCTTTTAGAATCAGATCACTGGTTCTAGAGATTATCCGTAAGGTATATAGTAGGTACAAGCTTTTACCTCCTTGTAATATTTGGGTTGATAACAAGAAAATATGTTTTGAGGTAGATTAAGTTATCAACTAGGCCACAACTTGCTCACAAATGTCGACATTTAAACGATAAAATAATAATTGCAATGAAGATTTGAATTTTGGCATACATATTTTATGATACACACTGAAAAAAAGTCATTCTAACTAAATAGATTAATTTCCATAAACATTAAATTTCACTTTCTCAAAAAATATGTAAGTAGGTAGGTACAGTCAACGACAAAAGTCGATAAACAATCACACTTTTTTATATTATCCTCATCATCTCAGACACCAAATTTTGACCTCATCATCACCTAAAATCGGGTGTGTTATGTTGTGGTCAAAATGATTCCATGTAAAATGTAAAAAAAACAATTATAATTACTGATTTGAAACACATTTGGAAAATCGAGAACGATCAGCTACTTTTGTCGCTGACTGTACATCATATGGACCAGCTTTTCAAATAATGTAAATAGGTACAGAAATGCAAAGAAAAAACAACCGGTATACTTGAAAATCATTACATGGGGAAATGATTAGCCATTCCGTCTAATAGTTGGTTTGGCACTCCCACAGACCAGCCCATGAAGGGAGGGCCCGACCTTGTAAACCTCTTTGGAAGTTTCCACGACTTATTTACATTGATACCATTACATTAGCCTTCTTACGGCAGCCATAATGTGACCTATCGTACAGGTACATAAGTTTAAGTTAATTTGGTCACTGCCCTTTCCATTATTTCTGCTTTGTGTTTTGTTATCCGAATTAAAATAGTGGTAACTAATTAACATAAGTTTTCTCAACCTTGGAATGTACCTATACATAATACCGCGATGTTGATAACAAATATTTTCAACGGAAAACAGTGTAATTAATTTCCGAATTTTTAATTAGGACTTTTAATGCATTATTAAGATTTTACGACCATTTTGTAGAAAAACTATGGGTTAGTGGCCTCGTTACCTTCCATTATCATGGTTAGGTGTTTTGTATGTAGGTATATACTCATTAAAGTCTTGATTTTACGAAATTTTCCAGGGAATTTCCTGATTTTGAACGTGACTAGTAACGTAAGTCTCAAGTCTTTAAAAGTGTGGTATCATATAATGATAAAACTCGTAAAATACAGTCATAATATTTTACCACTTCAGATTACCGCTTTACGTGGGTTACATAAAGTCTAGTCACTATAACCTACACACAAGACACTGTTTAGTGTGACATTTAGATCAAGTTTTATGAAATAACACGTACTCGATCATTTAGACTTAGGTCTTTGTTAAGATATAAATTGTCATATAATTCACAAGACATTTTATCAATCTGTTATGATTTATGACATAAAATGCAAGTGACGCAACTTTAAACCTTACCTGCGTATTGATCAATCTAATTATAAAACGTTTAAAATGCTGACTTATGTTGCAATTGATAAGAAAAATAAACCTTACCCATACGTGTATATAGTTTGACTTCTTACGCATGTACATTGTACATACGTATGTATTACTTGCAAGGAAAACATTATTTCACATCGAACGTCAGTCGTAGTGACGTAGTTGAGTATAGAGAGTGCTCTTGCCAAATGAATCAGCCGGGATATAAAACCGAGCGGCCAATCTAAACATAAAACATTCCGCGACACACCGCGTTACAACGCTGATAGGCGCGCATCAAAATAATAAATATTAATGTTTTTTGATCGCGAAGATAACATCGCAACTAGATTACAAAATATCAGCCTGAAAGACTGTAAGTATAGGTGATAGTGCTATTATTAATTGTGATACCTAAATTGTGACGTTTTAAAGGGATTTCCCAATTTATTTCTCTAAAAGAAAAAACATTTACCTACTTCTTTTCTTTTGAGTATCTCAAATGTAATGTAATAATGTAATGGAAGTACATATCTCAAATATTGTTTACTATCATTAGGCAAAAATAAAATCAAAACAAAACTAGATAACAAGTTACATTTAAACTGTGCAGTCGTAAAAACAAGGTTCAATCATTGGCATTTCCCAATCATTAATTCAATGTTTTATTTTCCTTACAGCAAACATGCAGCCAAAAGCAGAGAGGCCCCCAGTGTGTCCGAAGACCCAACTACCACAACTGCACCTGACTCCTTCAGGTGGAGGTCAGAAGAGGAGTGACAACGTATCGTCTCCTCCAGGATCCACCAACCCCTGGCTACTGAAACCCCAACATGAAATTCCCGCTACACCGCCTCCTCAAACTCGGTCACAATCGGAATTCTTCCCTCAAAGAATAGGGTAGCTTCTTTCATACTTTATGACAAAAAACTGTTTATATTTCAAATGGCAAGTTGCCATTTCGTTCCATGACGGGCTTTCATGAGACGTATAAAAATACGCCTTGTGGAAGAACTACGTAAATAATGGAGACGGATCGGAGAATGTTACAGTCGAGCAAGGCCCGGGACTTCAACTTCAAACAAAACGCGCCTGTGGTTCGGTGAAAGAATGGGTCTTCATTCAAGTCCAATGAACTCTTTTGTGGTGAAAAAGTTATAAAAACCCAGTGACTTGTCAGTGATGTGAATTAAGAATTGTTAAGACATTGTTTCATTGTTATAGTAGTTTCGTGTAATATTATAGGACAGTTCATTTTGTATTGAATTGACACGAGGATATGTTGTAGGTAGGTACTGTAGTGGTAGTAAATAGTAAAACATCTAAAACTAAATTAATTTCATAAGAATTTATAAAAATAAATATTAATAAATAAAACTACGAGTAAATCAAGATCTTAACAACTTTTTTGTTTACTTTCATTGCTATATACAAATTGACGTCATTAACCAATTCCCGGTCTATATTTTTGGATTGATATTAAACTACTGCTATATCATAAACCATACAATAGCGCTATGATTTTTAAAACACTTTTATTAGCTTGACTTGTAACTAACTAACTAACTAACTAACTAACTAACTAACTAACTAACTAACTAACTAACTAACTAACTAACTAACTAACTAACAATGTAATCAAATCTTAGAAGTCAATTTTCACCTACTTCTAATTGTCGTATCGACTTGAAACTTTGTATGTGTATGTAATCTCGGTGACAATGCAATAATTTGGTATCATCAACCTGATCTGATGATGCAGCCGGAAGGTAGGTAGGGGATCTCTGCAGTGGCTTCTAGTAAACCCCTCGTGTTTGGACTCATATGAATCGTCTTGATGAGTACAATAAGTTGGACTTGGTGACGAGGGTCTGATGATGCAACCGGAAGGTGGGTAGGGATCTCTGCAGTGGCTACTAGCAAACCCCTCGTGTTTGGGCTCATATGAATCGTCTTTATGAGTCAAATAGATTGCACTTGGTGACGAGGGTCTGATGATGCAACCGGAAGGTGGGTAGGGGATCTCTGCAGTGGCTACTAGTAAACCCCTCGTGTTTGGGCTCATATGATTCGTCTTGATGAGTAAAATAGATTGGACTTGGTAACAAAAGAGTAAAAAGTAATAAAATAAAAATATATAGTTTAAAAAAACTAAAAAAAAACACTTTAAAAATGCACTTAAAAATATAAAATAATTAAATTGACTTGTATTAGTTACGATATAATGGTTAATTCAAAAAGTGTGGAGCGCTTCTTTTACTGCGTAAATAAAAGTACACACAACCAAAAAGCGCTCCACACCTTTTGAATTAACCATTATATCGTAACTAATACAAGTCAATTTAATTATTTTATATTTTTAAGTGCATTTTTAAAGTGTTTTTTTTTAGTTTTTTTAAACTATATATTATAAATAGAAATGATATGACACACTTCTCGAAATTTATATTTCTAAGTCCGTTGCTCCACTAACACTGTATCTTTGTGCACAACAAAACGTAGTTTATCTATCTTCGCATCTAGATATTTAAACTAAAATAAATGCTCCGCAAAATAGGTTAAGTCGTGAGATATTTCTGTTATTTTTACTAAGCTAATTGCATATGAATAACTAAGCTTTTAGAGTCAGGATTGTCTATTGTAAGTTGTAATTGATGAGGATAGTTTAGATCCAAAAACATCCAAAATATAAATTCTACTAGAAATAAATCTATAGCCACATAAACAAAAACACTAAATTTAAGTTCTATACTTTGGAGTTACATATACAAAAATAATTAATAGTTAATTAATTGTTAATTTATTGTATTAGCAAGTTAGGCGAAGCTTGAAAGGGTGGCTAAAGTTGACTAAACTTATGCGGAAACTCCTCTGACTCACTGTCTTAACCTGAATCACTAATCAAACATAATATAGATTTAAAAAAATTATGTGTGGTTTGATTGTCCTGCCAACGTTTCTAAACTATTAATCCACCTTTGGTGAAACTTTAGTAGATTGTTGTTGTTTGCTTGTGAAGCCATTAACCGGCCTAAATAGCATTATAAATGAAAGTACTAAAACAGTATAAGACTAAAATGAAGATTCAAAAATAACAAAAGTAATGAAGCAATATGAAATTTTGTTTACAATACTCGTATATAGAAGTTTTTTTTTTCTTCCTACGGTAAACCATCAATGAAAAATCATTGAACATCAATTCAGTTAGGTACTGCTTAGGTACAGAAAACTATTGAAAATGTGGTTTGTAAAAGCCAAATTACTGTTTAATAATAATTTATACGTAGCTGTATAGGCATAGTTTCCTGAGTAGGTACAAAGTTTGAATTATATACCTACATATTGACAAATAATACACCTGTAAAAAGGTATCGGATATTTATTTAAAAAGGACAGTTATTAACCACTGTACCAGAACTGTACCACTTTCAATTATACCTAGCTTTTATCTCCGTAGGCGTAGGTGTAATAATAGTCACAGATTCGTCAAGTGAAATAAATTACTGCCATTAAAAATGTAGAGGCTAAATTTTATTCTGAGAATCCTCGAACATTGTGATAAATATAAGTATAGTGTGTAACGTTTGTTTATACTTATGTATAGAAAAAATAAAATACAATAGCAACAACTTGTTTGAACTGAATAGCGTTTTGAAACTTATGCAAGTTAAAAAATTAGACTACAGGCTACCTTTTTAAACTGACCTATCCAAAACTGTAATAGAATTAGTATTTATCTTATTTCTTTCTTTTTTATAGGAAATACTAGTAGGGAGAGTATGCCAGTTCCCTATCCAGCCGTAGCCTGGCGCCACCTCCGAACACATGGTCTTGTGGTCAGACTCTACCCAATATAAGTTCTAAAAGCTAAACATGTATTTTGTTATATCCTACCATTACAAAACGGCTATTGGCCCATACCAACTTCTCAGAAAAAGACAATGCATGTCAAAATCCTTACACCAATTTCTTTTACCAGTATTAAGTACAATATAGTTTCACTTTCTATACTAAGAAGCATTGATTAGTAGACATTTTGTTCGTGTAGGCCATGTGTAGGCGGATAGAAAACGTTAAAAAATAACAACTATGTCATTGGATGGAACACAGACACATGTAGGTAGTAACGGGAAAGCTGCAATTCAAATAGCCTTCGAAATCAATTACGTTGATATATTGTTAAAAGGTATCTTATCGGATAAATTTAGAGATAAGCCTTTAGTAATGGCTTAATATCTGAATGTGACGCGATGCCTCTAATAAACTAATCATGTAAATAGTACAAAGAAATTAGTTATGTTTCCAACCTGCACAGAAATAGAAATGACCAAACACTCGTACACAGTATTATGACATATACAATATCTAGACATGATGAGACACTTCAAGCGGAATGAGCCATTTTCTAAATTGCCTGACCGTTTCGTTTTACCTCTGGGACTTAAATTATGTTGTGCAATGATAATTAGACTTCACATATATTGATGACTGATTAGCATGTACGCGATCGATAGGAAAATAACTACTCTACTTATATTTACTTTCGACTTGTGAAATCGAGCGGCCGGTCTAGAATGTTCGGGGTGAGATTGCAGGAAGCCTTATCAGTGCTGGGTGTTGATATTGAACAGCACTTACCTCGCTAGAGTTCAGGAGACACTTTTACTAGTAAATATGGTAAGGAACTGTATGTAAGGGTGGTGTTCAAGGTTTGAGCTGAGGGGTGCGCTCCGACAGGGACGCCGGCTAAACCTGAAGTGCCGTCGACGCGGCCTCTATCGGCAAGTTAAGTGTGCGAAGACCTCTTTTCGTACTAGAAGAGACTAGATCAGTATTTGATAAATAAACTTTGTTTCATGTAAAATGAAATACAAATGATATGTGGTCATTCTGCGTTCGAAATTCATCCCGAGTGCATAGGTTAAAAATTCAAAGAGTTTAATAATTAATATGAAAACTCACAAAAAAATTTAGTAGCGTGAACCGTTTTGAAATGGAAACAGTTTTAAGAATAACAGTTTACTTTCCGAATTTTAATTTGTTTACGTAGTCGTTTCTAGACATTCATAACACATTTGTAAATGTGGTCCTGCGCCCTGAAATTGATGCGCGCGCAACCACCATCCGGACATATCCTATGGAGCCTCCCTATGCTGAAACTCTATTGAAAACAGGTCTATTCCTATCCTCTTCTTTTACTATGAAAATAAAAAGGACGACGGCGAATTGGCACGAGTCAAATAGAGGTTGGGAGTAGGGCCGCAGCGATTTCCTCCCGGCCAGTGCTCATACGTAATGAAAATATTTCAATCGAGCGTTTCATGTTTGTAACAAACATCCCATAAAACGGGCTCATACTTCATACTATTTATATAACAGTTGTTCGTATGAAAATTAAAACAATTTTGTTGGTGAGAACTTTCCATCATCACTCGTTCGAAATCATATTAATAAAGCTTATATTTATACAAAAAAGACATGTAAAGTAGATTTCCTGATTTTAATATTAGAATACTATATAGTTAGGTACACTTCGCGATGCCGCGGACTGAACTTATAAATAAAATATGAAGTCACATCTGGTAGGATAGTCCCGAATAAGATTTGAAATGAGCCAAACACATACGTATCATCAAAAATAATTTCAACGATACCAAGATAAAAAAACAGCAATTATACATTAAAAACCTTAGGTACTTTAGTAATTTACCCAAAAGATTGGAGGAGTCTCAGCAAATTACCTGCAACAAAATAAATATGATGTATTATAATAGTTTGTAGAAAAGGTATCATCTCCTTAAACAACTGGTCAATTTTAGTTCTAATTTTTTTTAATAGTTTGACACTCGTTGTAATGTTGTTAGTTTTAGGCATATTTGTACTCGTATATCCTGTAATCTATAATTATATTCTTATATTCTATAGTGACCACCTTCTCACTTTGTCTTAGAATAAGTTACGTTAGTCGTCTACAGTTATAGCAGTCGAAATCATCAAGAAGAAAAGAAAATATCAAGAAATGGATATTATACAAGAATATTATCACGACACGTGTATCCCCAAGGGTAAATGGCTCGAAGATGGACGGAGGGAGGCAAGGGTAAATTGAATACCTTCTCCGAAATACCTATTTCGCAAATTATTATGTATCGCAAAACAACTATCCCATCGTATTTTTTCTGTGTCTGGGTGTTATGAATCCATCCCCGATCCACAAAGTTTCTGATACTCTAGATACAGAATATCCTATAGTTACTGTTTTATGCCCGAAATTAATAAATAATATTATAATCGATCCGATCCATTATCCGCGGTTTCGGATCGATATGTCATGTCATAATATGTAATTTTAGTACTAGGGCTTGACAGATTACTACTAAAATGACATGTTATGACAAGACATATCGATCCAAAACCGCGGATAATGGATCAGGATCGATTTAATTTCGAGCGTTAGGTGAGAGCTATGTGTTTGTGTGGGCGTTAGATATATAGTTATTTATGTAACGTACATAAATGTTCATGTGTACGTAAAACAAAATCAGGTTAGTAATTTGGTCATTACCTATCTACTTATTATGACTGAATTAGAATGATTCCTTACCTACTAGATAGATAGTTTGTAATTTATATGAGGTGGTGCGCTAGCTGTTTACCATATTGTGTTTGCTGAGGTTTGTAAAATACTGTTTTGTAGGTACTGTCTTAGGACTGGGCCATAATGATAAAGGCATAGCGAAATCCTGCGTAATATCATACAACTTAAGGTCCATCAAAACCCTCAAGTTATTGTTACTAAAAAGTCCTTGAAGATTACGAGCATTTAGTTCCGAATCGGTTCCAACATGGTTCCAACCAGGAAGCGAATCTGATCGCGTGTCTCCCAGCATTACTTTATTGGCTGAACCTATCTGTGCGTGTCGCTTCAGGCGTCTGCCTGAAAAATGTGTGTTAGTACGATGCTTTTTTATCGGTCAATCAATAACCGAATGTACAAACTTTTGTTCATTCGCAGGGGTTGCTAAAATGTAACGGAAAAGGGTTATAGCAGGAAGTAGGTAGAAGTTGGGGTGATGCTGTCTAAGGAAACCCATGGTACCTATTGGTAGGAATGACATTGTTGTCTGTTATTTGATAGGGGACCTATTTAATTTTGAAAGTGAAGAAGTAATATGGGCATTATTCACCTTCTGTAAAGCTAACTCACGAAAAAGCATTAAAAAAAATATTTACTAAATACCTAACTATATCAAATTTCGGTTTATTTAGAAAAAAATAATTATCAAACACGTTGGTTTGGTAACGGTAGGGACTGAACCTACCATGGCCTATTCATAGAAACGATTAGCAAATAAACGTTCGTTGCGACGTTCTCTAAAGAGGTTTAGAAAGGGCTTAAGTTTAGCAATGGACTTCTTCTGGCTGATGATGATGATGTACAAACAACTGAATTATTTAAAATTGTAACGCATTGCAATCACCCGAACATATTCAAAATGTAAATTTGTTGTAAGCGCCATCTGTGAGACTCCGTTTAAACTCCACTATAATCGTAGCTCCAACACTTTTGAAGGCTCGGTATACGCCAGTTGCACGTAGCATGTTTGCTTTTCATTTAAAAAGTTTTCTCCTGGTTTCCACCACCAAGAAGCGCTATCTACGGTTGAAGTTTTGAACTACGCAAGATTAGTACACATCGAAGTTAGTAAATTTCGGAGGTTCAGCTACGCTGACGGCTACGTGGCGTTAGTAGCAAGCTTCACGCGTAGCAAGTTTATTTGCTAGTTTCGAAATGTTTCACTAGATGGCGTGAGCAACGAACTTGAAATGAAAACCTTTGATGTTTTCTGAACAATATTCTTGCAAAATAGGATGCAAAGAGGGCGCTACGTTGAACACTCATAATCTTAGATGCACACTTCTTATCGGATTCATGAGTAACCAACGCCTTTCATGGTGTCCCATGAACGTTTTTTAGGCGCCATAACACACTTTTGTTTGGTGATCCACAGCGCCAGTTCTGCTTACCAAAATTGTCCCAGTTGGCACCGTCATCAAATCTCCGGCTTCATTGTTTGAGTGCTCACAATACATCGTCATTTTTTTCATCATCAGCCTCATAAGCAATGCTGGGACACAGACCTTCTCTCAGAGACAGAGAGAGAGAGAGAGAGAGAGAGTATGGGCTATAATAAATCTAACACACTGTGGAAACAAAATGTTAAAATTATGTTTATCTCAAAGCTGTAGGATTTACTCATACAGCAGCAGGGAGATTTTGTCAGCTTTATTTATTTTTTAATGTTGACACCATTTAAGAAAACCAAAAATAATATCTTATAGCAGGCAATAAACCATTTAAGCAGCGGTTTGCAAACAAAGAAACTGGCTGAAAGCTTTCACCACCCTAACCGCAACCCTTGCCGAACTAATGGCGGGGGTTTAAATGACGCCAATCTCACCCTTCGGTAGACAACGCTCTGAAATATTCGTTTATTCCGGTTGTTGTACGACAATTTTTGACTATTATCTGTATTTTTAATTGCAACAATCCTACAAGTACAAGTAGAGCGATTATGTTCTTATATTGCATAGTAGGTACTCGTAAGTACTAAAACTTGAAGAGGATTTTATTCAACTACCTAATCATTTTGTTGTAACATCATCCATTTTAGAATCACTAAAATAATAAAATAAAATATGTACCTACTTATATTTTCAAGCAGTCGAGAAGGCAGACAGTTAATTCCCTATCTGCTATGTACATTAAATTCAATTCAATGTCTCTTTCAAAGTGATGTCACTTTTGTTTTCAATATCTTTCTGTTCAATTAGGCACATTCGAGGACTTTCATTGGGCATTTACAAAGCCTGATTATTCAATTATCTTTTTGGTGTCAGCGTTGTTGGAGAATACAGTTAACAGTCACCTAAATTAGTTAGCCACATGCATGTGTTACAGAAAGTCTTTAGTGTTTTCATCTTTGAGTCAGTGAAGGAGAAAGATAACTGGAAATATTGAGGGAATCTTTTGTTCAGGGCTGATAAAAACTATACATATATCTATGAGGTTTTTGGGGTCTAAAAGCATAAAATCTTGCACAAGATGCTGTGTGCCAACTGGCATTTCCCATCGAGCACACAGCACAGCCAACTAATTACGAACCCTGAAGAACTCTTTTTTCATATATAATAATTGTTAAATGTAGGTATTATCCTCTTTATCATTGACGTATACAACTCTTTATGATATACGATATATTATATACGCAATACGCATACGCAACCAACGCCCAAGCAAGTTCTAGGTTTACCTAGTGTTTTGACTCAGACCAAGTTAAAAAAAAATATAACCTTCGTGATGTCGTCATGACCTCAACCAGTTTCATCTTACATCATCATCAGAAATACGACTTTAGCGCTAAACGCTAAGTTATGGGTCAACGTTGCCGGGTTGCCTCACACCGACAATTTAGCAGCTCAACTTGTTAACCATGCCTATACAGATAAGAGATAAAGCTATCATACTTGGAGTATGGGATCATTCGGTGTTTCGTAAAGAGGTTAATAGTGTGTCCCCTTTATTGTTGGAGATGTGAGAGACAGTTTTATGATAGGTAATTGGCCGATTACTTACAACACAATACAATAATGAATGACCTAATCCAAGTTATCCACAGTAATACTCAGAGTATATGCGAAAGTAACTTTGTCTATATGTTAGTTAGGATTAGTTTGTATGTTGGTTATCAGTCCGTCAATTAGTCACTCATTGCAAAGACTTTTATAGGTATAGATAATAAAAATAGTGATGTATGTATTACACAATATGACATAGTACATGTGGTACAATGAGTGAGAACGACAGCGATGGGTGCGCACTGCTGCTAGCTACTATTTATTTTCTAATAGTGCGCTAATTTGTATGCTACCTCACGCGCCCGAGACAATCGCGGACGATATAATCAGCTGGCAGATGGTTGGCAGCGAGCATCTCACGCAATATTTATTTACAATCAGCGATGATCTCGGTATATGATTCACAGTATTTGTGTCTATTTTTTACGATGTAGGTACATAATACTACTGTAGCGCTAATGGCGTACAAGGGTAGGTTTGCCTTTTTTCTCAATTTATCATAAGCATAGCGGTTTTAGCCTTGCTGTTTATTATCATACTTTTATTGAAATCTTTCTTTTGCTTAGATAAGGATCTCTAGGTATAACTACCATCAATTGCCATCGCAACTCACTGCTTACAATTTTTTTGGGTGACTTCCGTACATTTAGAAGTAGAAAAGTATTTCAGTACAATTAGTGCTCAGGTAGTTTTTCAATCAATTATTATTAATTACTAGCGGCCCGCCCCGGCTTCGCACGGATATTAAACAAAAAATTCATTAAAAATTATAATACACACGTTATTGCAATTTTAGTAAAGATCTCTACTTTTATTGAAAATAGACATCAATATTTATACGATACTAACGTCACTCAATTTTTTTGCCTTACCGGAACCTCTCTATTAACACTTGAACTTTATTGTATGGTGTTAAAGTTCAAATTGGCTCTACATTTTAGGAAGAAAACGTTTGTATGGGAAAAAGAAAAGGGTTGCTTTTATGGTTTTCCCGGCAATTATTCAGATTTTTCTCGCCGTTAAAACCATTCTTGGGCTTCAACGAACATTTTAAAAAAAGAATTGGCAAAATTGGTTCAGGCGTTGTTGAGTTATTTGCTTACCAACACATTTTGTGATTCATTTTTATATTATAGATTGTAAACATTTTTAAAATCACTGAATTTTTTTCTCGAAAATGTAATTTAATTTTGAATATCAGTAAAGGACACATGCACCTTTGTGGCATTATTTACAACTTATTTGCAACTTCAAATTCTAGCAAAACGGTATCGTGTGACTTTATTTGTTCGCAATAAAGCAGCAACTATTTTTATTACTTTAATTTACTTTTCATAGGTCGACTAGCTTTAATTGGTCGCATCTAATTGGCGACTCGCACGCAATGTCGCGACAAAATTGTACTAATCGCTATTATTACTGACGTAATGGTTAAATTCTAGCTGTGGGCGAAAACTGCCTTAATTCGATACCGATTCAGGCTGAAAATAACATCGTTATCTCTTAAGTCGTATCGGAGGCAGTTTTTTTTACTAAATGAGACGAATGGCCATTGTGAAATTGGCTATTAATTAAACATAATACTCCCTCGGTTCGTATTTGGACTGTAATCTTGCAATTTTCTTCCCACGAACATTGCAAATGAAGGTAAGAATAAACATTATCCAACGTTACGAATACACTGAGGCCACACAATATGCAATTTACTGTGAAGCGGACCACTAACTTTTGGCGTAGGACTAATTTTCAATATAGATCCAAACACGTCTTCTAAATATTATCTCGATAAAACTAAAAAAATAATGTGCCTAACATATCGCCGTTCTTTTCCGTTCCTGGTGTCCTGGTATCCCAAATTGCTGAACATAAAAAGATATAATATTATAGCAGCTTCACAAGTTTTGTCGCACTCATTTGACCCTAGCCTAGAACAACGGTGGATGGGAAGTGGTGCCCGTCCGGCAATTTACCAATCACTAGCGACAGCTAAATGTGAAATGTCCTGATGGATGACGAGATTTGCAGATCCGCTCACATAAGCATCACTTTTGATGAAGGGAACGGTAAAGAAAACTATTAAAGACTTATTTTTCTTCTTTGTGTATTGATGAGTAAAATGACCTTGATTAGGTAAAACGACATCAACCCAACCAACATAACCCAATGTAAATTCCATAGAAGGAAGAAACTCGTAAAATGAGCCAAACGTTCATTTTTTTCAACGCATAAATTTTAAAAAGCTAATTATTCGCAAATTATTACTATTTTATACCTTATAATGAGTTTCTTAACAACAGACGTTCATCAAAAAGGACAGCATTGTACCTTCCAAGACGCTATTGTTCAGTTTACAGTTCATTAATCAGCGGCATTGTAAAGTTCGGGACCGGCTGCCACCGCACCCAGCCTCTCCCAAAAAATTCATACTTGTTTATATTTTACTACAGAATAAAAAAAATGATTTGGAACAAAAAATGATGAAAAAGATATTAATAGAAAAAAAAAGTAATACAATCAGGTCCCAAAGCATCTCTAAATGTTAACGAAACCGTCCTTTGAACTAACGGATGCGATGCATTAGTAAAGGCAAATAAATCTGCAGTAACAGCGCTCTCTGTCAACCAATGATTCCTTAACAACTTCGATACAAACAACTACATCTAAAACCTTTTAGACTTTAATAAGTCGAAGAGTCTTAACGGTTCTTAATTAATTAATTATCCTGGGACTGAAACGAGCTATCTATGAAGTAATTGCATAAAATGATTGGCTCGACTTATTAGTCCATCAAATGTTGCTCACATATGGCCTACTTGTGCACATCACGTTGACTCCATGTCATTTATCGTAGACACCGCGCGTGACTGTTTGTGAATACTTTTATTGTTTAGTATGCAAATTATTTTAGTAACTACCGAAATGGTCTAATGAACAAACTTCGCCTTCATTCTTCGTGGCAATGTTCTAAGCTCATTAGTATGCGAAGACTTAATTTAGATTAAATCAACTGTAACTGCTTGACAAACGGAATAACTCCTTACTTTAAAAAAATTCTGATAATAAAACTAGCTATCATTTTACTATAATTTACAGTCTGCAGGTACACAGGAAGGTTTTTTTGTTTTGTTCCTATTCAGGATCGGGACATAAAACGTGATTTTCTCGCTCATCATTTTCATACTTCACTTAGAATGCTTCGAATCAGCAACTGATCCAAATACAATGGCAGCGGGATCTGCACAGTCAGCGACAATTATTTTCCGTGGGTACTCTTTATATAGACTGTCGTACTGGATGCTTACATAAATGGAATTTTCTCTACTTGAAAAAGAGTATCCCAATCCAGGCATAGATGATATCCAGCTATACATTACGTGATTTGTGGTCAAACGCTACTCTGATAATTGTAAAATAAGTAACGAGGCGAGCTCTGTTTTATTCTGTCTTATTCTATTGCTTTGAAAAAGTTTGTTGCGAACACAAAATATGTTTTTACTTTCAAGTAAACGGATTGTAGACTAGTATATATAGTACGTAAGTACTAGTAGTAGGTAGTTACTGTGCTAGTACTTCCAACTGTCAGCCCTACATGTACACTGTGATGATTGTGACCAAACCCTATGGCGCGTGCTAGAGTACCGGAGGGCAAAGACACTGCATTATCGCGCTAACGAGAGTAAGTGACTTTAATTGTATTTACGGCACTACATCACACAATAGACGCTGTCGCGGCCACTCCATTGTTTATGGCTCACGCTGGGACTTGGCCATATTCAATTTTGCCTCAATTATTAAAACAAGCATGGAATATAATATAGTATCAGTTAGGCGTCTTGGTTGAAATGATTGCTCTATCTAGCTAGAACATAAACTGTCATTATCTGCCAACTCCATGACCTTGTTTGGCTCATTCAATTATAATGAAATTTGACTTATTAATGATGATTCTAAAACAATAGTTTAATTTGATTAATACAGGCACATTAATTACGCAAATGAAATTTGAATATTTAATGCAGAACAAATATAATTATGAATCCGGGTAGTTTGTAACAAAAGGATTTCTCATCATATTAAAATAAACTGTTGTTACGAACTTATGAACGAATACATTGGATATAAATCGAAAATATGGGGTGGTCGCACTCAACAAGCCAACAAAAACAATATCAATGTAATTACATTAAACAATAGAGATCAATTAATATGTTATCATCATAAAAGATCTAGTGGGAAACTAGAGGGCACTAAGTATATCATAAACGGATTATTCATTGTGTTAAAAGAAACCATGGGAAAGCATGTGTGTGGAGCTCATTAGAATTTATATTACCCACAAATGAACTTTCCTGGAAGTCTTTATAAACATATAAACAGTTTATTATGCTTTAGATGCCCTTCACGTACAGAGATTAAGTATAGAACAGCCGAAAGTTTTATTAGAAAAAAGGTTAAATAACTCTGAGAAGACCGGATTTGGCCTGATTAAGCAATTACCTGAGAACTTGAGCAGTGATAATAAATAATAATCGATCATAACACTATATTTTTCTATCACTTATGATGAATAAACCTTATAGATAGAATAAGCTTGTCAAAGTCAAATCAAATCTTCATAACATAAAAAACATCGTGCTTAATTTTAAAGCTTGGTTGTAATCTGTTATGATAACGTAAATTTGTGTAATCAATTGAGACAGTGATGCTCTTAGCAACAAAAAAAAAACACAGTTTATTACGATATAATAACTCACAATATACTATTCACTTCCTGCGATTCAACTAAAAAAAATCCAATGAGAAATAAAGTTCAAACAAACTTTTAATACCCAAGGCGATATTATAAATCTCGTTAATTACAATTCTATCATTTTGCACGAGACGTAGGTATTCCTAAAACCTTCGTTGGAGCTAGCTGTGTCTGGCACCATCGTGTTTTCTAGGAAAAGTAAACACCAGCAAGCGCCTTTTGCACCTACGACGGTAAATTCTGAACGAAGCTTCTATTAATGAATAAAAGTTAATACAGTTAACGGTATTTGCTAAAACATTTCTCAATAGGAATTACACCAAAACATTCTAATAAGTGTCTAATTAAAGAATAGCAAATAGTGTCAAGGTTCCACGTACTGCACCAAATATAAAGGGATCCAATATATTGCAAGTATTCTTAGAAATGCCACCTACAACTGTCTATTTCTGACGCCATCGGTTACTCGCAGACGGTCAATGTTCCGAATTCGTTTGCTGCTAAAAAATAGCAAACCCACTTAGTGGTAGGACTATAGCAATATCAATATCATTCAAATACCTTCATCAAAGAACGTGCTTGGATATCAGCAATGGTTATAAAATTAGTAAAACTCGTCATTGATATACATAGTTTTATTGATAAGATTTGACGAACGATAAAAAATAAAAACATGCCTGTTTTCTTGACTTCTGCAATATCACAGAAAACAGCAAAATAGGCATATTTAGTATAATAAGAATGCTAGGTTAAGCATTATCTTATCCAAAAATAAAGAATTAAGTTAGAGTTCCAATACAAGACACTGTTGAATGGCGTTATGTAGTCGAATAAAGATGATAATGATGAACTTCCAGTCAGGATATAAAACTTGTTACAATAAACAGTGTCAGGACAATTGTTAACAACCAGGACAAACGGCTCTCGATAATAAAGCGCAAGTCAAATCACTGACTGCATACAAGGGCAATGCAACCACGATATCAAGTGGCCCACTAAATCATTATGTTAGACGTAAAGTGGGGCAGTTCTATTAACTCAAATACATAGTTATCCGTAGTAGGTAGCGCAGGATTGTTGACCATTTTGTGGTAATTGGTGGAATGCGACCGTTGTCTCCAAGAAAGCAGATTGTCGTTGATTACATACGTGTCATCGCCCACGTGCCAGGGCCAGGATGCTGGATCTCATTAACGAGTTTATGACAGGCAAATTGTGTTTTAACATGAAGGAGTAGGTGTCCAATTTGTAGACGAAAGACGTGTTACGACTGACAACTGAACCATTTTGTGGCCACAAAATGTTTCTTTTGTTTTTATCGTACAATGACTGTGTGTAAATTTTATTACTATCACAAAAATAAGTTAAACTCGTTCTAACACTAAAAAATATTATGTGTGCAAAAAGATTTTCCCGTACCGGGAATCGAACCCGAGCCTCCTGGGTGAAAGCCAGGTATCCTAGCCACTAGACCATACGGGAGATACGAGAGTCTTCAAAATAATAGAAAACACTGTAAGTATATTGTTATCAACAACACATTTGATAAATACTTTTGTGGTGAAAGGAAATGAAAATGTGAAGGTTGCGGCAAAACAATCGGTGTAGTTATCTTGTTTCTTATCTGATATCTCATATCGTACAAATGCGAAATTAAAATAAATATAATTATTATGTGATATTATAGATATTGATACTTTTATAAATAATCCTATAATACCTGTTTATTTAAAGAGTAGAGAGGACGTCAGTTTGGAAACACGGTAAAAATACAGGGCATAACCCGCATAACATAAAAAAAGAGTATGTCAGGGAGACGAGCGTAGTGCATTGCCGCGCAGAAATTATGAACTATTAATGTTCAATATATGTAATTCTGTGGCACTGAACTGTAATGGGCAAGCGTGGCGCTTACTGCGCTTACCATTAGGTGAGCGGCTTGCTGGACTCGTACTCAGTTGTATATGTACACAGTATTATTTTTTTTAAATAAGCCCTGAACCAGTATAGGCAGTAGTTAGCTCAATAATAAATGATTTTTTGTGCGTATCTTTCTCTCGGAAAGAAGTCATGTGTCCCAGAATCGAGTACATAATAGGTGATGATGATGATGATGATGTAACATGTTCACCTACATAATTATAATATAAACATTAATATTCAAATGAATTTTTATATTTATATTAGGTATGGCATTGCGGTAGGAAAATTAGGTCACGCGTTGAACTCTTTTAAAGGGTAAATCAATGATTTTAGATATCATTAAAATATTTTAGAGAAAGTATTATTTATCTTTGATCAAACTATTTAGGTTAGAAACGATGATAGCTCAGTGATAGTGACGTCGACTTTCGACCTGTAGCTCCTGGATTCGAATACTACAACGAGCTTAAGCTGTTCGTGAAGAAAACCAACGCGATGAAACCATAGTTTGGTAGTAAGGCATTTTCTAGTACTCGCCTGGCTGGCTAAGTAGCTACTATCCGTATATGGTGTGTTCCAGCACCAACAACTGAGAGCCATTTCCTAATCCAGGTGGTGCCACTTTCGGCCACATCTTCACTTAACATCAGGTAACGTGAGGTCAAACGATACCCTGAAAAATATATAAAAATAATGAACAGATAATATATAAACATAACACAGACAAAATATAAAAAAGTACCAGTTCCACCGCGAGCGCGGTTACACTCACCGCTAGGGGGCTCTGTACATTTCTTCATACAAAAAACGCTTTTACGCACTCGCAGTAGAAAAGCTCAAATTAGACCCACTGTACCATACATTGTGCACCCAGTATGACTTTTTATACTAACAAACATTACTATCTCATTAACGTTTTCTATAGCTACTTGTATGGGAACCTGAACGTTATTCAATAGATGCGACATAGTAACGCTTGTTAAGAACAAAATATACACTGTACGGTTCTATAGAATCCCAAGTGTTACTGATCGGGAAATATATCTGCTTTAACGTTATAAAGAGGTAAATTTTGTTGTTAGTATACCTAATAATATTACGGCTAATCTCTGAAACTACCTAGACATATTTTTTTTCACTTTTTAATATGAAATGAAATGTATTTATTTCTGACATACTCAATATCGCAAAATACAAGGACAATTACATATAAACTCAAAAGTACGACATTACGCGACGCGACGTCAGAAATAGGTCCTCGCTCAGCATACAACTGAGGCTGCACATCAACCTCTGTTACTGAAAGCTATATGATACCATAAGCTGTTTTTTTTTGTGCTACTGACGAGACGAGCAAATCAATCGCCTCGTGGTAAGCGTCACACTTGCCCATTAAAATTCAGTGCCACCCAGAAATTTGAACTTCAACAGCTCTAAATCCTGTGTGGGATGGCAATGCACTGCGTTTGTTATCCTGACATATATGATGATACCTTTATGCCCTGTAATTTCGCTGGGAATATTCAATCCGAAACACAGTATGTACAGTATGTTTGCACACTACAGCTTATTATGTTTTATTATTTTAAATATCTGGGTGTCACCTCGAAATCGCGTGGAGCTAAGCTACTATATAGGTTTTTATATACCTGTGTTATGCTTATCCTGGAGTTTGGAGACAGGGACCTTCTCGTTTACTTCAGCCATGATGTGCCTACTTCCTTGCACTGCACACCAGTGTACCACTTGGACCTGAAAATTGTACAATGACGATTTAGATTTATATATTATTTGTACTATTTTATTTATACAAAAGACCTGTGCTACTAAACATACAAATGACTTAAATACATAAGTAACAAGGATATGTTTTATTATAAATTTTAACTCTCACATAATAATAATAGAAACAATATGCCCATATGATCACATTAATAACTAGGATTCCCTACATCTAGGCTGTCAGAAATTTCGTTAAATCCACTACACTCAAATATTGGGCTGTTTTTTCTATTATTTTGACGCACTGGTGCACATTTGTGCATTTTGATAAGTATTTTACTTGCGCCTTTGTTTTTTAATGGACAAATATTTGACCTGTGGCGGTAATCGGACCCTTGAGTTCATGCTTCGCAGTTACCTGTTCCATTGTGCCATGTTGTTCTTTGCACGTAGGTGCCACGACATTTATGTTGGAACACTGACCGCTTCCTGTAAACTTCCTAGTCTTTTTAAAATAAATTCATCAATCAGTTTAACATGTATGTTCTTTTTGCTTTTATAGCTATAGAGGTGTTTAAGTAATATTGCTAGCCAAACACAAACAAAAACTAACAAGGAGGCGAGATAAATCTAGAGCATCTGTGATAACGATAAGACAAGATGCAGTGTTGAGTGCATCTTCTTATTTTGTTACATATTTCTTGGAGGCGAAGGATTTAAAAAGTAACTAGTCTACAAAAACGATGCCATAAAAACTAAATTTATAATTTAAGTCATCTTACAGAAAAAAATAAAAACTAACTCAAAATCGGTTCATCTATTTGGAAGCTATGATGCCACAGATAGACACACACACACACACACACACACACACACGTTTAACTTATAATACCCCCCTGTTTGCGACGGGGGGTAATAAGAGAAGATATGATGTTGATAAGTCTTCATACTAACATCATTAAACGTTTAACTTCCATACACATAAATTTCGTAGTATAGACAATGTTCCTATTTCTGTTGTAAAATATTATTCAAGTAAAACGTTACTAATCGAATATGATACTCCTTGTGGTTTTAATGCAGTAATACAAGTGTCGTGTGTGGTCTGTTTGATTACCATAGTAAGCCTGTAACAAATAGTTTCGAAAGTTCTAGATAAGATAGAAGCGGAGACAAAGGAGGGGCATAAATTATATCAAAGAGCTTATGACTAATTCCTTGATGACATCCTTTCCTGGTCCGGTAATCCCAACTCCCAATAAAGTCCCCTTTCATTAGACTGGGTGGGACTGTTTAGTTTAGGCCCTAAGTTGGTCCTACATGAAATTTGGAGGGTAGCTATCTTCCTTCGGTAGTGTAAGAATGCATAAAAAGGATTTCTTGAAAATCACCCCGTTGGATTGTCAAATGGGATATTAAACTTTGTATGGAAAAATAACAACTTCCGCGAGGCGAAACTGCAGGGGACGTTGCTAGTTATGTTAAGAGACAATGAAAATTATTTATATACGTACAAGCTATATAAAAATAATTATAATATCCTTTAGGTTTCTCTAACATTGACGTCTGTATATCTGCAGGTAGGTCTCCAACTGGTTTGTTAATTAGGTATCCTGTTTAATTGATTGATAGCGAACATACAGCTCATTTTATAATGATCGTTATAAAGTTTTATAAAACATTTTGATAACATTGTTGGCAGCATTCAATTAATTAATCCACTCACAAACAGTTAAATTACAAATTATACTTACTACGTTGTCCTATAGTCCTAGGTTATTTACTATGTGTGTACCTATATGGAATCTTCTAAGACAATGGTTAACCTAATTACGCATTCACTCTTACGTTGCCCTACTCATATCATGCCCTCGCTTAGGGTTGGGACAAAGGTTTTGAAAATTGCTTTACTACGCGGGTTACAGCCAAAAAGACCGACGTAAAAGCATTTTCTAGCCCGGTCATATATAATTTTATTGCTATCTATCGAATGCAAGTGCTAGCTAGGGAACCAGCTCACCTATATATGCGATTTTGTCACCGGCGCCGGCGTATGTATTACGTTATCACTGCACACACGACGTAAACACAGCGTGCGATGCGAGCGAAGCGCGCTCTTCGCAACTAGATAAACGGCTCACCGCTCAATTGAGACTGTTTGCTTTTCGTACGGGCGGGTAGGTAGTGTTGCCAGTCACCGCTACAACTTTTGCTACTAGCGAGGTGATCATCCACATTTACGTTAAAGAAACCACTTTTGTAAAAAATACAGCATATTTCTGTGGGCTGAGCATTGATAACTGGGTGAGGTTCATTTTTATACTTGAGTAAGAAAGGTTGTAAAAAATTATCAATAGAGAGATTATTCCTTGTTTTTTAAATACCTTTCAAGCACAAAATGATAGAGCTACATAAAATTATAAATGAGCCAATTCGTTAAAAAAAAAAAACAATTGGGATTTGATTTATTAAAAATTCATACGTAATAAAAAGCGATGCGTAAAATTTCAATACTTTTTTTAGTATATATTTTACGTATGTACTCATCAAATGAAGTCATGGGCTAGTTAAATATCATATACAAAACGTGGAGAAAAAACTAAATTACTAGTTATCCAATTCAGAAAATTCCAACGGTTAAAAATACAATATAATTTTACCCCAAACAACAGACAAGTATTACGAGCTAGCAACCCAGTGGTACAGCTTCACAATGAGTAGCCCGCCGAGTGCGCCCGAAGAGCCACCGATTGTCGACGAGCGACGTATCGATGCCGGGAAATACTTTCCGCGCCATTTTCCCTGGCGAGTGCGCGGGGCAGTTTTGGCAAACGGCACCCTCGCTTGCCCCTGTTTTTAAGCGGGCATTGCCCAGCCAGGCTTGAACTATATTCTGGTACCTATACTATACGTAGGTGTGGTGTGTAGGTATCTTATCTATTAGCATAGCGGTCTTTGTTTACTGATAAAATTGTTTTTTAAATTCTTGGTAACTATTCTTTTCAGTTTTATCAAAATATCACAATTAGGTCATTGATATAATGGCAATAATGACATACCTACAGATATATGTACCTATCTATGGAATTATATTCATTTTTAATATTTTATTTGTCTTTATTGTTACCTACATGTGATTAATTAATATACCCGTATTAAGCTTGACTCCACTAAAATTATTCATCAGAAGCTATTATATAAAGATTATGGTCAAATTAACGACGTATGGGACAAATTGAAAATATTGTTTCTCTGCGGGATCGAACCTGCACCACAAAATCTACAGATGGGAAACTAAATAAGTAAGTTATTAATTGAACCTCGAGAATCTACTTCAGCCTGTTGAAGCTTCAAAAATATAATGCACCACCCGATATGATGGTTTAAAGGTATTTACCTACATATTACAAAAAATTAAAATGTCATCATCATCATCATAATCAGCCCATTTCAGTCCACTGCTGGACATAGGGCTCTCCCAAAGCACGCCACTGAGCCCGATCTTCGGCAAAAAATTATAATCTATATATATAAAAATCAATTGCTGTTCGTTAGTCTCGCTAAAACTCGAGAACGGCTGAACCGATTTGGCTAATTTTGGTCTTGAAATGTTAGTGGAGGTCTAGGGAAGGTTTAAAAGATGAGAAAAATTTGAATAATAGCCAGGAAAACCCAAAAACAGCGCTTTCTTTTTTCCCATATAAACGTTTTCTAAATCAAATGTAGAGTCAATTTGAACTTTATTGCTATTCAATAAAGTTGATTGATTTTTCGATTGAGGCAGTACGAAGTCTGCCGGGTCAGCTAGTCTTTCTTATATATAAAAATCAATTGCTGTTCGTTAGTCTCGCTAAAACTCGAGAATGGCTGGATCGATTTGGATAATTTTGATCTTGAAATATTTGTGGATGTTCAGGGAAGGTTTAAAAGGTAAGAAAAATTAGAATAATTACTGGGAAAACCATAAAACAGCGCTTTCCTTTTTCCCATATAAACGTTTTCTAGAGTCAATTTGAACTATATTGCTATTTAATAAAGTGCATTGATTTTATGATTTTTCGATTGAGGCAGTACGAAGTCTGCCGGGTCAGCTAGTGTTCGATAAAATAAATAAAGTGTTAAAGTGTAGCTATATGGCTGATTATACATTTTTCTAACAAATAATTTAATCGAATGCCCTCTAGCGATATTCTTAGGAACAAATAGCTGCTAACAATCTGTGTTAGCAGAACCATTTCACAAAAACATCTGTGGTTTATTCACGTTGACCACCAGTCTTTTTCGGCACCACTTGTGGCCCATACTGGCCATTAGGTTCGTTACATTATCGATCTGCCCATGGAAATGAAATGGTATTTTAGTTGAGATGCCACGTCTAAAAGAGGCTGTCATGACTGATGTCCGATCCGATATAATGATCTATTATATGTTGTTAAATCCACGGACCATCATTATCATCAGTCAACATAAAGAGCAGGCACTTTATTATTCACTTGGGATTTTAAAAGTTCGTGCGAGTAATTTCAGGAATCTAGTGATGAAGCAATTCGCTCAATTTTTTAATTCGCATCATCCCTAAAACCAAAGCGGAATGCTCTGAGAAAAATATAGGGATAAAAGCTTCGCTGTCTCTGTGTTCAAAGTCTATTTCTATTTATTATGTTTTCTCGTTGAACGCTTTCTTTGTTTAGCTCTTCCACTAATTTTTTATGATTTTATTATAGTAACAGAATAGGGTTGGGTTACTTTTCTAAGCTTTCCTGCAAGATCTTTCATGGTTTTGTCACACTAGAGAGAGAGAGAGCTTAAAGGCTAGAGCGCTAGCCAGGAGCTAGAGGCAGGGTTAGGAGCTAGAGTTCTTAAAGGTCGGCAACGCATCGGCAACTCCCCTGGTGTTGCAGATGTCCATAGGCGACGGTGACCGCTTTCCATCAGGCGGGCCGTCAGCTTGTTTGCTAATCTATTACATAAAAAAAAAAAAACTAGAAATCCTCGCTACGTCGAGCCTCTTTACGGCGAGAGTAACTTTCAATGCTAATTATTATATAGGTAGGTCCCTACTCCTTATGAACCTATTAATAGCACAAACAAAATAAAGAAAAAGTAATTAATTGAAGACTACACCAAACGGAAACTTTTAAAATTTTATTATAAAATACTGTTTACGGTTATTTTTTTGTATTTTCGTTATTATAAATAAACGTACTTATATAAATAAAAAAGTAATAAAATTTAAAAAGACACGTACAACGTGTGTTTACAGTATGTTTAATTTAATCTTACTTTAGTATGTACAGTCATAGATTGTAAATCGTACAGTGTTGATCGTATAAAAAGAGGGTAGTCCGTGATCCGTATCTAAGATGGCGTGTACGGGGTTTGGTGTTACAGGAGCGATGGGCTGACGCGGTGGCGCCCGCGCCTCTCGCAGCACTAGGGCTTTAACCCTCCGCAGGCGCTTCACCTTCGGCGGCGGGTGCTGCTGCCTTGGCCTTCTTTTGGGGTCCCTGCCAGCCGTCGCACATTTTTCGGAGGAAAGCTGGAAGCATTACACAAGTTTGAATCACACTTGAGAAAAATCATGACGTGGTACTTTGAAATATGAGTCTTAGTAAAAATAAGGACGCGTGAGATTCTACACAATTAACTTCCTTAGGTTAAATCGTTTCGAAAATGAGATTGGTTTATGATCGTAACTCAATGCTGTCAGATTCATAATCACGATTTAATATTTTCAATATCATTCAGTTCAATAAGGTTAAATAGTATCCGTTACAAATTATAACGCGTCCTTGTATTCCATCGAAATATTTTCTTATTTCGATATATAAAAATACAAGATATTTGGAAAATAACAACATACAGTGAATTTTTAACAGTGAACGAAATAAAAGTTAGTTTTAAAGTGTTTTCAAAGTAACGATAAAATGGAAGAAATTGATGTGAATTTTAGAAATGACATACAACAATCACAGTTTGTATTATAAGCAGTTATAAAACTCGCCACATCTTATTTAATAGTAGTATTTGGCTAGAAGCAACACAGAAGAGCAGCGGTAGCTTAATCCTTGGAAATGGTTCACTTACGATCTTAAAACTAAAGATTATGACGAAGTGATGATGTCTTCTACACCATAACCTTCTTCAGGAATGCTGTAAAGGTACAAAAAAAGGTTAGACATAAAAGGGCACACACAGGTATTGGGACCCTCATGCTTTTACAAGTTGCACTAAGGAGAGTTGTCTAAGTTTTCTATACAGGAAGGGCTTATTAAGGAAGGCTTTCAAATCGATAAACGAGGGTAGGTTTTACTCATATAAATGCATGGTCAAGAAAAATACCCAGTTGGGATTCAAACATATATAACACAGGTGCATTAAACATTTATGAATGCCTAGTTCTACTTGCATCAATGGCAAAGGAAATCAAAACATATCTAGTATAATTCAATATTAAGTACTATTGGCTTCTAAAACTTTGTGCAATATATATATAAAAAGGAAACATGTAACAATTGAATAAAAAGTATATAGTACAATATTTATAAGTAAATATAAGGGTTTTCAGTGCAAATGACCAATATGTACGGTAGTATTGTGTGTAATGGCTTAGAAATGATACTTACGTGCGTAGGGGATCATGCCATCGTCATCCTCAGGGTCCATGCAGTCCTTGACTACCTCCGCGACTTCACTATCTTCCAGTTTTTCACCTGACGAATAATAAACACACGCAAAATATAGATGGAGTGTCTAAACTTGTTTTTCTTTCTTTCTAACTTCTTACAGGGTAGCGTTTGACTACAAATCACCTGATGTCAAATGACGATTTGGTCGAAGGTGGCGCCACGCTACACCTGGATTGTAAACTGGCTCTCAAGTGGGGCTGTGGGAGCACATCGATAGGTGCTTGGCGATAGATTCTTAACTTGAGGGTGGCAGGCAGCTTGACAGGCGAGCACTAGAAAATGTCCTACCACCTAGCTATGGTTCCATCACGATGTTTTCCTTCACCAAAAGCTCAATCTCATTTAACTTCCTTAATATTCACAATTTCTTATCGTGGATACTTTCGCTTACTTCTTCTGACTAAGCTAAATATTTTCAGTTAAATACCTCTCCAACACCTGAGAATGCCTATGAATAAAAACTGAAATAACATGTAAAAAATCATTGCTGTGGCGTGGCGTTTTGGCGGTAGGCCAAACGATTGGTTTCGTTACTATTTACTTTTAAATAGAATTATTAGGCAATTTGCAAACACGACTATTATTGAAGTAAGATTTTTAGAGTACCTTCATAAGTGAAATTTCAATTTGATCACTTCAAAGTCTTCAATAATCTTTCGGGATTATCAATCATCTAATGAGATGAAGATGTCTAAGAATGTTGGAAAAGGTAAAATTATATATCAATTTATAACAATTTTTTTTTTATATTGTCACTGATAGCCGGCAGCTTAACGCGAGAGCCAGTTCTCAATGTAGTATGGCGCTACCTTCGACCACATAGTCACATAACATCACTTGTGGTCAAAACAGGGTATTGCCCTATAATATTTTAACAAACAATGGATACAGGACCAGTAAGTAATAAAGTTATTTATTTACTAACCTAACGCAAGAAGCGTGTGTGTAAGTTCAGCGCCAAGCATAAGGCCGTTCTCGTTCTTGTCGTACAGTTTCAGACATTCCAAGAAGTCTTCGTAGACACCCTGGTCTTTGTCTTTCTTTGCTTGGGCGTAGATGGGAAGGAACTCTTCGACCTGAAAGTAACATTTCAAGCATCAGTACCTACCTATAGATAGAGCTAATAATAGTTAGCAATAATTCTCTACATTTTTTTCTAGAAAACTAGTGAAGTACCCAAAACTCTGTAGGATTTGTGTCGCGTAGAGTGAAAGTTTCATCATTTTTATACTAAGTACATCACTATAATCAAAGTATTCATTGTTAAGTTAACTATAATATCACGTTTAAGTCGAAGGTCGGTCTAAACACTTCGAATTAAGTTTGTTTTGTTAGATACGATTGTTTGCCAGGATCATTTGGTTACTATCATCGACCACAGTCACTTATCATCAGGTGAGATGATGACCAATTGCAACACTGAGTTGCCTGACCGAAGTTGACGACCGATATGGTGCAAAAGGCAAAAAGCCGACTGTAAAGCTTGAGGCCAAATATTTTAGGATTCAGAGCTATGTATGTCATCGTTGATAAGTTCCAATAATTTAGTAGGCGAAGATACTAACTGTGAGCAGTTTCTCTCCCTTCTTCTTGGTACCGCCGAGCTTCTCGATGGTGGCCAGTGTGGGGTTAGAGTTGAGCGCCCTCAGGACGTCTCCGAGGTTGAAGGCATCGACCTTGCCACTGCCGTCGACGTCGTAGATGGAGAAGGCGAAGGTTGCCCCTGAGCAGTCACAAATTCATATGTTATGGACATGTAAATGCCAGAGGCTTGAACGGTATATACCGTCTGCGACAAAAGTCATGCTTAATTTTCTTGAAAGCCAAACATCGCTGTACTGGTACAGCTTTGGAAAATATTTTATCGCTGACTGTACAAAGCTCTTAACTGTGTTGTATTTTAGTTTAGGTCAGAATAAGAATATATACTCGTACCTACAAATATGTAGGTAACATATTTGCTGTTGCATAAATAATAATTGGCAGATAATAATTAATACATGAAGAGTGAAGGAATAGGGCGTTAAAAGCGCTTTTTGTAATAATACCCTAATTGTGTTTTGATTCTTCGCGTTATTTTTACTGTCTGTAAAACCTACGAGTCTTCATTTATTTATATTGTAAAAAGTTAGGTAATATTGAACTATACCATCAATGTTTCGTTATAGGTTCGTTAAATTTCTCAAATATGTTTTAACTTTTATTTAGTTTATTGCCTGTTTTCATTAGATAAATTCTTCTGCTTCATTGTTGATATTATCTTATTTTGAATACTTGTTGGCTTTATTATTTACTTTTTTTTTCTACCTTCAGTTTCAAATTATTGAATATTCATATTTAATTGTAAACACAAGAAAGATTTGTTGGCTGCGTAACTGGATTCAGAACGTAAGCGTAGTTACTTGTGTTTTTTTATATGGACTATAATTATTACACAATATTCTGGAAAGCGTTAAGTGGTATAACGCTAGTCGCTAGTCAGCCTCGCATGTGGGCGTGGGCGGACATTCTTCGCCCAGAATAATACTCGTTTTCCACCGACTCTATATCCACTGTGAACTCGTGAGTCACATTCTAAATATACACCGATTGAAACGTGCCCCAATTTCATTTTAACTGGGTGCCAAGTGAACGTCAGCTATATGTCTCTTATTTTCTTTTTGAAATATTTAGAATTCATTTTTTTAAAAGCACCGCGAAACTTTTAACATATGACAAGTCATTATCAAATTTATTGATGGTTTAATTCAAGTTATTGATTTTTAAATGCTAACAATTTTAATGTATTTATCAAACAAGTTAATTAATATTGATAGATATGATGCGTTATTAATAAATAACTATGCGCAATAACCGTTATTCAAGTGTCAACTCATCGCAAGGCCTGCAGGCATCAGCTGTTTCAAGATCACTAGCTGACCCTGACAATGAAAGCTGATTGATCATACCGAATGCACAAGTATATAGAAGAAATTTCTAGTTACTATGCACAATGTACTCGAGTCCCGATTCCCACGCCAAAATATCGAGGTAGCCTGCAGTGAAATCCGAGTTGAGTTTCTCTGTTTGGGCGGGCGGCGATAGCGGATCACGTGACGCAACGGTATATAATTAGAACGCAGCGCGCGCGCAGCGTGGCCGTGCCACTGACGCCTCCAACCGGCGTCTCTCACCATCTCGCACCTTTTATGAGAAACCGCGCTAAACATAGACTATACAATACTCACTCCCGACTCATTTACGTAATGTTATTTAACAATGAGCACATTTCAACGGTTTCACAACGTTGCTCTGTGTTCTTAAATTGAAGATAATCTCAAATTAAATACTGATTTCTGATGGGTTAATTTGTTCGAAGGATGTTATCAAATATGTTGAAAAACTGAATGAAATATTGAATCTTGTTAGTTAATAGTAATATATGAACTAAATACTCACTGTCAATATCGTTCTTCGAGAGGTCGCTCTGAAAATGACCAAAAATATTTCGTTATTTCCATGTGAGACTGGTGCCATGTCATGAAATGTGTAGGTATTAGTGGTTGTGTTCTTTCACTGCTTTGAAGTTTTATGTCATTAGAAGCATTCGAGTTATACGATACCATCTTCATTCACTGTTTCTTTAGCACAGCACATGTTTCATACAAGAAGTGCTTGAAACATCAAGATCGCTCGCGAGCTTCCGGTCAGCGGATAAGGTTCACGAGCTTTCACGCGCAAGATTTATTATCACTTGTCAATTTAACAGTCCATATTTATCACTGTAACACCTTTTCACAATTTCACTGCCGTCAGTGACTCACCATTTTGTGTGGTGTTGTTGGTTCCCTCCCGGTCTTCACTGGCAGACGTTCAGACAAGAAGTGGAGCTCGGTAACTTTTTGCGGGACTGTTTTAACTGGCTCAGATGGCGCACCCGTCTGGATATTTGAGATTTAGCCCAGGAATCCGCGACCGTTCTATTTTCGGCGGAGTTGTTCCGTTTGCACGCTGTATTGAGAGCCTCCCACCGCTGTAGCTAGAGCGAGACGATACGTTTTCCACCTGCCTCTTCAGGAGGTATCGGTGAAACGTCAAATCCAATGGTAATTTTACATTTACGCTAAACTATTTCTATCGAATCTGTGTATCTCGGACACTATGACGGTTATTCTATCCAAATTAATATAAGGGATGTGTCATTGTTCCATAAGTTTTTTTCTAATTTGAGTTTTTTTAAGGACTAACAAAAGCGTACACATTATTTAAAACTTTATTAGTCACTGCATGGATAGTTCATAACAATCATAAAATAGTATAACAATAAAATCGGTAAGGATAACTAAAAATAAATCACTTTTAAATGGAATGATAGTTTAGTCTTCGTCGAAGTTTTCAGGTTTAGTGTCAAAGGTGTATTCCTTCCAATGGTTGGAATTGACCAAGACTTCATTGACGGTGTTGAACTTCCAAGAAACCGGACATGAAGGTGAAGATGACCGGAGCTGGCGATTATCCACCAGGCTGGACCCTCTACGCCGAGCTTCGGGTGATAAGGGGCACATGCCGCGAGCTGTCCCAGGGTAACGAGATTCCTATAAGAAAATAAGTTATAGGTATTAATACCTACTTATATCGCAAAACACGGAATCAATCAATCAATTATCATCACCCTATTACGTTTCTACTGCTAGGGCTCCAGCCAAATTGTATGGGCCATAATCTATCACGCTGGCCCAGTGCAGCTTGGTAGATGATGCCATGCCCTTGAATATTATGGTCTTTGGACATACCAGGTTCCTTCCGATGTTTTCCTTCTCATCAATACTGCTCTTTAAATTTTACTTTACCTCTGCTATTTGAATCGTAAAACTAAGTAGATTAAACTAAAAGCGATTAAAGACATATAAGAAATTTTAAGAGTAAGTAATATTGAAGATCAACGTCATCGTAAAATTTATGTAACATCCGTAACATCTGATGGATCCAAAGCAGATTTTAATTAATTTTGTTACAGTCTGTTCACATTTGACGTTCATTGCTATGGTTATGAGTAATAGAGCGATGTAATCATTATTACTTAGAGCAGCTAATATCGATTCTAGATCAATCTAAACAGCGTGTTTTCTCCTTTCCTGCCCTTACCTTACGCTTTCCGGGGGTCTTACGTCGCCACCATCCCCTGAGGCAGGCTAGGAGCCTAGCACCTTGCAGGCGGCACTTTCGAGCTAGAGTTCTTTTTTGAGAATCATTAACACCATCAGATACTGTTGGTACTTCTTCCTTAGGTTTCTGAATAGAAAGAAAGCGAAATATGATATGAAATCGATTTCTGAATTTCAGATTGAACAATAGTAAGCACCTAGGCACTTTTATAAATAGACTATTCATGGTTATAAAGATAATACCAAATTTACAAATAAATTCCGACGGAATCTATATTCCATGTAATTTTACGAAATGTAAAATAACAACAAATTGATTAAGAAAGCTTTATAAAATAGTCCGTGTTACAAACATTTCCTTGGAAATCAGGCCATATTTCTAAGACAACACTTTTAGCTAAATGGGTTGTTTGCGCAATCTATTTTAGTATAGCTTTTATCGCTTGAACTAAAACCTTGTATTTGAGTTATTGCAACGAGAAAATTTCGAACACGGCATGTTGTAAGCATAATTAAGGAAGCGCTCCACACTTTTTAATTAACTATTATATCGTAAATGATACAAGTCATTTTAATTATTTTATATTTTTTAGTGCATTATAAAAGTGTCATTTTGAGTTATTTAAACTATATATTTTATTTTTTACTTTTTAGTCTTATGTAACCAAGCCCAGTCTATTGGAGTCGTCAAAACGAATCATATGAGCCCAAACTCGAGGGGTTTACTAGTAGCCACTGCAGAGATCCCCTACCCACCTTCGGGCTGCATCATCAGACCCTCATCACCAAGTCCAATCTATGGGGCTCATCGAAACGAATCAGATGAGCCCAAATTCGAGGGGTTTACTAGTAGCCACTGCAGAGATCCCCTACCCACCTTCTGGCTGCATCATCAGATCAGGTCATGATACCAAATTATTGCATTGTCACCGAGATTACATACACATACAAAGTTTCAAGTCGGTACGATAATAAGAAGTAGGTGAAAATTTACTTCTAAGATTTGATTACATTGTTAGTTACAGGTTACAGGTCAAGCTAATAAAAGTGTTTTAAAAATAAGTATTCACTGGTTTTTGCTGAAGAAATTCCGAAGATCCCAAATCTTCGTTTGAAGTGTTTGCAGTCATCAATTCCACTTCTTGAAGATTCATCCCTTTTGGATCCTGCAATATAGGAAATCCATCGTCTTCCGAAGCTTGGTCGTAATCCCCTTAAAAAACATTTACTATTTCAGAATTTCATGTTGAGATTAGTACAAATAGATATCACTAAAAGTAATTCAATGTACACTCACGATTTAAAGTAGCATATGCGTTTTCGTATAGAGCATTCTGCGCAAACTGGTCGTTCTTTTCAATCACATTTTCGGTTTTATCTTCATGTTTCTGAAAATATAAAGCTTTTCCTAATTATCATTATTCTGAAAACATAAAGCTTTTCCTCATTATCACACTCATTTTATAATAATATATAGGGATATGTGAAGGCTTGTAAGAGAGTCATCTTTTACATCTTCACGCTTAAAGAGCTGAGCGGGTTTGAGCTAATTTCGTAACGCAAATTAATACATGAGAAACTTTTGTTACAGGAAATGGTTTTTGCGGGATAATGAGCACTACTACTGGGAGCACAGCTTTGCTAGTAATTAAGAACGTAGCAAAAATGTATTACCTCATTTAGTTCTTCTACGACAGCCGATTGATAACTCCCATCATCCTCATGCTTTTCACACGGTATTTCGTCAACATAAAACGCTGCGTCTCTGCTGATATCGGCCACGAATGCATCAGCCAAAAAGGAATAATCTGAATTATCACTTTTAGATTGTTCTGTCGGTATCTGTCCATCTATTATTGTTATATTTGGTACTAAAGGAAACGTTTCTACAGGAATCTCAGTATTGGCATCGTAAGATTCCATTATTTTGTTCATGGTTTCAGCTAACAACTCATTCGGTTCTGAAGTGCTTTGTAAAACCTCGGTATCGTCGCAAATAACTATACGTTCCACATCACTCATATCAAAAAGATGATTAATAATCATTGATGTAGATTTCACCAGTTCACTTTGTTGCTAAAATGTTAAAAATAACTTTAGATCTTGAACTCAAGTATGCAAGACATCATTGAGTAATTATTCAAAGAAAACTTACCGATTCTATATCCTCATCTCCTTGGCCGATAAAAGTTATATCATTATGATGAACTGATATATCACCTTCATCTGTAATTTGAAACTGTCTCCTCAAAATTGTTTTACAGATGGACTCTACATATAAAATTCAACGAGATATCAACGCACAGCCTCAACCTCTGGTTTTTCAGTCATGAAAATTGAAAGGTATAGTATAGTATAGGTATGAGGTAGGCTATACACCTCATATTAAGAGCAATATGTTGAAAAGTATTCGGGGCATATTTGCGGCAATCTATATTTATCGAAGAAACACTGAGATGTGAAACAAATATTCAACGGAAATGTCACCTGAGCAACCAACTCTCGCTGTAATTTTTTGTGGAGTGGATGTAGCAACATTGGCAACAATCTCTATCTTATTTTCATTCAGGTCGCAATCACCCTTTGACGCTCCAAACGACGCGTCTTCGTCATCCGTGTCGTTCAGCCTACTGGTTTTGAAACTCTTCAACATTGATAGGTAGTGCCACGGCTGACCTGCATTCAATTTTATAATTCTTAGCATTATACTTATACCTATAGGTAAATTTGGGGTCAGTAGGAACGTAAAATTGTACTTAGATCATTCGCTGCCATATAATGGATTGAGCAAGTCAATTAGTCGTAACTTAGTTATGATGCAGTTTGCAAGTTATAGTATTTACGACGTAGGTACGTAGTATATAGTAGAACTTTTATTTCAAGTACTTACTAATAAATAAGTAAGCATATAAAATTCAAACTAATAATTATTGTGTCGACTTTTTTGTCTTATAATTCTATGTCTAAAGGCTTAACTATTATATTATAGCTATATAATATACCTATTACTCTAATCCACTGTACATCATAGTTGTCAATAGTAAATCTTTTTCCATTATTACCTGAATCTTTAGCAGCATTTGCTATAACAAAGGCCTCGTCTAGGATTTGACTGACGAGATGCACCGCCAGCAAAGCTGCCATACGTGGGTTAGGGTCATGAGTGGAATCGCCATCTACAGTGGACGATAAACCAACTAATTTTGTATAAAATGAATAAACAACTTTAAAAGTAAAGATCAAAGAGTAAAGAAATATATCTAAATCCGATAACACACCTTTCTCATTACTCATCTTGCCAATTTTGTAGTATGACTTGCTCTTTGCTCAGCTGTGACTTTTCTAAATAAAATGTATTTTCCATGTAATAACGATATTTTCAATATGACAAATTGTATGACATGACGCGAAGTTTTCTATGTACCTACCTTCATTGAGCTCACTCTATGCTATGAAATGTCAGTGAAACTTTTTTACAGTTCAAAGAGGTGTGTTATTAAATTTAACTTGTCTTTTTTTCTGTATTTTTGTTCAAAACTAAGGACTCCTTTTATAAATACTTCTTTTATCAATTTGAGTGCATTATGAATATAGATATTTTATGTAAACATATTTTATTTACATACCCTCCTAAAATAAATCTTATTTTACTCTTCTCTAGAACCCACCGCTGCGCTGACAGCCAATTTTAACGGCATAAACCCAGTTGTCAAATCCAGGACCCGCAATTCGCGTGCTTGCGATATACACTATCTGAACAACGGCCTCGAAGAATATACTAGTTTTCCGAAGACGATACTTCAGAAAATCGTGTGTTCAGTTTTGTCGAACATATTATCATTGTAATATCCGATACAAAATCAAAATTACTCTAATTATATTGCCTGTCTATAATAAATCTATTATATTTATTCCCCGGGGAGCATTACCATTACCTAAATTGGCACGGTTATAATATAATATATGTACACCTAATACATATATGTTTTACACATTCAACACGAGCACAGCGTATGTAATTACATTTATTATTAGGTCATTCAATGTTTACGATCTAAACAAGAAAGTGACAATGTATGTCCACAGTCTATAGCTACTCTATAAAATGGAGACGGTATTGCCGGCGCGCCCTGCTCGTCTCTATTTATAAAGTAAATTGCTTGCATTGACTCACCAAGAGATGGACGTCGGGTCCTTCGCTCAAAAGCGTCTCAAAAATGGTCTAAACCACGAAAAGAGGGCTAATCACACGCCACTCTTCGGTTGATCATGTGCGTGTGTGACACGGTCAGTTGAAGCTGCACAAGCTGATAAATTGTTGCAACCAAAATAACGCTGTATGATACTGGCATTAGACATAAATTAAAATGTTTAGTTTGTTTAGAATGTCACAGCCAGGTTCTACCGGCATGCCTTTTTCCAGACCAGACAGCACGGCGAACGTCTAATATACTGCTTGTGACTTTTTGACGTTGTGCGTGCTCGTTTCATCGTTCCTAAGGTTAATTTTCCCACAAATCAATCCCCTCCAGACCAGACGACCTACTGTGGGACCGGAGTGTCATATATGAAACCTCCTCAGTACAGTCAACGACAAAAGTCGCTGAAAAATCACAAATTTTCCGATTGTCTTTATCATATTAAGAACCAACTTTCGACAGAATCATCACTTAACATCATATGTATTACGTTATGGTCCAACGCAACCATGTAACTTGTAAGGAAAAAAACAAACATTACTGATTTGAAACGCATTTGGAAAATCAAGTATCATCAGCTACTTTTGTTGCTGACTGTAGGTACTACACATTCGGCCACTTTTCTCGTCACGTTTTTATTAGACCTGTAGTCCATCTCTTTGTACGTTAGTGATTGTTTACCACTACGTTAACATACACATTAAATCCATGCTAATCTTGTTAAAACAATGCGATAGTAATAAATACTTCGATGTTTTATTTGATACTAGCCAGCGACCTAACTCGGTTTCGCACGGGTAGACAGAATAGTTGATATGTTCGTAAAAAATGCCATGGAAAAAAAAAACAATTTCTGCCGTAATCTCTAATATTTGGGGTATCTTTTCCAATTTTTCTTTCTTTAAAACCATTTGTTTATGTGGTACCTAGTCTTCCTGGCCTCAAATAGTTCAAGTAATAAACTCTGATATTTTCATAATTTTTTGATTAATGTTGTAGAAACATCCGACTACTGGCGTAATTCTTTATTAAGAAAAGACTTCTGTCGTTTATAGTACCTTCTATACAATTAGTTGAAATTGAAATTCCCCTTAGATAATTGGTAGATAATACATGTTCTCAAAAAGAATGTTCAAACGGGCGCGCCTCTCACGTGCTCTACTGGTAATAGAAAGACCATAAAAGAACAGCTGGTAGAGTCTTACTATATAATTTGTGTACGGCGTGTTCGTTACGAAAATCGAAAGCAACTGTAGAGATAAATGTTTATTGGTTTACGGCCGGTTTCAATAACCGAGACACGGTTTGACATAAATTTGACATTACTTCTATGGAGCTTATGTCAAATTTTCATCTCCAGTAGGACAAATCGTGGATAGATCGGCTATTGAAACTGGCCGCTAGTAATAATAAACAGTCGTTCTCTTGTTTCTCTACCTGTAACTCATCCTGAAAATGTAGAGACTATTACGTACTGTGAACTACAAAAGCATAAATGAACCAAGAAGAAACTAAATATATGAATAGGTGAGGTGACCAAATATAATTTCAACTGCGCTACTACTGGCGGCCATGTTGCCACCTCTATAGCAACGGGAGGCTGCGACTCAATCTGCGCGCACAGATCAATGCTGTTAAATTTTCAGGGGTGGCTCTTCATCAAATCGTTATTTTTATACAATAATCTCTGAGTTAGTGTTTTTTTAACATTCTCGTAACTTTAATTTGGATTTGGAGACAACATAGAGTTTTATTTATATTCAGTAATTAATTTAGTTTTTATGTAAAATTTGTGTATGTAAGTAGCATAAACGAAAATAAATCAAGCAGAAATCTATACTTCTATATTGCTAATGTTTTATAGTGGTAAAGTTTAAAATAACTCTTGTTGGTATGTTACGGCTAGTACTTCTGATCCAATATGGAATTAAAAAAAAATCTTCGTAAGTAACTACACTATCCCATTTTTCATTAAATAAAAAGCAAGAAAATCCATTACTTTGTACAATCTGGTAGTAAAGTAACTGCCACCCCTACAATCCCGAGCCGCTCCGAATGCGCGAAGCCTCATTCCCTTCCGAGCTTGCCTCCTGAAAGTGCGCGTAACATCCACCTATCTGTATGTCAGAAATTGAGCGCTATCACTTACCTTCTTACTTCAAAACGGTGCTTCATTATTGTGCTAAGTGGGTCTTTCAGATGAAATCAGTGAAGGGATGATACGACTCAACCATGGAGCCAGTCGGTAGGTGCCTAGTTGTACTTATTTACCCAACATTTAGGTCAAAGATGTAAGGTAGGATCGCAGCTTCTTTAGATCTTGTGTTGCGTAAAGCCGATATAGTGATGCCGGTTGGCTATTAGGTAAGTATGCCTAGATTTTGCTGTGAAATAAATCCATGGAAATAGAAAACTCGCCTACAAATCCTACAATCAATTCTAAGGAAAACGAAAACTGCGAAAACTTTCTATAACAATATAAACATTGTATTTACCTGCGTAGGTTTGCATAGATATTATAATAATTATAACACGAGTCGAGTAGGTTTATGTAATGGTGCCTGGTTCACCAATTATGTGCTGGTCATCTTGAATTTTCCGAATTTTATAAGAGACATAACAGTTCCATTTCTAGATCTTTAACTACATAAGTACTAGTAATTTTGATTTTATATGCGTACATGCTACATCTAGTTCTATACTATGTTATGCCAGTATAAAACTAATGACTGAAACTGAAATAAAAATACTAATCCACATATTTTTGAAAATGATTTAAACCTGTTTAATATGGTACAAATTATCTACAACTCATGCTCCACATTTCAGTCGCTCTACCCACCAAGGTGAAAGTGAAGGAGGTGGCAGAAGATGACTGCATCACTGAAGAAGTGGTGCCCATCCCCGTCCAGATATTTCTCTGGAGACAAAGCACGCCCTTCGTCAGACCACGTCTAGGAAAGGTTCACGATGCAGCTTGCATGGTAATTATTACTCCAAGGAAATTTTGATAAATTAATTGGTGCTTTCTTAACCTGCTGCAAAACTGGATTTTAGGATTTTTATTTATTGACTTGATGACTAACATCCTACTCCGTGGCTTCGCACCGGTAAGCAAAACTTTTTGCAGCCTGAAGGTTGCCAGTTTTTCCAGGACAAAAGGTAGCTTATGTTGGTCAATGAGATCTCTAATTATGTTACTCATGTAAATAATAGTTATAGGTAGATACGGCGTGTTAGTAATGAATGTATTGTTTGATGTCAGTGCTATCTGTGCCAAGTAGATAATCCACACTCGTTGCCGTAGCGATGGATGGCGGAGAATCCAAAAATAATAGGGAAAAATCACAGCTAAGTAGGCTCCATAAATTACTTATTAAAGGTCACCGCTAGCACAGGCGCCGCCGGTGGTGTATTTAGTAATAAAATAAGTACCTAGGTAGGATAAAAACTTAGCAGTTCAACTGAAATCGGGGAGTGAAACAAACTGAATGATCGTAACTCCCGTAACGAGAATCTCGTCTGAAATCTCGACTCACGCCGCGTGCCGCTACTTTGTTGGCACCATACCCATACCATACTTAGATGTTGTAATAATATGAAACAGTTGGCACAGAATTCAAAATCTGTTGATTTTAATTTTATTCGATTTTTGAATCCAGTGCAGAGCAATTTTATTGGTAGATTTTTCATTTATTAAAATATATTAGTATGGCCGAATCACCTGATAGAACATTAATTACTTAGTAAATTATAATCTAAGGGTTGTTGTAAATTTTATTTATGTGGGTAGGTATACCTACTAAGTATATTTTGTTTGGTTTGTCACTGTTTTGCATGGTAAATTACTAAGTTGTACATAAAATGTTACGTAAATGTGTGTTATTTGATCACATGCAGTTCTGTCAGCGGGCTCCAGGACACCACGTAAGTAAGCACTAACAGCTTTAGTTAGGTATGTGTTGCAAATAAAATTAATGTGTACCTAAATAATACACCACAGATTTCCTACTTACACATAAGTACACACTTTTATTAGTTCTAACTCTATATTTTACTTTGGCGGGTAGCTATGCACTCTGATTTAAGTACCTATCTCTTTTTAAATATTATGACGTAGGGTAGTTACTAGTTGGTAGGTGCTTATTGGTACGTCTATCAAATATTTACTCGTACTTGCAGTAGGTAGCTGTTTCGTAGTGTAGTGTCTTTCTTAATCTTTGTTCTGGCTGTTCTGTGAAAACTTTAATTTAATCTACTCAAATTACTTCTGGACTGCTTCTTAATAATGCGCCACCTGTACGAGCTCATTTTAGTGCAGTGTCGCAGGTAGTGCGAGGACGAGACGATACGTTTGACGTGGCGATTTATTGAGATATCTAAACGATGTTGTGCGCGTCAAAACGAAAGCCATTCGGCGTATCGCCTGCGATGATAGCTCTGTGGGGATATTGATTCACATTTTCTATTAATTTGATATCAGGGTGAGACTATTGTTACGATACACGCCCATAGAGGAGGCGCCTAACTCCTAAGTACTGGCAGCTTCGAGGTTGACTGTAATTTCAAATCTGCGCGCGAACTGAAGCCATAGTTAACTCTGATGGCAGAAACACTGATACCCAATGCATAAAACTGTCAACTGTGTCAATGTTGTCGATGTCAATTGCCTATCCTTTTGTCACAACAGCTGATAGGCTGGTATTTTGTTTTGAAAGTTTCAAAACAAACATTATTTTTTGAACTAATAATTTATTTTAATCTTCCACTTTCCATTGCGTGCATAGGAGCTCAAAGAAGCTTGCAAGGTAAGGTCTACCGATTAGGTATATCTACGAAAAATTGATTAATTTCAAAGTGTTTTTAATTGCAGGGTAATACTATACAAAATTATTTTAAATTACAGTCTTTCGAGAAGGTCCTAGTACAAAACCTCCGATTCGGTCTCTCCATCAGCCTCACAGAGGCTATAGAAGCAATTCCACGATGGCGGTTGATTCAGGCTGCTTTGCCTCATGTGATGCATTCATTAGCAGCCCTCTTACATATCAGGTAACTAATAACTTCACTCAAGTATTCTATCGGCAACTTAAACTATTATGTAATTAAATATTTAAAGATAAAAGCTAACACTAGCAGCATAACTTATAAAAAGTAGGTTTAACACAATATCCATTGTGAAAGAACAACAACACTATATTTACCATTTCTAAAGTAAAGACTTTGATTTTTCCAGAGTAAAAGACAACATGCAATCTCTTGGCAACGTGGAAACAAAACTTCTCTACACTCTTCACTGGATCCTACTTGATGCTTGCGATGAATGCACGGACAATGACTATGAAAATGGTGTCTTCTACTCGAATCCATTTCACTACTTATTCTCAGTACCAACAATGACAGTATGTATTTTTTTCTGATCATAGAGTTGTTCGTGGTTATTGATTTATTATGTCGTTATATCAGCAAGTCTCTTGTTTGTCAATAGACTCAAATGTGATATAATAGAGAAATATTTGCCATCTTCCCTATGATTTTTTATTCATATCCAGCCCGTGCAAGTAAATTATTAATAAATATAACAAGATCTTAAAATAAAGCTTGGTTTTCACTATAAATATTCTCAGACCAATACACATCCTCGAATTTATCTGCATAAACATCATAGTGTCAGGTTCATTCTACATTTCCTTACTTGATGCTGTTTTGTTTCCATAAAATGGTCTGAGTGACCTCATAAATATAGAACCATGTCTGCGACAACTCTGATTGTATGCCGACACACTACGACTAAAGTCCAAGTAGTCATCCGAGCGAACTTGGTTCAAGAGTACTCCCATACCTACAATACTACAATCCCTATATCTGTATCATCAATACTATTCAATGTTTCAGCTATTTGTATTCCTCTTTGCTCCCCTTTCACAACATCTCAAAGAGTCAGACTTCACAAACAACTACCGGCTCGAGAACGGACTAAAGATGTGGCAAGCTCTATGGGAGTTTCGACATCCAGATGCACCATGCTTCACCACCCTCGTGAAACCCAAGCCGAAGCCACTCGGAGGCAAGTTTTCTAAGAGAAATCAGCATGGCGATGTTTTTATGGGGCGTAAGTATTCAATATGTTAACAAAAATGTTTCATATTGAATTAATGCTATAGTGTATGGTTTCTCAAACTGGAATCCGTGGATCGCTCCTACGTTTCAGGTGACCGGATCCAGCGACTTTATATTGGAAAAGACTGATTTTCTAACGACCAAGAGGTCTGAGGGTGAATTAGTTTGGGAAGCCTTGCCATAGTGTAAATAGATTGCAATAGATGCTTGCTTGGGGAATTAATAAATTATTCAAAAACATTAAGTGATAGGGGCTATAGTCAGTGTCCTAGTTATTGTTGGAGCTACATTGTGAGTAGTCTTTTAGACGTAGAGTGGTTTTTAAATAGATGTTGTTAAATAGCCTGGAAGTGCTTGTGTGCTAGCTTAGAATTCACTTTTTTGTCAAGTGCATATTATAGATTTAGAGTTAAAGCAAGCATTGTGTTTGTCAGGTTAATCAAGGTATAAGCATTGTTTTTACATCAAAACAGTATGTACAACGTACATCTGCAAATATGTGAAGGTAAATTAAGAAGGTGACTACCTAAACAGCTATCAGTTTTTAATTGATGTTTCTAGGTAAATTTTCCAAAGAAGAGGGTCCAGCTAATAGCGGCAGTCCACCGAGCCAGAATGTTTCTGCCTCGCAATCAGAGGTGCCGTCTAAGCAAGCCAGTACCGAGGAGGAACCTTGGGTATCTTCTCCTAAAGACACAATATTCCCTGAGACCATTCCTGAAGAGAGTTCTAGCACTGAAGAAGAACATGTTGTAAGTCATATCTTACTTTTTATAGAACATACCATGCTTAAAGTTAAAGTTAAAATGTTTGTTACTACAATCTTTGGGCAGAGATATTAATGGCTATAAATTCTAATTATATTTCCAGTTTATCTACCGTCTCCCATCCGAGCAAAACTTTGGTGGCACAACTAAGGAACCATACACAGTTTATGCGGCTGACCCAAGCTTGTTTCAACTTCGCAAAACTGACGCGGTTAAGCAGGCTTTACCTGGCATTAAACCATTGCCGCAAGTCACAAAAATGAGGTGAATCAATAAATGAATTTATATCGGTATTGGCTCAGTGGTAGTGACGTCGGCTTGCGATCCTTTAGGACGTGGGATCGAACCTACAATGAGCTTGAGTTTTCAGTGAAGGAAAAAATCGTGATGAAACCACAGCTTGGTGGTAGGGTATTTTCTAGTACTCGCCTGGCTTGCTACTACCCTCTAGTTAAGAATCTGTCGCCAAGCACCTATCGGTGTGTTCCGGCCGCCTTACTTGAGAGCCAGTTCCTAATCCTGGTGTAGCGTGACGCCACCTTCGCCCACATCGTCACTTAACATCAGGTGACTTGTGGTCAAACGCTACCCTGTAAGAAGTAAAAGCATCTTAATATAAAAACATTGAATTATTTGTTAGTTCTTATTGGATTATTAAGTTTTTTATTCAACCGATTCTGATAACATTACAAAAATTAAAAATAATAACCTAGATTTCGTGCGAGAAAAACAAAGAGAGCTTTCATGATGCGTGCGATGTCATGCCGTGTGCTCTTTCACATTAAAATGAAAAAAAAATGAAATTAAATAAATGTGAATCTATTATATGTGCCAGCTTTAAATAACCGGCCTATAATATTGACATAAATTATAAACAATCAAATTAACGAACAGACCTTATGAGCACCATCATACATTTTGTTTAAATTTACAGTTCATCAGACAAAGAATCATTCTCGGAAAGCGGCGGAGGCGGTCCAGGTTCGAAGAGTACTCCAATGGCAGAAAAACCACCATCGTCCAAACAAATATATGTATGTTTTAAAACTAAATCATATTTTTTAATACAGAGCTTTGGAAATTGTGGCTTTGATTCCTGGATTTATCTTTTTAAATTTCTCCACCCATGTTTGGTTCTTGGCCATTCTTTCGACTTCTTGGTATGACATGACATTAATGTATTCTTTGATTTAGTCTACGTATGTCCCTCTCTCTCTCTCTTTCTAAGATGGTTTTTATGTATTCATCATGAAGTAACAAGTGGCCAAGCATCAGTCCTCTTCCTAGCTCTATTGCTGTCAACAATGGTTTTTTTATCTTCTACCAGACCAAAAATGCACATAATATAGTTATAAACAATATTTTATTTGTAAATTTTAAGGTATCTGCGGCGACTTTCCTAGATGTCGCCACATTACGCTGTCTTTTTACGTCGCAATGGCAAGAGGAAGGTGTCTATTGGGCTCTCCATTACTTATACAATAGGTATGATATCTACCTTCTGTAATTGTTTGATCATTAAAATAGCAAATTGGTTTGGATATGCATCACTTCCAGATTACGAGATATTTGCGATGACATCTCCAAGCAAACACTACCGAGGAAACGGAGTAATTCTCTGCCCATTCCCAAGATAGAGGTCTCCGTTTACCAAAGCCCAGATGTAAAAGATCGGGACTCTCTCAAAAACTTCATGGAAGTACCTGATGTCAAAGACTTACCAGTAACGGAAGTACCCGCTAGCGCGCCAAAACTCGAAGAAGAACCGGTTATGACGCGCAGATCTAGCGAGAAAATAAAACGTAAAATGAAAATGGCCGACCTAAAAGCTTTTGTTGAAACGAAATTACTTTCAAAATCTGAAAAAGCGCTAGAAAAAATTGGCCATGACGATCATAAGTTTTCGTTTCACACTGCAGTAAGAATGCTATCTGTAGATATATTTTTTTATTAGATGTTTTGTCAGATTTATTTCAAGGTTTAGCACGATGTCAGACTGGCTTGATTAAATTATGTCATGTGAAGTTATTTAAAAAAAGATAAAAACATGAGAAAACTCACTTTAGTTAAAATTAGTATTTTCTTGTTTTCGCTGATGCCAGAAGTGGAGAAAACAATTAAAATGGCTTTACCTTTTTTAAATAAGTGTGTCCGTCTTTGTATCCGGCCGCCATCTGCATGCATGCTCCGCAGTCTGATGTCAGTGTTGGACCTCATGAACATATTTGAACTCATTTTAACTTTACACAGGAATACCACAGAAGTCTGGATAATGCGGACGACAGGCCAAACTCCGCGTTAGCAAGCAATTTTCCACCCATTGCTCCTAGATTGGCCGGCGACTTATTTCAATGCAACCTTATCAAAGGCAAAAGTATGCCAAGCCTCAGGTGAGCAAGGAATAAAAATATTACATACTTTTAAACATATTTTCTATATTATAGTATTTTACAATTTAATTCCTTTTTACTTTTCTAAGTATAAGTATAGATATTTTAACGGAGTTTTATTCTATTTAACATATCCATAGCTGTTAATTATAATAATGTGTCGAAAGAATAATTATGTATTTTTTCCAATATTTCGAGCTTAGTTTAGATAGAAAAGAGGGTAACGAAGCAATAATACATAAAATAAAATGGCTTGCACACACCCTTTTGAAACATCAACCATCGCCTTGCGTTCCTGTAAAGGAAGAGAATTTACTAGTTAACCTACCGCTAAAATGTTTTCTATCAAAGCACAGCATGATTTATTTCTTGACACATTCTGTGATATTTCCTATTTAAAAAAATGTATTTTTCTCTTTCTCCCGTCTTGTTGCGCTTATACCCCGTACACTATTATAACGGACGTTTCGGTCGCTAGCTGTCTGATCGATGAGCTAGCATCCAATGGGTAAGTGAGAAACAGCGTTAAAAAATAGAAAATTCATAAACATTGTCGCTACTCTAAAATTACCATGGAGTGAGTACACAATGTTCTGCATTTATAACGCCTAGATTATGTACGCTATGTTATAAAATAAAAAATTAGAGGCCAGTACTTTATGGCTTGCATTAGAGAACATCGAAGCTTCTCAACTCAAACTCAAACACGGAGTGAGTGAAAATACACACTGATGCAAACATTGTGTAGTTATATGCACGCACATACTCATCATTACACAGTACATAAACACAACAGCTGTAGAAAGTAGTTCAAAATATCTTAGTTTCAATTATATTTTAGTACTACTATAGCTTTGGTCAACTGTTATCCAGCATAGAATATACTAATTAATACACATGTAGCCATCACTAGATTACACATTTGCTAGTTTAAAACAATAGGTATACCTATAGTGTAAGTTAGTATAAAACCTAGGTCAATAAATAACTACAAAACATAATATAAATTAGAACAATAATTCATAGTAGAATTCGTAACTAAAGCACGAAACCGATAAATAAATTTAAAAAAGTTAAAAATCTACCCATCATTTTAACAATACGCACTGAAATCATAATAATATTCACTAGCATTTCCCGTTCTCGACTTCTCACGTGTCTATAAGTAGATCTCAGCATTTCAATGCGCCATGATACACTTCGATTTTAAAGGTGAAAACCTTGATAACCGATCATACTCAGACCACTAGCTCCCCTACCTATAAGTAACAAACAAACAGACAAAAATGTAGTTTAGGCCAACTATAAACTTATTTTCAATGAACGAATGGCAGGTAAGTCAAGAAACGGGTGTTATATGTCACGATAAACAAAAATAAATAACAGTTTGTATATTTATTTCAGATACATTGGTGAGGTTAAAACAGAACGCGCCCAAGGTCCGTCAAATACAGTTCCATCGAATGTTCAGAAAAAGAAAAATCCTATAATTACTGTAACTGAGCATACTCCTACACCATCACCGGACTATTTGTCGAAAACAAGACAAGTAAGTGCATACTTAACAAAGAACTGAATAGATGTATATACATTATACATAGCATATCCATATCCCTCTATGACCCTCTCCTATGACTTAATAAGTTACGTGCTGATTTGCCATCACCCACAACGTAAAAGACTAATGATGGCTGCCCTCAAGATATGTTGCATCTCCGCTTTCAGGGTTCACTAGAGTCTCAAATCGATTCAGTGAGCATGCAAGGTTCGCAGCATATTCCTACCCCAGAACGTAAGCCTAGCTTGACTCGTTCGCAGACCGATTCCAACATAACGTATGTGGTGGAAGAAATACAGGAGGCCCCTGGCTCTTTCCACTACATCACTAAGGACGGTGATATCGACTTTCAAGTTGTGCTGAAGGTACCTATGTTGTATTTGAGATTAGAAGTAGATAGTATGTTTGCTGTAGAAATTGAACATCAAGAATGTAACGCTTGCATAAAAATATATACTTTCTTCACTTTTAGGTACTTAGTGAGTAATAATGGTATTCATCAAATCATCCTCGAGAAAGTGCATTGCCGCGCAGGATTTTAAACTGTTTCAAAAGTGGTACTGAACTGTGATGAGCAAGCGTGGCGCTTATCATCAGGCCAGTAATTTGCTCGTCTTGAAATCAGTTCCATACAAAATTTAATGTCAAAAATCACGTCAAAAATATTTTTAATCAGCTATTTTTAGACGAGATAGTTTTTTAAACTTGAATATTTTCAGGCTGTTTATTCAGTATCTACGATGGACAGTTTCTACATAACTCTCCGAGTGACGGAAGTGATGCTAAACATGGTAGACACTCTAATGGAGATCGAGGTACACAAGAACTGGCAGAACATCAAGGGCGAAGAACCGCAGCCTGGTACAATAGACCCGCTTAACGAATTTGGCAGAGATAGGGATAGAGACAAGGATAAAGATAGCAAGGTATATGTTTGATATTAATTTACAAAGGATTGAGGTGGGAGCTAGTAGTAGTGGGATTGAGGTGATACGAAAGTAATGGAAAAACCAGCAGAGTATTGACATGAGCTGATATAAAATATTCGAGCCCATGCTCAGGTGCAGTGGGAACATAATCTGATTTACAAGCTTCATTTGGTGCTTAGAGCTATACGAATATCTCAAGAATATCAATTTCATTTTAGGAAAGAGATTCAGGAATACCCTGCGCGCATAGTCAAGATTCTACTAATGTGGAGGGTGGTGAGAGTGTTAAAGACAAAACTACAAAAGATCAGGAAAACTTGGACTGCCCCTACTACATGATAATGCATATTTTGCTCAGGTACGTCTTTCTACTATGTAAGTTTTTAATAGGAAAACGAAACTACCAACGGTTCTAATATCCATATAGATTTTGTGTTAAAAGAATAAGGCTTTCCTGTCTATATTCATTTAGGGGTACAAATTATGCGACCTCACATTTCGCTTTGTGTGTTGAACTTCCACAAGTATAATTCAGATGTGTATGAGCTTTTCCACGCTGTTTTTAACCCAATACTGGCCTACTTTTCTCTGAAACATAATGCACTTCATCGTTTCTAGATTATTCCGCCAGCTCGGCTGCTCCCACGGCTGTTCCAAAGCCCTGCGCGGTCCGCAAGCGGAGTGCCTGCGCGTGCAAGCTCGCAACACCCTCCGCCAACTGCGGTCCGCCAACACGTCCAAGTTCACACTGCGCCTGAAGGAAATGACCAAGTTAGCTCCGATATGGGAAGTGCTTGATAATCTGCATGCCACGATTGGGTTCTGCGCTGAGCCGGCTACTTTGGTTTCTCCTATGAGTAAGTTGATTCCTATAAAAAATCTGTATTAAATCATAATATATTTATACCCACTGGTTTTAGATTTGATAACGGGAAGTAGGTATCTTACATCACTCACCAGTCTCACCACAGAGTGTTGAAAAACATTTGATGGCCAGCATTGAGTTAATCCAATGAGCTTATCTTAGTTAAAAATATAGTAATAAGTATATAGAAAGTTCCGTCCATTCAATGTTTGCTATAAGAATTTTCTCAAAGCTAGAAGACCACCATATGTAGGTACTACTATCAGAAGCTGCCTGACAGAATTCGCTCGTAGTCAGAATACTGTAAGAATGTGTAATCGCAATGTAATTTGCTTTATAGCAGAGCAATTATTAAAACACTCGCCCCATCTTTGATTTTCTTACATAAACTTCTTCTTCATTGTTAAAATATCTATCCAGAGACAACATGATTTCAGACCAACAAAAGCGCAACTGCACAAAGTCTCCTGACATAAGCCACCTGCAGAACGGTTACGCAACTAACTTCGGCTATGGCAACAACGCCAACCGAGCCATCGAGACGAACATCATAGAGACCACGTTTAGAGTGCTTGTCACGAGGTTCGCCCTTATGCACAAGGAGCTTAAGATGCTTGATAATAAGGTAAGGGAATGTAGTCAAGCGCTTTAGGCATTGTGTTGCACCGCGCGTGTTTTCTATATAAACTGAGATACTTCACGCACCGATAAATATGAGCAATATTAGTACCGCCAATTAATCGTTAAATGGAATCATTATACGGCATTTATATGCGCTTTTTATCTGTTTGGTTTGGTCGTTAAGAATTATACAATCGATTTTAAACTAGCTTCCCGATGAGCTTTGAAACTTTAAACATAACCACATTCTACAATAACGTCCACACAAATCACAATCACACGTGTCTTTGAACCATAACTACGATTCCCTGTATCTACTATCTAGTGTATCAGAAACAATCCACGACGTCAAGCTTCGCAGCATTGCGCGCTATTGATTTTCATTTGCAGATGAGATGTTACTCTTTTCCCCTCCAGACGCTCTACATGGAAGTCCGCCAATTACTAAGCTACGTGCGGGAAGCTCATGGCGGCCAGTTTCGAGCGGTCGCTTTTAGTGCTCTGCTGGATACAGCGGAGAGACCTGATAGCCAGTCGAAGGAGTCCAATATGCAGACTACTAGAGTTATTAAGTAAGAGATTAGACGAAATCTTAGTAATCTATTGTTATATTCTAGTGTTTATGAAGACGTTTAGGGCTCTTGCAGAGTCCGCCTGGGAAAGTCACCTTTGTCAGTTATTCAACCGCCTGTGCAAACATCAGTGTTCCAGATTGAAGGGCAGTGTTGCCTGTGAAATTACAGGACATAAAAAGATTTACTTTGTAATAACTTAGGGTGACAAGCACAGTACATTGCCGTACAGGACTCAGGTAGTTATATTTTAAGACGCCCGAATGCCTCCTACATTGTTTACGACTGTTACAGTCTGAACCGACAGTTTAAGCCTCCGAAGCACTGTAGCGCTCAGTTGAAAATGCCACTCAGTTGAAGCGGTCACCCATCCAAGTAAAACCTTTCTTTACTGTTGCTTAACCTGGTTGTCCTTAAACGATTGCTAATACCTCACCGACAGGCATATATCCCGTATGTCGGAGGAAGAGCGCGGCTCGGAGACGGGAGCGGACTCAGGCTGCGCTCCCGATGAAAGGTCGCACAAGAAGTTCACGTTCAAGAAACGAAGCACGTCATCCACTGGAGCGCACAGTACTCATGTAATACCACTTTTATATTCTAATTAAAAGCAATAAAAAACTATTTAGTAATAAATAATTGTACATATTGCCTCTTACATAATCAAGTTGCTTAACTTTACCAAACGACACTTAGTACTGCGCTGTAAAGCGTGGTGCTACCTTCGATCACATCCTCACTTAGGGCTCCCACACAAAACAACGAATTCGCATCGCATCGTAAATATCTTCGAGCTCGCACTAATAAACCACAAGAACTTCCGATCTGATTCGCATCGCAGTTTTGTGTGGGGAGCCCTTAACATTTGGTGACTTGTGGTCAAAATTTTAAAAGTTACCCAGTAAGACGAGAAAAAAGTAAAAGTACACATTGTTACATACTATTTTACTTTTACCTACATGCACGACGTAATTTTATTTACAGAGTCTCCTAGACACAGACGGTGGTGACGAATCGGCGAGCCAATCGCCTTTGTCCGTACGCACTCGGCGCTACCAACTAACACCGCGACAGTCTGAGAGGACTATACCTTCCGCATCATCTGCCGACATCACTCCGCACCACCACAAGATATCTCACTCGAAGTCGATACCCTCGAAGTTTCATATTAGTGGCATTGGTAAGAATAAGAATAGTTACAAGCAAAATTTGCGTAGCTTCCAAAGTAGAATCACATCTACACCTTAGCAGAACCTGGATGCGGAACTGGCTCTCAAGTGGGGCGAACACACCGATGAGCGCATGGTGACTTGATAACTAACTAGGGGAGCACTAATAAATAGGATAGATAGATAGATAACGCTTTATGGTTTCACCACAACAACAGAAAAATAGAACAACATAACAGGAAAGATCTAAGAGCTATTACAATGGGCAGTCTTATTTGCCTTACCTTCAAGAAATAATTCTTTGTGCATTAAAAAAGTAGTTATTTTTGTAGTTTCTTATAAGTGTTTTAGATACTGGAAATCCTCGTTGGGCATCAGAGCCCCATGTATATGATTATTTGGACGTGGTTGCGAGTTTATGTAGTTATTGTAACGTGCGTGGATGTTCTTGCTCACTATTCATATATTTTATTTTCCCCACCCACAATTCGAAAGCTCAGTTCAACTGCGCGTCGGTACTAAAGACATTTCATGTATTTTCGAGCGTTTCCATCAACTTTGTTCCAGTGAACTGGTTCCGTCAAAAACCCCAGTCTCAGTCCCTGATCCGCAACGGGTGCGGTTCTGGCGAGTCGCTGCCCATCTCCGGCAGTATGGTGTCTCTGGCGCGGCCGCACCACGTGGCGCCGCCGCACACCAGCCGCCCGGTGCACGTGAAGCGGAGGGTCGGGTACACTTTGAACAGGTGAGCTGCTGGCTCCGAAACTATCGGATAACCGAAATATATCCGTAACCGTATCCGTTTCACAAGTATCCGATAGTTTCGTATAACGGCGGAGTCTAAATAAAACGACATGCTTTGACAGGTTTTTGTATCACCGCTCGCGATTAGATAAAACCTATGAATAAAACCAAATTATTACATAGGTACTATTTATGCTTATATTTTATGTCAATCTAATATCCGTAACCGAAGCTATCCGAAGCTAACGGATAATCCGAAATAATTACATATCCGTATACAGATCCGAAATATAATATCCGTAACATCCCTGCTACAAACTGACATACAAGGGTCCTAGCGATCCTTGTTACAACGTGAAGCTAGGCAAGGAACATATGAGCACGCAAATGACGGCCTCTGGTTGGTTCAAATAACTCAATCCGCTCTTGTGGTGGTTTATAACAGACGGATCAAAAAAGGTGCCTTACCTAGTCTTCACATCTCGGTCAGAAGTAATTCGATACTTTTATTCCATTGCAACATGACCTATCCCACAAAAGTTTGAATTCACGTATTGTTACAGGGCTAGAAAAAGAGTAGAAGATAGACTGAACAGATTCGGCCTAAGGAAAATGGGAAAGAAAAGGGACGGTAGCGTCGAAGAGGCGAGCGGTGGTTGTAAGTATTTTTCTTTTATTGTACACTTTATGGTTACATTTCATTCGCTTTTATACAATACTCTACTATTGAACTTGAAGGTTAAGGTTCTATTAACACTTAAAATGCTACCATTTAAAGATTCTCCCCTGAGTGAAATTTCTCCGGACCAGTCCGGCGACTTTCGTGGCCACTTTTGCCACCCAACGCGCATTTATTTGAGGTGCCTTAGAGCCAAACCTGTTGTTTTTCTTTTGTTGAGTCGACTTTATAATCTCCAAAAGGTTAAAGTCTCGTTGCGCTTTCTAGTTATGTCAAGACGAGGCTCAGCCGAAGGTGGTTCAGGTGGAGGAGAATCAGAAGTGGTAGTCCTAAAGAAACGGAGGTTGGTCGCCGCCGCGCCTTTATATGCGGGTCTCGCTCGCTTCAACTTTCTGTTGGACGCGACTCAGCCAGGAGGCACGCCTGACGCGCTTTTTATGGCTGCTCTATTAGACTTGGTACGTAATTCTTCGTTATAGTTGATACACAGTTTTGATTTAAAATAATGGTCAAATTTTAGTACTATCTGCAATGTACTCAACATTATCCACTGTGTTATAAATTGCTCTAAACTCCTTTTTTCAGCCTCATACAGTAGTTGTGGGTAGAGCCGCCATCTTGCTGGAATGTGCACAGTTAGTTCACAACTGCAACAAAGGACAGTGGCCGTACTGGCTAAAATCGAATACCGTCAAGAATAATGGTAACTAAAACCTTTATTATACAGATCTTGTGCATCAATTGATGCGTGGTTGTTGTCTTTAGTTAAAAATGTATGGAAGTAAGGACCTTAGTCAACTCATAACGTTTCTTTCCAGTTACCATGACTCCGCAAGTGAGACAGCGACTCGCAGGAAAATTGTTTTACCAATGGGCTGAAGTACGTTTTATTCTTATAGAATTTACTACATTAGGTATATCTGCCCTTGAGTTTAATATGACTTGTCATTTGTCAGGCCCTCGGCAACAGATTGGAAGAAATGTTGGTAGAAGACAAAAAGCATATTGACAATGTAGTCAATATTGTGAACGATCCAGACGGGCAACGAGATTTGCTTCAGCAAGATGAAGAGGAAGATTTTCTTGACGAAGGTGAGATACCTGCAACATTTTCTTAACGAATTGAACACTACCCTATGACAGTTATCAATAAAGTACAGTTTGCACTTTCAGCAAGTATTCGGCTTCCCGGGAAACCACTCGGTGCCGATTGCCCTCGTGCTTTGAGGATAATCGCATGCGTGCTTCTATTTGAAATTACGTCATTTTTACGCGAAACATTCCAAAGCCTACCCAAGGCTAACCGCGCATCGCTAAAGGAAAGAGGTCCTTGGGATCGAGTATACAGGTACTATCATTGCTATCAATTAAAAGAATTCATTGGTAAGTAGTCGATATAAATCTCGCAATTTGTAAAACGACTTATTTTTTGTTATTACGTTATGCGAAGATGGATGGAAAAACGTCGAATTGTATGTAAGACTAAGTGAGTTTATTACGTTCAAATCGTTTGAAATGATGTGTTAAAAGAGTGCATATATTTGACGAAATTTTTATTTTAACAGGGCTCTTAGCAGTCAACACACATTAATGCCAGTCGAGTATGTTTTCAGAAAAAATAATGCATGTTTACTTAAATACAGCACTATGCGTGCATGCGTATATAGATTGTACATAATTACGTACACTTAACAAGAAACTATATATGCAAAGAACACTACAGACATTAAAATTGTACAATAGACGATATTGATCACTTAATAATTTTGGCACAATATGACCTCGTAATCACAACCGCTAACTTGAACTTCGAATAATAAATTAATTACCACAAAAAATATAATATGAATAATAGTTTTACTCGGTTGTGCTTGCTACGGTCAAATTTTTACGTAATTTTAAAACAAAATAAGCAACCGGTAAAAAGTGCATACGCACAAGTAACTTGCATGGAATGTCCTAAGAAATCCACCTAAAATGCTGTAAGATAAAACTAATCTAAAATTTTGATGCAAATACAAAATTAAAAGTTTTGTCAATTACACCTTTTTTCAAAGTTTTCAATAGTTTTAATAAGATAGTTTAAAATTAGAAAATAAAGTAAAAACCGCTTTGCTACATTGGCATGCAGATAACAATATCTGATCACTGAAAACGAATAGTTTACAATAATAGAGCCTAAACAATAGCTACGTTTGCGCATAGTTTTTAAAAAAATCTTGTGCTGAAATGTTTTTGTTTCGGGGACAGGGAAGCGAACCGTAGATGGAGCATGGCTCTATCTAGTATGGGACATTCTCAAGCTTCAGCTCAAAGCTTGCAGTCAATAGCTGGAGCTGAGACAGAGAGGAAAATATCTTTTGTCATACACGAACCCGAAAACGTGTCTGGAGGAAGTAATGCTACCGTAAGACCGTCTCATTATTCTCTGCCTACAATTGTAACGGTAGACAACACTGCTCCGTTAAATTATTTCCCTTGTAGTTGGCAGATGCCATACCCCCTTCGATACCGGTGGACGACAAGAAAGGCAGATTGGGTTCCCGCGGCAAATGCCTGCCTAGACGAAACACGCCGCAACAAACTCACTCGGCCTACGGATCCTTTAAACGGAGGTCCATCAAGCTGAGGCAAAAGGACGCTAGGACCGACGCTGAAGAATGTAAGAACTTAGTGTTGTAAACAAAGACCAGTTACGCAATGACTTTTATAATGTTACAACGCTTTTCAAATAGCAAAATGTATCTTAAACCTTTTTAATTTTGACATTTTGTCTTTCATTCCTCACTCTCAGTAACTCATCAATACATTCAGGGTTATCAACTTGACGGTATCTAGTATATTTTGTAAGCTGACACTTCATATTGCTCATTCTTTTCGCGTCCCCATGTCTCAGGAGCAACTTTATTGCAGCTGCATGCTTTGAATGTGTTCAAAATAAATGCATGCAAATGTTATCAGTATCAAAAGTTTCTGCTGGTCAATATTAAAACAGCGAAAATTCTATTTCACTGATTAACTATTTGTATCGTTTTGTACAGTCATTACCCGAAGATCAGATTCGATACAAAGCAGAAGGAAAGTCTCGTCACTCTCAGACCGAAGTGATACTTCAGAAGTTTATCCTGGGACAGGTGAGCATCACAAACAGTACCTACCATTCATACCTCCATCCATCACAAATCAATTAGAATTACGTTAGAAATACGTACTTATTATTAGGAATAATTTGACTATACATATTATAATATAAGACACAGTATTATGTATATCGTAATTTAATGTCACACTGAGCCACAATAAAAAATCGCACTAAGGCTGATGATGTATGGCGGTCATATTATTCAACATGAACCCAATGCCAAAACCATGTGCCGATAAATACTCTAGTACGGACGACCAGAAACCAAAACCCTACCAAAATACCTACCTCTTACAGCAGGCACAGTGATAATGCCGAACGAGTTGGACAGTGGTGGCGAGGAAAGCCCTGGTGTGTTGTCAGATGACCACGACCACCCTCCCGACAGTCCGGACAGTAATTCTACCGACCCACCCGATATTAATAAGGGGTTGCCTTGGCTGAAGGTAAATATGAGACAAAGTTTACTGCTGTCTATAAGTCGACGGATTTCCAGTTACGTATCTGCTAAAAGCTTTGATCAAAAGTCACAATCTATTACAAATAGAATTGGGTGCCAAAGCAGCAACAGATGCGCAAACTTGTTAAATTATAAAAAGCCGAAAACCTCAAACGTATCTTTATTCCAGGTAATGGTGAAATTCCTGAATTCGTTTAACTACGTGTGCTGCCATCAGAACTTCTGTCACCCTTACTGTTTCCGTCGCAACATGCGTGCCAGTGTGAGGCTTATGAAGTCTGTGCAGAAGGTGAGTATCCGATGGGAATGGGTGACGGAAACACTGCAATCTGTGCACGTTGGGAATCGTTTTACCTTCCAAAGCTAGTTCCTCCGATTGAACAGGTGAATTAACCATTTTATGTGACGTTTCAAGTCATAAATTCGTGTAAAATTTACTCAAACCCATAGGAGATAGATTTATCATATGTAAAGTTATTTTGTACATTTTATAATATTTATATACAGTTATTTTCTACATAACAGAATACTTACTATGTAGTATGATGATTAGCTTCCTAGCTAAATGCACAAACCCTGCAAAGCTGACTTTCGGATATCCAAAAAAACCCCCCATACTTACCCTTGATATGTTTAATCATATCTTTGTGTATTCAAACTGATAAAAAACCGTTCGTTGCAGATATATGGCGAGAAGTTTGGCCCAGATGTAAACAACGTCATATCAGATGAAGGCATATGCGGGACTCGTCGAGGACGACGTCCCAGGAAATCGTCAGAACATTCTACAGATAGGTTACCAGTTTTATGATACATTTTTGTGCAAATTTACTAGAAAAGTTGAAGCCACGCCACGCCGCTTGCTATAATGCCTCCAATATACAACAAAAATATTGGCCCTCATACTCATGATTACATTTTGATGCAAAAGTTGCTATGTTACCTTGTTTTAACTAAAAATGTTTATATTTGCTTATTGGTATTGCTTTAGACTCAACGATTTCATTGAGTTTTAACCATAATTGTATTCCCTCAGAATCGATCGTACCGTGATAGAGAGTGCGGGCATAGCGTACCGCGCGGCCGGCGGGGAGGGCAGTCTGGGGGCGGGGGGCGATGTACCCCTCTCTCGTGGACCCGTGCCTTATCCGCCGCCTGACCCACCGCTTATTCTCAAATATTTGAAGGGACAGGTGAGCTACGAAGAATATGGATTTATTTTTATTCACACATTTATCGTAATCTTATATTGTTTACCTTTGTTCGCTAATTAAGTGTGCGGACCGGACAGACCCTAATTTGTGACGATGGTTGCATTTGTTTTCAGCGTCAGCTATTATAAGAATAGAATACAACAATACGGCCTGTGTTGACAGCCCTTATTATGCGGTTATTTCCTTTTAAATACATTAGGCAATGCTGGCGTTTGGTGATTTCAACCACTGTTATTTGATGCATTGCAAAGTATTTTCTTCTATCATTCCATCAATAACATCATCTCCACAGGTGCGAGACGCCTACCACACACCTCTAGCCACCCTAATAAAGGGCGCAACCACAATGAGCGAAGAACTATTCGCGGAATGTGCCCCGGTGGCGTGGCAGTTACTTCTAGAACCGGATAGGGAACTAAGCGCGTGCGCCGCGGCTTTATTCATATTGGTAGCTGTCAAATCACCAGCCACTGCTACTGAGATCATGCAGAACGACTTGAAACACGTTGAACCAGGTGTCAGGTATGTCATTAAACGATACATTTAATCTTACGCCTGTAGTGGAAAGCAAAACCAAGGGAAGAAGTTTAGTAAGAATCATCATTAGCCTATATTACGTTCCCACTGCTAAGACACATGCATTCTCTCAGAAAGAGTATGGATCATAGTCTACCATGCTGGCCCAGTGCGGGTCGGTAAATTTCGCATGCCCGTTACATATTGTAGTTCTTGGACATTCCAGTTTCCTCAATATGTTTTCCTTCGCCATTTTAGCGATGGGCAATCCGCACGAAACTATTAAGTCATATGTGCGGCCGCGATGGGATTCGAATTTGGTAACTCGCTCACATTCATTTATTCTAATACTTGAATTAAACATACCTTTCCATGTCTATTCTCAGGATAAACGCCATCCTTCGTTTTCAAGTGATGTGGAAGCTCCGCTACCAAGTGTGGCCTCGCATGGAAGAAGGTGCTTCGGTCACGTTCAAAGTTCCCCCGCCAGGCATTGAGTTCACGCTTCCTTCTCCGAAGATCGGCATAGAGTCGCTGGCCGTCGTCGACCCGCCGTGGAGCCCCCAGGTTAAAGATAAGGATATGGAGATGACCTTGAATCAGGAGAGACATGTTAGTAAAACATTTCATGCTTGCATTCTGGGTTCCTCTTCACGATAGGCCGGAAAAATGGTGGCCGATTACAGGTAGCTTTGTTTTTATAACAAAATCCAGCTACGATTTATTTCTCACATAATTTAAAGTTGAAATATCTATATCACAGAAATATGTTGGGAATTGTTAATTATTGCTATTGATAGCCCTCTCTAGCATGATAGAAGTGAAATTTTTCAGAAAATCATGGTGTCATGGTACAGATTACTTACGTACCTACATCTGTCGTTACCTTTGCCAAAATCTGACCGCTAGATGTTTTGTAACAGAAGCTAAAATACTCACATGGAAATCAAAACCGCAGAATACCGAGGGATCACTCTGCAACGATATTTATATAAATTCAGCTCATGCTTCAACGCAATGAAGTGCGATTCAGCCCGCACCGTGCTGCGTACCTTAAATTATATTCACCAACAAGGCACCTCTCTTTCTTTTGCGTAACTCTTATCTCTTCTGACGCGTGGCAATGTATGAATGATCCCACTAAGGTGGACCCGCCGATGGAAGTACCTGTAGCTTCGAAAGCGGGGTGCGCCATATTCGCTAAAACTTCATTCCTTCGGCATTTGGGTAAAAAATTTGTATGATGTTCTTACTTGTAATCGGCTGTATTGATACTCGTTTCCAATATTTTGATTGGATCTTGTTAACATTGATGTATCATCAAAAAAACACCGATCATGGCCGATCGTGTGGAGGGCTCATAACCGTCGTAGACACAGCATGTCCGCCAGACAAACACAGCTTTCTCTTAGGGTTGTTTTTCCACTTCAGTTTTCTTTCTTGCTAGTTCGATATCCCTGCAGAGAGTTTACTTACACTTTTTGAATAGATAAGATATTTTTGCAGAGATCTCTAGTAACAGCGACAAAAACTCGCAAGAAACAGCAAACAGAAGCGATCAAGAGGGCGCTTCAGCAGAGGAACGACAAGAAACGGGCAGAACGCGAGAGTTTCCTTATCACCACTATACCGATAACGAGGCAAGCAGCGAGGGAACCAGCTTTAGATCACGCGCCTGAAGACCACGTCGAACGTAAATAAATCATAATTCATTTGCATCTCGTTTAAAATTTATTGGAACCATGCCCAATTTACTGCAACTCAACTCAACAGCTGGAACGGCATGATGTTTTTTTAATGAGATGTGTGTAACTTTCTTATGTCTAACTTTCGAACCACTTGAGAGCAAGTTCCCAATCCAGTTGTAACGTGGCGCCATCTTTAACCACTCAAAGACTACCCTGTAAATCAAAAGAAACCCTTGTTTAATTTGTTTTAGAAACTACCAATCTGTGACGCACGAAACGACAGACAGTCGGCGTTGTCATTAAAGTTATATTGATGAGACCGCCCTTAAGTTTATTAAAATATGTATATAGACTCTGTTTGAACTTTTTAACAGCGCCCCCTGACGAAGAGATGGTGGAAGGCGTCCGCGGCTCCCACCACACTCAAGTCGCCTCAGCGTTATTCCCGTCGATATTATGCTCCGCTGTCGCAGAAATAATCGCTTTACTGGACGACGCGGCTGTGTCGCCCGAAGGATGCTCCGTTTATGAAGTCGCCTATCAGGTTATAATTTCCTGATTTTTTTAGTTTTCTTTTTAGTATTTACAGGGTAGCGTTTGACCACAAGTCACTTGATGTTAAGTGTCGACCGTAATTCCATTTAGCACACTGATGCCAGTCCCATTCTCGGCGTAACATGTTATCTACTCGACCACATGTTTTGTCCTCAAACACTGGATGACATAGTCAACTCTAGCCAAATACAAAAAACGCTTGAATTAGGTTGGAAGCCTCGAAATTTTTACACCACCAACAAAGCCCTTAGCACCTTTATTTAGGAATAACAGGACGCTCATTTACAGTATTACATGCATGATCTAACCTCCATTTTCCTTAAAAAAAAACATCAAGGATGCTTTGATTTAAATTGCTACTAATCTGTTTCTCCAGGTGATATGGGGTTGTCTAGTTGAAGACTCGGCCCTATTCCTTCGCCACGTGCTCGAGCGTCTTACACGCGACCATCAAGATGAGATGTTCAAACTACTGCGTCATCTCATCCGTTTTATACCGAGACTCCCTCAACAAGCGGCCTTTGCTTTGTATAACTATATCATCGGATACGTTATGTTCTACGTGAGAAGTCCGCATGAAGACGGGCAGAGACTTATCGGCGCTGCTCTCTCTATTCTATGGATGGTATGTAACTTTTGCTAGTCTGATTTGTACCTTAACTGTTTGTCTTCACAGCTGGTATTGGTTTCTTAAACTGGATATTTTTAGTATCCACAATGTTACTTCATTTGTTTTAGGTGGTACACAGTGTACATGGAATAATGTTCAAAGATCTTAAACAAATATTACGGAAAGAACAATGTGATGCTTCGATATTACTTACTGCAAATGTTCCGGCTGCAAAGAAAATTATTGTTCATGGACCATGTAACTATTGAATTTTATCTACTAATTTTTTAAGGAGAGTTAAACTATAGCTGTTTTTCTTTTCTTCGTTTTGAGTCTAGTCTTTAGTATTAAAATAGTTCAGTCAGTGTATTTTTTAAAGGTAAGTATTGCATGTGCTTTGTTTTCATTCAATTAAATCGTTTGTCTCTTGTTTCTTGCAGCTGATAACGAAGGAAGTATACCATCCCAATTCCCGGTTCAAGAGGATACCGTTTTCTCCCAGATATTAAAGGAATCACTTGATTACTTTGGTATACCAGAAAAGCTTCATCGAGAGCATTTCTTGGTTGATTTTAAGACTCGTAAGTATTATGGCCTCTCAGAATCTAACGTGAGAGTGAAAAATCTATACAGCCTAACTTATTTGGTCTCTAGTTAGTCGGTCCTATAAAAACATTGTTTTCGACAGGTCAAATCCACAACCCACAGAATTACGTGCGCGATCACTATTTCTTCAAACGCTCTCAGTATCCGCAGCTGGGACTGGTTCACATGGAGCCAGACGAAGCGTTCAACAAGTTGCAACAACAAGAACTGTTGCTAAAGTTCGTAGAGATCGGGAAAGTGCTGCTGACTTGGGCTATATTGAAAAATGTTGATATGGTAAGGGTCAATAGACCTGATACCTGTACCTGTTTCATAGACCTGTGATTTACATTTTTCAATCTAACTAATCCTGTGACGTATTATATTCCAGGTGGTCCAACGAGTAGTGTTCTTACACGACGAACTAATGAAGCTACCTTCGTTCCCACGGAAAGCGCTTGAAGCAGATCTAACGTTATACAGCCGAGGGCCACTTGGATCAACTTTACTTGGATTAGATGTGTTACATAAATTCATGTAAGTAAAGATTTATTTTCGAAGTGACGCGAGAAAAATATGATTCTATCGAATCCCGAAACATGCTTTCTTCTTGCACTAAGCGTTTTATAACAGGAAAACTGTTGATTGTAACATAATCTCTTCCTAGGTGGGTGCGCCTAATAGCGCGTATGTTCGAAGCTATGGCGGGTAACTTCACTTCATCTCGAGACATTCATCTCTTTTTGAACGTGCTAAACGGAGCACTGATGCTACACAGTGAAGATTCCCTAATACTGAGATACGTTATAGCAACGTATGTAAACGCTGCTTTCAATTTCAAGAACATATTCTCCACTAATGGGTAAGTTATTTTCAGTCTACCCACATTTTATCGCGAGTTGTCGACCCTAGCACGTTATTTCCACTAAATCATTTTGTCATCGTTCAATCATTTCTATTCTGTTTATTTCTTAGAGTTTTAAACAAACCTACTTTGAGCGAAATCACATCGATTATTTTCTTCCAGCTACCTTCTGATAATGCCGACACTCCTCCAAATATACTCTAACTTCCAAACGAACAAACTTGTGACTACTACGATAGAGTATGCCGTGAAGCAGTTCTACTTGTTGAACCGAAAGCCTTTTATACTTCAAATGTTTGGTTCTGTATCCGCTTTACTGGATACTGATGAAGAATCGACTTACGGAGATGCTAGCAAAGTAAGTTGTTTTTACATCTAACACGATAGCTTAGGTAAGTCACGTCATGTTAATTGACGACATGGTCGAAGGTACTAACGCCTGGATTGGGTACTAACTCTCAAGTAAATTTAAATACAACTTCTCATACGAGAAATGGATAGTAGAAAGGTCATTGTTAATTTGTTTTAAGTAGGTACATGATTCCGCTTTTAATATTTTTCTGTGGTCTTGGGGTGTGACAATAAATAAAGTAGTGAAGAGGTAATCTAACTATCTAAACGTAACTGACCCGCTAGCTTGTTATTTAAGTGTGATAGTTAGCTTTGATAGATTATGTTATTCATGGTTATATTTTTCATACATAGGTACGAAAATAAACGCACTTTTCACGCCACGTTCTCACGCCCTTATGACTTTCAGGTACAGTCAAGCTGCTTGTTCAACCTCCTGCTCAGTTTAGAAACGCCCTCGCCCGACCCACTGCACATCGCGGAATTAATCAAGGAAGACAAGCCTTTGAAGCCCATCGACTTCTGTTATAGAGACGAAGATGAAATGGTCAATGTGTTGGACTGTATCAGTCTGTGTGTCATGGTCGTTTCTTATTCAGCTGAGAGCATGAGAGGATATCAAATGCTGGTAAATCTTACAAGTTTTACGTTAACAATGATCGACCCTGATTGGTCGTTTAACGGAACTGTATAAGAATATTTGAGGAGTGACTATTTAAAAGGGTCTGTCTATTGGTTATATTCCATTATTTCTTACAGCGCGACTTAAATACTTATTTCTCTGATGAAAATTTGCACAATACGTGCCGCTACAATGTAACTCAATTTGAGCTAGTATGTATAACGTTTCGGACTAGGTTTTCTACCTTTATCTTACTTATCATTCGAGTTATTTAAACTATTTTCTTGCAGATCATACTGGAAGCAATTTTACCATGCTATGTAAAGCAAATTCAACTGCCGACTTATAACAGAGAAGGGAAGACTGAGAAGGAGATCATTCAACAACTAGCTATAGCTATCAAGACGCTTGTCAATAACTGTGAAGGACTATCCAAGTAAGTATTATACTTATTCTATCTACCCAAAGGCAATCTAATCTAACCCAGTTTTTCTCTCTAAGAGATATAATGCATTCTATTATATCTGATCCACAAAGATTGTCTTGTCGGAGTGTTAAAGTCTTACTGAAGAGTTTATGGTCTCGTACCATCCATACCCTTAGTCAATCAGAGATGATTTTTTCGATATGTATCTATCTATTGTCTGAATCTGTTCATTCCATTATGTTGTAATGCATTTCAAAGGTCTTACAACGGCCCATACAGAACCTCTCCAGAACACAAAGGTTCATCCCAAAGGACTGGGCCTAGAACTGCGGGGGCGACGATAATTGCTTTCGAGGAGTCACACTCCAAATACGACAACTCGAAGATGCCAGTACCGGAGTATACTGGAGCTGAAGATTCAGAGGTAAAAAAAATAAGCAAAATTAACCCTTCAAGCAAACCAAACAAAGATCGGTGATTTCTTGAGACGAAATTGTGCACAATCTCAGACCCTTCCCTCTTAATGTTTTTCTTGTAAGAGGTAGGCAAGCATTTGACCCCAGTCTCACCTGATGGTAAGTGATGACGAGGTCAAAGATGAAGCATGCCTAGAAGATACTACTTGACTTGAAGGCTCCCAAGTTATACTAATCGGGAAATAAAGACGCTGGCAAGCTGTTCCACTCCTTCGCCGTTAGCATTATAAATGTGGAAGCGAAACATTTTGTGCGGATCTTAAGTTATTATTTTTCCCTCTTGATATTTAGGGATGGTTGTTAAATGAGGATATTTCTCCTACAAATCATTCCCCAGTTGGTCAGGGCGGAGTATCGTCGACCGCGTGACGTGCTACTGTCCTTAGTAGGAGAGTTCATTGGACGCGCTACCACTCGATTGCTTGAAATGAACGGGTCTAAAGGCAGCGGCGGCAGTGAGGGAAAACCTGTGGAACTGCTCGACTCCAAATCGCATGCGGTAAGTTTTAGTAATAAATATTTTTAAAGAAGTTTGGCAAAGCTAAATCAGTAGGCTGTGCATTTTGTACGATCAGCAAAGCCTACAAACACAATTTATTTTCCAATTTTGCTCAGCATCTTGAACACCAAACGTCGCTGATCTGGTGACTGATTTATAACAGTGGATGTGATCAATAACGTGTTGCTGCAACACTGACTGTACCATGTTGCGTATATGCATAGTCGACACTATTGCTTACAGTTGGACAAACTTTACAGAAAACCTTTAGATAAAACGCATTTTATAGGTAATTATGTACTTTAAATTATACAAACCAAATATATCAGAAAAAATTGGTTGCAGCGTTTAGCAGAAATAGCCCACTCACTCCTAAAGGTGTCTCCTTACGACCCTGAGTCTATGGGATGCCGAGGCCTCCAACGGTATATGACGCTAGTCTTACCGGCCGGCGATTGGGCTGACGACGCTTTGAGACCTTCTCTCATAATGATACTGAGAAGGCTGGATAAAGTTTTTTTGAAGATTGCTAAAAAGCCTAGCATACGGGTGAGAATCGTTTAGATATCTATAAGAAATGAAAAAAATATTATACATACCATTATTTCATGTCGTTACATTCTTGATATCCCTATTTATTTCTTCTCTCAAAAGTTTTCTAAGTTCTTAATTTCGGTTTTCACAATTTTTATTTTCTGAATTTATCCTCCAAAAAAACCATTTTAGTGGATAATCCTCTTTTACAAGCTTTTTTAAACTCAATTTTTGATTTATTCATGTTGCAGAGAAATACAGATTGGGACTCCGCAGCAGTGTTACTCAAAGGCGTATATGAAACAATGATACGCTGCCCGTATATAATGCACTGGCAACAAGTTAAAACTCTACTCAACACTGTCCAGGCATGTACTTCCTTCAGTGTAATAAACTACATTAATTAAACATATAAAAAATAATCTGGATGCCACGAAATCGATCAGTAAAATAAACTTTACCAAGTCAAAACTCTTGACAGATCAAATCCGAAAAACTCATACATTTGTTGAATGAAAGCGTTTTTTTGTGTACGATAATAGAAAAACACATAGACGCCAAGTTGAAAAATACTGCGATACCGCTATACGAATAAGCTACACCAAGTAAAGTGCCGGCACTTGCTCCTGAATAGTAAATCCAATAACTAAGTACCTAGTGATATTATGAATTTTTATTCGCAGACCCTAATAGTGTCAGAAAGTAATACGGGAGAGAATCTGTCTTCGGCAACGGCTGCTTTGATGTCTCAACCGCCACCTCCTCATTTCTGCAGTACCGTGGTCCGATTGATAGCATTGCAGGTCATAAACACAGGGGTAAGTGAAAAAAAAAACTGAAAAAAAAATTGCAACTATTAGCAAAAGGCCAGAAAAGGACAGGACCTATGCAAGGACAATATATTATACTGTCATGAGCCTACATTTTTCCACTAGAGGCGACACTTGATCTTCTCAACTTGTAGCTAGTAGGTACTACCTACCTTTGGAAACATTTCTGTGAATTTGTTACATTACAAGTATAGAACATGTTACTTTTTAGTTATTTCAATTCTTATTACTTTTGCTGTTTCACTATATTGTTACATTTTTATTAACAGGACAGTTATTCTTTGGAGCAAATGTGCGGAGGCAGCGCAATATTCCAGACCGCAGAGAAAACCGAGAATATGCTCATGAATTTGTTTATGCCACTTTGTTTGCGAGTCGGCAGCGGTAGGAAGGGTAAGACTCCCAAACAATTGTACTTAGAATTCCCTTTAAACAACCGTTCGTCTGAATATTCTAATCAAAAGCTATAATCTATAAAACCTGAAACATTTTTCAGACACTGGTCCTCATTGTAGCCAATTATAGTCATATCAAGTTTTCATGATAAATCATGGCTACAAATACATTTTGCTACTAAAGTTCTCTAAAGACCATGTCTACGACGAACATCCAACAATATTTCACGTTCCAGACGTACCACCTCTCCGCCAATCAGACGTGAGCTACCTAGTGTCGGTAGTACTGAACGCGCTCTGTCCGCCCGCACCGCCCGGCCAGCTAGCTGCGTTCAACTCCAAACTGAATGCGTCGGACAATCGCGTGAACTCTCTAACGTTTACCGGCAGCCGAGATACCAGGAACACTACGAGGCTGTCCAATCAGCTTTACAGGATCGCGTTTTTAGGTAAGACTCCAATTCGCCACTTTAGTGTATCTGCACGCCGAGGTGGTTAGGAGATTGTGAACAATGAAACGTCGTTATGTATGAAACAGTATTGTTACTCTGTGAATCTTGTAGCGATCGGGTGCTGTGACGGTAATGATGATTTTAATTTTATTTATTTATCCCGTTTATTCCAGCTCTGAAAGTAATGTGTGCTTGTTTCACGAGCGAACTATGCTCCGAGTGGGGGCGCATCGCTCGCGCCATGCGAGAACTGGGCCGAAGGAATGAGGCGGCACACCACTTGTGGGATTTTCTAGAACACGTGGTGACTTACCGCACGCCGCTGTACATATTGCTGCAACCGTTTATAGTTCATAAGGTAAGTTAATTTTGGTAAGTTAAGTTTGCTTTTTTTACAAGGAAGCGTGTCAGTTCATCGCATCAAAATTTTGGCTTAATTTGACCCCCAAAGGGTGTATAAGCTTATGCATATGGATTCATGATGTACTTACTTTCTCTTTGTATCTATATCCATGTTATAAATGCAAAATTAACTCTCTGTTTGTCTTTTCGCGCTTTAACCGCTGAACCGAACTTGATGATTGGAATTAAAATAGTTTGTACCCTGGAGAAGGACATTGGACACTTTTTATCGCGATAGAAGGTAGTCCACGCGTGTGAAACTACAGGGCACAGCTACTTGTGCTATAATTTGAGATATTTTCCCAGCTGTCCCAACCTCCGATAGGCGACAACGAGCGCCACATGCAGTTTGTAGTGCGCGAGCGAGTGCGCGGCCTCAAGCTGCCGGCGGCGAGAGCGCGTGGCGCCTTGCTAGCTGAACTGGCGAGGGAGCTCCGCACTATGAGGGAGACACACGATCAGTACAAGTTCGGTAAGAGAAAGACACAATGAGCGCTGAGCGCACTTGCTAGCTGACCTTTCGTTAGAAAATACTAAAGATTGTTAAAATGATACCGATATCCTACGCTACTTCTGCAGGAGAGTGAAACTCGAAGCAGAATCAAATAAAGACCCATTGATAAGACCAACCATTGCAAATGCAAACCAATGCAAATGCAAATTTTAAATACATAGTAATCAATCAAGTCAAGTTTCTTCAGTCTGCCTAAAAACCCAATTATATTTACGGAAACATTAAAACTACATCTAAGTATTTAATTCTTGTTATAGTTTTTCTAAATGAAATATCCGTTCGCAGAACAAATCGCCGAGAACCTCGGGCAAGCTGGCGGCAAGCGCGCGTCAGAAGTGTTCCCGCGCGCCAGCACGGCGGCTGACAAGCACCAGCAACATCGACCTTCACTTATTTCCATGCTGGTGGGGCGAGCCGGTGGCGGCGGCCTGCCTCGCACGCCCGACCACCCCTCCGCACCCCTGTCAGCGCAAAGAGGTAATTAATATACGTCACCACCGCTGCGCAGGAAAAACATGACAGTCCAGAAAGTTATATATTGCCGGAATTAACAATTTTCTACGTTGGTATCTGTAGCACCGTCGCTGTTGGCACAGTGAGATAACACACACCATAATACTACACCTTGATCAGGCGATTGGTAAGTGCGCGTTTATATTGTGCTCACAGCGTACGACTTGCATCAACAGCAGCGGCTCTAACCTCAGTTTATTTGACAAGAATTGTTGTAAACGCTGGACCAACTCTTTACAACATCGCTCTCGGCACAGAAAGGTAATAATTACGGTCTTGTTATTATACCAACAGCAAAATAACAAGTTTTTGCGTGCGTGCTTGCATGTATACGTGAGTGTGTTATTTAGTTTTACTATTTCGAACATGACAACTAAACTTCTATAATTTGATATCCAATGTTAATATTTTTGATTTATTACAAACTATGACATGGAACAGTTAATACATTAAATTATAGATTTTCGACTTGCAATTTATGGGAGTTGAGAACATCAAGCAACCATATTATCCTATCTTTACACTAGTAGTTATAGGTTCTGTGCAAAGATACAGAATGTATCACAATTGTTACAGAATCGCTATCAAGCAGTTCTACGACAAGTCAGCACATGCCAACGTTCGATATCCCGCTTAGCGGCCGGCACAGCGACAATAGCAACACTAACATGAGCAGTGCTAACTCTAATCTCGGTAACCGTAGTTTTTGTTACAGATAACCAGTAGATAATGTACTGGGGTCACACTTTACCAAAATTACATTTCACCATATCCACATTATGCTTTCATTGCGGGGGCAGTCCTACTAGTATTTTTCTCTATTACAAACTTAGTCTCTGATAGAAACAGTGAAATAAAAATTGTGGTTGCCATAACGTTAAAAAACACTGGCTTACTCTATAAGGCCAATAAGCCTTCACACCGTAAATCCATCTAACAAACCTAGCATATCTACTTAATCACTTTTTTAAATATACCAAGTAAAGCATGCAATAATTTTTTTTTAAAAGGAAATACTCGACTACACGCATTTTTAACTCCGCACCTTCGGGCTGTTTATTCAACTGTAACAGGCCTTTCGTAGTTGCGTGTAACGGTTCAGTGGTTTAACGTTCCTAAATACAATCAAAACTTGACGGAAAACAGGCAGTGACGATGACGGCTTCAAATCTTGCTCGTAGTTGATTTTTTCCTTTCCATCAAGTTTAATCTCGTGTAGTTATAATATGCACCAGTATCTTTTTATTTCACTTGTAACAATAAGCTACTTCACTTCCTTACTATTAGAATATTCGAGATTATACTTAGGTACTACGTTTCATCGTGCTGTAACGTTGGGATGCAGAGACATTAATTTAAAGGCCTACGAAGTTGCGCTAGAATGCTAACCAATTACATAACTCGTCGTTATCTTCTTGTCTCTAGGTTCAATTAACACCGGCAGTGATACAAAGCTCGCTGTCAGCACCCCTTCCTATTCGAGCACACAGACCAAACTGCGATTTGTGCCTTCAGTCGAATTCAAGTTTACTACAGGTAATTCTAGTTGTGAGGTTTGCTTTCCTTGTGTATAAGTCTTTCCCTTGTAAGATGAAACATGAGTTTCCTTGAGACAGTTTTATTTATAGTCGCTCCAAATTAGACTCAAATATTGATTTGCATTTGTTATTTCTATGTAGTTAGATAACCATATCACTAAGATATTTATATAATGATCTAGAATCTAGATTTACTTACATATGCTGTCATTTAGTTCTTGGGTAAGAATGTCTTCTTGCCAAGCATGTTAGTATTTTCATTAAAAAAATAGACGTTCCTACAATTATTTCCTCTACGATCTTTAGTTATAGTCGACGTGTAAATTGTTCTATGAACTAGAAATACTTTCTCCATTAGAACTTTGCACAGGCGAAACGTCGATGAGTCCACTATCGCCCGCGTCGCCAGGCGAGGCTTGCAATTCTTGCACCGACAATGAGGCGCGCACTGGTGGACCAATGGGGGGAAATGGCCCCCCTTCTGATAGCCCTGATGATGCAGAAAGACCAAGATTGCAGAGGGCACATGGACCTTCAAAGAAGACCTTTAAGTTTCGCCGCAGTAGGCATACTAAACCTGAGGTAATTTTATAGGATTTTTATTTGTCCGTTTTCTCTTCTTAGGAATGTTTGGGGTTGTACCCAAAACGACTATTTATATGAATAAGCTCGTCTCGAATATCTCAAATCCTTACTGAATAAATGGTTTTAGTTGCAACTTTTACGTTTGCGTTCACTGCCAAACTTTAGTAATAAACAAAATCTGACATAAGACTCGTAATAATCAGCCACTCAAATGATAAAATCACACCTTCAATGGTGTTCACGGTGTGTACTTTTATTTTCGACCATGCACACAAATTGACCTAGGCCCAAATTAAGCTCGAAACTTGTGTTATGGGTACTCGACAACAAAAACAATTATTGTTTTCTTCATATATCTATGAGCTAAACCTCCCATATCTACCTACCTCTGATCTAAATTATTGACCTATCACAGACATGTTACGGTAGCTTTTGCTACACCCATGAAGAACATGCTAAACTAACGTACACACTCCGCAGGTGTCGCATATGCGATTAGAGTCGGACGACGGCGGCTCGTCGCCCGGCCCCGACACCACGCCGCTGCGCCGCGCCTGGTCGCAGCCTCCCTTGTTGCAGCCCGCCTGCGTCAACACCGACACGTCGTACGACAGCGAAATCTCGCAGACATCGTCCACTTCCGGATATAGGTAACCTGTTCATCCAAGTTGTTTTAGGTTAGGTATCAGTGACGTAGCTATTGGAGGGCTAGACGGGGCAGTGCCCCGAGTCCCCCAAGCTCAGGGGGCCCCTTGGAACAGTATTACGACGAATCTGGATTACGACTAATCTGGGGTAGGTACGTAGAATTCGGAACACGACGAACAAACGATTTTAAATAGTTCAGTTGGGGGCCCTAGCTTATTTTTTGCGCCAGGGCCTTTGGTTACCTAGCTAGCCTACTAGCCTAGCCACTTTAAAGTATAGGAACTATTTTCGATAAATGTTCACAAGATTAACTGATTGTTGCTGTAAGTGCTTGAGATTTCAGTGAAGGAAAACATCGTGATGAAATCATAGCTTCGTGAATTCGTGATGACTGTTATCTGATCTAGTGCTCGCCTGCCTAGCTACCACCATCAAGTTAAGAATCTGTCGCCATCTTTCGGTGTGTTCTAGCAGCCTCACTTGAGAGCCAGTTCCCAATCCAAGTGTGGTCACTTAACACTTAACACCTTAGCCACTATTGATGATGATGATGAGTTAATCTATCAATCTATTGATGATGAGTAATTGAACTTGCACAGGGAGAGCTACAGCCTACAAGCATCAATGACCGAGTCCCCGGGCGGATCAACGCGCGTGGCGCTGGCGTCGCCCGAGGCGGGGGGACAGCGCACCAGTAGCGCCACGCCGCACGCCAGCCCCGACGGTAAACTAAGCTTCGTATGTACCGCATTACCGGACTATTGACGTCTCTGTCGTGATTGTGACTTCCTTCCTTCTTTGCTCTCTTCCTCTACCGAAAACCAATCTCCGTTTAACTATGTAACTTGATGACAGAAAATGCTGATGGCCTGTACGCGTCCGTCACCTTGAGGCATAGGTAGTATGTCTCTCATGTTCCCGTTATTTCACTGGCAAACTCTTTAGAACACAGAAATGCTACTTAGTGAAAGAAACAGTTTATGGTGCCTGGTCAAGCCCCTCCCAGAGGTCTACTACCTACTTAAAGATGTTAAATTAACTTATTGTTGTACATATGGAGAAGTTTAGCGAATATTATATACAGCCGTGAATAGACATTGTTGTGGACAGGCAATCCCGAAAATGAATTACGTTCCTATCTACATAATATGTATCATTTTCTAATGTCAGATTATTATTCATTGAAGCATGGGCATTTTTCCGAAAAATAATTAGGTGTCCATTATTTTTATTGCCACTACAATTTTCTTCCTTCTGTTGTTCTGTCTTTGTGTATTAAGGCTTGCAAAATTAATGACTACAACTTTCTTGAATCCACATTAGATACATTGAGTGTTTTTAACTGTTGTCACAGAAACGAACCATTTTGTGGTATTATTTATACTGGCTTGAATCAATATTGTGTCAATGTTTAAGAGTATCCAACGTTTCTAGTCCATAACTTAAACATAATCCACTTTACAGCCTCATTGAGCTGCGAGTCAGCCACATCATCAGCAGAACGCACTGCGTTACTCGGCGCCGCGAGCCAGCGGTCGCTTCTCTTGAGTGGCGACCTGCGTGATGAAGACACTTTGCTATAAACCTCTAGCTAGTCTAAGTCTAGGAATCTACCTGACAGTACAAGTAGCTTTCTTCAAACAATCTCAATGTTGTCAAATTAAACTATTGGTTACACATTCCAAGTTATGTATGTATGTAGCTATAAAATTACTAATGCCTAACTAAACATCATAAAATTATAACTTAGTCCGATTTATGTATGTGATAATATTGCAAAATTACTTTTGCTAGTTTTAATAAAAAAAAATAGGTAGAAAAAATATTGTTTAAATTTTTAGTGGATAAATAAAATAATGAAGTACAAAAATACACAAGCTTTATTTCAATCCTAAGTATAAAAAAGTGATCACAACTAGGCTTCCTTACATAATAAAAATGGTTGTATGGCAATTTGTACATCAGCATCTAATGGTATCTCGTGAATGTATTTCGAAAAAGTAATGACAATTTTATATATACTTCTCTTTACTGATGAAATCAAAGCAGACTTCAGTTTGATGGCAAATCTATTATTGAGTATTTGCTTTCTTGGAACTAGACCAGGTTTCGAAAGTTTGTCTAAACTATGTTTCAGATTCACAAGAGTTGAAATCAATAGAGGCAAATCATTCTGCACCACCCCAAATCTGTCTTCTTTTAGAGAAGCTGCGGCAATGACTGACAAGCCATCACATATCCACATCACTGGTTGAGCTTGCATTAATAAGAACTTTAGTTTAGTATCTGTCAGTTCCCCAAAACAATAGTTTAAACCAGGTTTCTGACAAAGTTTGTACAGGAATGAGTTGAACTCTTCTTTTACAGCATTTGCAAATGTATCATCTTCCACTTTATTTTTGTTGTGATCTTTCAATTCAAGCTTTGGAGACTGAGTCATGTTTCTCAAATTACCAGAGTAGGACAAACCATCGTTGGCGAACATGGTATTTACAATGTTATTATGATCAGATTTCTTTGTATCAACCTTTTTGGCTTCTCCATTAATATTATCTAACTCTTTATTAAATTCATTTATGATGCAGAGGCATTGTTCTAGGATATTGTTCCAATTTCTTGGGTGTCCACCAGGTTGTGAAAGACTAAAAATTTCAAGTCTTCTAGCAGAGTCTGTCTTTGACATGATCTTTAAATCTTGAGCTCCCAAATATCCGATGAATTGAGACTTTTGGGCCAGTGCATTGCATAAAGTCATCCCATTATCAGAGACAATGGGGAATTTTATGGGTTCAGTCAATATTATATTGAAGATCATCCTCATTGTGTACACAGATATTAAGAAAAGACTGGAGTAAAACCAAAGGCCTATCCATATTCCAGAGGTTATCAGATTTATAACATTATCCAATGGTGGATCTTCTAAATACAGGTTGTAAGTATTTGTTAGGGTATTTCTTGGTTTACCAGCAACAAAGTAGTAAAGTATGCAATAGTAAAAAACAGAACGGATTGAATTCTTAAATCCCAAGGAAATAATATTGCTAACAGAGAGCTTGATTTGTTGAAACTTGTCTTGATAAATATGAGGAAATCTAAGAGTTGTTGCTCCAAATATGTGTACATTCAAACAGTAACATAACCCCATCCACATTCCTCCAAACTGCAAGAACAGATTGTATTCCACGAAACACTGGCCATCTGTGTGTTCACATTTCTTTGTCAACATATAGTACTTGCTTTTAGCTAACGACGAATAGAGAACCACCGTGAAATACCCACTCAGGACATAGAGAATGCAAAGTATCGCATTTTGCAAAGTAATACCATTTTTAAGCATGGAGAACCTGGTAAAGTATTTTGGCAAAGGCTTCATATAACAGCACCCATATATGTATGCTTGGAAAAAGGATACCAGCCCAAGGAGTAATAAATTGAGAATCATTTTCCAACTCATAATTTCACTGAAAGTTGATGTTAGCCATGATTTTGGATGCAGTAAATCCACTTGTAAAAGAAAAACTAGCAGCACTGCAAGTAAGGTTTGTAGTCCGACATTCCATAGAACAGCTACCACCAGTCTTTGTGAAAATATTTCATTCTTGGTCTCCATACCGGCAGTTGTTTTAGGTTATTTACATTCCAAACCACTGGATGGTTAACGCGTTCAATATTTCAAGGGTTTGATAAACGCATTTTCTTTATCCAATCTTCACAGAGCAATTACTAATTGTTCAACAAATTATTATCGTCTTTGAAAAATACAAGTAGATTTTAAATATTTCTGTTAAACTCTGACTTTTTAAATCTAAAATTAAGGCTTTGGATACTAGTATTTAAGCCATCTCTAGGAGCTTTCCAAGAAGTTAGCACCGTGTTACCACGGTGTCACTGACTCACTGTGTCACACACCACACCACACAGTCACATTGAGATGAACGGCTTGCCTAGATCTAGAGCATTTCAAAATCTATTCTAGGTTGACAACACTGATTCTTTTCCTTACGACTATTATTTTACATCTGTGATTCACACACAATTCACTCACTGTCAGTGACAGAATAGTCAGAATAGAATAATGTTGACTCTGTTTTGTGGACGTACAAGTTGTGTTTGAATAAAATTGGATAAATAAATAAAGTGTAAAGCCATGAGAAATACCTATCCACTAATGTACCAGCTATATGCCTGTACGCTATCTTGAGGGAGGCTCTACTACTGCAAGAGTCGATTCGTTTTGGTTGTTGCGTCTAAAGGGTGTCCTACATTTCACTACTTTTTACTCAAATGGAAGAAAGTTGTGTACTTCGAGCCTTTCTTTTTATGGGAGTTACTTAATGTAGCGCTGTGGTGGAATGTTTTGCGGACATGCCCAGTTGCATTTCAGTTTGTTGAGAAACTTTTGTTATGTATACATTCATAGAATTGTTGCTAAGTGTAGGGGTGCTAGTCACCCTCGTCTCGTCGCTTGCTGCCTGTGTTTGTGGGTGTAAGAATTCCAATCAGAAGTAAGTTCCAAGCTCAGTTCATACTTGCCTAAATCGTAATGAGTTTAATTACAGATAAAATAATTTATGTACTCCATTAGCACAGCATCATGAATGAGGCATGTCAGCTCTCACTATTTTCATGTTGAGACTTAATTTATCAAAGCCCAAAAATTACATTAAAATCCATATAGTCGACTCCACAAATAAACAAACAAAATTTAAGTTAATTTACCTAACTGTATCAGGTTATCTCGGCTAGTAGGTATATAAGTACAAGAATGTCTTGATTATGGTTTTAGAATAGCCATTAGATAGCATGGGAAGAAATGTATGTGACATGTTTTATTTTATATTATCGACTTAGACCAAATAATACAAATTTAAAGAATTACCAAAAAACACCTATTATACATAATATAACAATATGTATGTTGGAAATGATACAAGTTTAGTTATTAACTGAAGATAATGTCAGAGTAAATGTCCAATTTTCATATTTGTTCTCAATGTCACAGATTGTTATAATGTGCAAATTGACTTATTGATTTGAAACCTATTGTTTCACTCATGGCTCATTGTTTTCAGCAAGTAAAGTTATATCCCTAGATGAAATATTATGTACCTATTTTTTAACAGAAGTGAGTTGGTTGGAACGGCCGGTGTGGTCAAAATACGGTTTGATGAGGAGGCTCCGTCGCCTACGCCCACCACGCCGGCCTCAGTGAAGCGGTTTGTTGTAGAGCATGCCCTAGACTAGACCTTCCTTACTTCATGGGCCAGCTACATAACAAAATTAACCAAAACTTAGCCCCTACCACAGTTGCTTAACTTTAGATAAAATGCAATTCGTACATTTCATAATATCCAATTTATTTATTTGATACATCTTCTACTAAAGAAGTTTGTTAATAGAAAGTAGATTTGTGTATCAATTTGTAGTATACATTGTAACAAACAATATCTTAACTAACAATGCTTAAAAGACCTTATTTCCTGGTTTAAAAAAAACTAACAGCTCTGTGAGATAATTTTCATTCAAATAAAAGTATTAAGATTAACTGCATGCAAACGGCAGCCACCTAGCCTAGTTGTAAACAACAAGAACTAGTGTAACTTAAAATAAATAAGTTGTACACTTTTCAAAGAAGTTACACGGAGGGGCTCACTGCTTCAGTTTTTAACATTAACTAATTTTCCAGTATAATTAGATCTTATAATTCTAACAGATATGTACCTCTAACAAAAATGTTAATTTCACAATTCTTGTTTAATTTTTAATGTACAAGGTTTAAATTGTGTTTTATATTATTTTGATAACTTAATATCACCTTCTAAATAAAAAATACACTTTTTGTCACAACACAATTTAAAATGAATGTGTAATTTCAAAACTGTTAACCATTAAAAAGCAAATTTAATATCTCTATGGTCCATACGTTAGGAAGTTTTAATTGCTGACTCACACATTTACAGTTGAAATTATTTGCATATTCGTAATTTATTTCGCCGCTCTCCGCTCTTACACTTGTGGTTTTTCTGTCATCTTAAAAACGTGCTGTTACCTTTATCCGGAATAAAAATGTTAATCCAGGGTATAATATATTATATCTCCACTCCAAATTTCACTCATATATCTGTTGAGCTGTTTCAATCTGATGAAGCTTTAGACATACACACTAACTAAAATAAACCTTTGCATTTACAATATTAGCGTAATAGAAATTAAATATTATGACCCTTAGAATACCTACATCCTACATAACAGGTAGAAATTCCTATTTGCTAATTAAGCCATAAAATGCTAAATGTAAATTACTTGGCTTATAATTATAGTTGCCATTAATAGTATGTACACACTGGAAGAATAGGTTCCTAAGGTACTTTTTTTGCAATACAGTCTTCTATATAATATATATTTAGGTACTTAATATGGGAATAGCTAAAATCATAATAGGGAAAATACATGTCAATAATGTATGGTTAAAACTCATAAATTATAATGTAACTAAATATTTCTAGGATGAAAATAAATACAAGATGTAAGCAATCATTAATCCAATTACAAAAAAACTGTTTTTTTTTTAACAGATTTACTACAATTCTCGCGTGACACACGCAAATTTTTATGCTTTTATACAATTGGTATCAATTTGTCTCATCTCCGATTAAAACTCTGACATCCTACTGACTCACTGCCTTTCTCAGAACCACTATCATGCTTTTATAGATTTCTAGAACAAGGATCATAAATTGACATAAGTAATAGAGTACAGTGAACGACAAAATTCGCTAAACAATAGCACATTTTCCGATTGCCTGCATCTTCTTAAACACCAACCTTTTACGGTATCATCACTTAACCTCAGGTGTGTTGTGTTGTGGTCAAAGGTTGCCTTGTAAGTTATAAAGAAAACCCAAACATTACTGATCTAAAACTCAGTAAGAAAATCGAGTATGATTAGCTCCTTTTGTTGCTGACTGTACCTACCTTTGTTATAAAGCTATTAAAATACTACGCTACTAGTAGGTACTTCATATATAAGGAAAATGGTAAAACCAAGCAATAAAATTAAGTATATTATTACTAGTTGCGCCACGCGGTTTCACCCGCGTCTTCCCCTTATCCCGCAGGAACCCTTTTCCGGGGTAAAAGCTATCTCCATTCCAAATTTCATCGAAATCGGTTCAGTAGTTACGGTGATACGTGGTAACAAACATTCACACACACACACACACGCACACAAACTATCGCATTTATAATATTAGTAGGATTAGTTAAATAGCCAACCAACTAAATATTTACATGTTTATTCCGCAACCCCGCCTGCTCAGCGATTAGAACTCCAACTAGCGATATAACAATTAGCGCAATTAGCGATTAGAATTCCTAAGCGTTATCAAGCTTATATTATCTCAGCATTTTGATATCATACGATGAGACAAACGGTCTACATATTAATTTACGATAGCGACAAAAATCCCGGGACTCGGCAGCCTGTAGCCTCTCCCCACACGCGGCCGAGAGAGTACCTCTTATAATTATGACCTCGTACCAGTTCGAAATTAACGTAAACGTTAAAAAAAAAACGCTAAAAAATAAAGGCAATACAATGCGAATATTATTTTATATTTTTTATTTTACTTAATCTACAGCCCTTATTTACAAACAATAAGTCCTTATATTATACCTTAACTTAATAAAAGAGGCCAATAAAAGAGTAACATAATGTAAGTTTTTTTTACAAAGTTAGTTTAAAAAAAGATGATAATAGATGGTAAAAGTGTAAAGAGCAAACCTGAATAAAAAAATTATAAATTAGTGAACAATTTTAAAGTTACAATAAGTACATAAGAGATAAAAGTACGTAAATATATTTGATATTAAACGTAGATATAAAATATACATAAAATTGCCCAACAGCCCTCTGAGTATTGTAAGTGTTTTAAATTTACTGATCGTACTAACAATTAAGTTAAGTAACTCTCCGCTATACCTCTCATGTTCTCACGATTACTATACACATATAGTTTATTTTATCGATTACAAGTACATAGAAAATGGTTCTAATTAACCCCAATTTTCAGCATAATTTTGGAATTTTCCTCATAAGAACCGTACTTGTATATCGCATTGCTTTAGAGATATTTAAAGACGATGATATAAACTCTAGGTATACCTAAATACCTAATTTGTTAATGTTTTAGGGCGTCAACGCAGAACAGTCAGCGGAGTTTGCCAGAGATCCCACATCCGGTGGGGCGGCACGACAGCGGCGACACTGCTTCAGAAATATACGCGACTGTCAATTTAGATCAAGGTAATAAAAACACTAACTAATTTTTCCCTCGCGACTTCACACCGATTATATTAAGGACTAGTTGCGCCCCGCGGTTTCACCCGCGTCGTCCCGTTATCCGGCAAGAACCTTTTTTCAGGATAAAAAGTAGCCTATGTGTTAATCCAGGGTGTAAGCTATCTCCATTCAAAATTTCATTCGGATACGTTCAGTGTTTTTTGCGTGAAAGAGGAACAAACATCCATCCGCCCATACTCACAAACTTTCACGTTTATTCTATTAGTAGGATATCGCGCTACTCAAACGCCTCAGCGCGATGCAACATAACTCAGTTTTTAATTTGAGAACTAGGTTATCAAGTCCCTAAAAGCGCATCAAAATCTGTTGAGTAGCTTCCGAGTCTCTAAGTAAAAACAAAAAGGAGTACAAGAAATATACGCGTCGATTTGAGTACCTCCTATTTTTCCTCGTTCATACCTAAAAACGATCACAGATTTGGTTTTCACATCGGTATCGTGAATTCGTGATGAATCCATAGCTTGGTGTGGTGGTAGAGTATTTTCTAGTACTCGCCTAGCTAGCTACACCGCCCTCGAGTTAAGAATCTGTCTCCAAGCACCTATTTTGTTCCGGCAGCCTCACTTGGTAGCCAGTCCCCAATCCAGGTGTAGTGTGACGCCACCTTCGACCACATCGTCATTTAAAATCAGGTGACTTGTGGTCAAACGCTACCCTGTAAGTAGTAAAAAAAGAAATGTGTGCTGTTATTACACAAACTTCCGCCTATAGTTAAATCAATGAGAAGTTATAAAATAAACCTACAACCATACAAAAATACTCATCACAGTCCTACCGCCTCGAAACGGACAAGAGTATCTGACCATTAACATCTTCATGTGACACACGGCCTACTATAAACTAAGTAATCTACGGACTAACTAGCACGCATGTTTATGTAAATTGTTACTTGGACATGCTAAGTAGCCTCCTTCACGCATATCACTTCATAATCAGGAGTATTCACGATCGCCGTTGTCATTCTTTGCAGAACAAACTATTTTACACTTGTATGCAGTAGGTAGGTTAGTATGTATTAGCTTTGAGAAAAACATCGTTGGCTATGTTAAAATCATAGCCGATTTACCATTGATTTGGGTTCACCGATCTCTTGCTTAAATCAGTGTAATAAAATGCAGAAATTGCTCAGTAGTAAAATGGTTTATAGGATAAGCTATTCAACACTAGTAAAATTGTATGTTCTAGTACTAGCTAATTATTATGCAGCAATTGACTCCGACGGTACTAAATGCCGCCGGCCTTGGATAAACAGATGAATTATGTATAGTACTTGTTCTATTAATTGTTACAAATGACATTCTTGTATACTGTTAATATTAATAAGAGACATTGCAACAAAAGCTATAGATGTTGATACCTACACAAATCCGATCAAAGTTAATTTTCTTATTGAGAAAAGAATTACAGACGATTACCGATTCGTACAAACAATGGTAATAGTAAATTGCTACCGTGCGCTCGTCCATCATTATAATTAGATGCAATCATTTACCTGTGATAATGCGATTACTAAAATCCGGTAATAATAAAACAAAGGTGCCGCCGCCGCGCCGCTACTGAGAATTAAAGTTATCTGATTTGTATTTTAATTGATTTATTTTATCTTTTGATAGGCAACAAGACAGTAGCCACTGCCTCAACCAGCCGAGACCATCCGTACGAACACGCTTACGCCAAAGTTCAGAATGAAGCACATAACATGTAAGTACTTTATTACTATTTTTTAACTGATATAGTGATGAGACGAGTAAGTCAGACTTGCCCATTACAGTTCAATGCCACTCGGAATTTTGAACTTTTATTAGACTAGTTGCGCCCCGCGGTTTCACCCGCGTCTTCTCGTTATCCCGCAGAAAGCTTTTTCCGGGAAAAAAGTAGCCTATAGGTTAATCCAGGGTATAAGCTATCTCCGTTCCAAATTTCATTCAGATCCGTTCAGTAGTTTTTGCGTGAAAGAGTAACAAACATACATCCATCCATCCATAGAATCCATACTCACAAACATTCTTTCTTTATTTCTTTTTTTTTACTATACCTTGTTATTTCACTGGAAGTATCGTCATTAGCTAACTCAGGATTACTCTAGAGGCATAATTTAATGTAGTAGGACCACCAAACCACCATTCCTGAAAAAAATACTAGGTGTTTTCCCTATATTCCGCAGAAACCTTTTCCAGGATGAAAAGTAGCCTACGTTTTAAGCTATCTCCATTAAAAATTTCACTCAAATCATTTGAACCGTTTCAGCATGAAGAGGTAATAAACATACAAACTCACTCACAAACTTTTTCATTTATTTATAACATTAGTGTGATGAGAATAGCAGGTAGCTCGAAGTCCTAGCTATTTTGATAAACATTACCTATATCTCGTAACATCTTAGATGGCGATATAATTATACGATTTGTGATTAAGATAAGATAACATGCAAATATTGGTTTAAAATACTTCAGGTTGCAATTTGGAGTAACTTTTGTATAAATATTGTATTCTAGGGATCTATATATACGCAGATCTATATCAGAACTGTTCATTTCCTAACAGAATCGTGGAAATTGCGCCGGATCAAAGATCAGAGAGCGAGATCGAAATCGATCAGCGGGAAGCGGGTCAATCGGCAGCAGGTAAGATTATCTCTAAACTAGTCCACTGTTAGACATTGACCTCTCCCAAGGTACGCCACTGAGCCCGGTCTTCAGTTTTCCGTATCCAACAACTGCTAGCCACTCGGCGTAAGTCGTCGCACAACCTAGTCGGGGGGCACAATATGTTTGCCAAGTCGCGGTATAGCCACACAAAAACACATCTTCCCTATCGGTGGTCAGTTCTGCAGCTTTTGTGATCAGCCCACTGCCACTTCAGCTTGCTAATGCTGTGGGCTTTCATATATACGCGTTTATAATTTATGTTCTATGTTCTGTAATTTATGTTATTAATATAGATAAACTGTGGCAGTGTTCAGTCTCAAATCATATTCCTTTGAAGTATATTCAATATACCGATAGACAGCATGCTATTATTACGCTTACATTAGGAATTTGCTGCCCAGCACCTATTCGTGTGTTCCGACAGTTTTTATTGAAAACCAGTTACCTTTGACCGTATCGTCACTTTTTAGCAGACAGATGATTAGTGTCGAAACGCTACCCTGCGTGATTTAAAATAAGCTTCTAAAGATACAAGAAGGTATGGTATTTTTCATGTTTTTCATTTTCTTTTTCTTCTATGTCATATAAAACTTTATTATTTCAGAATCAGTTGTGATATCAGCGTCGGTGGCCATCAGTGGTCAGTTACCGTCGAGCCAGGAGTTACCATACATCACGCCGCCCTCGCCGCGACCCAACACAGACAATGCAGTGCATTTCAGTGGCGATTCCACTGATTCCGCAAGTAAGTAAATATAACAGAACGCTTGGTTGATGCGTTTCGTAACCAAAACGCTGGTACTTTGTTTTTAGTTTCTAAAGGTTGGCGTTTGACAGCAAATCAGTTGATGTTAAGCGATGATTTCGTCAGAAGAAGATCCAGTCGCCACTCTACCCTGGATTAGGAACTGGGTCTATGTAAGGTTGCTGTAACACGCCGATAGCGGAGCTTCTTATGACGAGATCATCTGATCTGAGCAGTTCGTTTGTGTGATGTGTCACTCCTGCCAATAACAAAACTGCCACCCCTAAATAAGGAAGTTGTACATTACGATAAAGACCAACAATTGTAGCAATCAGTGTCAATTCAAGGTCCTCAGCGGCTTATTTGTGTTAAAGATATCAACTCATTCTACAAGTACCTTGTTAAAAGACGATAAGATCTACATAAAGGGACACCGACAGTAATTGTTTATATAAATTATTTCAAGCAATAAGATTAGAATTCGCGTTTGAACAGTTTTGATAAACGCATTAGAAGTTATTAAATGTGTGAAATGTAGAACGAAGGGTTTTTTTTTTGTTGAAGCCGGTTTCAGCTATTTTTTGTTCGCCTTTGCCTCCTTACAGCAAATGAACCTCAACCAGAAAAGGCTCTCGGTCGATGGTTGAATCTAGAGCGGCATCAATGTGGAAGATAGTAGTACTTCTTGACATAACACTTATTGTCAGAAGGTTCCTCAATATGCAGCCCTAACCACTGCTTCTCTATCTTTAATAAGCTGATTTATTTTATCAAAAATGTACGTTTAGGTCTTGTTTTTAAAGGAGTTCAATGGCTTTTCAATAAATTAAGTATACACTCACTGGCATAGATACATAACATATATTTTTGTCGTATAATAATATCACTTCACGTCGTCAAGTAAACAAAAACATAAATCTATTTTATGACGATACAAGCTGTATAGCTCACGGTCCACAGCATAATCTGACTGAATGGGTAATACGAGATAGGTATATACAATTATCAAATAGAAATAAAAAAATATTTATTGGTGACAATAGACAATAATTAAGTCAATATAACAATGCAAAAGTATTTGGGCAGCATGATCAGAAAATTAGATCAAGATCTATTGATATGGGCTATAAGTTATTGTTTACCGATTATGATTTATCGATCAGTTTTATATTAGTCAGAATAATAGTTCTACTTTGAAGATGTGTTACGGTTCAGGGATGCGTGAGGTTCAACTTGACAAATGATCACAAATCTGACCTAAAAGGAAACGGCCAATAAGCCTTTGATGTATGTCTATCAATCAGTATTGATTGATTGAGCGGTGAGCCTAAAGATATAAATTTATAATTTATATAGTTATTGGAAAAAAGTCGTTAAATTTAATAATTCTCTTATGAAACTTCTGATATTCGATAAAGATCACTCTGATTAAATTCATAAAAAGATAAACATTAACTTCACTTCAAGTAATTAAGTACCATGCGGCTTTCTTTGCGTAAACTGCATGCTAAATACTGAAAATAATGTTATTTACTCGGAAATCGCGTTGCGAATCTCTGATTATATCTGTGAACTTATACAATTGAAATAAATTTTATCGACTCGATTCCACCATTCAAATATATGTGCCGCTCATTGATGGACACTAAATCACTGTAATACTTATCTTATAATTGGAAAAAATCTAGGCGCCCCGCTAACAACTCGCTTCATTTTTCTATTGAGGCGATACAGGCAAAAAATATGGGAGTTTTTTTTATATAACTGAGTCTGTGTCTATCTGTTGCCTAGCAAGTATCGGTGTGTTCTGGCACCTAAGGGCAAGTTTTCAGACCAGGAGTAACGTGGTGCCACTTTTAACCACATCATCACTTACATTCATTCCACACATTCATTTTGCTATGACCACTAATTCGTAATTTATTTTCAGAGGGCTACACAAGTATATCTGTCCGCGAGCCGTTAAGCAACATTCGAGCGCAGAGCAGTAAAACACCATCGCAACCGCACTATGCCACCGTGTCTGATGATTCGGGTACTTACCTAATTTTTTGTAAAGTTTGTTCGTTGTATCTGGAACCAATAATCTTTAAAAAGTGCTGCAAACGAGAAACAAAATGAATGAAGAATCAGGCTAATACTAGTTACCTAAGACTGTATAATGTGTTTTCACCAACTCCGGACAACTATTGGATTTCGTAAAGTTTTTGCATGAAAACTAGCACAGCGCCCCTTGCAGTACCATGCGTAACTAAAATTTAACCACAAAATTTTAACGATAGTGTATATAGGTCAATAAAATCAACTTATTTAAATTACTTCTACACACCCTTACTCCTAGGATTGTCTGACACACTAGCAGCATTCTCGAACCATGATCAAATATGCTTATCTCACAAATGTTTGCCAAAGCAACGATTTGAACCTAAGAAGAAGCTCTAGAAATCTAGAACTTCTAGTGTCTAGAGGTTCAGGGTAATCCTAACCGCTCCAAGTTATCAAACTAGCTAAGTGTACAAGTAAACAGAAGGTTGCTCTTGCAGATGAGATGTACGCAGCTATTGAAGAAGCGAGCGTGGGCGAGGGCTCCGACACGTACGCGCAGATAGCGCCGGAGACGCGTCGTCGGGACCCAACGCCAGACCTTTTGCAAGCGGAGGCGATACACGCTGCCAGGTGAATATTCCTTCGACCACAACATCAGGTGACTTGTGGTCTAACGCTACCCTGTCTTATCAATAATTTATTTACAATGAGATGGTGTGTTCCGGCAGCCCCACTTAAGAGGCAGTTCCCAATCCAGGTGTAGCGTGGTGCCACCTACGACCACATCATTACTTGACATCAGGTGACTTGTGGTCAAACGCTACCCTGTAAGAAGTAAAAGCATCTTAATATAAAAATATTGAATTATTTGTTAGTTCTTATTGGATTATTAAGTTTTTTATTCAACCGATTCTGATAACATTACATTCACGTACCGAGAAATTAACATAATGTGCAATTTTTTTGACTAGCTTACCCTGGCCAGAGTTCAAGCACATGCCCTGTATTATTTTAAACACACTCCACGTGGTTTTTCCCCTTATCCGTTAATCCTTTTCATTCATTTATTTATCTATCGTTTGTATGAAAATCACTGCCAAGACAAGTATGTAGATATTAATTAATCGATTCAATCATCAGTCATTTGTTTCCGCTAACGAATGACGCATAAGGACCGGCGCAGATTTGGCATAGCGTAAAAAACAATATCAACCTCATTATCTTTGGCTTAAGACAGAAAATACGTCAACACTCTGAACAGAAGCATAAGCGATAGCTTAGTGAATAGATTGCGAGGCGTATCGTGGCGCCACCTTCGATTTCAATCACATAATTTCAGCGTTACTTGAGGTCAAACGCTACCCTGTGTAAAAGAGCGGGCGAGCGTGCACTCGCGTATATTCAGCAAAGCGATTTCGATTTTATTGTTTTTAAAATAAAGTTGACTATTTCCTGTCTTTTCTAATACGTCACGCTAATCTGTATCGGCTTTAACATTCCTATTGCAATACTGAGTACCAAAGATAGATCGTAAGTGCAATTAATAGCGATTACCCAGTAAACAATAGATAACCGATACGATTGATCCCCACATACGTGTGTGGATGTTATTTCGCGTTTCATGTTGTGAACATGAAGACATTTTGTTGCATTCATTTTAACAGGAGAAGTGCACCGCCGGAGATTGGCGCGGCGACTTCGGGCAACGCAACGCATTCCAGACAGGGTGAGTTAATTTAACCTATTTTACTTATTATTAAATTAATTTATCGTTACATATCTCTTTTTATTTTAAAATTAAAATGTATTATGAAAAAGCAAACAGTTATAACTAGGCAGTCATAAACTCATGACTATTTTCTTCAATAAGAACTCTTTACTTTTATAGACGAAAATTGAAAAATAAGACAGCTAAAAAACGAATAAAAAAAATATGTTCATGTGAACTAGTATGCCAATCTTGTTGTTTTTGGATATTTGAATATAGTTGAGAGCGAAAACTTACCGTGTCCCCCATAGGTCTCCCTCAAGAGGTCAAAGATGTCTTCACGGAGCGCTCTGTTGAAAATGTCTCTAACGCACTGACAGTCAGTGCCACATGACTTGGCTGATCTTTTACAAACTACAGAGCAAGCAAAGCTCCACGTTTAAAAAATAAAACTTTTACAAACTGAAGCATGTGTACTAGGTTTCCCTATCTCGGGTGACGTGGCATTGACCATAGATAAACACATCCAACACCTGGCTCCAAACATAATTGTTACTAGGATTTTAACTAGGAACACTCGACTCAGCTTAGTAAGTGTTGCCATATAAAAATGTAATTTTAACCCCTGACGCAAAAACAGGGGTGTTATATGTTTGACGTTGATGTCTGTCTGTCTGTCTGTGTGTGTGTGTCCGTCTGTGGCATCGTAGCTCTCAAACGGATGGACCGATTTCGATGCGGTTTTTTTTCCATTTGAAAGCCAGTTGCGATGGTTCTTAGCTATGTTTGATGAAAATCCGTCCTATGATTCAGGCGTTTTTTTAATGTTAGTTTTACGTTTACAGCATCGTCGTCCTCATGTACTAACTCGACCGGCGCGCTCGGGTCTCCGAAGCCGGAGAAGCGGCAGGCGAACTCGCCGCTTCCCCCGCCGCCCGCGCACCCCGCCCCGCGCCCGCCGCTCGACCCCGCCCTGCAGCAGAAACACCAGCGCATGTCGAGCACAGGTAACTGTTCATCATCATCATCAGCTTGTATCAGTCCACTACTGGACATAGGCATCTCCCTAGGTATGCCACTGAGCCCGGTCTTCGGCTCTTCGCATCCAAATACTGTCAGCCACTCGGCGTTTGGCTACGTTTGTCAAGTCGCGGTCTCCGGCGCAAGTCGTCGCTCAACTTAGTCGGAGGGCGTCCTTACACTACCAAGTCGTGGTCTTCACTTAAGAATACGGTAACTGTTATGTGACGCTTGCTATCAACGAATCATTTTCTCACGACGTCACTACTTTTTTTATACAAGGACATGATTGTATGAGATTAATATTGGAAAGTTCCACCTATTGAATTACAAAGAATGAAATTAAAAACATTTTTAACATGAGATCCATCTACGAATACTCGTATATTTGTTTACAGGTGATCTTCACTTTAATCATGATAAGTTGCGGCGGAGTCTCAACGAGAAGCATCAACGGAACAATAGTTGCGTAAGCTCATCAGATTTCTACGGATGTAACTATCCCGTGGAAAAGCATAGATTTAGTTCCGGTGATATAATACGCCCGCTAGTCGCCAGAGAACTGAACTTTGACATAGATCAACGAGACAGTAACGCAGACAATTTGTACAACTCCATAGATGGACCAGTGTGCAGCGATTACTCAACAGAACCGACCACAAGCCTTCCTTCCGATCACCGCGTAACAGAAAGCCCGTCGCGTAACGTCGAAGAAATGTATGCGAAAGTCATGAAAAAAACGAAAGGCAGAACCGACGACATAGTCAGAAGGTCGAAAGAAATGAACACCGAAAGCGATTCGCATGCGCCTAAATTTCGCGGAGAAGATCCAGGATACGAAACAATCGACAGAAAGAAATCAGTGAATCACGGGTACGAAACGATAGCGCGAAAAGAAAGACAGAACTCACAAAGTCAAGATCCCGGTTACGAGACCGTAAGAGATATCAACAAGGCCAGCTCTAGTGCGTTGCATAAACTTAACCATCTGAACGCAGACAGCGGCCCAAATAGCATAGTGAGCAGTGACCCGGGCTATGAACATATTTCAAAGACTGACAACAGCGCCTCCGACTCCGACCCTAACTACGAGGTGCTAAGGAACCAACCCCCCACTCCACCCTACGCTACCATCGCGCCCAACTACAAAATCCAACCAACTTATTCGACAGTCAACAAACGGCCGACGAAGTATCACAACTGGCCGGTGAGCAACGAAGACGCAACGATAGAACCTAACTACGAATCTATGCCAAACGACCCTTTGTACAATACTGGGAGTGAATCGGATCCAAATTACGAATCGGTGCGGCCTAAAGATTCTAATTACGAAAGCGTGAACGCGCAAGATTCCAACTATGAATCGTTAAGGGGTAAGGATCCCAAATATGAATCTGTAAGATCGAGGGATTCAAAATACGATTCAGTGAGATCCAAAAAGGATCCAAACTATGAAAGCGTTAAGTACTTCGACGTAGCGAAGAAAGATCCGCCTTATGAGAAGCTAGGTAAAGAAGCGGGCTCTTGTGTGGAAAGGTCGGATTCAGCGGCCGGGTATGAAAAAATAAACGTACCAAACGCAAGGGACCCAAAAACCAGTATTAATAATGGTGCTGACGGTACTGTCAGTGATTACTTTCAAGTGTAAAAAATTACCCGGACAGACCAATACTGCTATTAATGGCTCAAGTATCGCAAAATATTTGTATGAAAACCAGCTCACGTAAACTATGCGTTACTATAATTTTCATACAAAGTTTTTACGATAATCGACATCGAGTACAGCAATTGATAAAACTCGTATTGTGGTACAGGTAATATGTACAATTATGAACAAGGAATGTTAAAACGAGCTATTACTATAGCAAACATTTTATAAACAGTATTTTTTCGATTAGAATTTTCTGTGCTTTTTATTTATTTTATATCTTAGTAATTGTCTATGGTGTTTAAATAACCTCAGTGCTAGGTTTTAAATCAATAATAACTTCCTTAGGTGTCTGTGATATATTACAATTCAAGAATTCATTTTAAAATTCAAATATTTATTAAAGTAAGCTTGGTGCCTGCAAAAGGTCTTACTTCCATATTTGTTTCTCCACATTCATCGTTCAAACATACCATATGGCTAGTTTTTATTCATTAGGTTTATCAATATTATATTAGTAAATTGACGATATTATCAGTAAGTGAAATAATTATCTAAATGTAATCGGCGAAAAGTGTATATTTATTTCCTGTTAAATCCGGGAGATAGTGTAAAGTTAGAAAAGCCAAGGTCCCAAAACACTCCCTTGAGGCATACCGTAAATGTTTTCTCTACAGCCTGATTTGTAGACGTAATTTCTTCGTATTGTTTTCTGCCTTATACATAAGAGGCTAACCGGTTAAATGTGTGTCCTCGAATACCAAAGTCTTCCAATTTCTTAAGCAAGATATCTTGCGACACGAAGTCATAGGCGCCGTCAGTATCATATCGAAAGAGTGGTGACTGATATATTGAAAACAGAATTGCTTATTTTTCATAATTCCAAACTGCGTTGCAAAAGCCATAGCTCTCCTCCGAAAAGCTATCTCAAAAAGTTTTATAACATCGGTGGTAATGCTGCAGGACGATAGTTAATGTTTCACAGGAAAGTTTCTGTTTCAAAAGACAAATTAATTAAGAATGTAAAGACAGGTGCTAAGAGAAGCTACATTTTATAGTTTTGGTGGAGAATTCATCGAATTCGTCTGATTTAGAGATTGAATGAGGCTTGTTACTTCCTGAGAGGTACAAGATGTCAAATATATAGGTACTACTCTAGATGCGTTTTTGTCCCAGTGTTTATACATTTGTTATATTGGAATTAGTAAAATTTATTAGGTAATTATTTAATTCATTTGCAATGTCAGGTGGGTTACAAATTACAGCATTTGGGCTATATTGTGGTCTGAGAGACCAAGCTCATATAGCTTGCCAAGAGCTCATTCGGCATTGTATACATGTTATAAATGCGAAAGTAACTCTAAAAGTCCCTCTGTCAGTGTGTTACTTATTCACGCCTAAACCGGCGATCTTGATGAAATATACTATGGAGATAGTTTAAACCCTGGGGAAGGACATATAACAGTTTTTATAGCAATAAACTGTACCACGCGGGGAATAGCTGGTGGTCTATACATATTCGTTGTATAGTTGGTCGGGTAATATTGAAATTAGAATAATGTTATGAAATTTTATATTTATTTCATTTAGCGTGCGATGCGACACAAGTCAGTTAGACTTGAACAATTTGCGTTTGTGTAATCTCTATTTATTAATGTGTTCTAATTGTAGTAAGTAATTAAAGCTAGCGCACATTACTCGTGTGTACACACGAGTAATCTCGTATACAATGTGTACAAAATGTACAATGTACATAATGTTTTAGATTTTATTATTTGTTAGTGTATAGCTATTAACAATTTGATCCAGTGTTCATTTATTATCTAAGGGATTTGTGTGCTGTTTCGAATGATGTGAAAGCTTGCATGCTATTCAACTATAACTTGTAACCTTTTGATTCATACTCTGTCGTTTTGTATGTGTATGTGGCAAGCGTGTACTAATTTCAACAATTCCAACTGGTGATTACAGGATACATTTTTGAGATAGGCTTGAATGATCAAGTCCCGAAGCTATGAAGAAACTGCCTCTATTGATTCGTTAACTAATTCATGTGTAATTTGTGACCTATATCGACGATATTTTTTTACTATTCTGAATTTAACCTTAGGGCATCGAGAGGGTTATGAAGTTGAGATCTTCAACGGACTTGACCGGTTTTTTTCTATTTCTATCATGTTTCAGTTTTGGTTATTCGACCGATCTCATAGTATACATCCTGTGTCTTACGTACTTACCTTGTCCCAATTAGTCTCTTTCACTTTATCCACAGATAAAAAGTAAAGATATAATAAAAGTCCACGTTCACTGCACTACTGCATTTTAGATTAGGGCATAAAATAAATCAATTTTAGTTAAAATTTGTTTTCTCTTATTATCGTTGACGTGAAATGGTATACGCCAGAAAGAGAAAAAAAAATTTTTTTTAACTAAAATGGGTTTATCAGACTCGTTGTCTTGTTATGAATGTATAATGTAAATGAAATTTAATTCTGACCACAAATCTTTCTTGAAGAAACGAAAAACATGTATTCGCTTTTATTAAAAATGCATTTTCTGATCTAGCTTTAAGATTATTTTATTGATGTTGTTGATTTTGTTATTTTATGTTAAAGCTAGGTTTAATAAATGGGAATGTGTCATATTACCCCTAAAATTGAACGAAAAATTATTAGGCTGCTTTTTATATTGATGAATAACTTATGGAGTTTCTAGAGAAAAAAGGTAGAACATTACTCGTTAGTAACTTTTATATTATTTACACATGAAGTACCTGAAAATGTTAATTATTAATTTTATGATTGTATTATAATTTTATTGCTCTTACTCTCGTTGATTCAACGAATACAGTTATGTCACTGATTTTGATTACCCGTGCTATAAATCTTATGTTAAAGGAAATATTGCCTTTATAGATACGTTTCCACTAATAGAGTTCTAATGTAGTTTAAACGATGTAGTTTTTATTTTGATACGTCGTTTATTGAATTCAAAATGCATTCCTCATTATGTTTATAAATGCAACATAAAGTAACTACAATATAAATTATAATTAACCACGAACATAATAAAATTGTAGTAGTATGTGAACCGTTTTTGTTTCAGCTTTATTGATTAAAATAAAATAAATAATTGAACGTTATATCCTGACTAGTTATGTAACATTAATAACGATAAATAAATGTCGTGGTTTACAGATACATCCCATATTTACACTCAGAGTTAACAGTTTTCTATTCTTAACAAACATACACTAATATACACTTGCATACTTTGTATTCAAAATGTTTATAACTACTATTTACCTTATAGTGATATAATAATAACACCATTTTATAAGTAGTAAAATTATAGTTATATACCTGTCCATCGACTGTGTTCGATAGCTAACTTTAATAGGTAATTAAACTATATTACATGTTTTAAACAACGTTTCCAATGTTACGAAAAGGTATTTAGCATACCGTATACTTACTGCCGCCCTAGATTTAAGTACAGTGTCTCCACGATTTCAATAAGGCGGGTACGGTACTTTGATGTAGGTGAATGAATATGTGCAGGGACTACCAATCAACAATACTAAGTTAGGAGAACCGGTATATCGACCACATCGTCACTTAACATCAGGTTACTTGTGGTCAAATGCTAACCTGTAAATAGTAAAACAAAAAAAATATGAATTTGTATACAGATTGATACCTAAACTAAAAAAAAAATAGATATGTATAGTAAAGCAGCATTATGTCCTATGGAATATTGCTCACAGCATTATGTCCTATGGAATATTGCTGTGGGGAAACGCTGCTGATATAAACACCATATTTGTTTTGCAGAAGAGAGCTGTTCGTGCGATTTACAAGGTGGGCCCCAGAGAATCTTTAAGGACTAAGTTTAAAGAAATTAAAATAATGACAGTTGTTTGTCAATACATTTATGAAAATTTAATGTACATAAGGAAAAATTTAAATAGCTTCAAAAAGAGAAGTGATTATCACAATTTTAATACTAGAAACAAAGATAAAATTGCTGTACCCACTACTAGGCTCCATAAAGTTAGCAACTCGTTCAAAGGTCAATGTGTACGCTTTTTCAACAAAATCCCAAGTGAAATTCAAGACTTATCGATAGCAAAATTTCAAGTCCGTATAAAGAGAAATCTTATTAGTAAAGCTTATTATAAAATATCGGACTATTTAGATGACAAACAAGCTTGGGATTGTAGTTAATCTATCTATCTTTCTTTCTATCTACCTATTCTCCCTATTTCCCCTATTCTAATCATTTCCGGTAAACAGCCAAAACAGTCATACTCACGAAAGTGACTTTGCTTGCGGCGGCGTCGTGTGTCGGGTCGCCCTCTTCCCTCTCATATGGTCGAGGAGAGCGATGGCTGGCACATGCGTCAACTCGTGAACGGGTGCTGCTTGTGGGGTCTGGTCTGCTTTGGTTGTGATCCCGCAACTCATTAATATTCATGTTCCCATATCCCAATGTGTACAACCAAACAAGAGAAATCTTATTAGTAAAGCTAATTAAAAAATATCGGACCATTAGATGACAAAAAAAGCTTGGGATTTTAGTGAACTTGCTCCAATTCAATCAATTAGTAATAAGAATAAAATTGTCAATGTGATCGCGCCAAAAAAATTACCTGCCGGGCGTTTCTTGCCTGTTCTTTTGCCGGCGTAAGGAGGTTGGAACAGGCGTAGCTAGTTTTAAGTTTGACGTTTTAAAGTGATCACAATGTATCCTATTGAATAAATAAATAAATTGAAATTGAAATTGAATTGAAATTGAAATTGAAATTGAAATAAAATACTCATAATTAATAATATTCGAATCACATAATAAATGTTTTATGGCCTTGGATCCTTATTGCCTCTATATGCCCAGCTAATAAACTATTGTATTATATTCTATAAACAGTGCTGTAATTCTATAAAAAATGAAGACATATTTATTTGATCCTCATACTTTGTAATGTTGTGTTTGGTGCTATTTTTTTCTGATTACTGGTAGTCCCAACCAAAAAGGTTAAGTATGTATTTATCACCATGTACTAAAAGATTATAAAGATGTCCCAATGCACACTAAAACCTAACTAAATTTGACTAGTATAAAAGCAAAAGGACACCATTATTTTTAGTCCTGTCAAATTTAGTTTAGTGTAAGAAAAAGAACATCAGAATTGACACCAATGTACTGTTATAACCTACAACAATCAAAAACATTCCCTAGTATAATGATATGAACTCCATGGCTAAAACAATGTTTAAAGGAATAAAGTATGCCATATAATAAACAGGAGACGTTTTATTTCCCTCTGTGTTAGCTTATAACATTGAAAAAGTAGCACTTATACCTACATGCATCAAAACAAAATGGTAGGTAAAAGCCATAGGAGCCCTCACCAATATAGGGTACTAGGTAAGGTACCTAGCCATTAATATTATTTCTTAATAATGAGAACCTCTGAGAATACCTTCAAGTTCTTTTATATAAGAGTAGGTAATATATTCAAAGAAGCTATCATAAAGTTCGTTCCAATTAGTACCCTAGACTTGACAAAAATAACTAAGCGGTTATTTTTATTGAAAGCGCCATGATATTATTAGTCATAAACTTGGATGAAGCAAGTGAAAATATAGTACATAGTAGAACAATAGGATTCACGATGATGTATGATGAGTAACATTAGTAAGCATTAGAAATAACATTAATAAATAAATATCGGGGGACCATTGCACACAAAATAAGCTCGAAACTTGTGATAAGAGTACAACGATTAAGCAACGATATAAAAAAAATACCAATTATAGGGATAGAAATATCCAAGAGTCAGGAGTTAGGAACAAATGTTTGTGCTCATCAGTCTCATCACTCATATATTTACCGGGGTTCGAACCCGGTACCGTTAGCATAAAATTAAAGTCGATACATGAGGGTGGTGAGTGTGTTAAAAATATTAAAAAAATAGCCTACGCCTACGCCCTAAATCATGGAAAAAGTGAGGGCGGAAAACAAGTACCAAACGACTACTTTTATGCTCTATGAACCTGGCAACATCGTTATGACATGGCTGAAGGACACGTATCCAAGCAATATATTGATATTGAGTCAAATCTGACAGCTAAACCTGACGTCTCACATCACTGACATAAGTGATGTGAGACATATAAAATCGAAAAAAAACAATAAAGTAAAACGTTGCGTTGCGAGTTGTGATTTTTCTTTTGCAAAAATTGCTAAAAAAATATTATTTGTAAAGCTCTCAATCTCAAGCATTGAATAACAAAAAGAAGAAAGGCTTAAATAGTTAAAAACTGAATAATAGATTCTGCTAGAATATAATAAATCCGTAGTTGTACAAACATGGCAAATTATAATAACTCAAACGATTACTCATGGCAAGGCCAAAATAACAGCCAGAATTATTCTTTCAATGCCTCATCGTTCCCGGATTCAGCACAAACTTTAGGTAAGTAAAGTTCTAAAAGATAAAATCGGTTTGTCTTAAAACTTTGTATATAAATGTACATAGTTTGATCAACCAAATTGCACCTTTTAAATTTCAGATTTCCAGAGTTTCCCAACTGATCAACAGAACTTTTCATATGACCAAGGACAAGGGGCGCCTATGTCAGCAAATAACAACCAGTACTACAATCCAACCTTGTTCACGCCTGCTCCAATACCCGGCGAACCCATTGTAGAAACTAATGACTTTGATGAACCGCCCCTACTTGACGAGCTAGAAATATATCCAGATAGAATATTAGAAAAAACATTAGCCGTCATGAATCCTTTTCACGGTCACTCGAAGGCAGATGATGCCAATTTTTTACTAAGGGATACAGATATTGCTGGTCCTATTGCATTTTGCTTAGCTTTGGCAGTTTGTCTGTTTCTATCAGGGAATAAAGCTCACTTTGGTTATGTTTACGGGCTATCTGTTATGTCTGTAATATTGATGTATTTCTTGCTCTCCTTGATGAGCAGGTCTGAGGGAGTTTTTACGATACTGAGTGTTGCTAGTGTGTTGGGGTATTGTATGTTGCCAATGGTAGTGTTAGCAGGGTTGGGGATATTTCTTTCTCTCGAGGGCTCTGTGGGCCTCAGTTTATCAGCTGTTGCAGTGATCTGGTCGGCATTGTCAGCCAGCAGACTATTTGTTACCATGTCGGGTGATGCAGAACAGAGGCCACTTATAGCGTACCCTTGCGCATTGGTCAATGGTGTATTTGCATTACTTGTTCTATTTTAAGAGTGGTTAACAACACATATTCTTATAACAATATAACTTGCTAGTATGTACCTATTTAGAAACTGTCTATAAACTTATTTGGCATTATTGTTAACCTATAAAGATTCTTATAAGCTTCTAAGAAATACTTATTAAATAATTTCAGTACATAGTTTATGTTAATGTTTTGTTCTGTTATTACCTACAAATTTTTTAGAGATAATGTAAATAAATTATAAATACTCAGTAGACTTTTAACATGAAATCTCCATATTATTTTAATAAACTTACTAACAACATGGATGGTAGCTACTCTTCCAAAATACCTAAAGTAAGATTAACATACATTTGAAACTTCTTTAATTTATTACCACCTGTGTTTTTGCTGTGTGGATGGTCTCACTTTGCGGTCCATTATAATTTATATAGATTTTCTGTTAACATTATCACAGGCCTGTGGTAACAGTGATCTGAATACTGATTTTGAGTACACAGAAAAAGGGTGAATTTTGGATATACCATACAGCTGATACAGGTATATTTCCTGAAGTTATCCAAAAATATAGCCATAAATATAGGAACACTAAAAAACACCATATAAATTTTGGAAAATATTTAATAAATTATATTACATTTTTACTACACAGTTACAATCTATTATATGATGGTCTGTCACTGAAGAAGTTCTTTAGGACCATAACTTGAGCAAACGTAACACAGAAAATAGCAAGTGTCTCTCCCATTGACCACCAGAATACCCTTTCGTTGAGATCCTCGGCTCTCTTGCGGCCCTGGGCTTCTCTCAGTCTGTGGTGAGTCTGATGGTCCAGGATCCTATTGAGAGCTGAGTGAATTTCTTCAGCTGAAGTCTCCAACTGTGACAAAATTGTTTTGATTAACACAATTTATTTATAGGCAATTTATTCTGTAGCAACTAGGTATTTTTAAGAGATAAAAACAACTGACATCAGTTGGCTAAATTGATAAGAAATTTCTGCCTTTTGAGTGTCCATCATTTCATATGTTTATTTGTTCATAATACTTAGATATTCGGTAACATGCATAAAGTATGCGAAATGTATAAATCAAATCTTCCGTTGATTAAGAAAGATTCTGTAACTGACATAAAATGTTCCAATTACCTGCGTGAGCACTGTGGCATGATCTCCAACTCCTGGCAATGGCTGTTCGGGTCCTACATTGAGTTCCATATACACAAGTTTGTGTGAGAATGTACTGAACTCGTTACTGAAACATACTTTGTAAACACCTGAAAAAACAACATTCTCTTAATTCCAGGCTAAATGTGTGACTAATTGAACTGCTACAAACTTTTTCATAACACTCTCAATGTTTCAAATTACATAGTAATGTACACATAAAATCACATAAAATGTTGATTTATGTAGCATTAGCATTATCAAAAAGGTATACTGGTATATTTATGTCAGTATTTAGTAGCATAATAACATAAAACGGGGTTTACAACCCAGGACTTTTTCTGCGGTTAACTAGATAAGTTCAGAAACATGATTGTCAGTTAGGTGAAACTTTGTGCATAAAAATGGAAATTCCTTAGACTACAGCAGGTGTTGATGGATATAAATCTTTCTTCATAATACCTATACCTTCCAATACTGTAACTGTGGTTACCTAATAACGTTTGAAGTCACCTTCATGGGGATTATGACTGTACAGGTGTATAGTTTAAGTGAATTAACTGTAAAATTAATTAGCACTTAATATTTCCAATTCAAAGTAGTCTAATTTTGTTTTGATACATATTGCGGTTCCAATACTAGAATTCTAGGTTCTTCTTCATTTATAGGCTAGGAAACTACAATGTACATACTTGTTAATTTTTTTATATAGTCTAAGTGCCGATATGGTAAGTGGGTCAAAAAAACAAATGAATGATTACTTTTTCCCATAGATACATTACTACATAATATTGCTAAGGATTTTACCTGTTTGTTGAGCAGTAAACGGGTGAGAATCATATTGCATTTTTTGCTGCTGATAGATTATTTGCTTATTGGGACCTTCAATTTTAACGTCTACATCGTATTGGCCGCCTGTGATGACCTGTAATAGTCGTTATCAATGAAAGTATGTAAATACCGGGTTTTCTAAAGAAATTCGTCATTTAATTGAAAAAAAATGTTCAGCTATGTATAATTTATAAAGTAGTCCATAATTAGTGCACTTACTACCAAAAATAACACTGAATTACCTGATATTCTAAAGATGCAGAGGTATTCTTTTCTATTTCCTGGTGAAAACATTCAACGGCACTGTCAGGTAATTCGAAGGTAAGCTCTACGCTCTTGGAAAGTACTCCATTGAGCAACGTGGCTAGTACAACAATTATTAGAGGCGTTAAATACATTTTGATTAACAAATTTCAAAGGCAATTACAAAATACTCGTCGAGAATATAGCATAACCTCATCGATTGACAAATTTGACAGTAGACCAAATACATGACATGACGTGAATTGACGTGATGTCACCACGTAATTGGCTGCGTTCCAGAATGCTTTCGTGATTTTCGTGTTCGTTGACGTGTAGAGTACATAAAGTAGCTCTGAGACGATCAGATTAATGTGAAATGGCGGTTTTCCTTGTATCTTTATTTTTCCCAATCTCAAAAATTATAGGACAACATGATATCTACTATTTTTCAATTTTTCATACGATGCAGATTCAGCTTAAGGCGTCAGGTGTGACAAATAAAGTGGAGTTTAGATTACGCCACAAGGGTACCATGTATATAAAATGCTATTGACTATTGTCACCTATGTCCTGAGGCTTGAGCTGAGGCAGAGTCTTCTATGCGGCTTATAACTCCTAGAAGGTTCAATCGTAAGATAAGCAAGTTTATTAGGATCATAGATTTGTGTTGACAGAATGGTCAGCGCATTTGCCGTGTCAATGGGTAATTATTGGGATTGGGTCGTCGTTAGCTGCCCGGCGTACGTTGCAATAACTTCTTGTCAAGACTTTTTTGCCACCTTTGCCATTAATTTTGCTGTTTTTCGGGCGTTTCCACAACAGCTCATCAAAGTTTTATCGCAATCGTATAAATAATGGTTTAGGAACACATACGAAACTTGACAAACAAACATTCATTTTTGTTCAGTAAGTTCATACTCATACCTTAAAACTTATTATTAAAGTACAACTTACTACTGTAGGTGTAGAGTACCTACTACAATACTATCATAACTTATGTAGAAAAGCAGTGGTCCATGTAATTAGCATGAAAAAAGGAATGACATTTGTTTTAGAGTTAAAGTAATATTCTTCTTAACAACTTATGTAGGTAGGTAGTAGCTGTGGTATCTATATCGACATTGGTACAGTCAACGACAAGTCGCTGAACAATAGCACATTTTCTGATTACCGTCATCACCTTAAACACCAACCTTTGACCACATCGTCACAGGCGTGATAAGTTGTGGTCAGAGCGCTACCTTCTAAAATGTAAAAAAACTCACGCCATACTGATCTAAAACACATTTAGGAAATCTAGTATGATCAGCTACTTTTGTTGCTGACTGTACACGTATACCTACTCGTAGTCTCGTATATAACGAGGTCTGCAGTCAGCGTCTGCAGGGTAAGTAACTAAGTACGGCTAGCGGCTAGCCTCTATCTTCCTAATATGGATGTATAGACATAAAACCGCGTGTTTTTTACGCGTAGCTAAACAGTGAAACTAATTTACTGCCATTGCTATACCTTACCTACACTACATCCCTGCCTGTCTCTAATTGAAGGATACGAAACCTCACTATCATTATTTCTGTAGCAGTGTTAGCACCTATTTAATAGAGGAATTAAAAAATAACAAAACAATAACAGTAAAAACAAAATTTTATTAAATATTCAAGACAATTGGAAAATTAAATTTTCTCTTAAACGTTTAGCGACATTTTGCTGAACATTAAAGTAAAAGCCATTTTCTCTTAAACGTTTAGCGACATTTTGCTGAACATTAAAGTAAAAGCCATGATTCCAACAAACAAAAAAAAAAAGAAAATACTGTGATTATAATGTCTTAATATGTTAAAGTTAGATTGATTCCACGATTCCTGATACGATATCGTAACTACGACGACTGACATCGAAATGGCAGTGTATATGTAGACATTCGTCTATATTGAGTCCATCGACATCGTCGCCTGTTCCGGTATCGTTCTAGGAAGGGTGTGACCGCTAACACTTAAGTGCAAAAGGACTTAACTAAGAATGGAGAGTGTAAAAATGCAGAAAATACTTGGATTTAACTAGTGAGTGTTTAGAACGCGAGCCCTGCGTCGGAGTAAGTGGTGACGATCTTCTCGATGGAGTTGGCGTACGCGGCTGTTCTCAGATCTAACCCCAGGTTGTACTTCATGGCAGTCTTCATGATGGCCTAGGGAAATAAATACTCAATATTACTGCATATCTATTACTCTTATTATTTATATCTTCTGATAGAATTACTGAAACTTTTATCCCGCAGAAACCTTTTGAAAGTAGGAAGATACACTATGTATCAATCCATATAATTTGTGTATATGTGTGGTTTCACTCGCATGGACTATACTTTAATTGTGATAAAAGGTATCATAGGTCCTTCCCTTGAGTTAAAAAACCTCCATTCGGTTTAACGGTAGAGGCGTGAAAAGGTTACAAAAATACATAATAATAATATGTATGTAGTATCCATATACTATGTAGTTTTTATAATTATCTTATATTTTAAATGCGTAAGAAACTCTAATCTGTCTGCTCCATTTTCACACATAAACTGATAAACAGATCTTAATGAAACTTCGTATGGAGATAGTTTTAACCGTGGCGAAATATATACATATGATACTTTTTATCGAGTAAAATTGTGCACGCGGGTGAAACCGCTGGGAATAACTAGAATGCAATTACAATAATCTAAAGTACTGACCCTTGCGGAGCGTTCCATGGTGTAGTCAAGACCAGAGTGCACGATATCCTTCTCGGAAGCGCCGGAAATTTTCTTCTGGAACGACTCTGAGGGTGTGACCGGGATGCGTCCGCCCACGCGACCGAAACGACGCTCCAGCGACTCTTGCACGGATTCTGGGAAAATAATTATTTATTTTTACATGAAAGGCAGGTCTTTTCACAGGCAATTTAAAAATAATTTGTTTGAAAATTCCGATAGATGGCATTAGCAGTAAACATCATGACAAGTGAGTATTTAGACAGTGGCCCAAAATGGGTTGGTAGATGTCGCGCGTTATGTTAATTAGGAGTAACATGAATAATAACGCAAAAGAAATGGGGCGAAACCCAGCTAGTGAAAAGTTCCTCAATTACAGGGCCAGCGTGGTGTCATTAAATTGGAGTCATACTAAATGAAAGTATTTAAAAGTGTTGTAACTAAAATCATGATAAGACATGATAAGAAAAATCAATAAACTACGGCAGACCACTACAAGTTCACGCGCTACAATCGGATAAGATAAAAGAGGCGCATAATGTAGGCTATTGGACAATGAAACAATAATATTGGAGTGGACGTGGGTGACGAAACAATAATAAATAATTAGGTTTTGATTAAATGTATCTAAAAACTCATTTGTAGAACATTATTGATTCAGTCAAGTTAACACCGGTATACGGTTACGGTTGATTTAAAACACTACATTCATTCTAAGAAAAGATAAGTTCCATTTTCAAATTTTAAATAAGTTGGCACGCCCGCTGAACGAACGCGTTCTAATTTCAAATAATAGCAATTTGTAAAATTCTTAGTATCGTTGCAGATAAGTGGTCTATTCAGATAAATGATTTATAATGATGACCGGAATCATATTAATGATGACATTTAGCAAATTATTTAAACTGTGGGCATTTCAGTGTAATGTTTACATAAGATTTCATGGCAAAATTTGGTCCTTATACTTTTAGGATCAATTACACAAACAATTACTGCACGCGATTACATAAAGAATATTGACAGGTTCGATTGCCGGTTATGTATGTATTGGTAATGGGCCAGATTGAAGTTTACGATCAGGCGAGCGATTGACTTGTCTCCTAAGTTACATAAAATTAAACTTTGGTAATGTACATTGTTTTCTTGTATACAGGTATTCTATACTGTTATTGTATGTCATTGAAAAATAATGAATTCCAAAGACATATAGTAATATTAGAAAGGAAACTCCTTACTTGTCCTTGTGCCCTCTCAGAACTTAATCCTGGATCCGCCCTTGCATAGATAGAACAACATAAAAAGAAAGACCTTAGAGCTATCTTCTTATCCCTTATAGCGATTTCTACCAGACAACCTTTGGATTTTTTACTAGTACAAGTTTGTATATATGATGTTAATAGTTCTTACCCAAAAGGTGGTAGTTAGATTCCCTCTCGTATTTGAAAGTGAGACGTCCGTACGACACGTGGTTCAGATTCTTGAGCCACTCGAAGAAGGAGACGGTCACACCGCCAGCGTTTATGTACAGGTCGGGAATTACCAGGATGTTGCGCTCGATCAGAATTTGGTCGGCGGCGGGCGTGGTGGGGCCGTTGGCCGCTTCGGCTATAATCTGGAAATATAAGGTTTTGAAACTAAACTATTTGGCTATGATCTGTAAATGTTAGGATAGAAATAAGACGAAACTGCGAAGGTCTAAAAAAAATTGGGTTAACGCTTTGGCTATGATTTGGAATGTTAATGATTTGGAATGATTAAAATTTACCGATTTGTCTATTATCGGGTAATGTAAGATAATATCAAATATAATTAATTAAGACTATTGCCATATACTCTGGAAATGTTGGGATTAAAATTTGTTGATTCGTATAACATGATCAGTGAATACTAGAAAACAAATGAGACTATTACGCTACGATTAGGATTAAAACTAGCCGATTTGTGTTTGATCTGGAAATAGTTGAACTGAATGTTTGCTCGTTTGTCCTTTACCTTAGCCTGTATTTTTTGCGCGTTGCCTTTGTGGATGACCTGCTCGATGGCTGCAGGCACGAGGATGTCGCACTTCTCGTACAGCAAGTTCTCGCCCTCGTAGGCCTTCGCCCCCGGGAACCCGACGATGGTGCCGTTGTCGATGCGGTAATCTTCCAGGGCCTAGAAAAACATAGGTAGCACGATTTTCAATTTTTTTATTGTAAACTCTAAGGAAGTCCAGTTCTGTCGACTAGCACATATCGGTGATCCGGCAGCCTCACTTAAGAGCCAGTTTTCAAGCCAGGGTTAGCGTGGAACCACCTTCGGCTCATCACACGATTTCTGGTCAAAATCTACTCTGTACCTACCTAAGATTTATGAAAAAAAACTATTTTTTTAGTAGGTGCGTTTGCTTTCAATATAAGAATTACCGAATTTCTAGAAAGAATCAGTAAAAACAAAATTAATAGTATTGATGTTTGATCCAAGAGTTAGACCTACATAATATATCAAACTTCAATAGCCTCTTACACAAAAGCTAAAATCAAAAGTTAATTTTATGAAGTCGTTTTAAATCTGGTTTGCATCATTCTCAACTTTATTAGGTAGGTACTTAACGTTAATGACTCTGTTTTTTTATTAAACAATGACCAATAGCAGATTGAGGATAGTAAAGATAAATATTTACGATGTTGATATGTATTCATTGAAAGCAAGAGTGATTGGTTATCAAAACTAGGTCAATAATGTTCACCCTGTTTGTGTACATTGTATATCTTTATGCAGTTAGCAACTAGGCATTCACTAAATACGAAATTTGTGATGTTTATTACCTACACAACTAGTAGAAGCTAAAAGTAGGAATTAAAAAAAAAACCTATATAAATAAAATAAAAGTAACTATAGTCCTATGACTAAGTTATGTAAGGATTTGCCATCGCTCAAAACGGTGAAGGAAAACATCGTGAGGAAACCGGCATGTCCAAGAACCACAACATTCAAGGGCATGCGATACTTACCAACCCGCACTGGGCCAGTGTGGTAGATAACGGCCCATACTATCTCTCTCTGAGATAAGGCCAGAGTCCCATCAGTGGGAACGTAAAGGCTTATGATGATAGTATACCTATTAACAATTACACGTGTTGTATAGAGATAATAAGATAATAATGTGCTAGTCTCTCAGAAGCTTGCGCTTAGACCGGGCGTAGCGTAGTGCCACCCTCGACCACATCGTCACTTAACATCACGTGACTTGTGGCCATAACCTAAGTAAGGAGTAAAAAAAAAACAAAGCATGCATGGTTTCGGTAGTAGATGGCCAATACAACAAAACAAATTAGCAAAAAACCAAATCAAACCCATGTCCGCAAGGATGTTTTTGTTTTATAAAACAGGCCACTTCAGAGTCAGTTCCTAATCCAAGTGTAGCGTGGCGTTACCTCTAACCGCATCGTCACTTAACGTCGGGTGACTTGTGATCAAACGCTACCCTGTAATAAGTAAAAACCTCCGTGGACACTGACCTTAGGGTCTATACCGTCGGGGTTGACGATGGAGCCGTCGTGTTCGATGATGCCGACGCAGGTGGCGCCCGCGCGGACGAGGTACCGGCACGTGTGGAGCCCCACGTTACCGAAGCCCTGCACGATGAACGTCTTACCACCCCAGCCCGGGGTCGTACCTGGAACATAGAATATAGATATGGTTGTAGTGCGATCAACGACGAAAGTCCCTGAACGTCCTCAACTATTCAACTTTCTTAACATCAAAGTGGCTAATCTAGTGCACATTCGGAAATCTGGTCGTGATCAACAACTTTTGCATTGTGCGTAATCGGTAATTGAATAAATTTATTGAGCTGTTGGGCTTAGGTGTAATATTGAATCATAGAATCAGCTATTTTAGCATATAAGCTTTTAATTACATACGTAGGTATTAATTACAAAGTAAAAATTTTCAATAGAATGATCAAGCCACTCCTCAATCATTATTTAGTTTTGAAATTCTTCGTCAGACCAACCAAGTTACCTAATTAGGTGATTTGTTAGTCAAAATAGTGTCATCCAAGTATAGATCAAACTGTTGGTTGAGCGAACGAATCCAGCAGGTGTTCGAAACAACAATAAAAGTCAGTCAACCCGGATATAGAACTCAGAATCACTGTTACGTAAACGACCTAGTTTTAAGTTTGACGTTTTAAAGTGATCACAAGGTATCCTATTGAATAAAGTACAATTGAATTTGAATTTTACCGTAACATTTCTTGAGGGTGCGATACAAATCCATCGGCTTTTTTTCTATGCAACTGAGTGCCGAGACTAGCAAGTCGCTCGCCTGATGACAAACATCACGCTTGTCCATTACAGTTCAATGTCATCAAGAATTATGAACTTGAGACGAATTTAAAATTGAAACTGCGCGCGTTTTTGTTGACTCTTCTCGATAGTAACTGTAATTGCGGGCACGTTGATAATGCCCCTTGATTTTTATTATTTTAACCCATAATATTTGTGTTCAGTGGTTTCTGATTAGTTTATTTAAGTAAAATTTAAAAATATCTATAACGAGCCTATATAATGTGTTAATGCAGGGTGCAGCCTATCTCCATTCCAAATCTACTCAAATCCATTCAGTAGTTTTTGCGTAAAAGAGTTACAAACATCCATCCATTCATTTTCACATCATATTCGTTTATGTCAATGTAGCAACGCTAATAGAGACTTTACTAAGTTTAAATAAAATCTGTTAACAATGAAATACTTTAATAATAATACTAGATGATAACAGGACATCTATGGTATAATTTATACTATTGGTTACCAATCTGGCTCATGTAGTTGGCCTCGTTGATGAAGTTCTCCAACCCGTGGAACACACCCCTGCCGGTGGCGGACACCCTGCCGTGGATACCTCCCTGTTTAAACATAAAAGTCGTATCGTATCAAAAGAAAATAAATGAAAATGTGCAAGTTTCTTGCGTATTATTTTGCCGGTGTAAGGAGTTAGAAACATGCGTAACTAGTTTTAATATCGACGCTTTACTAAAAATTAATCGATCTGTTATATTATTTCTATTTTTATGGGAGTAAAATATTATGAAAATTTAAAGTCGTAGAACAAAAGTTGTCTATATAAATAAAATAAATAAATATCTGGGACAATTGCACACAAATTGATCTAGCCCCAAATTAAACTCAAAACTAGTGTTATGGGTACTAGACAACGATATACATACTTATAAAGATAGAAATATCCAAGACTCAGGTACAAATATATGATGCATACTTAGGATTTTTCAAAAACTCTGCATTTATTAGCGTACATTGACCTGTGTAAGACGGTCTCAGGGTCAGTGGTGGCACAATCTTCTCTATAAGCTTCTCTATTTTTACTTGATGATTGATAAACGTGACTTGTTCTAATACTGATGCACCCACGTTTTTAATTAGTATTCATTATCATATTATGTAGTGATTATATTCATACGAATCTCGCATATCGTTCCGACATGTTCTAATCCGAAAATAAGCCAACTCGATAACCAGTTTTAGAATTGATCTAATATTAAACTTGTATGGAGGTTTACAGTTGTTGGACTGCGATTTCATTTCAAGATTAGGCGACCCGTCCCGTAGCTTGCCTGTGGGAAAGTCCGTCCTTTCCATATAAACTTTAATGACCCATTATTTATTGACCCGCTTAGGGGATACATTTTGAAAGAACCTTTTTTAGTGAACGCTTAGTAACTTAGATACGTTAACCAAATTTCAGATTGTCTTGTAAGTTTTGAGATTTCTGGATTAACTTGTCCGTCAGGCTTTTATATTTGGAGATCAGACCATAAGGTAGACGCGTGGCAAGTTTTATATGATTTGATTAACACCATATCTGCCTAAAGCAGATATCGAAACCGACAGAAAGAGAAAGCGTCTTTCGTTACTTTTATGGTATAGGTACATGTTCATGATTTTCAGCTGTGCGCCAAAATTCAATCAGCATCGAGATGGGCGTCAGAAGAATTCTTCAGAGTGGGCAACTTGCTCATTTGCCAATTTATTACATAAAAAAACAAGTAAATACCTGGTTGATAGGTTTTCCAGTGACGCAAGCGTGTGCGTTGATGTCCTGGAAGCCGATGGTCTTAGCGTAGGTGTCCGCAATCCAGGACATCTCACGCTCGCCGGTACCCATGTCCGGGGCAGGCACATCCACGCCAGGCCCTGGGGGCAAATTTAGAACGATAAAATGAAAAAATCAAACTATAACGCCGGTGTAGGTACAGTACGAGAACCAAATTGCAGTAGCACCTCAATGTTCATAGTCGCTCGAATGGTAGGCGTGCAGCATATGCGTGTGTGTGTGTGTGTGTGTGTGCGACCGGTAACCGCGCTGTTTCTGATTGGTTCATGTGCACACGTAGGACATGCGAAATGGCTTGCATTTTTAAAACACTTTTATTAGCTTGACTTGTAACTAACTAACTAACTAACTAACTAACTAACTAACTAACTAACTAACTAACTAACTAACAATGTAATCAAATCTTAGAAGTCAATTTTCACCAACTTCTAATTGTCGTATCGACTTGAAACTTTGTATGTGTATGTAATCTCGGTGACAATGCAATAATTTGGTATCATCAACCTGATCTGATGATGCAGCCGGAAGGTGGGTAGGGGATCTCTGCAGTGCCTTCTAGTAAACCCCTCGTGTTTGGACTCATATGAATCGTCTTGATGAGTACAATAGATTGGACTTGGTGACGATGGTCTGATGATGTAACCGGAAGGTGGGTAGGGGATCTCTGCAGTGGCTACTAGCAAACCCCTCGTGTTTGGGCTCATATGATTCGACTTGATGAGTCAAATAGATTGCACTTGGTGACGAGGGTCTGATGATGCAACCGGAAGGTGGGTAGGGGATCTCTGCAGTGGCTACTAGCAAACCCCTCGTGTTTGGGCTCATATGAATTGTCTTGATGAGTCAAATAGATTGCACTTGGTGACGAGGGTCTGATGATGCAACCGGAAGGTGGGTAGAGGATCTCTGTAGTGGCTACTAGCTAACCCCTCGTGTTTGGGCTCATATGAATCGTCTTGATAAGTCAAATAGATTGGACTTCGAAACAAAGGACTAAAAAGTAATAAAATAAAAATATATAGTTTAAAAAACTAAAAAAACACTTTAAAAACGCACTGAAAAATATAAAATAATTAAATTGTATTAGTTACGATATAATGGTTAATTCAAAAAGTGTGGAGCGCTTCTTTTACTGGGTAAATAAAAGTACACACAACCAAAAAGCGCTCCACACTTTTTGAATTAACCATTATATCGTAACTAATACAATTTAATTATTTTATATTTTTCAGTGCGTTTTTAAAGTGTTTTTTTAGTTTTTTAAACTATATATTTTTTTGAGACTGCTACTGGAATTTTGACAGCGACCTTACGTCATGATTTTGTGTTGATGGATGGAAAGGAAAACCAAAGAAAAGGTGGATGGATTTTGTAAGAACAGATATGAATGAAAGAATGGGAGGAGAAGACGAGCCGCAATGATCATGATTTATATATCTAGCAAGTTCAAACTACAGTACTTACAAAGAGAATTAATTGTTCAAAAACAGTAATGCAAAGGCATTAACGCAAGAGCACGTATAAATATCGTAAGTTATCTGTGTTACCGTTTTATGCATCTTCTAAGTATGCATGCAGGCTTAAGCATGATATTATCCCATGCTATGCGCCTGTTTATTGTCCATTGTATATCTTAAGGTCGCTGATTGCAAACACTGTTAGCACACTAAACTTGAACTACTTAAGTTTATCAGTCGCCAAGTAATCTAGTCAGTGCATAGAACACGTTTTGATTACAAGTCATATTATGAGCGTTGATTACAATGATTGAAGTCAGGTATAATGGATTTCAAATTCTTGATACCAGTTGACTAGTTAGAAGCGGAGACTATGTGATATCTATTATACTATTTAAGAAAAGTGTGCAACATTGTATTGTATAGGTAAAAACTTTTTCTGAAATGTGGTTTCCAGTAATATGACACTTCCTCGCGGATCGTCGTCGGTTATCGACCTGCTCGACAGTCGACGACCCAGCAGAAGGTCGGAGCGGATTTGCTTGGCGAGTAAGGATAGATCAATAGAATCATCCAAAGTCATATCCAATACTTAATATAGTTAACAATTCAATTGACATCAGTTATTTCGGTCAACAAGATGCATGAGCTAATAAATCAAACTTATAACAAGCGTAGTCTTTACGGTAACCTGTTTGTGTTTATTAATACAAAATTACACTTACCTGCTTACATTTATTACAACATAGTTGCATAATATAAATTCTAAGACAAAACGCTTTATTGATCCAATTCAAAATCAACGTGAAATTGTGGTAGGTACAAAGTTATGCAGTTCACTTATTTGTGATGTGACTGGAATTATATTTATTATTCAAATCGTATTACAGTCGATAACAACAACAACACATAACATGTGTTGCATACATACATACAAATTTTAACTACCTATCTGTGTGTTATGTTAATCTAAACAGTATGGATCGGAGATCTGAAATAAAGCTTTTATTATCTAAAAACACCGTACCTATAAAACCATCTGTAACTGACTGATATACAATACATCCCTAGACACATGAAACTTGGAATGTATAATTAGGATGTGTGCAGCAGTGTGCAGTAGAGGAGCCACAAAAGGAATGTGATAAAAGTGAGGTTTGTATGGAAATAATGGAAATTCCAGAGAAATGTCAACTTCTACACTGTGACGAAGAAGCAGAGCAGGGTACTTAGGTATATCTAGATTTATTTTCATCACTTCGTGAAGGTTTACTAGTTAAATATTTTGTTATTTATGTTTGGATACGTATTGCTTTTAAGTGTTTGTCGGCACAGTCGGCAGGATCGTGGTTTTTCAATTTACAACTGTATGCCAATTCAAGTAGAGACAATAATTGGTAAGAAAATAGAAAATCTGGTGGAATGAAATCTTTTTCCTTTCTAAAATCTCGTGAAGATTTCAGAATTCGATTTTTTGTTTTATTTACAGAACAGATAGTGGATAGATCTATGCTAATTAGGTATAAACATTTGTAAATATGCATGTTTCTTGTTACACATAGAAAAAAACATTTACTTTTATTAGCATTTAAGGTGTGTGAATGTGTGTTTTTTCAAGATTCGTTTGGTTTTCAAGCTGAAGCACTTACCAATGAAGCCCTTCTTAGCGAGCTCAAGTGTGAACCGGCGGGTGATCTTTTCTAACTCATGCTCGGAGTATTCCTTGGGGTTAATCTTGATTCCGGCCTTAGCTCCACCGAAAGGTACGTCCACGCACGCGCATTTGAAGGTCATCAGAGCTGACAGCGCTTTAACCTCGTCTCTGGACACATCGGTTGAGAATCTGATACCTGGGAAAAGTAAAACAGGGTTTTATTATTGTTCATTTTTACACCTCAGGGTAATGTTGATCAAGAGTCGTCTGCTTTCATGTGATGAAGTTGTCGTAGGTAGTGCTACGCTACTGGATTGGGACCTGGCTCTCAAGTAAGACTGCCGGAACACTCCGAAAGGTGCTTGGCTTCGTAGTTGGCTGTTTTGCCACTATTACTTTTACATATGTAGCATTGGAAGAGGTGTACCTACATCTAGCAGTGGATTGTCACAGGCTTATGCCCGAAATTAATAATAATGATCCGATCCGTTATCCGCGGTTTTGGATCGATATGTCATGTTATAATATGTCATTTTAGTACTAGGGCTTGACAGATTACTACTAAAATAACATATTATGACATGACATATCGATCCAAAAGCGTGGATAACGGATCAGGATCGATTATTAATTTCGGGCGTTAGGCTAACATGATAATGGTGATTTTCATTAGATGAAAGCATAATAACATAGAGCAACGATTACACTCTTGCCCTCTCGAACTTTATTTATTCAAGGTATTTTTAAAATAAAATTTATATTTCGTTAAATGGCTGACCTTATTAAAATTGGAATTTCGAAAAACCGTGAACACATCCTCCAATGTCTTTAGGACCAGTTTGTTCTTTAAATTTTATATAAGTAGGTTAGGTAGGTACACTTATAATTAAATATAACAGAAGACATAACCGTGATGGCTGAATGCTGTTTTTTGAATAAATTATCATAGATATAATAATATTTTGATGTGGATATGGCTAACGATTTCAGGCTTAATTTAGTTCAAGCATGGACATTGTTCATATAGGCAGCAAATTCGATTACATCGGCCCGGGGCGTTAACATAACTACTTATAATAATATGTTCTTGTCTCCAAATCTAACATATGAGTTTGTCGCTTTTGTTTAATTTTCGTCGGTTGTACTATTTTTCATCTCATCGAATAAGCACAAACAATCCTACTAATATTATACACGTGGAAGTTTGTAAGCATAGCAGGATGTATGTTACTTTCACGCAAAAAACTACTGAACGGATCTGGATGAAATTTGGAATATGGATAGCTTACACCCTAGATAAAAAAATAGACTACAGGTAGGTATAGGTATTTCAACATTTCAAGCCATGTTGATTTGCCTAGAATACATCTTTTTGTATAGTGGCAATAAATCGATTGTTGGCAATCGCCGCGGTCTAGCAACGATGACATCATCGGAGGGAGCTGCGCGAAGTACCTGCAGGGTCCCGTTACCAGGCGACCTGTTCAAGTAGTTTTCAGGGAAATAATAATAAGGGCAGCGTTGAGACCCACTTTAAGCAGTCGAATGTTTTAGATTTATTCCCATTCATACTTCGGTTCGCGTAACACTGTTTAATCCAGATTTAAAATAATAAGAGTTTGTAATAATATATACGTTTCAGTGAGAATTTATGTGTATTTAAGTATTGTATAGTTAATATCAGAAGTGGGATGCCTTTGAGTGCAAGTGGTTCTATGAGGGATTTTGAGGGATAGATATCGTGGAATGAACTTGGTACACTCAAGTGAAGCGAAATGCCTTTGAGTGCAAGTGGTTTTACGAGGATCTAAAACGTGGAACGAACTTGGTACACTCAAGTGAAGCGAAATGCCTTTGAGTGCAAGTGGTTCTACGAGGGATTTTGAGGAATAGATATCGTGGAATGAACTTGGTACACTCAAGTGAAGCGAAATGCCTTTGAGTGCAAGTGGTTGTACGATGATCTAAAACGTGGAACAAACTTGGTACACTCAAGTGAAGCGAAATGCCTTTGAGTGCAAGTGGTTCTACGAGGAATTTTAAAAGCTTAAGTGTGGTAAAAGCCCTTTAAGTTGAGTGCAGGTGGTTCTAGAGTAAATATATTTGAGAAAAGATGTGCAATATACGTTAACAGAACTTTAAATCCGATATGTCCTTATGTTAATGTATGTAAAAATGTAAAGTAACTGAAGAATTTAATTTACAGCACTTTATCTGAACTCGTGAGGTGCTTGGTGGGACAAGCACCAGGCAGAATGGCCGTGTTGGCAATCGCCGCGGTCTAGCAACGATGACATCATCGGAGGGAGCTGCGCGAAGTACCTGCAGGGTCCCGTTACCAGGCGACCTGTTCAAGTAGTTTTCAGGGAAATAATAATAAGGGCAGCGTTGAGACCCACTTTAAGCAGTCGAATGTTTTAGATTTATTCCCATTCATACTTCGGTTCGCGTAACACTGTTTAATCCAGATTTAAAATAATAAGAGTTTGTAATAATATATACGTTTCAGTGAGAATTTATGTGTATTTAAGTATTGTATAGTTAATACGATTTTTTATTTATTTGCGTTGTCGATTTTTGAGAAATATATGAAGGGCACTGAACCCAAATCAATGGTTGTTGTGTTTGCTATAGTAGAACCTACTCAGACTGAAAAACAATCTATGTTTAATTAAAATGCGACACCGAAAAGATGTTCGTAGGTACTTAGTTACTTGCGACGTGCCAAAAAGTTAATCAATGACGACTTCTTGGTGAACTCTAGGCTCCAGAGTCTGGCTCATCGACGTGAAGTGGCAAGTTTGTCGGTTTTTATAGACGGTTTGGTTTTCACTACGGAGAGTGTGCACAAGAACTGCACGACCTCCAGCACCATTCCATTACCGAACGACTAGGCGTTCCGATAAGCGCCATCCTTTCATCGTGGAAATACCACCGATACGCACGAGCAGGTTTGCGTCAACTTTTTTGGTTAGAACTGCAAAAGAGTGGAATGCCCTGCCTTGGTCGGTGTTTCCTGATAGATACAACCCGGGGGTGTTCAAGTCAAGAGTGAATAGGTATTTACTGGGCAAGTGTGTTACACCTTCGACCACATCGTAGCTTTCCATCGGGTGAGATCGTGGTCAAACGCTAGCCTAGTTTGTTGTAAAAAAAAAAAAATACTTACCTACAAAAGTCGCGTGAGAAATGTTCAATTCACTACAATCGATTAGGTGCCTGCTTTAGGCAAAAAGTTTCATCATATTAATCATGCCACTAATTCTTATCACGGGCTTTATTGCGTTGTTTGCATAACCCTGTTGATGTCACGACGACTCACTAAGAAAGAAATCATCAGGTGCGATTATTTTTTTTATCCTTACTTACTACTACGTACCTATACCTACTTGCATTAAAAGTGTGCGATTAAGATCTTTATCGTTGTTTTGTTGGGTAATTTGGAATTTGAGCGCTCACGTCATTCATCAACGTTTCTATCTCCAATTTACTATATGCGCATGTTGGCTTTAATAATACGACAATTTATTTGAATTAGCTACTCGTGCGTATTTAGTTAGGTGAAAAATACACATGTACTAATCGCTATACAAAATTTTGTTATACTACTAGGTGATATGGGTGGCCCTTTTCAGTTTTTTTTTGAACGCGAATAAGACGAGGAATTGGCAATGTTGGCTGCAGGGATCTCCTTTTTTCTCAGCAATTACAAGACATACAGAGCTAATATTTATGTACATTAAAGATCATATTGTTGACATCAAATTGTCAGAAGGATAACACGATCGGTTAACTTTCATAGCAGAGAAACAATGATCGAAATCTGCCCTCTAAAAAAGATTTTCATTTTACAGGCATACTAAATCGTTTTTTTTTGTATAGTATATATACACATTCTTTACAGAACTAAAGGTTTAGTTCTATAAAATTAACGATAGTTTTCATTTTAAACGAAAAAAACCTTTTTTTTGACGCATACAACCGGCTTTAGTCAGCTCGCTTGCGTTTTTGTATGGAGCTGATTTCAGATTCATTGTTTATCACGGCGTCCTCTTAAGTGTAGTCCAGGCGGGTGAAATCGCGGGACGCAGTAATAGTATAATTAACATACCTACTGCACCTACTTATTACTAGAGGGGCATGTATTTACTATTTACAAGAGCATTAGAGTAAATCAAGGTAATTTGTTCAACAGTATCAGCAAAACAGCACAAGTAACGAATCAATATTGTTGCTTACATCTTCTGGTGGCGACTGGCGCGCCATTGCGACTACAGTCAGGAATCTGCAAATGACATCACCCCGTGGTAACTGTTTATCCGCCTGGTAAACATTATCTGTTGTGCAAAACCTGCATACTTATTTTAATTGTCTGTGATTAGGTACTGGCATAAAAAAATACGAATAGATCGGATGTTGGCTTTTTGGCGGCTATTGAATTTTCAACATGAATATTTTTTCTTTTTCCTAAAACTTGTGTTTCTTTGGATGCTAATGTGTGATATTGGTGGATTCTAAACCATTAGGTATGTGGTCGTTCATTTTTACGAGTGTAGGAAATTGAAATTAAGTTGTTAGAAGTGACTTTTCTAGTTGCTTAAAAGTCCATGTAAACGCAAAGGGGACTATCCTTGGCCCGGCCTGTAGCTGGGTCACACCATCTCATCGCCATTAATGTTTGATACATCTGATACTTGACACTGGCTAAATAACTACTTGTGTAGAATAATAAAAAAAATTGTATCATAAGGTACGTATATCGGTACGCCACGTCGCTCGGTCGTGTTACGTCTCACGTGCTGGGTCAGTCGTATCTCGTGACGCACAATTTTCGAGCAAAACAAATTATATGTAGTTGATTGCAACTCGTGCTGTAGGTAGGTACTTAATACTACATAACTACTTATTTACTAAATACCTATTAGTAAAAATAATGCTGACTTAGACATTTTTTAAATTGTATAAATAAGTAGATATGCAGTTCATTCATGTCTAATATTTACGTTACTATGTACTATCGTACTACAATGTTTTTTTAAATCCTTCTTGCTATGCATTTTAAGATAACGTGTAGATCCTAAACAACACAACGATATTCAAGAGCATCATATTCATGATCCTAAAGTTTCAGTCTTCTCATAGAGAATTATACGATAAACCAAGGGTATACAAAGTTCTCCTTTTGCAGCTTTATTTCTTACTAGCTGCATACTGCAGTATACCGCGATAAAAGGTAGATACCTATCCTATGGCCTTTCCCAGGGTTCCAATTACATCCATATCAAATTACATCAAAATCTATTTAACAACAAACAAATAGAGGGTCAGAGAGAGTTAGGTACTAAGTAAGGATTAAACATACATTATGGAATCTATAACAGCCTGTCGCTTCGGCTTCACTATCAGATTCCCAATCACACTTCACAGTCAACAACAGATAAGATAAAAATATAATTACTTACTACCTACATTTCGATTACGATTTATCCAATAGTTTATCGGACTTTGTCATCTCTATAGCAACAAAATAGCGCGATAAAGACACGTCATGTTGAAAAATATCTGAAACGGGATGGATTTGTGTTGAGCCCGTATCATAAGTAGTTCCTGGGGCCTAATTCTCGCGGCGTGATATATTATCACATTCGATAAATATCGCAATAACAGTCAAAATATGTATTGAATTTTGAGTTATTGCGATATTTTTCGAATGTGATAATATATCACGCCACGAGAATTGGGCTCCTGTATAGCGGGTAACATGGAGACACTCAGACAAACGTATAAAATTAACACGACAAGACAAATTCAAAGAACCAAGAACAATATAAATATGCACGTTTTAAAAATGTTTACACCGGCCACAGGAGTCGAATAAAACCTGTGATAACACAGGGGCAGATTTATCAACAGACTTGAGACTAGAGCGGTAGATTTGAGGGGCGGGAAAGGGGATCGAATTTATTGTATGATATTTCTAGCAAACTCCTTGATAGCAAAGATAGCGTCACTTGATGGTTCAAAGTGAGATATAGGAATTTAATAAAACATTATTTAGTAAGGTGTGTGTTTTCAAGGTAGTGGTTATCTTATCCAAGTCACCGTATGTGAAATGACGATGTGGTGGAAGGTGGTGGTGATTACAGGAATGTACGGCTGCAGAAACATGCTGATTGGTGCAAATTCATTGAGACTCGGTTGGTAATGTTATTGCTGCATTAGAAAAATAAACTAGGCCCTTTCAAGAGGTAGGTGGCAACCGAAGTTGAACAGCCTACACATATAATATGGAGAATGTTTAAGTACGCCACTGGACACTGCCAACAGTGCCACGGTGTCGGCAATTATTACAAATATTTGCTTCGTTATTGTGTCCTTTTCCAATAGTCGTCAGTCAATACATGTTTATGCATCTTAGTTTGCAACAGATTCTCGTGCCTCTGAATAATATGTTGTTTGGATAGTTAAGGCAAATATTTATTTTAGTCGTTGTTGCATAACGTTCTGACGCGCGGTTGGCAACGTCATGGCCACACCCCCGGTTGCCAGCCCGGTGGAACCATTAAAAGTTATCATACCTTTGGAAGTATCTATATTTACTTTCGTATCGCGCAAGAAACGAACGACGTAACATAATTATTATCTTAATCTTGATTGATTGCATTTTTAATTTACGAATTTCATACTAATTTGAAGTAATTTGATCTTTGCCGCACGCTAACCTCGGTCCGGGCAACACATTTGTATGGAGAAGTGGAAAGAATGAGAAGAAATAGCCTGTGTGTGATAAGTAGCCTTACACTTGTTGTTGCTGATATATCGTTTGAGATGAGATTGGCGGACTTAACAATGGTCAATGTGTCATATCATCATCATCATCATCATCAGCCTTTCACGTTCCCACTGCTGGGACTCCGGCCTTCTCTCAGAGAGAGAGTATGGGCAGTAATCTACCACGCTGGCCCAGTGCGGGTTGGTAGATGTCGCATGCCCTTGAATGTTGAAGTTCTTGGGCATGCCGGTTTCCTCACGATGTTTTTCTTCACCGTTTTGAGCGATGGCAAATCCGCTCATAACTTATTAAGTCATAAGTGCGGGGCCGAGAGGATTCGAACTCGGTGTCGGCGTCTTGTAAGTCACACGCCTAACCGTTCGGCCACCATCGCTACTGTCATATCATAACATGTCTTATTTATTTGCGGTATAGAGATATTAAAATGTTCACACCATTTCGTACTTTGAACCAGCAACAAAATTTACCTAATGAGAATTTTTGTGTTTATTGTTAAATGGTAAACCATTTCAATTAATTCACGTAAAAGTTTACGATGCGTAAGCGTATATTTCAAACGGTATTTGGCATTCCCGGCTTATCATTATTTACATGTTAGTGTTTGGTGGTAAGCAATAATTATGACGTTGTTCGTTGGTGGTACGCATTGTTATAATGTAACTGTCAGAGCTGTGGCACATATTAAAGCTATCAGCTTGATTAAACAGCCCGGATGTGTTAATGTCACGTCAAGAGCTGTTTTGGTACAATTAAATGTACCCAGTTGTTTAAAATGTATGGCTCTGTTTCTCCCGTTGTTACCATATAGATACTAAACTCAATAACTACCTACCTAATGTATTAATTCGATGAGGTTTTCGTAATTTATTAAATAGAATGTAGAATAGAAAATAATCGATATATATAAGTAAATGCTACAATTTGCCAGTTGCTATTGCTACGAATCGGTCCCCAATTCAGTATATTGCTGGACGTACAACGAGCGCTGGTCTTCGGTTGAGGCCGTTTCGTTGTCGTCACGTCCAGCTTAGAAAAACAACCGATTGTTGCTTACTCTTTAGCCTCCAACATATCCATGTTTCATTCTAATGCGGTAGAGTTATGACAATGACCAATAAAGTTGTACCCGAATCTCAGCTATTAGCAAGTTAGATTCCTGGTACAGTTTTCACGCTTATAGCCGACCTGATGATGAACAAGTCAGTTGCACCTACATCTCGACCATTATGCTAGAAAAAATCAGGTTTGAGCCCAAGTTTTTAATCCTCTTCCACATGAGCGAAACTGCGGGCAAAAGCTCATATACATAATTATATATGTACCTATACCTAAATAAATAAATACTAATACTTATAGGACATCGTGCTATATTTTGCAGCAAGAAAAGCAAAATAGGTGGCTACGCAAACATCTTTCTTCATTTCATGTACCTAACGTGTTGTACTACGAAATCTTATCAGTGTTAGAGAAGGCATTGTTAAATTCAACAAAGGTTGAGTAAACAGTAAAATATTTCATAAAGTCGTAAGTAAAAATGGTAGCAAATGGTATTGATAGCACAAACATCTTTTGTATTATCAATAGTAATACCTACTCAGTAACTACAGCATACACGACATTGAAAGAAAAACATTTCGAACAAACGGGAAAAAGAAACTTTAGTTCCCGTTGTTGCTTTAGAAAGCAATGAAATTGATAAACTGACAACTAAGATTACTCTAGAGTTTAGAGCGATCGGCTTCGATGTTAAATTTTAGTTAACACTATTAGGAAATGCCCCTAATCTAGATAGGTTGCTAAGATGGTCAAAATGTAAGCTATAGAAAAACACGTTTCGGTTACTTTGTTTAGGTATAAGCAAAAACAAAATAAGCTCTAAATAATTTAAGTCAAAAGAGAATAGGGTCTAAGTAGAATTCCAATAAAGATATTATTTAAAGTCAAATCAAATAAATACAACGCAGGTGAGGAAAAAATAATTGGGGTGTTAAAGTTGGTACGAAAAAAATACAACTTCCCGCAGACCGTGGACTGGGTCGCTAGTATAATAACAATATATTTATGATAAGACTCATGATTTTACAATAGTGATGAATACGTTGGTGACTAAAATGTTTATAAGGTAAAAATGGTCACAATAACTTTTGAAATAACAATGATATAACTGAACGAACTCGCAATGAGCGACAATTTAGCAATTATGCCATGTACGACCAAAAATATTCATGTTTAGTGACGCGACGATACCGAAGTTTTGGTTACCCAAAAACCTGTTTATAGGCACGCGAAAAACAGCGCTGCGCTCACATACTCGTCATTACTATGAGAAATCAGCACATTATGAAGATTCTCCTGTTGCCCTAAATTTAATATAATATTATCGTGACAATAAACTGTTTTTTTTTCTCATTTTTACATCGGTATCTTAGGTAGTAAAACGCGGAAGTATTATAGAATACTTTTATAAAATTCCAGCGAGGACGCGGTACCTATTCGGTTGATTCTAGGATCTCGACTTTATGATTCTTTAACTCGTTACTTAAAATATTACAGAATAATATTTTAGTAGGTAGCATGTACTTAACATGTTCGTCAGAATGAATCAATACAGCTTCTGTCGGCCCGGACAACTGTATGGTTAGTTAGGTTATTATGGATCTCCACCTGTTTATTTTTAGGTTATCCGACATAAGCCGATTTAAATCAATGTCATTGACAATAGCTATTCCCAAAACATTATTAAATATATGATTATTATTCTTGCTTTTTGCTTGGGTTGAGCATTAGCGTTTAACTCAACAATTCTAGACCAGCTGCTTATGAACTAAAATTCATGTCATACGGATGTTTTGCATTGAAACTGTATTAATATTTGTTACATTACTTCTCCAGATATTGCTTCCTAGTCAAAATTACTAGTAAAATTTGATTTTACGACATCATTTTGAGCTACGTAACGTAACGTAGGTACAATTGGTTAACATCACGTGTCTACTGGGCTATAAATAATCTTTTTAATCTTATAACTATAAAATTATATTTTGCCAATCTTAATATATGAGTGTCGCAAATCTATGCTTAAAATATGCAAATAAAAACGCTTACCTCCTTTTGTCGGGGTCCTGTGTGAGGAATGCTGAGCGCGGTAGCCGAGGATCATTTCGTAATCGCCTGAATCGCGCCTCAATGGGAATTGAATCTCGATGATGTGGTCGCACGGCTGCATCAGCTTCAGGATACCAGCCACCTTCTTTTTCTTTTCCTCGATGGAGACTCTCGACTTCATGTCTTCGACCAGTTTGTCTTCGACAACCGTGCAGGCCTTGTGGAAGAAGTACTCCACCATGTCGAAGAACTTGGGATTAGCACTGGTCGGAATGTCCTTAAGCCTGTCTGGGATCTCATGGCTGGCGTAGGTACGGCAGCACACGTTCACAGCGGCCGGCGCGATCCTGAGCGAGGTATTGAGGGCCTCATTTTGAATCGAAGTTTTGGCGACCGTCTTGGCAATGTTCTTTAGATGTAGCATGATTATTGATTAAATTAAGTACCTACTTCAGTCGGATGAGGTATCGGGTCGCCCTACACTAAAGTTAAATACACAAAAATGTATACTGTTATAATAATAGATTGCAGTGACGACCCGCCCCGACGGAATCCGACTCACTGAATAAGTGAATAAAGCGGCAGATGGCAAAAAATAAAAAGGCCGCAGAATGGGTGATGCAGATTGTCCGTCCTTCTCTCGCGCGATAGAACGTATGCGTCCGTTATGAAGTTAGCTACAGGGCTAGAGCCAACGACAGAGCAATAGAGCATCGTTGCGATCTGCGATCGCGACTAAATACATTTCCATACGAATTTACGTTTCAGTTTAACAATATACAGTTTCCTTGTGTTATTCCTGTTTTGGGGTCAGGCCGAATATCATTGTAAGATCAAAGACATTACACTTGCTGAGTAGAATATATGTGCTGCGGGGTTATGACCACCGACATCCCAGACTGCACCTAATCAAATCGATCAATACTGCAGTAAGTCATCTGGTTCTTTCTTCGCTACTAGGTAAATTGTTAGTTTCTACTCAGCAAGTGTAATGTTTTGTTTTTCTAATACGTGCATCCAAATGTGGTTCAATAATATTGTCTTTTTTTATTAAAAACATTAGAAAACACTTAAATCTGTTTATCGTTCTCAAAGCAAATATTTCTATAAGCGAGTCTCCACACAGGTACATTTCTGTTACTTATTTATTTATTCTAGTATATGGTTGAACAGTTTGGTAATGTGATTGATGCGATTTCTTCTATTTCAGAGAAAAGCGCTATACCTTCAGTAAAGTAGGTACTTGACGCAGGTGCGTCAAGTGCGCCGATATCATAACACGAGTTACATCACGAACAGTGTTCTTTGTTCCTTTACATTGGAATATATTTGCGGCAGAGAAAGATATATAGAAATATACGCAGAATGAGAACAATTGTGTCTTAAGCCAAAATTAGAAAATGAACGTACATTAAACAGCAAATTGAAATTAAACGCATTTTCTGCGCAACTTCTACTTGACGCAGTTAGCGCAGCAAAATTTCTCTGATTCCGGCTTGGATTCTTATTTCAACATGTCCAGGTAAATAAGTTACAAATAATACCATTCCTATAAATATTTTAATATAGGTAACTAGTAAAAGAGTTTGCTAGCAAAATAAGTGACAAAATTCTGTACCAAATAACTTTGCACGTACATATATTATTATCATTCATTGATACAAATATGCCGAGCAATAGGTTTGGTCAGCTCATGGAGTATTTAAAACTTATCGGGATGTGGATCAGAGTTCTAAGTACTTATGTAGTTATTTTTCTGGTCAGATGCCTCAATTTCACATTCCGGTCGAAAGACAAAGAGTTTCGCGATGAAGATGAAGCACCGATCGACATTCTACCGGATGAGCTTATAGTAGAAATATTCAGAAGGTTAGAAATAGAAGAGCTGATAAAGTGCGAGGACGTATGCCGAAGATGGAGGAAAATAGCAACGGATGCCACTGTCTGGCGGCGCATACCCATCGTGTGCTCAGGGCAGCTCGGTGAGATCGCAGAGAAGAAGCTGGCAATAATCAGAAGCCACGGTAAGTTCATCCGCTGTATGAAAATCCAATACATCCTTAACTACTCTGTCATCAAAGCCGTCACGGACCAATGCAAAAATCTCATTTCTGTCGAACTGATCATGTGCCGCCTTGAAAAGGACTTCCAAGAAGACCTTAAAAAGTGGCCAAACCTGAAGAGACTTAATCTGAAAAATTCTCTTCTCAAAAGCGAACAGGACTTGACAATCCAGTACGATCAATTTAAACACCTGAGTTTTCTGGGATTGTCCGATTTCGGTCTGTCGTATGCAAATTGTCACTCGTTGCTGAATTGTTACAATTTGAATTATATTAACATTGATAAAATACGGGGCCTTACTTTAGACTTTATAAAACTACTGATAAGGACCAAAGAGAGCACGCTTATTGGTTTACACATTTACGGTGGAACCGCTGTCGATGACGAGGTTTTGGCTTTGCTGGCCCAATGTCCGATGCTAACAGATCTCGCCGTTCTTCGATGCGAAAATCTCTCGGACAAAGCATTGGTCGAAATTGCAAACTTTCCTTCTGTAAGAACGCTTCAGCTGTGGAACAACACAACGTTTTCCGAATCTATGTTGGCGTCGGCTCTAAGGGCTCCCGTTTTGACAAAACTGAGGAGCTTGAGTTTGTCGAAAGTAAAAAACGTTTCCCCGTGTGTTGTCGACGTTATTTCCGAGTATTATAATAATCTCCATTTCTTGGCTTTATATCAGTGCCCGAGGATAACAAAAAATGATTACGAGAAACAGCTGAAGGCGAAATTCAGAAATATCGATGTGGTTCTATACTAAACACACCTTGACAATGCACATGATGACATGACCATAAAAGTTGTGCTCAAATTTGGCTCGATTTTATTCAATAGTTTGAAAGCTGTGTTTTAAATTAGGGGTTGCTTGGCTTTAGAAAATAGTCAAGATCGTACTGTATTGATTGTTTGATTGGATGTAAACTCTTTCAATAAAATTGTTATTACAGTACAGGTTCATGAATTTAGATTGCAAATAGGCATGTAGAGATGTGTTTTATCAATTTTGTCTTTTATTATAGCCAACATATTTATTAATCTCCTTTTGAATCAGTAGCGGTATAAATAAAATACAATATTAAAATTCACATAGTTTGTATTTACTGCAATAATGGCATTTGGATTAATAGTACATAAGAGCTGGTATAATACATTTTATCATAGTAACAATGCTAAACTAGTACTTATTAGTTAAAAACGACAATGGGACATAGTGAGCCTTTCGTTATAACTTTTGAATAGAAATAGAATTTCAGCATGTTATAGAAATTAAGAATAAACGCGGTATTATATGAAAATACGTAATCGATGAATATCAAGAAGATACGATATAATACGATATTCACATACATAATATCTATATCTACCTAAATACAAATTATGAAATAAGTTATTTTCATTATCAAATACATGTAGCAAACGAAAATTAATTCAGCAAATCGGGTGATTAAAAAAAATACTCTAATGGGTCATTGATATTAAAAACGTTTTTTCGTCTAAAACCGACACTAAATCCGATATAAAATTTACAGAATTATCGTCGATAAGTTTGCATTCGACAAAAATATTTTCACATGAACATTCAAACGCCGGAAATATTTTCGTAAAATCACCTTTGCGACTATGATTCGTAAAGTGAATATCGGCTTAAACCTATGTACCTATATTTTGTATTTGTACCTACTGTACCACCACATCGCATTCATAATACATAGTAGGTATCGATAAATAATATAATTGAACAACTTATGACGTGTTTTAAATTTGTAATCAAAATTAATACTATTGTCTACGTTTCTACGCTATCTATTCATCTATCATTATTGCCTGGAAAAGATAGCTGCTTAGCGATGAGCCTGCTGATTGTACTAATTGTTGGGAAATTTATTTATGTTATTTATTTGGCAATTATATATCTATGATAAGGGTTGTTATTTTTGTGAAATTGTTGAAATGTTGCTGTTTAAGTTGTTCATACATCGGTACTAAAAAAAATTTTGATGGTTGGCAGAGATACAGTTTGTGTAGTTATAATATATGTATTTATGACTTAGACAAGGAGCTACCACTCGGTCGAGGGTACTGATTGATAGGAATAATGTGAGAATATTATTGTTTTTGTAGGAAATGAACGAATTATGTACTTGTAGTTTAATTATTTTTATATTAATTATATTATTAGTATTTTATTTCGGGTTTGATTCTAGCTACGGGATAAATATTTGTGCATTGAAAAAAGTGCAAAAATTTGTTGTGAGACTAGTGTTGTGTGGATCCTCGATCCACATAGTTCTCTAGATACAGGGAAACCTAGTTAGGGGTCAGAGCTATATAATTATGTGATTATGTGGGTGTTATTATTATTATTTAGATTTATAATCATATTGAAATTATAAATATTTATAAGCCTCACATGGGCTCTTTTTTATACAAGCGGGGAATTAGTGTAGGAATGGCTAAGGTGATTTTATTGTTAAACTGGAGACAGAGAGATCTGAGAGAAGACTTTGACTTGCAGCAGTGCAAAAGGTTTATGATGATTGTTATTTGAAAGGCTCGTATTCTAATCTAAACAAAATTGTTCTGATTTATTACATTCTGTTCTATGATATTGTGGCAATGGGACGATTATATATAATATGTATTGAGTAAGTTGTTTTCAAAATTATATTTTGCTTCAAGTTTGTTGAATCTTAGTTTTAATGCAACTTGGATCAGGTTGTTTTTTGTTTCAAGTTTATTAAATGTTTAATTTTGAAAAGTATCTATATTCGATTGTTTTACATTGTGTTAATTGATCCAGTTTGAACATTTGCAACTTGGATCACGTTGCTTTTCGTTTCAAGTTTATTGAATGATAATCTTGCTACTTGGATAACATAGGTTATGAGTGGTAGCTCATTAATAGTGTTGTAGATAATATTGTATGAGCGAGTTATTTCCTCGACATAATTTAAATCACACTTTTAGTGTTTAGTAATAGAAAGTGTTCTAGTCGGTTTTATTGTAACAGTAGAGATAAGGTTATAAAGTGTGCTACTCAAATGCATAGCTATAGTACAATATATAAAGGACATAAATACATTTCTTCTATTCGTAGATGTGTGATGATATGTTAAAACACCGGCACCGGTGTTTCCGTAGGGTTCTCTATTAGCTAACAGACAATAAAAAAAGTAAAATTCAGAATTGTTTTATTATAAGTACTATTTTAATAATATTGGGTTCCTAATATATACTTACAGGATTCTATCAGGTTTAATTTTAAGGTGCTACTTTTAAAAACGTGTCAAATTTTAAAACGATAGTAATTACCTACATTCCTAGATAAAATACAGTAAAAATTGTAATTGATGCAATTTACACTTCCTTATTATTTAATTTATGCTGATGATGATGATGACACTGCCGTTTACAGTTCATTCCACTTGATTGTTATTCCACATCACATAATATTCCATGACTTTCATTTTCATTACCAACATATCACAGCAGCCCTTAACATTTGGTACGTTTCCGACTTTCCGACACTCAATTAATACTAAAACTGAGAAGGTAGAACATCGAATGTGGTAGAAAAATAAAAGTAAGATACAGTGCAAATAACGATTGAAAAAAATTATATCAAGTAAATAAAAAACATCACAAAACGGCGATATATTGTGTTTATCAAGCAACGATGAAAAAGTTTGTATCCTAGTAGGAGGAACAATGGGCAGTCTCCCTGAAGCCTGACGTAAAGGTGAGTGAAAATGTTTCTTTCACAGAAGTCCAATCAAGAAAAGGTAAATAATTGAAAGATCTTTTTGGTAATTTAAATTGTTCTCCATTATAATCGAAGAGGCTAAAGCTAAGCTAAGACTAGGCTAGGTTAAGGCTTAATACCTTAAACACATAATACCTTACCATCTTCTTTAAATAAGTATATAATGTTACTGTACGTGTGTATGTCATTTAACTCCACCTAAACGGCTGGACCGATTTAAATGATTTTTTTTGTATGCGTTTGGGTGGCGCCCTGGATGGTTTAGATTCACAAATCAGCCGGGCAGATGGCGCTGCAGTCGGATTTCTAGGTCGGCAGGACAACGTCTGTCGATTCCGCTAGTATATTATAATCGTCTAGATAAAAGAAATATAATTAATTTAGCCTCCTGACAACACGCGCTCATTATTTATTATTACAACTTGTGTCTTATCGCTGTAATGCATATTAAACTAAACAGAGTCTCTATTGAGAACAAAATGCGTGATTAATTTAATTATTTAAAATGTTGAACGCAGAACAATTACTCGAATGATTTGTCAACTAAAAGGAGAAAGCGTTTATTTATATAAATGTAACAAACACGTTATTCTACACTTATTTAATCAATGAATTTTGAATTCTTAACGAGTAAGTTTGTTCTACTTTACACAAGTTTTTTAGTTCACTTGTTTTTGGTGTTTAGCCAGGAACACTACGACCGGAAAGTTAGGTGCAGCGCTGACCAGGCGGTTACAAGGCTTAAATAAGCTTCGAAGAATATAAATACAGATCATTCGATACTAGGACTAGCCGCTAATTCAAATCGCGGTCGTACAGTAAGAAATTGATTGCATAAACGAGGAGACGCTTTACCAGAAGGCTGTTCTTATGCCTAGGACGGCAGACTTCGATGGCGGCGAAACTAGAGACCGAATGTTCTTTTTATTGTTTCACAATTTCCAATTAATCTTAATAAGTACTTTTTTTAAACGGTTTTTGTTTTAATTTATTTATGTTTACCTACTGGTAGGTATCAGGTGTTTTTGATAGCAATGTTATATGTAAGTTGTTAATAGTGTACATTTATAGTCATACGTTATTGAGCTTTCTTTAGTTCAGAAATAAAGGTAAACAATTTTTTTTTGTATTGCTGATTTACAAAAAATAAACCAGACACTGATCATTTTGTAGAGGTGAGTGCGAATTTTTTCTTTATCTTTCTATTGGAATACCTATATGTAAGTCTGCCGCTATTTCAATGTTAATCTACGATTTTTTGGTTTTCTTTATTTATGCAAGTGAGTGAAGATGTGAGCAAGTCGTTTGCATTCGCTAAGCATCACGCTTGCCCTTTACAGTTCAGAATCACCCTGAATTTTGAACTCCAATAATTAAAAATTCTGCGCGGCGAAGCACTGCGCTCGCCACCTTGTGATATTAAATGTTCAATCTCATTATTTCACTGGAAAGTGTCCTTCAATACGGAAAACAGTAATGTTGCTACATCTTGGATAAATGCCAAAGGTGCAACAAAAAAGTTTATTTTACAAAATGTCGTACATTAAAAAAATAATAGGGTTATCTATTCAATAGCATCAAAAAATTCACTGTGAGCCCTACGGTCAGCGCTGAAGTGTAAATTATATTAAATGTCAGAATATATTAAATTATCCTAATTTAAATACCTACATGACGCGTGTACTAAAAAGTTACAAACGTATGTTTACATCTTAAAATATATCCCAGTAAAACTCTACAGTTAAGTTCTTTTCATATATATGGCGGATAGGATATGTGTAAAATGTACCAAAATTGATGTCCGGTGGTGGTTTAACCATCACCATTTTAAAATTACCAAAAAAACATGTATTGGTGTATATAGATGAGGTAAGAGATCACAGACGATTCTTCGTCTGTGGGTAAGACACTGGAACTGCAGTCAGAATTATTTTTATTATTTCAGAATGAACATGTTATTTTACGTTGAAGATTCCTGTACCGGTTAGCTTATTTTTTCATAAATGTGTCCCGTATTTTTTTAGGTAATTTGAAAATAGTGGTCCTTAATATAATACACACAATAATCTATAAGTTTGTTCCTAGCAATTGATTTTATTTGTAGACCGCGCGCAGGTTTTTAGCGCGTGTCTTGTGTGTGCGAGCTAATTTTATGGTAAGACTGTAAATGCAAGCAAGATCGGTTTCTTGGCAACACAGTCCAACAATGTGTTGCCAACAGTAATAAAAGTAATTAATTACAACAATCACCAACTTTTCGATTTTATTTGTAGATAGGTTAATGAACCAAGTGGTCGCTTGATAATAATTATTTGAAACGTGCAAATTTTCCATATAACTCGATTTAATTTGTACAAAATGTAAAATTTCGTCACTTATACTCATTATGGTATCTGGTCCGGTGTAAGTACTTTTCGAGTTTATCCGTACTTTAAAAAACTAATATTATAAAAAAAAAAACAATAATAACACGCACATAAATTCGACATACATATAGTTTGTGAAACCGAGAAAAGCTAGCGGCACACCGGTCCCACTTACGGAACAAACGCAACGTGTGACATCCCTTGATCAAGTCACTGCATACATTTCCTATGAAAATAGCTAGTTTATGATCACTCTTGTTACAAGTTGTGTAGTCTATGATTATTATTGGGTTTATTAAACTGTATTTCAATGAAAAATATGTGCATCAGTTGCGTGCCTTACGTATGTGGAACTAGTCTGGTATGTTAATAAATAACATTTTATAAATACATAGTAATAATAATTACTTACCGTTATGAGCTTTCTGTAGTACAAGTACTGTTGGTCGTTGAATTAGGAATTCAATCATAATTTTAAATAAGAATTGTAATAGCTAGCTAATTACTTGGTAACTAAATAAATACAATTTTCTAGTTACAATCAATCGCAAAACAATCTACAGTACCGTAGGCACTTAGGTACCGGCAAAGGAAAAGTGATTAATTCACAGTGCTTACCAAATTTATGTAGCAAAACAATCAAAGTGACTGCAAAGTTAGCCTCTCATCGCTACGCCCGTGAACCGCTACGAAAACGTGCTCAAAATTAAATCACTTTTTCCTCTGACAGTACCTTGGGCTCTACAAAGAAATAAAAAAACCATAGCCTACCTACTTAAAATTAGGGTCATCACAATATTTTTTCTCTCAGGGTGATATCATCGTTTGCGTCCGCGCATGAACTGCAGGGCTTTTTGCATGAGGGGCGCTTTCTTGGGTTTGTTGAAGGAGGATAAGGAGACAGAGGCGGCGGGAGGGGGGCGCGGCGACCCCCCCTTGAGGACGCCTGGTGTCGTGGAGAGAGAGGCCACTCGCGACGCCGGGCTCGCAGACGCAGCGTGCGCGGTGCCATGCTGTGCCTGGAAATTACATACTATTAACACTCAGGAAGGGATTTGCTTATTTAGAGAGGTTTTAACAATGGCCGAACTACTTACTTGAACAAAAGATTACAATCGGAATGTTACAAAATACATCGACAACCTACGAATAAATAATAAGTATTTATTCGTAGTCGACAACTCAAGCAAAATAAGACATTTTCTATTGCTCCCCTTGATTAGGTACCACTATGAAGTTAAGAATTTGTCACCAAGTTCTATCGGTGCGCTCGGGCATCTTTCCTTGAACACGAGTTCCCAATCTTAGCGCGTCGCCTCCAACAACATCGTCACTTAGCATAAGGTGGCATCAAACGCTACTCTGTAAGTAAAATTTTGCTATTCAGTATTCGTTTATTTATTAGTCTCTTTACATCATTAGAATTTAAGAATGCTTCTACTATTTTTTTTTTTTTATGGCAATAAATTGATTTTATTATTATTTATTATTATTATTATTATTATTTCCTAATATCTCTTGTGATCTTCATCTTTACTATACCAAAATTGATTTTTCTGGTATTAAATTTAGGGTATATTGGCATCTGTTGTCTACTTTATTTGTATGCAAAATTTCAACAAAATCGGTCCAGACTCCTGCCGTTTTTTCATGTTAGATGGACAAATCCGAGGACTGGCAACACTCCTTTACACATTATTTGCGTCGTAATATTGTACAACGTAATATCGTAAAACTTACTTTTACGAAGTGATCGAATTTGACTCCCCACTTCACCTGAATTGGGAACTGGCTCTCAAATCAACCTTCCCGTTATCCCACAGGAATCTTTTTTCCGGGATAAAAAGTAGCCTATGTGTTAATCCAGGGTATAAGCTATCTCCATTCCAAATTTCATCAAAATCCATTCGGTAGTTTTTTCGTGAAAGAGTAACAAACATACATACATACTTTCCCGTTTATAATACATATTAGTAGGATGGTACGGAACCTTTCGTGCGCGACTCCGACAAGCACTTGGTCGGTTATTTCTTACCTGCTTTCTGGCAATATTCCTAGGCGGTTTGACGACGGTGTCCACGTACGCCATCTTGGTCTGCTTGATAGGTGCTTTCTTCGCTTCTTGCGTCATCCTGATGTTGGCCGTGAGGGACTTCAACTTGCACTCTTGCTCCTCTTGACACCTCTGCAATCATTGCGGATGCTTTAATAATGAAAGAATTGATAGCAAGTGTATAGGCAAATTTAAGTAGCTAGAATGTGGCTTACAGATTTCTACTGCGATTAGAATTTGTCTCATCTCTTTTTCTGACTTTTATGGTTATTGGCATGTTTTGCTTTATCAAATTAATTTAATACTTTTGGGATAGTAGGTTAGGCTATAAAAATACTTTTTTGGCATCGATTTTGCATGATATATTTGATTCACTTAATTATACAATAGCCGATATTGGAGCATTGTGAAAGTAACGTATTTCAATCGAATTAGGAATGGTTTTGCTACAATTTATTTCTGCTAGCATCGACAGCACTATTAAAAGACCAATCCTAGATGGGCTACCCTAGACAAGAAATAATAATTTTAACAATCAGCTAATCACTGCAATTTTTTCTGTTTTCTTACTGGGGGATGTAATTGTATGCCACTCTAAGACAGTTCGTAAAAAAACATCAGCCAATCAAAGGATGCTGCATTGCAGTACCGCATTCTACTACTAACTTCGTGTAAAATCTCTTATTATTGTAGTTAGTCTTACTATATACATCTCCCTCCAAGACTCCAACTCATGCCTTCGCTTGTTTCTAAAGTTCTTCTCGCAGAACTTTTGCCAGAGGTGGTCGGTATCCTCCATCAGGTACGGGTTGTAATGTTCTAGAAGGAACAGCTGGTCCGGAGTCGCGCGATCCACCACTGGCTTCAGAATTTCGTATGGCACACCTCCTGTATACTCCAGAGCTAGAATGTTTGAAGAGATTGGGTTAGGTTGTTCATAAAATTTTCTGTTGTGGGTTCGAACTTCGAATTGTTTAATGAGCTTGAGTTTTCTGTGTAGGAAAACATCATAGCTTGGTGGTAGGGCATTTTCTAGTGCTCGCTGGGCTAGCACTTTAGAGCCAGTTTTCAATTTAGGTGTAGCGTCGCGCCACCTTCGACTACATCGTCACCTTACATCAGGTGAAGTGTGGTCAAAATCTAAAGCGTGTACAAAACTCCACCAGAACAGTTGGCCACAAGTACATAGTAAAGACCGTGAGTTAGTTTATGAGTGGAGGCCATGACTTGCGCCGAGTGGCTGACAGTAGTTGGATGAGAAGAGCCGAAGACCGGGCTCAGTGGCGCATCTTGGGAGAGGCCTATGTCCAGCAGTGGACTGATACAAGTTGATGATGATGATGATGACGAAAGAAGAAGATTAAAGACAAAACAAAGTTGTTCAGTTTTTGACAGTGATCTTGTTAAATTACTGTTGAGACGTCAGATACACTTCTTGTGTTACTACAATACTTTCACACTATCATGTCTCAACCGGCGATCAAGTGCCGATAAGATAAGCTAATACGAACTGGATGTCATTCATCATAGTTTCAATTTGCAGATAAGAAAGTAAACAAAGGTATTAAGTACTACTTATTTGATTTACGAGGTCATCTATCTATACTTATACTCTTCTATCACAAAGCTGTGATTGCGAGACATTCCTGTAGAGCACACTAATTAAAAATATGCGAATGTTTGCGAGTGAATATGTATGTTTGCCACTTCTTGACGCTGAATAGGCTCAAAGGATTTGAGTTAAATTTGAAAGTAGATAGCTAATAAGCTATATTAACACATCTAGGATATATTGTATATATAAAAATCAATTGCTGTTCGTTAGTCTCGCTAAAACTCGAAAATGGCTGGACCGATTTGGATAATTTTGATCTTGAAATATTCGTGGAAGTTCAGCGAAGGTTTGAAAGGTGACTTTTATTGGCGATACGAAGTTCGCCGGGTCAGCTAGTCTAGGATATATTTTATCGCGCAAGATGGTTCCTGTGGAATAGTGAGTAAACTGCAGAGCGTAGCTAGCTGGAGAGATTTTTGAAACACTTACTGGTCTTGACTAATTAGAAGTCTTGAATAAAGTCTGTGGCTTTTAATTTCTATTTTGTTTGTGTGTATCGAGACTCGGAAAATAGGTGCTGTACCGATTTTGTTGTAGTTCCGGCTTTCTAGGGCCAAGGTAAGCAACAGTGCCGAGATATGAAAACAAATAAGCATAGAGAAACTGCTTAATTATTAGAAAGAGAAAAGTGATACATAGTTATAGATGTGTGGTGTGATGTAAAATTAACATAATATACATATTGACAGATGTATATTTATAGAACATAATATATATCACCCCTCCCAATATTGGTTAAAAATAGTATGATTTGAGAACTCACCATCAATGTGTTCTTGTAGGACTTGAACGCACATTTCGTAGAGGGAAGTAATTTTCCCAATTACTTTGTTACCGGAGTACACTTTGGTTCTGAAAAATTAATTCATACAAACAAATTTAATATTATTAGTACGAAAGTGAGTGTGTATGTTTGTTACTTGTTCATGCTAAAGCGCCTCAACTGATTCAAGTGGAATTTGGAATGGAGATAGGTGGATTAACACATAGGCCACTTTTATCCCGTGAAAAGTTCTTATGAGATAACGGGAAAACCACGAGGCTTGTAGTTATCTAAACAACAAATTTAATCAAGATCTGTTCAGAGGTTTAGGGTGAAAAGGTAATAATCAACAAATACATATATATATACAGACAGAGATACTTTCGCATATATAATATTATTAAGTAAGTATATGGATAAACAAACCAACTATTTACATATCAGTAGTGACTGGGAAAAGCGTTTTTTATACTTTTTTCATACGAAACTAGCTGCGCCCCGCGGTTTCACCCGCGTGAAGACGTGAAGCCGTTATCCCGTAGGAACCTTTTCCGGGATAAAAAGTATTCTATGTCCATTTCCTGGTCATAAGCTACCTACCTCCCCACCAATTTTCAGCCAAATCGGTTCAGCCGTTCTTGAGTTATAAATAGTGTAACTAACACGACTTTCTTTTATATATATAGATAAATACACGAGAATTGGCGTCATCATCATCATCATCAGGCGGAAGAAGTCCACTGCTGAACATAGGCCTACCCCCTTGAATGCCACCATGAACGGCTACTAGCCATTTGCATCCATCGGCTCCCTGCGACTCTTAAAATGTCGTCGATCCACTTTGTCGGGGGCCTACCTACAAAACGTTTTCCGGTAGAATAAGAAGAATTGGCGTGTGATTGACAATATAAACCTTTTGGTCTCTTATGGAATTTCAGTGACTCTCCCACCCGTAGTGAGAGTACTAGTTTAACAATCCACATACCTTTGGTTTTTGCTGGATATACCAGCGCTAATAGCGTCTTCGTCTGCGAACTGAGGGATCAGGGAGGATAGCTTAGAGGGCGTGGGCGCAGGCGGCCGTGGCTTGTAGTTGGGCGATATCTCCGGCAGCGCTGATATCTCTAGCGTCGGTAGAGGTGCCAGCTTGGCGCTTGGAGCGAGCAGAGCCGCGGGGCTTAGCTGTGAAGATAGAAATAGAAGAGTCAAGCAAGTCGCTTGCCTGAAGGTAAACTTCACGCATGCCCAATGCACTGCGCTCGTCTCCCTGTAATTTAACTGCTCTTTTGTCTTCTAATTTAGCCAAGAAGCAGGACTTTTCTGCTGGAGTTTCGACCACAATTTTTATTGCAGATGTTCGGCCAAATGCAGAACGTTTTAAAGAGCAAGTTAGTTATAGTGTAATTGTAATAATGAGCGACTTTCATGTTAAAATTCCATGGTGTCAATGCACATACTATATGGTGTGACGCTTGCCATCCGGTGAAAGATCTGCTTGTCTTGATACATAATTGTATAAAAAACATATTACTAGAGTTATAATGTAAACAAACACCATACCCGAAACATCACAATTAAATGTACCAATGAACAGCTTCAATATTATGCCCAATGACAATTAATTTCTGAATAATATTTTTAATCACAGACTGTTGTTATTTTATTAGAACATGTAACAATACCAGTGAGGGCTACTGTCAAGTGAACTGCAATACTTGACACAGTTCCAATCATAAATTGAGTCAAGTGGTCTTAATAGATAAACATGAATGGCAACCATTTAAAATACTTACATCATTGCTATACAAGTTATTTGGAGAGGTGATGTCTCTGAATTGCGAAGATTTCTTTTTTGGTTTTGTTGGACTGATCATACCGAGTGCTTCAGCAAAACTGGCACCTAAAATTATATGAGGATGATGGATTAAACTATATAGTTAAGTATTTTTAATTATGTTAAAGCTTTTAATATGGCACATTAGAAACAAGAATGTGACATACATGACCAAATGTTTGGAATCTTCCAAGACTCAATGAAGGCCATTTTAGGAAGAAAGTAGACTCCTATCTTCCTTTGGAAACTGCAAATTGGTCCAAAGAGACCTATCTTTAATAAGGTAAAAATTTACATGCAACAGAAAAAATGCACAACAAAACTAAAGATAACCAATTTTAGCCAAACATGTCTTTTTTTTCTCAATGTGCCTATATAAAAAACTATGAGCTGTATGTTATTTAGACATTACCTGAGCCACAATCAATGCCATCCTCGCCACTATCCTCACTATTACTTAACTTGCTCTTTTTCTTTGGCACATCTTCCTTTGACTTACTTGAACTACTTGTTTTGCTTTTGTGTGATGATGAGGAACTTGATTTTTCCTTAGACTTCTTCTCTTTACTTCTTTCGTCACTCTTATGTTTGGAATTATCACTGATTTTCGATTTGCTATCACTAGATGAATGTTTTTTATCACTGCTGTGACTGTGAGTGGACCTTTCTTTTGATGAGCTGCTCCTGTCTTTTGACTTTTCTTTACTTGACGAACTATGTTTTTCATTTGAACTATTGCTATTTTCTTTAGATTTGTGTTTAGAGTTCTCCTTCTCTGATGACCTTTTGTGATTTTCTGGTGGGTTATTGGTGTGCGAGGAAGTTTTGTTCTCCTTGCTTGAATGTTTGTCAGAGCTACTTTTATGTCTTTCAGAACTGCTCTCATGTTTGTTAGAACTAGATTTGTGTCTTTCAGAACTGCTATCATGTTTGTTAGAACCAGACTTGTGTCTTTCAGAACTGCTATCATGTTTGTTAGAACTAGATTTGTGTTTTTCAGAACTGCTATCATGTTTGTTAGAACTAGACTTGTGTCTTTCAGAACTGCTATCATGTTGGTTAGAACTAGGCTTGTGTCTTTCAGAACTGCTATCATGTTTGCTAGAACTAGACCTGTGTTTATCGGAACTGTGCTTACTAGTTGACTTAGATTCTTTCTTTTCATCTGATGATGTATCAGATTTGTGTCTCTTATCTGTACTAGTTTCTTTCTCATGCGAGCTTTCATGCTTGTGAGAACTGGATTTAGAAGATACCTCCGATGATTGTCGAGATAAATCTTTGGATGATGATTTATGATGCGAATGTTTGTCTGAGTCATGCCTCTTTGAACTTGTTGATTCTTTTTTATGATCAACATGGTTGATGTGTGAATGCTTGGTAGAAGACGACTTCTCTGTTTCTGGAGATTCTTTTCTATCTTTTTTGACTTCCTGTTGTAATTCTTTCTTAACTTTGATTTCTTCTTGTGAAGACTCAGATGTGTAAGAGTCACTGTCACTGTCCGAGCTCTCTGAGTCATCATCACTGCTTTCAGTTTCAGAAAGTTTCTCTGTTTTTACAATAATTTGTTTTTTGTGATCATCTTCACTGGAACTAGTGTGTCTTGACTTTTTTTTTGCATCATCTTCTTCCTGAAATTAAGAATAGGCTCAGAATACTTGAGATTTACAACTTATAAAAAATAGTAACAAGTAACAACAACAACTTAAGGTTCACATTATCCTAATTAGGCTCGACATAATTATTTAGTCATACAACGGAAGTATTGGCACTTTGGATACAGTGTTTAACCTAGTTCAGGAGTCTATGGACTCATTTATATCTCAATTAAATCACATGCTTATGTCAATGAATATTTGATTTGATTGATTGTTTTTTCTTGATCGGGATATTCAACAACCAAGCTATCGATCCTGTAAAAACCCACCTATTTTTTCAGAACCTTTTTTATTGCTTAGCTTAAGTTATAAGACCTCTTGTAAAAGGAACATTAACTATTCTTACGAAGAATAAATAAAAACATGTATCCCTTAATCATTACATAACATAATTACAGTAATAAAGTAAACAAATCAAATTCAACTGACATGTCCTAGAACTTATCTACAACATTGTACAATTCTTATGATTAAAACCACAAGTATATCCCAGGGATTTTTTCACATATGAATGTACCTATTAAAAACAGATATTGTTATCAGTTCAGGCACTGACCTCACTGCTATGATATTTTCGTTTGGTGCCGCTGTGGTGACCATTCATTTCCTGGCGCTGTTCCTTATGACCTGACTTTGGAGTGGAGATTTTAGCGCTGTGTTGGTCATGTACACTCCTTGAATGTTGCTTGTGATCATCGGATTCCCTGCCACTGCCATGACCGTTTTGTGCAGATGCTGGAGTGAAATCACCATTTACAGAAACGAAAGACTATAGCCAATTAGAAAAGATATGCAATGTCAGCTAGCACCAATAGTTAAAGCATGGAAGTATGACACACTAAGCGAAAAGTTGTTTTATTGACAAAAAGAGGAATGGAAACGGTAATTCATTTTAAATTCTTCTGTGATTGTATTATAGTGGCAACAATAGTATTTTGAAAGTTTCGTTTCGATGATAGCTTTTATTTAGGCTTATAAAACAAACTACATTGGCTTTTCTTTTTTAAAATTATATTTCAATACAAAATAATTAAGTTTGATCACAGGATCAAAAATTGTAAAAAAAATATCATAACAACATTATTATTATTAGTGTCAACAAATTAAACTAAATATGGAATGCTTAGTATTATCTTCAATTACAAAACAAAAAAGTTCAAAATCCAGTAAAACAAATTTCTACAAAGTTATTCAATATAAATGCGATTTAAAATTCATAAATAAGCTACTTTATAATATAAATACATCAATATTTGATTTGGGTCACCGGATACCTAGTAGGTTTTTTATGATTCCACATGCTCATTTTTTATTAAAAAAAACAAATGGAATTGTTACTTCCTTGCTCAAGGAGCTTTGGTTTATGTTTGGGTAAATAAAATAATATAACCAAATATGCTCCTTGACTCAGAGAAATCATTATGAACTTGTAAAGTTAAGTTTCTATTCATGCACATTTATTATGTACACAATAAGACAAAATTGAAACAACACCCATTACAAAGGCATGAAACTTAAACTGTAGCAGCAATCATTTTATCACAGCATTACTATTTTAAGGAGAATCCTGAGCTAAGAGACTGAGAAACTGGCATTTCCGGCACACAATGTCTATACTTACTGAACTCTTCAGCTGTCAGGATACAATGTCAACAACATGCAATTTGGCGTTCAATGTTAAGGTACAAACTATGCTTATAGAAGACTTTGTAAATGTTAGAGCTCACTGTCGTTCCTATGGTCTCCCTCTTGGTCGCTTTCTTCTGCCGCCACCATGGTCTTCCACTTGAGGACGAGCGCGCGCGCCGCCTGGCCCAGCTCCCCAGGCTCTTTGCGAAGTGCATTGACCGTACGACCCACACCTGTTTCTTGCAAGTGCTGCACCGTCACATTCAGTTGAAACAGCTTGTCGATACATCTCAAAACCTGAAAAAATTACACGCAATTTGTATACAAATTCTTGTCCCTATCTTCCATACAAAGACTCGGGAAGACAGAAAATAATTGCCCGCCTATTACAAAGAGTACTTTGTGGGAGTACAGACTTGATTTTTCTTAAATAATTAATTTAAATTACGTGCTAAATAAAGCCAGAAGGTATTAACAGGAAAAGAAATAACTCACCTTGCCTTCGTCCTCAGAGTATTTATCAATAACCTGCTGATAGTGTTTGATAATATCCAAAACTGACGCCATGCCAAACGTATTTAAAATAATAACAAGAGATGTTGATTTTAACCATTACAAAATGAGTGCCAGCTGGTAAACGAGCACCATTTTCGTCACAGTATAGACGTCATGTCATATGTCATTGACGTCTTCAACATGCGTTCGAAATATTATGGTAGCACCGAACTTCGATACAATTCAAGAAATCGACGTTCTATGTAAGATCAGTCAATAGTATACTACCTTGAAGAAAAACTTTTCGTCTACCAGAAATCCCATTCAATGTTTCATCGCCAATACGCCATCCAAATATAAATATCTGAATAAAAATTCTACTATGGAATAAAACCTTACTAATAAAACGCAACATTTGATTCAAACCCGTATTGCCAATATTGCCATATTGAAAATCACGATATTTTTTTAATTTCTGGCAATTGTGGTAGACTCCTTGTCCGGTTGTATGGTTGTATTGAACCGGACCGGAACCTTTTGTCGAGCGTGCAGCTGTACAAGCCAAACCTAATAGATGCGTAGGCCTTACTTATTTAAGATTTCTATGCTTTTATAATTAAACCTAAAAACCGCCACCGGGCGTCCGGGCCAGATAAATTTAGGGCACTAATCATGGAGTAAGAATCGTTTGTTGTTCAATAGTACATTACTGCAAAGGCCACAAAAGTAGGCATTGAGGGACGAAGGTTTAAATGTGGGCCGAGGCGAAGCCGAGGCACACATACCTGAGTCCATCAATGCCTAGTTGTGGCCAAGGCTTGTATAGTACTTTTCTCAAATAATGCGCGGAAGTTAAAACTAAGTAGTACCTGGGCAGAGATTTTTTCTTTCGATTTTGGCAGTAACATGTTTTCTATTACGGCTCTTGCTCTTGTCTCTTGAATTCCAGGTGGTGTTAAAGTAACTTTATCACACTTCACTCATTGTCTTCAATTGAACAAATTTTGTCAAATAACAATGATGTACTTTTCAAAACCTATGACGAACAACAACAAAAAAGTGTTCATTTGTATTTTTTTCAATAAACAGTTTTCTATGTGCAAACCGGTTCGGATTTTAAATAAAACCTTTGATAAGTTACCTCCTTGGTTGGCATGTTTCGGAGCAAAAATCAAATCCATTTTTAAATAATACTACAGTTAAGAGTTTACTATGTAATTTATTTGGCCGCTAAACACGACAGATATGAGTTTACTATGTAATTTATTTGGTCGCTAAACACGACAGATATGGATTTTCATACAACTTTTGCCGGCCGCTGCTCGCATTTATTTGGGCAGTGCAGCAAGTTCAATTTATCTCTTTTTTTTTTTTTTTTTTTACTATTTACAGGGTAGCGTTTGACCACAAATCACCTGAAGAAAAAAAAAAATGAAAAAAAATTCAAATCTCGAAGAAGGTTGTCAAAATAATGCTCATATTTCCAAGCATGTTTGAGAAAAAATGTTTATAAAGAGCGATGAGCGAATGCGTCAGCTTTTTGGCGGCAATTGAATTGTCACATACACTTTTTATTCAGGGTATGTTTACAGTTACAGTACACATTTTACCACTTTGGAAGTGTCTCTCGCGGAAACTATTCAGTTTGGAAAAAAATTATATTAGAAACCTTAATATCATTTTTGAAGACCAACCTATCCATAGACAAACGTATTAATATAGTTTTGATAAAAAAAATATTGAGTTTCAAGTTTCAGTTATAGGTATGGGGAACCCCCAAATTTTTTTTTTCTATTTTTGTGTGAAAATCTTAATGCGGTTCACAGAATACATCTACTTACCAACAGCTTCAAATAGTTTCAAAAAAAGTGGCTGTTCTGACGGACGGACAGACAGACATGACGAATCCATAAGGGTTCCGTTGTTGCCATTTGGCTACGGAACCAAGTAAAAGTAAGTAAAAGTGCCTGCGACTGGGGGATCAAGCGATCTTCACGTTACCGGAGTAAGCTTCAATAATTATTAAGATCCTTTGTCTGTATGAGTAAGTAGGTACTTTAGCTTTGACACGCCGCGCCGCGCCGGCTCTGCTCCCTTTTCAAATCCACCTACTTATTTGTTTTCTGTGCACACGACATAATTATGTACATAATTATGCTTATGAATTTTACATATTATTTAATCATGTCTAAAGTAAAGTTCAAATAACTAAACTAACTGAGATGGCGCAACGACCCAAAGTGAGTCTTGGCCTCCGATAACAAAAGACGCCACTTCGGTCTGTCCTGCGCCACCTCCTGCCAGTCCTCCACCTGGAGCTCGCGCAAATCCTTCGTGACTTCGTCTTTCCAAAAAAAAAAAAAAAAAAGAAGTTCAAATATAATGTTTTAATTATTTATTTACTATGATACAAATTACAATCATGTGGTCACTAAAATATACCTACCTACCTACTTACCTACCTCCCACAGACCGTTCGTTGTTCGGTTCCATAGTAGAATTTCGAATTATCTTGAAATAGTTTCTACAAGTATAACCTAAGCTTTATATACCTAATGATTGAATATTTGGCCCTTTCGGGGCGATTTTTCATAAATCCTTTCTTAGTGCATTCCTATAATAAATACCTATAAGCTGCCCTCAAAATTGTCTGCTTTATACCTATCAGTGAATCAGCTTTAAAGCAGAACTTTAAATTTACTTTATAAACCTAGATAGATACAATAACGAATGCAATATTTAATGCATAGATATTTTATTTTCATAGAGGTACAGTGAGAAACGAATCCGAACTGAACTATAAACAAACATCTATATTGGCTTCCTGCATTCGTTGACCAGACCAAGACAATAAGCAATCTCTGTGGCTGTCATGAACGATAATTTATGCGTTTTGCATCGTTGTAGGCCAACAGGGCAAGGGCCGCCGGCGCACCGCCCTGTGACCTTTGTCGTCGACTACCCACCCACCTTCGCTCGGAACCTAGGTAAGCTCAGAACTTTGTTTGCCTACGAAAGCCGCTCCTACACTCTATAATTTGTCTAACACCCATTCCTGCTCTTTGAACTTGTAAATAAGTGAAACAAGCAGAAATATTAGTGCTTATGTGAAAATTCCTGAGGGGTTCACTGTACATAGTTGTTACCTAAGTATACCTACTTATATAATTATACCGATGAACCGTACCTATACTTACCTATTATGTCAGAAGCGACGATGGCTCAGTGGAAGTGACGTCGGCTTACGTGGGTTCTAATACTTACAATGATCTTGAGCTTTCGGTGAAGGAAAACATCGTTACGAAACTATAACTTGGTGGTAGGGCATTTTCTAGTGCTCGCCCGGTTAGCTACCACCCTCAAGTTAAGAATCTGTCGCCAAGCGCCTATCGGTGTGTTCCGGTACCCCCCTTGAGAGCCAATTCCCAGTCCCATGTGTGTGGCGCCATCTTCGACCTCATCTTAAAAACTTATCACTTCAAACGCTACACTGTACCTAAGTAGTTTTTTATTTTTATGTACACCTAAGTACAATGCAAACTACAAAAAAGGGCGAGTAACAACTTCATAGGTACTATCAGACTTGTATGTAAGTAGATCATCAATTTTGCTGGCCGTATTACCAGAAGACACAGGTATTACCTACTCTAACAAAATAGCAATGTTGCCACTTCGACGAAACGTATCATGTCTTGCGAGATTGAACCCATTATCCGGCCCGCTGGCATCAGCGACTAGTGTCTACGAGCCACATGTACCTATTGGTGAGAAGAGGAGAACTTCGCTGTGCGAACATGACCGGCCCGCGGCTTCCCACGCAGGCCCAGTTGACCCTCCTCCATGTCTCTGGTCCTGACACCGCGGCTACACGCCTCACCCTGCGTACTCCCAACCAGAACATGCCGAGCGCTAATGTCCCCGTTATCTCTCCGCTCCCGCCTCCCTCCGTGTCGTGTGGGAGCTAAAGCTTTAACTATTACGACCTGACCATAAATCGACCATATACATCGGAACTCTTCCAAATGCACCCGATAGCCGCTAATAAATTCTAAGAACTTAGTCCCAAGGCAAACGCAATTAGGCACGCTGGTGTAACGGTAACGCCTCATGTTTTGAACCATAAAACGTTGCTCTAGATTTATTGACAGGAGTTTCAAGAAACTATTATTTCGAGTTTATAATACTTAATACTAAACGACCCGCCCCGGCTTCGCACGGGTGCAATGTAGATACCAATATTAGGCAGTATTTTTAAATTTTTCAGCTTTTCTGCACTATAACATGTATGTAGGTATTATACACATTATGCATTAAAATCCGTTGCGTAGTTAAGCAAACATAGGGACAGACAGCGGGAAGTGACTTTTTTATATTAGGAAGGGTTTAAAAGTAAGGATACTTTGCGTTTTGCTTTTGGGTAGGCGCAATTTTTATACCTTCTGAGAATCGCGTCACGTGCTATGCTTGCTACTAAAATAATAATATTTTTTTAATTTATTGTAATTAATATGCGGGTTACGGTATGGCACAGTGCAGCATATTTTGACTATTGTAGCAAAATTAAGCGCTAGCGGAAAATATAGACACACTGATAAGGAGTCCTTGGCGGTAGATACTAAATACCCACGTATGATGAATGTGGATCGCCATCGGTTGATATTCCACCTAGGTATAGCGAGGCGTTTTGCACTTTGTCTGGATGTCCGATGGTAAAATGGGGTTGGAGGAATTAAATTGTACAAAGCCTACTTATTTCAAATGAACTGTTGTTCACAACCGTTCCTCGTTAGAATGGAGAATATTCAGTGCAGTATACGCGGCGAGATTGTTATCATCCGAGAATCACACTAACAAGTAAACGTGAACTGGTAATGGGAGTCGGGACCGTTGGTACCGAATTCAATACAGTGCGGAAGCATTGCAGCGGTAATCTGCCTGCGCAGCGCCCGCAGATCGAGATATTTGCTTGTATGCAAATGAAGGCCCTTACCGTGCGACCGACCGCGCACCACGGCATGATGTGATAATACCCAACGGTCTCCTTATAGAGAGTGATACGAACAACAGATACACGTGTAGATAAAGCCGATGGTCGACGGCCAGTAATAGAGACAAAGGGACAAGAACCCGTAGCGGTACCGCAACGCTCCAATATGCGCTCGTAACAATAATTTTACAACTTATTATATCATACCTAGATAGCTGATGTTATGCTGTATTTGCATGAAGGTTTGTGTTGCCTATAAAGGACAGCAGGAAGGATCATTAAGCAAACGAGATGGCGAGAAAATTTTAAAATAGCGCACCGGTTCTGCCGCGTAGGTACTTCCTGTGTAAGATGTGGAGATACGTTTCCCGTCTCGATGGTCAGATAGCGCGTGCGTAAATGCTTGTTATCCATAATTTTGTTACCAGCAAGCGAGATTAATGTAGCGCTAAAAGGTCCATCAGTCTTGGCGACTGCTAAGGCGAGGTTAACGAGACTCAGGCAATTTGTTGAGAGTTCATCTGTCTAATAAAATTACAGTGATAAGTAATGACCCCTTAGTAAAGCGGAAAGTTTAGTAAGAACTTGGGTGCCATATCTGCAAACTTGGATAAGATGCCTGCGTTTTTATATATGTACCTACCTACCTACAGGTAGATACATAAACTCAAGCACGCTATCTTCCTGATCAGGTGTTTTAGAACTAAGTACTTACTATATAGTAGAAATTATAATAGAAATATATGGAGGAACATCTCAAACCCGTGATTCAAAAGGTCAATGGAACAACATGTTTCGTGATAGTTCGACAGTTTTATAGAATAAATAAGTGCTATCGTAAACAGCTCCCCAGGCGAATTAATACAACGACCGACCTCTGAGCCTTGGTGATTTTGTAATTACGCTTGGAGTTATAGATTAATTGTGTCGTGCGTTATTGCTTGGTCTATTCAGCTGAGAACAGACTCTTTGCCCGATTTATCCAACAGCCCTCTTAGAACCGTAACTATATTTAACTGATAACTACTCTGACTTACTCCAAGAATGTCCGAAATACTACCTAGGTAGGTACCTATATGCTTATCGGTTTGTAAAGTACGCTTAGGGATATTTAGCTGCAATAGAGCTACTATCTCCCATTGTTATGGTTCCTGAGTTAGATTCCTATTGCAGCCACCTAGATTATCTAAGTTGCTTTTTCTCAGACAAAGTAGATCATAATTTGCAACATCGTGGCAAGTTGTCAAGCAGCGTGCATCGTGGCCAGCGACAGTCGAGCCATCGATAATGTACTGGAATTCTATGCCTAGTGTAATTTTCTTCAACCAGGTTCAATTGTGATTTTCATTACCGATCCCAGGGGTTCGCGACCTACTCTAATTAGCTTAGATGCTTATGATTAAACGACTCGGTCACGATCCGTCGATTTACCTCAAACCCATCGCGCTCGTCTCAAGGAGTTTGACTATCAGTCAAGCGTCTGAGTAAAAATAACGAATACGACTACGAGAGCAAGTACGTAAACATTTGACTAGGAACTAAGACGTTAGTAGTGCATTTAATAACGAAACTTAGCATTCCTTTTCTTTCTTATCCATCCATCATGGAGCATGTTTGTGCATTTTAAGTTTCCCATAAAAACATTTTTGCTTCTCCTAAGATCATATTCAGATTTTAATGCAATTTATTAATTTATTTACCCATTACTTTTTAATTACTGCATACTGCTTCCTGCTGACTGCTTCAACGCGTGTGGAATGCAATATTTTTTCCTCCTACCCACATTCTGTCCGAAAATAACTCAACAGCATATATTATACAGTTCTAGACAAACAACAATATTACAAGTGTCGAGCAGATAATTTATTCTACTTCTAGGTGGTACGTACATGAATTTGTTTTTGCGCGTGTCAAAAAATCTAGCTGACACTTGTCTCGGAATCGTCGATTTTTTTGTCAAGTTCATGATATAGTTAGGTAGGTACACGATAAATCAGTCGCTCGAATGGAATGGTGGTGTAGTGTGTACCTATTAAGTAGAAAGATATCCGGATACACACGCTGGTCAATATATTTTAGCTTAACCTGTGGTCAAAGATTCTAATTAGTCGAAACGCCTCGAGAGTCGAGTTAGACTGGAAATATTCGAAAAGTGCCCAAATAAATTATATTATTAAGGCACTTGCCATAGGTACGGTCAACGACAAAATATGCTGAACAATAATAGATTTTTGGATTAAATTCATCATTTTGAACACCAACCTTTGACCGCATCATCTCTTAATATCAGGTGTGTTGTGTTGTGATCAAACGGTGACCTTGTAAGTTGTGAGTAAAACCCAAACATTACCTACTGATGTAAATCACATTTGAAAATTCGAGTATGATCAGCTACTTCTGTTGCTGACTGTACGCCCTAGGCGCTAATTTCGAGCGCAAAGTTTCACCGTTACATGAGAAACAACAAAAACAAGACGTGCAACCTTGAACGGTGAAAAAAACTACCAAGTCTTCATATAAGTTAGTCAGGTGCAGGTCACTGAGAAACTGGAATGTTTCAGTACTGTATCTGCCTTATTTACTTTAATGAACACTTGCTACCAGTGAATAATATATTAGATACGTCCCTATTGGTACAGCCAGCGACAAAAGTAGCTGATCATACTCAATTTTCCAAATGCGTATTAGATCAGTTAAGTTTGTTTTTTCCTTACAACTTACAAGGTAGCGTTTGACGATAATACAACACACCTAATGTTAAGTGATGATTCATTCGAAGGTTGGTGTTTAAGATGATTAGAGCGTAGAGAAAATTGTTTTTTGTTCAGCGACTTTTGTCGTTGACTGTACCTATGGGTAAGCATATATTAAGTAGGTACCTAGGTACAGTGCACGGCGATCACACCTTTCCCCTGGCTTTGTAGAAGCCAGTAAATTTTAAATAGACTTTAAACTACAATTCACCCGGATATAAGTAGGTACCTAGTTACCTAATACTAAAAACTGTGTTCCGCGTCCGTTGTATTTTCTACTATAGCTGTTGGTACCCCGCAGTTTCATCCACGAGGACCAGGTTCTCTTTCCTCAGAGTTCCCACTCCACATTATCTTCATAAAAAAATTCATCACGACCTTTTTTTTACTTTCAGTTTGCGTTTTCGTTCTCAAAAAGACAATGTAATATGTATACTTATGTACCTACCTACCAACCGTGTTACGGAGCTAACAAAACCTTTCTCGGGCACGTAACGGATTACATTAATTTGCAATCAATTTCGCACGTAGACTTGCTATTGTTTCGCACGTAAAGGTGGTATTTTTCCATTTCAAAGTGCTCAAGAGTATGGTTGATGTAGGTTGTGGTCGATCTCATATTGGTTCTGACCGTAACGCGGTTGAGAGTCCTCAAAGCGAGCGGTCGGCAAAGTGTTTGCCAACTCTCTCTAGGTCACAGGCACGTCTCGGCTAGATCTAGTAATAGGTACCTCTACTCTGCAGCACTCGAAGTCAATCATCTAGCATGCGACTCTTCCGGTAGCGAACTAAATACTGCACATCTACTTAATTCCCCATAATTACGACCCCATCTTCAATTTGGTAGCTGTAATAGGTTCACGTTATCTTTTGTGGGTGCAAAAAAGTTAATACAAAGGATGTGCGAATACTGTTACCTACTTTGTTTTGCGTATCGGTTTCTGAGACCATCAATAGGTGTCGGCGGACCGCGGGGCAGCGATCCGCGGTAGATATTAGTGTGTCCATTAGAGGAAACATCCCATCTATCTATTGTAATGTTCGTTGCTTACATCCGTCAAGATCCTATCTCAATAAACTAATCACTCAAACACACCTGTTGTTCACGTGGGCGGAGTTCGTAATGACGTTTGCGATAGCTCCTAGCAATTTGATGTTTGTTTAATACAACTGAGGTTCATATCTCTTCAATTATACGGTAAACCAGTTACTGCAACGCGAACAGACGTATCCTATTAAATATCAAGCTAGTAGGACATTTTCACGTCTTTACCCCATTATAATAGGTTACCTGGTATACCAACCACGGGTATGGCCAATCCAATCGATGTAATTGTAGCCATACCTACAAGTCAGGCCAGCCACTATTGTAAGTTGATCGATTTCCACAATTCTGCAACAGATGACAGCATGATAAGTTTTCTATGATACGAACTAAGTAAATGTCAGTATAAATTATGTAACCAAGGTACTATTTATGTTACAGTCAACGACAAAAGTCGCTGAACAATCACACTTTTTTCTATTGTCCTCATCACCTTAGACAACAATTTTTGACTCCTCATCACCTCAAATCAGGTGTGTTATGTTGTGGTCAAAATGATACCATGTAAAATGTAAAAAAAACATTAATAATTACTGATTTGCAACACATTTGGAAAATCGAGAACGATCAGCTACTGTTGTCGCTGACTGTACCTACCCATTTGTGATTAAGGGGCATTAATTCGCGTCGCATCGGGGTAATTGAACGCGTAATGCGGTTACCGCGACCGATGTGGTTTACGGTGGCAAATCTCGGCTACTTGGGCTAATTGTCCACATTGTGTCATTACAGCGTAATATGTAATAAAAAAAAGAGTGGCAATTATACGAGCACGCGCTGTCATTGGGCACGACGCGAATCTTCCACGGACGACGTCGTCGACCTGAACCGTCTACGGTATTTACATAATTGACGAATCGTATGCAAAAGCGTCGATATGACGAACGGAGACGTGATGAATGGGCTCTGTCTGCGGATATACAAAAACAAATATCTGCTACGATAATTAATGTCCTGTGTACGTCAGCTTATAGATTTATCTACAGATTTTCTTTGAGATCTTGTCACACTAATCACATCAATATTATAAGATGCGAAATTGTGAGCAAATATGTATGTTTGTACATATTTGCTCACAATTTCGCACTTTCGTACTTCTTTTAACAAACAATGTCTTAACAGATTTGAAAATTTGAAATAAAGATAGCTAGGGAAAAGGTTCTTGGGAAAACTACGTGGCGCAGCAAGTTTGAAGTATAACCTCGATTCAAAGTTGCTAGACACAACGACTGAATGATACTATTTTTTTTCAAGTGCTCAAGACATTTTCAAGCATCATTCATTGACCTATAAAAATAATTGACTCCGTAATGAACGAGTTTATTCGATTTTGTTAAGTACTTAATTGTCACTTGACTCACGGTAGGTACTACCCACACGCAAATCCATTAAAGAATTCAATATGTTCTCGGTAGGTGTAAGTACAGAGACACGAGTGTAATGAGTATGAATGATAGCGACTCCCCTCAGGTGGCGCTTTAATTGGAGAAACTGTTGGGTCAATGGGTCCCGACCGCGCTTTGCAAGGTAATAGCACTCAATAAATCGCGCGTAACGGTTATTATTTCTCTCTTCTCCACCAAATGAATCCTAATTTGACAACTCTTCAATAAATGTACGAACTTAATCATACATTACGCTGCACCGAACAATGAACCGCAAGACGCGAAGCAAAAAATTAATTCGATTAAGATAATGAAACTACTCACTCATAATAACATATATTTATTTGATATTGAATATACAATTCGTAGAATAAAAGTGACGAATGTAGGACATTTTTTACAATGTGACTGGCCATATATGTACTGTTGTACTATATGACAGGATAAGTCTTCGTATAAAAATAAGAATCCGTAGGTAGGTAGGTAACTTAGAAAATACTATTATGCTTTATAACAACCTACCTTTTAGCTTTATATTAGTAATGTTCGACGGGATAATGAACTAAGAAATGTTCTCGTACCGTACAAAAGAATAATTTATCATATATCATTCCAATCTGAGTATCTTGTCCTAGTGACGTATATATCGTCGCTACATAACTAAATATGACAAAAGTCTTAGTAAAGCTGCAAAATATGAGTTTTCATTTCTTACTTCTATTGTGTACTTACAAATCTTACAACAAACGTTACTTAGTAACATTCGAACCAACTATTTATTGAAATACATAACATACAAACGATGGAATATAGCGGAGCGAACTCACAAAACTCACTTAAAACATGCTGTAAATTTAAAAAATGACTCTCATTTATACAAGTACATGCTTAGTAGCTAATAAAAGGCACATATTTCCACGCAATCGTTTCAACGTTTATCATTGCTGAACCCACCAAACTTGAAGAGAGTTTAATACTTCCAGTTGTCCCGCTCGCACATTACAATATTTTACATTTTAAAGGATATAAAATGTCAAAGTGTGCTTTTGAAAAATGTTGTCTGATAATTCCCCGGATAAAAGGCGTTTATCCACTGAACGGCACGGTGACGACAGCTCGGCAGCCGGGGACGCAGACGGCTGCCGTGCCTTGGCTGTGCCGTCCAGTGCAAAAACATGATTTCCATATATTTGTACGTCCTCGGTTGCCGGCGCCGTGCCGTTCAGTGGAAAAACGATCAAAAACATAGCAAATGTTTTAAATACATTTTCACTTTGATTAAACGGAGTTAAGTGAAAAGCTATCTATGATATTTACTAAATCAAAATTAGTCATTTTAATTCCTTTATAAACTAAAAATGTGCGGCGAGATCGCAGATTTGAAAAGTAAACGCTCTTTAGATATTAATGTTGTAAAGTTGTCCATGATTGTTAACTATATGAATAGACGTATACAAGTGAAACTTACCATAACATAAATGGTGCGTCAGAAAAAATCTTGTTAGCGTTTACATTGAATACCTACAGCTGATATTTGTGCTCACTTTCTATGCCCCAAAAAAAAAAACCACTAAACAACCTCTTGACTCTAATAGATATGGAAAACATATCCAGAATATTATTTTGGCATCGTTCACCTAATTTCATTCTTTTACTCACAAAACTAGTTTTACCTACCTACATTCTGATGACTCATTTGCATACATATTTGCACTTACCTACTTACCTACCTACTTAAATACCAAACCATAGACCGCTAAATGCAAATTTTTATCATATAAAAATTTATCACATCCGTAAAATAAGCGCGAATACATTCAATCGTCGAAGATACTAAGTGACTAGTTTTGTATACCGGGTGATCCATCAAAACGGGTCAGTAAGGGGAGTATAAAACTTTGACAGAATGAGAAATTCGTTCAAAAAACCATAGCGTCGATTTTAGGGTTAAGAAAAAAGATATTATTATAATATGTCTACGTTTAATGTCGAAAATTCAAAAAAATGATTTTTGTATTAAGGTAATTTTTTTTTGTTTTTATATTACTTATGAGTATCGGGTTCGTTTACAGACACGGGTAGTTTTTTTTTCCAAAAATCTAAAAATGCTTCTATTCGTTAATCTTAAATCGACTCTAAGAGATAGAGAAATTTCTCCAAAGGGACCATCTTTTTGTACAAATTTATCTATCTCTTAAAGCTTCAGGTTTCCACATACTAACCCATTTTACATGGATCACCCTGTATAGCCGGCATTTAATGAAGCCGACGAGTGACGTTACAAAATTTTTAACTGGACACTTTCCTCCGTCTTACTTATTATTAAACACAGGCTAGAGTCGGATTAACTTTACTGCAAGTTGGCATGCATTAATTGAAAACAGACTTATTATACGTTAATTTGATCCCGATATTAGTTTTGGGTTTATTGGTATAACGGTTGGAATATAATATCGAAATGGTGTACATGACTTTTATTTTGGCAAGAATGTTTGTCAATAGAGAGACTAGGCGCCTTGTTAAAGTACCTTTGTAAAGCGGGTGTAGTGCCGACTATTATTAGCGTACACGACGACGATTAACGAAGCGTAATATTATAAGAGCGGCGCCGGATTAGCTGTAATATTTTTTCGTTTTTTTTTCTTGATTGCGTCCCGTCGTCGCAGCAGTTTCGAGTAATTAAGCGGTGTGTAATTGTGTGAGAATATAGCGTTATGAGTGACGCGGGGTCGTTGAACTGTCGGAATAAAAAGTTTGGTAAAAACCAAGTGAGGTAGTGAGAGGCCAGCGCGGCTGTCAAAACACACGTCACAGGATTATGGATTGTCGCCCGCGGCGGAGGCGCACGCGCATCACTCTTCCATTATAGGGTTGCCTAATTATAGGTTCTACTTAATTGAAATTGTTATTTTATTATTTCACACTGTTATATTTTATAAAGCTCGCAACAATGTTGTTGAATAGCGGCACTTTTAATGTTGTTTAAGAATGTAGTTGCCATTAAAGTTATTGGTTAACGACAGCTGGACATGACATTTTAATTACTCTTAGTCTTAATCCTTTTGTGATGTACAGTATCATGTCATGAAGTGATGTAGGAAGGCCACGGACAGCCCTGTAGTTATCGTTTGAGCAGTTTATTGATCGAGAGGAGACGGCGGCTCTGCGCATGATCATTGTTTGCTAATGAGAGACCGGGAAGCACAGGTGGTCCTAGCAAATACATCGCATTTGCAGTATGGACGATCACCCCTAAAATACACATATACGTACGTAAGAAAATAATAAAAGTAGGTACTACTAGATTTAACAAACATTTCGCACTGGCAACTGCTAAACAAGCTTGTAAAGAATAAGATTCAGTGTAGTCCAAACAATGTAAATTCTTGCTTGTAAAAACAGATGGGGACGCTTATAAACTCCTATACTTATACTGTTTATATACTGTGACACAACCGAACAAAACAAAATATCATACCGAGATCGCCTTATACAACTATCTCTTACAATATTAATTACACAGAATAACGCGACTATTTCGTCTAGCCAGTTTTACAGCTGTTACGTATTCCCACGCTGTTACTTGGAGACTATTAGCCGCAACAAATGTAACACTATAATTAAGCTCGTAATATTATATTTTGTAGCGATGATAGCTCAGTGGAAAGAAAACCCCGTGATAAAACCATAGCTCGGTGGTAGGGCCTACCATCTTCAAGTTAAGAATCTATCACCATGCACGGCTGTAGGTGTGTTCTGTGAGCCTCAATTGAGAGCCAGTTCCCAATCGGCGTAACAAAGCGCTATCTTTGATCACATTTTCGCTCAGGTGACATGCTCTCAAACTCAACTTGGCTCTCTCGGCTCCTCTCATCCAACCGCTTCCTGCGACTTTGCGTATGTAATTTTTTATCCATAATGTAATATTAGAATTTTATACAGATATGTATGCTGACGCATTCAGCATAACAAAATCCTTTGATTCATGTTAAAGCCTTGTTTACACAAATAGACTATCTAGTCGCGACAGTTAAATATGCATTCGTTTTTTGCGATCTGACAGGAATAGAACGAGGAAAACTATTCAACGAACGATACTCAATATTGGACATGCCTCACTTCTCTGAGGTAGACGTAAATTAAAAAGAACAACCGATAAAAGAAAAAAGGTATACGTACCTACTCACAACATACTTGCAGCTAGACAATAAATTAATCATGTGGCAATTTATTAATAACCAGGGCCTACGTAACAGTCGCGTGGAGCAATGGATGCAAATGAGTATAATAGCCGTTTATTTTGTCGTTAAAACATGGATGTTGGGTCAAAGGGGTGAGGTGATATTAAGGCGATTCTACTAACATGATTGTTATGAATTTACTTCGATTTATTGATTAAAGAAGAGCCAAAATAAAGTACACTGCCTTGGCTGAGCACCAGTAAGGTGTGAACTATGACTCTCCCGACTTAATACTATTGTCTCTGCCAAGTAGACAAAGCTAAGTACACCGAGAGCCTATCCTATTAAACACAGCACAAGAAATTTATAAGAGGAATTAAGTTACATCTATATCTAATAGCACAACGGAAATCTGAAATATACTGATTAGCCCTAATATTTCAGTCATTCTTTCTAACTGGCAAGCTAAGGTTAGTTAAAAATATGGGTGATAAAACTTTGTTACCCCTAGCGACCCGACAAACGACATAAAACATGATTTTCATAAAATCTTTTGTTATTGCTCACCTACGTTATTAAGGGAACGTCTGTGCAGAATTTCATGGCTCTAGACCTGCTGGTATAAACTGCGTGTGGTTGATTTTAGGAATTTTATGAAGTAAATTCAGTACTCTACTTCAAGGAGACGAAAGTATCTTAACATAACTTACGCGTAAACATTACATTTGTGTATTGACACAAGAAATCAGGTCCAAAACTGTGGCCGAAAACTTATAACAGACATAAAAAACACAAAAGACATTAATATCATTCACAGGTAACATTTCGTAATATGACAAATTATTATGCTTATCGGCCTGTTAGCCAAGATTGATGTTTCACAAATACATTAAAACTACATTACGGGACTGTGTTCGCGAACTATAGCTTTCTTACCTTTTTACCAAAAAATGGCACGCTACCGCTGTTTCATAAACTTAAATCTTGACATAGCACCGGTCATCGTTTTAGAAAATATTAATAAACTTTATAATATTATGTACAATAAAAATAAACTTCATATAGCCGATATAAATACGATGTCTTTCGTAGTTCCTAAATTCTTTACACGCTAACATTTAAAACTCCGCCGTCAAGATTGCACATTTCAAAATACACTGACGTTTATGTTACGAGAACCGATGTAACATGTCCGTTGTGATGCCGCGTAGGAAGTCGAACACTTCCACGTTGCCTCCTTCCGACTCGTCGCTGTCTTCCTCGGCAGACTGCAATGAAAAATGATACACTCTTAAAAGGTGTTTAATTTTCATTAGACGATTGTAGATAACTGACAGTTTATTCAAGTTCAGTATTTGGGTCTGTTAAACTCTATGAATAGTGAGCGAGGCTTAAAATTAATTAAGATAAATTACATGTTGTTATTTTAAAATTTATAAAAATAAGGCTTTTTGAACTGAATGCAGAATGGCGAGATCTCTTCTGATGGTATCAAACTTATTACGTGACGTAGTTTCTTGTTTGCTAACTAGGGAATTTGATAAACTGCATTTATATTAAGTAAACTAACTCTATCTGCATGTCACCTTAAACCGGTAATTTGGGATGAATATAGTTGGAACCCTGGGGAAGGACATAGGATATTTTTTATCGCGATAAACTGGCCTAGTTTTTTTTATATGTAAAGCAGGTTAGTAATAATTTAGATTAGCTGCGCCCCAGAGTTACACCAGCGATTTCAAGCACACCTTTTTCGGGGATAAATATATCCTATATCCGATCATCTCGTCATCGGATCAAAGCTCATCCACACACTATCGAGTCCTGAAAATCCCACACCTCGCGATTATGCGCTCCTTTCTCCCGCATACTTGCAAAATGTGGAATGAGCTTCCCCCACAAGTCTTTCCGCTGTGCTACAGATTGCAATCCTTCAAAATGGGTGTGAAAAGAGTTCATAAAGATCGGCAACGCATCGGCAACTTCCCTGGTGGTGCAGATGTCCTTAGGCGACGGTGACCGCTTTCCATCAGGCGGGTCGTCTGCTTGTTTTCTATTACATAAAAAAACCTTATAAGCTATGAGCTATAAGCCATAAGCTGTTAGCAAAAGCTATCTCCATTCCAAATTTCCCTCAAATTTGTCTAGCTTTTCCAGCGTGAGAAAGTAACAAACATAAACACTATCTCAATCACATACTCTCGCATGTATAATATCAGTATGATGTGATTAGTACGATTTTCAGTCGTTATGATTCACTCAAGTGCGCAATAAAATAGTAATAAACATTTGTCAGTAATAACGTAGCATTTGTTGTACTCCATGTATTTGTTGTATTCTGATAACATCAATTAAGATTTATGTTAGGTACTGTAAAATGTACCAAGACCGACGAGATTAACAGGTTAAGTGTTTTTGCCACCGTTATAGTTCTCGTTTATTGTGCGCTAGTGCAGTATATCAAATTGAATCGACGGCAAAGTGGTTTGTTCGTTGAATACCTTTAGTTTGTCCTTGCCAATGCTACCGATATAATTATAAACATAATTTTAGCCAAGCGATAATGACTCCATAAAACGGCTCTCTACTTGCTACCCATTCCAACCGGCATGGCAGGAGGAAAGTAGGAAATTATACGAATGAAACTCAATGGTTACCGCTTGGTAATTAACCTAGTAATGCTCCTAAATACGGGATATGAACAGATTTCTGTAAATGCACAGTTAATATAGGATATGTACCTACATAGCATAATTGAGATTAAGTGCTACGAATTTACACATGCTCAGTTTATAGTCTTAACGTCTAAATGATTGTCTAATGGTCGGAAATCGCTTCAAAGTTCACACACGCAAACGATAGAATGATAGCATACAAAGAGATAATAATTTAATCATGATACGAGTATCGCCCGAAGGCAAATTGTCCCGTTTACCTACAAAGAAAACGAGAAAAAAAGATAGAATTGACACACATCGAAAACAGGAGATAGCATCGCCAAAAAAGTTTAATGAATGGGACATGGCAAAAAGCATATTTCGTGTTCATTGTTGGCGATTTCTCAGAGCGATTTGCTAATAGTGGCTATTAGCCCGCCCCCGGTCGTATCCCAACACATTGCGTGTCAAGACTACCGGCTTACTATCGCAAACAAAAAAACATAATTATTCCTAAAACGGTAACACTTAATTGATCCCTCATGTGTAGATAGTCTTACGGTAAAATTGATGTCAATTTTTTCTAGTGCCGAGATGCGGTGGTCAGGTGCGCCGTGGCCGATGACGAATATATCTCTTCGCTGTCAGCTTTTAGCTTTTAATTTGACAAGTAAGACGATAATTAGCTGCAATATATGTGCTGAATTGTTTACGGTTATCTCGTTATATATGTTCACACACTTTTTATATCGCAATTTGGACAGTCAAAGTTCGAAAGTGTTACAGTTTAAAAATAATTATGAAAAATATAACCGGACTGCCTTTAACTGATTTATTTGCAGATGCTAAATAACATTTATGTAATAAAATCATCACACATTATTTTATAAATTAATTTATACAAAATCACACAACAATATGTTTGCTTTTAAGCTCACTTAAACTTATTTTTATTGGCAAATACTAACCAATAAAACTTAATTAACATAAGCATACAATGGTTATCAATCCATTACATTGTCATTAATGGATAACTTGTATCGACGACTTTTACCAGCATTTAATCACGGATAGTCAACAGGTATGTCAGTGAACCAAAGGTTAAGAGAAATCGATTCCCAAAACCATTTACTAATTTCTTTACCCAAACATTTGCGCAGAATGTCCGAGAAACGGTATGTGATTGATTATTTCGCGACAAGTTTGCGTCGGTACAGTTATGCGAATTTAACGAGATGTAATTTGTTGATCCGCCGGCGACTGTAAGTAATGATTGGAAATATGTGTGTGGTGTGGTGGAATGTGGCCGGGCGGTGCGGTGCCGCATGCCAGCCGCGGTGCGATGCTGCCGCCGCCGCGTATGATTGACTTGTGCGACAATCGTGCAAGGAGGGACGGTGCGCCCGCCGCCGGCCGGCCGCTCGCCGCCGCCAACGCGCCGCCGCCTGCGCAGGTCATTACGCCGAATCCACCTCAAGCCGCAACACAACGGTACCCAACAAATGAAACAAATTTTGGAACGAATTCAAACCATGCGCACTTTCTAGGGTGTTTTAATTTTGACAAATCAAATTGAATATTATGATAGCACCAAAGTGGCGTTCCACATATCTGTATTGAAATCGATACTATACACAATGAATGCATTAGATGTGAAAGTGATATTATGCATAAAAACCATTAACGGTAGCTATTGAATGTTGTATTACTGAATGTTATGTTGTTTTATTATTTACTGTAACCTAATAAATCGCGCGAGTGTGTATATTCATCGTGATTGATGATTGAAATACCTATTGAGCGGATCTATGTCAGACCTCATAAAAGTTTTGTAGTCTGACATCGATATATTGAAAAGGAGTTAATATAATATTTTATTCTATGCACAGCACAACGGTTAATTAAAATTTCTTAAGAACACAATAGGCTAGTAGATAGAAGTAAACGTTCTCCCGTGGGGCAGGAAAGTGTGCCAATAGTTTGTGAACAAAAAGCTTGATACTGATCACGTACAAAGGTGGAGTATTAAATTTTCCGCTTCGTTTTGGCGACAAACGGTTTTCGAGCGGCGCGCGACTTCGGGGACGTTCGTGCGCCTCGCTTGAAAGCGCCGAATATTTTAACGAGACACCTTTGAATATATTTTCAGACGCTCATTTAACTTTTGAGCACAAATGGCTTTGTGTAAATTCGTTTTCATTATAGATAGACGCTGTAAACTAAGCTTGCTTTACTGCATTTTTCAAGACGGCGACTTTAATGTCGCTATAAAAGCGGCCATTTTGTTAAAATTCTTTCGTTTCTAAAGGAATTTTCACATTCTCAAATGATGTTAAATTCCTTATTGAGGGGACATTGTTATTTTTTATCGTTTAGCAATGAGTGTCTCGATCGACAGCCGCATTGAAAACTAATGCACAACACAATACATACAGTATCCAAGCTTGCAAAATTGTAAATTTTAATTGCTTTTATTAAGTTGATGCTTTTTTGCTCTGATATATTTTAGCGTCCACGGTTATTCACTGCATTAATATTACTACTTACAACAGCGTCGGAATATCGAGTGTGCAAAATAAAATCACCACCACGATGTTATCTCGTAACGTCCGAAATTAATAATCGAACCTGGTCCATTATCCGCGGTTTTGGATCGATATGTCATGTCATAATATGTCACTACAGTAGTAATCTGTCAAGCCCTAGTACTAAAATGACGTATTATGACATGGCATATCGACCCAAAAGCGCGGATAACGGATCGGATCGAATATTAATTTCGGGCATTAGTAGTGAAATAAATTGAATACGACAACGTTCATTGAATTTAGATTGCTAATTAAGTTCAGTATTCCAATTTCGAATCTAAAATACACTGAGTCACACGCCGGTTTTTCTTGATGTTTAAATTTCGCTTGATAATTAATTGGCAGGCTTTATTTACACTTGGGCAGAAACAACTTCAAATCAAATAGGAAGCTGAAAGGCAACTGCGATAAGTTTTCTGGTCGCCCATACCCCTTACCACAATGAATGAAGATAGTCTTTAATGCGTGCGTCCTACCAGTAGCTGGTAGACTTCTTTTAGATGACAATGCAAAGGAATGGAACACTTACAATTGGATTAGTGCATAAGTTTGAAATTAGTTGAGCATGCTATGGAGAGTGATATGGTCGGAGTATCTCTGAGGATTAAGCCCAAAGGAAGGCTCAAGTGGAAGTGAACTGGTGGAATCAATAAGTCGTACTAAAAGTTGGACATACGATTCCTTAACTGGAGACTGCTACTCGCCCACCGGCTAGCAGAAGCAGCAAGATGACAAGCAAAAAAAAATTGGTGGACACTGAACGAGGAGACTTGAGAACCTAAGATGAGGGCTCAGAGACCTGTGTCTAGCAGTGGACAAACACAGGCTTATGGTAACAGGAACTAAGCTATGGGGTCTCCAATCACTAAGGAAATGTAATTTTAACTGGTTTACTTTTACAATCATTGCCAAGAATCACTTGTTACAATATACTGACTATGGAGTATAAACGCATTCGCAGGATTATATATTTTAGACGCTGTACAATCGAGAGCGGAATCGTGCGTAAGAGATGCTTAATTCAGAATCATCAATAGGAAGTTAGGGTTCTGCATTCCACTGCAACTGCATTGACAACTGATGGATGACTCTTCAATTCGCGGACACGGCAATCTCGGATCGTGTCGATCGCCTGCAGAGACATTTCATACTTATTTAATAAATTGCGAAGATCTATCTATGACATTAGTATTCTTTATGTTCCTTTATTATTTACGTACCTACCTACAGAATGCAAAAAGAAACTAGACATTTAATTTTTTGCATGCGTTGCATGACAGAATCTGCTTTTTAGAATGAGTTTTAGACTGTAAAATAAAATGAATGGAAACAGAAACAACATTATATGGACATTTTGTGTTTTTACTTAACGTCTTTAACATATTTTTTGTGTTGCAAAACATCATTTACAACGAGGAAAAGCTGGACGACTCAATCAAAATGTAATTTATCTTCATGAGTGATTGCTCCAAAATAAGCACTCTTGCGCAACTCAGGTGATTTTCGGATGATTATAGTGTCATGAAACTTCTGAAGATTGATCTCAGATTTTACATTTTAGCGAATAAATTCTTCACTTAATATAAGGTGTAGGTATAACATATGCCCTACGCGCCTCAATTTCCAGATGCTCGAATATGATTTCCTGTGTCAAAACAATCACGAACAACGAAAACCAAGCATACCACGTCCACATTACAATAGTGAGAGTAAATTTAATGCTGCATTCATTATAACAAGGGCTGTCTTCAATTAAATAGAACATTAGATCTTCTTTTTGGACCACTTAGAGAACACTTTCATCGTGTCGTCGAATTCAGTTCGAAAGTAAAAATCGAACAAATATTTGGAGCTCTTTATTTAGGGGTCCCGTGAATTATGTCGCCAGACAATATGGCCGCACTCGTCCCATACATATACTTAACAAAAACTTAATGAAAGTCGAAAGTCACGCTTTCACTTGTCGACGGTATTGTACCGAGAGCCAATTGTATAACTTACTATATTGTTGTATGTAACTATTTCAATTGTTGTTCGGTACGCGGAGCTTTTTAGTAACAAGGAGGTGGTGAGAACTTATATTTGGTTAGTTTCTTGTTATCTACACTAATGTTATAATGAGGTAAAGTTTGTGAGTTTGGATGTAGGACGTAATCTCAGGAACTAATGATCCGATTTTGAAAATTCTTTTACTGTTAGAATGTTACACTATTCCTGAATGTCTCATAAGTCATGTTTAAATGTGATAAAATTAGGCCTGGGAATTTTCACGAGGGTGCAACCGCGGGCATTGCTAGTGTATTTATTTAGATCCAAAATACTATTAGCATAAAAAGTCCTTATTAAAAATAGTTAGGTATCATTCGTAAAATTTATAACCCGTATTTTTTATTATTTTTTTAATTTTTTTGTTTCGCAGGCGCTATGTTTGAGTATTATACAAGTCTAACGACAAATCATAAATATGTTAAAATCCTTCAGACCGTTTAGGCTATAGAACGTGCAAACTAAATATAATCTTCTTCTTCTTCGAAGAAGACCTACCTACCTACATACCTACACTCAAACACATTTCTTTCCTTTTGGGGCAGCCGAGTAAAAAGCCGGATAAAACGGTACCGGTTACTTCAAATGGTAACCAGATCCGTTGGGTCGAAATATCTCACCATTAAATTATTTATTATCACATTTATCATTTCGCTGCATCTTTAAGTGATTAATTCCAAACAAGAAACTCCCCTACTAGACGCTAACGAATGCAACCGGGTTAGCCAAAAAGAAAAGAGAGACCGACATGATTCACCAAAAAACACGAAACGAGCGCGAATTTATGATAGCGTATAAATGACAAACAAAAGTAGACGGTTTTACATAAAACTACAGTGTCATAGAAACGGCTCTTTTATGATGAGGCGTAGCGTCATATGGGCAGGGCTTTAAGAACAAGGAAACGAGAATACTATGTCTCTGCCTTGCTGTGAACTCGTGACCTTTTCGACTGTGTAAAAGGATACCTAAATTTAGACGATAGTTGGTAACATATTGAGGATGAATCAGAGTAGAGTCGGCTTAATTTATAGCAGACACATTTGTCTTGTTTTCACACAGATCTTAAATGGGACGGTGGATCTAGGAAGTTGTGAAAATGAAAGATATTTATCAAATGTTCTGAAGGCCGTATCAGAATACTTGCTATAAATACTATAAATCAGACGCTATGTCGTAAAATACAGTTATTCATTTACCTGTGTCGGCTGGGGTGTCGGTGTGGGCATCGGTGGCGCTTCCCAGTGTCACAAGTCTCCCCAGATGACGGCGCGTTTGCCGCGGTCTACCGACGCCAGGAGCCCCGACTGAGGGTGCCAGCTTACTGCTGTTACTGGCGACCTGTAAATTAAAATTTATTCTTTTATGCAAATGAGTGACGAGACGAGGAAACCGCTCGCCTGGTGGTAAACGTCACGCTTTTCCATTATAATTCAGCGACTTCTAGAATTTTGATCTACAACTTAACTAACAAATCCTGCTCACCCTGTGATATTAAATCTAGGCAATGTAATTTCACTGGAAACACGGCCCTTCGATAGACAAACTTATACCTGGTTTTATCTAATTTTGATGATTACACGTAAATTCATGAAATATGAAAATTTTTCAATGAAATGGCGTTTCATTTATTTCAAATGTGATAGTTAAACCCCGAATATATACGAGTATATCTATAGGAGTACCATGCTCGCATTGCTTTCTTCTCTTGTTAGCTGCGTGGATCGGTGCAGGTATCACATATGCACACAGCGCGTACGTGATCTGTTGACAGTAGGCAAATGGAATTCCCGAGAAGCACCGACAAAATCTAAGTTCACCAGGTAATAAAACATAACTTCCAGACCCCACTAAACTTTATTATAAAACTGGAGCGTTTGTGTCCAAGCCTCGTGGACCGTTACACTTGTCAGAATATTACACGTTAATACTGTGAGCGGTTACCCACGTTATTTTATACGAGCCGTATACATTAGAAATATTATGTTGACGCTTAAATCTGTGTCACTAGCGTTTTAAAGATACTCATCGTCGCTTTTATTAACGCTTAGAGTTTAATGAGGCCGAAAAAAAAACGCTAACCGAAAGCATCCGAGCCTACTCTTGTACCAAAAAGCGTACCAACGGGAAGCAGTCGTGAATCATATAAATTTCATTCTTAATGTCGATTTATCGTTACCTACAAATACGGCGGGATTGTGATCGAAGTGGTCGATACAGTTTTGAGTGTACAAGTTGCGTTGGTTCGATTGTCGGAGGCCGCTCTAAGGCTTTATATCGTTCCTATGCGAGGCCAGGTTCCTCATAAACAAGAATTAGCGTCGCGCTGGTTCGGCTCGTTTACACATACCGCTCCTGCTTGCCGTCGCCGGCGCTGTAACGAGCCCCGCCGCCGAGCCCGACAACGTATATATCCAACGGGGACTACGAAGCGCCGTAAACTTCGACAAATCTGACACACGCTACTACCCTATTGTTTCCTTATCGGAACGCGCTCACGATACCAAAAGCTTTATGGGAGAACCCTACAGGTGCTGGTACACATTTAAAGAATGTGGAATCATTATATCCGACGTGTGCGATGTATGCGGCGATAAATTGCAATTCAGATATTGGTTATATAGCTGTGAGATGTTTTTATTAATGTACAGCCGCACTCGCAGGGCTGCAATTAAATATGTTGTAAATAACAATTACGGGTCGATGATGAGAAATAGTCGAATATAACGTAATCGTGTTATTTAGAAAAATGTGATCAGAAAGTGGAGTAAGTGCGTTGGCTTTATTGCAAGATAATGGCGGTTAATAAATCGAATGGACGGAGTACTTGCATCTTATTGTTGTCATCTTATTTGATTCATAACCGTATTTAGACGCCTACCGTGTTCGTAGTTCGGAAACAGGTTACCCAATAAAGCAATTTCAAGAAACTATCCGCAGCGGTCGTTAGCCTTTCCGGTACAAAAAGCATGCACCGCGATTAGCCGAGACCAATGTCCGAACATAGAGCATAGACTTATAGGCACGTAGTATACCCGTCTCAAGTTATGACAGCAGGAAACGTATGGGACGCCTTTTTACTGTACTTTGCTGTCCGTCATAAAATGATAGTGTGTATCTATGGCTTGTACGCTTCAGCAAGCCTGCTCTTTAGGAGTGCACGACGGAAAAATCAGCGCATTATATACTTTGTATTCATTTTTTATGCAACCGAGTTTTTTTTGCGACGAGACGAGCAAGTCACTTGCCCATTGCAGTTTAGTATCACCCTTAATTTTGAACATGAACAGTTTTAAAACCTGCACAGTGGTTCACTGGACTGCACTCGTCAGTTCAATAAATGAATGAATCAATCAAAAAAATCAATCCTCTATCCCTGCTTTATGTGGACCGTATCATTCCCGTCTAATATTAGTTGAGGTAATAGCCAAACGTACATGTAGGTACAAGCCCTTGGCATTTGTTTATTTGATTTTAAAAAGATAGTAACGGCCACAACCCGGACATACGACAATTTACTATAACCAAATTACACATTTGACGTCGTATAACTGCTGATAAGACATTAGAATACTACGAGTATTTTCAGTGACAGAGTCAGTTCACTCATACAAAATTCTAGACGCCACCATTACTTGCTTAGGTCGACAAACGTACTACCGAATTACGCCTCTCCGCGAAAGACTAAATTTATCTCCGATCCAGCACAATCAGCGCACGCGACACATATTTTGATCAAGTAATGGCTCCTATCGTCTGCATAGCGATACTAAAGTTAGACGATAAGTTACCATGGTTATAAAGATGTAAGAGCCATATTATTATTTAATGTCTTCATTACATATGCGCTTATAACTTACTGACTAAAATGAAAGGCTTTTCACGTCAAAATAACCAAGCCACTAACATAACGTACTACACATAATATTCTAGTATCCTTGACGCAGTATGGTATTAGCGCATACGTTGCAAGAACTTTAAGATCTAGTTCTAGGTCTGTGTCTTAGGTCACAGTCATATTGCGGGGAATCCTCATTCAAGATAAGAGTATACATATATGTCTAGACAACACATATCGACCTTGCTGGCGCATTACAATGTGTCATCTCACAAACACGCAAGCCCAAGATCATTCTCTGATTTTGCATATGAAACTGGACACTAATAACTGTCCAACCAACATTTATTACGCAATAACTTTAAAAATGCAATAAATATGTATAGAAATATGGAGTGCGATGAAGAAAATTATAATGTACAGACACGCAACGTTACTTATTCACAGAATGACAGATAAGTGGAAGATGAAGTTGCTTGTACAAACGTAACGCTTATACAAATGGTAATTTCGATTGACAATAAATCTATCAAAGACACGAAAGTGCCGTAAATTGTGCATGCGTTATGTGAAGTTAATTATTTACCACTTATATCGCTAATCGTTAACCCACACGTGAATAAGGAAGCAAACTAACACGGACACAACAGGTAGATGTTAAAGTGTGTTAATTCGGAGTAATATTTAAGAGCAGGCATTCCCATAAAGGAGTTATCGGTGATCCAATCGGCGATAGCCCGCGGGACCGTGCCGTGCGATAAATCATCACGATTTCCGACGACAACAATAACTGCGCGACGCACATGTTCTTGCTAATTTTGTGCAAGGGCCGCATGCTGCGACTACAACCCGGCGACGCACAAAGCGACCCTCGCCGAAGATAACATTGATACACACTAACGCAGACACAATCACACTATCATCTGTGTCATATTTTACATTTCCGGGAGTGTCACCGTCGATAACGAGCACGAATAAGGACTCTGAAACCAGATACGGACAAAATCGGAGAAGTTTAATGTGTTGCTGATCGCATTGATTAAGAGGGTTTTCAGATGAATATTTCGATAAGTCCGTATACGCTTACACAGTAGACGAACCGTAGATGTAAATTAATTTGCGCAAGCGGATTAGTAGGCAACAATGTTAATGAGCTTTTCCAGATAACCATTATAACGTTTGCAGCGAGTTGCGAGGTAGCACAGTTTCATTGTAGGTAGGTACGTTACGTGCCCGCGGTTAGCGAGCTTATGAAATGAGGAACAATGGCCGCAGCCAAAAGGAAACCAATCTTTATTGTTCATCTCCTTTTACTCCGATATTGTTTTGCTGAACTGAAATTGATTTCAACCGAGCATGATAAGAAGTTATGTACTAACGGCATATGCTAGAATAGATACCGTAGTAATGTTTGTTTCAATATTGGATTAGACTCGAGTCGGCAGTAAAATGGATAGTACAATTTCACTGTTCAAGCTTAGGTGAGTCCATCACAAACGAATATTACAAAGCTCGAATTGTGTATGGAGATGTTCGTATGCGCGTTTCTCTTGTTCTTGACGCGGGAAATGTTTACACCAATTTGTGAGGTGTGTTGGCGACAATCGCGGCAGCTTGTAGTGCAGCGCGCACTTGACTGGATGTCGACTTAAGAAAACAATGTCGTTCGAACAGAACGTAAGCTTTAGGTCTTTTGCTGGAGGATCGATCGAGTCACATTGTAGCTTGCAGACCTTGCAGTGCAGCTAATTCGCTGTGGGCGCTACGGCAGTTGACGATTTCGATAAAGTTTAGTGCGGGTACTAAAAGCTAGCAAGAAAATTACTATGAAAATTACTGAATATAAAACACCCATAAAACTAATATTAGTTATTAGCAATTTCAGTAATGGAGCTTTCATCGTATTCACATTTTGTGTTATTTTTAATAGCTAATTCAAACAGCAAAAGCGCTTGCAGTGCGCTCGCTTGTAAATAGCAGAGTATTTAATTCCCATTGTTCAGTTTAATGGGACACGGCAGGTGTGGAGATAGCTTAATACCAAATAACTAAACACTGTACGGTAAGGGAAAGAGAAATTTGCAATGGTGAGACAGCCCGGGTGTATGTTGACCTCACGATTTCAATTGTCCATGCGAAATGTTACGGGGAGTCGAACGATGTCACGAGTAGAACAATTCCAGTTTTAAATTCAAGGTCAGAAATGTTGTCGGGGATATTTTACAAGGGTCACAGTTCAGAGCTGAACAGTTTAGTACGCTGATAGCGGAACGGTACACGGTCTACGCTATCGGTCTCATGGGCAGATAGAGATAAATCATGTCCAGTTGATCTACAATCAATGAGCATTGGGTAAAATTATGTTTCTTTATCAAACGGCTGAACTCAAGAAGAAATAACTTTTTTTTTAATTTACACCCGCTTTCACTATGCATTCATTTGCTTGGTCGTCTTGCCTTAGCGTTAAAACATTTTGCATACATACAAAATTCCAATGAAAATACGTTTTGTCAGGTCTATTCCAATATGTTCAACTTTTTAAATTATTGAACACAATGGAAAGACTTCAACAACTTCTTGTTGATGTTTTGTACAATTAGTCAATTATTTACTTTTTTTGGCTAAAAACTCTGTTAAATTTTATATACAAAAGTGAAAAACGCATATTAGATGTTCATTTTCTATGTATAGACAGTCATCTCTCAACTTCACTCACCGTGTATGTTGTAAATATAGATAGAAAACTAGATTTCTCTATTCCCAGCATCGAGATAACATCTTTGATTCATCAACAGCAAAGAATACACGGAAATAATTTAGAACTGTCACTTGAAAAACAAGGCAGCGAAATGTACAAGCTTATAACCATTTGTCATCAAGAGATGTCGGAGTTGTGCTTACAATCTCTATATCCTTTAGCGGCTACCGTGTAATACTGCGTACGTAACGTACACGCTTCGATGTCAGGTGTTTATTACATGTCAGTTTTATCTATGGAGTGTGATTCAATTCTATACCATAATGTAAATTTCACGCGTGGGTCTTTACACACTTGTTATTTAAGTGACTGTACGTACACACGTTCTTTATTTCAGTTTTTTTTTAATTTTGAAAACAGAAATCATTTAGTTTTCAAACTTCCATTGTTTTTGTTAGTGTTTGCATACATAAGAGAGAATAAGTCGCTAATCCTGTGTGGCCCGGAAAAGGGGACTAAATTTATACGGGAAACAACAACTCACTTAAGGTGCTGGTTCCCAAACTAAGCTGAAAAAAGGAGTTAATTAAAACTATCTCTCATTCTAATTTTGGTCTAAAAAAAATCTAATAAAAATATATGTTAATTTACTTGATATACAGCAGAACACCTTCAGGTAGAAAAATGCAAATTTTCTAAAAGTTTCATACTATTTAACTCCTACACTATATATTATGCAACAAAGACTTGTTAATACCATCAGCGTATTAAAAAAATATAATACCCAAAACACCTTCAGGCCATTTTTTGAAAATACTGCTTTTATTATTTTTTGCGAATTTTTTACGTATTTCATACTCGCAAATCGCCACGTCAGTCTCTCATAAAGTCAGTGTGGGATGCTTTCACCTGACCAAGCAAGGTCAACGGCGTATGGCAGGGCCTTAAGTATTACCATTACAGTCTGGCAATGGGATTACACGCCGCTACGGGGAGTACGAGTATAATACCCACCTCAGACTCTACGTTACTAAAAGTAATATTGTTAAAGTATAAACTTACGTATGATCCTTAAGCACGGTTTCTAATTTTCCAGAGTGTGTGTTCCAAACAAAAACCGCTCCGTCCGCTGCGCCTACCGCTAACAGTCTGCCACTGGGACCGAACGCTGCCTGCGACCAGTCGCAACCCACCTTGAACGACTCGTGACTAAAAAAAATAACACAAATTAGTTAATACTCTTTTTTTTTTTTTTTTTACTATTTACAGGGTAGCGTTTGACCACAAGTCACCTGATGTTAAGTGACGATGTGGTCGAAGATGGCGCCACGCTACACCTGGACTGGGAACTGGCTCTCAAGTGAGGCTGCCGGAACACACCGATACGTGCTTGGCGACAGATTCTTAACAAGAGGGTGGTAGCTAGCCAGGCGAGTTCTAGAAAATACCCTACCACCAAGCTATGGTTTCATCACGATGTTTTCCTTCACCGAAAGCTCAAGCTCATTGTAGGATTCGAACCCACGTCCTACGGATCGCAAGCCGACGTCACTACCACTGAGTCATCATCGCTATACTCCATGGGAGAACTACCTTATGTGTGTATATAAGTTAGAAGACGGCTATAGTAATATAGGGAGGAAGGGGTGGTATCGACTTCTATTGTAGAAATTATATGTGAGCAGATTATATGTGTGTTATACCTAGATACAGTTTGCTAGTACCTACCTACCTACATGTTTCGAAGTGATGGGTTCGGCTCATGCGTTCGTTGTTCCTGAATCATTTAAGTTGATAGGTACATGTAATATTATTAGGATCGACAATAAAATAAGGAATCAATACTGTAAAAATATTTTTTAATGCGTTATCTAATCACTGTATCTTACTTTACTGCAAATTCACTCATTTACATTAAGAAACTTTTTAAGGATTTCTTTACATAGGTATCATTGATGTTCATTTTAAATAAGAAATTGGCAGTAGAGATCTAAAACTTTGAAAGGGTGTTTCTAACACTTAACTCTTCTAAAAGCGGTACAGAATTTATGAGACATATAATGATGAATCATTGCAGGTTCTTAGGTGGGCGAACAGTTATGACTAATGTGGCCGACACCAGACTTATACAGCCATTTATAAAAAAAAATACCATAATTTACTTTTATACGGGAAAACCACTGACCCCAATATGGGAAGAAAGATGGCGGAACAATATTAAAGTATAATAAACCTACGTAAAAGTAAGTGCGCATTATAGAGATGATTATGTTTTGAGGTGATGAATCCATCATGTGCATGATCAAGATAATGAGAAAGAGTAGAGACATCTCTACATGGTTCTCATGAGATTTCATCAATGTAGGCCACGTCGGCGTCGCTAGGACTGAATTTGGTGAGACAAGGTGTCAAGAACTACTCTTTAAAACGTTAGTTAGAAGAGTTTTCGCTCTATATGGGATAGCAATTAAAAACAACAGTTAGAATGCCGATAAAACGTCGGTCAAGCTAATTAAGAAAAGCATACATGTATAACTCTATTGTCTTAGTTTTTTTAGTACTTTTTTACGTTTTTGTGTGTGTACATTGGATGACCTCTTCGTAAATTCTATAAAAAGTCTACTCTTCCTACTCTTGGATCTGGTTCGAAGGCCTTTGCAATAACAAGATTCAGATAGCCTTTAGTATCTTCGTAGTCACTTACCTGAAAGATCGTACTATCGTGTTCATCCGAAGGTCTATTAGCTGTATTGTGTCATCTCTCACACACGCTAGTAAGCAATTGCTATCTGTAACAATAAAACACCTCATAAGATGAATAGGTAAATGATGTTAGACGCTAAGATTTAAGAGTGTTTACAGAATTATATCGAAACATTCTATGTACCTAATACCTAATTCTGATGATTTGTTCCAATCTATCCGGACCGTTATGTTCTTTATTACTTACCTTTTCACTAGCCGTATTAAGGTAATCTTTAACCTTGACCCTTTCGTTTCCATACAGGTAAAATGCAATGCAATACGTGTACAACGTTTTAATAAATTAGAGGGTTTTAATACGAGATAATATCTACCTTTACACACTCATCATTCATAACATAGATGAGCAATCGTCTTAAGATAATATATCGTAAACTCGTAATAGATTTTTCGAATGAATATTTAGAAAGTTTCAAATCGATACATCGCTAAAAAAAACTACTCTGCTTGGTTAAAGATGTGGATTTGAATTACACGAGACGCAATCATATTGTTTTGAAACTTGATACTGAACATTTCGGACACAAAAAAGCACGGATCAAAAAACCATTTCATGCTTCTACAAAGTTATTTATACCTGGGCCCATTCAGCCAAACACAGATACAAACCCACAAACACTATACAGGAGGCATCCTCGCGTGAAATATGTTCGATATTCGATAGCGCCGATATATCTAGAGCACTCGTGATGGGTGAGCGTAAGCTCCGGACTCATTTGTCCGTCCGGAGGCCGAATCGACGTGATTTAATCAGCTTCCTCGACGGTGGCGTCCCGACACTCAATTTGATTGAAGGTATCAATCTCAGCGTTTCGTGCAATGCGCAGACCGTTATTGACAAAAAAGGGATCAATCGAGACGCGTAACGGAAATGGGCATCCCGCACTCGTCACGTCGCTGACACGAATACCGATACTAAGCACGCGTGCCTTCTTTCATTACTTGTTAATAATACTTATGATTATGATATACGGAAATTAACAAGCCATTTATGGGAACGGGCACCCGCTTGTGTATGATATATTGCGGCTGCTGTTTTACTGCCGAGATTAATAGTCATTTCCTGTTGAGCTTTCAAAATTAGCTGCCAAATAATGTTATTTAGTTGTTAACTGGGTCGTGAACGTCACGACTGAAAATTAACTAACTATAGGATGGCATAGTGACCCGAAATGAGTTCTGGCCTCTAATAACATATTATCAAAACCGCCACTTTGGTCTGCTTTGTGACTTTAGTGCCACTTCTTGCTAGTTTGAATGAACATTTAAAAATAACGTTAAATTCATAATCTTTTCAGATTATTAATACAAAAACATTGCGCTCTTAATTTATGTGATTAGCGATTGTTTACTGAAGAAGTTTTTATAAAGTTTAATTAGAATTTTATGATGAAACAATTATTTGTCCCCGCGAAAACTATGTAACTTATGCCTAGTGATCTAAAAGCGAGCACTAATTATTAAGAGAAAAAGCTAGCAACGTGATCCAATTACAAACTCATCATCGCATATAAGGTTGTGTAAATGAACCAGTTATATGTAAAAGAATTTGTTACCTCTACTTAGGTCTAGCGAGGTGACCTTCCCCTGAAGCACGATGTGGTTCGCTGACATCTCGGTGCGTATGTCCCAGAACCTGATCCTCTTGTCGAAGTGCCCCGATATTATCGTCGAGCCAGCGCCGTCTGACGTCACCAGGTCGTTGCAAGATGATCCTGCGAACTTTGTTTCTGTACCTGTCGAAATTCGTACCACGCTTGAAATAACACGATGAATTCAAACATATGGAAAGCGACACCGCATTTTATGACATGAAAAGTACGCTCTACCTCTTCTATGATCGACGAGTACAATTTACATTGTGAACGAAGAGGCATATCATGTTTTTATTTGAAGGACGCCTATACACGTGTACTATATTAATTTTAATCTTTCAACTGATGATCTGAAGATGTAGGCCTCTATATAATCACCACCCATTGAAACTTCTACCTCTATATAAGCCTGGTATACACTTGATTTAGTCAAGTGCTTAGTGTTTAGTACATTGTTTATTGTGTAGTGAATTAGTGATTTGTTGGTGATGTCCCACCTCTGTTCAGTACCTACGATTTCAGTTTTCTAAAAAAAAGAAACAAACACGAAGTTTTGTTTGACATAAACTAAACACTAATAATAAATAATAATTAATTGATAGTCCTGTGTTGATAAGTTTCAAGTGAGGGGTGAAGTCGGAACACAAGGGGAGCTATCCGCCGAAAAAATAGAACGCTTAACTAAACACTGTACTCTGCTAAGCACTAAACGGCAACTGTCCGAACGTGTATTTTACTAAACAAACCGCTCGCACTAAACAAAGTGTGTACCGGCCATAAGATCAAGTAAGTAGGGAAATCAATTACATTATAATGTATTGCTAACAAGGCAATTACAGTAAACTAACTATGGTGAATGGCGAGGTTTCACAAGGTCAATTAATTTGAACCCACCCGATATGTCTCGGAGCACAAATTTCTATCAGTATTCTATTCCCGAGTTGCCCTGAGACACGTACTGTTAACTGTTCAACGTATATGGTAAAGGGTAATACGATATCTGGCAATAATTTCTGCTGGAGCAATCAGGGTGCCCAGTATGGAGTTTTATTAATGCAATTACGGACGCGTCTTTCGTCGAAGTCGGTACGTTTTTCAATATTGTGTGTGGTAACGAAACTAACGAAGTTATTGTCTTATCTGCCGCATTCTACGTCTGCCGCGTTGGATTTTATTAATACTTACTCGTGTGGGTTCTTATAAGATGCCTCCAATCAAATGCAATAAATACTTCAAAGTAAATCATTCAATAACAACAGTTTAGCGTTTTTAAGTCCTCATAAAAGCTTTTTACGAATTTACTGACCCATTGATTTTTTAATACAGTAGTAAACTATAAACTGCGCAATTATTGAAACTCATCGGAATTCACATTACGAAATCACGGGGTATAAAATAGCAGCAGTACGTATTTCCATTTTAATTGAAATATCTATCGTCCAATTACATTTCTAACACGGTAACACGGCGAACGTATCCCCGTATACGGATTTATGGCCATACTTACACATTCTACTTCTGAGATCCCATATTTTAAGCGTCCGGTCATGGCTCCCTGTAATCACCTTGGTAGGCTCTCCCAGGAACTTCGCGGCCATTACTTTACCGCTGTGACCCGTTAACGTGTGCTGGAACAAAAGTGAATTGAATGTTAACTATTCAAAAAGTGAGTGAACATTTCACTACAGTCTTATCTAACGAAGAGGTCGATGATGATGCTTGCCTAGAAGACACCTAATCACTCTTGACTTGAAGGCTCCCAAATTATACTTATCGGGTAGCAAATACTTTGACAGGGTTTTGAGCATTAATATTATGTTCTTATGTTATGATATGAGGCACAATTTCGTTATTACCAGATTTACTAGGACAGGAGAGATACCCAAAATCGTCATGGGATATCTATTTTATAAACTGCTGCTCATAAAAATGATGATTTTGGTAACTTGGGCCAATAAAACGCGCCTTTACTACTGCATATTTTTATGATAGAAAAATAAACATTTACAGTATGACATTTTAAAGTAATCACATGTATCCTACTGAATAAATATAGTTTGATTTTGACTTTTTGATATCAAATAAAAACATGCATGTAAAGTTGACTGCAAACTGCAAAGCAGAGATCGCTTGCGGCCTGCTTGTCTGCCACTCTATTACATAAAACCAATTCATCTACATCAATACCGAGTACTGCAATCATATTTAAGTTGGGTAACATCTAATCATTCTTATAACCGTTATATCTACTCTGAAGCCATACTTGGTACGTAGCGTGTTCAAATGTATTCCCCACACTCCATGCGTTCTGACTAAACAAGCCTTCTTGGCTTACCGCAGCCAGTTAGTAAACACGAAAGCACTAATCAGCTCATTTACGGTACTTTATATGAGCACCAATCTCGATTTGTTAAAGATGGTAACGAAGAGGAAGTGCCGAAGTCACGGTGCACGACACTGCGTGACAGTGACTTAAACTGGCCTATAAATAAGAATGCAATCCCACCGCGCATTATCGGGAATAAACCTACGTCTAATACTGTATGTGCTTTACCGACAGTGGTGACTTATGCATTAACAACTTTAAGATATATTATTCATAAGGAACTCAACTAACTTCACAACTTTACGACGTCATTTTGTTTGTTTATTGCATGTTTAGATATATTCTTCTTTTCAGACACTAAGCCTTTTGGTTTGCATCGCCTCAATTCTCCACTGCTAGACAGGTTAGACAGAACACGAGATAATTTACTTTCTAAAAGATCGTCGTGAAATCTTTAAGCTATGGTAGCTTCCGAGTTGTACGTTGCATCCTTTTATATATGGCAAACGATTAAGCTATGCGGTTTTATGGGGCTAAAAACCTATTTAAAATAAATTTAAATACAAGCTCCCGATGCGTCGCGGTGCGTTACCGTGGTCTCTTCACACAGCATGGCTTACTTCTGAATATTGAGCGGTTAGTGCATGTCCTCTTTGCCACTGTTTAGTAAGTAGTTAACTAGTACCTAAACAAAAATTTTGCTAGGCAATCTAGTGATCACAATCAAGCACCGACTATTTGCATCTCAAAAATCTGAAATTAGTTAAAAGTCACTGTGGTTTAAGATAAAAACCATGATACAAATACATTTTAACATTTTTGTAATTTGTAAGGCTTCGAAGAACAAGCAGCAATATACAGTCAGAAAAAGCTTTTTCGAAAATTGAGTTTTAAAGCGTTGTAAATTGTAAAAACGTGATGGAGCCCGTGAAAATTTATCTTTGTTCTGTTATTTGGGAAATAAGATAAAGCTCGTGAGTGACAAATTAATCCGTTTGTTAAACGCTCGCTGTTAGAGTTTTTTCTGTTTTATTTGTAAAAAGCTTTGAGAAACTAATCTAGTTGTTTGGATGTAAATACCTTTCCTTCGGCTGGGTACATCTTTTTCACTAAGCCTTCGGCTAAAGCTCATTTAATCAAGATGGTTTATGTGCAAAAGCTGTAATACTAAGCTGTCTTACATAAACATTGAGCTGCCTAGGTATTTATGGTGCTGTAATTATTTGATACTACCTATTCGAACGGACACCGGCCTTTTAGCTCAAATTGGATATTATATAGTGAACAGCGGGTCACATGTCTTATTATTATTTTCAGACATTGCAGCGATGTTGTTCTATTTATAGTTGTCGACCAATTTCACCGGAATCATGACATTATGGCAGATTTATATAGCGGGTTTATTCTAAACATGACAAGCCTGTAGTTAAACAATTCAGACACGCTCAAAATGTCTCCATAACTCCGGGGTAATGCGAGCGGACGGCTGACTCGCTCTCGCCGCTCTTAATTGCAGACAAAACACTCCGTTATCGGCGGCACACTCGACAACTCTCATTCCATTTACGTAGTGCAATGCGCACAGTAACATAAACAAAGGCAGAGTGCGGCAAACACCGCTCTGCACTCGTCCGCCACGCGCTCTTGTATATTAATCGAATGGGCGATTTCCGCCCGCGCGCGCCGCCCGCCTTACGCTCACCGCTCGCGTTCCCACTCAGCCACATACTAATTCTTATTCTAATCCTAACGTAGTTAAAGCCGACACGTTAAGTCGTTAGCCACCATCACAGAGATACCGATACTTTACATATCGCATTCCACCACGTCTCTCAAATTTCAGTTCATTAAAAAATGGTTAAAACGGTATTAAGCTGTATTATGTTACGCTGAAAAAACTTAATGCCAGTAATAAACGACGCCGGATCGGAAGTTAGGAGAAATAACTGAACTGTATAGCTTGATACCATAATAGCGAATAATTTCTCGCATTATTACTCTTTTTTATCACGTATGAATTTTTATTCGGGTCACGGGGTCCAAGGTGTGGACGCTTTACAATGCGAGCTCTATCGTAGTGTCGTTTCGTGACATTTTAATAAAGAACGTTTTATATTACCGCTCAGGTCGATACTGTAAGCACGTTTGGCGAAAAGCAATTAATTAAAGTTAATTCGCGAACGCCATTAGTCGGCGGGTAGGGTTCCCAACGGATGCGCAACGGGACCTTATCACTGCTTTTAAAATTTATAGTATAAAGGCTAATTAAGAGTACACTCATTTCGCAGGTTACAGCGTCACGAGTGCCGACGCTGTGTGTTCACGTTACTGCAATAGGTAAGTGCGCTAATTGAACAGCCGCCCGATATCTGCAGACAAGGTTCCCAGACACTGAGATAATATTAGCCGCGTAGCTTTAATGCATTATTCATTTCATAACCGTATTTGAATTTTGTTGCCGGTAGTGTCTTTGTGCATGTTCTGATTTGAGCCAAGCGCAGTGCATTAGAGCCACAGAAACGTCCACCGTTTACATTTATCTCAATAATATGGCGTATCAGTGCTGCCGTTAGAATATAAATATATATTGTAGCCGCGGTCGGCTAAATAACTCACTCCTTATAAATCAGTTGATTTGAATTGCGCTCTCATTAGTGATTCCAGCTGTGGTACGTTGCGTAGAACTACACAACTTATTACTTTGGCTACACGATTAAAAGCATTTATAAAGTATCCACATTTAGCTACTGAATACTCGACTTATCTGCCTGCGCACAGATAAATAAACCATTTCACGAAATATTTGTGATAATCTTAAACCGACAAATTCTTTAAACATCTCGACTATCAAATCTTATTTGTGTCAGCATTTGGATTCTTGCAATCAAGCGACCGGATTATAAAGTGGCTTATTTATTATATCTTAGTACATTATCAGTTTTATCTGTGTGGAGTGGCGCCGTCACGGAAACTTAACATGTGCATAAGGATTTTATTAGCCAGCTGTTTTGACAACTTTAACAGTGTCGGTTTATGTGATGTTCATTTTTAGCATATCGCTATTACAATCTTATCTTATCAACTACTTATATAACAGAATCATATCTCTGTATGAATTTGTTTCAAGTCCCAAAACGCTTCTGAGAATATATATTGCATATTTCAGTTAACAGTAACATCCGGCAGCAAATATCAGTTAACACAAAGCTGTCAGATTATCGTCTCTCAAAGTTATCGAAACGATAAAATAAGTTCACCTAAAAGTGGTTATGGTATCTCAGGAAGCTGTAACTGTAAGTAGTACGATTTATAAGTACGCAATGTGACTCGACTGAAAGTTATCTTCGCTTCCCCGTGTGGCTATCGCGGCACTAAACCAAGACAGGTGGCGGTTAAATCACAGCACTGGGCGATATGAAGAGCGACAACAGATGCAATCGAGCGGTAGCGCCCAGAGGGCCGCTGCCACACTTTACTACTCTATGAATCCTTGCTAGGTATTTATTACGCCAATATATTGAGCCGCGACTGCGGTATAAATGGAACATTGAATTTATTACTTATTTAAAAGGTGGTCATCAACATTACTTCAATAGAGATATCGTCGAATACTGGGCGCGTGGCGGCAACGCGAGCACTCTTAGCCTCCATACAAAAGACATCAACGCGCGCTCCGTCAAGTTCGAGTAAGTGGTGAATTGGCAACTTTACTGAGGGCTTTTATTGATACCGAGTAAATTACGCTTTATAACTTAACTGTAGTATCTGTTTTTGAGTAATAAAATAAATAAAAAGTTATCGTAAAGATTTTTTTGCTATGTCTAAGTATTGTAACAATTAAACATGGCTTTTGCGTAGAGATGATGTTTTCAGTTATATCACAGTACAAGTGGTAAATACTCACTTGAGGGCCAAATGGTTTTCTACTCAGGTGTAGTGTGATGCTACTATTGACCATTTTCGCACTTAACATCAGGTAACTTGTGGTCAAATGCTGATTAATACAATTACGCTAAACAGTAAAAACACTTTAATTTTCAATTAAACACTCAAATACCGCTATTAAATAGCTAAGTTGATTCAGTAATTAAATTAAAGCAAAATTGAACGGTTAACATTACCTGAAGGTATATAACTAATCGAATAAAGTATTAGTAGCGATTAAAGACATACAAAACTTGATTTATCTATCGACGTCAATAGATTTAACTCAATTCAATTTATATGTGTACGGACAATTAATTATGATATTAAAATTAATGTCTTCAAGGGGTGGGACCAGATTAATCATTTGGTTAAGGCCTAGTAATAAATATGTACCTACTCTGAAGTAGGATTTTTTAAAATCTTTCAGGTTAGTGTTTAATCACAAGTCCCGTGATCGTAAATGGCATGGTGTTTGAAGGTGGCGCCACGCGACGCCTCGATTGGGATCTTGCATTTTAATATTTTCTGCTTCGTCACTACATAACCTTAAGAAATGTAATTATAGGGCAGTGTTTAAACAGAAATGTAATGTTTTAATAACTGATGCGAGATCTACAAATCGGAGCCTATGTGTATGTGTATCTTGGCCAATTAATTAATATGGAAATTTCATTTACCATTTGAATAATATGAGTAAGATCTTAATCTAACAAGGGGGTAATTACGAAGATATTAATTTGCATATAAATAGGTATATTTATTGCTTAAAATAGAATATAACTGAAAACTATAAGGTCGTCGCCCTGCGTGCGAACTGTTAATTTTATATGTTGTTAGAATTGAATTTATTTAAGTTATATAATGTGGTATACATTATATTTAAGAACATTGTCAACAAACACTCTGAATTATCTAAGAAACATTAGTATCATGGTTTGTTAAACTAACAAAACTGTCAGAGCGGTTGAGGATATTCTGATATTTCATAAATACTTTTTAAGGTAAAAAAAAACCTCTGACAGTTTTATTATTGAAGGTGTAATATATTAAATTTGGACAGGAATTGCAAAGCGCTCAGGTTTGTTGGTGACTTGTGTAAATGAAATGAGCATATTAACCACTCAACTAAATGAATAGTCTATGAAGTAACCTATCGGTAACCAAGCACCTGTCAATCTGTTCCGGCAGCCTCACTTGAGAGCTAGTTTCCAATCCGGGCGTAACGTGGCGCCAACTTCGACCACATCGTGGCTTAACATCGGTGCTTCACATGACTTCGGGTCAAGAAGAACTAAAAGAGAACATTAAAATAATTGCTCTTATGTACACCGCAGCGTAACTAAAGTTCATTTAAACGTTTTAGGCAAATTATCATCACTTTTTACACCTCTGCAACACAAAACAGCACAGAATAATTAAGACAATTTAAAAGTATGATTCATTTACTTAATTCTAACTGAAGGAGGTTTTCAAACTAATTAGTTAAATGTGTTCGCACTTCGCACGGTATAAAACGAATTTTATGGTCAGTGTGAATTAGTTAAAGGAATACGGAACGAATATACATACAAGTGAATTAAAAAAATCATAAAGCTCCTCAAATTAAGCTAAGATCAGAATCTTACTTTTTCATATCGGGAATTTCTTGTTAAATAATTAATTAGAGAGTGTTGCATAAAGATAAAATCTTACTGGTAAAAATATCATTGGTAAAATAAGATAAAATAGTTGGTTCAGTTTAATAGGATCGTCTTAATTGTCTGTTGGTCACAACCAATATCCGCGCTTCTGTAACTTCTATAAAAAGCTTGTTTTCTTATGTTCTTATAACGTATTATTTTAGCAGCTACATCGACGTTATAATACCTAAAGTCATAGGTCATAGGGCATACAGAAGCAAAGAAGAGGCACTAAACCGAATGCGAGTTTGTATTGCACTACAGATAAATATATTAACTACGAAGTAACTGTTTGCCTATTTACCGCAAAATGAGGTTTTTAACTTAACATACTGAAATAATATAGCTAAATAACGTGACCGCCGCTTTAAATTATAATGTTACATATATTTTTATAATACATTTGACTCAAGTATGTGTATAGTGCGTGATTAAGCCTCATTAAATGAGTTCTATCTTCCATTGTACTTGGCAAAACAGACTAAAACAAAACATCCTAACTTTTTTACTTTATATATAGGAATAATATATATGTGCAAAAACTTCTTGTCATTAGTTTTGTGTAACCGATGCTCGTAATTAAGCTGCAATTAAGAACGATTTAATAAAGTTAGTAGTTTCGAAGTGAAATATCATTTAATAACAGATAAATGCTATGCTTTGGGCGGTTAACACTCAAATATAAATTTGTAACAATTTCGCGTAATAGAACTTTTTGCAAACTTGTATGGTATTGTTAATTTTTTTTTTTTTTACTATTACACAGGGTAGCGTTTGACCACAAGTCACCTAATGTTAAGTGACGATGTGGTCGAAGGTGGCGCCACGCTACACCTGGACTGGGAACTGGCTCTCAAGTGAGGCTGCCGGAACACACCTATAGGTGCTTGGCGACAGATTCTTAACAAGAGGGTGGTAGCTAGCCAGGCGAGTACTAGAAAATACCCTACCACCATGCTATGGTTTCATCACGATGTTTTCCTTCACCGAAAGCTCAAGCTCATTGTAGGATTCGAACCCACGTCCTACGGATCGCAAGCCGACGTCACTACCACTGAGCCATCATCGTTAATAATTCTATGTTAATCTTTAGACCGTTGAGCTAATATTTTTCCGTACGGTTTTGGTTACAAGGGCATTGCCATAGTAAATTTTGAAGTACGGTAAATAATCACTACTTTCATGTAGGAACACGTAAAATAAATATTTTATGTATTTTTGTTTATATTTCAGCGTCTAGAATAAACCGCTAACGTCGGTCCTGCGGTTGTTAACAGGTTTACTTTATTACAGGTAATACTGCAATCACGGCATTCATATAATAACTTTATTTTAGCCATAATAACTCTACAACACTACCTTATTTATTTATTACTCGAACTGATATACTTCTACGCGTCCCGTTAATATTTATCTGCTGACTCAATACTGGAAATGAAGTAAATTTTTCCTTTGATCTTAATTATGTATCAGAGATTATAATAGTTCATAAATATTCATATTGATTGCGGGCATTAAAGATGTATTTCGAACTGATCACAAATCCAGTTAATTTCAAAGGATTCTTACATTAAAGATCGCAATAAAAGGACATAAATTCTGTTCGCAATTAAAATACCCGACATGAAAGAGAAAGATGTAAATTATAGTAATTAATTAAGAATTTTAATAACGTGATCGCTCACTAATTTATGGAAAGAATTTGATTGTAATAAGATTAGTGTCAAATCATAAAATCCTCGCATAAATCTGTTTACGGATGATTAAATATGTATGTAACTGTACCTATAGATACAGCGTTGACTGGAGGGTACAGTTAATCAATTAACAAAATGTGTGGTTTACCATGTAACGGCTCATGGCTCATTGCAAATTATGTCCCGTAAAATCGGAGAAGTAATTTTGGTACAATAAGCAAATCTACTTAGATATATCACTTCAAAATTCAAAATTCAAAACTTTTTTATTTAATAGGATGCATTGTGATCACTTTAAAACGTCAACTTAAAACTAGCTACGCCTGTTCCAACCTCCTTACGCCGGCAAAAGAACAGGCAAGAAACGCCCGGCAGGTAATTTTTTTGGCGCGATCACTTTGACAATTTTATTCTTATTACTAATTGATTGAATTGGAGCAAGTTCACTAAAATCCCAAGCTTTTTTTTTGTCATCTAATAGTTCGATATTTTTTAATTAGCTTTACTACTGAAGATTTCTCTTGTTCGGTTGTACACATTGGGATATGGGAACATGAATATTAAGGCGCAGGTTTCCAAAAATGGGGTTATTTAAAGCTATCTTTCTGTGTAATTCTGGTCTAAAAAAAATCTAATAAAAATATATGTTAATCTACTTGATATATAGCAGGACACCTTCAGGCCGAAAAATGCAAAAAATGTATTTATATATTGAAAACAAATGTGCAAAGTCCCCATTTCCTAAAAGTTTAATACTACTTTACTCCTAAACTATATATGTAACAAAGACTGGTTAATACCATCAGCTTATAAAAAAATATAATACCCAGGACACCTTCAGGCCATTTTTTGAAAATACTGCTTTTATTATTTTTTGCGAATTTTTACGTATTTCATACTCGCAAATCGGCACGTACACCCCTCATTCGCCCATAAAGTCAGTGCGGGACGAGCCGCCATGCTGAACGGACCTGTGCCACTTTTCTCCGCATATTTTTGTAGCTGAAAGTCGTACGATGAACTACCTATAGGCTATGAGTGGTAGGTGCATAATGCCGCGGCGAGTTAATTGCCTACTCTTGCGGTGATGCATAGGGTTATCACTTTTATTTTTAGTTAAATACTAGCTGACCCGGCGAACTTCTTTCCGCATAAGAGGCAATAAATGAGCAGATTTAGGATTTTAAAATTAATTAACGTTAGTAATAAATAAACTCGCATAAACCAAAAACATCTTCAATTCACAACTTCAATATCAACCATAGACAACATTACGTTTAGCTGTCAGTTGTGTTTTGTTACACCATGTCAGTTGCATTTTGGTATACCATTTACAACAAATGAATGATTAATTTTATTATTTATGAGTATCATATTTTATCTTATTCCGGACGAAGACAAATGCAAAAAATCAAAGATTATAATAATCGGTCCAGCCGTTATCGACTTATACCTAAGTGTTGTAACTAACATGCCTTTTTTTATAGATTATATTATCTGTGTATTATAACAGCGCAAGGTGTTTAATCATGTAATTTATTAAAATGTTTTACCAATTCATAAATGGGTTGCATATTAAAGACATTTTAATAATTATAAATTAATAAATACGATTTATTATAAACTATACAAATGAAATAGTCAGTGAGAGCAGCAAATCCGAGCGAGCGAGCAGTGTAGTACATAAATGCGCGCGATCAAACGCGTGGCACAGCCCTACTGAGTCCCAGGCCGGTCCCTGCGTACACGGCGCTCGCTACTCACTCACGCGCACATTCAAATGGCGCGGCAGCGACTACTAGCCGTGCCCCGCGGCTTCGCCCGCGTGGGAATTGATGTGTTGTACAAACTTTAGAACGCCATTGCACAACCTCTAGGGGTTTTCTTAAATATAAAAAATACGTATTTAATTATTTACTTTATAGTTTATTTGTACCTACTTTTAAGAAAATCCACATAAGGATTAAAAAAAGCCATACAAACTTTAAAACTCTATGGCACACCCCGTAGAAGTAATACATATCAAAAAATAAAAAATTCGTTTTCAATGATTTACTTTAAGGTTTATTTGTACCTATTTTTGAGTCAATCGAACCAAGGAATGACATTTTTCATACAAACTTATCCACCTTATTTAACCCCTTTCAGAGTTGACTTTTCAAAATTAGATTAGCTTATGTGTTAGTCCAATACCTAAACTGTCTACATTCTAAATTTCATCAGTCAAATTCGGTTCAGTAGTTACGTGGTAACAAACATTCACACACACACAAACTTTCGCATTTATAATATTATAGTAGGATGTTGCTACTGTGTATATTGTAGATACGGCGGGCTCGATTAGTAGAGGTACCGCGCCGCGCCGCATGGCGAGAGCGTCGCTTCGGGCGCGTTGGCCGCAGATCGCGTAATTTTGGTGAGGGGATGCGCGGAGTGCGCGGAGCAGTTTCACTTGATCAAGCAAGGTCAACGACGTTATGCTGGCTCTTAACGAGTTGCGGGATTACAACCAAAGCAGACCAGACCCCACAAGCAGCACCCGTTCACGAGTTTACGCATCGCGCTTCGATTTTAAGAAACCACCTACGCTGATTTTGTGATGTTCAGTAATCTGTATTTCAGTCTAATTTTAGTTTATTAAGCTAGTGGCAAACTGTCGGAGTTTTCAGGTCTCCCATAGGCCTCTGACAAAGCCATTGTAATAGGAGTCTAAACAGTTTAACGTGCTTTTTGATACACGAGAAGTATTAGACTATGTATTGTAGCATAATGAACTAAGATTGTATATTCAATTGTTAAAGGTCACAAGTTTTGTTGGAAGTGAGATAACGTCTACTATTTCAAAACAGGAATTTCAAGAACCTATTTACATATTATACGGAGTACTAATATCAGATACTTAGTAATAGTTTGTAATATATTCGTCTTTTATTACATGTAATTTTCCAACATTGTTTATTCTTATTTCTCAATTACTCTTGATGAGAAGTGCTATACTTACTTTACGAATTGGCGGTAAAGACATGTTATAAATATTTGTATCGTATAATCAAGGGATACATGAGTCAGGCATGAGGCAGGCTTTTGAGTATTGATGGTCAGTAAACAGTGACCGTTAATTTCTTGCAAAAATTAGGTATATACGAGGGACGCCTGTTTATCTAAACACGTATCTGAATTAAATTCCAGGCTTAACCATGGTGTTCAACATTGTATCATGCATTACACTGAGGCAATTCCGCAAGTGATTTCACATACAGTTTCTCATTATTAATTACTGGTACAGTGGTACACGAAGTAGTGGTCCGGTAGCTGTAGCCGGGAGCCCGGGAGCCGGTAGTCGGGACGGTATGTGGTCACGGCGCGCTCACGACGCGACATCCACCGCCGATTTATGTGTGGGAGAGAGGGGTCGCGACCCTCGAGACATGAAAATTATTAATTCCAATCACATAGCATTCGAAGCAAACTAGAACCGATACTGTACCATTTTAATTAGTAAAGCCTTTAGTGATACTATTAAAATTTGTATTAGGAGAAATACTGTCAGCTATGTACCTATGCTTTCACTTCTTTTACAAAACCAGTATGTACTCGTAATATCTACTATGGGAGGTCGGTCATATAAAAAGTTCATGCTCACAAAATCTTGGTTCAATACACATAGCTTTTATTAATACATAACGCTGTAATAATCTTCTGCAAAATTTAAATGATGTGGTAGGTCTATAATGTCAATAGCCCAATCGAATATTCAAATTTTTATTACTAGCTTTGGTCACAACTTACCTACTCATTCGTCTCGGGGGTATTTGCAGCTCAACAGTAAATAGTGGAATAATTGGTCAGAAACGATTACGTGAGCTAACGTGTGTGCGACACGAAAATAAAAAGGATAAAAACGAAACGGACGAGAAAATTGGCAGATTTCATTCAACAGCATGATTGCGATAATTTATGTTACTCGTAAAACAATTTTCGTAAAAACCTGTTGCTTATATGAAAAAAGCAAGACAAAACTGTGCATAAATACAATTACAATGTCGGAGAGAGATTTGTAATTTTGTAAAAAAATGTATCTCGTGCCTTGTCGCAGCGAAAGTTTATATTTTACCGGTAGAGTTGTACTGTAATTCGACCCAATTTCCGAAACTCGTAATATTATTAAAAATTACACAGTGTGATGGACTAGCGTGCGGCTGCACGGTGTTTGCATGATGTACGGTGTTAGATTGCGAGACACAAATGTGCCAAATCACTTTTGTTGAAGACACCCAGATATTTTTGATTGAAAACGGTGAAATTTCTATTGCTGGTACAGTAAATGTTGTAGCCCGTCGGGTTGTTGCCGGTTTCGTATTAATCGTACGAGGGAAACGTTTTCGCACGGTCAGTCAGTCATGGCTGACACTATGTGTAGGTAAAGGGGGTACAGAGTAAAACCAAAATTGGACGAGAAACGATGTGACCGTGTTACGGACGATTGTAATGCGTCCATGGCGTGCCCGCACCATCTCTAATGTGCTTATAATGGTGATATCGGACGGGATCGTGTGAGTGCTAAGTAATTGATAGAGCGACGCGCAATTGTCTTTGTATTAGCAGTGTTAATACACACATAAAAGTTATTAGCGGCTAAGTTATAACAAGCGATGTGTGAAATGGGAAGTTGTATTTGATTAAGAATTGTTTACATTGCTAATGCACGACGACATTATCGCGCGGCAATTTATTGCTTCTTTATGAAAATGAAGTGCTTTCGCGTGTCATCATTCTAGCTAGAAATTATTAGTATGTATTTGTTTTTTATTTTTGTTAGAAACGTCATTTTTTATAGATTGTTGAAAGACCAATTTTATAGTTAGGTATAGGCTTTACTTACATATTTTTTACAAACAAACAATCAACAAGCAATACATACTACATAGTAACAAGGCACTTGATAACATGACGATGTTTTATATGTATAGTGCAGAGAAGAAGGAAACCAACAATAAATAAGCCTTCCATCCGATTAAAAATGAGACTACTTTAATAGGAATGTAATGAAGTCGTACCGATTGTTATGAGCCTTCGCCTGAAGCCTTTATGCTTTATGACATCCGTAAATTCTCTAGCGGCCTATATTATCACCTGCACTACATAGTGCAAGTAATGTCATCGTAAACAATGTAATGCAAGCGTAGGCGTTTCAAGTCTGCGAATATGCTTGTAGCTATAACATTTCGATAAATAGGTCTGAGGTCATTATGGAAAGTCATACAATAATTTTGAATTTCCATACCACTATCTGGACCATGAAAGCTTTCCTAGCAATATTCGAGCGCTCGAAACTTAATAGCCGTTTGACTATTTGATGTACCCATTGTGATGAAACCATAACGATAAACAATAAGTTAAAACGGTTTTATACGAAACGATACTACGAGTACATTCCAAATAAAAGTGAGTTTATGCATTATTACAATTACAATAATCGGCAATGATCAAAAGCATGAAAGTGGTCGTATAAACACGATAAGCGCAATTGTTTGGATAGTGTTTTGTCCTCATCGCTAGTGGACCATTCATTAAATTATACGTTTGCAACGCAAGAAAGTATGGTCCAGGTGTAGCGTGGCGCCACCTACGACCACATCGTCACTTAACATCAGGTGACTTGTGGTCAAACGCTACCCTGTAAATAGTATAAAAAAAAAAAAAGTATAACCGTTGTTTGGATAAAATCCGTCTTTCAAATCGTTTCCTCTTCGAAAGCATGAGTTGTGGACTTTTTGCATGTGTATAATGTAAGACAGGAAGTGAATGCTATAATTGTCTAGCACTTCGGGTTGGGTCCATAAGAAATAGAGAAACACTAATCACTTGTACAGCTAACAACGAAGGATCGCTGCACGCTCTGTTATTCCAGAGTAAATATCGTTACATCTGGAACAGAGTGAGGCGTGCGTTCAGAGGCGTGAATATTGCGTTTGGAAGTGGGCGCTAAGTGTACCGCTAGTGGTTAGTTACACTGTGGGTAAACTGTAACGAACAAAGGATCATTCGCATTTAGTGCGCCACGTTAGACAATGCGCAGTCCAGGCGCCCAGCCACCGGAACGCGGGGTGAATGAATGCTAAATAAGTTTACGCCGATGATTTCGCACCTCAACACCCAGCATCTTAGCATTACTTGCATGAATAAGTCTATTGGATGTATAGCTTCCCACACCGCGTCTCCGTAACCAATTTTAGGAGTTAGGGTCTATTATCATAAGGAAAACTAGAAGAAAACAGCCGAAACGAATTTTGGCATAACTGCGGACCGTCATAGCCATGGCGTAACTAATGTGGCTTACGTTGCTGCCTCACAAATATATTACAAACGGTCTTTGACTTCTTGCACTTGCTATGAATAACAGAACACTGATTGACTATTTCCTGGCGTATATGATAATTATAGACATCCATAATAATCGACGATACATGCCAATTGAAACAGTACGTCTCAATTAATGGAATGGCGCTATTTTTTGTAGAGCGATAAGCTCAGTGAGAAAATGTTCAAATACGGCTTGATTACTACGACAGCATTTCATCATGGTAGTAAATGTTAACTTTTATGGTGTGTAGATTGATAAATATCGAGGAAGACGTGAGGATCTGAGCAGAGATTGGGGCATTATAGCGTTATCTTGAGGCCGCTGCCGGATCTTAATGCAAATTTACCAGCAGCTGACGGCTAATATTTAACATTTTGTTAAAACAATAACTACAGATTTTCGTCCATAGCTCTGACTTCATTTATATTTTTTAATATTTATATAGATGAGCACAGCAGGGATTGCTTTAATTTAATTCTGCGAATAACTTTATCAAATTAACGGTCTGGAACAGAGAACTATATGATAGAGCAAATGACACCGGCTAAATTTGCACTTGTGTACGCCACACACAGACAAACCATGTGATGTTTACATGGGAGCAATTACCGAACCGAGACGAAATGTCTTTGTTTTGGCCAAATCAACGTACCACATACAAGTCGCCTTTTTAATGATGCTGATGAGGTACCGTAGCCGCGGGTAATGACACCAGTTAAGTAAATAATAATGTCATTTCTGTAGCGCTTCCAAAAAACGAGATGGTATTTAAAAGACGCGTATTTGTACCGGATATTTTGGTGAAACGTTTTTTTCAGGATGGACGCCCGTAACCGTTGCTCTCATCTTTATTGTTTGAGTGGCGAGCTGCAGAACAATAAAACGAGCACCAGCGTGACATCACTCGGGCGCGTTTTGGGTAAACTAAAATCTGTGCAACTCAGTACGCTTTCAAGATACAATCGTGGGAAGAGAGACGTTAAACTTGCACATACATAATTATATGAACACATGAGTGTCGGTGAATAAAGTTGCATATCATGGGGTGAAAGTTGTGTTTGGACACTCGTAATGTATGAAGCACGATTGACTTACTACCCAAAAACGTGCAACTGTCTCACTGTTTTAAAACGAACGATAAGAAAATAGCGAACAAGTCCGATGAGCGTCTCAAAGATCCTGAGTGCCGTACTTACTACAAAAGGGAACGGCACTGATTTATTTGCGTATTCCTAAAAACTAAAGTCCATAAGCAAGTATTCGTTCCATTAGTTCCATTTGGAGTCTTTGTGTAAGGAACCCAAAAAACTCTGCGAGTGTCGAAGTGAAAACGTCATTTGTCGAGAGACAAGGAGCGTGAAACTGGACACAATGACATCTGAACAATCGGTCACGCGCCGGAACTAAACAAAATAAAATCAGCGAAGTGCGCGACGGGTACGTATCGCGTTAAGGTTCCGTAGCTATTAATTGTCTCATCTTTGCTGTATTTGTTTACCTTGAAGGTCACATAATTAAAATGAACAGTAATTGAAAATTCACGAAATTTTCAGATGTTATTATGTATTAGCAGTTTAATACACACAAGCCATCAAGACAATTTACCGACTCCCTTTACAGGAAAAAAATTAAGGTATGGACGGTAATTACTTATGCTTGTGAAGTTCTACGATCCTAATTTTTTAGATAGTTATCACACGCTGCATGAGAAAATTAGAACGGCAAACATTGTTAACGGCTTTAGAAGTTCATATCTATCTAAATTAAAGAAAAATCTTACATACATAAAAACCCTAATTGCATTTTTTACCGACTTCAAATTTTCAATTGTCTTTTGGGGGATCTTGTGTTTATCCAATCAAACAAGATTAATTTTGATATTAGTATAAATTTAATTTTAAAATATGTATGGGCTCTATAAGGTATACTTATCTATATCTTCACAATGTAACGTCACATTAGAAAAGTCAGTCGAACGAGAAGTTTATATTTCAATACTTTTCTTCTACATAACCGAAAAGTTTATGTAGAAGAAAAGTCGCCACAGATTGTTTTTCTTCATGTGGTATGTAACTCTAAGCCAGTTTGGATGATTCTTATTTTTTCGGACACACTCCACAAAGAAAAGAAATCAATTTATGTTCGATGACATCCCGACGATTTTTCGTTTCAATCGGTGCGGAACTCTTCATACGAAAAGCGTTTCCAGTACAATAAAATTAAAACAACAACAAAAAACTTATAATTTAGCGCTTTAACAACTGAGTGACGAGACGAGCAGGTCGTTCGCCGGATGACAAGCGTCACGCCTGATCATAACAAAACACGAAAAAAATAAAACGGTTATAGAAATCGAACAGCTTTTGCTCAGTCAATTTAGAAGTCGTCCTAGAGACGAGTACCAGCCTCTTCCAAGCTATGATGACTGTTGTTTTAGCATGAAATAACACTTGGCACTAATGAGATATGTATATGCTTGGCACTAAAAAACGGCCGATTGTTATGATTGTTGATTTTGTATGCGATTACTATCTGTTCCTTGCGGTTTCATCGACATGAACTAATCGCAATAAAAAGTTTCTATCATAATAATACATATATGCCCTTCCACAGGGTCCAAACTATCCCCATGCCTAATTTTATCAAAATCGGTTAAGCCGTTTAAGAGGAGTAGAATTACAAACACACGCACGCCGGAATTTTATGTAAATAAAGATTTTATTAACATCACATTTTGGTTATGATAAAAAAAGTGTTTTTTTTTTATAGTTCGAAGAAATCACTCCATGAAATAAGCGAATAAATGTTTTTGAACTTTATTAATACTACGAGTACCTTCTACCTATTCCTAACTTTTTGCGCCGGGCGCTTGTCAGTCCGCAATGAAAACAAATTAGTGACGAGGCAGAGATTAAGCGAAACACATCGTGATGTATCTCTTTGCAAACACAATGGCTTGACCGATAAACTGTTTTTTTATGACTGTTGGTCTAATTCGTCGCCCTCCACTAAGTTCGAATGTCAAGGAACTATTAAAGGATCAGAGAGGTAATTTATCATTGTTTTTGTTGCGCCAAAGGAATAACCACGGCTGAGTCTTTAGCCTTATAGTAACTGTATTTAATGAGTTCAAGAGATTAAAACACTGCTTGATATTAAAATTTAAATGCTCGATTTAATTTGGACCACAGTGGAATGATGTCCGGATGACTTTATTAGACAGGTGTAGGTAATTAAGGAAATAACATGGTGTATTTGATTACAAAGTTCACAAAAAACTCTCGTGTGCTTGTAAGAAAGTCGAGTCTTCATGGGTGGTCGAGTAGTTTTAATAAAGGCACACGCTATCGTATGTAATTTATTGTCTTAATTCAAGTTCTTCTTTGAGTTACGAGAAAAATATTGCTTACTTACTGCCAAAACAACCATGTTTATACAGACTTACCCGAGTTTCACAGTAACTAAATTTCTAACAGTTAGGGCGGCTTGCACAACAATCCTTAAACGTATTTAAGAACCCCTTAATTGCATTTAGGCAACTAAACACGTTTAGCATCTTGCACAACAAAAAATTAGCTCCTAAACGTGTTTAGCAAGCTGTCAAAATTAAACACCCCGGAATGGCTATTTAAGAAAGTTAAATTTTGTTTAGCGCCATTTTGAATGACCATCTGTTTCAAAAACAATGGTTTTTAGGTCTTTGTATATTAGTTTTTATTTGCTTCGTGCGAGCCGTGTTGATTTGGATTGGTAGCAGTTTTTAAAAATTAAAATTAAAATTACCTACAACTACAATGGATTTGTGGGATTTCTCAGACGATGACGACGAAATTATAATGTATCTAAGCCGACCCATTGCACCAAGACAACTGTTCCCGAGGTCAAGATTGTTCGAAGAACTTTCAGAGCAGAAATTTCTGCGGAGATTTCGATTATCAAAAGCCACCACAGTGATTTTGTTACAACAAATAGAGACACATCTAAAGCCCAGGATAGATAGGTAAGTAATTAAATTAATGAAGGCCTGGTACTGGTATATTCTATCTAACTAGATAGGTAACTACGAGTACCTACCTACTGATTTACCAACTAAACGTGTTGTATCTACCGTTTGTTTCAGAGTGACTGGTGTGACTACTATGAACCAACTTCTATGTACGTTGCGTTTTTATGCCACAGGTAGCCAACTAATTACATGTGGTGATATGATTGGCGTTCACGAGTCCACTGCTTGCAGAATTGTGCACCGTGTGACTCATGCTATAGCAAGTTTGGGACACATGTACATACAATTTCCATGTTCAGAAGAACAGCAAAACGAGGCAGCAACGAAATTTTATAAAATTGCTAAGTTTCCTAGAGTGCTTGGTGCCATAGATTGTACTCATATACGAATTATATCACCTGGGGGAGACAATGCTGAAATCTACAGGAATCGGAAAGGGTATTTTTCAATAAACACACAATGTGTAGCTGCAAATAACCTAACGTTCTTAGATGTTGTGGCACGATGGCATGGTTCTGCCCATGATTCAAACATCTGGGATAACTGTGCTTTAAAACGAAATTTTGTCCAGAGTAAATATCCCAACAAACATTTACTAGGAGATAGTGGATACGCTCAGAACAAATTTATGATGACACCACTACCAGATGGAAGCCCCAGCACGAGAGGAGAAATTCTCTATCAAGAATCTCACATTAAAACAAGAAATGTTGTGGAAAGAGCTTTTGGTGTTTGGAAGAGAAGATTTCCGATCTTGTCTCGAGGTATTAATATTCGCCTACATAGGGTACCAGGAATAATTATAGCTACAGCTGTATTGCACAATTTGGCAATAATACAAAATGAGATTATGCCTCCTGAAGACCCAGATTTCCCATCTATACAGGAAACATCATTAATAAATAGTACAACAGTAGTTAGTCAACAACAAAGAGGTAGCCGGAATCTAGAAAGACAAATGTTAATTAATTACTTTGAATTATTATGAGAATAGTATACCTATGTGATATTAATATTGAATAAACTTTACTTATTTACTTACCTACTAGTTTTTGTACCTATGTGGTTCATGCTTATACATAGAAAAGACATACATCATCATAATAAAACAAAATTCTATTGATTGGTAACCTATAATAAGTACAACTCACAATAACATATTACAAACCTGAAAGCTATTTACTAATTTATAAACAAACAAAACTACAGAACTATATTACTACTACAATTAATTTTAAATATTCTTAGCATTTTGAATTTTTATATCCATTAACTCCAATTCTTTTTCTCTCATTTTTATTTTAAATTTATTTTCCGCAATAATGTTTTCTGTTTCAAGCTCTTGCAGTTTTTGTTTGTGCATTAACTCCTTCTCCAATAAAAGTTTCTGCATTTGCACCAACTCCAACTTCGCCTCAGAAAGCAGTTTAAAGCTTTCATTGACGGTTGCCTTCCTGCAGGTGGTCTCTGTAAATTAACAAAAATAGACTATATAAAAAAAAATTTTTTTTTAGCCTTACTTTGTTCTGAGTAATTTTAATTTATTTCAAGTAACGAAGACTCAAACATCAATTAATTACATAGTCACATTATTTAACCTCAGCTAGCTGTTATCTTAGCCACCTTTACTCATGATTTTTATGGCAGGGTTAATAAATAACTAGCCAATTATTATCAAAATCAGCCGGTAAATAGTACCACAGAAAACTTCCAATCTATAAACAGCAAATTTGCCTAGTTGATGTAGGGACACTTCACTTGCTTGGTCAATTACTATTAGTTGTAGTTACCATTGTGAGATAGAGCAGGTTCTTTTTTTTTGCGTAGAATTTCAAGCCTAGACTTTGATGGTGTTCTAACCACCTCTGGTTCATGGGTTCTGGGTGTGGCAACTAGCAATGCAATTGGCTCCTGGCTAGCTGTAAACAAAAATATTAATAGGAAAGGTAAATCAACATAAGTATATACTAATAATGTTGTTATGTATTATGATAACTTACTAATTGTACTTTCTATAAAAGACGATTCTATAGGTTGTCTTTGTTCAACCTCTGGCTTTGTTTGATGGTATTGGGCCATCAAATTCGCATCACTATCGTACATGGTAAACAAACCATCTATTTGTGGTTCGATCAATTTTTTTATGCCGGCTAGTTCATCTTCTTTATCTGGAAGATGAGGACCACCACCTGAAAATTGTGAGATCATTGGACATAGTTATAGATGTGGAGTATTAAAACATAAATTAAATAGATGCCGTTGAATACTGAACAAGTTTGTTTTTTAATAGTTTTATTTTTTTATATGACACTATGAGCTTGTGCTCGTGGATCTAATAATACATACTAGTGAAATAAGAAAACTTAACAGGCTAGTAAGTAAGATCTATGATATTTATTACCTGTTCCCATCGCAAACTTTTTTATTTTGTTATCTTGTTTTAAAGATTCTTTCTCAAGCAGTTTAAAACCTTGCTCACAGAGATTGGAATCATTCCACTTCGATGTAGAGGCCACTTTTTGCCAATCTTTTCCATCTTCCTCAATTGCAATTAAAAGAGCTCCTCTTTGAGAAGGATCTGTTGAAATTTAACAAGCAAGCTATTGTAAGTAATTCATAGTTATTTTTAACAAAAATTAAAAAACTCTAAGCATTATCATTGAAAATAGTTAGGTATATACCACGATACTTACCGACAAGCAACATTTTGTGTAATGTGTGATGTGACTGTACGGTTTCAAAGCCTCATACAGCAGCGTTTGTTCTTGTTTTGTAAAGTTTGCCGCACGCGTTCTCACTCCTTTGACATTTTCAGACATTTTTTTCGTATTATTCACTCAAATCAACACAAAACAAAACTAGAAAGCTATCAACTATCAATCAACATTCGACTGAAAACCGCGAAAACTATGCTTTGACAGTTTTGACACTGACACGCAGTAGGCAGTACTCCATTTTACGCAAATCTTTAACCCCAATGTTGATCAAATGACATGGGCTTGACCGTGCTTGACGAAAAAACACAAGGAGCGCGTGATACGGAACGTATAACGCTGTTTGACCAACGCGCTAATTACGTTTAGCTAAATGGCATCGGAAATTGCGTCGTGCAAGACAACCCTAAATTAGATTAGAATAAACTTGTTTAGCGCCTAAAACTGAATTAGCTAAATAAAATTAACAACGATTTTAACACAACGTTATGCAAGCCGCCCTTAGCGTTGTATCAACAGTTTGTATAAGTTAATTGACATTGTTAAATAAAATCAAAACTTCAGCCAAGAAATCAATTTCTGTTGTTATGCTAAGATGGTATCTACCTCCAAACGAATTCATGCAGAGGACTTACCCCATGATCTATGTGAAAAGTTTTTTTATTTGAATTTAAACTCTCCGAAGGAGAGACGCAAAAGCAACTAGTTTTATGCTCAAATCACCAAAGAGTAGCTTAAGTATCACGAGTCACGACCTCTGTTGGTATTTTAGTGGTGGTTTGCCCACAAAACTACTAATTACAGAGTTGAGCGGAAATTTCCGTTTTTAACTTGTAAAATCGTATGAAAGCAATTTATATTTGCTCATGGCTTAGCTTAGCACTTATCCAGAGATGGTAAAACCAACCGCCGTAATACCATAATGTTATGATTATGGTCATAGGTTTTATTGCTAGATTCGTTTATTTAAAGTACAGTTATAATCTCTCAAAAAAACAAATCTCATTGAATGTAAATTTTATAATTTAGGATCAAGATGAGGTCTCCGCATATATCAAGTCGGAATGCCTGAACAGGTGAACATTCTCATTTGTGCATTGTGTTAAGGGTTTAATTGCCTTGGTATCTTTAACCAGCCTGGGAGCTGATTGCGATCGTGGTAGAGTTCGCCGGAAGGGCGGCGGCCGCAGCAGACAATGCGCGGGCGGTCTGTGGGCACATCCGCGGAATGACTTACTCATGGAGGTGTAATTAGAGTCTGGGCGGCAGCGGTGGTGGGTAAGGAAGTATCTCGGTAGGTGATCGCATGATAAATCTAATGCCTAGCTCTACTTCATGACTAAAATTTCACAGTATCTGAATATCTTTTAAAAGGAAACTCCGTACTAAAGATTATTTTTGGTGGCTTCTCTAGAGTATAGATTGTTTCAATGGAAATTGTAAATAATGATTCAGGGAATGAAAGCTGTCAGCGCAATGCAATGTGCTAAATACATTCGGAGCTATTGCATGTTGTTAAACCAAAGTTTTAGTGTCTAATGATTGACTCTACGTTAATCATATGTCGCTAGCACAAAGCCAGCGTCGGTTCCTGCGCATATAACATAACAGACAGATGTAAGCACTCGTAAAATATTTTCCCCATAATATAAGCAAAGGCAATCCGTTGTAACCCAGCCTCCGTGATTCGTAAATCTCGCCCGCTAATTGGCAGAACGTTAATCGGCTATAATTCGCTGAGACTTTAATGAGACTTATTGTATCGGTGTCGCACTAGTGTACTCAAGCTTTATTACGCCAGTAGGCTTTGATTGCGGTATTGATGCGAAATTCGTAGTTTGACATGGGGAAGACAGTTTGTTAAACAAGATTTACAGTGGTTGGTACAAGGCAATTTAATCAAACCTAGAGCGTATGATTTGACAACCTTCGTGGTGCTGCAGCAGCCGTCTGCGAAGCGTGAGTTCGCGGGTTCTATTTCCGCTACAGGACAAATATTTGTATATTGAAAAAGACGGCGATAGTATGTTTCGTACGAAACACATACGTCTGGGTTTTGTGGAAACCTCGATCGACGCATATTTTGAGACTTTAGATACAGCGAATTCTAGTTAGGGATCAGATTCTATGTAGGTAAGTGATTTGATTGTATAAGCGTTACTATAATAATAATAATAATCTTATTACTTCGTAATTTTGCTTAAAGCATTGTCTGTAAATAATAAATCTGCTTAAAAACATTTAACAACAGTTTGTGTAAAAACTTCCATTAAGGCGGATGAGCTTTATAACGAATGCCTTATATGTTCTAGTTGTATAAAAGTTATTCGTTCTAGATGTCACCTCGGAGGCCGAACTACATATGGAGTTGGATTTGATTAGCTGTGTAAATATATAAATCTGGTCGACATTAATGTGACTCGCTCGATTACCTCATGCAGAGAATTCGCCAGAGGGTTGTTAGCTGTTTACGGAAAGATGAAAACACTTAATAGAGAACAAACAGTATGGAAACTTCAACGAAACATTAAAATTAATATTGCATTTTACCTCCCATTCTAATGGCAAAGTAACAACTGACAATGCATTTGAGGGTAAGGTACATATTGGCCTAAAAATGTACCAAAGATTTAAAGGACAGGCGTATGGGGCCTTTGACCTGGAGACCTAGCCACATATGTGTAGGTGGTCTAAAGATATTACCAACAAGGGCTTACCATAACTTGATGAAAAAAAAGTGGACTATCTAGAGTAATAATTGTTCTAGTAAGACTAGTAAACTCAGTATGTGATTGAGGCAGTAAGCTAAGTGTGCATCATCAAAAATGAGGTAATTGTGCGTAATGCGCACACTGTTGCATGTTGCAGTCGTGACGGTTCGCTTCGCGGCCGAGTGGTATCAATGCGGTCCGCGGTAACTGTTGATAATTAAGAGTGGCCGTTTAATGGCCGTTGATGGTAACGGCGCGGTGCCGGTCCGGGCGGCTTCCGCGCTACGCCCACTGTCAAGTGACGCGCGACGCATCACAGGTAGAACGCCACCCCGCGTCAACATGAGTTTGCATTCATGAATAATAATGCTATGTATGTATGAAGATGACATCCAAGCTTGTATGTATTATAAATGCGAAAGTAACTCTCTCCGTCCCTTTGTTACCCTTTCACGCTTATACTGCTGAATAAATCTTGATTAAATTTGGTATGGAGATAGCTTGAACTCTGGGGAAGGACTAAAATATTTTTTATCGAAATAAACTGTAGTAGGTACAGTTAAATTTATAAAATAGCACATGAACCGAATTGCAAGACAAATGACAAATGACAAATGTTTTAAGATATAAGTAACGAAAACCAAAGCACATTTAAGACAAATTAAAAGAGAATGAATGCAATTTAACCTACACGAATAGTACCAGTTACCGGTACTATTCGCGTGTTCGTTCTCTTCATTTAGAAAATAAAAACCATAGTCATAGCCAGTTAACTGAACTCGGAACGCATAGACACGAGACCTACGCTGAACCGAGCTAAGTAAAACGTAGCAAAGAACCAGTTGACGTTGAAAAATAACCAATGGTACTGCGCGCACGCGCGTCCGTATTGTAAATACGTAATAAATATTTATGTCTCGAGCCTTTTTTTCAATGGATTTCCATGAATAATACGAAGCCGTCTTTCATATCATCAGACAATCCGATTTTCTTACTACAGATGCTTGTGTCACCGACATGAATAATAAGCCCTTGTTGCGTTTCTATCTTCATTGTCCACCGGTTTTTGTATATTAACCAGTAAATAATGGTGAATTTGCAATTTTAAAGTTTTTCCACTAAAACGAGATGCAGTACTCGATGTTACCTTACGTAATACATTTTATATTTATGATATGCCAAAACGAGCTGAGGAATATGATCAAAATGGTGTTAAGTACGATATGCGAGATCGGAAACACTCGGAAAGGCAATACCGGCGCAGCGGCTCGGTACCACTCGATTGTATTTCAGGTATGCTGAGTTGAGTTGAGTTATCGCTTGTCGTCCGTCGGGCCCTTTGCCTTCAGATTGGCTTCCGGGACCGTCGCGTGTCCTCACCGATACGAGCATGACGCCCGCGGGCCTTTTGATAATGCTAATGTTCTACGATACGCCGATACTGGAGTCACATACAATACGGGCACTAAACGGGCATCAGCCGCACGCCGCGGATTCCTATACGTTTGAATATTTACAAACGATAGAAATCATTCGAAAAGATAACAGTTATGGTCACAATCCGCGACCCTATCTGTAATGTAGTCGCGGAATTGCGCAGCCATTACGAACAAGTAGAATTGTTAACCTTTAGTGTTAGTATCATCCGGCGTAGGCGCCTTCTTCAATTTGTCGACAAAATGCATATAGTCATTACACTTCAGGTTAACCAATTGGTAAACATAAGTCATAAGTAAAATGTGTATATACATATTTTCAAAGTAACTTCGTTTTTATTGTGCGTTAGAGAGAAGACAAAAATAATTATAGAAGAGAGCGATGTTCTCGCAGCCTTCTATACCCGCCCATCTCCGGCGCTACGGGCAATACTTTAATTAACACAAGCACTCCCTCACACTTACGACGAACAGACGTGATGTACGCAAGGAATTTGTCTTGCGCTTACCTAGAGCTAAGAAAACGAATTGCTCTTATAATGAAAAGCATTTCAGGTCAGACTTTTTTCAAACTTATTTGAAGTGATTTGTAGAGAGGTGAAATGTACAGTAATGGTATCACTGGCGATAATACCAGTGCATCTAGACCGACAATACGCACGGCAGCGGCCGCGGTCGTACGTGATCGACGCGAAATTGCTCGATTTAATCACATTAATTGACACAACCGTTAGCAAATAATGATCGTGTATTGTGGAAATAATTTGATAATATTTAAAGTAGCGTGTGTAGCGTGCCGAAAAAAGTATCGTGTAGCTAGGTAAGACACGAGAGAATTTAAGTCTGTAGGCGCGAGATTTTGCCGCAGGTTGCTCGATGCATGGTAGCGAACAATGCTCTAAGACATGACTATAACATAATTTGGTTCTCAGCACTATAATCTAAGCCACATTACACATAATAACCTAAGCTTTTTTGAACGAATTAGATAACCTGAATCCTGTGACTACATGAAATGTACTTATTTAATTTTTTTATTTGCACGAGAACTATATGGATGTAGACCGTTGATGGTGATTACATTTTTTGTGGGCGCGTGAGTTCATTAAGTTTTCATATATGCATCAATTATTTGAAATATTATCTTAAGTGACTTGCTTTTTACGCCTTTTAAACTGCAAATGCAACCATTAGATAAACTCGTACAACGATTTATATACGGCCGTCATATTTTACAATTGCAATAAGATCAATGTTATGTTACTCGGATTTGAATATATTTACAGTCCTGTGATCTATTAGAAATTTATTGATGGAAGTGCGTAAACATAATTTACAAGCCAGATTATCCTAGACTTGTGCTGGATTACCGACTGTATACCAATGCTCTGGAATTACAAATTGGGCTCTAATTCAGCAAAATGCAAACGACATCAGTGATTGGAGTCATATCTTTGGCATAACATCGAACGGTTTAAATCAACCGAATTATTCCATCGATTCAGTCACGATTACACGTCGAAGTGAAAATACTAGACGTGTGAACCCATAATTTATAACAAATTATGTAGTGCAATGAACCTGAGGTAATTTAGTAAGTGGCCAGAACATGGTCTTAGCACTTCCATCGGCTAATATTCTAACACACTGCCTAATGCGAAGCGGGCCAAGTTGTGGTTTACTGAAGCCACGGCTTCTGTGGTCACGAATAACACTCAAGAATATTTATAAGTAGCCACTGCTATGTTAGGTTTGTAAATATGTTTGCAATTTTATAATGTGTTAAAATTGTGTTGCGGTTTTATGCACGCGTCTTTCGCTCAGTTTTCCGACAAATAGTTCACACAATAATTTGTTCAAAGTAGATTTTATGTGACTCATGCGATTCGGTCGTGTCAGAGTTCAGCGACGCCTCAAAATGTCCAGAGAAATCGTGGCTAAACATTTATTTATATTCCGCATAGCTTTGTTGCGGCGAGGGAACACTGAAATTTAACGTAATCGTTGCAGCGAAACGTGACGTCGTCAGCGGACAGTTAGAGCGCTGTTTAGGGGTGCTCGGGGGAAGAGTGCCGACGTCCAGCGGGAACTTCGTCTCCTCGAAATTTATTTATCGGGTATCGCTTGCGCACATCAGCGCCCACGGCTTGCAACGGACGGCGCGCGCGATCTGTCCCTCGATACACGGACGTTACTCACTTCGTAACATAAATTCGGTGTACATGAATCGGATTTTATTATTCAATCGTAGGATCGAAGTCTGCGAGAGGGCCATAAGTCACGGGGCGACGCGAGCGCCGGCGGGCGCCGTGAGCGGTGGCGCACGACCATGATGCCGTATCGTCTGCAAACACCGCTACTCAGCGCCCGCATTTGTCTGTCGAGTGCAGTCCCACTCACCACCCTTGAATTTAGCAATAACGCACTGTGGGCTTAAAAAACACTCGTTTTGTGGTTTTAAGACGTGTGTAATACTCGTCTTCATAACTTGTTACTGCGTCACACAACACATAAGCGATGTCATTTGTATTCTTAACTAACGTTTCTTAATGGTTTGCTTTTGTTTTGTGTCTTACACATGCCCGGTTTGTTACGGCACAACTACGAGTACCATAATAAATAATTAATCAAAACATTACTTAAGACAGACTTACATGACATCTTAAGTGAAATTATAATAAATGGATAGTAAAATGTGCGACATGATTGCTTCCTCCGTTTATGACATTACAACAATGTAAGGTTTTAACAGTATAATAAAATTTGTAGTGCATACGAGTGTGATTTTAAGTTAAATAGGTATGGGTGGTGTTACGTAACAGGATGCCGATCATTAAGTCATTAATCATTCCATAGACCCGCCGCCTGTCATAAAACTGAGATTAGATTTGATATGAAGACAAAGTGTCCATATTAAGTAAAAAGTATCAAACTCGATTCGTAATCATCAACACATACTGAACTGCAAACTACACGAATTGCGCGTATCATATGACGTCGATTGCTGCAAATAAGAAACTTAGGGCGGCTTGCACAACGTTGTGTTTAAATCGTCGTTAATTTTATTTAGCTAATACAGTTTTAGGCGCTAAACAGATTTATTCTAATCTAGTTTAGCGTTGTCTTGCACGACATGATTTCCGATGCAATTTAGTTAAACGTAATTAGCGTGTTCTTCAAACAGCCCAGATGTTCCGTATCACGCGCTCCTTGTGTTTTTTCATCAAACACGGTCAAACCCATGTTAATTGGTTAACATTAGGGTTAAAGATTTGCGTAAAATGGAGTACTGCCTTTAGATGTGTCTCTATTTGTTGTAACAAAATAACTGTGGTAGCTTTCGCTAATCGAAATCTCCGTAGAAATTTTTACTCTGAAAGTTTTTCGAACATTCTTGACCTCGAAAACAGTTCTCCTGGTGCAATGGGCCGGCGTAGATACATTATAATTTCTTTGTCATCGTCTGAGAAATCTCGCAAATCCATTGTAGTTATAGGTAATCAATAATCATCTTTAAAAATAACAATAAAACTACCAATCCAAATCAACGAGGCATTTTACTCAGACGAAGCATATAAAAACTAATACAAAGACCCAAAAAACCATTGTTTTTGAAACAGATAGTCATTCAAAATGGCGCTAAACAAATTTTAACTTTCTTAAATAGCCATTCTGGGGTGTTTAATTTTGACAGCTTGCTAAACACGTTTATGAGCTTATGTTTTGTTGTGCAAGATGCTAAACGTTTTTAGTTGCCTAAATGCAATTAAGGGGTGCTTAAATACGTTTAAAAATTGTTGTGCAAGCCGCCTTTAAACCTAGATGGTTTTAAATACGAGCCTCAGTCCTATGAAACACTGAGCCTGATTAAATTTTAACAAAAAAATAAAATGGACATAAGAAAAAAAATTAAGCCTCTACGAAGTTTGCTACGAGCGTAGCACCTACTTAGTTTAGTAACAGATTGAATTTATCGTCTCTATATTTTATGCAATCGATTTGATTTGTTTAAAGCTTACACAGGCAGTTAGCCCTGAGCATTGTTGTATGCAAATGTAGCACTGGCTCTGACATAAGTTACGTGTCACGGTACGTAAGTTTCCGAGTACACGGTCGAGGAATAGGCTTCGGGCTCTGTTACGCATGCTTAGGTAACGATGTCCGCAGCTAACGTGGCGAGAGAGCCTAGACGCACGCCCGTTGCTACAGCAAGTGCTTCATGGAAAGAGAAATATGAGGAAGTACTGCTTCCTATGTCTAGAAGTAGAAATGAGAAAGTATATGGAAAACTTTTAGCAATGGTTTCAAGTACCTACTCTAACGGAGTGCAGTTATTAGAATAATCGGTGTGGCGCAAGGGAAATATGAAGGGCTAGCGTTTTGCACTGCAGCTTCCACGCGTAAAAGTTGATTGATGTTTTTCCATACAACCCTACCAAAGGCCCTACAAATTTCACGTTTGTAGGTTCAGCGTTAGAGACTGTGCGTTAATATGTCAGTGAATGAGTAAGGACTTTTAATTTTATATATGTAGATCGATAATCAAACGCATCTTGTATGCTATTTGTAGTGACAGTCACTATTTTAAAAACTACTATTATTTTAGTCTGTTTATTGAACTAAGGTAACGTCGAATTCTCGATCGTGGTTGGCGTGAACTTCGGAAAAATCTCATGTTTTTCTAAATATAAAAGGTCATGGGATAAACTAGCAGCATTTGCTTCATTACGCTATACAATCTATATTTAATTGATAGCACTTGATTTAATGCATCCTCGTCAATTACATTGATATGAAATATTCATACAGCTATTGTTTTCATTTAAAATATATATTCTTCAAAAAAGCGCAAGTATTTGTTCTTTGTCTGGGTGTTGTGGGTCCCGATCAACATAGTTTCTGGATACCCTAGATATAAGGAAACCTTGTTAGGGGTCAGAGCGTTTACATGATTGAGTGAGTGTTACTGTGGTGGAGGTTGCATGGAGACAGCAGAACTAGTCTACTGGCTAATTATTCAATATATACCGTCATTACTTCACACGGCCGGCTCCAATCATGCCGTTATCAGTGCAACATACAATTAGGTACATTTGCCGCCGTACCGAAAATCGATCGAACGTATGATTTAATAGTGAAAAATTACCGACAAACACCGAGGCGTTAACGATCTCAAGGTCCCGATTCGTGTAATTATGATAACATAAATGCTTGTTTATTTCAAGTTACTGTGCAACAACGAAGAAGATTTACGGCATATTACAAAACGGTTTTTCGGAAACCTGTTGGAATATCGAATGCACCGTGTTGTGTGGGAGTGCTTAAATTCCTGTTACGTAGTTTTTACTGTAATTACCTGTATTACATTTTTGAGTCACTCAAATTCATCAGATACTACGAAATATATAATTTTCTAGTAAAACGCTCCGCGATTTCTCCCACGGGTAAGTTGCCATTTTCCATACAAACTTTAGCACCTCGTTAAGGGATTATGTAAGGAATGATTTACAAGAAAATAAAATATTTTATTGCACCTATAAAAACATTTAAAGTTTCATGTTTCTAGAACTTAGCGTGGCTGTGCGTTGTTTTTTTAGTCAGTGTTAGAATTAACTTATATGCATTAAAGGTATTACTGCATGTTTCGCGTAAAAATGTACTATTAATATACTATTTAATTCAGCGTAAGATTCAAGTCTAAACAGAGAATCACAAAGCAATTTAATACTGAAAAAACAATTAAAGAATAGAAGAAGAAAAGTCGAAAGAGGCTTTTTTATCAGTTATCGTGAGAATACACAGACACTGCATTAGAACGCGGAAGCTCTCACTCACTAAATTAGTGACTTATAAGTCTTTTGTCACACAAATTAAGCTCCAATAAAGGACTTCACAAGATCCTTTCTATGCGCAAGGAACGAAGTCGGAACCATTAGATAAATGTAGGAGCGAAGGAAGTAAAGGCGATGGAAAGAGCGTGCTGAGGCTGCGGGTAGCGTGAGAAATACGCCGCGGGACTGTGCCGAAGCGTGCGCACCCAATTCCTTATGCAAATGTGCGGATCTAGCTACGCCGTCTACATGGGGGGCTACTCTTAAAATAACCATTATTATACTTATATTTATTTATTTATTAATATTTAAGAACCACAAGAACAAGAACCACAACATTAAAGGGCATAAAACATTTACCGAGATGCACCGCGCCAGCTTGTAAATTATAGCCCATACTTTCATAGAGAAGGCCTGTTTTCCAGCAGTGGAAACTTAATAGGCTAATGATAAAATTAATATTTATTTTATTATTTTTATTTAATCAGATACAACTTAAAGGACTTCTGTCGTGTCATATGTGTAGTTGAATATACTCCTCCAATTTTACTTTTAAGAGCAATAATTAATGATCAAACGAACTTACCCTGTACGTGAAGTTCGATCACAATTATGTGAACAGCTTCATTCGACGCGATTTCAAAGTTTACATAGTGTAGTAGCGTTCCTACGCATTAGCCTTGCACAGTATTTTAAAGTTTTTTTTTTTTTTTTTTGTCTATGGCAATTTTCTACTTGTCTCTGTCATCCATCCCCACCTACCCTACTTTACCTTTTGGCGCGCTTTCGGATATTTTTCATTTTGTTTAAAGTTAAAGTCTCACATTTTATATATGGGATGGGTATGTATGGTAATTAATCCAAAGGGAGGGTGTGAGTAAATCGCGTCGAATGAAGCTGTTCACATAATTGTGATCGAACTTCACGTACAGGGTAAGTTCGTTTGATCATTAATTATGTTTCACAGCTTCATTCTTTGCGATTTCAAAGTTTACATAGTGTAGGATGTTCAGAGTACCTTGATATAAAATGTGAACTTTATTTTGATAAGTATCTATTTAGGTTATATTACTAGTAAGAAGGTGGTTATCTGTAAAAACATACTTATATAGCAAATATTATTTATTTTCCCTCTCAATTTTAATTACAATCATTTAAAATCGACATAGCAAACTGATCCGTATTATTAATTATTTCCTTATTATAAAATCTAGCGAATACCTGAGAACTCTGGGACCAACCAGCAGTTTTACGTATGACATCAAGACTGACACCCAATCTGTTAGCTTTAGATGTAGAAGCGTGTCGAGTGCTATGTGCACTGAACACACTTGTATCTACGCCACTGCTGTGCAATGAATCCTTAATCCAATGACTTAAGCGTTGTGACGAAATCTTAGAATATGGTTTACGGTAACTAATGAATAAATGATCATTATTAGGTGAACGTAAAGAGCTAGTCTTTTTAATATAAGATGCTAAACAAGTTGCTGGGCAAATCTCAAGACGGTCTTTAAAAAACGGAAGTTTTAAAATAGGTTGAAATGAATTTGGGCCAGAAGTTTTAATCAAATCTGGAATTTTGATTGAGATTTCTTTGTCTCCAATTATCTCAATATTGCTTAATTTTATTAGCGAAAACGTCTGTACGCGATGAGCTGTAACTAAAGCTAATAGAGTGATTGTCTTTTTTGATAAATCTTCTAAGGTAAGGTTATCGTGTGGCCATTTTTGAGATAAATATGTTAAAACTGTTGATGGATCCCAGGTGATATTATACTTGGGTTCAGACGGTTTTAATCTAAAAACACCTTTCATAAAACGCTTAATTTTATCATCATTAAGGATTTTACTTCCAATCAATATTGACAAAGCTGATTTATAAGTATTGACTGTGCCATACTTTGCACCTTTATTGAACACAGTAGCTAAAAAGTCTAATACTATAGGTACATTTGAATTTAAATGGTTGTAACCATGATTTCGACAGTAAGAAATCCATGCCTTGATACACACATCATATTGTTTGTACGTGTTCTCGGAAAGAGAAGCCAACATTATTTCGACTGTTTGCGGTGTTAGATGTTGAAGAGCTTGCCGGAGATTACCGCGGCAACTAACGTCAGTGATTGATGAAGATTGTGTACAGATCTGAAAGGCGATTTTAGTAAATAAGCCTTAGGTTCAAAATATATTGGTTCAGAACATATTAGTTTTTTAAAAATAGGGAACCAAGGCTGTGATGGCCAATTTGGTACAACTACAATTCCTTGTGCTTTGTCAACTATGACTTTTTGCAACATCTTTAAAACTAAGCAGAAAGGTGGAAACGCGTAAAATTGTAAATCTGTCCAAGAAATGGTGAATGCGTCAACAGCCCACGCATCTGGATCGCTTTTCCAAGTAATATAAATGGAACATTTAGCATTGGAACGGCTAGCGAATAAATCAATATTGGGTGTACCCAGTTCATGTTTTATTTGATCAAACGCATAATCTCCCAACTCCCACTCTGTATCTGAAAATTTTACTCGCGATAATGAGTCTGCTTCGAAGTTGTCCTTGGTATTGATGTATGAAGCAAAAATGAAAATTTTACGGGTTTCACACCATTGCCACATTTCACGCGCGATTTTATTTAAGTGTGGGTATTGTACACTGCCCATTCTATTGATACTTGCTATAGCAGTTATATTATCAATTCTTAACAAAATCTCACAATTATAATAATTTTTAGCAAATAATTTTAATGCAAAAAATGCTGCTTTGAGTTCTAATTCGTTAATGTGTAAACACTTTTCATCATCTTTCCAGTAACCGTTGGACTTCTGGTTGTTACAATATGCGCCCCAACCGGAATTGGAGGCATCAGAAAATATTTCAATTTTAAATTGATTGAACCTAAAAGGGCAATAACCTGTATCTATATGATTATACCACCACTTCATGTCTTGTTTATCTAAATCAGAAATATATATACTTTGTTCATACGATGGATTTTTTAGTAACGATAGGTACTTATGGCGTTCTAACAGTTTCGTGTACATCCAAGAATATTGTATCGCTGGGCAAGCTGATACTAGAAGGCCAATCAAACGAGCAAAATCTCTTAATTTACATTTACGCATGTTTAAAAATGATGTTAAATTTTCTTTAATTTTATCTTTTTTAGTATCAGGTAGTGTCAATAGCATCAGGTTAGAATCAAATATAAATCCTAAGAAACGACTTTGCTTTGAGGGTGTAAAACAAGACTTTTTGACATTAATTATAAAACCCAAACTTTCAAGCAAATTTTTAGTGTATATAATATTATCTTTACAAGAGTCGTAAGAATCGGCTATTATAAAAATATCATCTAGATATTGAACAGTAATAACGCCACTTTGTCTTAGCTGTGTCATTACAGGTTTAAGAATTTTTGTGAACACATACGGAGCAGTACATAATCCGAAGGGAAGGCAATTAAATTCATAGAGACGGTCAAATTCAAAACGCAAATATTTTCTTTGTGACGCGTGGACCGGTACTAAAAAATATGCGTCCTTTAAATCGATTGAGGCCATATAACAATCTTTGGTTACCAATTTGGAAGCCGTCCGATAATCCTCCATCTTGAAATGGTCCGTCTTTATGAATTTATTTAAACATTTTAGATTTAGGATAAACCGTTTATCGCCATTAGGCTTTGGAATCAAAAAGATACTTGACAAGAACTCGTCTTCGACATGGTCACACCTTGATATCGCTCCAATTTGCAACAGTATGTTAATGGACTTTAAAAAATCTGCATGATCTTTTGTATTAGTATGAACAATCGGATCTTTTTGACGAAATGGAGTGGAACTAAACGGTATTATGTATCCTTTTGTCCATGATAAAATAGTGGGGTCACTGGTGATCTCAGACCACTGATTGGTGAAATATTGCAAACGACCGGCGTACCTCGGGTTCCTGGTGCCCATCGTGTTCAGAGCCTACTTCCTGCAGCTCCTGTAGGGCGGCGAACGGTCCCGGGCGCGCGGCTGGTTCTGCTGCTGGCGGCCTCTCGACGCGCGAGGCATCTGCTGTGGCGGAGCTCGACCTTGCCCTGCATTGTACCTGCCTGGCCCCACGCCTCGATACGGAGTCTTGGAGTTTAACCGATTCTTCTGCTGATTATAATTGTTATTTTTAATAAATTTGGCTTTATCAAATAACGGGTGTTTTTGAGTTATTTTCAAACCCTCACCAGACTTCTGAATGTTATTGGTGGACTTTATTTGTTCTCCCAAGTTCTCGCCAAACAATAATTGGTCCCTCGCTGTATTGATCAGCATGTCTCTTAATTCCGGTTTTACGGCTGATATTACAAAAGTTCTCCTGGCTTTTGTTTCAGAGTAGTGTAAGTCGCATAACAAGCGACACGCGTCGCTGAGTGGCTTAAGGACCTTTTCTGGAGTCTCTTTGGTGATCAAAAGTTCGGTTGCCTGAGATAAGGCCGCTAAAGCGGTCCCGATCTGTTGCTGATTTTCTTTTAAGGCGTGATCTCTCTTAATGTAAAAATTTGTCAAAGCTGCTTTTGCCTCTGGGTTGAGGGTAGGAGCAACGAGAAGATCACAATTAGCAGGCACTAAATATTCTTGGCAAATGTTGTTCTTTACCTCCTTTGTTAGCCCGCGGCTCAAAAGTTCCTGCCACCTTGAGCCAATTTCTTTGTGTATATTTTTACCCAGCGGGGTTTTACATTTTGGAGCCTCACCAAGGAGCTTCAGAATTTCCTCGCCTAGTTCCAAATCCTCAGCAGTCTCCATCGCAGACGTCGATGGATAGGTAGGCACATCTTGAGATAGCTCAAGCGCCGTCTCCGGCGCAGCTGGAGTCGGTGAGTCTGGGCGCAGTGAAGTGTGTCGTTCATCATGATTTGAGCCATGAGAAACACTTGGGCCTGCAAAATAACCACAAGGGTTATGTTTCTGGTCTACAGAAACCTCTGAGGTGTATACATATACATTTTGCATAGAACAACCACATCGATTAGCATTTCAGGTATACAGAAATCTCTGTGATGGAACACAACTCTAGCGTTAGTTGCTCGCATCATTAACTAATCTATGTGGGTAGGTATGCGGAATAACCGCATCGATTAGCATTTCTGGTATACAGAAATCTCTGTGATGGAGAAAACTCTCGCATCAGTAACTAATCTGTTTATGTCGAAGTGTAGAAACGACCTGGGGTCGAAACTTGCACCACAAGATCGTATTTTAAAGGATTATTATAAAACACACGGTACTTACATAAAGATTCATCCTCCGACGATGACGAGTAAACCAATATACGACGGCGACTTGGTTTCTTCAATTTATTTTCGAGAATTCTTATTTTTCTCCTAATTTTATCTTCCTTGTCTTCATTCTTCCTTTTATTTCCCATTTTCACGAAGAGCTTTTATAACGTGCACAGGCTTTAGCACAGAAACACAGAATGAAAAATATCCGAAAGCGCGCCAAAAGGTAAAGTAGGGTAGGTGGGGATGGATGACAGAGACAAGTAGAAAATTGCCATAGACAAAAAAAAAAAAAAAAAAACTTTAAAATACTGTGCAAGGCTAATGCGTAGGAACGCTACTACACTATGTAAACTTTGAAATCGCAAAGAATGAAGCTGTGAAACATAATTTTAGGATAGAGTGGTTCAGACTAGGGCGTCACTTTCGATACTGCACTGCTGGTTGGTTCCGCAACGGTGCTCGAAAGGTACAGAATAATAAATTGTAGTTTTAGCTCACAACACAATAACTGGTAGACGCACGTGAACTGAGTGAACCCTACTATAGAAGAAGACGTAGCAGTTTAAATCTTTTATTTGATTAATAAAAGCTATACGGTATACATTTAAATACATATGAATTTATCAAACTCAGTATCGAGTGCAATTTCCTAGTAGCACTCCAGTGCACAACCGCGTGCGCTACCTACTTTTATTAACAGTCGATAATAGAGCCGAGAGTCACATCGGTAGGGCTGCCACCAAAGGTCACAAAGCAACAATTTCAATAGCTTCGGAGTCAAACATTATGCAAAACAGCACGAGCAAACCTTTCAATTTGCTGTAACTGTATTATTTTACGGACATGTTAATTTATTGCATAGATAAATAATTAATAAATTCATTTGAAATGAGGTTATGAGCAGATTTTGTAATTGAAACTCAAAGGAAACAATTTTACTGTCTAAGTCTTAGGCCCTAAGCGCTTTTCAGCATGATATCAAGAGTTGCACAATTATAGTCCTATTCCCGGACAATCAGGACTCAGTCTAGACAAGAAGTACAGCATAAGCACTTTAGTGCTTTAGTGGCAGCATTACAAAGGGACTAATGCAGGCTTTATACGGCGCATCGCAACAATGGGGTTTAATAACGACAACGTACCGCTCGTTACCTTGGACCATCCCATGTCGCGAGAAATCGCCTCTTCCATTATTGGCCGATGCGGCGTCAGTGCACAACAAGAGCAAAAATTTGCGAACAAACTCTTTTTATGCCACCGTCGCGTCGGGTACATTGGGTATCCCACATATAAAAGAGATAAGTCGAACAAAAAGCACCCACTAACGAATATGTGGTCGTTTTATAATTGCATCGTTTAAATTACTTATCGCGTACATCATGCGAGTAATCAAAAAAATCAAGATGTCATTAGCGATAAGCGAGTGGGGCTGCTTATTTAAGAAGTAATCAGACTGTTATTTTCCCTTTGGCAACATCTGCAGACGTTTTTAGGGCACGAGGTCTAAACGTCAATATGGGAGCATGTAACTAGCCCGTGCGATCGATCTGCTGCTCGCGAGATGACATGCGATGAGAGTCGAATGGCGCGTACAGATTGAATCCGACAGTTGGGATGATATTGTTGGAATTACAAGCGTTTAATCACGGCAAATGCGCGCGCCGGCCGACAATGGCCGCGCTGTCACGGCGCGCGTCTCGCCTTACGCCCGATCACGACCGCGACATCGGAAATCAATAATCGGAAGATTTAGCCACCGCGCCTCGTGCGAACCTGATTAGACACGATAATGCCTGCCGCATCTCCACTCTCTACTACACGGAGGTTGCGGCCGATAGGTTATCTTGCCTCGTACAACTGAATCATTTCTTGTCTAACGGAATGACATATTTTTAAAACGATATCCATCTCAGGAAACCGTGCACGACAGTCTGATTTACAGTAACATATTCTATATCAATGGTAATACCTTTTACTGCTAAGTGTTCTGATGCCGTTCGCGGCTACGATACGATACGAACCTAATAATATGCCTTGTGATCAATGACCTCGAGCATTACATCGATAACGTCACGTATTGAGGCTGATGAAATTGTATAAACAGAAGCGGCCAATAATTACACAGTAACTGTTCACTGTTCAAGCACATGTATCCAAGCATTGCAAGTGCTAGGATGGTCGTTGATTGGAATCAATGAACTTTGAATTGGTGGATGGAAAACTGCTACATGCCTATTTGAAAACAAAGTCTTATGTTAATCAGAGAACTTATCAACAGCACCGTTACATAAAAGCCTTTTGTTTTATGAATAACCGTTACTACTTAAATTTATTTAGGTATGTGATTTTTTCGCACGCGAAGGAGTTATTAAAGAAGAGTAAGGTAAATGCCCAAAGAAATTCGCGACTGTTGAAATAAAGACCTGGAAGTGATAGCTGAGCGCACAAAGTATAATTCAGACCAGCTTATTTTCACCAACTCTTGCTGTTTCGACGGGTACTTTTACATCTGAATATTGAAAATTTAAACTCGACTTCTGAACTCGAAAGGAACATATTTATTCCATAGGGGATTCACCTAGTTTATAACAATCGTAGTTTAAGATAACTACATTAAAAAACTGGTAATTGTATCTTGTTTAGTTATTTAACGTAATTTACTGTTTTCGGATTAACGTCTTGTTAGTTATTGTTACAGTTGGTTAGTTATTGTAGAACAGTTTATGTGCCATACATACTGTTTTCTATTGCAGTTAGAAAGTGTACATAATCATTCCAATTAAGATACAATCAAACGATCAAGTATTGTATGGAAAAATACTCGATCCTGGCGGCGCAGTACCGTCCGCAAGTCATCATTTACTTAATGCTGTAATGAAATTGCACAATGAGAGCGAATTCCCGTGCAGCACTTAGCTAGAACAAAGCCTAATTACATTTCGTGAGGTATCAATGAGCGGCGCAATTACGTCAGTGGGCTCTGTGTAATCTTAGCTTGGAGCGTATTTCCCGAGAGGATTGCCGATGTATCTAGAATAATGTACCATTACCATGATTTATATCGGAGCGATCGCAGCCCGGGAGGGTTAATGATAGAGCTGGCTTGCAGGTCGCACATGGGGTTGCAGTGAGAGCCATGGGAGATGGATCCCAGAGCGAGGAGCGTTCGTGTCCAGTCGAGTGCTTAGGCGGGAACTGCTGCCGAAGGCTGTGAGAGGCGCCATCGATTTGTTTCATTGTTGTATGAGCATTTGCACAGGATTCATGGAAATATTACTTGTGAACTATTTGCATTCTGTGCATAATTCACGCATTACAATCAGGTCCTAGCTGAAAACCTTACACCTTTTTGTACAGCACTGTACACGGCAACAATGATCCAGCAAACACGTCATTATGTTTAAAGTTTGGTGGGGTACGGTTAGGGTGGGTAACAAACAAAAGCACAGTGTATTTGAACATGACAATGCATTGCAAATTAACTCACTTTAAGTGTAAACAATTCAATTAGATTTTTAAACACCATCAACTTTAATTTAATTACAAGATTTTGAATTTCTTCTATCGACATATTTAAAAACCGTGTGTTTTTTATCTAATGAAACAATTAATAGAAACGTTAGATTGAGGCCACCAATACAGCTACGATTATCTTAGCATTATTTTAGAGCTCGTGCCAGCAGGATATCATCTTATCATTTGCATGTCTGTGAGTCACTTTTAAATCCAGTGTTCAGACAATAATAACTGTTAACAACAAATAAACATACTACCTAATGGTTATTTGAATCTATTAGCATAACGTATTCTATTCGATTTCTATGGTGATAAGCGTATGCTAAACAACAGTCTGTGATCGATCTGAACTACAATTACTATAAAGGTGTAAGGCTTATTTGAGTTCCCAAAGAGATAGTTACAATAGCACTTTTACTTCAAGTCTATTAGCAACAATTTGAAACAAGCAGAGTCTGGGTAATAGTAATGAAAACGATGACCATAACTGTAATTTCTCACCCACATTTCCTAAATTTAGTGCTTCTTGTTTAAAACAAAAATAATGTGCAAGATTATTAACAACATAATATATATAACGTTAGCTGTAGATAAAAAATAAGAAATATATAATCTACTCATTATTATTTTAACAACAAGTAACTTAAATATAATAAATATATTTCAAGTTTTTATAACTACCTATAAGACATATCTACTACCAAGTCCTATCCCATACTTACTAATTACCATACTTTTTATGTTCTCTGTAAACGCGATAACAATTAAAATAAGACAGATAATAAAATAATTATACACACAATTAATCATCATTAACAGAGCATTAAGCTGAGAAACATTAAAATAAGCGTAAATACAAAGTCAAGCATCAAATTGCTGGATGTCGGCCATAACATTACCCTACTTGTAATTATCCAATTCGACGTTCGTTAAATACATGCAAATTTCGAGCAAGCTCCCCGACGGTTCGTCAACTAAAATAATAAGAGCATTTTTAAGCCAGACACTTTAGTGAATAGTTGCCGCTTCTGTCATGGAGTTAAATCTATTAAAACTGTCTGCTTTAACAAAAGTAGGCGGTAACGTGTGGTCAGAATGTGGCACAATAAAAATAAATGTAGGTAATATATTGGACTGATGGTGGTTTTGTTGTAAGATACGAGAAATACGAGTAAAGTAGTGGTTGTTACGATTCAAAACGGTGCAGTTGAGCAGTACTTAAAAATGACTTTTTGCAATCGTCAATCAGTGAGCTGCGCAATTAGTGTGAGTTGTTGAAGATTGAATAATAGTTCTATATTACATTGTTACTTGGTAATTTCAGTTTGTTGAGGAGATAAGGGGCAGTTTTCAATTCGAATTGTTGTTTTGACGATCCCCTAGATGTGGTCAATTTAAAGAAGGCTATGCATTGTGCAAGATTCTTTTGTATTCGTTTTAGCAGAAAAGAGATAAAGCTCTATAAAGGTGGACACTGGATAGAAATAAAAAATTAGCAAATTATAAGAATTTTAGTATGGTCCATATTTGTATTTCTCTTCGAAGAGACTAAAGCTATGTTATGTAGGTAGATATATTTATGAAATATGTTGGTCATGCGAAGGTAAAGAAAGAGTAGTACATAGTAGTATCCCCCTCCTCTCTGACTACCGCAAAAAAGTCATAGTGGCATTTTACTCTTGCTTAATAAGTAAACGAGCTTACCTATTACACAATTAGTGGGAAGTCGTTTCACAAAATAATTACTAGTTTCTACTCCGTATCCAGTTACTAGACGTAGCCGGAGATATATTGGCAGGACGTTTGAGCATTAACATTATATTGCACGCCAATAACAACAGGAATAGATCACTGATTCAAAATATCATATTTCTAAATTGTAGAAGGATAAGTTATATCGAAATAATTTATGAGGCTTTATATTATTCACGGTTTATAGGTGAGCAATTTGAACACTTCTCTATTGAGCTTGTAAATAACATAATATTGAATATGAGAACACCACTATTTGGGGTATTTCGTCACGCAGCAGCTACTTCGCGTTTTAACATATTGACTTTAAACAACTTGTTCAGCTTTCAGGATCAAAAGTTGAACAAATTTAAGTTGCGGTAAAATAATAATGCGTTATACATCTATCAACCTACGTGTGTATATTGCCTTGAAAATATTAGTTAAGAAGCGGACTGTTTATGTATTTCCTCGCACAATACCTAAGTAAATCGAAGAAAATATCACCAGACAATGCCTAATTAACTTAAGCTTGCTTTAGCAACAAACATAAATTTATGCTAAGTTATTTAGGTTAAGAATTCCATACTAGATTATTCCAGCGACAGTTGTACAGCGGCTATAGTACTTGTATGGACTCATTAAAAACTAAGTACCGTACGTCTCGTCGCGTGTCGTCCAAAAATGTAATGCTCGTCGTGTAGTATACGCAAGCATTTCCATCTTCGTCACGTCACGGGATGCGATTGTTTGGCGAAGTTATAAATCAAGAGGCGCCTACCCGCCGCAAGGCCTAGTTCTCATTGATAGAGTAAACGGTTAAATTCAATCTTCCATTTTTTTACAAGTTGTTAATTAACTTCACTACGGATTAATCTTTTTGCATGTTAGCGAGGAAAATATGCTATGCATATTTAGTCTGTTCAGAATGTCTGTATAAACTAGTACTATGTAAATTCATTGATAATTTTTTAATATCCATATATCTAAGCAGATCAGTGAAGACATGGTGAATCCACTGCAATAGAAGTAAGAGATCTATTATGTTTTCACATGGAGAAAGCACGGCAAAAACTATACGACAAAAAACAGACATAAGTACAACAATGAAGTATAACCTTGCTTAAACTAACAAATCAAGGCCTCTACTTCATGATAAGTCTGGGCCGAGATTGCATGCAGGAACAGGAGATTGGAGCATGCGTACATTGTGAAACCACAAAAGAAATACGAATAAAAACAAATTTACAAAATGATTGACAATCTCAAGCGCGATTCATTAAGACTTCCAACACAACACCACCATCTACAGCAGTGAAAATTGAACAGCTGTGTCAGCTAATCAAAGATACGTAAAGGAGTTGGAATGCTGACGGATAAACAGGCACAATATACTTGAAGTGGGACATCAGTACATGCCTTACCTACCCCAATAAGTACTTAAACGGGACACATCCGTCACCAATCACCTGTGAAATTTTCAGGTCTACTCTACACCAAAAAAATGTATATGGGCATGACTGATATAGATTATTATTAATTTGAGAAAGCTATTGGTAGAGAGAGCCTCAAAGAAATCTAGACTATTACCTCTATTTTTTTTTTTAACCATACCAATGTAAACTAGTCTTAATGCGCCCCACGCACGTACGGGTTAATAGAAGTATTCAATAAACCGTTTCGAAGAAAATGGATATGCAGATAGCTTTAGAAATTAGAGAATGCGTTGAACTGACCATTGTGGATCGCAAGTGAAAATAAAAGTAGAGATTTTTTATTCGTTATTTATTCATCTTTTGAATATCTGTGTGTCGATTTCTCCGCAGAAATGAAATAGCTTTCATTGATTTTATTGTATCAACTTTTTGAATTGACTATTTGAAAAAAAAACGCAACTTTTACAACAGCTTGTCTAGACTTTCCTGGTATTAGGAAAATAATTTCAATCCGGAGTATAGTTTATTAGAAGTGTATCCTAAGGCATTTACTGACAAACATCAAACGATTTGTTTAACAGCGACCCAATCTATCGTAATAAACTAGAGCTAACTGCATGAAGATGCCCAATTACATTTTTATGACTCCCCGTCTCATATAACTTAGAGGGTATAAAATAAACATATGATTGCACAATCATGCAGTGCAATTTGCTAATGGCGGAGGTAGCGTGGTAGCTTCTCGGAATTTTCTGTGTACTGGTGAATGCAACAAAAAATTGTTAAGGTGTAATAAATAGTTATGCATTGATTAGCCAAGATCGGGTATTCATTATTCAGTTAGGCGCCAATAAGCAGGTCTCGGGCTGGCAGCGCCGGCAGCCGTACTGCCACACCATAAGTACACGAATTAACGAGACGCGTCCCACACTACATTCTATGGTACTATATTATTCGCTAATTCATTAAACCCCTTAGGCATTCACGCATAAAATACCTTGAAAATTTTCTATCATAGTTCCTCTAAACGACCTATAAAACAAACGACCCAGTTAAATATTTATAGGCACATCGCTATTAAAAAGAACCGTAATACACTTTTTTTTAACTAAAAGATTGATACATACATACAAAAAAGCGCGTCTTAAGATAATATCTAAGACTCGGCCATACAATTCAATCATTGAAAGACGTGTAGCTCATTTATGTAAATATCTTTGAAAAACGCGATCGCTCGATTTATTTTACATTTTATCATAGTGGATTACTCAACATTCTTTAGCGTAGAACTTTACAAGGCTTTAGGAGGTAATGGTATGCTAACGATCGGGAATAGATTTTTTATTATTTTACATTGGCTTACGTTTCACCGCAATCTTTTCTGATGATAAGCTATAATGCGGTCAACGGTGCAACACGCTAGCCTAAAACATCAATTTACCTCTTCCACGGATTCTTAAAGTTTTATATTTTTGTGATCGTGAAACATACTTCGGCAAGGAGTTTCGTACTCATCAGGGGTAAGTATGATGAATGTGGAAGCAGAACGCCTTGTGCGTAGGTCAGTAATTTCCACCATCTAACATAGGTGATTCGCGTTTTGTTCGGTCATCTAATAATGAAAAGTTGACAAATGATTTATTACAAGAGCTACTCTAAAAATAACAGATTTTAACACCATTAACTCTGCGTGGATGTTCGACTAGCAAAATGTTGGTAATTGTCAAGACAGGCTCATTTTTCAATTGACTTAACGTTTTAATACTGTTTTTCGCCAAGTTTTCTCACAAAACGAGAAAAACACTATTCCAGTAGTGTTTCGTTTATAAAGCTATGAGTGGGAAATTACAGTATACTGCAAATTTTTATTTTATCATTTAAACGATATATATATATATGTTGATAATTTCATGACTTTGTATCATCACTATAATAAGTTCATTACGTTCCCATATGGATCATAATCGACCAAGCTGGCCCAGTGTGGATTGGGAGAAGTCGCATGCCTTTAAATGTAGTGGTTCTTAGACGTGCCGGTTTTCTCACGATGTTTTCCTTCACCGTTTTGAGTGATGGCAAAACGGCGATGGAGAACGGGAACGTGTGCGCCTTACATGGCGTCGAAACCGAGTTCGAATTCCATCTCAGCTCCGCGGCTATGACGTAATAAATGATGTGCGGACTCTGTGTCACGAATCATTAAATCATCGGTACCTTGCGACATATTTCATGCCCATCTGAGGACATGGTAAAAATACAGTTTTGCAATGTCCTTGACATTTTCAGAGACACAAAGCTGACTTGCGACAAAACTTCACGTCCCGCATATTTTCCATTTTTCATCGTAATATTTGTATTTTCCCGGGGGAAAAAAAGGGATAGGAAAAAATTATATCGGTAGTATTCGTTATCGGAAATAAATGCTGCGTGCGCATGAATAGCTCGGTGAGTTGTATGGACGCTTGCGCGTCGAATATCAACGACATAGTTAGGTGCAATTAGGGTTTTCTAACACGACCAGGCTCTATAAGGGCCGACCTCATTAGGCTGATACCACGCTCTTCCTCGCTGCCTGCCCAGCGCCCTACACGCCTGCCCTGCTAAATATTCATAAGATAGCAAATTGTAAAGCCCTTTTATGCTTAAATAGCGATACATTTTTATTTCACACATCCCTTAACAATGTAATTAAATCGATCCTGTCTGCCTTGTTGCATTGAAATCGTTCTAACTGTATCGAAAAACAACCGCGAAGATAGCTAGCTCCATTTGCGAAGGACGAAAATACTCGGTGGTACTAAAAAGAGTTTGGTTCTTAATAAACTTAATACGCAAGTAGCGCTCCCATTCAGCTGTAAATAAAAAAGGAGTGCGAGTAAACTTGGCCCGTAAAAGAGCGATGCTGTCGTAGGGAGCGATTTATCACCACCGCATCAAGCGTGGGGCGGCCAGAGTGAAGATTCCAGCTGGCGGGATGCAGCGAAATTAAATCGCGAGAGCGACAGAGAGGTGTAATACGAGAGTACTTCGGGACGGCAAGGACGCCATGCAAGGCCGCCCAGGAGTCGTTAGCCTGACCCTTCGGAATCTCTGTAACCTTCCACTGTTTCACCAATCACTATTCCGCCTTTTTACTAACGAGATTTACAGACTCCCTGCTAATGCTATAATAATGGAGGCGAATCATTGTTAAGGTGAAATTGTAAAAGTTAATGTGCAAAGCTTACGTGTTTTCAGTCTGGCTAATGAATGGGAGCTGATGTGATTTTTATCAAATAACCTGACCTAAGCTAATTTAATAAATGTTTTAGAGATGGTATAAGTATACGTAACATGGGATAACGAGTATAACAAAAGGTATATTAGCGAGAACAATAACCGCTTAATAACAATATTTCTATACCTACTTGAGTGAAATGTGGGTTCAGTAGTCGCTAGCCGCTTGCAGCAAAAAGCCTTATACTCTCCGCATTGCATAGGAACAATGGCGAGATTATCTTACACACTCGCCGCCGGATTAATTGGAATTTCAATAGTAATGAGCTTACATGAATAGATCAATAATTTTAGCCAAGATCTTAACTAAGTAACATTTAGTTGCCAAACGAGTTGTATATGTAGCAGTTACGGAATCCAATTCATGTTCCTACTTTGACGTTCAGATTGTGAATAATGTTGATAGAATTTCGATCCAGCTCTAACGAGATTTTTAACTTGAAATGTAAGTTATGAGTATATGCGAACGAGTTCGTAGCCGGATATGACCGGGTTCACGACACTCAGGTATGAAACGAAACACTAGCGTGCTAACGACTTCGCCGGATTTTATTATCAATACTCAATGAAGACCATCTTTGATACAGACAAGGCCCATCATAAGTTCGTGTCTTGCGTATAATTAAACAATCCGTTGCGTCGTCACGAAACAAATAAAACTAGTTGTTTGACGCGAAACTAAACATAGACAAAGGCAACTATAATTCACTGCCATTCAAAATTATAAAGGTATTCGTGCAGTGAATGTGCCGTTAACAATAAAACAGTCAAAGGGTGTTAGATGTCAGTGATTTCATGTGCTATTCGGAATAAGGGTCACAGCAAACAAACAGAACAGGCACTTAACAACCGGAGTACCTATGTTACTCTGATGCTCTCTATACGTGAGGCGTGGGAAGTATAGATTGCATAGTTAAATCTTTACTTCTTTCTTATAGTTAACAATCTTTCTTGAAATGTTTGGCGAATAAACATAAACATAACCGATGTTAAGGCCGAGATTACAATATCAATTTGAAAATTAGTGTTCATTACAACCATTGTGCCTTGTAAATATTATAAAAAAACATGTTACAAGCGGCCCCGTTCTTTTTTGGAGTTAAACCGTTTTCCTCCAATTTATTAATAAATAAATATCGGGCTCGAAACAATAAGGACTTCTTAATCAGTAAATTAATAAATCAACAATACTCAAAAGGCATTTACTTAAGCTATTTTTCTCACACATTGTTTTCATTATTTTTACCAATTTTATCTATTTTGTTACTATTCGGGGAAGATCAGCTTCAGTCACCTGCGGCTACCGAGACCGGGCATCTGTTAATGCGTTAAAGTCTTATGCTCTTGTATTGGTTCTTCTCACTCTTTACACATCATTTACTGTGGCAAGCTAGCGGCCGCGGTAACGGCGAATGTTCAGCTCCATATCTAAATAAAGTGTAATATTCCTGTTTCGTAGCTTTGAACTAGAGGTACGTATCTCTCGGCGCCTGATATAAATTGGTTCGATTATAAAGCGACAAGTTTGCATTCGCGGTTGCTACCGGGCGACGCGCCATTTCAGTACACAATCTAAGCCGCCTAGTTTGGGCTGCCGTGCTTCTTGTTAGGTTATCTTATCGCTTGAAATCTATTCCCTGTGCCTATATTTTGCGTATCAAAAGACGCGATGCGATTCACAATTACTTTGTGCGGAACTCTACGGAGAAACTAACTTCGTAAGTGAAGAATGGGATAGCAGTCGTGAAAGTAGGGTCTGGTATCGTAAATCTGGTGGAACACCTCATATATTACTTGCTACTTGACATTGGGTATATAAATCAATATTTGTACTTTAAACGTTCAATTTACTCTAATGCCTAATGCGTAAGATTTTTTTGTTGATACGAGTACGTTAAGGTATCATACTAAATGTATTTTGAAGCGATAATGGCTGAATGGTAGTGACGTCGACTTGCACCTCGCAGATTGTGGGTTGGAATCTTGCAATAGGCTTTAGCTTTCGGTAAAGGAAAACATCGTGATGAAACCATAGTTGGGTTGCAGAGCATTCTATAATACTCACCTAGCTATCCTCAACTTAATAATCTGTCCTCAAGCCTCTGTCGGTGTGTTTCAGCAGCCTCACTTAAGAACCAGTTTCTAATCCAGATATAACATGGTGCCTCCTTCGACACTTAACATAACGTGACTAGTGGACAAACGCTGCCCTAGTACGATGTAAAAAATAAATTATTTGCACTTTTATCTTATTCTAAAGTAGGTCGCGATAAAGATGATATTAATAATTTTTTACTGAATATCTGTCGCAGTTCATGAGTATAATACAGGCAAAAAAAATTATACAGAGAATATTAATTGTACACGAGCATAAAAAGAGAAATATTCAAGCCAAAATGGGCTGGACTGAATTGGATCTGGGCGGGATATAATAAATGGCAAAACGATACAGTAAGCATCGGCCGTCCAGCTGCAAGGTGGTTTAATGATATTTTTACTAGTGCTTCGCTCGACACAGCGATATTTTTGCTATGCCCTCACGCAAAAGCTTCATTTGAATGACAGAGTTTGGCGAAGCGAATACACGCGAAGACAGCAAGACCTTTCAAGAAAACTGTCCTCTTAGGTAAAGCTGGATGATTTAAAGAGTGGAGTAGTAGTAGTTAGTAGTAGTTTATAGAGGCACATCAAATAATATGTTCGGACAAGCTCGCGGGAATGGCATGAAAAAAGTAAGCTTTATGTCCGTAGAGCAACGACAAATATTGTTAGTGATGACAAGAATAATGACAATCAAGGCTGGTGTGACATGAATTTTTGACAATAACCTTTCAGTGCTGGTTAACGATTAAACTTTTGGATTAGTTCTAAAATAGACCAACAGTATTTAATTCTCAGATTAACTTTCAGAATGGGCCAAGCTGTATCTATAATAAGACCATGAAAATAAAGATGTGTACAGGACATAATATGAAAGACGAATTATCTATTTTACTGAGCAATTTTAATAAAGTTATTAAACTGACTAACGTTGTAGATATACATTATACAATCATTATAAAACGTAATATATGATAACCAATGATTTATCAAAAGACAGATAATTACGGTTCCAACGTTTAAAACATGCGACGGAGGTAAAAGTTGTTAAACCTAGATTTGTATGCGGCAGTAGAAACTAGCCGATATGCAAAGGTATAGTCTACAGTTCATGAATCATAAAGCCTCATAAAATGCGAACAACAAGGCTGTTTATCATACGATCATGATTTATAAATTCGTATCATTTAGCAGTAATTGGTGGCTTCGCTCCGACATACACGTTATTTGTCGTCGACAAGCTATCATCATCTTCCTTTTTGTCTGTCAGTGTAACTGTTAAAACAAAAAGAGAACGAGCGCTGGACGTCTATTTTTAACTAGAGAAAAATATTGCAACAAAGCACAACATTCCTACAAAGTCTACCGTTCGGATGCGAAATTATTTTACAACAGGTTTGATTAAATTTCAACGATTGAGTAGATATTATATTAATGTGGTACAATCGAGATTGAGAAAAGATATTGACCCCAGATTGAGGTGGATTGCAGATGATCGATGATCGAATTAAGCTTGGCTAAATTGATATGTACGATGATTAGATGGCGCTTAGACAAGTATCCTGTCGAATAGTATCGTGACTGGAAACTAGTTCAGCGACGAAAATTATTATCTTATTACCAAAAGTGTCAATAACTTAACGTTAATTGGCTTATAAATAGTTAATGATTTGCAAATATAGCAGTTCGATTACTAATCCTAAATACCTCTCTATTTTATATTTAAAAGCCAGAAAGCAAATAAAGTCCATCAAGCACAAAACGAGTAAGAGATTGAGTTAAGTATGCGAGATATAAATCAGAATGGAAACAAGGCATCGCGATAGATGCGAGTAAAAGTGTGGCGCCGCGGATCGACAGCCTTCTAGTGTGTCTATTTATAAAGATGAGTGCTGACTTGTAGATTGATTTTTTTTCAGTGCGCCCCAGCAAGCCATGCAAATGGTATTTAACGTATAACAGCGTGAGGTCTCAGCCGGTCGGGTAGATTAACGAGCTTTCAATAATAATGCACAAGAATCAAGAGCACTCTCATTACTGACAGCTTTCGGATCAACAATATCAATGATACATCATTTACAACACTTCCGAATTAGAAACCTTCGAATCGATTCGAAGTCTTTGACCGTGATGTTCTAGACAATTCGATTAATACGTTTTTACATGATGAATGACGAGCTTGTTTGCATGGTGATATTTGAGGGCACGGGGTGAGATGACCGATAACGGGCCGAGGTGCCGAAATCAACAAGCTATTCATTAAGTCGATCAATGTAAGGAATCGATCGGTGTATGGATTCTATTGGCGAATTAATTCGGCGGACGCGAGATCGAGTAACGGTGTCGGATGCCATTGACATTCGTCAGCGGTGGCCGCGGTCCGCGGTGGCCGCACCACTTATTCGTAGCCGACCGCAAGCTGCAGCTAACGTGACAATCCCAAAACAGCCTCGCCTTGCGCACGACATCACTAAGAGAATGGCTCCGCTCTTATTTGATCTGTGCTATTTTTTCCCCAAAAATAATTAAACTTCAGGCCCAAATTTTTTTTATGAGGTTTCAATATAGGTAACCGCGCTTCTTCGTGTTATAAAAAATAAATTGGTAGCACAAGAGAATAGAATTGATGTTTTAGAAATCTCATCACACTGTGCGCGGACACGCGGATGTGTAAGCGATGAATTAAAAATGATTTATTGAGATAGTTGAAGTCGTGCCAAAGTAACACTTACTTATTTGTAGGTTAAGTGAATGTTTTGAAACAGAGACAATGTGTTTGTTAGTTTCGATGCGGTCTCCAATCGATGGAACGTTTCGTTAAATAACTAAACCGCAGTGTTTCCCGGTACTGCCCTGAATGGGTCCAAGTTTGGTTAGCGGATTTTTTGCCGACCGTTCTCCTTACGGCAGATTGATTTCTATTATTGTCTAATGTCCGCCAACGTACACTATCGAAATGGAGTAATTGAAACCAGCGACCCAGCTACGAGCGTCTATAAAAATTGATGTACTTACTATCTACTCATTGTTTGAAGTTAAAAAAATATTACTAATTTAAAAATATATTGAAAGAATTCTAAGATGAACGGGTAGTACATGTTTCAATTAATGTTCTGAACACTTCTATTTCTTTTTAGTTGTTTGGTACTAAAAATACATGCTATTCATACAGTACATGAGTTTATACACCTGTAATTTGCGAGCGTTAGAACTTGAAACTATTATAGCCGGACATAATTCTTGCAGTCAACAAGAGCCTCTAAATATTAAATCTCAGCTATATTGATATACCCGTAAAGTCATTACACGTCTTCATTTAGACGAGTATTGAATATGCGATGTTATAAAGACAGCAAACTAATTAAGTTTTAGTCAAGAACGTCAATTAGGCAGCCAAATTAGCAAAGGTAGTCAATATTTGTTCCTCATCATCATCATCATCATCATCAGCCCGTATCAGTCCACTGCTGGACATAGGCCTCTCCCAAGGTACGCCACTGAGCCCGGTCTTCGGCTCTTCTCATCCAACTACTGCCAGCCACTCGGCGCAAATCGTCGCTCCACCTTGTTGCAGGGCGTCCTACGCTACGTTTGCCAAGTCGCGGTCTCCACTCAAGAACACGTCTACCCCATCGGTTGTCGGTTCTGCGGCTTATATGACCAGCCCACTGCCACTTCAGCTTGCTAATTCTGTGGGCTATGTCGGTGACTTTAGTTCTCTGACGGATCACCTCATTTCTGATTCGATCCCTCAGAGAAACCCCAAGCATAGCCCTTTCCATAGCTCGCTGAGCAACTTTAAATCGGTGGACTAGTCGTGCCGTGAGTGTCCATGACTCAGCTCCGTATGTCATAACAGGTAGGACGCACTGGTTGAAGACCTTCGTCTTCAGACATTGTGGTATTTGCGACGAGAAGACTCGACGAAGTTTTCGAAATGCTGCCCAGCCCAGCTGTATTCTTCTGTTGGCTTCTTTCTCGAAGTTGTTCTTACCAAGTCGGAGCATTTGTCCTAGGTAAGTGTATTCCGGAACAACTTCGAGCGCAACTCCGTCAACAGCAACGGGCTCCGGAATGACGTGTTCGTTGAACATAACCTTGGTTTTGTCCAAGTTCATCCGGAGCCCAATGCGTCGAGAAGAATCAGCCAAGCCGTCCAGCATTTCCTGTAAGTCCTGCAAGGTTTCAGCCATAATGACGATGTCGTCTGCAAATCTCAAGTGTGAGATGTACTCGCCGTTAATATTGATGCCACGTCCATGCCAGTCCAGAGTCTTGAACATATCCTCCAAAGCGTTTGAGAACAGTTTCGGGGATATTACGTCCCCTTGTCTCACACCACGACGCAGGTGGATATGCTCAGACTGCTGGTTCTGCACTTGGACGGTCATTGTTGCGGCATCGTACAGACATCTCAGCACTTGGATATATCGCCAATCGACTTGGCACCGTTGCAAGGACTCCAGAACAGACCAGGTTTCAATGGAGTCAAAAGCCTTCTCATAGTCCACAAACGCCAAGCACAGGGGCTGATTATACTCTTCGGACTTCTGTATAATCTGCCGCACTGTGTGGATGTGGTCTATGGTGCTGTATCCTCCTCGAAACCCGGCCTGTTCTGGGGGTTGAAATTCGTCGAGTCTTCGCGCAAGACGATTCGTGATGACTCTTGAAAACAGCTTGTAGACATGGCTCAGGAGGGAAATGGGTCGGTAGTTTTTCAGCAAGGTCTTGTCTCCTTTTTTGAAAAACAACACGACTATACTCCTGTTCCATGCCTTTGGAGTTCTCCCAGAAAAGAGGACTGAACTAAATATGCATTGGAGCTCTCTCAGCACCGGCGTACCACCTGCTTTCAAGAGCTCCGTCGTAATTCCGTCCTCCCCTGGGGCTTTTCCATTCTTAAGCTGTTTAAGAGCCATCTCGATCTCGTCCAGGCTGATTTCAGGCAGGTCTTCGGTGTAGTGGCGAGTCAGAGTGGCTCTGGAATCCTCCGTAAGGTGTTCGGGTTGGGGCGCATGCGACGCGTACAGCTGGCTGTAAAAGTCTTTAACTTCCGCGAGAATCTCTGGCTTAGAAACGACGACTTCACCGCTTGATGTGGTCAACTTCGTCAGTTCGCTTCGGCCGAGCTGTTGCACGAAGACTTTAGACCCCCGATTTTGCTCTATCGCTTCCTCAATCAAGCGCGTATTGGAGCTTCGGAGGTCTCGTCTTACGAGCTTCGTGATAGATTTGCTCAAGGCTCGTTGCTCTGACGAAGTGACTGCTGGATCTTCTCGTCGCTTCTGCATAAGCTGCAGAGATTCTCGCGATAGTTTTGACTTTTTGCCTTTGCTACGCGTTTCGCAGAATCGCATGCCCTCCCCTCGAAGGATTCCTACCACCTGTTCGAGTCTCTGGTCCACGTCAACGTCTATTGTGCTTTCCAAGGCAGCGAATCGGTTCTCCAGTTTAATCTGGAACGTTTCGGAACCAACAACGGATTGGAGTATGTTGGGTCGGAGCGTGGACTTCATTAGACGGACACGTTCAAGCTTGTAGTCAATATTCAGAGTGCCTCGTACAAGTCGGTGGTCACTTCCAGTTTTGAACCTAGTGACCACGGAGACATCTCTGAATATGCGCTTCTTGTCCGTCATAATGAAGTCGATCTCATTTTTGGTCATAGCGTCGGGGCTTTGCCACGTCCACTTCCGCTGGGGCTGTTTCTTGAAGAACGAATTCATCAAGAAAAGCCCCTCTTGCTCCAGGAAGTTGACGAGCATTTGCCCCCTATGATTCCTACTACCAAATCCGTGTTGTCTATTTGTTCCTGAGTCTTGTATATTTCTATCTATAGAAGTATTTATTTCTCTATATAAGTATACATACTAGACAACGATATACATGTATATTGTATACCCATAACACAAGTTTCGAGCTTAATTTGGGGCTAGGTCAATTTGTGTGCAAAGGTCCCCGATATTTATTTTATTTATTTATTTTGATACGCAAAACTGTAAATACGAATACCTTTTTAAATTCTTATTACACTAGTGGGTACTAAATACAAATATACATATTAAATGTCTAAAATGAAACACGAACAATTAAAGGATTAGAGCTGCATATTATACAAACACGGCAGGACTATACTTTGGCATTCTCAGCTTTTTAATAATACCCAGCATGCACATGATGATACGTGACTCAACGATGGGAATACCTACGTGATGGCTTCTTGTTTGAGTTTAATTTAGAAGGTAAATAATGGCACATTTTCTTCGATCATTTATGACACAGATGTACAGTTTCTGCTTAAAAAATGACAATTTAAAAAGGAAGACTACTGGCTCTAAATTGGTAAAAATTTACTAAACCGATGAGTTTGTACCTAATCTCTTAGAAGTTAGGGTACATGAAATATTTTAGTAACAAAAATAATAATTATAACGTTTATTGTGATATTTTGCTTCTTTTTTAATGTTATAAACAGAAATAATTTAAGTTAAAAATGTTAGCGAATGATTTAAAACGCTTAGTGAATAATAACTGAAGTAAGGTATATTTTAACTCTATATCCTAGACAGTTGGTAAATAGGTATACATACAAAATGTAAGTGTTGGTACTACAACGCCTCTTTTTGGAGTTGATTTTGTATGAGACCGTGTATCTATGGTATAATGATCGAAGCCCATTTATGTCTATATTGGTATAACGGATAAAATCTTTTACTGCAATGGGATTTACGATGTGCCAACATGATTAACATTGTCAGTCCATGGTTTGTTTTATTAATAGGAAGGTTGGTGTGAAAGTAAATAGAGTTCAAAAATATTTGACTTCACATTGAGTTCAAGCTCAATCTTTACCCCTTAGTTCAACGTTCTATTTATTTAAGGCGATAGAATGTTACATGAAATGAATCTCATCAGTACTTATTGTTTCTTAAAAGTTATTTATTTATTTTCAGATCACGTGAATCTTTCTTTTCCTTACGTAAAACGTTTTCAAAAATGTTTGTTTTATTTTTTAAGTAAGTCACATATGAAAACGCTGGGGATAAAATACTTTTACTTATTTATTCGTAACCGTAGTCTTTATGTCAATAAAAGACAAACATAGAATTTTTTATTATGCGCTAAAACCTTACTAAGACAGAATTTTAAGCGATTGATTTCGCGTATGACTCACAAGTTGTTGTGCGTTTAGAGTCAACTCGCGGGCGATGACATCTTGAGCTTTCTTTTATTTCTTGGCGTTCGAAGCACCCGGATTAGCGGCGTCAGTGACAGATGCGCATTGTACTTACACCACCTGTCCAACACAACGTTCCATTTCAGCCCTAAGTACCGCAAATGCTAGGACTGTACGAATAAATTGGACCAAGCAATAAAAATACCTTCGCACCAGCACGCGAAGGCGTGATAAACTGACCTGTAAAGTTGATTTTGTTATAATAAATAACATCAGTTTATGGCATTTTATGCACATAAAATTTAACGGCATTGCCAGAATTACTTTAAATTGAATTACGCACTTTACCAAAGTCTTATCCTCATATCATCAACATCTAACAGATTACAAACGCATTACTATCACAAACACGAGTAACTGCGGATCAAGTGTATTTCAGTAGTACTTTTAGTTGTTTAATGAACGTTTACGGACGGTTTAAAGTTAATACTTATAGCTGTCAACATTTATTTTGGTGTACAATTACAGGTCGCGGCCCGAATTGTCAGATGATATTTGCAGCGGTAATGGCTGTCCCCGTAAGTAGGTACGTGTGTCATGTGCGCGCGGGGTCCACTTTGTTACACAGTGACGCCGCGCAGTAAGTATATTTTGTATCAACACGATTTATAACGAGTTAAAACTAGGTGATGTGGAAGGCAGCCTTGGCGGTCCACATTTCGTTCCGCGAACCACCTGCACTCGCATCGCATCGTCTCAAGGAAATGGCCTGTGAAAAATGGAAAGTGGAGTAAATTTGTCTAGCACAGTGTGTTACTGTCCGAGTTTTAACGGTGAGCGTTCTGCGAGTGAAGGATTGTGCTGCACACTCGTAGGAAACGACACTTACGTTGTGCCCGCACATAAGTTAGTAATGCTCGGAGCGTGAGAATCGCGAGCACCCGTTAATATAGCACAGTGGATAATATCTCTCTCGTTGTAATCGTGACAAACTATTTACCGCGCTGCTGTGCCGACGTTGTTATTACAGCGTCTTAATGAGACGTAATTAATTTGAAGTTATGAAGTCACAACGCATTTAAGTAACAAACTGCGTCTCGGCGAATGTATTACACGGTATTTTACTACTTATCTTAATAGGAGTAAGTGGCGGAGACTATGTTAATAAACAACGTTCTTATTACTGGTAAAGATGCAATATCATTGACGGGATCAATGTATAAGGTTTAGGCTCACTAGATTTCTCCAAGAAATTCGACTCTTCAAGAGCTATCGAGTGTAATTGAATATGCAATGAAAAGGCATATATAAAAAGATTATGATATGATTTATAAGCGAGAAGTACCGCATAATCTACCATAATATTGAGCTTAATAATGTTGCCTCCTTCACTATCCTTTACTTACCTGAAAACGAAAAAAGAAAAAAAAAATAATGACTAAGAATACCGTTCCACGTGAGTTTTAGTATCGATAAAAAAAGAATTTATGAAGGTAGATGTGAAGTAACTTAGCTTGTACGAAGCGGAAGTTAATTTAAGACGTATGCCGTTCAAAATGTCTTCTTAATTCGGAACCAGCTTTGTCATTATATCGTTGTTAATTACAAATTATTGTTAGTAATATATTTGGGAATGAGGAAAAGTTACGCTGAAATGTAATTACGATTCTCTAACAGCTCTCGGGTTTTATGACCACTGGAAGGTCAAACGGAACATTTTAATTTAAATACGACCATAGGAAACAAATAGGTGATAATGACTTTGAAAGCGCTTCTTATAATTACTATCCGCTATAAAAACATCAATTTCGGCACCAACACACATGAGTGTTAAATAGATTTCATCGGTTGTAAAACTATTTTCTTCAACCGGTATATCAATCACGAGAGACGAAAACTATAATGATCTTGGAATTGATGTATAATTGCAAATGCATATTAATAATTAGAGATGAAACTGTTTTGATTTGGAGTCGTAAAGAGTCGTCGATTGCTCTGAGAAATAAATGTTTTTTTTAATAAAAGTGTGGTAAATTGTCGCTGTTGTTGAGGTGGTAAGCACATGTGACTTGTTTTTTTGTCAAATCGGACCGTCAAAAAAATGTTTCCATTAGTTAAATAGGTAGACGTTAGAAAACTATGAGAAAAAAGAGCCACTATTCAAAAAGGTTAAGACGTATTGTTTAAGTGCTGTAAAGCCATAAATTTGGAATGAATCGTTTCAGATTGCATTTGAACCTCGCAAAAAAGGCGAACTCTTAAGAAAGTTCCGAGATAAACAAAAGACAAATATCCCATAAACTAATTTTATAGGTGCCACATGTCGAACTATGTTTCGGAGAGAACTTGGGAATTAACCTAGCTTGTTCTTGGAAATTGTGGGCAGATCCTTTTGTTTTTCTGCAGTTCTCCCTACCAAAAGAGTTTTGACCTATCAGATACTCCCGCGCATTTAAAAGTTTCAGATGACGAGAGAGGGGCGAGGGAACTTTTCTTCGAAATCGGACGGGGTGAGACGGGGTGACGGACACTCAGCGAAGAGCCTTCGAAGCGACGAGTTGCCTAGTTATAATTAGCTCTCATAGAGAAAGTAATATATTATGTAATTAAATTAAAGTCTGTGTTGAATTTAGAATATATTATTAAGTAAAGTAAGATCAGTTAAGTGACACCGAATGCTGATTACGGTGAGGGCGAGAGATCGAGGTTTGGTAATGTACCATGTTTGTATACATTTGCATAAATATATACTTGTACATAATGAATGTAATCATTATAAAATGTGATGTTAAGGAGGAGAACGTTTGGGAAAGATACTGATGTTATGTTTGGTAAAGATGCTGATTTTATGTTTGACTAGAGCCAGCAGCATATGTACATATAATGAATGTAATCCTTATAAAATGTGATGTTAAGAAGGTGTACGTTTGGGAAAGATACTGATGTTATGTTTGGTAAAGATGCTGATTTTATGTTTGACTAGAGCCAGCAGCATATGTACACATAATGAATGTAATCATTATAATTGTGATGTTTAGCGAGAATTATATAAAGGAGGTTCGAGTCCTACCATATTATTTGAAGGGTTATATTATATGTTATGTACTTGCAGTGCATTATGATTCTCAGTGAGGAATTGTATGAGGAAGGTTCGATTCCATTCCAAATTGACAGACCGCTCATATAAAGGAACGAGATTGATTTTGTGTACAAAATAAGGAACCGACAATGTTCGGGTTTTATTACTAATGTACATAATAAGATGTGATGCGTGTAATCATATCATAAACATAGAGGGTAAAATATGGATTTGTAAATAAACGCACGAGACTATGCATGTTATTAGATTAACAATAATGTACATGTATTTGAACCATTTCCTGGTCATATTTTCATAGTAGGCCGGCGAATGAGGTTTTTTATTTAGCCGTTCGTTTTTCCCTCATAAATTGAAGCCGCAGGAACAGAATGGCTGGTCGAATATCGTAAGATATCGATATCGATCTAAATAATGAAAGAGTTTCGTATTATCTTAATTTTGAAATTATGTGGATCAAAGAAATAAAATACGATAATTATGATCTACCATGTGCCGATTTTCATTTCATTAATTTTAAGTCCCTTACTAGATAAAGAAACAGCAGAGATGATTAAGCCTAAGGTTTTACCTGAGTAACCTATTTTGATCCTAGTTAATTAAATAAATTATAAAATTCCGAAGGACGAATCTCTACTGGACTGGAAATAATACACTCGATACTCGATAATAGCTAAAACTATAAATCGCTATTCTATAGTAAGTAGATAGTATCAATTGATAATTACAATTAACAACGCTATAGCGTTTGATTTGGAAGGAACAAGCCAGTAATAACAATTGAATAATAGAATCGAATCTTGGTTATATAAAGAGAGAAAGAGAGAGAGGAAAGATTATCAGTAGTTTCTGAACCTTTGTAACTACCTGAACTTAGATAGGGAACAAGATGCCAACAGATGGAGTTCCCATCACGATTGAACAATGGGATTTACGAGAGTGAGTAAAGTCAGAGGTTATGACTGTTTTATGTATGAGAAATAAGAATATAGGATTTTAGGAATTAGAGTTAGATAGAAACAACTATCAGGATTTGTTGTGACTGATGAGATGAGTACATTTATATTGAATTGAGTATAAGGTTAACTGTAGGACAATGAATTATTTCGTTTCCTATATGTTATATATACATATATATATATTAAAGTCAGTGCCTATCTGTGTCGGAATTCCAGTGACTCTGAATGTCATAACACACGTCCTCTCAGAACCAATCCATTGCTTTATAGCTTGGCCAAGCTAATATACAACTCATTCGAAATTTATACAACAAATGGTACCGAACATGGGGAAGGGCGCTTTAAGCGTCATAAAAAAAACCATTACATACGCTTCGCAGCGTTAGGGTAAATAAAGGATGGTTCTTTACCCCCTATAATCAGCTACGCTGAGCGGTGAGCCCCGCGGTAGGGATCCCTTGGCATTGGTCCGAGTCAGGAATTCGTCGGTGGGGGGCCCAAATAGTCCTCACAAGAGGCAATTCACTAACCCACGCCAGCTCAACACTTACTATGGCAACCTGTAGATTATTAATATACATCGCACTTGTTTTTATTCAAGCGATGATTATCACATGGTCTTATTCTAAGGTCAATGAATTATTAGACTCACTAGAAGGTAAATTAAGGCACTGTCATAACTAAAGTAAGCTTGGGTGGAATGGAAAGGTGATTACTCTTGGTCATTCAGAATAAGGCATTGACATAACTTACTTAACGATAAGGCTAAATTTGCCAAAGCACAATACTCATGCTCCGCTCTTTACTACAAAATTCCTGAAGCTGTCTAAAACTCACTCGATATACACTAACTATCATTAATAGACGATCACAACCGGGGGGCCACCACAGAAGGTGCCGCGGACCAGAATATTCCAACTACGTAATCAAATAAGATGCGATTGGATTAGAACCTAAATAAAAAAGACACAACGTAGAAATCACCTGTATCGAGTGTTTTATAAGTGTTTTCAGGGATACCAAAGGAGCAGAGAGGAGATTTATTGTGCATGAAATATGACTATGTGTTATGCATGACTAGTAAATACATATATGTAATACCATGTTAAATTATGTGTACTCATAAAATGTTAATTTCACAGGATACCAACGAGAAAGAAGAGCGTAGCATCACCACTTCTACCTTATTTTGCATATAAAAATATATATAACTAAATTGATGAAACATAAACAAAATTAGAAAGTTTTACTTCTGTTTATCTCGGAAACAAATTAAGGGTTCATAGTAATTGCAAAATAAATTCTTTAGAATACATTTGTTTAAAAAACGGACTATTGTTATAACACGTTGCGAAGAGTTGTAAAATTAGATAGTGTTAAAATACATTGTTTGGTTGTTGGGTGTTAGTCACTATTGTTGTAACCATCTTGCAGATGTTGTAACGATAGTTATTGTTAATAATGGCTGAAGGTAGAGGCAGACGCACTTTGAGAAAACAGGGAAGATGAATGAAAGTGAACTGAATGAACGTAATAAGACAAACGAAAATACGACATTAGAGTTGCTATTACAAAGGATGAATGAATTTCATGAGAAATTAGAATTGTTAGGTTCAGGCAGTAACGAAAGTAGAGTAGAGGTAACTAGCGATTCATCATGCGAAATAAACGGAGAGGCGAGTGGCAATAGAGCTGGGGCTAGTTTTGCATCAGAGAAAGATATTGCGGTCTCCTCGATGACTCGTAATATATATGTGGTTCAACCTACGGTGACTAAGCCTATTTTGACGGGAAATCACAGATTAACCCGATCACATTTTGAAAAGACTAAAAATACATCAAATCAGTAAACGCGCACGATAGAGAGGTCGATATAGCTTTGGAATGTGTCACGGGCCATGTACGTAAAGTCGTGGAATTATATTCGAAAGATTGGGCCACGTTTGCAGATTTTGAAACTGATTTTAGTCGAAATTACTGAACAGAACAGATTAAAAAAAAAAAAATCAGTAAGGTATAAATTAATTAAAGGGGTATATTCCAGTGACTCGGGGCTAACTAGGTCCGAGCATTTTGCACAAGAAGTGGAGTCTATGCAGTCTTTAACAATTGCATTTAGTGAGAGAGACCTCGTAAATTCAATAATGCGACATTATTATGTAGACATACAACAATTATAGTTTACAAGGACCGAAGAGGCCATTGTTATAAGTGACGCAAATTTCCTTCGGGGTTAAGAGCAAAATATTGTTGTAAGGCACCAAATAGCATCTATTAATGGTTCAAATAGAAACAATCAGCAAGATAGACGAGGTAGACGACCAATCACAGCTACCATATAGGCAGATGTATGGAGGAGAAATCGAAATTCATTCAGAGGGAGAGGCCATCATCGGGGGCGTGCTGGTTATAGGTCAAATTATAATAGGACCGCGCCATACGTACAGAGGAGAGATAGACCTAGGTTGAAAATACCCGCTATTACCTTCGTTAAGGAAGTTGAGACGACTGCTTCGTCGAAACCTGTGGGGGCGGACAAACAAAAAAACTAATGTCCCCTACACAAGCGAGTTCAGATTGGTTAGTTATTTGTGCTAGATGGAATAAAGAGATTCGAAAAGATTCTGAGAGAAATATAGCTTATAAGATTCTCATATAACGGAGATGGAAGGCAGGAGAGAAATTAGGAATTAACGGGAACGGTTTGAAACGACCTTTAGACGAGACGGTGTGCGATGAATGTGATTATCGATCATTAGCAGATAGTGCAGGGATCTTATTAGAAAGTCAGTTCGATCCTGGCGTAACATGTTAAAAGGGCGGTATTGTATGTGAGTTTCATACGAAGAGAGACAGAGTACTGTAGCGGTTTAGTCGAAGTACCAATGCTGATTATGCGTAGACTACCTAGATCGTTGATATTAGGGTATGATTGGCTAGGACGGGTGAAAGGTGCGGTACATTGTAAAAATGAACAGACATTGACAATAGAACATTTCGGAAGTTAAAACAAGCGTTAGAATAAATTCAAATTGTAAAATCGAAAAATTAGGGGGCGCGTCGGATGCCGCTATTATAAATTCTATATTGGATCTGGACATATAACAGACAGATGATTCCAATCCGAATACTGAGACAAAACCAATTGGAAAATAGATTCTAACAATATCAACCTAAGTTGCGAACAGAAAGAGTTGTTATTGCCTGTATTGGAAAAGCATTGTAAGGTGTTCACCAGTAAGCGAGGGTTGACTGATAAATACGAACACGTTATAAAATTGATAGATGGAAAACCGTTTGTAAAACGTAGTTATCCAGTACCCATGGGACATAGAGAACAAGTTTAAGAGAAATTAGACGAATTAGAAAGATTGGGAGTTATCCAACAAGAAGCGACACCATCTTGCAGTCCGCTTACTTACACAATTAGAAACGAGATGGGTCGATAATACTCTTGTTAGAACGCGGGAACTCAATAAGAAAATGTTAGGTGACGCCGCATCGCCATCAATAACGTCTAACGTTCAATCATTTCATGGAGTAAATTATATAAGTTGATTGACTGTAACGACACATATTTTAAAATTGCCTTGCATGAGGAGTCAAAGAAATATACAAGGTTTTCATTTATGGGGAAAACTTATATCTATCGTGTATTGACACAAGGATTGTAAACGTCCGCATAAGGGTTTTCTAGAGCAATGGACGTTATATTAGATGAGGTACGGAAGTTTTGTATGAATTATCTAGATGACATCATTGTTTACTATTGGGAACTTACCGATGCATTAAGAACATCTAGATCAGATGTTAAGTAAATTAAAGAATGCGGAAATGACAGGTAGAGTAGAAAGGAGTCGAATTACGTGTGTAGAGGTAAAGTTGTTAAGACACAAAGTGACTATTAATGGGATACAGATGGAATCTGATGGAGAGAATGTTACAATGGGAATTTTCAGTGCCACGAATCGTAAAACAATTACGAGAGTTCTTAGCACTAATAAATAAAACTATAATGCCATCCTTATTTTTCCGTTATTGCATAAACAGATACAGCAAAATAAACACAAAGCTTATTATATAAATCAGGTATAACCAAGAACAATAATAGTATCTTAGTACGGAAAATAGTTAGAAGAATTGTATTGAGGTACGAACAACCATAAATACCATGGCAGTATTTAGGAACGCGTGAGATATAGTGAAGCTGAGATAGAAAATTTTTTTGACGTTTAACGTTGAAATATATTTTAAAACGACGATTGGTTAAGTAATTGCTTAGAGATCGACATTTCAAAATCTATTTGGGGGCGCGTGAGGTGGTAAGCACATGTGACTTGTTTTTTTGTCAAATCGGACCGTCAAAAAAATGTTTCCATTAGTTAAATAGGTAGACGTTAGAAAACTATGAGAAAAAAGAGCCACTATTCAAAAAGGTTAAGACGTATTGTTTAAGTGCTGTAAAGCCATAAATTTGGAATGAATCGTTTCAGATTGCATTTGAACCTCGCAAAAAAGGCGAACTCTTAAGAAAGTTCCGAGATAAACAAAAGACAAATATCCCATAAACTAATTTTATAGGTGCCACATGTCGAACTATGTTTCGGAGAGAACTTGGGAATTAACCTAGCTTGTTCTTGGAAATTGTGGGCAGATCCTTTTGTTTTTCTGCAGTTCTCCCTACCAAAAGAGTTTTGACCTATCAGATACTCCCGCGCATTTAAAAGTTTCAGATGACGAGAGAGGGGCGAGGGAACTTTTCTTCGAAATCGGACGGGGTGAGACGGGGTGACGGACACTCAGCGAAGAGCCTTCGAAGCGACGAGTTGCCTAGTTATAATTAGCTCTCATAGAGAAAGTAATATATTATGTAATTAAATTAAAGTCTGTGTTGAATTTAGAATATATTATTAAGTAAAGTAAGATCAGTTAAGTGACACCGAATGCTGATTACGGTGAGGGCGAGAGATCGAGGTTTGGTAATGTACCATGTTTGTATACATTTGCATAAATATATACTTGTACATAATGAATGTAATCATTATAAAATGTGATGTTAAGGAGGAGAACGTTTGGGAAAGATACTGATGTTATGTTTGGTAAAGATGCTGATTTTATGTTTGACTAGAGCCAGCAGCATATGTACATATAATGAATGTAATCCTTATAAAATGTGATGTTAAGAAGGTGTACGTTTGGGAAAGATACTGATGTTATGTTTGGTAAAGATGCTGATTTTATGTTTGACTAGAGCCAGCAGCATATGTACACATAATGAATGTAATCATTATAATTGTGATGTTTAGCGAGAATTATATAAAGGAGGTTCGAGTCCTACCATATTATTTGAAGGGTTATATTATATGTTATGTACTTGCAGTGCATTATGATTCTCAGTGAGGAATTGTATGAGGAAGGTTCGATTCCATTCCAAATTGACAGACCGCTCATATAAAGGAACGAGATTGATTTTGTGTACAAAATAAGGAACCGACAATGTTCGGGTTTTATTACTAATGTACATAATAAGATGTGATGCGTGTAATCATATCATAAACATAGAGGGTAAAATATGGATTTGTAAATAAACGCACGAGACTATGCATGTTATTAGATTAACAATAATGTACATGTATTTGAACCATTTCCTGGTCATATTTTCATAGTAGGCCGGCGAATGAGGTTTTTTATTTAGCCGTTCGTTTTTCCCTCATAAATTGAAGCCGCAGGAACAGAATGGCTGGTCGAATATCGTAAGATATCGATATCGATCTAAATAATGAAAGAGTTTCGTATTATCTTAATTTTGAAATTATGTGGATCAAAGAAATAAAATACGATAATTATGATCTACCATGTGCCGATTTTCATTTCATTAATTTTAAGTCCCTTACTAGATAAAGAAACAGCAGAGATGATTAAGCCTAAGGTTTTACCTGAGTAACCTATTTTGATCCTAGTTAATTAAATAAATTATAAAATTCCGAAGGACGAATCTCTACTGGACTGGAAATAATACACTCGATACTCGATAATAGCTAAAACTATAAATCGCTATTCTATAGTAAGTAGATAGTATCAATTGATAATTACAATTAACAACGCTATAGCGTTTGATTTGGAAGGAACAAGCCAGTAATAACAATTGAATAATAGAATCGAATCTTGGTTATATAAAGAGAGAAAGAGAGAGAGGAAAGATTATCAGTAGTTTCTGAACCTTTGTAACTACCTGAACTTAGATAGGGAACAAGATGCCAACAGATGGAGTTCCCATCACGATTGAACAATGGGATTTACGAGAGTGAGTAAAGTCAGAGGTTATGACTGTTTTATGTATGAGAAATAAGAATATAGGATTTTAGGAATTAGAGTTAGATAGAAACAACTATCAGGATTTGTTGTGACTGATGAGATGAGTACATTTATATTGAATTGAGTATAAGGTTAACTGTAGGACAATGAATTATTTCGTTTCCTATATGTTATATATACATATATATATATTAAAGTCAGTGCCTATCTGTGTCGGAATTCCAGTGACTCTGAATGTCATAACACACGTCCTCTCAGAACCAATCCATTGCTTTATAGCTTGGCCAAGCTAATATACAACTCATTCGAAATTTATACAACAAATGGTACCGAACATGGGGAAGGGCGCTTTAAGCGTCATAAAAAAAACCATTACATACGCTTCGCAGCGTTAGGGTAAATAAAGGATGGTTCTTTACCCCCTATAATCAGCTACGCTGAGCGGTGAGCCCCGCGGTAGGGATCCCTTGGCATTGGTCCGAGTCAGGAATTCGTCGGTGGGGGGCCCAAATAGTCCTCACAAGAGGCAATTCACTAACCCACGCCAGCTCAACACTTACTATGGCAACCTGTAGATTATTAATATACATCGCACTTGTTTTTATTCAAGCGATGATTATCACATGGTCTTATTCTAAGGTCAATGAATTATTAGACTCACTAGAAGGTAAATTAAGGCACTGTCATAACTAAAGTAAGCTTGGGTGGAATGGAAAGGTGATTACTCTTGGTCATTCAGAATAAGGCATTGACATAACTTACTTAACGATAAGGCTAAATTTGCCAAAGCACAATACTCATGCTCCGCTCTTTACTACAAAATTCCTGAAGCTGTCTAAAACTCACTCGATATACACTAACTATCATTAATAGACGATCACAACCGGGGGGCCACCACATTGTGAGTCGAAGGCAGAGTCACATATCGGCGCGTGATGTACGCTTTACCTTATGGTAATTCAGCTCCGTACCCTAGGATACAAAGCATGGAAATGCCTCGCGAGCTCACCAGTCTTGTGTTGAGATTAATGAGGAATTATTCCACAACACGGATAATTAATTCTAGTAACCAGCGGCGTTCAGCATCCGCCGCTTTAATTTTCAGCTCTACAGCAATATGCCGTTAAAATGCTTTAACTGCCAATTGGACAACATCTTCGCTCGTAAAGCTTAGTCTGTCTTCCTGTCGTTTATTACGCAGTTCCTCCTGTCTAAATAACACTGCAAACAACAACTGTGGGGATGATAACGTTTATTATTTTTATGACGGCCCATACATCTAGGTTGTATTTTCGCAGTAAGAAACTAACAACGCGTTTATGAGGGTTTTCTATTATATAGAGTGCCGGAGGAATCCACTGGGAATCCATCTGATGGCAATTTCAAAAGCAGATGGAATAGCGTACACCGTATAAAATGCACAGTGAACTTTTTCAGTAGTAGGAGAAAATCAGATAAGAACAAATGTCGAGACAGTTAGCACGCGCGGCCCCAATCGTGATGCGAATTTTTCCATTTGTAGATGAGAGAGAAAAGTGAAACTGATACCTACGTATTTACACTCGTATCAATTAGGCACTTTCAACAGGATCCCGTGACTCATTCAATTAAGTGAAAATACGGTTTTATGAAATTACCATAAACTAGACCACCTTTATAGTAATCACTTCCTACGATTGTCCAAAACTGCTGAAGGTAATAGCTTAAGTAACGGTCTCAGAAATTTGGACCAAGCGAATTAAAATAATTATGAGAACTCATGCGAACAATTGGCATTTAGAGTGGACAGCTTGTACAATAGACTTGGTTTATGAATGTTCAGTTTGTAAACATTGGGAAGTTCGAAACCAGACGCCTAGATTTCGTTTGTCTGTGACATTCAATATGGGAGACGAAGAAAGACACCGTGAAAATTGACTCAAAAACGAACATTGTTAGAAAACAAAACATTAGCATTAAACTGGTACACATCTGAAATAATAATAGAAACAAGAATAGGAGTAAGAGTATTCCAGTCGAGACTGACCTGGGGCTTATTCCACGAAGTGAGTTTGCAATTTTTACGTCATTTGCATGGCTACATTCAAACCATTCAACGAAAGTTACAAGAGTAAAATATGCAGTGTAGTGCCCGTAGAGTCGTATTGTGAAATTTAACGTTTAGTGGCTTCTTACTCAGTCTATCTGTGGAAAGTCCGTGATTTCAAAAACCACAGAGAACAGCTAGTAATAAATAACTTACTAATACCGAATACACATTGCTTCCTCACCAAGCGCAAAGGTGGTAAGGGACAAATAGAGTACTCGAGCGGTCTATAGTACAGCGCTTATACTGCTAACGGGGAACCAATAAATATAGTAGATAGTTAACGCGACACTAAACCACTTCGGAAATACCTCTAAGCGAAACTTTTGATTGAAATTGTGAATTATGTTGTAGGAGTGGACGATTACTGCATATTCGCAAGTGCAGGAGGCTGCTTTCATACTTACTTTAGAGCAAGTCTGAGAGTCAAAAGGAGTCGATGTTGAATTAGAATCAAATTAGAACTGTTACTGTTATCTATCCCTATCCCTACTTTAATAATATAAATGCGAAAGTAACTCTGTCTTACTGTCTCGCTTTCCTGCCTAAACTACTGAACCGATTTAAATTAAATTTGGTACGGAGATAGTTTAAACCTTAAGGAAGGACATGGGATACTTTTTAATCCTATATTTTCTGTGATATACTTTCTTTGTAATGATACACTAAAGCGTTTAGCTATTCATTTATATTTAAAACTCTACAACTCTACACTAAACATACGAGCGGCTGAGTTATTTTACAGTTAACGGCAATTTTGTTTTTACAAAAATGTTATTATGTTTATGAAGATTGACGTGCATTAGGCTTGATTGAAATTAGTTTTGTCAGAGATACAAAATGAAGGCAACGTTAAATAACGCTATAATACATTTATCAACCTTTATGTTAATAAATACTTTAGACGTTTTGGTTTTATATAACTTTTATACTACACTTTATGTGGCACAAGTTTTGATAATTTCTATACTTAAGGTTAATTTTTATGTCGTCCTATATGCGTAATTTCAATCTATTTAAGGCTATCTAATGTTAAGATTTTTTTAAATAATACTTACGTCGTAAGAGTAAAGACCAAGAGAATTATCACGGTGTATAAATGATCATTATCGTCTTACTTTATCTAAGTCGTACATTTTAAGGGATGTGTTAGCGCTAAACCTAGACGCCGACATAAGGCTACCTATGGATAATTACGCTGCAATTAGTTGTAATGGACGTGGCCACTACCTTATCTTAACACTCAGAGAGCTTAATTATATAAACAGTGCAGACTTCGGCTAAATATCTGCAGATAGAGGATGACTACTTCACTACTGTGCACTACAATCGTCTAATCCTGTATTAATGTAACAATGAAACAACTGTACTGTCAATACTACAATAAAATAGTGATATGATATATTATCTAGGCTCGAACGAATCAACTTAACTCTGACCATTTGCTAATGAATGGCGCTATAGCTCTTGATGGTAGGTTTGATATATTCGTACGTAACAATCTATCTTTGTTGATAAGTCTTATCTAACTCAAGCTTTTTCGTGATACCGCTTAATACTATATCTATTTTACAATATAAAAGCGAAATACCACTGACTCATTCATCATGAAAACTACAACACTAACGAAGCAGAAGTTTGGCATGCGCATTATTTTCGGGCACAAGGGGGGGGGGGGGGGGGGGCGTAAATTTTGTATAAAAAAATGGTAACTTCTGGAAAATTTTCAACTTTCACGTGGGTGAAGAGAAGCTCTAGTACAGTATACACGTTCTAAGAGAAAATCACTTCATAATTAACTGTTATAATCTGCCATGTTATGAGAAATTTTACGGCATCCTATAACAGTTTTCAATGTATTAAACAGGAGATTCTATATGCATCTTCACAGTTAGTTAAATAGCTGAATGTGAAACACCATGCCGACATTTTATGGATTTTCGATATAATTATGTTCAAACGTTAATGTTTAGACCTAAGTGCGTAATAGACAGAATAAGAACAAGTAATCTTCTTTTACGCCGGTTCTAAAAACTATTCTGGTTCCTAGACTAGTAACCACTATTTTCCTGTTCCTAGTGTTGTTTCTATAGAGGGTATATAAATCACAGCATAACGTTTCTGTTTACCATAAAGGACGTAGCATCGCGAGTAGAAATGTCAAACTTGCTTTATGCACCAGGAGGATTGTTTATTGAATTCAGTTGTTTTTCTAATTCTTGATATATTTTATTGTAGCCTTTATATATAAATAAAAGTGTTTTAAAAAAGTAGCTCTTGGGCGTTTCTTGCTATATTATGGGGTGTATCTGTATGCTGTAATCACGAAAGCATATTAAAAAAATCCATAAAATCATTTATTTTATCGCCTAATTTGTCAACTATATTTTGTTTTTAAGAACTATGGGCTGCTTCTAGAAGAAACTCTGTTTAGGTAAAGTACCGTTAATTAATGCCAATGAACTAGGTAGGTTTATTTTGTATCCAAGCTAGCGTAGAGCAAATATTATAAGATGTATAACAACAACAAAAAAAATTTTTTTTTTGTCTATCTATCCTATCTATCATTTGCGGTTCATAGCAATTAAATTATTGAAATCAGATTCACAGTTGTCTATCATCTTTTTACCCCTGTGTTATTTGACACCTACCTAATCCATTATCAGGATATCAATTTAAGCTGTACAAACAAGTGATTACTTTTGACTGGATCCAGTATTCGGAAGATTGATGAGCATAATAATTAACACTGGTCGAATAATAAACGTCGACAAAAAGTAAAATGAAACGAATAAATAAATATAATAAGTGTACTTAATACAAACGTATGATCTGATTCAAACTCATTCCCTCAGGTAATGATGGCAGCTTACATAAAAAAATGTTCTGTATTTCCATTACTAGGGATATTTCCTGGTTCATAAAGGTATCATAAAAAATCTCGATGAGTTTGATTAACATCTTGGTGCAAGTAGAGCGTGTGAATAGAGACATCATCACGGGAGCTATTGCACTTAAGCTACACAAAAAGTTAAAAATTTGAACGCTACAAACAGAAACAGCTTAAAGTCATTTAAAGTCAGAACGATAATAATGATCTGGTTGAATAATAATTTATTACGTTTTCGTTTTAACTCACTGAGCTGACTTTGCTTATCCTGAAAAAGGACACGGCGCAGGCCCCAGCATGATGGTACGTTCTAGAAGACGAAACAGTATATTGTAGTAACAAAGCTAGTGTTTTGAGATTTATAACGACAAACAATAATCGATTTTATGATTGGACTTACAAAATTATGAACTCATTTTCATAAGCTCCTCTTATTACTTTGCAATACACATTTATAGTAAAACGCATTATTTTATCTACGAACAAATGTTTAGCAGTACTGGAAATTGAACGATAATATCATAATACTCTTAGAGCAGTATGTCTATTCACGGGGGGCCGAATAATGTATGAACCTATTTAACTTAACTTCACAAAAGAAGCATTTTGTACTTCATGAATATCAATATACATTGTTAACTTGAAGTTTATGCGATATTACACAATATAACACAGTATGATTAGGTATTATCGTTGATAGGTGTTTTTATAGGCTCCTAGAATGGTTTTGTTCTACCGTTACCAGACGATGGAAATTAATTTGAAAATCCTATTAGGTACATACTTTACGGGATATTTTGATTGTTTGATTTTACACCGCTTATTTCAGTGTTGCCAGTTAGTGCCTCGATATTTCTGGATAATATTATGTTGCGTTGTATTTTTAAGAAAAATCAATTTAGCTCAATACGTTATGAATGTTGATAAAATTAGTACACAATTAATTGGATTTGTCTTGGAATGAAGTCTTATAATTCGTCTATGGAAATAAAAATGCAATTGGGGTCGTAGAAAAAATAAACTCTACCTTCTGCTTTCGTGTATACAAGTTTAAGTCAGTCGCACGCCGGACGGTGCGAGGATTGCACGTTACTGGTTCGCGTAATTAATTATAGATAACAGGGCGATAGGCACGACTACGATGAGTGCGGAGGAGCCGGAGAGTGACCGAAGAGGGTCTGCGGTGTCAGCGGAGCTTCTGTCTGACACTCAGATGCAGCGATTTAAGCGTTTAAGAAATGAAAGTGAGAATGAAGAAGGATTTACAGAAGTAATGAGGAAACCTAAGCGACTACAAAGAAGTTATTCGAAAAATAGTGAGAATAACACGTCTCCGAAGATCGTAAATAATGTGAGCAATAATGTGTGTAGGAATAGTGTGGAAACTAATACACAATATGAGGTTTGTGTTATGTCGAAGGAACCACTTCCTAAGCAAATAGCGTTGGCGAAGCTACTACGGAGTCTTAATGTCAAGGACATTATGAGAATTAAATATAAGAGCAGTTACAAAGTTTTCATCTCTTTCGAAAACAAAGAAAATGCCGAGATGCTATTGAGCTGTGAGGAGTTAGAAGAAAAAGGTTTTAGGTGCCAAAAGACCGATGAAATGAATTTATGCTACGGCATAGTTCGCGGGATAGACATAGATTCAAAACTTGAAGAGTTGCATAAAGACTTTGAATGCGAACCTGACATAGTATCTGTGCGGCGTTTAAAGAGACAAACAAGCGAAGGAACTTGGATAGATAGTGAAACAGTCCGCTTTTGTTTCAAGGGCACCACCATTCCTCCGTATGTATCAGCATACGGTTGTAGGTTTTTGGTGGAACCTTATACCTTTCCTGTCTCCCAATGTGCTAGTTGTTGGAAATACGGACATATTAAAAAGTATTGCCCCACAAAAAAAATTGTTTGTCCTAAGTGTGGATCAAATCACGACAACTGTGACACAAAAGAATATAGATGTGTGAACTGCAAGGGTACCCATATGTCTATTGAGAAGTCGATATGTCCAGCATTTAAAAAAGAAAAAGACATCAGAAAACTTATGTGTCTAGAAAATTGTACCTATAAAAAGGCGTTGAGCTTATACTTAGAAAGCGAACAGAATGAATCTTATGCAAGTCAAAATACGGTTACACCCAATACCAATTTATACAATGACACCAATCAGCGATATCTTAACCCTATACCTTCCAGAAGTGCCAGTTATAGTGCGGCATTATTGAGAAACTCAAGAACACAAAAGCTAGAGGAACAAATAGACAGAGAAATAAATGAAAGAGATAATGTACAAGTTTCGAGCAATGAGTCGGAGTTGGAAAGTGGAATGAAAGAGAGTCAAGACAAGAAGAAGAAGCAGAGAAAGAAGAAGAAAAAAGTAGTTAATGAGATGGGAGAACAATCTAAAAGAGATGAAAATAATGAATTCAGAAATGAAGATGTGCCAAAGAGTGAGAAGAAGTTTAATTTTATTAGGTTTTACAATAAGATAAAAGACATTACACTTCCAAAAAAATGCTCAGCGAAAAAATCACGGACTTTTTAAATGTTATCTTCGAAGAATGCTACCATTTGGTAGCTGAAATGTTTAGGAAGGGGGACTATGTTTCAAAACTCCTATCCTTGCTTGGGCATGGATAGTGATTCTAGGAATAAACGTTTTGTTAACATAGTCCAGTGGAATTCGCAGAGCATTAAACCTAAACTTACAGAATTTGATTGCATGTTATTCCAAAATAAAGCACATATAGCCATCTTAAGTGAGACTTGGTTGAACGAAGAAATACAAATGAATATTAGTAATTATAACATATATAGAAAGGATAGAGTAGACTCATATGGGGGTGTAGCAATTCTCACGCATAGATCCATCAAGACTGAGGTAAGAGATATACAGTTAAATAATCCTGGTATTGAGGTGGTAGCAATTAAAGTACTGAATTGTAAGTTTATTAGGCATGTGATCTCTGTGTACTGTCCATCATCCGTCCGAACTACGCAGTCGGACTGGGATGAATTGTTCTCGTTATTTAGTGACAAAACATTGATTGGCGGGGATTTTAATGCACACCATACTAACTGGTCTTATAAAACTGACACAAAGGGTACGCAAATATTAGACTCATCTCTAAATTATGATTTCATTTCGATGAATACAGGTAGTGCAACTAGGGTAAAACTTGTCAACAATGTGCTTCAGGAAACATCGCCAGATATCACTTTTGTGTCATCAGATATTGCAGTAGATTTAACATGGAAAGTACTGAATGAGAATTTGGGCAGTGATCATATGATAATCAAAGTCTCTGTAAACTATGAGGATAGCTCGAACTATATCAAAAAGCGTAATTTCAAGAAAGCCAACTGGTCTAGTTATAGAGATTTGGTAGCACGTTCACTATCAGCTTCTATCAGTAATACTGACAACATCCAAGCTGAATATGATAGGTTTATTAAAAGTATTAATGATGCCGCAGATGAAAGTATACCTTGGCTCCGAATAAATAATGACCCAGAGAGTAAATTTATACCTAGATCTTTTTGGAATCCATCCTTGTCCAAATTAGTGGCTCAACGTAGATTAGCACTTAGTAGATTTCGCCGTAATCCTATCCCAAATAACCTTACTACCTTGGAAGATATGACTTTATTGGTCAGATCTGAACTATCAAAAGCGAGATCTATAGATTGGCATAATGTTTGCGATTCAGTTAATGAAGGCACTTCCCTATCAGATATGTGGAGGAAAATGAGATGGATTAAAGGTTACCGTCAACCAAGGTTTTTTGCGCCAGAAAACAAAAAAGAAGCTTTACTTTGTAGTTTGGCTCCTGATTATGTTAAAGTTTCAAAACCTCTATTCATGTCTAGTAATAATTTATTAGAAAAAGATTTTACTATTCAGGAATTTGAAGCATGCATCAAAAAAAAAGATACAGCACCTGGTGATGATAGTACTACGTACTCAATGATATATAATCTTCCACAGGTCGGTAAAGAGTGTTTGCTTCGGTTGTATAATAGAATTTTTGCTAATGGTTTTGTCCCACAACAATGGAGAGATATCAAAATAGTACCTATTCCAAAAACAAATAAGAACACAAACTCAGAAATTAAATTAAGACCGATTTCTTTGATATCTTGTACCTGCAAAATACTGCATAGCATGATTGCTAAAAGATTAGAATGGTATGTAGAACATAATAATATATTATCCCTTAACACTACAGGATTCAGAAAAGCACAATCTTGCTTGGACTCAGTAACTCGATTGGTGGCAACTATTCAACTTGACCTCACTAAAAATATACCTACACTAGCTTGTTTCCTGGATATAGAAAATGCATATAATAATGTTTTAACTGACGCTTTAACCAAGAAGTTAGATATGTTAAACGTAGGTAGTAAAATTTGTAGTTATCTTTGGGAATTTTTAAGTGAGAGACATTTAATTATGGACAGTAATGATTTAGCGAGTAATAACAAGATGGTCAGATGGACATCTAAGGGTTTGGCTCAAGGGGATCCTATATCTCCGTTACTTTTTAACATAGTAACTTACGAAATTTGTAAAAATTCTAGTACGAAGATAAGTCAGTACGCTGATGATTTTGTAATCTATTCGAGTCATAAAAATATTAATGATAGTGTTTACGAAATCCAGTTAGCGCTTAATGTTATTGTTAGTCTCCTTGAGACTATTGGTTTACAGTTATCGGCAGAAAAATCCTTTTTCTGTTTATTTAGCAGAGGCCGCAGACGACATAACATTGAACTCAAAATTAATGAAATCGCTATAAGTGCTAGTGAAAATATCAGATACTTAGGCATCTGGTTAGACCGCTCACTTCGTTGGAATAGGCACATCAACGAGGTGTGTAGTAAAACGCAAAGATATTTAAATATTTTGAAGGTACTGGTGGGGAGTGGCTGGGGCGTTCACCCTAAGCATTTAAGGAGGCTATACATTAATTTGATTAGAAGTAGGATAGATTATGGCTGCTTTCTATATGACAATAGTGCCAACTGTCATACAACCAAGATAGACAAAATTCAAAACAAGGCTCTCAGGCTAATTGGCGGCTTTATAAAATCTACTCCCATTCATGTAATGGAGAGTGAATTGTGCCTTCCACCTTTATTTCTAAGAAGGAAGTACTTGTGTTATAAGTATGTGGGATCGGGATTTTGGCAAATGAAGTTAATGCAATTATAAGGTTCTTCACTTTTATTTAAATTAGCAATAATTAAATCATCATACGTCTTTACACCTTTCGTCCTAATCCTCGTCTATCTTCTCGCTCACACACTCATTCCTTTCACTCACACTCGCTGCGTTCGTTCATAAATCATCTCTCAGGCTTCTGTCATACCTCACATTGATCCTACACTCGGCCGTCCTGATACTCATGGCTGTCCTCAGTCATGCTGCAGTTATATAAATCAAATCTAAGTAAATAACAAACCTTAAACTAAAATCTTAATCTTCTACAATTTGGAATGAACATAACATCTTATAAATCTTATATTTGACGTAGCAACAAAAATCATTAAGTGTACACACTATAGGTAGGTAACATCTTGTTAGTAACATAAACATAAAAACTTTAAACTATGCCATTTTACATAATAAAATACATACATACACATATAGTAAAACATTTACCACTCATTCATCATCTTTCTTGCTTAAAAAAATTAATTTTAATCAAACCTTGTCCTAATAATTATGTTGGCCAGGGTTTCATATAATCGGCCGCGGTGGAGGTTTTCATCGGACCTTCAGCAGCAGAGTCCGTTTTTTGTACTTCGTACCTGTCATTTCTTTTGACTTTGGTAATAGAATATGGTCCTAAATACCTTGGCTTGAGTTTCATACAGGTTCCATATTGAGTACGCTTTATAGCTACAATATCTCCAACTTTGTACTTCAAACTGTCTTTTCTGTTTTTGTTGTAATTTCTAATGTTTTCTTCTTGTACTTTTAAAATCTGTTCTTTAGCTTTCATCCTAAGTTCTTCTCTTTGTATCATGAAACTGTCTACTTCTTCTTGTTTTATCAGGTCATAAATTTCTTTGTTATTATTATTCATTTTTATTCCAAGCAAAAGTTCTGTAGGTGATGTGTTTATGCTTCTGTGAAATGTACTATTGAGAGCACGTTGTACAGCGCTTACATGGCGATACCACAGTGATGGTGTTTCTATACACATTTTCGTAAGAACTGAGATAATTGTGCGGTGTACCCTCTCCACTTGTCCATTTGCTCTCGGAACTCCCGTCGTGATCTTGACATGTTCTATGCCTTGCTCTAGGCAGTACTCTTCAAACTCATTGCTTGTAAATGCTGCTCCTCTGTCAGTTATGAATCTCATCGGGTTACCAAATGTTTGTTGATGTATTCTCATCTTATCAAGCACTTCTCTTGCTGTTAAGCCCTTCGTTGGGAACAACCATACAAATTTAGTAAATCCATCAATGACTGTTAGTATGTAGTTATATTGTTTCTTCGTCTCTGACATTGGGCCTATATGGTCCAAATGTATTGTATGTAGAGGTGTCTCTCCTTTATCTATGACATGCAAAAATCCTTCCTTTTTTTCAGCTTTACTAAGTGCCAGCAGGCAGGGTATACATGCTGAGACATACTCTTGCACCTTGTTGTCAACATTCTTGATATAATAACTCTTGTTAATCGCTTCTGTGGTCTTCTTTTTTGAAAAGTGACCATTTGAGTGGGCCTTTTCAATAATAGATAATTCCATACTCTTAGGAACAACTAGTAGTTTCTCATCTCCCTTGTAAAGTAGTCCGTTGTCCAAGTAGTAGTCTGAATAAGGTTTTTCCTTCAATATTGTAGAAATAGCTTTCAATCCATCATCATTTTCCTGAGCTCGTCGTAGATTCTCATGTACTGTTGTGATTACTCCGGCATACGGGTTACGGCTTAATGCATCTACGTGTCTCATCGCACTTCCGGCACGGTGCTCTATTATGAAGTCGAATTCTTGGAGAAACATGGCCCATCGTGCCACCTTTGGAGTCAGATCTTTCTTTTTAAGTGTTAATTCAAAAGCTTTGCAATCTGTTACGATTTTAAATTTTATTCCGAACAGATAGTGTCTGAATTTCTTTAGTCCTTCAATGACTGCCATAGCCTCCAACTCATAACTGGAATATTTCTCTTCGCATGGACTTGTCTTTCGGCTCATGTAATAGACAGGATGTAATTCGTCATTCTCATCTTGTTGCATAAGTATAGCAGCTAGTGCTCGACTTGAAGCATCTGAGTGCAGCTCAGTGCGTAGTCTTGGGTTAAATATCTTCAGCACAGGACTTGTTGTAAGTTTTTGTTTTAGTATTTGAAAAGCTTCTTGTTCTCGTGGTCCAAATACAAATGGTACATCTTTTTTCATCAAATCAGTCAATGGACTTGCAATCAGTGCAAAATCTTTTATGTATCTCCTGAAATATGAAGCTAAGCCAACAAAACTTTGGACATGTTTCGTGGTACGTGGTTCTGGAAACTTCATCAGAGCTTCTGTCTTTTCTGTGGATGGTCTCACCTCACCGTTTTGAATTTTGTGGCCCAAAAATGTGATACTTGGTGTAACCAGGTCTGCTTTTTTCCAATTTATCTTCAATCCATATTCAGAGGCAACTTTCAGTACTTCTCTCAGTCGTAGTAGAGCTTCATGTTCGTCTTTTGCTGGAATTAAAAGGTCGTCGATGAATACTAGGATCCAACCTCTTGTCATCAGGTCACGGAATATTACAGAGATAAATCTCATAAAATAGTTGGGACATATCGATAAACCAAAAGGAGCTTTTAAAAATTCAAATTGTCCATAATGACTCACAAAAGCTGTATACTTCCTGGACTCCTCGCTGACATTCAAATGAAAAAAACCGTCTTTCAAATCTAGAACAGTAAATACTCTGGCATCACATAATTTGTCAATATAGTCATCAATCAGCGGGATAGGATATTCATCTTTTAAAATTTTTTCATTAAGTTTTCTGTAATCTACACAAATTCTAGTTGAACCATCTTTTTTACGTACAAGAACCAAAGGGCTAGCATATTCTGAAAAACTCACCTGAATTATCCTGTTCTCCAGCCACTTGTTCAACTGATCTTCGACTAGTGCTTGCTCTTTGAGGGAAATACGCCTAGGATTAAATTTTACAGGTACATCATCTTTTACCATTATTTTCATGTCGATGGGCGCTTCCTTGGTTTGCAATGGCTGATAACTTGAAACCAGCTGTTGCACTTCACATTTTACAACAGGATCTTTGATGTGAACTACGGATGGAAAATAATACTCACACTGTATATTGCAGTTACCTAAAAAACTCATCCAATCATTAAAATCTTTCGGCATCAACCACACACAACTTTCTTTCATCAACATGGTTATATCTTTTAGAAAATCGTTACCAAGTATAAGTTCAAATGGCATAGCATCTTTAGAAATTATATAAAACTTTACATGTTGGTATTCACTATTATCTATTGTAATATTAATCGTTACACTCCCGTACGAATACACTTTTTTATAACCTAAACCGGTCAACGTAATGTTTGTAGTTTTGTCGCATTCAGACACGCTGAGTTGATTGTAAAGTTCGTCTGACATCAAATTCAAATCACAGCCCGAGTCTACTAAGGCACTGGAGGTTTTCCCACATAAATATACCGTTTTCAGTGGTTTATTTTCTCGTTGTTGGTCACCGCCATCACCGCTATGTTTGTTTACATTACATACGTCTGATACGTCACTCTTGACAGTTCGTGTGACGTTTGTGCTGTCATCTTTATCTTCCATCTTATTTCTGTGGCCAATCACAGCTAGGCTTAGCGTTTGTGCTATGTCGTCATTGGATCGAGTTGCGCTTGCACCTATGCTCACGTCGTTTGTCGCGAAGTAAGTTTGACTCTGAACATCGTCGTTTTCATGACTAGTGGCGCCTTTCTGTGCTTGCGTCGAGTTGTAGAAAACTTGCTTCGAGCTTTGTTGCAATGGCGATCTTCGTTCGTAACTTTTGCCGACTGCATCCGAAGTGTTCCGAACATCCGTTGTTTGAAAAGTTGAATTCTTTGACGTATTATTCGGATTCGCCTTCGCCGCCATCATTTTTTTAGGACAATGCGATGCTATATGACCGAAATCGTTGCAGTTGAAGCATTTTTTTCCTTGTTGTTGATGCGGACAATCTCCCGACTTATGATTTCTTTCCCCACAGCTGTAGCACCTGATGAATGCGATGGCGTTTCTTGTAGCTCCATGTTCTTGTCTGATGGTTGACTTTGCTCTAATTTCGGTCGAGTTCATCTTGAAAGATTCGTATATTTTTAGTTTATCTTTGAGATCTGCGTACGTCGTAACTCCGTATAACATAATCTTGTTTATTTCTGCGTCTTGGATGCCTTCTACGACGTATTTGATCGCAACGTAGTCAGGTATTTTCCCTCGCTTCCCCAGCTCTTTCATTTTAAGCATGTAGTCTAAGCATGACTCATCTTTCTGCTTCTTTCGGGCCGACATCATCTCGTGGATGGTTTTGCTATCTATAGTATCAGGAAACTCACGAATCAGTGCAGATTTTAAATCTTCCCAGGATTTGAAAGATTTTTCCGACTTCAGCCACAGACCAGCGGTGCCTTGGAGTGATCGCCGTGCTACTATAAGTGTTTGAAGAGGCGTCCACCCAAAAATTTCGGCGTTGTCGTCCACCTCTTGAACCCATCTTGCCGCAGGATACGATTTGTCTTGTCCCGTATATTTCGTCACCAGGTCTTCGGCGAGATGTGATATGTTCCTCATCGTCGACATTCCTTCTATTGCGTCTTTGTATTCCATCTTTTCGTCGTGTTACAGCTTTTCGTCGTAGTCGTCGTCACGTCGTTTTTTAAAATCCGAATGCAAATGGCGTGGCGGCCGCGTGCCGCGTGCGCCGGTCTCCAATTTGCAGGCAAAATCCACGAAAGTTGACACTTTTTGATCCCGGACGAGCCCCCAGAATGTGGGATCGGGATTTTGGCAAATGAAGTTAATGCAATTATAAGGTTCTTCACTTTTATTTAAATTAGCAATAATTAAATCATCATACGTCTTTACACCTTTCGTCCTAATCCTCGTCTATCTTCTCGCTCACACACTCATTCCTTTCACTCACACTCGCTGCGTTCGTTCATAAATCATCTCTCAGGCTTCTGTCATACCTCACATTGATCCTACAAGTATTGTCTTAAATCTAAGTCATGGTCCAATAATCCGACTACAGCCCTTTTGGACGCGCTCGGTGCTCTTTGTACTAATAGGTATTGGGCGCGAAAAAAAAAACCTTTGTTGATGTTAACATACAATGAAGTCAAACCCGAAATATGTATCTCATCTAACCCACTAGAAATGTTCTTGCTTAGTGAGTGGATAACAAATATAAATACGAAAAAATATATAACTGATAGTTTAGAGTGTGTACAAAGGACAAAAAAAGATTACAACCACAATATCCTAAAAAATGATGTTTTATGCGAATTAAATAGAAAATATAACAACTATTATAAAATATATACAGATGGTTCAAAGAGCTCCGGCGCATCGTCAGGGATTGCATATTACGATGCAACTTGTAAACAGGCAGAGTGTTATAGGAACACGTCGCAGGTATGTATAATGACCTTGGAGCTATTTGCTATATCGGCGGCGTTGTCCTATGCCGAGTGTAATAATGTACACAGAAATATTGTAATATTGAGCGATTGTAAAAGTGCCTTACAGCATATCTCGCGATGTACGACGGGTAGTCGGGGCTATCCTATTGCTTATAATATTATCCGTAAGTTAGAAAACCTTCAAAAGAATCAGGTCAGTGTACAATTGCAGTGGATACCATCTCATATTGGCTTGTATGGCAACGAGGAGGTTGACCGCCTCGCTAAATCAGCTGCTATTAATGGTTCAGAAATTTTCATTCTACCCTCACATTCGGAAATATTACCTATATATAAAATGTCATGTTATGAGCACTGGCGAGAGTATTTCGACGAACGTTCCAAAAGTAAAGGAATTTGGTATAAAATTATGCAGGGTCAACCTTATCGGTCGCCGTGGTTTGTTGGTGACATTAGTCGCAAGCTTGTTGTTATCGCTCTGAGACTGCGCTCTGGACACATTCCACTTAGAGTTTTCGCGCATATGATGGGTAAAGTACTGTCACCTAACTGCGAAGTGTGTGACAAACCTGAAGACGTGCATCACATTCTGATGGAATGTGTCCGGAATCAGACTGAGAGACGGAAAGTTTTTGCCGAACTTGGTGTGAGAGAAGCCAATGTGGGCGTGATTCACAGCATTTTGTCGGTTCCAGAATCAAATGAGGCTGGAATGATTTACAGAATGGTAAAATCCTTTTTCCAGTCTGTGAATTAATCCAGCCACCTTCTTTTGCTTTTTATACATATTTTTTTTTTATATATTGTTAACTATCTACTTACTCTATTGAATAGATAGTATTATAGATTGGTTTCTGTATGATTTATGTCTTCTCTAGTCTATAAGGTTTTTGTTAAGTTACGATGGGGCTGGCATAAACGCCATGTTTAAAAGTCCCTAAAAAATATATGAATAAAAAAAAAAAAAAAAAAAAAGTTTAAGTCTTAAAATACCGCCAGTTGCAGGAGAAAGTCCCTAAAGACGAAACACTGTTCGATTGTTTGAGTCTAGACAGACTGAACATAACATTTATTTAATTAGCACTCAATGATGCTTGCTTGCGGTTATCTCTTTTAGACTCGTTCGAATTACGCTCCGCAGAAGAGTACAGAAGATAATAATGTTTTGACAATCAAACACTCGTCTTTAATGGTACCAGAGCCACCTTCAGAGATATATTAACACAATAAAATGTTAGACAGTCTGAACATTAACATTTACAGCGGGCGGTGCAACAGCCGTGTCTAACACGGAATAAGCTTTATATTAAATCGAATTTCGCATTAAACAACGGATTATGCTACTAAAACTACGGATTGGGTGGTGTAGTTGTTAAAGCCCAGGAAGTCGTTCACGCTTTACTGATACCAAGCTAAAGAACATTTTGCTGTCAATTTGTAATCGCGTGGACTGCACAGTAAGCGATGCATATTGAAAGAACGTGCAGTTATCGACTTTTTGTTTTGGAGAAACCGATCCCAAAAAATTTAAGCCTTTCAAGCGAATTTCGAAAGGAGTACGAATAAACCTATACCAAAGCTCTCTCTGTTCTGCCTTTTTGTTACCTTTTCACGCTTCAACCGATGAACAGATAATGATAAGATTTGATATAAAAATAGTTTGAACCATGGAAAAGGACACAGGATACTTTTATCACGATCAACTGTAGTTCACGCAGATGAAACCGAGGGTTACAGCTAGTTGGTTATATTTTCTGCACAAAATGAGACTTAATGTGAACTACAAAAGCGAGAGTTAATTCGATTTTAATACAGAAAAAAACCTATTCGTTTCAATAGCAAAAACTTTTAATGATGTACAATTGACGTAATAACATCATTCATTTGCGAGTTCTAGTTCGATAATTCGTACTTTTTATGACGATTAATAACTGTGGCTATATTTTACCTAGGGACACTGTAACATATAGGTAAGAAAGAGATGGGTATCAGCCGTCCAATAAATAAATGAGGAGTCTCATATCCTGGGGGCAAGATACGCAGTCAGAGGGGAAGCATGATGGGAATTGTAAACAAACTACATGGTGTTGGATGATCTTGGGAACATTCTTTTAACATAATACGTAATAATTGACAGGTGGGAAGCTAGATGAATTGATGTGAAAACAAGATGAATCGAACTCTAACTAATGATTACAACGACTGCGATAGAAGAATTATCGTGCTGGCGCCAGGCGCAGCTTGGTGGATACGGAAATGAAAGTACTCTCGTGTGAATAAGAGATTTAATATTTCAATTTTTGTTTGCATATTTCAAAAGAATAAATACATTTCTTTAAGTCTATAATAATTCTATACCTATAAAAGGCTTTGTCAAGTGAGACAAAATAAGTCACTGATAGACAACGTACGAAGAGACTTGAAAATTGGAGAATACGTACTTATAGCTTCTTTTCCTAGCATAAAAGTGCAATAAAAAAGATTTTTTGAAAATTATTCCCCCAAGGAGTACAAATGGAAAATTAAAGTTTAAGATTAAGTTTATTTAAACCACTGGACGGATCGGGCTGAAATTTGGCATGCAGGTAGATGTTATGACGTAGGCATTCGCTAAGAAAGGATTTTGATTAATTCTACCCCCAAGGGGATAAAATAGGGGATGAAAGTTTGCATGAAACTTTGTCAATTTGTCAACCGATCGGGCTGAGACTTAGCATGCATAAAGCTGTAGCCCACACGGGTGAAACCGCGAAGAACAGCTAGTCTATCATAAATACGAAAAATGATCAGTGAGTGTGTATTTTGTGTTATTTCTTCACGTTGAAACGACTCAAGGATTTGAGTGAAATTTGGAATGAAGATAACTAAGATAACACTCTTGATTAATATAGGCTACTTTTTATTATGAAAAAAGGAATAACGGGTAAACGGATATAAGAGAATGAAATTAAATATGTTTGTGTTAAAAATAACGATGTAGAAGCAAATTGGAATTATATTTTTTTAAGCACTTTCTACTTCGATGGTACACGAAAACATAAGTATCAAGCAACGAACACTACTGACGGCAACGTCAGCACTTGCCGTGTAGTTAATTTATTCAATTATTCTTACATCTCGCTGTTTTATTAAAAACATTTTGTTTTTACATAATAAGGATGGCTATTAAATTTTTTGTAAGATCTATGTAGCTTAATGGCCATTTTTACCCTAAGGTGGAAAATAACAAAATTAATTTTAATCGATGTAAATGCTCCAGCCTCATAATAATTTAGTATATCATTAACTATCTGTGGAATGAAATAAGTATCGTATAACTAAAAGTGTTGAGACGCGCAATTATGGATACAGAGATATGACCTATTTCATCCGTCGATGCTAATATCAGTAAATACCCAAGTGAAAGTTGTTTTGATGGGAGATTAAACAGTGGAATAACGAAGCTCAAGTTCTGGTGACCCCATAGAAAGCACGGGTCATCGGCATAATCGATTCTCTGTTGAAATATGTCGTCGGCACAAATGTCACCGCAACAATCGTTCCATTTAAGATCAGTTTCTATGACAACGTTTTGTATTATTTCGTGTTAACAACAAATTAAAGCAGAATACGAACGATATAATATGTACCTCAATCTATGCTTTCAAGAAACAATAAGTTCGTCTTTATAATTAGACCATTTTTCGGAGACTTACAATAATAGGAGCATGCCAAAATAATTTGGACACTCTGTACCTACTGACTTGTTTGGCGCTGTCAAGTTATGCAACAAAGACTTTTTACTAAAGAATTTTGAAAATGAAATCTTAATCCGAATATTTTTTCGTTTTTTGCGTGCAATCCCAGAAATTTTCGTGGAATCGGACGTCAGCCGACGTGATTTTCGTGCTATGATTTACTGTGACTATAAAAAGATTTAAAGTCCGAATTTTGTTTTGAACTTTTTGGCTACTGCTTTTGGTGAGCCTGCATGCTTATTCACGCGCAACAGTTTTTAACTAGTTTCCTGAATTCAAAAGTCGACGGGTAAGCCTTGGAGATGACGCGAGGACAAGTTGCTCGTCAAACGTGTTAATTCAAGATGATGTGCGAGCAGTCGAAAAACTTATTTGAGACAATCGACTAATTACATAATGATGCAGAGCTAGAGCGAGAACTTGCTAATATACCAGCAGCAATGTAAACCATATTCACAACTATCTTTCTTTCCGCTAATTGTTCAACGACGCTCCTGTGACGTCTACCAGAACAATAGAGTTTTTTCATCCCAAAAATATATCTATCCTACTTTATCCACCATATTCCAAAATTACAATTCTCGTCGTTGACTTCAAAGGTTAGGTTTACTGGTGAACAGTATAGTATATCAGTGCATTTTTTAGATTTATAGCTCTGTGCGCATGGCATATTGTTTGTTTGGGTTGTTTCTCAAGAGTAAGCATCTCTAGATTTTGCTAATAGAAGCAATGATCATGCAATAAAAAAATAACATAATTAGCAATTAATAATGCATGTATGGGCAAAGCAGTATAGTATGATAGTATCAGCGCGGGCGCGCGGGCAGCGAGCGGGCTCAACGCGCACGTATCGCATCGGCCAGCCCGCGCGGCCTGCGCTACCAGGGAGTGCGCGACGACCGCCATCTCTCCCTTTCTCTCGAGCCTATCGCGCTCTCTCTCCGTCCTTCGGCGGCTCGTTCCTCTTCTTCTTGCAAGGTTAAGGTTACGTCAGACGTGTTATGTTATAACCGTTGGGGCGCACTCCACCAAGTTCAGTGTCTCGACGAGAGTGGCCGCGACACTTGGTCCACGACCATCGAAGCGCGCGCGTCACCGAGGACTTGTGCGACCTGCCTGTGACATACGAACAGTGAAAAGTTCATGAACTGCGTGTTGAAATTTGTTTGAACTATATCACGTGACGTACCAACGCGAAAACCACCCCGTAGCGCAGCACTTCAAAGGTACGTACCGACTTTGTTTTAAAATATATAAAAATCGACGCAGAAAATCCTTTTAAAAATTGCCATGTAGAGCTTAAGGGCATGCATGTGCACGATGTTCAATAAACAGGTTTATTAAATATTTAATGGTGGTTTCGTGGTAACTGTATCCCAGGACACGTCTGCAGGAAAAATGAGATAATTGCATCAGAATTTATAAGACAGAACATTTGCGTGCGCTTTTACATACCTATATATAAGGTCAAAATATTGATCTAACATTAAATTAGCTTTAGCAAAATGTTTTATTAAATCGGATGTTTTGAAGTTCATACAACTACTCCCAAAAATTATTATTAAAATAATTACTATTAGTAAGTAAAATAAAATAAAACCGCATATTTCCGCTTGTCAAAATGTGTAATTTATATCGCTTCCTGTAATCTGATCAACTTCCCAGAAAAAAACGACTTCAAGCGAGTTCCAATTACAACTTCCTTAGCTTGTGTTATGAGTTATAAGAATCAAATCTTAAAGTGTGGAAAAATGATGAATGTATGCGTACCGTTATCGTGCCTATGTGTACTAAGGTGCATGAAGGTTTTTGCGCTCATGTGCGCTTGTCTTCAATCGTGTATAGAGCGATAAGCTTCGATGCGCTTGTAGCAATAGCAGAGCTATATTTAGAGTAGCTTGGTATGGTACCTTTGCCAACTTTTATCGCATTATGGAATCTTTAAAATTTTATTCGACTTCACTCCTTCACGGCATAATAAAACACGGCTGTATGAACAGAAAAAGAAGAAAAATAAGCAATGTACCTAATCAAAAGATTAATGTCTTTGAACCGGACAAAGTTATCTTCTCAGAATTCAGATAAATGATCGTTTGCCAAAACACAAATTTGTTTAAAAATATAGATTCACATCTACCACAAAAACGTCAGAATCTAAAACAATACTTTGGAAAAATTACAATTACAAAGCAATCTCTACAGCACTATTTTTTTGTAATAACTGTCAGGTTTTTCACATGCGCGTTTTGCACGATACAATAGACTTCAACGCGTGACGTTTAGTCTCTTCATCAGTAATAATGTACTTGTCTAGAGTTCATACATTTTTTATTTAAACATGATTACAAATCAAAGTAAATTATGTTTTGAAAGATTTCAGCATAGGCTTGGGTAAAAAGAATACAACTAATAATGAATTACGGGTCGATGAACCCAAATAAACTGTCCTTAGGATTTTTGTATGTTTTAATGCATGCAAAATGTATATGCGGTCGGGGTACGATAGCTTTTATTTTAATTGAAAAATTAATAATTCATAGATATTGCTGATACATGCCGAAGAACTCGTAGGAAGTCGCGTGGGAAATACTAGTTTGATTTTAATAAATCACCCATCACTTCACAGCAAAGTATTAATGAAAAACATTGTAATTATTGCTTTTCATTACATACGAAGGCTTAATGTTTGTTGCTCTTCACATCATAAGGACACTAATGATAAAATAAAAAGTACAAGATTAACACAAAATGTTTTGTAGTAATAAAACAATATAATAAGTACATAAAAAGCTTAAATAAATTGACGCCAGCGATATTACAAATTGATTTGTAAGGTATTCTATTTGTTGCATCAAGTTAGGATAACAATCGTTCAAATGGCTGGTAAAGTGATGTTTGCTTCATACAAAAGACATCAACGGGCGCCCGCCGGGTCGGTCGCTTTAAGTCGATATTCAGTATAATGTTGTTGGATAGATAAATTTGAGATTATTAAGACGAGGTAAATTCATAATATTATGTACGTCTATATTGTTAAATCATGATTGTTCGAACATGTGATAATTATACAATTACTAAAATAAACTAAGCGTATGGTGACATGTAGGATTTCGTTTAAAAGAAGGCTGCAAAGAAACTATCATACATGAAACATGAAACAAATCCTTGCGCTATGGTTAACTATGTTTTTTGTAATACACTAAAACCGAAATGAGATATACTTTTGGAAATAATGCGAAATAAGTCATTGTACCCCATTATGACGAGGACGTGGTACTACGAGTAAAATGTGGAGAGAACATAATAAACTGAAATTTAAATTGGACTAAGCTGTAGATGCGGCTATATAACTAATGGGTCATAAAAACAGAAATGGTGTTGGTAATGAAAAAGAGTATTGTTATTTTTCCCACGAGACAGTGAAGCTGTATTAAGGTTTGCGGCCCTCGGTTACCATAAGTATCTAGGGCTGCAATTGTACACGGAACAACTGGTAGCGTTTGCAAAAGTGTAACGAAATATCTGGAGTGCACGACCGTTGTCGGGGTCAGCGTTTAATGCATAGGTAGAGATCTCTACTTACCCTGCTAAACTGTAGATTCAACAAAACTATTTCTAAATAAGTTTATTTTATTGTATCGCGATTAATTTTCAATGAATCGATGAATACAAAATTTTAAATATTCGAGCTTAGCGATTGCTGCATATGTAACGCCAATTTTTTTATTTCAACGGTAAATTAAAATAAAATTATACAAAAAAAAGCGATCGTATTTATTCTCTTAAAACATTTTAGTCAGTTTTTAATAATAAAACTAGGCCGTTCTTAGAATTATATTTACTGCAGGTAGTACTCAAAAATTTCGTTGCCGACGGTCCTTGTTTAAAGACTCCTTTAGCGGACAGGCAGCGGCGTTCCGATAGGCGCTAACTAGCAGAAAAATAAAATGTTTGTTCCATTTTCAACTATGCATATTCTCGCCACGAAGCCGGAGAATAATAGGTATTATTAGTAGCGCATTGGCAAAGTGTTTTCGCGATGTAGGGATAAGAGTAACACAGGCTCTCAGTGAAATATTTAAGATTTAATTAGCTCTTCGAAACAACGAGGGAAGTACTAGCTTTACTCGCGTTTGTGAACTTCTTAATGTGGATAAAACTAACTCCATTTGAGTTTTAATTGGTTTGAAACATAAAAGGCTTTAAAAATAGTCGTATCATAAAGGAGAAAGCACACACATAAATTTAACTTCAATTAGGATTGGTCTGATATGGAGCGCCTCAATTTTCGCGTATACTTTCGAAAAAAGCTGTTTATGTTACAATATGAGTCACATATTCTTCCATCGCTGCCAAATATTTCGACCACCCAATGTGTGGGCAGTAACTGTCAGATATATAAGTAAGAATCCTTTAGGACGAATGACCTTAATTTTTGTTTATGATCTGAAAATTCAAAGAACGCAACCTGACAGACATGACCGATATATTTTACCGTAAGGTGTGAATTTCACTTGATGTATGACGCGTAATTTATAAGTGCCGTTTCCAGTTTTTGTTTCAAGAGAATTTAATGTGAGAATTGGAAGAGATCCGCAATGCGATGTTTCGTGACTGCGCTTGCATCGTTCTGTGACACGCCATGCCACTCGAACTATCAGGCCAAGGCGATGCGATATCGTGTTCCGGTTTTCTGATAGCAAATATAGCGTTCTGTTCACGGAAAATTGAGAGTGAGAATATACTGAACACAATTGTTGAATATACCGTTGCCCAATTAGCGGTTCCATTAGAAATGGTACGAGTCATAATTACGGGTGAAGAGCTTGCGAATCTTATATGTGAATCAAAATTGGTTTCGTTCAACCCGAAAACTAACGGATTTTCGCTGACGCTGCATAAAATATCCTGCATGAGGATTAATAGATCGTTACGCGGAAAACTTTGGAGGAAGGTCATTAAAAGTTTCAATTATTTATTTTTCGTCCGACATCCCGCGATGGCATCGCATCGTGCCAGTTGTGGTGGCCGCAGCTGGAGCGCGGTTGCTCCTATTTATAAAGTAACGTTTAAAGGGCGGTACAGTGCGGTCGTGCCCGGGGTCAGGATGGATTCCATCAGGCGTGCTTTCCATGAAGGATTTTAATTACGTCGCGGCGAGGTGAACGACCTCCGCGGAGCGTGGTGCAGTTACGCGAGCGCTTACTTTTGACAGCTTTTCCTACAACAGGTGTCCAGGAACCACGAAGTGACTCTATGGCAATTTACAGAAAATCCCACTTTTCTAACGATTACTCGTTCTATCAATCAATACATATTTTGATTATAGTCTGATGCCACTTTGCAAATAACCTAAAGTGTAGAGTGAAGAGGACAACATTTGATGGTTCCTTCGTTGAATAGGCCTCCGCGCAGAGAATACCCTATTTTTTACTGGCGCTAGTAGCCATGTTTATGACTATGTCGATTCAGACATACGATGGCGGTGCGCGTATTTTTGTATTTCGTACAAACGAACTGGTTCTGAGAATTATAACGAGAACGTTTATTCAAAATAGAAAACTGTATTAAAACATTAAGCTCGTGCAAAGTTATTAAGCAAATATATATACAGAACAAAAAGCCTAAGCTACTGTAAAAGATAATCGCGACTGTATGCTAATTATTCCAAATTGGTAATAAATTATTCTTTCCTCTTGATTTTATTAATAAGTAACAGTTAATTTTAAGATTATATATTAAAAAGCTCGTAAAGAAATGAAGCCAGAAAAATATTCGTAATAGTCAAGTTTATATGGCGAGATGAGTATTCAAATTAGAGGGATCTGCGGAAACAACATACAAAGTATATGATCATAAGTGGTGGGTGTGCACTGACTCACCATAGACATCGATTCCACGGCGTGACCAAATATCGGCACGACAATAATATATCGATATTTGGAAACAGGTTTCTGACCTCCTTGTGTTTATTGACATTGAAAGCTATGGTTTACATTGCGAATATACAAGTTTGCCGATAGAGCAGTTACGAACTCCTCAACCTAGTTTCATTATTTATTTAGATGTGATTAAACTCATTTTTTATCGTCCACAATTGGCAGGTTTTTTTGCCTTTATCAATCAAACGAGGACGAGATTGAAAAAGCTCTCAATTTAATTTAATTTATATCGGTTCGCTTTGAGGCACTTGTCACGCAATTTGCCAGAGTTTTTATGTCAACTTCATTAGTTTTGAAAGAAAAATTTTGGAAATATCTGTTAGCTGCATCAAAAAAGTCACCAAAGAGAATTGGATATTCCTTGGTAAAAAATAAAATGAGACAGAGAATTTGTCTGGCAGGTACCGTTGCACCATTCGCGGTCAAGTTGTAAAATAAGATAAGTAATTTTGAGCCAGAAACCTGTAAAGCTTTTTGTCTGATTGAATTTCATTGAGTACTTATTTTAGTTTTAGTAAATTGAGTAGGATTTTCAAACAACTACAGTATTAGGCGGCTTTTTACTTAATGTAGCCGACGAAACCGATGCTTATAGTGTTCAAAGTCACATTGTCTGTATTTATAGCTAAAAGACGTAGGAAATTGCCCATAAAATCCGTGATATACAGCCGCGTCCCAGATACCGGCGGGAAAACAAAATTATATTCGTCGAGCTTTACATTAGCCCGGAATGAAACACCGTGTGAGCTGGAACATAGTGCATAGCTTCATGGTTTAATAATGCATAGTTTCGCAAGTGGGGCGACTTGCAACGCCTGTGTAGTGTTTAAATTGATTACGAGAGATACACGTGAATCGTCTAATAAAATCAGTAATGGAACGGTACCGGTGGCGTGCGTCGCATAACGGACGCGTCGCTCCTGAGCTCGCTCCCACGGCTGACACATTATGCAACCTGTGCGCGGGCGTCGCCGAGCACAATGCGGCCGCGGAGCCATTGATACCATTCCCGGCTAAAAACCGCCAGCACCGTAAGTGAAACCAGACGCGGCACATCATCTGTCACAATCACCTCGTCTACCACTTCATCACTGATGATGGGACGCGGCGTGTCCGCGACACTCGACACGATATGTCATAAATCATGACGTTTTTGTGCGAACACGTTTTGTAATAGCATGTCTATCGATGTGGCCGCTCAACGCTTGAACATCTAGGAATGCCGGACTGTATATATTTCTACAGTTCTTTTGTGACTTATGAGCTATGCGAACGTTTAAAACATCATAACTGTGTTTAAATTCGCTCATAGCTGTATCATAAAATTTATGTTAATATTATGGCCTGGAATGGGCCCGAATCATAAAGGCGATGGTTCAAAGCAATAAACGAGAAAGGCTCTACAAATTGTGCCAGGTGAAGAAAATATGCCAGAAAGTGGATTCTGCCATGACTAAGCAAGATTAGGCTACTTATACTACTTATTTATAAATTGAGAAGTAGCTTCATAGCTGATGCTACAGATATAACGTGCCTTCCTCGTAATTTATAATCCAAAGCTCATGAATTATGCAGAGTACAGTGTAACGTTTTAGAATTATGGTGCATCTAATAATGATTACGACATAGGCATTAATTAGTTTAATTTTCTTGTACATTGTGTGTTTAATGGGAGAAAAATTACAAACCGGTGCTATTAATGATCCGTACGTATTTGTGGTATACGTCTATCGATTGATACACTCGTAATGTCGTGTAATCATAGAAACAGTGTGCGAGCAACATACGACTTCGAGATTGAGTTATGTGTCATTACTTTACCTAAGATCAACATGAATTGACATTAAGTGTTAAGTGACGGCCAATACAATTATTGTGATTTGCATATTATTGTGCCTCACACACACGCACAGTCCCATAACCCCCTCTCTCACCCACTACACGCTATGAACTGAATGCTGGACTTATTCTGCAGTTTTCCCTGCTAGTGGTTTCAAATAAATTAGCCTATATTATATTATCAACTAGCTGCGCCCCGCGGTTTCACTCGCGTCTTCCCGTTATCCCGTAGGAACCTTTTCCGGGCTAAAAAGTATCCCATGTCCGTTTCCTGGTCCTAAGCTACCTCCCCACCAATTTTCAGCCAAATCGGTTCAGCCGGTTTTGCTTTATAAGTACCTAGTGTAACTAACACGACTTTCTTTTATAAATATATAGATATAGATTTATTGTAACCCGAGCACAAAGTTCAATTGAAATCAGCACTGTGTGCACATGTAAATGTGATACAGCACTCGTTGAATAATACCACTATTTTATAAAAAAAAATAACTGTTATTGTTGCATTTGTGATTACAGATGGCATGAAATGGATTAAGAACCTATAGATAAATAATCGTGATTCGCTGTTAGGCTGTTAAATTTTCTTTCTTGATATACAAGTATAATTGGCAGAACAAAGGTAATTTTTTAATCTTTATGTCTTATCATCATGATTCACATCCGTGCTTATTGCGTCGCAAAACGAAGCAATAAGTTCAGTAGCGGAATCATCACTAAGTTCGACACGCGCGTGACCGCACTCCGAAATGCACGTCCCACAAATTAGCAAGGAACTTCTTACGCGTCCGACGGATTACTTGCGGTGAAACTCCGCAGTTTTACACTCCGCGCATCCATTACCAAGCATCAGTGTGTGACCCAAATAGGCTTCACGTTTCGCACTTATTTGGCGTGCTGTGAATGTGGAATGTCATTTGCAGCGGGAGCCGCTATTTCACACCGCAACCAGCCGTCTATGTGGTCGTTTACGACTGTCTTCTTGATTTTATTTGCATTTTAACTGCTAACAGTAAATGATCCACAAATGAGTAGACAATGCTCACGATTCTATCTCGCGGCCGTAGGTAACAAACCGCCACCGCCATACAACTGTTCCTATCAATGCATTAAATTACAAGAGGTGAGCTTGAATTCGTATTAAACCACTGTGGTCCCGAGTAATGTGGTAATTTAAGTACATTTAACTTTTATCAATTCAATTTATTGTTTAAGTCTCTGATTAGTTTTGCGTCTACATAGGTTGTGAGTAATTAAAATAGTGAATGAAGGTAATTTAATTTTGCGTTATGGAGCTTGCTAAATCTTATTAGAGAGTCGTAAAATCTCAGTAAAATGTAGATAGCCATTAGGAAGGAATATGTGAGATAACGCGAACATTCCTCTGCTCGGTCTCGGTCGTGACGATTGGTGGATGGACGGCGTATGTTGCATGTTGGGACGGTCGAGATCGCGGTAACGAGTGGCCGAGTGGGCGCTTTACATAGATTCAATGCAAATTGAGTAGCGATTTGCGCGCGCATAAATCAGCCCTACGTATACTAGCTGCCTATTTCGTCAATTAAAGTCAACCATATTGCGCGCGATAACAGCATGCGTCGCTTTATTTGATTTGTACGCGGCGTTGCGAAGGTACGAGTATATGTATATTAGACATCTCTAGCATTCGAAGCTCTTATAAACCTTAAGCTTTCTGAGCATTTAAATATTTAGAAATAACGAGATAATTAGCTTATTATTTCATAAACTTTATTTTTTTTAACAGTGCTGTAATTGGTCGAATGAGCAAAAATTATAGTTGATAAGATTTCTTCTAAAAACATAGAGCATGGCATACGCTCATTCAAGAAGTCAAAAACAGTAATTAAAATTTCTTAAATTTATGAATTAAATGGCCACAAATGTGCAGCATGCAGCATGCAGTACCTATTGTGTTCTTGGGTTCTTATTTAAGCGTTTTCCAATAACAATTACAAATATGTTGATAGCGAATTAGTCAAACATTGGGCGGAACCAACGGCCTAAATCAAGCTAACGGTGTAGCGATTATCTGTGTTTATCCTGGCGGCAATAAACGTGGCCGCTTATCATCGATGCTTCCGATAAATTTCACAATGTATTAGCTATTATTAACGATGTCCATATGGAGAGGGCTGCGCATAGTTTGCGCGGCCGGGCGACGATCGCCATGCGGGCGGAAATGGGACCGTCGTGAGATCGCCTCTACGATCTGCAAGATGTGATAGGCTGACCGCGGGAGCTTCGACAATACGCAATTAATGAACCGTCTCGTCTTGCGTAACAAGCCAGCGGGTGCCACTTCTTATCGCTAATGAGAGCCGAGTTCACAGCGATTGTCGCGTGGGGCGTGCTCCAGCGCGGGCCATCGGGGGCATCAGCTCGTTTTATCTACGCTCATCTCGGAAACACTGGATTGTGCGTGGAATCAGGTGCATTGTTATTTATGTTTCGTATGCCAAATTAACTGTGAGTCAAGAACTCATCAAGATGTAACGACACAGCCGAAAACGTAAGAATACCGGTGCATGACGCATGACGGTCGATGTCATTGACTTGCGGTGATGAGTTTATTATGCAAGAACTACCTGTGTTTTTCAAGATCAAGGCGATAAAGATGATTTGGTCATTTGCTCGAGAAGGCTAAAAATTGTGAGAGCATTTTCGCATGTATTTTATATTCACGAACGTTTCCCACGGAATAGTAATATGGGCAGGTGCTTTTTCTTATAGCAGAATATGACATGTATGCGGTGAGTCATTATTCATTTATTATCTAACGTGTGTCGTTGCAGCTCTCAACACCTGCCGTGTCGCTAACGATGTTGGTTTACAGGAGCGCGATCACGGCAAAGATGATCCCGTGCATCGGTAGCCGGGTGTACTCGGGTCGCGGGTGACGGGGGCAGACTATCTAAACGGGCGTCACTTCGTCGCCGGTGGGCGGCGATCGGGATAACCACCACCGCCGCCGAGCCGCTGCCACTGCGCCCACTTGCCAATTATGTGGGAAGAGGTTACGATCCCGCGCGATACTGCTAAATAACGCAAACGGACTTATAGAAGATCGCGTGCATTAATCGCTCGACTATTGCCATTGCCACCTCAATTAATGCCGATAAATGTGTTGATTGCTGTAATAGTTTGTTCGAGCGCAACCTGCTGAAGAGATATTCTGAATAATAAATTGTCAATTTAAGTCATATCTATGCATTGAATCTAAGACCAAATGAAGTAGCGGTATACAGTAGGAGAAGTTTAACTGTAGGTGTGTAGGTAACTTCCTTTCTCGATAATAATAAACTTACACTATCCACGCTAAGATAAACATTGCACGTAAGGGAAGCTTAAATTCAAATCAGTGCAAAGTATAATGAAACTTAAAGCTCGCCACGATCTTGATATGTCTAGATTCAATATAACGACTAATAAGGAAATTGCTGAGAGTCTATAGAATTATACGTTCAAAAGTGTAAGTGACTTGTGGATAATTGGAGTCAGTCACGACGCTATCAGGGTGCGCGGCTCGCTCCCGTCTCGATGGACCTATGGACCGTGGACCTATGGGCTGGAGTCAGCATCCGTAATTACAATAAATACGGTTCGCATGCCAACAGGAACCGATGCGATACATCCACTGGAATGTCGAAGCATTCTCGCAATTACGCAACACCTCCAGGCGTCGGACAGATTACGAGTTCCGGTAGGAATATCGCGCAGTTACTGAAAAGGAAAATCATATACAATTGCGATGGCAACGAACAAAACGAGAGACGAATGACTTGTCAAATATTTTATCGCGGATCTTAGGATTTTTACAGCGCTGACTATGAAATAATAAGTTACGTTAAATAACTTTACCTTAGAGTAAATCAAGATGATACTTTATGCATCGTTCTCAGAACACGTAATCTTTAGGGTGGTCTGTTAGTCAACCGTAAATTTCAGCGGAACAATTAATTCTAAGACCAAGTTTGCACTTGACTGCGCCTGGTCTTTAGAGTTTTTACCCGTTGGTTCCCGATATTATCATTGAATTTTGTTCAACAGCCTTCCTTTACATTTTATTGGGATATCGGTGGCTACTAATTACACTCAGCAAGGCCCCTCTTACGTACCGGCGGATTATGATTAGAATTTATTTAACGCATCACCGTACAGGGCACGTCCAACTGACTCAAGATTGACACCCGATAGATAGCATACTCCGGTCTTATTTCTATTCAATTCAAAGTACTCGTCAAGTCAATCCATGGCAATTACAAAAGGCAATCTTTTGCAGTGACTGCCAACTATTACAGTTAAAACATTGCATCTGCCCATACCTAGAATGGTTCTTAGCCATGAAGAGCCCATCTGCCCATTTTCTCGATACAAAATGAATGTAATATATTATGGTAACCCTTAAATACCGTTTACTTCAGAGGAAAATCTAAAATTGGACGTTTCTTTTCAATTGTATGAGAGTGAAGCAAATGGCAATGTGCTAATAAGACAAATAAGATTTTCAAAGCCTGTAACGCAACTCGTTTAGCTTAAGAAAAGATGGCAGCGTCGTACGTAGCAATCACAGGGGAAATGGTTACGTGTTTCTAAGATGCGCAGCGCCCGCGCGGCGTACCTGGCCTCATATTGGACCTGTTCCTACACGCACCGATACCCCGACACACTACTGCGACCTTAATTCTTTAGACTCGCATCATCAACATCATAACCAGTATGAGGGTTAATTAAACTTAATTGAATCTGGCTTAATCAAGCGCTAACAACGTCCATCTCGCAACTCATTACTAATGATAAAGTACACTGTAAACGGTGATGGTCATGACTCGACTCATTACTACAATATGAAAGAACAAATTGCATTGTAAAGAACGCGCCCTTGAAAAATAAAATGCATTTGATGTTTAGTTACCGGAGGAAAGTGTAAGGAGTAATGACAGAAGGGCGGTTCTGAGTTATTACTGTAATGTCGGGTTGCTGCGTCTTCGTTCGCGAGCGTTACATAGCATTTCTCCACAGCTAAAAAATAACACAAATAACCGGCTTGCCACAAACTCTATTAGATTTCTAACTTACTTTTTGCGGAGGTTGTCGTCGCCTAACTCGATCTCGATGCGGACGTGAGAAAATTGTTCATCTTATTTTGTAATAGTCGTTTGCAAGAAAGATGACAAGGCAGCTTTTGAATTTACCTTATTAAAAAGGTAACGTCGTTGATATTCAAACAATTTTCTATTGAGGACATTGCATAAAATTAATTAGAACTGTTAAAAGATGGCTATTTAAAATAAACTCACTGTTAAACACTCTACGCCTCGGCATTTTCTATTTCGATATCAACGTAGATGCCGCAAAGGAATACGACGTAGAAAGGAAGAGTGCAAATGTCAGAGCGTGGAGTCGCGACAGGGAAAGCGCCTCGCCATATCACGAAAGGGAACTTCAAATCCACACTCGACCCGTCGCGTTCGCTTACAACTTACCTCTTTAGATCTAAGATGGGATCGAACCCTGGAACCAGCGCGGCCACTTTCTTCAAGACTTTCAAGTTTTTTGACGTGTGGATGATGCGGCGTACTTACATAGGTGTTCTACGAGCATTTATTTAACATACTCGTAGTCGCGGCGGGTGACTGGATGATCCCGGTGTAACCTGTCTGAGTCAGATGCCTACGGCGGGCGCGATCGGATTTCTTGCTCGCGATTATTGCCTTTCTTTATTTCGCGGGGCGGTTCGTTACCGTCGGTATCGGAGTAACGGTCCGTTCGCCATTTGCATGGTGAGCCCATTACGGCGACCGGCGCGGGTGGAAGTTATTAAAATACGCTTAAGATCGTAGACCATTCGGAGGGGGCGATAAAGGGTGGAACATTGCGCAGTCGTGAGCTCGCTCCGAGCTTTATTGCGTTCGGGATGCGATCGAGCTGGGCGGAAGAGTGAGATGCCGACGGTACTCGTAAACAAAGAACGGATTGAGGTGTTCCGCAAGCGACGGCCGTCAGCCGCGAGACTGACCGCTGCTATATCTCGTTAGCGGCACATTGTGCCACCGACGACGACGCTCTCGCCAGCCGACACCCGCTCTGATGTAATTGGCATTTTCATGAGCTAAACTATTATCTATCTTTACTCTCAAAGATTTATTGCCACACTAACCAAATAGTTTTATTTACTTAGAAAAATCAATGGCCACATGTTGATTTTACTAACAATACGTGTTCCGTATCAAGATCAAGGATGAAACGATAAAAGCGCTCGTTCAAGGACACAAGTTTAGAAAGTGGGTCCGGCGAACGCGTCCGGCAGTGACAGGGTCGCGCAATCGCGTGACAAGTCTCGCTCGGAACATTATCATTCCACGTACGATGCTAAACCGCTTATTCGGCTCGCGTTGACCGTTATCCGTAGCACGCACACAAGGCTGCATCAATGGCATATTTTTCCCGGCGAAACTCCGCGCACATTTACCATTCAAGGTTAACCCGGTCAGTGTAGCGCTTTGTTTACAAAAGTGTCGCGATGTCCGACATCGCAGAGGACGTTCACACTTCCACGTCGCGTCGCCTGACAACAGCGCAACGTTGAACTGTTTCATTCATTTCACTAAACTTAATAAGTATTTTCTAATTTTAGTACTGGACACTAACACAAATCTCATTATCCGCTGTATGAGCAGAGTAGATAGCGGAGATAGCTTATAAATGCATGAGTGATTCCGTTAAGCATCTAATCTTATGCCTTGGGCGTGAACTGGGCCGGCATCCGTCCCAGCCATCTAGATGTTTAAATATCAGCATGCGTGCCTGAACGCTATAATGTGTCTTGGGCGAATCTTAACTATTACATCAATGAGCTAACATTGCCCGTTAATTGAAGAGATATTTCATAATTGAAGCTTACATAGACGCCAGTCAGATGCAGTTGTCGGAGATAGTCGTAACATGAAAGCAAGCGATGGAGCGGTCATTCTATGTTTCCATTTACGTTTCTCGACGGTGTGTCGTCTCTGTTATTAATGTAATTAACGTGTGATTGCTCTTGTTACAGGTGCTCTGAACGACGTCAACCGACTCCAGACTTAGAGCGCACTTCAGGTAATTTAGAATCCATTACGCGTCTATTCGTGAAATTGAGCTTTAAACATGCTAAATTGAAGTCTATGCTTGACGATATTTTTTTTGGTTTTGTATCGTCACAACTCTCGCCTTCCAATGTAATTTATGGAAATTACCTTCGATACAAGAACTAAAGATTTGGTCAGGTAACAGAAAATTTTCACTTGATCCAGGGCACAGGAACAGTGTATGTGTTCAATACTTCCAAAAGTATACCACATCCGCGAGTTTGTATCATATGTGGGGTTGATAAACCTGTCCGCAACCATGGCACCAGTTTTCTTTAAACTGGTTGAGCTACAAACAAGACTTTTAATAAGGAGCCCCTGCTTTGCTAATCACGTCTCCTTATTGCATATGACAAATTCTTAAGCTACTTGTACTTGCAACTATGGAATACAAGATTGGTTTAAATGTCAAACAGCACGTATGTCAGCACGTATGTTTTTCGATCGTCTAACCTTTTAACGATATGTTGTACTCATTATGGAGTATTGAAGACAACGCAGTTCAAAGTTTAAAATGTATCAGTAATCCGGCGACGATAATACCAAATTCCTCCTACTCAGTTGTGTAGAGTGGTAACACGAAATCAATGGCATGCGGAATGAACCATGTGACTACGATGAATGTCGAGATGCATATTGGAGTGGAAATGCTAAACTGCAAATGGGTTTGCAGTGATTTGAGTTTGAGGGGAGATAGTGCACCGGCGCGCTGCACAACCTCCAATACGAGCAACCGTCATGCCATCCGTACATTTAACGAGAGCTCGATCACCCGCGCCGATAGCGACAGTCTAATGAAAACTCCGCTGAATAATGCATTAATACCAGCGTTAAATCGTGAGCACACACTATCGAGCCGCGACGAGAAAATACTACATGCAAATTCAAGTCAATGGCGACGCCCGATTAGCTCCCGTTGGTAATTCGAGAAATGCTGTTCGTACCCACTACCTAGGAAATAAAACGAAATTGATCTTGTTGTCCCGCAGTGTGCCGCCGGGTCGTCGATGTTGAAAATAGTGTTTATATTTTATGGCTTTATCGAAACGATGAAGTTTTCGCTGAGTTCGTCTGGGTCAAGTCTGATAGCGGGTGATTTACGCGAGGTTATGAGGCACCGAGGGCAGGGGAATATTTGAAAGTAACGGCTTGACAGTAAGCGGGGTGTGTCAGACGCGCGCGGGGGTGTAAGCCAGTGGGTGTCGCGCATTCGGGCTGCGTCGTGCTGCGGCTCACGCTGCGACCCGGGCTCACCTTCTCTATTGAAATGTCAATGGTGACAAGGCAATCGTAAAACACAATGTTAAGGTCACATCATGACTTCAATAAACATTTCCAAACAGAGGAAACGTGACGTAGCCGCGTCGCTGCTGTAACCCAGGTCTCCTGAAAGTGTGCCAGCCATGTACAGCGGGTAAAGACAGCCTGGCCGCTTGTCGGATTAAACTGCGTTTATGCTGTTGTTTTTCGTTTAACCTATAACAAGACAAAGCCTCAGCGTATACACCGTGCGTACACCTCGAACAAGTGGGGTAGACAGACATCTTACAATAGAAATGTAAATGGCTTACTGTCATAGGACAGCAACACGCCAACAATGTCTATTTTGATATTGTAAGGAAATGGAGTACTCGAACAATAGCGGAAATCAAGCATAAAATGATACTTGTATTGTGGAGGCAGCGAGGTTGTGATATTTATGATGGGTCGAGCTTGTGCGATATAAATGGGGTAGCTTGTGATATGCAGTGCAAGCATGCAAGGGCCAAGTGTCAGGGGCAGCCGAGGCGAGATGGCATACCGTCCACGGCAAAACTACCGTTCCCGCGTTCCACATACACCGCGAGCATGCGAGAACAAGTCGGGATTGGGGTCGTGTCACCACTGATACCTTAAGCGGCAACCTTTTTAAGGTTATATGGCAAAGATTTATTCACATTAAACAGACAGTAAATAGTTCACATTGAATGCTTGCGTTTACACTATGAATTCAAAATTATACGTACATGTGTAAATGACTGAGACAAAGGTAATAAAAAATCAGTTGAAAATACACGAACCACAAAATCGCATAATTTAAATTAATTAAATGCATAACAAGTTTTAATAACCAGCCATCATAGAACACAAACATTTACATAGATAGCGAACAGACTTGAACATCCCAGAATAATGAATGTATCAAGGCAATTTGTGTGTCAACAGGACACTGGGCTAGCGCTAACATAGCGGGGTTTTACTTTCTTGTCGACTTGTGGTGGCCTCAACAAACTAGTTAAGAGAAAGTAGGATTAGTATCTTATTTATCATTATATAACACCCAGCTGAGTATAAGGCAATTAATATAGTGTCACAGACCGAGGATATTATTAAAGCTTCATATTAAATGGGAATATCGCACACCAAACAGGATGTGCGCTACAATTATAAATTGCCTTCCGATTCATAAATACAAATAAGGAATTCCCGTCAGACTGAAACAAATTCGCGCCTACAGACGTCCAATTAGGCCGGCAGTATCGTGCGTATCCACCGACCGACCCACGTGTGTTGAAAATAGTCACTTACTCATAAATATTTATGGCGGGCACAAAGCCGTCTTTGTACACTTCCACATTCAGTCGGAATTATAATGGTTGTCACAGTAGGATCTCGAACAAGAGCCGAAACGGCTCGCATTAGAGAAAATAAAAGATTCTCGCGACAGTTTCAGTTAGCAACCGACACGGCGAATATCTTGAACAGAGATGACACAGAAAAGACGTCGCGGCCAGAATGCTAAACGGGAAAGCCGGACTGTCGTATTTTCTTTAGATCTGTCAGATTTACTTTCGTATGCAGCTCGGAATTAAGATTTTGGTTATGATGGTTTTTGTCTACGGCTTGTCGGAGTGTGGTCCCTGCAGGAAATCAGGTGTGACATCGATGGGAAGCTCGGCGATGTCTGCCGGCGGCCGCGGCACTTCCCGTTGCGGTGGTGAGTGCGCGGCCAACGGCAGGCGGTCCGTGTTGTACGGTAGCTGTACAGTTAGTCTGGATAAAGGCTGTTACGGTGTCCGCAGCCGAACGGCGACGACGCTGTGATCTGTCAATTAGAGCCCCATAACCTTGTTCATATCTCGGGCCACTCCATATTCAGGCCTAACGACCAACGCGACACTAGCATACAATTGCTTAACAAATACACGGGGACTAGCGTGCAGTGCTTCTGTATTGACACTAAATTTAAAGGACTACAAGCCTGTAATAGCGAGTGAAAATAAATTTAAAATGTAGTTAAATTTGGTTTTAATTGAATAGCAGTGTAGCTGATTTTACGGTCTGACTCGAGACGATCTAGACATATCTAGAGATCTATAGCTGTACCTACTCGCTGTTTTTATTAAGTGCTTTTTGTTGCTTCATTTTTGTACTTTATTGTTTTCACGGGTAAATACTGACCGTGGGGAGTCATTAGCGCGTCTGAGATTTGTTTTTCGCATCGTTGAATAATTTTTAGACCATTTGTGTATTACTTATTTCTTTTTCTTACCAAAGTAGCAATATTCTGTCAAATCTTGTTTGAAAGGCAGGTAAGAATGATTGATTACAATGATCAAGCAAAACCGTTCCACGAAATTCGGAAACGGAGTGGCTCGAGGCACAATCACGTTTTCTATCAGTGTGAAATCTTCCAATAGTAATGCAGCCCAGTGGAACGGCGACGGTGTCTGCGAAATGTGCGTAGCGTCACGTAGAATTAGCTTCAAAATAGAGTCGTGTCCGTGGTGCCGCAGGTCGACGGCCGACTTACGAAACTTAATCGAATTATACGAACTCATCTCCAAACAAATATTTTGATTCAATGATGTCTTTTGAAACCACGTTCGTACACCTCGAATGCCAGACGGCTACCAGTTTTAAATAGAATGCAGTTGCGAAATGACAGGTAACTAGACAAAGTTTTCAGTGAGTAATATTTCTTATGGAATTTAGTGGGGGTGGAAAATGGAACATGGTTTATTTCTCTATTGTCTAGGCGTGCTTTATGCGTTTGGTGGAAGCATGTTGCGTTAAGGTTGAACCGTTTAGCTGCCATCAAGTTATCGAGTTTTCAGTGACAAGATCGGACGTCGATGTTTATTTATGCTCGAACGCGCGAGACGGTGCGACGGTAGCGGGCGTGGGCGGATTAGCAAGGTACCGGACACCCGCGAGTTGAGGTGTCGGTATCTCTACACGCCTATCGCGAACTCTAAGGTGTAAGTAAGCCCGTTAAAACTTAATGCAATAAATTATCCTTTAACGTACGCCTTGTAGCTTAGTGTACAAAATTTTGTGTTAGGATAATATTTTTAAAACTAACGACGAGACAGGTGCATTACAAATGGTAATGGCAGTCTGAGTGCCAGCAAATAAGTTCCTATGAAAGAAAAGAGGCAGGTATGACACAAGCACGTATTGTTTGTTTAGGCGCATGCCTCTGCGAGATGAGTCAATATTTACAGGTTATCGACCTCGCTTCCTTTCTTACAACTATGGAAAGGATATCGGTGAAAGATGACTATCGATATGCGGCTAACACAACACACACTCAACATTTATTTCATGACTAAGCAACGGTTAAATTGAAACAGTCGTTAATTTTAAACACAGCTATTACTGAAACGTCCGATTAAATGTTGGTAAATCGACCTTAAGTGACTGAAATTAATAAGAGACGTAGAGACGTAGAGTGGCAAGTTTTATGTTATTTGAACGAATAATTTTTATGTAATATAATATACTTATGTCTATAGGAGTTACGTAATATGAACACCTCTTTATTTTCTTTCATTGGATAATATAATCAATTAATCAGACGTGCGGGAATGCGGCACACCGCACAACACTATAATGGGTGACGTCCGTCCTGTACTGTACGCACGCACAAAATGATTCACAACATCGTTATCATATATTTATAGGAACGCTAAGGAATTGTTTTTTTTTTTTTGCAATATTTACGATAACTAAAGAAGAAAGTGAGTGTTGGCCTCCGATAACAAAAGACGCCATATTGGTCTGTCCTGCCAGTCCTCCACCTGGAGCTCGGGAAAATCGTTCGTGACTTCGTCCGATAATAACATAAAACAATTAAATCAATAATGTATCATCTAAATTACCATTGAGACAAGTATCTTAAAACATTGATCAAACAAAAAAATCATCTAAACGAGAGGAATTAAACAATTAAAACCGTAGATAGAATCGCATTAGCAATGCTCCAACAAACATTTAAATGCATGTAACTGGCAATGCGGAATCGTAGTGAACTCACGTGATTACATCCAGATATAGGGAAGGGCACGAATTCACAGCCAAGTATCCTTGTTCGGAGTTCAGTTGCCGTTATCTAATACAAATTTACAGCCTGAGATTAAACTAGTTTCAAATCAACCAGTACATTGTACAAGAGGCGTCTTCGGTGGGTAATAGCTCCTTTAAGTAATGGAGTGCATACACGTGTATCAAGTAGGTAAAGTAGATTGTCAGACATGGCCACGAAACGTTGCAGAAAAAGATACAGAGAATGCAACCTCGGGAATGAATGTACAGGTACACAAGTTTATAGCCACAGGTGTTCTTCTTAGTTAGGTCCCTGAAATTTTTAAAGCTTGAGTTACTTCTTTTTGGCACGCAGCAAATAAATGTATCATCATTATCAGCCGTTCACGTTCCCACTGCTGGCCTTCTCTCAGAGAGAGAGTATGGGCTGTAATCTACCACGCTGGCCCAGTGAGGGTTGGTAGATGTCGCATACCCTCGAATGTTGCAGTTCTTGGGCATGCCGGTTACCTCGCGATGTTTTCCTTCACCGTTTTGAGCGATGGCAAATCCGCACATAACTTATTAAGTCATAGGTGCGGGGCCGATAGGATTCAAACTCGATGTCGGCGTCTTGTAAGTCGCACGCCTAATCGTTCGGAATAATTGATACATACCTACTAAAGTTTAATCTGTTCTTCAGGCCTCCAGAATCGGAAGCTTAAATTAAATCAACCAAACTCATTCATTCTTCCTGTTTGAAGACTAAAGCATTTGCATGAATCGTCATCTGTGAACACTGTTTCGTTTAAGTCACATTTTTGACGTTTTTTAACCATCATTTGTAGAAAAAGTTTGAGACGTCTTTAACAGTTGAAAGTCCTGCGAAGAGGACATGTTTAGATCTAATCGCGATATTAACGCAGTTTCCTCGCTTTGCTAACGTGAGAATATCGTTCGGGAGGCGTGACATTGACAGATGGTGGCGTGACCATCGCGTCCGCAGCTGACGCAGCACCTCCCTCCATCAGCACCGCATCGCCGATGCTCAAACGCCGCAATTTGCGCGTCAGCTTAATCGAGACAAAACGGTAGACGATCGAGTTTTGCGAACCCTTAACCTGCGCCAATTGAAGGATAACGGCACCGTGAACTACATAACGTTTGTCAGTAACAACCTTCACGCAGACAATGGGCATTTGTAAAGCCTCCTTCGCATTAATACATAGGTTTTTATTCGATACGTCTTTGCTTGCGATTTCATTCGCACAGCATTAAAAACTATAACATTTAGACATTAAGTATATATTAATGAGATCCTCCAGATTTCTTGTTAGGATTTAAGCTGTTTACCAAACAAACATTTCTGAAACCGTAGAATTTGAATCTCATTAGTCGATTTCAGAATTCAAAATGATTTTTGTTACACAGCAATAAAAGAAGGAAGATAGAGAAACAAAGTAAGATAGTGGTCAAATACTCGTACAAATGATAAAAAACAAGTTATCCTAAATTACGGAATTAGGACTGAAAAACACTCCTATATCTACGAAAACGGCATCGATACAGCCTATTGGAATAATAAACGTAGAGGTGCAACGCTTCACGCTTATACGGAAAGACAGCCATATAGAGGTTCTCTACTTATTTTGTTCGATGATGGAACAGGTATGGGGGAATTAAGTTGTATAATTCCACACATTAGCTTAATTGTATTCGATAAAAATACTGACAACTTGTTTGCAGTCAAACAATAACACGTCAATGCTAGTTATAGATATACGATTTAATCTTTATAATGAAGACTTATACAGCATAATGCATGTCAGACCAGTCAGGTGATTGTATCTACGAGTGCAAAAACGCTTTTGCTGATACATATCTTGTCTAAACAAATAACCGTAGGTGATAGCAAAAAATATCTAGTCATAGAGTCTGCTACCTGTATCAAATACAAAAAAAATAGGGATATGTTTAGTTATTTTACTTATCAGATTAAGGTTTATTTAACCAGCCGTTTATCAGATTAATAACTCTGTAATGTTTAATTAACTACTATTACCAGCAAACAAAACATTGCGCTTATTTTAAAAGGTGATTACATAGTTTCTTGTCAGTGTTAATTATTTTTAAATTTCGTTTCCAAGACTATATCTTAAAATGGCTGGTATGAAAATGAAATCACTGACTGAAACCGAACAAGTCTGTCATTAGGCTTACAAGTAGTTTATTTAACTGCAGTATTCCTAAGCCAATCGCGTACTTATAACGAATCTTGGTATGTGGTCCCGTAACACTCATTTGCGAAATGTAACCGCGAACAGTAAATGTTTGGTTAAAGTCCGTCAAACTAAGTATCCGTAGAGAATATTAAATGTGTAAACACTAAAAATGTTACACCATGCAGTTATGTAGGTTTGTTGGTATTTTCGCGTATTTATACTTAGACTTCTGCTTTTATTATTTGACTGTGAAATCACGATTGTATACTTGTTCCTGATCTATAAAAGTACAAACAAGTATGTTGTTGAAGGTTCAATGATCACGGGAATCTGTCGAGACTACTTCTACTGATCGGCAACTTTTTCTAACGATACTATTCGTCCGGCTCGTTCAACCGTGGGATAGCGATGAGTGAGGCCAATGACGTAACACACGGTCAACTGCTCAAACTTATGTTACAACTTCCGCACTTTGTCGCAATAAGAATGTTTATTCGATGTCGCTTTGAGTAGTGAGTGAAGGATGGAACATTTACTGTGATAAGGTGCCGAGTGAAGTTGGTTTTACAAAGGTGCCGTGATTTGATTAATGGAACTGATTGAGAATATTGAGCCGGCATTAGATAGACTGTCTATTATCTAATTGACGTACGGTGTATGCAAAGTGATACGTACATTTCAGTCTTTTGATAGGTTACTGTACTTTGATTAGAGTTCGAGCGGAAACCAAAACAGATAAAGCTTTGTTTTTACGATCAGTCCTTGTTAATGCTGAACGCTTTTTTTTTGTGTGCGTCGCTTTTGATGTAGTCGAAATGATGTTACGACTTTATGTTGCGATATGACAAGTGATATTACTTAAAATTAATTGCTTAATACTTTTAATCTTTATAAAAACGTTATAAAGTATTTACATTTCAAATGTACTGAATATGAGTGCAAGTTCAATTCGTTACAAAGCCCATTACACAAGCTTTATAAAACTTAGTGATGAAACCAGTAGGCAGTTTACCAAATATATACCAATATTTAATAAGCTTCCGGAATTTTTGAAAAAACAGCATAATGACAAAAAAATTATTAGATGTTTAAATGACTTTTTAAAGGAAAAATCATATTATTCTATACAGGAATTCCTAAACGACAAAATTTAACTGCAAGAAATGTTTACTAAATATATAGACAGACTTACATAGGTTTTAGTAGGCATAATAATGGGTTTTTTGTTGATTGATGGCAGTCCTCCTCTCCTCTAGTTTTTAAGTAATATTGTTGTTGTGCTCAACAGGGTCCATAATTGATCTTAATTATATCATTATGGAATGCGATAAATTCTTTGAATCTTTGAATCAAATGGTAAGCGCCCTAATTCTTCACATAGGTAGGTACTTACATTAACAGTCATGTCATCGAGTCATCATGCTACAACAAATGTAAATTACCTGAAACAAGAAAAAAATATATTACAAAAATGTAACAGTATAAAATAATTTCCAATTCCACTGTCGTACGAACAGCGGTTTGAGTGGACGCAGTTAATACTGCTCTCTAGAATACAAAAGTAAATTATGTAAATATGTAGACTTAGATAAAATCAACTAAACGGAAAAAAAATTCAAGAACTCTAAGACGCGCAAAGTTATTTCAACAACGTCTAGTGTCGTTTTTATTATGAACCATAAAGAAATTATTAACTAATTGTAAAATACCACTCAAGTCATAAACATTAATAACTGATTCAACATGAACTCACCACATGTTTTATGGCTAGAATATTGCTTGCATTTGATTCCGTGTAGACTACAACATTAATTAAAATACTAATTAAATTTCATTGGTACATTTATATCTTACCTGTACAAAGCTATAAAACAGAAGCTGGTAAGAAAATTTAGCTTTTAACCGCATACTATTAGCAAGTGTAGGCTCTCAATTTGTACACTCGTTATAGTCTAGCAGTAAACTTCTCAAGTAGAGTTCCTAGACTTCCTAGTTTTAGCACAAGCTACACTGGCAATACTGATATTGTTAAAATATTCCTAGCAAGTATATAACAAATTCTACAATTTCGAGAGCTTTATGAGGTTTTTAGGTGCCGAAACTATCTTAACGGTCCAATCATCTATCGCCCATCCGAAGGTTGTCTGGAAGATATAGCGATAACACCGCTGCTTGTACTTAAGTAACAATAATATTATATACACAATTTTTTATATGTTTTTTTAATGGTGAGTAATAAAGTATTGTCGAATAGAATTGAATTGAAAATGCTGCTATGCGCTACCTCATAAATTGCTTAACAATGTATGTGAATATTTGCCGTACAAAGTGTTACATAAAACCGCACGCTCGCAGTTTTATCAGCCATTACGATCGCTGACATGTCGTATACAGTCGCATCCGCAGCGCGCGCTCCAGATCGAAACTAATAGCTTTACTTATGTAAATACAGAACAGAATTGCGGGCAAAATGCGCATTCCGGGAAATTCTTAAAGCAAAACGTTCGTAATTACTCGCCGATATAGGGAAGTGGCCCGCTCTGTAAGTCTGTTCCTGCGCTCGCCGACGGAATCACGAGTTTGAGCTTCAGCTTCGTGGCGTCGCTCGAACAAAGCGTATGATTAGACGTCACCTACCTATAATTCAACTAGTCATAATTACATTACAAGCGTGAAAACTGCGTAATTAACATTTTTTTTTATCTTTGATCCCAGGATTTGTGGTGGCGGAAAGCGGGCGGCGGCACTACGAAGCTCTCAGGTCAGTCACCCAGCGCACCTTACTCTCCTACGATCGGAATTCGTGAATCTTCAGAAATAACACGTCATTATGTCTTATTAGCCGTTGAGGAAGCACTTAGAGCAAATGCAAGGAAAATAACACGTCTCCTCCGCTGGACGGAGAATTGTTTTACTATAATATCCATTATTGCAGCCATTATAAAATTAGTCTAGCTCACATACGAGCACGGATGGGTAATAATTCAAATTGAAACCTAGTCTTCAATTATTTGAAAATTAGATACAGCATATAAAAATACAATAACTGCGCTTTATTTGAAGAACATTACGAAAATAGTTTTTTTTATTAATGATACCGAATTATGTCAGAACATTGCTCAAAAAATAACTGCTTCAAAGCCAACGAAGCGCAAACAAATATACAGTTAGTTTGTGGTGATACGCATAAGTACGTGCAATGTGAATAGATGGTAGTGACTCGCCAATATATTCGGGTAAGTAAGCGTGTATCATTAATGCAGTATCCATTACCGAAATTGATACATGGGTATTACGAAACTGACGTATCTATTCGGTGAGAAATAGTTAAGAGAGTGTAGAACTACTATACATACTTATACAGCTTTACCGTTGTACGAAAAATATTTGAGCTAATGACGATTGCCACGAATTGAAACATTAGAAGCATTAGGCACGATATAAAAGAAATCTGAACACCGAGTAGTCTATTTGTGATAATTTAATTTTGATGTTGAAATTAGGCAACATATACGTACCTACAGGTAAAATATCAATTAGTGCTTATTAATACGTTCCCCACCACGGCTGGTCACCGCGGGGGCTAAAGACCAAAACCCTCCACTCCAACCACTCTATATATGTACTTATAATGCAAGATCTCTTTTATCAAATGAAAGACTAATAGACTTCAAACAGGCAATATCAAAAATAAAATATGACATCATTGGGCTTGCAGAAATAAGAAGAACAGGTTATAATATTATAGAAGATAATGAACATATTTTCTGCTATTTTGGAGAAACAAAAGGCCACTATGGAGTCGGCTTTCTGATAAAGAAAAAATATAAAATGAACATTGACAGCTTCATTGGTATTTCTGAACGCATATGCATTTTAAATCTTCAATTCGAAAATAGTGGATTGTCAATCATTCAAGCCCACGCACCCACAATTGAGGCAAGCGACCTAGAGATAAAAAAATTCTATATTCAAATCCAACAAGCTCAAGTACACTGCAATAAACACCGGATTATACTAGGCGACTTCAATGCTCGTGTTGGACAAAGGTTACTAGGCGAAGAAAGAATACTGGGCAAATACTGTTATGGAAAAAGAGACAAAAGAGGTGAAACCCTACTCCACTTTTGCTGGGAAAACGATCTATATATTATAAATTCCCATTTTAAAAAGAATACAAATAATATGTGGACGTGGCTCTCACCAAAGAAATTCAAAAGTCAAATAGACTATGTACTAACCAATAGTAAAGAAAAAATAACAAATATAGAAGTATTAAGCAACCTGTCCTTCCCTAGTGATCACCGGTTTATAAGAAGCACAGTATTAATATCAAACTCAAAAAAAAGCAGAGCCAAGTACAAAAATAACAACAATGTCAAACTAAACGCATTAGAAGATAAAGAACTATTCGCTGAAGCTCTGAACTCAAGACTTAACACAATAAATTTGGAAGAAAATAAGGATGTTGAATCCCTCTATGATGAAATCAAAGAATCAATACACAACAGCTTACAAACAATAAGAAAAGAGACACCAAAAAAACAAAATACTATTCCTGAACACATAAAACATTTAATTGAACGAAGAAGTATACTAATTAAGAAGAAAAACTTAACAATTGGAGAAAAGAAAGAACGTTGCTACCTTTTTAAGAATATTTACAAACTCATGAAAAATGAAAGGAAAGAACACAGAATAAGAACACTAGAAACCTACCTAAAATCTGGCAGTCTGAAAAAAGGTTATAAAGCGCTCAACACCACCAAAAATTGGATTCCCTGCCTGAAAGAAAACTCAAAAGATAAAAAGACATTTTCTAGATCAAAAATAATGGAAACCGCCACCACATTTTATAAAAACCTATATGCAGCACCACAAAACTCAGACCAAACAGTATTACCGCTAACGCTGAACTCTGATGCTCTGCACAGATTCTCCACCTTTGAGGTCATGAAAAAAATGGAAGGTTTAAAATCTGAAAAAAGCTGTGGACCTGATGGTATCCCGAATGAAGCAATCAAAACAGGTAAATTTTCACTCGCATTACCTGTAACTATCCTATTCAATAAAATCTTAGATGAAAAAATAATACCTAAAGAGTGGGCAGAATCCAACATAATACTAATATATAAGAAAGGTGACCCTGCTGATATTGGAAACTACCGGCCAATTAGCCTACAATCAAGCATCTACAAACTGTTCGCTTCATGTCTGGAAGAGCGCCTTGCAACATACACTGAAAAACACCAGCCACCCGAACAAGCAGGCTTTAGGAAACATTTCTCCACCACGGACCATATCCACACACTAAACTTGATCATAGAGAAATATATGGAACATAACAAACCTCTTTATCTGGCCTTTATTGACTATGCCAAAGCATTCGACTCTATTTCCCATGATAGTATGTGGAAGGCACTGTATGAATGCAATGTTCCATCCGAGACTATCGAACTTATTAAAGACATCTATAGAAAAAGTGTGAGTCGTGTTAAATTGGAGAAACTAGGACCAGAAATAAATATCTGTAGAGGTGTCAGACAGGGTGATCCCCTCTCACCGAGAATTTTCATAACTGTACTGCAAAGCATAATGAGGAACCTAAACTGGAAAAGAAAAGGTATCAAGATAAAAAACGAATTTCTTAGCAACCTTCGTTTTGCGGATGATATTGTACTTTTCTCGGATTCAGCAACACAACTGGAAAATATGATCAACGAACTTCATGCTGCAAGCAACGCAGTCGGCTTACAAATGAATAGCATAAAAACAAAGATTATGACTAACCACCAAAACAAACCTATTATAGTCAATGATATCACACTAGACTACGTCCAAGAATACATATATCTGGGCAAACTGGTATCATTTTCGAAGTCCAGACTACAAGATGAACTAGACAGACGGATAACCAATACATGGAATAAATTTTGGAGCTACAAAGATACACTGAAATCAAATCTTCCAGTGAAACTTAAGAAAAAGGTACTTGACTCATGTTTACTGCCATGCCTCACCTATGCCTGCCAAACCTGGATATATAACACATACACACAAAATAAAATACAAGTATGCCAGAGATCAATGGAACGTAGTATATTGAACATAAAACGAAAAGACAGAATAAAGTGTTCAGAAATAAGAGAAACAACAAATGTAATAGATGCTCTAAAACACTGTAAGAAACTTAAATGGAAATGGGCTGGCCATGTCGCACGCATGAACACAAATAAATGGACTAAAAAAATAACAATGTGGACAGGACCAATTAGTAAAAGAAAAGTAGGAAGACCTAAAGAAAGATGGGCAGATGAGTTAATCAAGGTGGCTGGCAGGGACTGGATGATGAGAGCGAAAGAGAGAGAGACTTGGAGTAATATGGAGGAGGCCTTTACTCGTTGAGAGGTCCTTAATAAGACTGCATATGTTTAATTAATTAATCATTTATTTATAATTCTTTTGAAATACTATTATATATATCTAAGATTTAATTTTATAATGTCATGTAAATAATTTAATTTATTAAGGAATAAAGAGGCTATAATATATAATATATAATACGTTCCCATTATTGCTTTCATGATTCCAACATAAAACAAATTAATATTAGGTACTATCGGCAGTTGATTACAACCAACCGTTTCAAGAACTTGAAATGAACAAACCAAAGCATTGATTATGGAGGATCACAAAAATATCTCTTCGTTTAATGAACTTTAGCGGACAACTTCAGTGAGTTTAATTAAAATAATAATAAAAAACAAATGGGCCAATAAAATGTAACGACTGCATTCTGGCAGGTTGCAAGCGAGTGAACTCTCAAGGACTGCGTGTCTTTGGTGGTTTTCGAACAAAAAAATTAAAACGTTTCGTCGAATCGTCGATTTCCTAAATCACTCAGCCGGTTGTGCAGGTTATTCTGTTATTTTTACCGTTTACAAGTTATGGTATAAGCAGAAGGAAAAGTCTGTGGTGACCGAGTAGGGTTTCCTCACGTAAACATGCGTCATTGTTTTAGGTATGGCTTGAATGTTACCGACCTTGTCATGCTGTTTATTTTGTTACAGTAGCTTCGTATGATCTTGTTAGTCTGGCAGAGATATTATTTTGTAACACTAGCTTTATGTCTGTGTATCTGGATTTCAGGCACCTCTGAAATTTAGGTGCGTTTAATAGTTTTAACGTTAGCACTTACTTGAAAAGAAGGACTGTATAAACTTTAATATTACGCAATAAAAATCACTCGAACATTATAAAATGCAATATACCATTTACTTGAGCAATTGGACACCCCTATAAATTTTGTTATTCAATAAATCTATGCAGTTTACAACGCAACATAGATACATAAAAGCTCATAAATAGGACTAGCATCCGTTATAAAGATCTGTATTCAGTCAGTTATACTCAAATTTCTAGTTATTGATATTCCATTTTCTATATCATTAAAAAAGTTGCGATACAAAACCTCTGATTAAACTGGGGTAAAACCTATGGAACATTAATTTTTTATTCGTGTAATTTATTTATTTCTTAATTTGAAAACAAGTTTTCATGTGGCTCATATCATAAATATATCTATTCATTATAGAGATTAAGTACATCGTTAGCAGTCTATTTTTGCATTATCAATTTGATTTATCTCAAGAACCAAGCGTCAGTTTACCGATTCACTATCTTGAATTCATTTTCACGCGTCGCTGTGCCGGCGCCGACGTTGAGGCACGTGCCATTCTTACATTCGTGCAATTACGATACTGTCATTGCAGAATTCAATCGCTTCAAGTGTGACGTTTACAGCTTTTTAGTAACAAGATTTCTATAATTCATTTCAACATGCTTCAAACCAGATTAGTATCACTTTCTTTCCCAAACAAAGAATACTAAAAAACCAGTTCTTTTTGAAAATGTGTATGGTAACTGGTAAGGCATTAAGTCCAGCAGTGAGAGCGTAATAGGCTGATGATGACAAAAGCATTAAGTGTGCGACTTCATTTGACAAAAACTCAAGACTGCTCGTATCTCTGTAGACTCTATTTTAATTAAAACAACGCTCAGTTGGCAACAAAGATTGGCTAAGCACAGGTATGCGAGTAATACAGGAAATGTCCGAGCGATATCTATCCCGAGGCGATAGGTATGCAATGCAGCACAACTCAAAGAACAAACAAAAGGCGGTCGGTCGGGATCTCAGCCAGGGGCTTTTAATTGACAATGGTATGGGACCCATCTATACTGATCCACCGTACGATAGCATTTTACCTTTAACCCTCCCATTAGTGTGTGATAGCGAGCCCTCCCGACCGCTTATAGCTAGCTGACGAGCATAGCACCAAACTAATACGCTATTACCTATCTTTGAAAATCTATACATTCACCGCGAAGCCATAGGGATGCCAAAACTGTATAAAGGAAAAGTAAATTACAGTAAGTTATTGTACCTAGACAGAAGATTTACGTGACAGTTGAGCCATGGCGCTTTTAGTCGTTATGCTGATTGCCAATGCCTGTTAACTGAAAACTTGCGAGTCGCATTAGCACAGGCCCAATCAGGCTAATTTACAACTGCAGCAGTCCAGACTGGACCACCGAGAGAGCCAACAAATGTCTTTAGCTTCACAATTAGCAATATTTCTTCTTCACTCCTTTATTATTCTTTATTGACGAGTGGAAAATTTCAATGCCATACTAACTCGTTGGTGCCTTTTACTTCGTAAGTATCTTTTCACTGAGTACCTCCTACATTTGAGGAGTTTAGACTTTTAGGATATATTTTAGAAGATTATAATAACACTTCGTATTTTGGGTGGACTGGTGTTGCCCTGTGCTCTTGTATTCAAATAAGGATAATAAGCCATAAGACATTGCTCGCACGTGTGCCTACTACGTGCGTGTAATTACAACATAGAAGAGACAAAAGTATCTATTTTCTGGCAATTTCAACTAAACTGAAAGCTCATAATATGTCAGATATGTATCATAAGCCGTCTAACGCGTTGGTCAACGGTAGTTTTAATGCCCATTAAATTTAACATAACGTCAAAAAAGCTCGTTTGTAAAAGTAGCCGCCTTACAAGTTCACTTTGCCGGCAGTTTTATGAGCTATGCTTAGAAACCTGCACGGTCGCACGTCGGCGGACGAGTCACCTTGCATGCAAAGATGTCTGGATTCACCACGCTATAAATATGATCGCATGTCGGGATCTGTGAGAACATAATTGGATATTCGCGGTAAGCCCTCGATTCTGAAGATAAAGATGTCGAGGACAGTGAGGAGGCGGCGTTGTCAAGTGTCCATCGAGCGCTATCTGAGCGCGACATCTTTATACTGAGGTCGCTTTTTCTACGCGTGCGCGCTGCAGTGGGCGGTAATGGCGTCCGCCCCAACGGGATTCACGCGCCGACATCGTTTCGCGTCTCATCGTGCGCCCGCAATATATCGCTCCACTTAAACTACGCGTGAGCTTGTTCCGGTAAGTATACCTGCGCTATAAAACGTTGCTGCACTCGCACTTGACCGGAGACCGATAGGTTTACTTCCAATCGCGAGTGTCGCCGCGAGTTAAAAATGTTTATAGACGTAACATGTCGAGTCAACAATGTAATGAGCGGGTCAATTCAATGCTGTTGGTAGAAATCCATAACCCAATACCCTATATTCCCAAACCGGGCAAATAACACCATCATGGTTGGTAGTATTATAACGCGCTTAAACGCGCGTTAAGTGTTCTATCAATATCTGATACGACAAGCGCAAGGTGACGCGGAATTAACCTTTAACCGTAGTCGTAGACCTCAGACGCTGGATAAATCAACACATAACAATTGAGCTTTAACCGGCTAAACAATGGTGGATAAAAAAGCAATATTCACAAGTGCCGTGTAGATACTTAGCAAAAGTAAAACAAACAGCTTCCAAGAGATAACGTCACCTGATAAAGATTTGTGAAACGGACCAACAATGGTGATCCTCAATGAGAGCCTCCCACAAGCAACGGAACCTCTTCCGCCGATTAAATTGTAGAGCATCAAATATAATGGGCACAAACGAAACCAAGTAAAAGACAAGACCATTATCATACAATGCACACCGTTACACCTAATCAGATGAACTATGTGTTTGCTTAGACACGCACGCGGATCATTGCTATTTATAAGTAATATCAATCATCACATTTCAAAAATAAACAACGCTATATATTTCGAACGTAGGTAGGTAGTTAATTATTTTTAAGCGGCACAATTCATATTCTTTTTCTGAGAGGCGTCATCGTTATTAAAATTTAAACACTCAAGAAAAATGACTGACAGTTCGTTACAAGAACAAATACGAATATAACTGATAGGCTTTTAATTTATATGGTAATGTTTTACATGAATGAACGGCAATGTTTTAAAGGTCCATCACTCGTTGTACATACAAGCGCAATCTATCGATCTCGACCTACTTTAAATGTACATTTTTAGCACCTTTTAACTTGACAGAGTGGTCTCGTTTTGTTTATCTTTAATGGTAGGCGAGAGATCGCAGGTTGATTGTTCTCATGCATGTTAAGTAGTGTAGTCGAGTTATTTGTTTGCGCTCACGTGTGGATGCAGAGGGACAATGTGGGGCACATGGCCGGTGTCGTATCTATCGAAAGCGACCGTTCAATTTATCGCGAATCAAAAGTGGGGTTGAACACTGCATGTAAGTACAGGTAGAAGTATAAGAGTATTGCGTGCCGGAAGACACGCCTCACCGTTATAGCATTAGCGTTTTTGCATCCGCCATCAGTGGGACAGGGGTGCGTCGCCTCTCCCGCGGACCAGGAACCAATCAATTACATATTAGCTTAATGCGGCGTAGATGGCCGCAGTTCGCATCTCGGATTTGCATGGTGCAACGGCGCCGTCGACCGGTGACAACGTTCAACCATAACGGTGCATCGGTATGAACAACACAATCGTGATGTGATTGCAGTTTGTAGCTGCTAGTTAGCTTCACGTGTGACTAAAAGTCTCATGCTTTTTCCATTTCTATTGTCTATCTATGATTAATGTAGACAACTACATTAACATTAAACACAAAGTTAAACAGTAAAATATTCGACGTTTGCAGATACGATCGAGTCGGATATTGTTCAAGAGATTCAAGTGCACGATTCTGACTCCACTGGAATCGGATTTATGCGATATGAATTTCTTTTGTTGGGGGGTTAGCGGAATCGTAAAATAAATTTTAATTGAAGGTACGGAATAGGGATGGCACATTACAATAGCGGACGTGAAAGGGAGGCGGGGGCTCGTGGTGGCCGCCGGCAGCGTCCCGCCCGCCTATTCTGAATCTCGCCTCGAACACTCGACCCGCCCACCTAACGTGCCCAAACTCTCCCCGGAAATTGAGATCACTAACACAAACACTGTACTCTATTGATTCCAAAGGACAATACATTTATATGCGTATTAGAATGAATGAATTAATTAATTCTAATGTTTTTGACCATGGTAGTTTAAAACAGTATATCTGCGTATTGTTTCAAATATACATTTTTATTTAAAATTATGAATGTCTTTCTTTATAACATAACACTACACTAACATTCTTATTGCTAACATAATGTTAACATTTGCTAACTTTGAAACAACATGTGCGAATGTAAACGAATCGATAAATTCGCGATGCATAATAGTTGAAGTAGCAAATAAAATGTAAATTTAATAAAAGGGAAGAATGGTGAGCCAGACGTAGAGCATATCGAACGCATAAAACGCGGCAGGCGAGCTATAAACATGCCAGTATCGACACTAGTTCAATACCAGGGCTTCGCTTGTGAAGCCGGACCATCTATTACTTTCGAGCACCTAAACTGATTGTAGAACTACGAGCTCTTGTTGCTACTCATAATGCAACTAATAGCTTCTTAACTTACGACCACTATCGGCTGCTGCCGTGTAATTAAACACTATTTATGCTGAACACGCTTTACAATTAATGTAGAATGATACAAATCTAAAATCGACATTATAAGCATAAATGATGAAACAAATCTAAAAACAGACAAAGTCATCCTTCCAGTCATGTTTTATTCTTATTTGTAAAGTACAGAAATGTTTATAAATAGTTGTTCCCACATTTCAATAACAGTGTAAAGGTGGAATATGATGTCTCAAGAGTAAACACGCTAGTTTTTGTGTACGAAAAGAAAAGGCTGATGTATGCGATGATCGATGATAAACATCATTACCGCATATATGAATTCGTTTCGTAACGAGTTTATCGAAGGCCCGTTACAGAGACCGGTCGCATGCGGCTTACAGGTGGCATTCGCCTACCAATTAGTAACTACCGACAATCTTACATAACTTCGTCATTGCACATCTCGCATCGACGAGTTTAAGTACATTACAATAATATATCAACTTCCCTAATACCGATTGCGGCGGGCTTTGGTCATCCAAACAACTATTAAATTGAAAATGACAGAGAAATGTAAGTGATAAATGCATTCGGATCGGGCCCCGACGTTGTTAAGCAATGATCGCGGGAAATTGAAAATGATCGATAAATCGAAACCCATGCATAATTTAATAGATTGCATCTACCACGTTTATACTTTAGCTTCTCTTTGATATCAAATACATAACATAATGTTGCTGTTATGTTAATACGAGGATTGATTATTATGTCTTATTCGGATAGAAAACATCAATCAATATGCACATTCTCGACAGAAATCATTCTCATTGCGCGCATAAATTGCACTCCTCATATACATCTCAATCAGTTCGATTGAAGTGCTAACTAACTCTCAGTGCCTTAAGTATTCTAATCAATGGAAATGAGATTTATTACTTCGATGTGAAGACATTCTCGGCTTAGCTCGAATTGAGCGTGTTCTAAGGCTGATCTTATGGACACCCGTAAAGCCGCAATGCAATTTGCCGAGCGTACCTACTGCTGCGAAGATTGAAACGAACCTGTAAATCGAATCTATCACGTACGAGTTGCTGTCATTACGGTGAGCTTTAGATTTCCTTGCGGTCGTCGGTCCGCCATGTGGGAGACGAGACAGTATTACTCATTTCTGATTGTAATTATGATTTTAACTTCGAATAACCCATTGGCTCCTGTGTAATAAATAAAATGCATTAGATTACGGTTTAGGTCTCAGAATGTAATTAAGATTACTTAGTTAAGCCATTTTAAAAAAGACACATCGAAACTCATGTTAGGTTATCATATCAGGTGCGCATTAAACGGCATGAAATATTCATACATACAATATTTCAACTCAATTATCAAGAAGGACTTCGCCATCAGACACTAATCTCAAGTAGCAGCGCCTCATGTTGATAGATGGTGTTGCAATTCAAATCTTAATTGTTATTTGGATTCCAATTTGCATCGACTCTATGTTTTACTATCGTACTTCATAAATCACCAGGGTGCACTCATTCATATTTCATGTGGTATCATAGGATGTATCACAGACGCGATACTAAATTCTATTTACGAGTTCAGTCGGAGTTGAGCTGCTGTATGGATAGCGTTGCATCGACTGCGGAGGTAAAGGATGCTCGTGTGCTGTATACATATCGAGTTTATATCTAAACAGATAATAAACTAGTAGATTAATAATTCAACATAAACTTCATAAGCCACGTTTATTTTCTGAGCATGTGTCGCTATCGTGAGTCATAACAATGTCACATTTACACGTCATAATTTACGACGCGCATAGAATAGAAAATCCGTGGGTTACTGGCAACATTACACATTTATGCTAACTATTAGACATGGCAAAACATACAACACAAATTTTACGACACCTTGACCATGATCTCCAATAAATCAAATGACAGTTAGTGAGACTTTGTCATGGCTTTCAAACGTTAACTAGAAACTTGTGAAAAACATGTCCCACTAATAAATCGATATGATTTACGTTACTTTGTCTACGGTTTGTTTTGTTAGTATGCATGATCATATTTCAACGCATCAATGATATCTTTATAGATAGATAGATAGATAACGCTTTATGTTAGTGTCTTGACCTTAAGTCATTCATTACGTTTCTATTTTGACACCCCATTTAATCTGGGTCCAATTGATGACGCTGCAATACTTATAGCTGTACTTTTCTAATTCTACGAATTCGTTACCGATTCATTCAGAACGCGTGCCTTGCGCAAAAAATCAATGGTAACCAGATCAAATTTTCCGCATAGATTGTCAATTTCGGCGCGAAATGCCGATGTAAAGCGGTAGTACAAGCTCAAGGTAGCCACGACCTACCGTTACTAAGAGACACTATTGTACTGGACAGTTAACTTCGAAGAAAATATGATCAATAACATCGTCAAATTGTCAACCATAAAGTTTACTGGCTTACTTTTCCGCAAGCAAACCATTTGTCGTGACTTAACAGTAAAGTGCATGCGTCAGATGTTGTAACTATCTTCACGAAGTGCTGAGACGTAAAGGGACGGTTCATCCCGACATGAGACATAATAATAGCAAAAAGGACGTACACCAGTTAGCATGAGCACGTCGTTAGCGGTGTCCCGGCGCGTCGTTAAACAACACGTGTTCTCGTTGCCCTGTTATCGCATGCAGTGCACCCGTCAATGTCACGTCAGAAAGTCGTGATGGATGTGAATAAAGTAGTATCGCCTAGTTAGGCGGGATGGTCTGTGAGGTCGCCGGCGCTCGGTTCGGCAAGTTCGCGTCTGCGATGTCACCCGGGGCGGGTACTCCGCGGTCGCGGCAGTGCCAGTGAGATCGTGACTGTCGCGCGTGCGTCGCCGCTGTCATGCGCTACTTGTGATTATCATGTTTCGCGACTCGCGCCCTCGTCACGCCGTTCTATTGTGTACCACCCGAGACTTCTTTTCGATCGCGAATACAAAACATCTATTGTAATTAATTTAGGTGGTTTCCTAACCACAGAAACGAATAACAATATAATTAACATTAATAAGTTTTAGAATTCAATATGGTGGAATTGTTGAAAAATGATGTCGGACGATTAGATTGCTGCTAGGTAGTGCAACCATTCAAATTGGACACAGCAATACATAGCAAATAAGTGGATTAGATACAATGTTAGGTGGGTGGCACTATTTAGCCTAACTAAATATTATAATAGCATTGAGGCCACGAAACCCGTGGCGTATGTAATCATAAGCAAATTTGTATGGGATCATTTTGACGAATTAAACAAATCGGTTCATGTTTTCAGAGTTATATACAAAACAAAAGCAAACTATATATACCTACAGAGACGACTTAAGTAGGTACCTCTTTCTTTCCGTTCGGTAAAAAGTTAAAGTAGCACGGACAAAAATACGGTTACTTAATAAAAAAAAGATAACGTGATTGTCGCAAAGTAGGTAAATGGTCCGATTGACAGCAATTTTATACTCAAATAACATCAAAACAGCCTTCGAATTGTTTTAAGTTAATAGGTACAAGGTTATAAAATATTAGCTTATTTGGTGTGCTGGTAATTCTTACTCTCACTAAAGGGAATTTTCATTTGTGTCAGAACTACTTCTACCAAAACTAACTTATGAAATGTTCTGCATTAAAATAGTAGGTTATATCGTCTAAACTATCATCAAGCAAGCAAATTGCTTCTCTCGTCACTCAGATACTTAAAAAAAATGAAGAGCAAAGGTTCGAGAAAATTATCTATTAAAATACTCATAACGAACAAAATTAAATGGTGAAAATGTTTGCCTGCGATGGTATATAGTGCAGCTTACTTGATATGGTGTACAATCACATGCATAGTTATAGTTAGGCATAGATAATACAATAAGATCGTTTCGAGAGATAATGTCAAAAAGTGACATAGGATAAACTTGTCTTTAACCAAAATTATAGCCTTTATGCGAAAACAAACAAACAGACACACAATTTTAAAAGTCTAAAAACTACTGATAGGGCCATAATAAAACTCAATAAGTGAATTTAAAAAGTACGTCCCTTCAATAACTTAGTACAGATGAGACACGTAAATGCAACGAGCGCGCGTTGAAGTCTTTTATATGGGAAGTATATCGGTGCATTTCTTTTACGTCTTTTGTGATAATATACAAAAAATATCTCAAATATTTTACTATGACCTGGTTTACACATTTACTGCAGTAAATCACATTTCAATATATGCTTCTGCTAATGCTGAAACGTAATTTTTTTTTGTATGTTGGAGTGAGATTTTACATAAGGAAGGCTTGTTTGTTCAAGTAGAGGGTAGTTCAGCGTAATATCATTGGGTATATCGAGAGAACAGAGTGCATGGGCACGGAGAAGCGAAATGCGGCCGCCCCGACCTCTGCGAACGCAATAATTGAGCATAGAAATCAAATTACAGATGATTGATGACGCCGTTACCGCACGACCGAAGCCGCAATGACGACGCCGCCGCCGCCGACCAGACCGTATCATTTGCGTAATAGGAATTCAACAAAATATATAACCAACCAAACATACAGTTACCTTAATATACATAGAAAAATAATCAATCCGATGAAGCCAACACGTGAAGAGTTCCGTCGGAAATAAAATTCGCAAACGAATCGTACGATTTTATCTATGTCCGGACATGAGCGTAAAACAAGTCAGTGTAAATCAATCTTGTCAGCGGAGGTTACATAGAATGACATCTGTAATTTTACGATAGCCCGTATAATACCATTAGAGGCTATAAAAGCTTGATCGAATAGCGCTGTGATCTTTCACAGTGCCGCTTGAAATATCGCCAAGCAGATCACTTACACTAATGCCTGGAAGTAGGTCTCAATTGATATGCCTACGAAGCCTGCATTGCCGTATTTAATAATGTTAAGTACGTTATTTTCGCAGTACTATGTCAGCATAACGTACTTATTATCAGAATTCGAATATAAATAATGTTATATCATAATACAAAACGGAATAGACAAGCTAAAGTGCAAGAAAGCAAGCTTGCCGTGCAAGCCCGAGGCGCCTCGGCGCAAGTACAGGTCTCTTCTATTATTACGAACTACGACCATTTATTGCTTTATCCTACTTATCTAGAGTAAAAGTGAAATTCCACTGATAGAAGCGATCTTTTGATTTTCAATGTTCAATATCAATCGACATAAATACCACTTTCTCTCGTTATTGTTTATTGCGCAAATGATACAATGTAGTTAACATTGTATCATTTGCATATTGGAATGGGTATTCAACTTTTAGTGTTACTTGTATTTCAGGATACGAGATATAATAAAAAAATGCTAGCTTCTGTTAGTTGTAAAGTAAAAAAAAGAACGTAAAAAAGTAGTATCTAATATATCAGATGTCCAATTAGTTACTAGCTACTATACAGCTACATAACGGCAAAATAATTGCGACGACATCGACAGTCAATAGTGAGGTATACAATTATAGACACGTAATGACGTTAATAAGTGTTACAAAAATTACGTATTCAAGAGACGACGGTACTGCACCGGGCCGTCCTCGAAGTGTAGTGATGCGATGTATTAATAAACCAGGCGTTAAGGTGCCCGTCTTGATGCATATGCAAGGTAGCGGTGAAGGGCTTTAGGATAAAATCAACCAATAAGATTGCTTTATTTTTATATCGCGTCATAATGAAACAATTCTATTGGCGTAATTTTCCGAGCCCCGCTACCTCACACAGCTTTGGAGGGCAGACATCTTTACACAGTGCGTGCTGCATGCCTTAGGAACAGGTGTTAACGCAAACCTTGGAGATGTCACCAGACCTGTTCTAGACCAAATTTACGAACCACCCACACCCAACCAAGACGATAAAGTCACCTGTAATGGCACAAATCGATGTTATCATGCAGATGAATCGCTCAGCACTGTGTTGAGATAGATGGAGTACAAGTACTAGAGCTTTACGCAAACTTATTCGTAACGAATGCTTGGCTTGGCACTTGTAATACGTATTAGCACAGAACACGAGACGGTCATTAACAAGGCCATTACAGTTCATCTGCGTTTCTCTTACCTGGAAGTCTAGCATTTAGAACAAGTTTTGCTGTCCATATGTATTGCATACATTTACTTGTGCATACGTTCTTGACAATATTCTTGTAGAATACAGAAGTAAAGTATTAAATAAAACATTTGAGCTTTTTTATTACTCGCAGTTTAGGTTGAAAGTAAAATAACTATTTCATAAGTTATTAAATTTCGTACGCGCTACAACTTAAATTGTTTAACGGTCCGACAGAAGTGACTAGGCGTGCCTACCATAAAGTATTTTCAAACGTATGTAATTTACAAAATTTCGTCGTCATTGTACGATTATTATAACTTGAAATTGATGGGTGCGGAAGCAATCAGTGTTAAAGCTGATGGAAAATATCGAATTCAATTAATAAAAAGAAAACATCACGTGGGAACATGCCAGGGAAGTATCAATGCAGATTGTTAAATGCCATTTATATGTCACTATATACAATTCAAAGTCCTGACTCATTCAATGACAAATAAATGCACAAACTTAATCACTGGTCCTAGGACATGAAATTTTCAGGGTTCTTTGGAAGCCTTCTCTTCTTCTTCCTTGCTTTTTTATGGAGAAGAATTTTAAAATAAAAAGATGTTTATATCTACTAATGGAATATTAAAATTTGTATATACAAAATATCAACACCCATGCAGGCAAATCCGTGGACAGATCCGTGTATCTACTTAAATTTCAAACTTGTGCACAACACTAGGAGATGCGTATCATTATGTCATAAAATAAATGCTTGTAAAAAAAAGTAAAATGACCTCAAAAGCAATCAAAGGTAAAGGAAAAGTGAATGTAATTGCGCACAACACCACAAAGTATGATGTGCACAGAAATAGAAACAAATTGCGATGTCGCACTCGATAATAGGCCGAGTCACCGCAGCGAGGCTCCATCCAAGAATCACCACTACAAGGCCATATTTATAAGCTAATTGTGATAGCGATCCACTCAGTTAAGCCATTACGGATTTCAATATAGTTTCTCTAAAACATTGTTTACATAAAGTTTAAAGAAAGTTACGGTAGACGCGGATGCAACGAGTGCACCGAAAACCTACTTCTGATTGTGCTTCGAGCCCATGCTGCCGTGAACAATGCTACAAAATTATAGGATTTAGACCCTAGTCCCTCACTGAGTTAGCATGATTAATCGAGGAGAAACCAGACGGGATTATACGTTCGTAATTTGAGATAGCACGTTTTGTACTGTACCGATCATTAGTACAGTCATTTCGCACACGATTGAATGATTTTTTCGCACAAAATTTTGTTAGAAAATCATGCAGGTACGAACATGATGTGTGGAAATTACACGTATTATTGTTTTGATCCGCGTGAGCTTAATATATTGCCTTTCAGATTGCACGTTCGTGCCATTGTTTCATAGATGCGTTTGAACTCTCGCTGCAAATGATATATGATGTTGAACTTGTGCAATAACATCATTGGAATGTTGTTCTTACTTTACCCATATTCTATCCTTTTTTGTTGCTTTACTTTGTCACCAAAATTATGTACAATTGATATTAGTAATGTGGGTCTCAAGTGTAATAGTCGTAGATCACCACAAAACTTTGAAATTATAGGCGCAAGGAAAAAGATTTATATAAAAGATCTTACAACAGTTTTAAAACCACGACAAATGAGAAATAATAAAGCTGCTGCAAGCTATATCATGGAAAGTGGCACCATTTTTCAAATACTACAACTCTAGCGTCGAGATAGGTCAATGCTGACAATGTAACCATTTCATTTCTCTTTCCTCAAGGGTTTGCAGAAAGAAAACCATTTCATGGTTAAGTTAGTCTTTGTAGGTAATTTTTTTTACAATGCCTACTCGAAACTGTATTACACTTCGACGTTGCATTCTCGATATTTATTCACTTTGTAGTAATCCTATTTATTGCACAAGGCGTCGCACATAATTTTTAGAGCTGTAAAAATAAAAATCAAATCACAAAAATATAAAATTCACTGTTTCTGAACGATACCTTCCATGTCATAGGCAGTGCTGTCATCTCCGTCATACTTCATTCCTTTTTTATGTGCGGGCGTCGCAGCTTCGACTTATCGATTAAATTCGTTATTTTATTGGAAATTTTGTGAAAAAGTTAGTTGAAAGCAGTGTTATGGAGAAAAGATCGTCATAAGTCCAAATAATGACGAAAAATAACATGTTGGGAACGCAAGATACGAAACTCGCCAACTAGTTCGGACGATCAAGGTTAGTTCGTGGTCATTAACTGTGTGTTAGTTTTATCTGTAAATCTGCCTTTGTCCCTTCCTTTTTAGGGAAAAGGCGCATACTTTGGAAAGTAACTGATATTTTTTCCTCATGATTTTTGCGTAGTTTTTCTTTTCTAACTACCCACATAATTCATGATTTTTTCCATTCTTTTTTCTTGCATGATGCTCGGCTGATAATGAGTTGCTCCGATGGCGTATTGTAACCTTCAACACTGCACACGCTGCTTGCTGAATCATATAGTCTAGAGTCGTACCATGAGTGCGTACCATGACTTTAAATCATACAGTCATAGGATGTAACGTGAGTGCGTACCATGAGTGCGTATCATGACTTTAAATCATACAGTCATAGGACGTAACGTGAGTGCGTACCATGAGTGCATACCATGACATACAGTCTAGAGGCGTAACGTGATTGCGTACAATGACTTTAAATCATATAGTCTAGAGACGCAACGTGAGTGCGTACCATGACTTTAAATCATACAGTCTGGAGGCGTAACGTGAGTGCGTACCATGACTTTAAAAACCTTCAATACTGCACAGGCAGTTTATGGAATCATACAGTCTAGAGGAGTAACGCGAGTGCGTACAATGACTTTAAAAACCTTCAATACTGCACACGCAGTTTATTGAATCATACAGTCTAAAGGAGTAACGCGAGTGCGTACAATAACTTTAAAAACCTTCAATACTGCACACGCAGCTTGTTGAATCATACAGCCAAGAGGCGTAACGTGAGTACGGACAATGACTTTAAAACCTTCAATACTGCACACGCAGCTTGTTGAATCATACAGCCAAGAGGCGTAACGTGAGTATGGACAATGACTTTAAAACCTTCAATACTGCACATGCAGCTGGTTGAATCAAATAGTCTATAGGTGAAGCGTGAATACGTACAAAACCTGATATGGCGCTGGATTTTCTTGACCAGGCAAAGCTCGACCATAATCATCCAAGGTCACCGACACCAGACCCGCGACAATGGTCTTCTGATGATGATAACCGGGTTAGATCCCGTACATTCATTCCGACAGGTCTAGGTACAGATACTGCAGATGCAGCTAGCATGTCCGAGCTCAAGCGAAAAGCCATGTCTGACGCACCAGAGTTTTTATAGCCAAAATGCATTCATAGATCCAGTACGGAAAGATGAATTATTTGGTGGGCGATTTATGATAAGGTATCTAAACGTTTGGGTAGAATCCTAGTGTAAATGGTAAAGGCAGAAGAAACCACGATAAAGGAAACCCTAATACCTGAAGACCTAGCTTACGGAGGGCACCAAGGTTCAACTTAGAATTTTCTGCAGTCTTATACACGATCTTAAAGCGTCGGGATAAACCCCTTATAAAGGCTAAAACAAGCCAGTCAGTTTCTAGACGTATATCTGTGGGACATAAATCATAAACAAAAAACAAGAACACAAAACTCTTGTCTTTTATTATATAACAACAAAGCAACGAATTATATACAGTTGGATAGAAAATTGAAATAAATGCTAAAAACTAAACTTCTTACAAAGAAAAAATTTGAGAAAGCTCCGGCCTTCATTCAAAGTTTAGCAAGGCTGGCGTTCTACCTACATCTCTAGACATCAGGTTCATTTTGAATATGAAGGACAATAACAACTGAAGACTTTAAAATGGAAGATATTCACACAGCTAATATTTACCAAGTAAGGTTTTTTATATATATTATGTCCACATCAAGAAACCGTAATTTTAAGTTCCTACCCATAATTTAAAACTTCAAGATAACCTACGATTTTCAATGACTTCCTTTGGTTTGTCATTGGCTTCTCTACCAGTTGGTAATTATCTTAGAAACCGAGATCTGTTGTTACTTGTGTGTTATTCTGATGTCTTACTACACATTAATGACCATAATTTAAAATTTGCTTGGAGGGTTCATTAAACTTTCTCAAAAGGTTAAGATTTGTGTTAAAACAAGCGAAGATGTATTTTGATTTGGAACAAAAAACAAACACATTTCGGCATTGAAATATGTAGATTTACAGAATAGTCATTATATGTGTTTAAAGTTTACAAAAAGAAACTTAAAAATACCTGACGAAACAAAATATTTTTCCAGATTAAGCAGATTGACAATCAGGGCCTTTTTACCTTTTTTACCTTTGTTAATACCTTAGGTTACTTTTCTCAGCCTACCCTGCAGTTTCCTTTGTATAGAAAGAAAAATTACAAACTGCATAACATTACGAATGATTTATATGAGAAATGTATCAAACTCGAAGTCAGAGTCGTCTTGGGAAAAATAATGTTTTAACTCAGTGGTAAGTACCTTCTAGAAATCTTCATAGGTGCCTCCCTTATTGGGCGGGGTGTTTTTTTGTAACGTGAGTTTTTTGTTTTGGGATCACACAATCACAACTAGTATACTTTATTATTAGAATTGAAATCAGCTTACATTGGCCTTCAATGCTTTGCTAAGGATTAACAGAATAAACATGGGCAGAGTACCGCTGTTGTCTGCATTAATGAAGATGTCTAATACTAATACTAAAACTCTCAGAGATATCTTGCACTAGCTTAAGCAAAGATAGCTTAATATACGTACAAAATAATATATATTAATTAATAAAGGACCAAAACATTGAATGGGACCTGGCTCCAGGTGCCTGTGATCTATCATGATCATAATCACGAACTGTTATTTGGAGTCCCTAAATTGATGTTTATGTACAAGAATTTTTGTGCGAAGCATATAATATAAAAAAAAAAAAAAAAAAACTAAGCAGATGATTATATTTACTTATGCATGTTATGTACTTTCTTATAATTCATTAAATTTCAGATTCATTCACAGAACTGGGCACCCATTTAGACCACAATTGTTTTGTATGTGAAGTTAACAACCAAACATACCATCACAATGTTGAACTTGTCTCACATTTTTTCACATTTACGTTTTAGGTGGTATATACATATTATTACGGATAAGAGATCCTTTGGCATAGCCTGACCTTATGGACCCTATGGTCAAAGCATTCATTGGATTGGGAAACTCATTTATTTTACGTCTTCCTTCTATTCTAGTTTATCTGTATTTTTAAGAAATATTATTTTGATCAAGCCACTGCACGGGAGTCATGGTCAGCTAATAGGCCTAAGAAGGCCTTTAGTTACTCTTATTATTTTTATTTTTCCAAAGAAGATTGATCCATTTCACCCTCTCTGGTAGCATTATATCCTGGTTTCGAAGGTATTATCAACCAAACATAGTTATATTTCCAAGGGGTATCAAAATTAATTATAATTTAAACTTAGACTAAAAAAATAATAATAATAATAATTTCAGAAATAATAATAATTGGATATCAATAATTTCAATAAGAACTCCGATAACTTTTTAGCATTGTGTTAATAGTACACTTCACCCTTAGCGTGGCGTCTTAGCTTTGGCTACGGCTCCGCCAATGCCTAATAAAGGTCCGGGCAAAGACCCGAGAATAAACCCACATAGGATAATAATAATAATTCAAAGTATTACATAATTTTTCCTATTTTCTCAAATAGGATTCAAATTCTCGTCTCTGAATATCATTCAGGTACAGACTCGCCGTTCGGCTTCTGTTTTAATATCAGGTAAATGTGTTATTTAGATGACCAAATTATAGGATTCACAAAAGAAGTTTACGGAATTAAACTTTGCTATTCAAAATACGTATCTACATGAGATCCTAGTACTCAATCACTTGTAGTAATTTTATCCAAACGAGAGTAAAGCTTTTGATTCCATATCCAAAAAGTTTGTGTCTTTCCTCGCGTTGTCAACTATACAATGAGTGCGAAGTTAAAGTAAGTCGCACGAATGGAAATTAATATTTGGCTAGAAGCACTTACTAGAATAAAGACTAATTACTGATTTTACCTACAAATAAAATACTTTGGTGCCTAATCTAGTTATACTTTTTTACCTCACGAAACGAAAGTATTATCAGTTTAGATAGATGTCATGGCACCTAAGAGCTACCTCCATCAAAGAAATTAATTCATACATCTAAGAGATAATCCATTGCTCCTACCACAAGTCACATATACATTAGACATACTTACATTTATAGTTTGGTGCAAATACTGGTATTTGCAGCACATAGTAGCCGCTACACTTCTACCTCGGCTAGTTATAAGGAGTTCTGTCCATGTTATAAAATGAACAACAGGATGGTCAGGAAGCTTATTAGTATTGCATTCACAAAGGTAATTCATAATATCTTCAAGCAATAATGCTAATAACGGTAATTGGGCTTACATTATCAATTGATTTATTGGTTTTAGGTTGAACGTAAGGTTCATAATGATGTGGATAATCACTCCACTTTTTTCGTTTATATGTGTTAATGTATCTTTTTATTTTTCTATCTAGAATCCTGCCTGCCTATCTCGTTTGTGTGAAAGCGCTAAACATCTACAAAGTGAATAAATATCGAGAATGCAACGTCGAAGTGTAATTAATGGTTAAACGAACTTACCTTGGGTGATGTTCGACCATAATTATACTAGACGTTGCATTCGAAGATATTTATAGTCCCACCCGAACCCAGCTACTAAAGCCCATACAACTAACAAACGAGATAAGTGTCTCTGAAAGAATGAAGTATGACGGAGATGACAGCACTGCCTATGACATGGAAGGTATCGTTCAGAAACAGTGAATTTTATATTTTTGTGATTTGATTTTTATTTTTACAGCTCTAAAAATTATGTGCGACGCCTTGTGCAATAAATAGGATTACTACAAAGTGAATAAATATCTTCGAATGCAACGTCTAGTATAATTATGGTCGAACATCACCCAAGGTAAGTTCGTTTAACCATTAATTATGTTGGTTTGTTTGTGTACAGTAAATAACGTAAAGAAAAAATCGCAAATAAAATGTACATAAATTACGAAGACAGATACGAGACGTAGAGCTTATCTTGGTGCTGTGCATTGTTAAGAACACCTGGCTTCTTCACAAACTAATATGCTACTATCAGTAAAGCTAATTGAATCAAATTGGTTTTCAATTCGCGATAGACGGAGTAAATGGACGTATTTGCAGCATTTTAATTTGCGCAATTTAAGAATCAATGGTAAGATCGCCAGTCACGTAGGCGTAGGTAGTCAGTTCTATACTTGTGTTGTACCGATCGGGAGCGGAGAAATCGAGAATCTCTCATTAATGTAAATCGCGAAGCGGCCTCCAGATAGCGCATCAACCCACTAACCTTCACTGAGAGAACACCCGAGATACCCGCGAGACTGAAGCGGATTCTGGGACTGAAGCAGGCGCAAGGAAACTATTGCACATAAATTGTTGATAAAGTTTTCTAGGTCCGCATCTGCATGCGTCATTTTCAGCGACAAAGTCACTTTTCATCAATAGCTGGTTAAACAAAAATTTAGAAAAAGATCTAGCGACGCCGTAACATTTTTTAACTAAAAATGTGTTTATTTGAGGTGTCATTGTCGCTTAGACGTATCTGTCACTTGATACACCCATACGAAGTTAATTAAGTAAGGCCTATTATGCAAAAATGAGGCGATTTATTCGGATGTAGCGTATTCATTTATTTTCCGTAAGCTTGTAATCACGCGATGCCTGAAGGTGTAAAAGTACTTTGTAAATAAATAATCACCGGTTCTTCCCGCGACCGATACAAATGAACTCGAAATGATTATTCATTTAAATGCAGGTCTATTTACGACACATGATAGTTATTTTCAAATGATGCATTCTCAAACTACTACAGTTAATGAGTTCGCAAAAAAAGAAACATTCAATCCAAACTGACGGGCCTGTTAGTAGAGCTGGCGCCTGCAGCAGTATTTATGTTCAAACCAGCTGCCTTAAATAGTTTTAGTCGCTAGTGAAAAACTGGTACAATTTGATGTAAATTAAGATAAGCGCGCTTTTTAGGATACAAGAACATAAAAATGCAAGGAACGAGATATACGAGCTGCCTTCGCCGACTTATATGGTGTTTTATGTTTAGCAGACGCGTTCCAATTCAAATACTGGCTTCGAACAATAAGATAGGTTGACGCGTTACCGACATTTGCTACCTTATAGAGGCGGACGGTCTCATCCCATGGCTCAGTCAGCGGCGCGCATAAGGAAGCCGACGCGCCCCATTAGATAGCGACGAAACAAATTACTATTTCATTCAATGTAAATTCGCGGACTCTTGCTGATGCTAATAGCTGAACTTAGACACGCCTAATAGTTTACATTCAAGTGGATTAAGCCGTTCCGCGCCCCCTTTGTGTTCTGACGCCGACTCACGATGGCTGCATCGGTTTATAGCGCCAGCTACGAATATATACTTGAATAGCGTATCTGTTATTATCTTTAACAGAAGCTGATTCTTTTATTGCCGGTACGAACGCGACGGTACCTTGCTGAGCTGTGATGCGCGTTGCAACGTTTATTACTTACCTACATACTACGATATCGACAAAAAGAGCTTTTATACAAGTTATTTAACTGGGATATGAAAATAAAAACGTCGTCATTGAAAATGAGTATGTAATAAACATATGTTTAAAACTTATTTAAAAAAAAAAGCTAGGTTTATATAATCTCGCTAACGGTATCTTGAAAGTTCATCAACATCTTCCTTTGTCATATTAATTTAATGTAAGCAATAAACATCTCTCTGCTATGTTAAAATTAATATGAAAAGGTGTTAATTAAATGGAAAACTAAAATTTTTGTTATAACACTATAATTAACATAATTTATATTAATATCGGGCTAATTAATAATATGAAATTATTATATTAACATGTTTCCGACGATCATAAGATATAAATATATCTCTTAATAGAGTGTCGTAGTTTTTTATTAGTAAACATAAAATTGTATGATTAAAATTATAAAATACGTTAATAATGACTAGTAAGTTCATTATAATTTTAAAAACATCATTAATGGATACTTGTTTCCGAATAAGACACAGCACACATACACACAAAAAGCATCCTTCGTTACGTCAAACGTACCAATAGACCAAAATTTAAACCTCACATAACTTATTAACCATTTCATCGTCATCATCAGCCTATTACGTTCCTCCTGCTAGGACACAAGTCATTTTCAGAGAGAGATAGAAAGAGAGTATTTACCATAATCCAACACACTTCCTATTGCGGGTTGGTATATGTCACATGCCAAAGCCTCTTTGCAAGATTCACAACTAAGGCAATGAAGAAAAAACGCGCAAATGTCACATTTATTTGCATCAAGAAGGTACAAAAAACACAAATATCAAAGGTATAAATCACAGTTCATAAAAGAAACTAACATTAAACTCAGCATCGAGTTAACGAACAAAACTAATCCAACGTTTCTATACTAAACCTAGAGCTTTACTCCTGTCTCCACTAACATTCAAAGATGGGCTTACGTCATCTTCTTGTAAAGGAAGCAATATCGGTTAGTGAGCTATAACCACAAGGTCTGAAATTATAGAGCAACGAAATACAAACCTATCATTACTACACTGAACCACTTGGCTTCTAAGATTATTGTATACAATGCATTAGCGCATGTTGGCTAACTTAATTATACGAGAAGTTAGCGTTCTCGTTCCGGTTCGTATACAGAACTGTTACACACAATCAATGCCAACCATAAATTCACAACACAAAAGCCTTTCTCTATAGACGTTTCGTTCAGTTGTCTATAAAGATATACTTATCAAGTAGTGTCTGCCAAATTACAGCTTGCTGAAATCCTAGTCTCTAATTAACACATTGAACTATTGGACTTCTAATTTAATTGTAGTTCAAGCTCTACAATTTATGACTGTTCACACATACAGGTAGAGCGTGAATCGGACACACGGTTCATATACAAGTAGATAATAATATGGTCGCATCCGATTGGTTACAAAGGAAGACGTTCCTCATAGTGTGCCAACCAGTACCATACTACACCAGTACTGGTACTAGTATGGTGAAACGTAAATAGCAGGTTGGTGGCATCCGGCTCATTGAATGCGGTGACCCCATCTGATCGCCAATCGGGGCAGGTTGTGCACAGCACGTTCCGAGTTTGTGACCACTTGTGAGATTGTTTTCAGTCGGTATTAAAAGTAAAACCATACACCTTATTTATATTTTAGTCAATAGATTATCAAGATAGCATTATTATATGGATGTCGATGCGATTGTTTTGGTAACTGTACAGTGAAAGTCTTTATTAAGTAGAACTTCGACTGAAGTTCACCAATTTGTTACAGATTTTACAGTGAAAAATAAAACATGTAGAGTCGATTTCAAACGACTATTTGGTAAAGTGCCCGTTTTGTTCACATAAAGATACTTGCTTCTAAGTGATAACAAAATTGCTATAAAACACCACGAAATGGCAGTTACACAGGATCCATATCGATGGAATGCATTGCAATCAAATAACCGTAATGCCTTTAAATCACATACTCTTTGTATGGGAGGTGGAATCACAGGCCATTACAAAGTTCTCATAGCAGGGAAATATGGCGACCTACTTAGGGAAAGCTACTTTACAATACGGCACTGACTCAAGACCTTTGCATACAGGTCAACATGATATTGTGATGAGCTTACACGGATCCTAAATCGACCGATATCTTCGGTAATGCGCGTATCTCGAGAAATCTTAACAACAAACAAGACCTGTAGCCATTTATGCGACGACTCGGTTGATGGTTGTAATGTACACATTGAGAATCAGGTAAACAGCCTTGATACTTGCAAGTAGGCTAGTGCTTTTATATGAGGGGGTCAGCAATAATTACATATTCCTACCAGTTTCTTAAGGTGACATTATAAATAGACCCACCCGCATGGAGTTGTCTTAGTTTAATTACTGAATTCTATTTGGAATTGACCTTTACCTGCTCAAACGTTTTCTTAACGAAGATGTTGCGAAACTTTCTTCTGATTTCGCGAGTACTTTACAAAGGACAGCGCGTCGCGTGATCAATACTTCAGATTCCTATCAGCTGTAACTTTCTAGGTTACACCCGTAGGGCACCGGAAGGGCGTGGAAATAGGTACGCACATCGAGCAGCCCACTAATGAACTTGAAAGGAAGTCTAATGGAATACACACAATAAATGTGTGATCGTGGTTTACGAGTTCATGGAAAATAGTTTTCTTATAACTCTGTTGAGGTTCACCCTAAAGACATGGCACAATTTAATTGCAAAATGTTGAATTACAGATGCAATGCTCGTTTCGTACCTACTAAGTAGCATGTGTGGTTTTACCCTAAAAAGGTCTTGGGAGACCGACTGAGCATTCCTTCAGATACATGTTTATGATAGGCTGTCATTTGTAAATATTTGCGTCAGTGATCCTCTTAATTTATGAGCATAATTTAACTGAGTAAACTTTGCCATGAGAAAATATAAAAATATCCCTGGCTTGTCTTACTATGCTTATTCTGGGAAATCGTCGGACATCGGAGCACGAGACTATGCTCAAACGTGTTTTAATTCTAGCGCCTCTTATTTGCATAAGCCGATTCAATTTACTTATATTTTAAATCTATTTAATACCAGCTTCGGCGTCGGTGATAAATAGTGCATTTTAAGTGATAAATACTGAAGTTTTTATTCAGACACTTATCGAGTTAAAATATAATTTATTTCTCATACTAAAATATGAGAATTAGCAGATATTTATATGAGTAATTTAATTTCGTAATAGACGTGCACATCAAATTACTATAAGGCCAAGAGCGACAGTAGACAAGACGCATGAAATGAATTAGGTTTCCTTGGGCGGTGTATCATTCAAAGTGCGTTTGCGCCGGTCTGTCTGCACCGTGTAATAACGTAAATAATTACTGTACTGTCTGTTGTAAATGTAAATTAAATCAACCATAAACCATCTATATAGGCGGCCAGACGATAATAGTAGGCTATATTTTATATTAAAGAAACATTAAATACTACGAACACCCTCAGTTTAATAAAGTGTTGACAAGCGCAAATATACCCGAGACTTTTACTGTTAATTGATCAGCCGGATCACTGTATTTGTATGGAGATTAAACACATTGTACCTACTTTATGTATGTGAAAGTTTAGAGCTAAACTGACTCAGTTTACTCTCATTCATACAATCAATTTATCTTTTTTGATATAATAATAATAATGCCCGCACAATCACATACATAGGCTCTGACCCCTAACTAGGTTTCCCTGTATCTAGGGTATCAGAAACTACGAGGATCGGGGATCCACAACACCCAGACACAGAACAAATACTTGCGCTTTTTTTTTTCAATGCACAATTATTGTCCTGTAGCGGGAATCGAACCCGCGACCTCACGCTTCACAGTCGGCTATCCGCCCATTGCGCCACATCGGTCGTCACACACAGATATAACAGAGGGACAAACAGGCAAACGTTTGATCATAAGCGGTCACTGTTGCCTATGGACATTTGCAACAATAGAGGCGTTGTCAATGCGTTGCGGCCCTGAAGAATGTTTTTGACACCCAGTTGAAGAACTGGGTTTTGTAGCACAGCGAAAAAACTTTTACAATTTACAAGTATGCTAGAGAAAGTAACGCATAAATCGCATGTGTGATTCGCAGGACTCGATTATATGTGATGATGAGCATTATTTCGGTATACCTATCTAGAATGATTGTTTCTCGTCGCATGCTTACTTATTCGTATGTTAGTCAAAATAAAGCAATTATCATAAAAATATCAAGCACATGAACATAAATGGTACATTGGCAGCAGATAATGCCTATTTTATGGTACTCGTTTCGTATGGTTCTCACAATATTCGTGGAATCGGTTTGTTAGTCTTAAATTGCTTTAATATCCGTATAAACGAGGACTTGCCTCTCGAAACAGACATGGTACTGTTAAAAGCTTTTTTACTTGTTAAGTTAATCAACATACATACTTACTTTGATATAGGTATGAGCTGAACTTAATTTAGTAAAAGACATTTGTGAAAATAAGATTATTATTTAGCTCAGACAAGGCTCGGACAATTTACTTGAACATTGTGTATTTTAAAGAAAAGCCATACTATCCTATTAATTATAAATGCGAAAGTGTGGGTGTCTATGTTTGATACCTCTTCACACTGAAACATCTGTTGAGCCATCATTTATATTAATCGGATTTGAATGAACATTAATTAACTTACTTAACTTACACCTGGTTTAACACTTAGGCTACATATTTAAAAAATAACACCGATATGTGAAGCCAGTGTTAAATATTGCTAATGCAAATTATAAGAACTATATTCTAGTAGTGCAATGTCATAAATCTATCTGTAAAGCAACATTTGCAAGAATATAACCAACGCGAATATAAGGATCTAACTTATTAACTTGTAAAAACGTACGTACACCCCACGGGAGGTGCGCTAATGCATTAAAAGCAGTTCTATTAACTTATTTATATTAATGATCCGCGCCAACACTAAAGGGAACCGTTGCTGCGGTCGTGATTTGACTTCATGAGGGCTCCATTAGACGCACACGCTTAAAACAAAGTTAACTCGAGCGAAAACTCTCAATTGATTCTTGAGAAACATAGATTTATACGACTCTATTCAAGCAACAATATATCGTTATGATACAAAAGATATAAGAAATACACAATAAGTTACGGATAGATGTGGTTCACTGTGAACAATATACAATTTGTTATTTCTATTCGGGCGTGTCCGATACATTTTTACAATAAAATAGGAATAAGCAGTACCGTTGACCACGAAGCGGACAGACGGTCGCGGAGAGAAGACACCGTTACGCGAACATTGTGCGTGAAACGTGATCGCACTGTGATGCAGCACCCTATCAATCTATTCGCATATTGTTGCTGATCAACAAAAAACTCCACGTACTTACTGTGCCATTTTCTAAATTAGTTTTCATTATAAACTTTCATAGTCATAGCAATTTGATTGGCCGCAAACGCCGACACGTGTTCTATCAAATAATTACCCAGAAGCGGTTTCTCATCAAACTTTTTTATTGCTAAGACATATTTAAAGGATACGCTGCGGTGTAAGTCGTCTGGTTCTATCCGAAACACAATTTAATTTTTTCACGTTGAACAGTTACCTACTTAAAAAAAATCTGATTGCATAGTGATAAATTCATACTGAGCTTAGGACAGTGAAATGCGTGTTACGTACTAAGATATTACAGCGGAGTTGCTAGTTAATTACAATTAGAGAGCAATTATTAACGTAATGCCCTTAAGATTGCGATCGTAATTGTTTCACCTGTTTCCACATTCACATGCTTCATAAGGACGGAGCGTGTATTAACATAGAATACGGACACTACGTGCAGCGATAAGATTTATTAACACAGTGTTTATACTTTAGAGGCAGAAGACTGCGCGCTTATAAAACGAGATAAATTATATGAGGTCCCTTCAGATTACGTTCCACTCGCAACGATCAAAACTGCAAATAAACATAAATAAGATTATAACCGAGCGCGAAATAGAGATAAAGCGCAATGCAGTTGTAATGGTGACGTTTTACCGTCATCGCGTATGATATGGCCGCAGACTAGCCGGCCAGCTCTCGCCTCAGTCGCAAGTTCTCGGAACAAAAACCACATATCAAAAAATCTAATTGATGTCCGCGGCTCAAATGAAGCGCGAATGTAGCCATTACACTGAACTATTTTATCCATTTGAGCCGCATTAGTTGCGTGTTGCGTGCATAGGCGAGCTTTACGTATACCAATAAAACTAAAGCTTCCCATGCAATTGCGTTGTTCAAATTGCCATTAAAGGTTTTTCAATCAACACTTTTCTTTTGTTACAGATAACGAATGTTGCCACGGCCCCTATCGGAGAGCACAATGCGGCTGCTACTTAGTTTAGTGTTAGTGGTGTGCGCGGTAGACGCTGCAAAAAAGTTCGAAGGAACGTTGAGATCGGCAGCCGAGGCGCCTCCTCAAGATAATTTGGCTGTGGAGTCGGCCTCGCCTGAGCCTGCAGTGGTGGCCGCGCCTCAAGATTACCAGAACCCTGGAGCGCCACCGCCGCCGCCCGCTCCGCCGGCTGATGCTGTCGAGGACGAAGAAACAGCGCCAGCGGAACCTGAAGCACCGGCACCGGTTCCCGAGACGGCTTCAGAAAGCGTGCCCCCATCCGCACCGAGCGGCGCATCGGCCCCATCAGCTCCCGCTAACTCACTCGAGGAATGCGATCCAGAGATGATCGGATTCGAACTTGTCACGGGGTAAGGAAAATGTTGCTCGTTTAATGAGCACCGTGCTCATCCTGCTCAGTAATAACATTAAGATAATTAATAGCAACTAATGTAGAGGTACTGACGGAGTAGTGACCGATAATTGCAACAGTAATTAAGATTATTAAGTCAACGTAACTGGTAGAGAAGCGATGCTATCTAGATCCGACATCGCTCACGAGATAAGTAAGGAAAGTGATTTAACAAGCGCCGTTCTTAAGTGACTAAAAAGTTATCGCCGATATCAATCGCTGGAGGTCCCTGTTTGAGTCAACATATTCTTATTCTTGATTTGAATCTGGTGTATTTTAAACTTTCAGGCTAGATTTTACTATCTATTTTAAAATCACGCATCGTTTGGCACGAGCCGAGAAGATGGAGCTTAACTTCTTCTTAATCTGACAGTTTAAACTTCGTAAGTTATACGGTTGCATTTGAAATCAGAAATTTAAATATCTCTCAAAGAATGCAAACCTTAATAGGCTTATTTATGATACATTTACATATGAATGAATAGGAGTTGTTTGTTTACTAACAAGAATGTTTGCACGCAGATACGTGTTCTCGGCGCCGTCTCACATATTGGACGACATCCCCGGCACGCTGATGTTGACCGACTGCCTCGAGCAGTGCCAGGCCAACGACACCTGTCGCGCCGTCAACTACGAGACGGGTCTTTGCGTGCTCTTCAGCTCTGACGCCGACCAGTTGCCAGGTGACTCATATTCACTTTTATACATAAGACTGCAACAGAACGTCGCGCAACATACGTTGTTTCTGACCTACTATACTAGAAAAATAAGTACAGGCACGACTTCAAACACAAAAGAGGACTTTGAAAGCTCTGTGACGTGATTCAAACCAAATATCACGACTTTCTGTCACATGCAACACATCGTTTTAACGCACCGAGATGCTATTTATTTATTCGTTGTTTGAGCGGACACTGACAAATGTCTTGTTAACTTTTCTTCCTCCGAATAATTCCACAAAACAAAATGCTGTACGGTTTGTCGCACTATGTCTATGCCCTTAGTAAAACCAGATTACTGCCACTAAAGGCAATCTTATCTTTATGCAGCAAACTAGAAATGATCTCATATAATGTGCACAACGGATATAAGACTCGATATTATCAGTGCGCATATCAATGCTTTCATTTTATAATAAATGTATGCTAATGAATATTGACAGACTAACACGAAAACGTGTGAATCAATAGTAGCCAATAATATACAAATAGAACGACTCAATCGATCGATACTATGAAGAGAATTATAATAAACACTCGGGTGCAAAAAACTAACAATAACGGCACAAATAGATGCATGTGCTGTGCTGTAACTGGGCCACATAGCAGGTGGCGCGGTAATGGCGTCAATACTCTCGTTTGTCCGACATAGAGGTGTGAGCTCGCAAACAAGCGAAGCGTTCCGATTTTTTGCTCTGACGCATCATTTGAATGTCAATAACGGCATGTATGCTCAGTCATCAAACCATATTGGGAAAAAATACTCTCACCGCGAAAAGGAAAACTTGACCGGTCGTGTTTTAACACGAGTTAGTGGAACGTGTCTTGACCTTATAATTATGAATAGGTTTGCGGTCAATGATTTGAACATAATAACAGGCGCTCTTCAATTATGTGGCTTTTTTGTCAGTTTATTATAAGCATAATTACGGGATGCGCTTGTTTTTTGCTCGGCGGTATATGTGTGTAACAAATTGGTAGAAATATTAGGCCAAACTTTCGTCTGTTTTTTTCTGTACGACAAAGCTTTTGTTTCATTCAGCACTATTGATTAATAGTATGTATATACTGTGCTATATTATACATTTGCTTTCCGCAAGCACGCAAATGCTCCTGCCCTGCTCTAAAATAGCTATTAAGACCCATAACACATTAAGACAGACAAGATGGTATCGGGCTATAGCAAGTTTCTATTCAGAGAAGACGTTCAATGATCAAATTACGCAAAAACAGAACACGTGCGTTTAAGCATGAACGATTTAAAGTTCATCTTAAAAGATGCGCTCTAACTCAGATCATGAAAACCAAGACACGGCGTTATGGGCCTTGTAGCCAATTTCTTTGCAAAATGTATCACTATATACGTCCTTAAAATTACACTCTACTGATACTTTCATGTGTCTCATTTGATTACCCAAGGCTTTCTTTTTCTATGTCCTAATTGACTGCATAACGCCAAATACTTCAGATTGATTTGCGAAGCAGAATATATCTAACAATCCTTTTATTGCAGGTGCGTTAACCAAGTCGCAGTTCCCCGTGTTCACGATATACGCCCAGAAGTCTTGTCTCGGCGTGCGTCCTTGCGAACGTGCGTGGTGTTTCGACCGAGTGCGCGGTTACAACCTCAAGGGCCGTGGCAAGAAGACCCACGTAGTTGGCTCCCGACAGATGTGCCTTGATCTCTGCTTGGGAGAAAATGAGTTCGTTTGCAGGTTGGTCTAACCGTCTTTGTTATAAGTTAGATTATAAGGTAATCTAAGGTTGATGTCTGGAAGCGGTGTGACGTCTGGCAGATGTTCTAAAAATCGACTGATAAAATACGCGTCTTCTTTGTTTTGGAGATAAAACAATTGAAAGTGTTTAGTAGAAAGATTCATAAAGTGGGAGTTCTTGCAAGTAAATGACCTAGTCGTTCCGCACATGGGAGAAAACGAGTTTATTTACAGGTTAAAAAAGCATTCGAGTTAATGATAACATCAACGCCGGCGCGCTTTTGAAGAACTTTATGACGTCTAGTCAGGTAAACATCCCGTTGCAATTTGCAATGTTGCTAGGCTTTTCTTATGTGCATATTAAGGTCAATATGTCATTTTGCACTTTTTGTTTACTTGATATTAGACTGGAGATTTCGTGATGGTTTCTACGCTCGCACATAATAATTGCAGTGCTGCCCTAAACTTATTTGTAGTCCCCTTTGTTAATACAATACGTACATAGACTAAGAACATTACCTACAGGATAGGGATATCCAGTACTCTGTTATTTATGTTCGTATAGATTTTTTTTCTGGTGAGAGAATTTGGAGAGAGAGAGAGAGAGAGAGAACATAGAATGGCTTTTGGAACTTTCGCGAAAGTGTTCGTTTATAGAGTGGAACTAGCTTCCCAATAGCAATAAAACATAGTCATCATAACAATGGGTGATAAAAATAGATTCACATTTTTCACATGAACATAAATGTGGAATTTATGCATACACTCTGAAACCACAATAGAAGGAAGCGGTGAGAATTTATTGAAATCATGTCCATTCAGAAAGCTACCATTTGCTGACCATGCGGTCGATGCTCTGAGTTAAAGCTTCAACCATCACACATTCTTATTTTATTGAAAACTAATATATTAAAGTGAAACGTTGTTTGCTTGTTGGTTTATTTTTACGCCAAAAATTGATTTTTTTTTTGACTTTGAATTTTATTTTGACTGAATTGATTTTTATTGAAATTGTGCATATAAATTATGTAATCACGTGGAACAATATAGCCTATATTCCTCTAAGATTTGATTACATTGTTTGTTAGCTAGTTACAAGGGAAGCTAATAAAAGTGTGTTAATTTAAAACAAAAATATAATTTTACAAAATTCTTTCTTATCTTTGGTAATTAACTGAATATTTACTTATTAAGCCTGCAAACTCACATAAGCCACAAAGCCCATTATGAGGAAGTGTTTAGATTAATAAATTTAAACACGGACTCCGAAGAAATGCTCAAAGTGGAGCGCGGTTGGGCGGAGTGAGACATGACTGGCCCGCGAGCACTGTTGCCCTGACACGACCCGCGACTATCCACTCATTTGAACAGCATTAGTGTCCATGCACTGTCATATTTTGTTTATTGTTATTTACTTACAATTGGCGAATTAAAACCAATCTTTTTTTTAACTTCTTACGTTTTGGTTTTGAGAGCTGTATTCATTTTCAACTAACTGCTTTTACATAAACTATTAAACTCTATTTACATACTAGAATTCGATAATTACTAATATATAAATTTTGAACGATAATATTTTTGTGTAAAGTCGAAGGAAATAAAAGCAACCTGATAGTTTTAATTTCAAACTATACTATTTGAACAATAATAATAAACTTTCAATTATTTTTGCAGAATCGATTTATTAACACAAGATACGTTTTATTACTAAAAAAATTTTGAAGACTTGGCAATGTCAAATCAGAAGAGAAGCAATAACATTTTACGTGTAGAAATCCCATTAAACTGTCTCTCACAAAAAAAATATGTATAAAAGAACTGAAACATGGTTCAGAAATCTAGCAGGCCATTAACGATGGTTGCGAAACTGCGCGCAATTAAAATCATAGATGGTGCATTTAAAAATGAAGAAACGTTAATTACATCCGAGATATGCAATTAAAATAGTCAAGGGATGCTCTATGATTTATGTTGCTTTTGTTATAGTCATAATAACAAACCTATATGATATAAAGCATACGAAAACTTTCTTAATAAAATTTCTAGTTGGACGCGCTAGACACAATATTAAGTTATGTTTGACGATATAGCGATAGCAATGCGACGCATACAGATATATTATCGCTTGTGTTATGGACCTTAGCATACTGACATTGATACTAACGATTACAATTGCGCTAACAAGACGTGAAAACAGACGTTGTATAAGGTCATGGTTCTATTCCCTTCAATCAGATGTTATCATACACTGACTGATTCAGTATTGTGCTTAGTACAGTTACATCCCTAGCTTTGAAATGTTGCTTACAATAACGCAATGCCGATATATTATATACTGCCTGCTGCCAACAGTACTATAAATATGGATTTAAAATAATTGTTAACTAAGCTGTATGTTGAGTCTCATTAAAACTTATACGAAGTTGAACGGATTTATGGATATGTCCGATAACGAAGTCAGTCAGCCCTCATCGGGTTGCCTTAGATGGAGGAGCCCGGTACATCTTTGTAACTCAATACAGTAGATAAGTCACCGTCACTTCCTGATACCCGCTCAGTTTCTGAATTCTGCAAACGAGCACTATATACAAAGCAGGGCCAATTGCACGGGCCACGTCTCAGGCGTCTAATGTAGCAAGACACGACTGTCCTATTGTGTTTATTTCCTTGTAAGGTTTTTGATATCATTAACATAAATAGTGTCTGTGCCTAACGCTCACATTCGATACACGTAGATCCGTTGGCGTGTTTAGGTCAAGCCGATGCGGTCCATAAACGACCTCTGTTTTGTAGCACTAATTTGCTTCTGAATGCGTGCGCTACGTGCGTCCGACATGGGTACTGAATTGCAAATCCGTGAGTATTTCGCTCGCTGTACTTGTATGCTCATAAATTCAACTAGTTCTCTCCAAATACAAGCTTGCGCAGCCAGCAGCGAAGTTTTCTAGTTCGAATACAAATGTTGTGCCGTCTATCAATGTTCCACTCGATAAACAAAGGCCCCTTTTGATCTCCACGATGACAGGCTACAAGGAGAAAATATCGTGAAAGTTTACATTGCATTGAACATTTCTTAAATGTCAATATTACAGTGAATTCTTTCCTTAAGAACACTACAGTTAGTCGACTTAGAATAACATTCGATAAGGCACGAAAGGTCTCGTAGCGAATTCCACGAGTTGGCGGCATCACCGTTGGATTTTTGCCAGGGTTGTATTCGCGACGCGGAGTACGATTAGGGAATTAAATGCGCGATTTCGCTTCGACACTTGTACCGTTGGGTGCAGGCTTCGTATCTCCATTGAGGTGGGTTGCAGGCACCCCGGGCGGCGCGCATCGCGATCGTCGGCGGTCACGACATTTGGCAAATATTCCGGACGTGGCAACGCGGCTTCGGCGCGCCATGCCGCGTGCTGTGGGATCCTGCCATATAGCTTCCTACTTACATACATCATAGAGCAGCACCGATAAAGCCCTCTTTACTATTTCTTCTTCATATAGCATTTAGAACCTTTTTCGTTAAGTCTCCTTCAATATTCTAGAAATGACATTACTTTTATTTATTTAACGAAATCTCAAGCGTAACGATTTAATCTACTATGAAGTTATAAAGGAAAATAAAGGCAATGTTTTTTAATAAAAGAGTATAGGTATTTCAAATCTAACTCAAAGATTATATAGAAAATGAACTACAAAATAGTACATTTGTACAACTTGTATATAGCCGCGCTTTAAGGCCATATCCGAAGATCTGCCGGTTACAATTACAAGTAATGGGAAAATATGGGCTCAATAAATGGACCATTCTTCGCTAACTGACACAACCAGAGCTTTTACACATATTAAGCTGGGAATAATAACATTCGTTCCAGAGTGTTGCGGAGGTAGATTCAGTATACAATCTTGAGTGAATGAGCTTAAACTCATGTTGTAAATGGGGAAGGTTTTTGTTGCGTACGAGGAAGATATTACAAGTGGGTAAATTGCAGGTGCATGGTGTAATTATTATGCGATGAAGTCTCATCCGAGCCGCCTGCCGCGGAGTAATGAATACAACGGCCGGTAGCGGGACACTCGCAATCATAAACTTCAATGTTTTCTTGTAATGCTCCCAGTCCGTTATACAGATCGTTATTCTCTACGAGATAAAGATAATAGATATAAAATAATAGCCAGCCGGTGTCTCCGACCATGTAATGCTGTTTATGTATCAGATATAGAATTTAAATAGCCGCAATCTATTGTAATAGCCTTCGCATACTCCATAGGATATAAATAATGACTTTTGTAAAAAAACAAGTGAATATTTAACTCCTTAACTACATAAATGTAGCTTTTGTACTAAACAGAATTCGACTAACGTTCGTAAAGATTTGATTCGAAAATAGATTTAAATATTTGGTAAAAAAGGGCAGGAACAAAGACAAAGCCTTGCAAAGTATTCCCACAGGATGGCAAGGGTCATCTGATCGCGATCAATGGCCAAGAGAAAATGTTGGGCACGATTAACAGAGATAATTTTCTCTGATCGATATTGCAAATAGAAGAGAAAGTATTATTACATTTAGAACAATAAACATCGAAGGAACATCAGTAAATGCCAAGTTTGTTGTAGACGGAGCCTAGTAAAGTAAACGAGTAAACGAACGAACACAAAAAAAGTTGTATAATATGACACTTGAATGGAAAGGTATTAAAATAGGAACGAACGAAATGTCTTCATGTAACTTTCAAAGATGCTTTGATGTGAAATTAAATCAACAAGTACTACGTCAATATGATCAGTGGTAGGCGCGCAGCGAGGGGTATGCAAACAAAAGAAACTCGGTACAAAGTTATTGAGACAGGTCGTGGAGATACAGAAAGTAAAAGGTATACTGTTGGATCTATATGGTTTAATTGAATAGCTTTACTGGTTCCATGAACTGGGAAAAGATACCTCGTATTTTCAAGTCTTCGGTGCACAATAATACCACTAAGGCCTCTTGGCTACATACATAAGGTAACGGATGTTGGTCACCTGCTGTAAGTAAATTACAAATAGACACACCAACGTTGTTAAATTAGTACCTCATAAAATCAGCACTATAATATCCCACGATGCACGCATTCAATATTGTTATTACCGGTTAGGGTCAATGTGTCAGACGAGGGTAAGGTTCATTAAGTATGTAACTAAAACCTAAATACATACATTTTCATATAATCTTCAATTATTTTAAGCGTCCATTCGCGTACGTAATCGATTGAATAGCATGTAAATGCTGTAGCGAAATGGCGCCTATTGTATGAAGCGGTTTAACTCCGTGTTAACTCCTTGGGAAAGTTCACACAATGAAAAAGAGTGAACAAAAACACAGCTGCTGTGTTAACCGCGTGAAACATTGTTGCAGATCGGCGAACTACAACAATAAAACTGGCGAGTGCGTGCTGTCGAACATGGACCGCATTACTCTGGCTGGGACCAATGCATTCCAACCTAACGACGGTATAATTATGCTTATCACACATTTCATTAATCGCTTTGGTTTTTCACCGCACGATGCTAAATTCTTTTTTATATTGCAGACACCGACTACTTGGAAAACAACTGCGTCGAGGAACCGACTAAGTTGTGCGAATTCAAAAAGATGGCTGGTCGCATTTTGAAGACTGTGGACTCCGTGTACCAAGATGTTCAGACTATTGAAGAATGCCGGGAGCTGTGCCTTAACTCTCCGTTCCGTTGCCACTCCTACGATCACGGAGACACCGGCGACCATGTTTGCCGTCTCTCTCATCACTCAAGAGCTACTCTTGCTGATATTCAGGTACGGATCAATCATAACAGTTGTTTTTAGTTGTCTTATTGTTCACAATCAAAGTGATTAAGAGCAATACCGACGTTTTTCTTTTCTAGGATCCTTACTTGGAAGTGCCTGAAGCGGCCACGTACGAGTTGTCATCTTGCTACAATGTATCCATCGATTGCCGCGCCGGCGACATGGTCGCTCGCATTCAGACCTCCAAGTTGTTCGACGGCAAGATTTACGCTAAAGGCAGCCCCAACTCTTGTGTCGTCGACGTCAAGCAAAGCCTTGAGTTTGAACTTCATATGGGCTACAACAACATCGAATGCAATGTTAAACAAAACAGCCCCGGAAGGTAAAACCGTTTCCATTTCAGTGTTGTACCTTCGGTATTAACATTGGTCAAACCGTACAATAAACAAATCAATCTGTTTGCAGATACCTCAACGATGTCGTCATTCAACATCACGATACGATCGTCACATCTTCTGATCTCGGTTTAGCCGTAACTTGTCAATACGACCTTACCAACAAGACCGTGGCAAATGAGGTCGACCTTGGAATCCATGGAGACATCCAGACCGGTATCTCGGAGGAAGTTATCGTCGACTCTCCCAATGTAGCCATGAGGATTACAGACAGGAATGGTGATGATACTATCGCTTCCGCTGAAGTCGGAGATCCCTTGGTAAGTAATACGCCTGCTTATCCGTCGGAAATTATATTTTATACTTTTCCTGTTTCTGGAAGCTTATGTAATCTTTGTAATTTTTAGGCCCTTCGATTCGAGATTATGGACCCGAACTCTCCCTTCGAAATCTTCGTACGCGAGCTTGTCGCTATGGATGGAGTTGACTCGAGCGAAATTACACTCATCGACAGTGACGGTTGTCCCACAGAACATTACATCATGGGACCACTGTTCAAATCGATTAACAGCGGAAAGGTGAGATCATCAATCAATTTAATACCATCATTTCAGGTATATGGACTATTTGCTATTATTTATAGCATTTGAAAATTGATAAAGCTTCCTCTAGCAGAAAGCCAGGACGAAATAACTATAGAATTATTTGTTGACAACACGATACATTTTGAAGAGACCATTAATCCTTGGGCGATGATCGGCGATAGAATCGAGTATGATCTACTGTTGTTCATTTAAAAAAGTAAATGTTTGTCCGTCAATCACACCGTAACGGTTTAGTGTGAAATTAGCTGAATGGAGTCGTTCTTTACTCTAGATTGTCCAAGATTAAAACATAGGGTACATTATTTTCTATCTCAGAGTATCCACCTAAATTTCTCGCGGGAAAACAGATTAAGTCAGCGGCGCATTAAGTAATTTATAACCAAAGCTCGTTAAATATTCAATTTGCTTGGCGCAGCACACTAAGCCTGCTCGTAAACTGTTGTAAAATTTTAGTTATTCAACTTAATCTTGTTATAGATGCTGCTGTCCAACTTCGACGCGTTCAAATTCCCTTCGTCGGAGGTCGTCCAGTTCCGCGCCCTCGTGACCCCCTGCATGCCAACCTGCGAGCCCGTGCAGTGTGACGGTGGCCCGAACGAACTCCGCTCCGTCATGTCATACGGACGCAGGAAGAGGCGTTCCACGCCCGCTTCGCCCACCGACGATATGCTCCTCGTGCAGACCATTCAGATCACAGACAAATTCGGATTTGACAAGCAGAGAGCTAAGAATGTTACCGAGGACTCCGTCTACGTCAGAGAGACCGACGTGACTTGTGTGAACGCTGCAGGCGCGATGCTCGCGGCCGCCGCCTTCCTCGCGGCTCAACTAGTCGTCCTCGCGGCGTGGACCTGCAGTTGGCAGCGCCGACGCGCGGCTTCGAAAGCAGCAGAACTCCTCCCCGGACCCAACGCACCCTCCCCTCTTTGCAAAGTCTACGATGCCAGTTTTTCGCGTGCACACCAGAGGCACTTCTAATTAGACGTAGACG